>CM060912.1:621302802-623828636 GCA_030737875.1 Allium sativum
CATAATTAATGATGGATTGTGCATACATTTTCTCAAGTGTGATACATGAAATACGTTGTGAATTCCAGCCATATATTCTGGTAATTCAACTTTATATGCTTGAAAACCAATTCTTTCTACGACGCGGAAAGGTCCAACATATCTTGGTGCTAACTTTCCATACTTTCCAAATCTTACTACTCCCTTCATTGGTGAGATCTTCACAAAAACTAGATCTTCTATTTCGAAAATCAAATCTCTTCGTCTTTGATCGGCATAACTTTTCTGGCGATCCTCGGCTTCTTTCATTCTCAGTTTCACTAATTCCACCTTTGTTGTCGCTTCTAGTATCATATCCGGACCAAGTACCAATTTGTTTCCAGACTCTACCCAACATGCTGGCGCTTTACAAGGTCTTCCATATAATGCTTCATATGGTGTCATCTGTATACTCGCCTGGTAACTGTTATTATATGAAAATTCTACTAGGTGTAATTGATCTTCCCACGACCCTCCAAAATCTAAAATACACGCTCTTAGAAGATCCTCCAATATACGATTAACTCTTTCAGTCTGACCGTCCGTTTGAGGATGGTAAGCTGTACTGAAATTTAATCTCGTTCCCAACGTTCTCTGCAAAGCTTCCCAAAATCTACTTGTGAAAATGGTATCTCTGTCGCTTACAATGCTCATTGGAATACCGTGCAGTCGTACTATCTCTTTCATGAATACTTCGGCTAATGTTATGGCAGTGCGCGTTGGTTTCACTGGAATAAAGTGCGCACTCTTAGTTAACCGATCTACGATTACCCAAATCCCTTCGTAGCCTCTCCTTGTTCTTGGCAAACCATCGATGAAGTCCATCGATATCATTTCCCACTTCCAGTTGGGGATCTCTAATGGTCGTAATAGTCCAGCAGTCTTTTGATGGTCTCCCTTGGCTTGCTGACAACATAGACATTCATTTACGAAAGTAATGATATCCTTATTCATTCCTGACCACCAGAATACTCGTCTCATATCGTGATTCATTTTATGAATTCCTGGATGGATGCTCAACTTTGATGCATGGCATTCTTTTAGAACCTCCTGTCTTATCCCATCCACGTCAGGTACGCATAATCTGCCGTTTATTCTCAATACTCCTTGATTGTCCAACTCGAAGTCAGTCTCTTTTCCGTTTTTGACTCCTCGAATAATCTTTTCTAGTTTGGCATCCCTTTCCTGATTACTCATTATCCTTTCTTGGAGAGTCGGTGTGACTTCCAAAAGTGATAATATCGCATTTCTACTCAAGGCATCTGCCACTACGTTCGCTTTTCCCGGTGTATAAATGATATCTGGGTCATATGATGCAAGAAATTCCAACCACCGCTGTTGTCTCAGATTTAAATCTCTTTGCGTGAACAGATACTTTAATGGTTTATGATCGGTGAAAAGTTCGAATTTCCCCCCTAGCAGGTAATGTCTCCACATCTTCAATGCGAAAACGACTGCCAATAACTCCAAGTCGTGAGTTGCGTAATTCTTCTCGTGAATCTTTAACTGCCTACTTGCATATGCAATCACTTGTCCCTTCTGCATTAACACCGCTCCTACTCCTCTTACACAAGCATCGGTGTATACTGCAAATCCGCTCGTTCCATCGGGAACAGCTAATACTGGTGCTTCTGTTAATCTCTTTTTTAGTTCTTGAAACGATTTTTCACACTTTTGGTCCCACATAAACTTTTGGCCCTTCTTTGTTAACTTGGTCAGATGTGACGATATTTTGGAGTAGTCTCGGATAAATCTTCGATAGTATCCCGCCAGTCCTAGGAAACTACGAATATCTGTTGGTGTTTGAGGTTGTTTCCATAGTTGTACTGCATTTACTTTAACTGGGTCTACTGATATCCCATCTCCGTTTACTATGTGCCCCAAAAATCTCACCTCCGATTTCCAAAAGTGACATTTTGTAAACTTTGCCTTCAACACGTGCTTCCTTAGAGTTTCTAGCACTACCCTAAGATGACCACGGTGCTCTTCTTCGGTTTTTGAAAAGATTAAAATATCGTCAATGAAAACGAGAACGAATTTATTAAGAATTTTCCTAAAGATTCTGTTCATCAGATCTACGAAGAAAGCCGGTGCGTTGGTTAATCCGAACGGCATAACCAACCACTCATAAAAGAAATCTGGGCCTCTGAATGCTGTTAAAGGAATACAATCTTCAGAGATTCTCAGTTGGTGAAATCCTGTTGCTAAATCCATTTGGGAGAATACCGTTGCTCCGTGCAATTGGTCGAAAAGGTCATCAATTCTAGGTAATGGATATCTATTTCGGATGGTTACTTTATTTAATTCTCGGTAGTCTACACACAGTCGTAAGAACCCGTCAGACTTTACTACAAAAACTACCGCAGAGCCCCAACTAGAAAAACTTGGTCGGATTAAGCCTTTACTCAGCAAATCCCGAGTTTGTTTCTCTAATTCCCGGACTTCCTTGGGAGCCATCCGTCTCTTTGGTTGAATCATTTGTCTAGCTCCTGGGACTAAATCAATTCGGAATTCGATCTCTCGATGCAGAGGTAAACTTCCGACTTCCTCGAATACGTCCTTGAATTCTCTTACTACTTCCAAAGTGTCAAGACATTCTTGAGGTGCTTCTAAAGCGTATAGAAAACTACAGGTGTGAATTCCCGGTTTCCCACACGTTATTCTAGCTTTTCGCTCTAAGCTATTTATAAGGGTTATGATTTCTTTATCACATTTTATCTTGGCTTGGAACTTGCTTAACCAGTCTAATCCAAGTATGAAATTGAAACTTTTGAAGTCTAGAACATAGAAGTCAAATCGAAAAGAGTGTGAGAGATATAAGAGAGTTATATCCTCACAACACATTTTAAGCTCAGTTTTTCCCCCTATGGGGTTTGATACGCAAATGGGTTTCGGTGATATAATTGGTTTAAGGTCAAACTGATCTATGGTTTCGGCTGAAATAAAACTGTGTGAAGCGCCGGTATCAAATAAAACACGAAGGTAAATTCCATTAAACTGTAAAGTACCTTCCAGCACTCCCTTCCCTTTCATATTCTGAGAAGTAGACGGCTCATCTTTGATTGCAAAAACCCTAGGCTGTGGTGCCCTCTTCATCAATGGACAGTCTTTCACCATGTGTCCTGGTTGATGACAGTTGAAACACAGATTCTTCACTACCATCTCGTTCCTCTGATTCTGGTTCTGATTCTGATTCTGTTGCTGAGGTTTATGTTGCTGTCTCGGGTATTGCTGGGGTTTCTGTTGCTGTTGTGGGTATTGCTGGGGTTTCTGGTTCCCTTTTTGTTTACAGAATCGTGCAATGTGTCCCTTTTTCTTGCAGTTGTGACACACCACATTTTTAAATTTACCTTCCACAGTCTGTTGCCCCGTCTTAGCTTGGCCCTGATTATCCTTCCAATCTGGGTTGACCTTTCTTTTCATGGCATTCGCCCCACTTGTCTCCCCAATCTGGATCCTCGCTCCTGGTTTCTTTGCATCTAGTGCTTCATATCTGAGTGCTAGGTCTACTAGTTCCACAAATGGATCCTTCAAATGTCCCATCATCCTTCCTTGCAGATTATCTCTAAGACCAGCAACAAACATCTCGTTCTTTTTCAAAAGAGTATTTATCAGCTCCGGTCCAAAGATTGAAAGTGCGTTGAACTGGTTTTCGTACTCAGCGACAGACATGCTTTCCTGTTTTAAATCAATGAAGTCTCGGTACATCCTTGTCCTTCCAGTAGCAGGTAGATACTGACCTTCAAAAGCTTCTTTGAACATGGGCCAAGTAAAGTTTTCCTCAGGAGTGTTAGCAGTTTGGGCATCCCACCATATTGCTGCGGCTCCTTCCAGATTCCATGAAGCTAAGAGACGCTTATGCTCGTCATCCAACCTCAGTCCTTTAAAAATCTTCTCACACGATCTAATCCATGCTTGGACTCCGACCAGTGATTCAGTACCTCTGAAAATCTTTCCTCCCAAAGTCGTGTAATTCTTACAGACCATAGCAAAGTTAGGCTGAGTTGGTGCTCGGATTACTTCAGTAGTATCCACTTGGGTCTGGTTAACAGTGTGTCCGTTTGTCATAGTTGCTCCGCTTGCTCCTCGGCCTCTTCCTCCACGAGAACTCATTTTCAACTCCCTGAGTACACGGATTGAAAATAAATGTCTCATCAGAAAAATATGTCAAAGGATTTCCTAAGTAACTACGATCTACCTATATTAAAATATAGTTTTTAGTAACCATACGCTCTCTCACTATTCCAAAGCCTAAACGTTTCCGAAGATCATAGGCTCTGATACCAACTGTAACGTCGCGATTTTCGACCTTCCGAAAACCGTGTCATTATTGAAAGAAATTAGAAGATGAGATAGAAAAGATAGAACTAATAGAATAGAAGAATAAGAAGTTATCAGAAATCTCACAGCGGAATTTAAAAATACAAATACATTACATCATAGGGTCTGATACATCATAATACATCAACAACTTACAACATCATAGTACATTCATATAATAATACATCATGATATGGAAATACAAATCTAACTGGATACATAGGTGTAGTTAAAACTACTAGACTTGTCCTGCAACTTGAACTTCGTAAGGTTCCATTGCCCACCTGAGTTACTTGACTACTCATAATAAATATTATGAGTACCCAAGAGTTTAGGGAAAACACAGAAAATAAACTCCGGGTCAGTCAGGGGACTGGTGTGAGTAAACACAGTTAAATAGATGTAAGCAGGGAAATACGGAATAAGGTGTTCCGTTATTAATAGATTCAATTACTTTAGAAATCTTATGCCCAATCCATAACTAATATATGGAAAACGACCCTTGTATTTTAATATCAAATGTTTGATATTTACGATAGTATTTATCAAATAAATAATCATCTAGTGAATCGCTTACATCTCACGTTCACGTACATAGAATAAAATCTAAAACCGTCGAGCGCTTATGGAAATTTGGTTTCTAACTGACAGGGTATGGGAGCACCCACCGATCAGTGTACTCTAGAGAGGATACAATGGGGTTCCACAAGAACGTCTTGCAACCCGGCCACACATGACCGTCCACTCATTTAGCTTGAGTGTAACGAATATATTACCACCTCTACGGTTGGTACCAACATAACCGTTCCCGGGAGATACAGAATTAAAAGAAGTAACAAATATGAATATTCTCTAGATGGTGATAATATACCCTGCTTGGGTATGACCCAACTAGCCATGCTGCCTAGCCCAACTTTTGTTACTTACTGGTTGTGAGGTTTTGAGGTCACGTTTATTCTTCTGACATATTCATTTCCTCAATTTCTTTGAATGCCACATCGTCATATCCGTCAGAGACACTCATTCGATTACCCAAATATATTGCGGGCAATAGAGCTAAGAGAAACGAATTTCTCCGCCACCAACGTAATATATTTACGTAAATTCGATGTGTAGAATCTAACTAACATACATTGTCAGACATTCGTCGACTCGGGTTTGTTCTGGGACTGAACAGACTGAAAAATAGTCCTTGCATATCTCCGTCTTCAATATCTCTGACATGCGTCGTATAATTCGAGTCGAAGTGGAATACTTATTCCGGACTCTTCGAAACGATGTACGTAATGTCTTTTACAGTCGATAAATAATTATCGGCTAAATCATGATTATTATTCAGTTTACACATTAATTATCATCAGACAAACAGTATGTGTTTATCTTGTTCATATCTGGATAGTAGTATTGACCTTTAAAAATGAACAGTTAAAGTGTGTGCGTTGCACACAGTATTCTACTCAGTTTTACTCATTATTTAGAAATGATTAAATGAAGCACGTGCTTCGCACACGGTATTTTGCTTCGTTCATCGTCGATGTTTAGAAGATGTTCAATGCTTCATTTCTCCTGGTAAAATATTTTATTCCTTCCAACTAATCTTAAATAAATAAATTTAATAATTTATTTAAATTATTTCCTTTATATTCTACGATGAACTTCTTCGGTCAACTTTTGTATTCGATATTCTTGCCATTTTCCTGTTTCCACTACGTCTCCTTTCCCTTCTTCTTTATTATTATTATTATTTCCTCTAACCTGGGCCGAAGCCTAATAATCGCCCACGAACCCAATATAAACCTGCTACGCCTCATTTTTCCACTGCTACATTAGTGCATCACCCTTTTTCTTTTGTTTTCGGCTACTGCACCTTCTTCTTCTATAATTTGTATTTTATAATATGTTATATATATTTCACTTTGTATTTACGTATATATATATATAAATATATTTTCTATGTCCCCTTCCTGTAGTGCCACTTCTATCTTCTGCTATCTCCAGTTCTCCTCCACCGTGCAGAGTTATGTCGTGCACATGCACATACACTATACCAATCCCTGCACCATTCTGATCACCTGTACACACCAGAGAACACACGCAGATCACCATTCTCAAGCCCAACAGTCCCTGTGCACCCTCTTCGGCAAAATCATGGTCAAACCCACCTACCATTTATACTTTGTATTTCACTCCCTTTTTGTTTATATATAAATATATATAATTTTATTTTATTTTAATTTTTATTTTATTTTTCTTCTTTTTCTTTTATATATGAGCCCATAGACCCATCTTCACGTTCAGGTCCCTGCTCTCCCTTTTTCTTTACAGGTTGCGCCCCCCTCATGATCCTCCAGCTTCCACATTCTTCCTTTTACCTCCTGTTCATTTCCTATTACCACTTCGCAGTTCTCCCCTCTTGTTTACTGGCTTCCGTCCCTTTATCCTTTTGTGTTTTTTTTTTACTCGCCGCACAACCCACTTCACGCTCCCATGTGCACACGCAGTCTGCCCCAGGTGTCGTGATCAAGACACTGGCGAGATCACCCAAGCCTGCTGTGAATGGTATAACAATTTCCAAGAACTAAACAAAACAAAGGGTGCTAGCAGTCTTTTTAATTATCCTATTCTCCCCATCCTTCCAAAGATGCTACAGCACCCCCTTTCTTTTGCCATTCGTTTCTGATCCCTACTGGTGCACTTTCGGTGCACGCACCGTGCATATGTGCATGTGCACACCTACTCCCATTACTGTGCGTTCATCGCAACCCTACCGGCGCGTCACACTCTGCTCCTCCTCAAAAACGTTGTTTCCCCCTGTTTATACTTGAAACACAGTTCCTATATTTTTAAAGTTTTGTGCAAATCTTAAATCTTGTGATACTTTGGGAACATGAAATCTGGACACTCATCATCTAAGACAGAGTACTGCATTATGTATGCTACACTTAACTGAATAGCATAGGCATAGTTAAATCCTTTGTTCCCTTTTTCTTCTCAAACATAATATAGATTATATTTCAGCCACTTAATCAATTCAACTAACATTTCTATGTATACAAACATATATGTAATTTTAGATCTAGACATATATTTGCTCACTGTTTTTCTTTGCTGTTTTCACTTACTCTGTTTATGTTTTCAGCATATTTGGTCTAAGTATTGAGCACACCAGATTAAGTCATTTACTCATTTTATCTATGTTTACTGCACTTTATATTTTGTTTTCAAATTCTCTGTTTTAACTATTATTTCCAGCAACACACTTCATGCTGAAAACATATATACATACATCATACTATCCATACAAATCAGGTATAATTTTAAATTTATAAAGAAGAAGTTTACTCACATTCATGGTTTACTGTTTTCCTGTTATTTTACTTTCGGAATTTTCATGATAGTTTAGTTACCGAATACAACTCAACATAACATGTATGCATACTTATATATTACTACATCATCTCATACAAACAAATAACGAAAATGAGAAAGTTTACTCACTTGAAAAGCTTTCACAAATTTCTTGCCGTGGATGGTTTTTGTTTCCGCAAAGTGTTCTTGTGTTTGTGAAAGACCATTTGCATGGATATGATGGTGTATATATAGGCCAACTCCTCTCTTTAAACAATAGTTTTTCCCTTATGTTTTTTACAAGTAAAAACCCACGTCTTCTACCTACCCCTTTCTCTCTCCTTTGTATGGCCTAAACATTATACAGCAGGTTTTTTTAAAGTACTCTCCACAAGAGATATTTCTACCAACGTCTCCTTGGTCTCTCCAAAGTACAAGACTATGCTTTCATTAAATGCTCCCCTTGCTTGCATTAAATGCTCTCAATACTTACCATCACAAAACTTAAGAGAAAAATAGTTTTCCTCTTTGATATTTGTTTGCTCTCATTATTTGTTCAGCCGCAAGTAATAGTGTAGGGATTAGGTGATGATTAAATTCAAATCTATTTCTAAATGATGGGGTTTTGGACTTGATTTTGTTTAAAGGTTGGACTATACTTCTTGCAAATGAACTTGGTGTATATATGTACCTATATATATACTTAGGCCGTAGCATATGTATATAGAAATGTATATATATGTCTATACTTTTTATGCTATACTTATATATATAAATATAGAAATATATAGGTGTTAATCTCATTACTAGTTGGCTTAGTATATGACACTTATACATGTTAGTTGTAAAATAGGAATTTCCACACTTATTCCATGTTGCTAGCTTCCCTACACTTCCTAATGTTATAAAATGTGTCGCCATTATTTCTTAAGTTGTTAAAACATTTAGTTAATATATCCTGTGTATATTAAGTTATAGTGTAAATCATATATGTATATACACACATATAAGTGATTATACATATTTAAATTGGTCGAGTCTTCTAGATACATTTAAATTTCCTTATTAAAATGAATGTCAGAAGCTTAAGAAAATCCAGCCATTACACAAATAGTCTTCAAATTTGATGAAATTAGTTTTATTATGACCGTATCGCCAATACGAAGCTAGAAATAATTTTTCTGGAATTTTCAGAGTTAGTATGTGGCCCCGGTTAATTAAAATGTGTGTTCAAATTGAATATATATATATATTAATTTAAATGTTAATTTAAAAGAAAAACCGATCGCAACAGCTGAATTGGGTTATGAAACATATCCCATTGTGTTCGTACTGGGGGTATTTAGCTAGAGACGACAGTCGTTGGGTTTGATTTGGAGTTCGTATGTAAAAACACATTTTTGGAATTTAAATAATAATAACATATAAAATAATTTTCTTATAAAACCCCACTTCCTTTCTTGAATAAACCCTAGCCGTCGTCATCTTCTAAACCAATGGTCGTTTCCGCTCAGAACTTCCTCCCCATTGATCTTCGCATCCACTCAATGAAACTGAATCCTCCAAAAGCCAAATCAAAGAGCTAGGCGAGCTCTACACATCTAGAGGTAGAGATTAATTCTGGTTTCATTGTGTAATAACCCGCATTCTACGCATCAGAGGATCATAGGACATTTATTTCTTTCCCATGTGAAGTCATATGGTCATATAACTTTGGGAAACATCCATTAGAGTCATTTCCCATGTTCATGATTTTTGTCGATTTTTAAATGACCATTTTGCCCCTAGCTGATCTTGTTTTGGCCATAGCTTTTGACTGGAAAGGAATTTTGACCTGAAACTACTTCCATTAGATTCGTTTGATGGTTTACCTTTCCGTAGAGTGGTCATAATAGCCAAACAGACTTGTCGTTTGGGAGATATGGCTGAAATAAGGTTTGGAGGGTGAAAAACTGTTTAACCGGGCCAAATCGGGTGATTAGTGAGTAGGCCTATAACCCATTTCGAGATTGGGGTTATGGGAAGGCTGAAATGAGATGGAGAATCATTCCATTTCAGTTTTCTAACCTCCACTTACCACCAAGGAACCCTAAAAATGGCCTCCAACCTCTAAATCACCTCCAAATCATCTTTTGGTCAAGGATTAAGCTTAGCAATCTCTAATCAAGGAAGATCTACATCAAATCAACATTGGAGCTGCTGTTTAGCATTGGGATTCACATCAAATCAGAGATTTATTTCAGATCTTAGTTTATTTGTGGCTAAGGTGAGTGATTTGCATAGTTTTGCACTAATTATGGCTAATTAAGAGTAATTAGTGTTAATTAGCGAATTTATACACTAATAAATTCGGGAAAAATGTTCATAAATTCCTAAATGATGTTTTAGACCCCTGATATGAATTTGGGTTAATTTGGTTAAGTTTTGCTAATCCTATCATTAGCTTCACCTAAACATGCTTAAGGGGAAATATGGGATTTTGGGTATGTTTGATCCATTTTAACCTATCAAAACGATGTTTTGATGTTTGTGGTTATTATGCATGTTGCTATGACTATATGATATGCTTTGTGATTGATTTCAATAGTTAGAATGGTCGAAAACGTCGTCTAATGGCATAAACACTTGCTGCAAAAGCTTCAGGAAACAGTGCAGGTTTCGGATCGGATCGGAGATGGGGGCTCGGATCGGATATGTTGAACTGGGCAAGGGATTCGATCGGATTGGAACCTGACACTTGAGAAAATTGGCAAAAAGGAAGGCCACGCTAATTTAACTGGGATCGGATCGGATAAAGGAGAAGCGATCGGTTCGGATAAAGAAGGAGGGATCGGATCGGAGTACATGAAGAATGAGGGAGCGGATCGGAACGGAAGCACGAACTGGAGGGGAGATGGCACCCGACCCGACTCGAGATGGGACACCCGACCCAACCTGAAGAAAGATACCCGACCCGAACCGACGCGATGGAGTGGACCCGACCCGAACCGCTACAGAGGAAGACCCGAAATGACGCAACACAGACACCCGACCCGAACCGATGGTTTGAAGAGAACCCGACCCGACCCAGTATTGACCAATAACCCGAGATGCAAAGGTAGTCCAATATGGGAAGTTAGAGCTCAGGATCCAGTTGGGAACCGATGAGTTCACTTCATGGTTGGGCTTTGCTGCGGGACGTGTGCTAAGGAGTTGTCGACGTTCATAACTTCGATTCACCACTGAAAATGAATGATGGGCTACTTATCAGTGCAGTAGAGTCATTGCGACTCGAGGGGCAAGGTGATGGTACTAAGACTACGTTATGAGTGCAGTAGAGTCATTATGACTTGAGGGGCAAGGTGATGCGTAGTAAGACTATGAGTCAGCGCAGATGGGGTGAATAACTCCATGGGGCAAGTGGACATAGCGAAGGATTGGGAAGGCTATGAGCCAACGCAGATGGGGTGAATAACTCCATGGGGCAAGTGGACATAGCGAAGGATTGGTAAGGCTATGAGCCAGCGCAGATGGGGTGAATAACTCCATGGGGCAAGTGGACATAGCGAAGGATTAGTGGCTACGTTATCAGTGCAGTGAAGCCATTTTATGACTTCATGGGGCAAAGTGATCGTAGCAAGGGTGGGTGATCGAAGTGGTGAATATCGTATGCTTTACGCACCGAGTGAGAGATGTGAGGATGGATGCTATGTTTGATTGTTTGCCATCACTATGACATGCACACCTCCCCCACCTCCGTATCTTTACACCATTTGATATGGCACCTTAGAGTGTTGTACAGTATGTAGTGCTAACTCTTTGGTTGCAGGTCCAGGTTCAGGTATGTTTTAGTCTACCTGTTATTGTTCACTTAGATGCTTATCGCTCATACCAGGCTTTATGTCTGACCCAGAGTTTTATGTCTCCTCTTATTACTCTGGGTGCTCACACGAGCAGACTAGGGACAGGTTAGCTGGTGATGCGCGAGTAGCTGATTCGGAGGCGGGCAGGAGGCTTCCACGTATGATATATATATATATATATATTCTCCCTATGTCGCTGGTGGTCGCTACTTGGGCATTAGTAGTGTACCTCCTTTATCTTGCTTTTGCTTTGAGACAGTTTGAAAAGTTGTAATAATGTTTAACTTTGGATCATAAGCTGTACTTACATTTTCCGCTGCTATGTTAGTTGTTTCAGCTTATGCACTGTCTCACCTGTTTTATGTCAAGTATGTTATTGTTATATTTTATCCTATGCCCTGTGAGACATTCTACAGGTTCTTTATATGTTCATTTCCTTCTTCCCTTTCCTTTTGACGACCCGTTCCGTGCTAACTGGACATGTGTACAGCGCACCTTTGGAGTAAATGTCGGTTGGTGCGGGCGGGCCATCACACTTGGTATCAGAGCTCTAGGTTCCGTAGTTAACCTAGGGAAAGACAATAGGGAGATATAGTACGTATATGAGAGCGCGTATTTGTGATTACTTTGGTTTTCAAAAGCTATATATGTATATACTATCAGTAGTATAAGAATGAAGTCGTACTGCACTAGCGCCACTATGGGGTCGTTAATCGTTTCCCTTTTACAGATTGACGATGAGCCGATATGCTAGAGGTGCTGATAGGGGAGCCCATAATGGGAATGCTGCTGACATGAGGGCGATGTTTGCTGACCTCATGAGAGACATGCTTAGAGAAGTGCAAGGAGCAGCTCCCAATCCCGGAAATGGTGGTGGTCAAGTAGTGCAGGCACCGAGGGTCGATTTCGCCAAGTTGTGAAAGGATTACACTAACCTTAGTGGGAAGCCGTTCCACGGGACGGAGTCGACCACAGATGTTCAGAACTGGATGGATAGCTGTGATCGTATCTTCGATGACTTGGGTCTTGAGGACGCGATGAAGAGAAGGCTAGCGTCTCATCAGCTGCAAGGGCGAGCGATGAATTGGTGGAATTCCATTAGAACAGCTACTCCAGAAGATCAGGTTACTTGGGTTCAGTTCAAGGCTCGCTTTAGCGAGAAGTTCATTCCAGCTGCCCAGAAGTCAGTATTGTTCAAGAGGTTTTTGGAACTCAAGCAGAACGGAAGGGCAGTTTCTGACTATATTGCTGAGTTCGACACTTTGTCGAAGTATGGACTGTCTCTCATTGACACTCCTGAGAAGAAGAATGAGAAGTTCATTACTGGTTTGGATGGATACTTGGGAGAAAGGCTTATCAATCACATCGATGAGACTTTTGAATCGATCGTGGGGAAAGCTTTGAGATCAGAGAGTCTTTACCCTAAGTCAAAGACTGAGGCTGCATCTGCAGAAGGGCCAAAGCCGCAAGCAGGCGGTGGAGGCAAGAATAACTCTCAGAATAAGAGGAAGCGGGACAAATCTAAGGGTGGACAGAAAAAGAACAAGAAGGATGTTGAGTGCTTCAGCTGTGGTAAGAAGGGCCATTATGATAAAGATTGTCGGGCCAAGCCAGCGGATAAGAAGTGCTTCAACTGTGGTCAAGTGGGACATTTCAAGGATAAGTGTCTGCAACCTCTTAAGGAGAAGCAGATTGTGAAAGCATATGCTATTGATGCTGTTCCTTCTTCGTCGAATGCCCCAACTGCGGCGGAGAAAGGAAAGAATGTTGTTATTCAAGGTATGCTTTCTATTTATGATGTACCAGTTTGAGTTTTGTTTGATACTGGGGGTTCCTGTTCCTTCATATCTAGTGACCTGGTAGATAGGTTGGGACTGGAACCCGAGATAGTCGATAGACCATTGGTTGTGACGAACCCGATTGGTGGTTCGATTAGCCTTAGTATGGTTTGCAGGAATTTGGTCTTATCGAGTCATGGATGTATGTTTGTTTGTGATTGCTTTGTTTTGGGCTTTACTGGGTATGGCATTATATTGGGAGTCGGTTGGCTCCAAAGATACGGGGTGGTGGTAGACTGTGAGGGCTTTTTGGTGACAGTGAGGGTGGATGATGGGCGGAGGGTAGTGTTTGGTAGTCTACCTAGTGATGGGGTTATGGCTAGTTTTGTAAATTCCCTCGACATCCCGTAGGATGAGTTGTCAGATGTGCCCGTGGTTGGCCAGTATTCGGACGTCTTCGAGGAGGTGACCGGGCTTCCACCACACCGAGAGATTGAGTTCCGTATTGATTTAGTGAAATATGCCAGACCTATAGTGATGCCACTTCGTCGCATGGCACCAAGGGAGCAGCGAGAGCTCGGGGTGCAAATCAGCAATCTTTTGAAGAAGGGACTTATTAGAAGGAGTGTCTCCAAGTGGGGAGCACCAGTTGTGTTTTCCACTAAGGTAGATGGTTCCCTTCGTTTGTGTGTGGAGTATCGCGAGTTGAATAAGGTAACGAGGAAGAATAAGTATCCTCTACCACGGATAGATGATTTGTTTGATCAACTGGAAGGAGCAAGAGTGTTCTCCCAGTTGGACCTCGCGACAGGATTTCATCAGCTTCGAGTAGCAGATGAGAGTGTTCTGAAAATGGCATTAAGGACGCCGTCTGGATTTTATGAGTGGTTGGTCATGCCATTTGGGTTGACCAATGCACCAGCTTACTTTGTGGATCTTATGAATCGAGTATTCAGAGATCAGTTGAATAAGTTTGTTCTTGTGTTCGTTGACGATATCCTTGTTTACTCAAGGACAGAGGAGGAACACAAGGGACACTTGAGGATAGTGATGGAGGTGTTGAGGAAACACCAATTGAAAGCGAAATTCTCTAAGTGTCATTTTTGGAGAAGGGAAGTGAGATTCTTGGGTCATGTTGTTTCCGAGAGTGGTATTGCCGTGGACCCTGCGAAGGTGGCTATGGTACAGGATTGGCCTACGCCCAAGAATGCAACAGATGTAAGAAGTTTCTTGGGATTAGCTGGATATTATCGTAAGTTTATCCAGGACTTCTCCAAGATAGCAGCACCGTTGACTCAGTTGACTAAGAAGAATCAGTCCTTCGTCTGGGACAGAGTGTGTGAGAATGCATTCAAGAGTCTAAAAGAGAAGTTGACACGTGCGTCAGTGTTAGTCATTCCTAAGGGGAATGAAGAGACGACGGTATACACGGATGCTTGTGGTACCAAACTAGGTGCTGTGTTGATGCAAGGAGGTAGGGTTGTAGCTTATGCTAGTCGACAGCTAAAGCCGCATGAGAAGAAGTATCCTACCCATGATTTGGAATTGGCAGCGATTGTGTTCGCATTGAAGATGTGGAGACACTATCTCTTAGGAGAAAGATTTGGGTTGTTTACCAATCATAAATCGTTAAAATATCTTTTCTCTCAGAAAGATCTGAATCTCCGTCAGCAGAGATGGTTAGAGTTCTTGGATTCGTATGATTTTGATATCGCATACACACCTGGGAAAGGTAATGCGGTAGCCGATGCCTTAAGCAGGAGACATGCCAGTTTAGGGGCAATGTTTCTTGAGTGGAAGCAACTGGAGTATATCGCGGGGTTTGATTTCAGACCAAAGTGCGAATTGGATCCAGTCTTGCTAGCTAGGTTGGCGATCAGACCCACTTTGATAGAGCGGATTGGTTCCAGCCAGAGGGACGATCCTAATCTATTGGAAATCATCTCCAAGTTAGAAATGAACATCGACGGTGAGGAGATGAATGTGTATGGGCTTGATTGAGATGGATGGCTTCGGAAGAATGGAAGACTAGTTGTGCCCAACGTGAATGGTTTGAGGGATGAAGTGCTTAGAGAATGTCATCACTCAAAACTGACTATACATCCCGGTGGTAATAAGATGTATCGAGACATGAAACAGACTTACTACTGGGAAGGGATGAAAAGAGACGTTGGGAAGTTTATATCCAAATGCATGAATTGCCAGCTAGTTAAAGCCGAGCAAAAGAAGCCTAGTGGGTTATTGCAACCATTAGAAATTCCCGAATGGAAATGGGAGCAAGTCTCGATGGATTTCATCGATGGTTTACCAAGGACTAGATCGGGATATGATAGCATTTGGGTAATTGTGGATCGATTGACTAAGAGCGCAAGATTTATACCAGTCAAATCGACTAGAACGGCAGCCAAGTTGGCAGAATTGTATATGAAGTGGGTAGTGAGATTTCATGGAGTACCTAAAAGTATTGTGAGTGACCGAGACCCGTTGTTCACTAGTGGGTTTTGGAAGAGCTTACAAGAGGCTCTAGGGTCAGGATTACATCTCAGTACCGCATATCATCCTCAGACCGACGGTCAGACGGAGAGGGTGAATCGTATATTGGAAGATCACTTGAGAGCTTGTATATTGGATTTTGGTGGATCATGGGATGACCATTTGCATCTAGTAGAGTTTGCATATAATAAGAGCTACCAATCCAGTATCGGTATGGCTCCATATGAAGCTTTGTACGGAAGACCGTGCAACTCACCATCATGTTGGATAGAAACCGGTGAGAAGTTTGTGCTTGGACCAGATGTGGTGAGGGAAACTTCCGATAAGATCAAGATCATTCAACAACAAATGAAAGCTGCCCAAGATAGGCAGAAGAGTTATGCTGATAAGAGGAGAAGAGACTTAAAATTCTCCGTTGGTGAGTTGGTGTTTGTCAAAATTTCTCCGTTGAAGAGCGTGATACGATTTGGCAGGAGAGGCAAGTTGACACCAAGGTTTGTTGGCCCATTCCCTGTTCTTGAACTAGTCGGGAATTTGGCATATAGAGTTGGCTTACCAGAAAAGATGGCGGGAGTTCACAATGTATTTCATGTTTCCCAACTAAGGAAATTCGTTCACGAATCAGATATGACTATTTCACCTGATCAGTTAGAGGACTTCGAAGTAGAACCCGAGGCGGTTGGGAACCGCAAGCCGATTCGTATTGTGGGGCACGATACGAAGCAACTTCGAAGGTAGGCGGTGAAGCTAGTCAAGGTTCAGTGGGGCGAGAACGAGAATGATTGTACTTGGGAGACAGAGGAGAGCATTAGGAAGGCATATCCAGAACTCTTTGCCTGGTAAGATTTACTTTACGATTTAGTTATTCCGCATGCTAGGATAGACTTATTTTACTTGTTTTGCATGTTTGATGGTTGTTTTATGGTTGATAGGCATGCGGGAACCTTTGTGTGTGTTTTGGTTAGGGAATTTCGGGGGCGAAAATTCTTAAGGGGGAGAGAATGTAATAACCCGCATTCTACGCATCGGAGGATCGTAGGATATTTATTTCTTTACCATGTGAAGTCATATGGCCATGTAACTTTGGGAAACATCCATTAGAGTCATTTCCCATGTTCATGATTTTTGTCGATTTTTAAATGACCATTTTGCCCCCTAGCTGATCTTGTTTTGGCCCTAACTTTTGACTGGAAAGGAATTTTGACCTGAAACCACTTTCATTAGATTCGTTTGATGGTTTACCTTTCCGTAGAGTGGTTATAATAGCCAAACGGACTTACCGTTTGGGAGATATGGCTGAAATAAGGTTTGGAGGGTGAAAAACTTCTTAACCGGGCCAAATCGGGTGATTAGTGAGTAGGCCCATAACCCATTTCGGGATTGGGGTTATGGGAAGGCTGAAATGAGATGAAGAATCATTCCATTTCAGTTTTCTAACCTCCACTTACCACCAAGGAACCCTAAAAATGGCCTCCAACCTCTAAATCACCTCCAAATCATCTTTTGGTCAAGGATTAAGCTTAGCAACCTCTAATCAAGGAAGATCTACACCAAATCAACATTGGAGCTGCTGTTTAGCACTAGGATTCACATCAAATCAGAGATTTATTTCAGATCTTAGTTTATTTGTAGCTAAGGTGAGTGATTTGCATAGTTTTGCACTAATTATGGCTAATTAGGAGTAATTAGTGTTAATTAGTGAATTTATACACCAATAAATTCGGGAAAAATGTCCATAAATTCCTAAATGATGTTTTAGACCCCTGATATGAATTTGGGTTAATTTGGTTAAGTTTTGCTAATCCTATGATTAGCTTCACCTAAACATGTTTAAGGGGAAATATGGGATTTTGGGTATGTTTGATCCATTTTAACCTATCAAAATGATGTTTTTATGTTTGTGGTTATTATGCATGTTGCTATGACTATATGATATGCTTTGTGATTGATTTCAATAGTTAGAATGGTCGAAAACGTCGTCGAATGGCGTAAACACTTGCTGGAAAAGCTTCAGGAAACAGTGCAGGTTTCAGATCGGATCGGAGATGGGGGCTCGGATCGGATATGTTGAACTGGGCAAGGGATTCGATCGGATCGGAACCTGACACTTGAGAAAATTGGCAAAAAGGAAGGCCACGCTAATTTAACTGGGATCGGATCGGATAAAGGAGAAGCGATCGGTTCGGATAAAGAAGGAGGGATCGGATCGGAGTACGTGAAGAATGAGGGAGCGGATCGGAACGGAAGCACGAACTGGAGGGGAGATGGCACCCGACCCGACTCGATATGGGACACCCGACCCGACCTGAAGAAAGATACCTGACCCGAACCGACGCGATGGAGTGGACCCGACCCGAACCGCTACAGAGGAAGACCCGAACTGACGCAACACAGACACCCGACCCGAACCGATGGTTTGAAGAGAACCCGACCCGACCCAGTATTGACCAATAACCCGAGATGCAAAGGTAGTCCAATCTAGGAAGTTAGAGCTCAGGATCCAGTTGGGAACTGATGAGTTCACTTCATGGTTGGGCTTTGCTGCGGGACGTGTGCTAAGGAGTTGTCGACGTTCATAACTTCGATTTGCCACTGAAAATGAATGATGGGCTACTTATCAGTGCAGTAGAGTCATTTCGACTCGAGGGGCAAGGTGATGGTAGCAAGACTACGTTATCAGTGCAGTAGAGTCATTATGACTTGAGGGGCAAGGTGATGCGTAGTAAGACTATGAGCCAACGCAGATGGGGTGAATAACTCCATGGGGCAAGTGGACATAGCGAAGGATTGGTAAGGCTATGAGCCAGTGCAGATGGGGTGAATAACTCCATGGGGCAAGTGGACATAGCGAAGGATTGGTAAGGCTATGAGCTAGCGCAGATGGGGTGAATAACTCCCTGGGGCAAGTGGACATAGCGAAGGATTAGTGGCTACATTATCAGTGCAGTGAAGCCATTTTATGACTTCATGGGGCAAAGTGATCGTAGCAAGGGTGGGTGATCGAAGTGGTGAATATCGTATGCTTTACGCACCGAGTGAGAGATGTGAGGATGGATGCTATGTTTGATTGTTTGCCATCACTATGACATGCACACCTCCCCCACCTCCGTATCTTTACAACATTTGATATGGCACCTTAGAGTGTTGTACAGTATGTAGTGCTAACAGTTTGGTTGCAGGTCCAGGTTCAGGTATGTTTTAGTCTACCTGTTATTGTTCACTTAGATGCTTATCGCTTATACCAGGCTTTATGTCTGACCCAGAGTTTTATGTCTCCTCTTATTACTCTGGGTGCTCACACGAGCAGACTAGAGACAGGTTAGTTGGTGATGCGCGAGTAGCTGATTCGGAGGCGGGCAGGAGGCTTCCACGTATGATATATATATATATATATATATATATATATATATATATATATATATATATATATATATATATATATATATATATATATTCTCCCTGTATCGTTGGTGGTCGCTACTTGGGCATTAGTAGTGTACCTCCTTTATCTTGCTTTTGCTTTGAGGTAGTTTGAAAAGTTGTAATAATGTTTAACTTTGGATCATAAGCTGTACTTACATTTTCCGCTGCTATGTTAGTTGTTTCAGCTTATGCACTGTCTCACCTGTTTTATGTCAAGTATGTTATTATTATATTTTATCCTATGCGCTGTGAGAAATTCTACAGGTTCTTTGTATGTTCATTTCCTTCTTCCCTTTCCTTCGGACGACCCGTTCCGTGCTAACTGGACATGTGTACAGCGTACCTTTGGAGTAAATGTCGGTTGGTGTGGGCGGGCCGTCACACATTGATTGCTCGAATTTCGAGCAGCAACTTCCACCGTTTGCCCATATTTTTCAGGCGCTGGGGTCCACCGAATCTAGCAAGAGGGGGCACGCTGATAGATCTTGCGGAGCTCGATTGAAGCGAGGCGGGCGATCGACGTCCAGAGTCCTCTGGTGATGGCGGCGGGTGGAAGTTCAAAGCGAGGGCTGGGTTTTATCGTGTACCAGAGGGTACGGGTTTCAAAAGTGGATGACAACATTTAAAAACGTTGTAAAAGGTGTTAATTTTAACTAATTTAATTAATTATCTCTTTAATTAACAAATGTATAATTAATCGTAACTATTCCATTCGAGATCGGATTCATGAACCGTCAGTTGCGTTGGAATCCTCTTGTCGAGAGTTACAATATGGAACTGACCATAATCAAAGAGGTGCAAATTATAATTTCAGGAAATTTCAAATCCGAACAGAACTGAGATTCAGAAACAAACACTGGCGAAGCCAAAATCAATGTGAGAACTCCTCACTAAAAAATTTATGTTCAGTTATTTATTTTATAACTACATATATAAATTGCTCCCCGTCGTCCACAGACCATGGACGACTTGTTTGATTGTATTTGTAATGACCCGTATTTTTACGGTATATAAATAATTTATTTAATTATTTAAATAATGGTTTGGTTATTTAAAATGACCAGAATTAAATAATATTGAATATTTAATTAAAATAAATAATATAATAATATATTTAATTTCTGAAATAGTCAGAAATAGTGGAATTCACAAAATGGTGTGAATTGGATCATCTGTGATATTCAATTCAGTTTAAAATTGAATTAGAATAACGAATATATTATTTTAACGACAGTTGAACGTATAATTATATTATAATTACAATCGAGCTCGAAATGGCACTGCAGTTCGTAATTTGGCGATTTGAACTTCAACTGAATGTACAGGATTCATTTTAAACCGGATTTCTGTGAAAGAAGAAACGTTCGGAGCTGGTGAAGTATATTTTTTTAATGAAAGAGAAAAATCGGGATTTCATTGTGTAGATTTTGATTTATGTCCAATTCAAAATTTAGAAAAGTCGCTATAGAATTCCTTTGAAATTTATAAATATATATTTATATTATAAAAGGATTTTTTTCTATATAAATTGAATATCGATTCAACTGGGAATCTTGAAATATCGAGTTGTAAATCCCAGTGGAGCTGTATGATATTCTAGTGTGAATATATATGATAATATTTATTTACAAATATTTGATTTAATTATTTTTAAATATATTTAGATATTTAAATGGGTTATTTAGAGCTTAAAAATAGCTAGTTTTGCAAATGACCTAAGAATTCGATGAAACTAATTTTGTTGGACTGCAATGTCAAATTACTGTTAGATTTCAATTTTCGTGATTTTTGAAGTCAGTATGTGGTCGTATGGGATTTTAATGTGAAATACAGTCGATATTTTGAGGGTTAAAAATATGCTGTGTGAACAAACGGGGTCAGAATTCGACGAAACCAGTTTCGTTGGGACCGTAATGCCGAACTGTAGCTGCATGTCCATTTTTGTGATTTTTGGGTATCGTATGTGGTCACAGGAATTTTTAAGGGACAAATACATATAGCAATTGCTTAAAAATAAATATAAAAATCGATTTAAAAAATAATATAACTACCCTATATATATCCCTCTACCTTTACAAACCCTAATTTACTTTTCCTGTTAGTCAACCACAAACACGCCGCCGACTACTCTTCCTCAAATCAAATTCGATGTCTTCAAAAATTAAATAAAAACCATATAAATTCTTTTAAATTCCAAAGTTCGAATATTTGAGTTCGTAAGGAGAATCTCTTCATTCCTATACTTGTTTTGATGGGTTCGAACCCTTTCTGTTCGATGGCGGTTTTACAGCAGCGTTCCAGGGTTTGCTAATTCGAGAGTTATAAGCATTGATTCAGGTTTTAGGTAATGCTTTTGGGATCAGGAGGTGGTTCTGCACATCGTGTGTTAATTTGGAGAGCTTCTGCGATTTTTTTTGTTGATAGTTATACCGTATCTCGCACAAGATACTGTCGAGCGCAAGAGAGAGGACGAGCTTGAGTTGGTTGAAAGAAGTATGGTTTGGTAGAGATTTTGGAGGAAGGAATTTTGGTAATTTTTGTTTTGATTTCGGTGATGATTGGGTGGAGATAAGTGGAAGTCGAATTGGGTAATGGTGAATACTGGGAGCACGGTGTGAAGCAGAACGGGGAAGACGAGTTTGAGAGTGCAGGTCTGGTACTTTAAGGATGTTGGGCCGGATAAAGAAAAGGTAAAGCCCAAGAGAATAAAAACTTAAGTTCTATTGTTTTAGATATATATATATATACACAACTTGCGATCTAAATAACTTTTACATATGTTATCGGAATTGGACGAAACTGGATCCGTTAGGATCATAGGGACGGTGGCTACACCATGGAACTGAACGGGAGTAAATTGGAGCTCATTTGGATTTATGGTGAAATTAAACGCCTAAATCAAATCAATGACCAATTATCGTTATTTAACGATAACCGTACAATGTTAGTAAATCTCACTAACTCTGCTCAATTTATATTTTTATAAAATATTTTTAGAATCTATAAATGATGGTTGTTTGCTGTGTGTTGACTATTTGGTTGGATTGTTAGTTAATTGATTGAAAATATAGATAACGATATATATATAAATCATTAATCGAATATTAATTCTGTTTATTAGTATATTTCATATTCATGTTATTGATGTGATTAACATCTGTGGATGCAGGGAAATAGGTCGGAGGGACCCAACTGGGTTCCCCAACATTTATTTTACTGTTTTCATATATTTTGATATATGATATATAATCTGTTGTTGATTTTATGGGTTTGAATGATATCTATCATTGTTATTTGGTATTTTAAATATCGTGAGAAATACTGGGATGGAAAAAAGGGGGTATTCAAAGTATATTTGAAAGTAAATCATTTATATAAAATCAATGGATTTTATATATAAAAGGAAAAGGATTTTATAAAAGAAATTAACTATAAAATCAAAGAAATATAAAGGAAAATATTTGTATAACAAATAGAAAAGGGAAATATTTGTATAACAAATAGTAAAGGAAATCTTATTTAGAAAATAAATAAGATCTTTTAAAAGTGTATATTAGAAATAAAATACTTATAAAATCAAAGGATTTTATAAAAGGAATATTTATCATTTGATAAATAAAATAAAATAAAAGTGATATTTATTTAGAAAATAAATAGATTATAAAAGGAAATACTTGAAAAATGAAGAAGTGTATAAAAAGAGAATTTTACACTAGGAAAGTTTAGACCCATGCTTCGCACACGGGTATTATAGAATATATATTTAAAGTAGATTTTTAATAGAAATTTATTTTAACAGATAAGTGGAGAAGATAAATTTATAAATAATATTTTACAAATCAAATGAAATGTTTATCATTGGATAAGTAGAATATATAAGTCAGGACTTATATAGCGAAGTAAGAATCGATTTCAACATCGATATTTGGAACTGAATATGGATGAAGAGTTAAGTCAAAGGAGTTAATCGAATTATAGTTAATTGATTAGAGTTAGAATTAATTGATTTGAGTTAGAGTTAATCAATTAGAGTTAGAACTAATCGATTTGAGTTAGAGTTTATCGATTAGAGTTAGAATTAATTGATTAGAGTTAGAGTTAATTGATTAGATTTAATTGATTAGAGTTAACCAGATAGAGTTAACCAGTAAGAGTTAACTAGATAAAGTTAATTGAACATAGTTAATTGAATTAGGATTAATTGAATATTAGTTATTCAATTAGAGTTGATCGAATATAGTTATTTGAGATAGAGTTAGTCAAACATAGTCATTCAGGATGAGTTACCATTTCGTACGACTGCTAGCGAAATTCGCAGGGCTGCAGATAGCCTACGGCGGACAGATGTTTCCTTAGGGAATCAGGTGTAACCATCGTGATCGCTGCGATCTAGAGTCAAGCGAATGGAGTTAAATCGAATATTAGCCAATCAAAATAAAGTTAAAACAGACATAGTTATTCGAATATAAGCTAATCGAATATTAGTTATTCGATAAGAGTTAAATAAGTTGAGTTAAATTAGTTGAGTTAATCGAGTTAAGTTAGTTAAGATGAGTTAATCAAACCGAGTTAATCCAAATGAGTTAATCCAAAGGAGCTATTCAAAATAGTTTATTCGAATAGAATTAAAAGAGTTATCGAATATAGTTTATTCGGAAAGGAGTAATCGAATAGAGATTATTCGAAAAAGAGAATTATAAATTGAATTCCATTATACCGAATTCAGGAAAGTAATATTTACTTTCCGTTTTAATCAAGGTTTACTTATTTATTAATAAATTAGTGGTTTAGTTATTTAGTTAAATTAAGGAATAAAAGTTATATTTTGAAGTTAGATATTTCACAAATAGGGATTTGAACACTATTGTTATAATCAAATGATTTGTATAAAAGAAGTGAATTCGTAATTAAAATCCAAAAGTTATGTAAGGAAGTTTGTTAAAGATTTGAAAGGTGAACTTTGGGGTATTTCGAGGTTAGAAATGTTGTTCAGTTAAGGTCTGAGAGGTAATTATACCCCAACTTGACTGACTTCGTCTTTAACTAAGGAATGGGTAAGGTTCGATATTGAAGGATGGTCAAGTGAATTTAGTTAATGAATGTGATGGTTTGAACTGGCTTAGTTATGTTTTTATTTAAACATCTGATTAAATCAAATGAAGGAGTTTTGGAAATGTTTTCCAAATAAGAATCAGAAATGTTTTCTAATATAGAAAATAAGGAATGGAGCAAATACAGAAATGTTTCAAATGATTAATTACGTATATTTTCTAAATGTAGAAAATAGGAATTTACAAATATATAGAAATGGGAAGTGAATAAATTAATGATAAATTAAATTAAGGAGATTAATGTTGATTGATGATTGATCGATCGAATTTCTATCTGGAAATAAGATCGTTGGTTGTACACCGATTTTTCTTTGATAGTTAAATCACCGACTATCGAAGTTTTTGATCATTTTTCCATCGTCAATACGGAGAGACCGGGATCATATTCATTATCTGAAAATCACTCTATATGGACGTTAGCATTGCAATCAATTATGATGAAGATAATTGAAGACGGAGTGATGCAAGGGCTATCCTGTTACAGAATAGTGCCTTCGGTTTGTCCAGTCCCAGGACAAACGTGAATGGACGGATGTCTGACAAAGTATATCTAACGGATCGCGTAAGTTGATCTCTTCAAACGTACATACGTTTGATGGTGGAGGATTCGTTTCTCTTAGCTTAATACCCGTGGTATTTTTGGGGAAATCAATTTGTGATTTGACGGGTATGACGATGTGGCATTCAAAGTAAATGGTTGTCAGGTGTATCAAGGATACGTTATGTAACAAGCCGGAAAATCTGAGCCAATTAAATTTTTATAATTTGACAAATTTAGTGAATTTTAGATATTTAAAATAAAATATTTTAAATAATAACAACAAAAAGTATGTTTGAATCGACGTTTGAAAATAAATATAATTAATTTTAATTATAAACAAGGCCTGAAAGGGCACGGCAGTTTCAAAAATTGAATTCAAACTTTGACTGAATGTACTGGACGGATTTTACTGAAGCCAAAAATATTTAAATCTGTTTGTGAATATCTTTCTAACGAATCTGAAAAATCGAAGTTTCATAGCAGGAATCAAAAGTTATGGCCAAATGAATTTTCAGAAAGGTCATTATAGAGAATATATAGCCCTTGAAAATAGACATTTTGCAAACGACCTCAAAATTCAATGAAACCAGTTTTGTTGGATCCAGGATACCAAAAATATTTAAATCTGTTAGTGAATATCTTTCTAACAAATCTGAAAAATCGAAGTTTCATAGCAGGAATCAAAAGTTATGGCCAAATGAATTTTCAGAAAGGTTGCCATAGAGAATATATAGCCCTTGAAAATAGACATTTTGCAATCGACCTCAGAATTCGAAGAAACCACTTTTGTTGGATCCGGGATGTCAAATTATTTCTAGGTTTCAAATTTCATAACTTTTGAAGTTAGAATGTGAGTGTGGCAAAGGAAAATGTGTTTGGTCGATTTTTATTAAATTGGATCGACCAGAAAAGGGCCATTTTTCAAACGATCTCAAAATTCGACGAAACTAGTTTTGTTGGGACCGTATCGTCAAAACACAGCTAGATTTATTTTTCTGGAATTTTTGGGATCAGTATGTGGCCCTGGCAAATTGAAATGTACGTTCAAAATAAATATTGAATGTTTTATATTTTGATTTGAAGAGAAAATGACTGAAACAGTTGAATGGGCCAACGAAACATATCCCAATGTGTTCGGAATGGGGGTATTTAGCTAGGGACGACAGTTGTTGGGATTGGATTGGAGTTAGTATGTGAAGGGGGGTATTTTGGGATTTTAAAAATATATATATAAAATAAACCAGCCAATCATATTCTTCCTTCTCCCCGACAAAACTCGATAGCCTTGTGAGTCAACGACGGAACCTTTTCATAACATCCCTCCTCCTTATCTCCCTCCACACGCACCAATAGCTAACTCCCCATTTGAGATTTTTGAAGTACTCCTCACGCTCTTCAAATCCATACCCGTCCCCCCCTCCTCGTCTTGTATTGTGGCCGAATCGACCCTCTGAAGAACCGCCTTTCGAAGCCCTCCACCTCCTCCCAGTCGTCGTCGAGTTCATCAGAGGGGGGACCCGTCGGAGTGCCTCTCGGAGCTGGAGAACGTGGTGCAACCTGATCGGCCTCACGTGCTACGGATCGGAAGTAATTTCGAAACCTAGTTTTGAAGATATCGTGGAGGAAACGACTGTTTCTATTTTGAACAGTTTATAGCACTTTAAAACGCTACGGTTTATGGTTTCACTATAAAAATCATATCTTTATCGTTTGTTGACGAAATCCAGTGAAACAAGAGACAGTGGACTTGTGTGGACGTCTTCTACATTCTAAAAGAGACCGAATATTTTTCTAAGCCTTCTATAATTTTTGGTGAAGTGGAACCCAATGTGAGATTTCTGAATTATAAATGATATGGAATCAACGATGTATAAATTATATAGTCTAAGTATGGGTTATATAAGCATTGTACACCACATGTATAAGCGTTGTATAAGTTGTATGTTTGATGTATAAGTTATATATGCGTTGTAAAAAAATGATATGTGCATTGAAATAAATTGAAATGATACTGAAATGAAATCGAAATATAGTTATATACGTATATATATACATACTCCCCTCGCCCACAGACCATGGACGATATATATATTGGTTATGATATTGTTTGGATTATTGGTTGATGTGAAAATTTGGTGAATATCATGAATGGTTGGTTTGAAATGATTGATTGTGATTGAAATCCCAATAGGATTAGTATATGGGAAATTTCGTCTACGTACGAGCTATATATTGAAAATCCCCATTGTCAAAAACTGCGAGGCTTTAAGGTAGAGTGAGGAGCCGTACTAGGGACGGTCCCTGTTTTAACTACCCTGCCGTTATGCTGCCGAAATTTTCTGAAATATTTCTGTGTTTGATTTAAATTCATGTGTTGAATGTTGAAATAAAATTCATGTGTTGAATGTTGAAATAAAATTCATGTGTTGAATGTTGAAATAAGATTCATGTGTTGAATAGATATTCATGTGTTGAAATAAATTCATGTGTTGAATTTGAATGGGGTTCGTGTATTGAATAAATTCTTTGAAAGATAAAAATAACATTTTTATCATATATATAAACTATATAAAATATTAGTGTTTTAAATAAATTGTTTTACAATAAAAATAACATTTTTATCATATATATAAACTATATAAAATATTAGTGTTTTAAATAAATTGTTTTAACACCAAAAATAACATTTTTACCTTATATATAAACTATATAAAATAATCGTGTTTTGAAATAAATTGTTTTACAATAAAAATCACATTTTTATTATATATATGAACTATAGAAAATATTTGTGTGTTGAATAGAAATTCATGTGTTGAATGAAGCTCATGTGTTGAGTAAATTTGTTTGAAAGATAAAAATAACATTTTTATTATATATATCAACTATAGAAAATATTTATGTGTTGAATAAACGAGTAGAACGATAAAAATATTTTTATCGTTCGTGTGAAGTCAAAAACATTCATGTGTTGAATATATAGATTGAACATTAAAATCTACATTTTTATTGTGAATATGAAGTGTTAAAAATGGTGATGTGTTGAAATAAATATCTGTGGGATAAAAATATCATTTTTATCAAATATATGAAGTGAATATGGTTTTGAAATCGAAGAATGAATTATATTTATATATATAAATATAAATAAAATAAATCGAATAACGAAGCTGTAGTTCACGTTTTGAAACCGTGATTTCAAACGATTAGTGTGCAAGATCCGACCATCGGATTTTCCCGAAACTGAAACCATTGGGTTCGCTTTGGAAATATCTTTCCAACGACACCAACTTTGTAAAGATCCAACGGTTGGATTGTCTGGAATGTTTTAATTCAAATCTGAAGAAAAACAGCGCCAGAATCGATTATATATATGTAATTAATTAAATCGAATAATGACGCTGCAGTTCGTATTTTGAAATCGAAACTTCAAACGATTGTACAGGGAGATCCGACCGTCGGATTTTCCCAAAACTGAAACCGTTGGATTCATTTTCAAAAGATCTTTCTAATGATAAAAAATTTGTGAAGATCCAATGGTTAGATTTTCAGATATGTGTAAATCAAATCTGAATAAAAACAGCGTCACGGCCGCGTTATGGCCTGAAGCATCGTTTGAATGAATTGGCTATTTTTAAATGAATAAAAATAGCGATAAATCGTTATAAATTATTATAATTGATATGGAAGGGAAAATAAACCAAATATACCCAGTTTATTCGATATTTGATTGTTGAATGTGTGTGGCGTGGAAATTACATTTAAAAACAGAATTATTGATGTCGAATAATTTAACCATTGAAATGAATTGATTTAAATTCCAAATATAAGTGAATGATTTGAAAAGGCCGAGTTAAATCTCATTTCAAATAATTGATCGGTGATAAGAAGTCAATGATGAAGATGGTGGTTGAAGACTGCAGATTTTCACCTCGGTTGGATGATAACTGATGTCTTGATTGGGAGGCATCCCGAAATATAGATAATAAGTGGTGATCGTCCAGACGTACTTGGAGATCGATGGGTGTGCGAGGTATAGTGCCTCCGGTTTCGTTCAGACCCGAAACGAACTTGTAAATGGACTATGTGTCTGACATTGGATTTTGTTCTATGCTGATTGATCTCTATTAAATATATATCTGTTTGGCGGCGGAGAATTTATTCTCTTGCTTAACGCCCTTCTCTGAGACGTACGAGCTCAGAGGTTATATATCGATAGAAATCAGTCGCATAGAGTGAATTGCCTCTGTGACATGCTTAAGTGGCAGATGATCGAGGCTTCTGTTGAAAAGCAAAGTCTTGTGGTTGATGATCAAAGCACGGCCTGTGTGGCATAGCTTTGTGTATAACGTGAATTCGCGAGCCTCACACTCTGGTATGAGCCAGAAACGGAAGAGGACCACAGGCAGGGCATGCGTTTCTTTCTAGCTAAGGTGGTGTCAGTGACCATCCAGCCCTGACATTTATATTATTTTCACCTGTGTGGTTGTTGCTGTTGCGAGGCGCCTTGGATATATCGGTGATTATGTGGAGCCGATGGAGTGATAGGACTCATTTACGCCTCAAAGGGCGGGGAAACGTAGTGTTCAGGCATTTTAATCCACATCGGTGGACCGGCCCTGTCGCTCCAAAGGCTTGACTGAGTACTTGCCTGAGACTTGGACTAGACAGTCTCGAATTCGGTAAGGACTATCTTTTGCCTTAGTTCATGACGGAAATCCAATTTCCAAATACGACACCATGCGGTTTTGATTGTATACCTATATATGGCGATATAGTGGTATGGGACATTAATGTCGTCTATGATTGATACTTATGTTTTGAAATTGTTTTTGAAACATATAAACACTAGTAATAATATCAAATGCTTTTGTTTTATTCGTATCAAGCATATTTTAGCCCTTATAAGGTAAAAACTCTATCCTCCGGTTTGCGTTGCATTGTGTGATGGGAACTGAGTCTTATAATGGCTTCATTTTTATAAAGATCATTGCGATGTTTAAAAGATTTACTTATTTTAAAGCACTGGCAATCCAATGGAGTAAACCCGTTCCGCGAAAGTGGCGTGGTCCAGTGATTGGCCATATATTAGAATACATTAAGTAGATTTCTCATACCAGTCCCATAACTGACTCGTAGTTTGTTTCACTTGCAAACTCGGATGCCCCTTTTCTACACGGGTAGCCTTGTATTCAGGTTTTAGTAGGCTCTTTCTGGATAGCTGGAGCTGAAGATGGATTCTATCGTTTATCTCTTTTTATGCTGTTCAGCTCCTGTTGTACATATTATGTTTTGTTTTCCGTTGTAGACATTTATGTATAGCTTAACTATATTTTGTACTAAGTATGATCCTGTATACTGTGTAACTCTGATGATTATGTTTATCTAGTGTATTATTTGTACATTATCTAGTGTATTTATTTAATTCTGTTCTGCTGTTATCTGTTTATGTGTTATATTCCAAAGATTACCCTTAACACCGTCTTACGGGGTTTTGGGGTCGTCACAACGTGGTATCAGAGCTTCGGTTAAGCTTAGTTCTGGAATATAACATATTAACGAAATCGTCAGAAATGAAACCAGTAGTGTTCTAGGACGAATAGCTCATTACAGATAGGATCAGTAATATTCTAGCATGAGTATAGCAGAATGAAATACACCTCGATAGACACATTTACCTTCAAGTATATGTCTCTATATTTTAAAATTACCTTTTTCTGTTGGCCTAACACTTTGTCTACTATTTGCAGACATTGAAAAATGAGTGGCAGAAGTAGAAGAGGTAGGGTTGAACCAGATATTGAGGCTTTATTAATTAAGTATCGAAATATGGGTGGAGTACCGTTCTCAGGAAATGAATCTATTATTCAAACTCAAGCCTGGATACGCTCTACTGAGAAAGTTTTTGAAGGTTCAAAGCTGAGAGATGATCAGAAAAGATTACTGGCATCTTGGGCACTCAAAGACGAAGCTTTGTTCTGGTGGGATTCGATTATTGAGGATAATCCAGAAGGTAATATTACCTGGGATCGATTTAAAGAGATTTTCAGTGAAACATTTATTCCTCCAAAAGCAACTGTGCGGTTATGTGATGAATTATGTTATCTGATCCAAGGGGATATGAGCATTCTAGAATATCATAAGAAATTCAATGAACTTTCTCATTTTGCCCAGCATCTAATTGAAAATCCGAAGAGGAAGAATTTGACATTTATTAACGGACTTCAAAGAAAGTACCAAAGTAGAGTAATGGGGCATGTGAAGCTTCCCTTCTCGGAAATGATATACATGGCTTATCAGTGCAAAGGTCTCCAAAAGAAAGGTCTTTTGAATGATGAAGAGGAAGTCAGTTCTAGTAACAAAGAGGAGTCGGAAACTGATAGTCCTGAGGCCAGTACGATGCCGAGGTCAGTAAGAAGCCCAGAGCCAAAAGGAAAAGGGTTAAACCTGAGAAAGAACCCATAACGACGGCTACATGCTCTAACTGCAAGAAACAAGGGAATTTGACCAGGAATTGTAAATCCTCGAAGAAGCGAAAGAAGAATGAATTTAAATCCAAGAATCCACATGGTGAAAGGAAATGCCATAAGTGTCACCAAGTAGGTCATATTGCAAGGGAGTTCCCGCTATCAAAGAAATTTGAAGTAGTACATGTGAATGAAGTGGCAGAAACTTCAACACCCTCAGCTAGTCAGGGAAGGTCTGATGTTTTGGAAGGCACGCTTACTGTCAAAAACATTCCAGTTAAAGTACTGTTTGATACAGGCGCGTCACGAAGCTTTATTACAAAGAATGCAGTTAAGAAGTTGGATTTGAAATTGAAAAGGCTCAAAGAACCCATCACTGTCCACAATCCGGTTCGGGGTTCCCTAAATCTTAGTTGGGTTTGTGTGGTGCCTGTCTCGTTTTCCTGTTATAAGTTCCCTACCATTTCTATCATCATGAATTTTACTGAATTCGATCTTATTTTGGGATTGGATTGGTTAACCAGATATAAAGCTGAGGTTAAATGCGCCGAGAGAGTTGTTAAGGCAAAGGCCCAACTAGGGAACTATATAACCGTACCATGTGAAGGTCCGAATTTAGATAGAAAAGACTTTTGGTCAGCTCTTGATGTTTCTCCTGCTCAAATAGAAAATATCCCTGTAGTCACAGAGAATATTCCAGACCTCATAAAAGATATTCCTGTCGTCAAGAATTATGCAGACGTGTTTGAAGAAGTCGTTAGCTTATCTCCGAAGAGAGAAATTGGTTTCAAGGTCGCTTTAATTCCGAATGCAAGGCATGTAGTGCACTTTATTCGAAGAATGACTCTAAAGGAGAAAGAAGAATTAGATAGTCAAACTCGGCAGCTTGTATGGAAGGGTCTGATCAGGCCTAGTTTCTCTGATTGGGGAGCAGCAGTGGTGTTTGTCCCGAAGTCAGACGACACTCTTAGACTATGTGTGGATTATCGTGACTTGAATAAACAGACATTAAAGAATAAATATCCATTGTCGCGGATTGATGATTTGTTAGACCGATTGAATGGCGCACAAGTATTTTCAAGGATGTACCTAGCTATAGGTTTCCATCAGCTTCATATTGCCGAAGAGTTTGTTCCCATGACAGCATTCATAGGTCCAGATTTATTCTATGAGTAGTTAGTAATGTCGTTCGGCTTATGTAATGCTCCAGCGTATTTTTTTGATCTAATGAACAGGGTATTCAGAGAAGTTTTGAATAAAGTTGTTCGGGTTTTCATTGATGACATATTTATCTTCTCTAAGTTAGAGAGTGAGCATGCGAAACATTTGGAACAAGTGTTAGAAATTATCAGAAAGAATGTCTTGAAGGCCAAACTTTCCAAATGTATATTCTGCAAAGAAGAGGTCAAGTTTCTTGGCCACGTTGTATCAAAGGAAGGAATTTCTATGGATCCCGGTAAAATCACCGCTATTTAAAATTGGAAGCAGCCCAGTACTCCCACAGAAGTTCGAAGTTTTCTTGGATTGGCTAGTTATTATTGGATGTTCGTTAAAGATTTTTCAAAGATATCTAGTTCCTTAACAAAGCTTACGAAGAAGCACGCAAAATTCAAGTGGACTCCCGAATGTGAGGAGGCTTTTCAAAAGCTAAAATTGAGATTAACAACTGCTCCAGTGTTAACGATTATCGATGGCAATCAAGACTTGAAGGTCTGGACAGATGCCTCTAGAGAAGGTGTAATAAACTGAATTTTAATAACATGTTGAAACTAGAAATCAGGGTATAATTAACTTTTAAATTGAGAATCATGGGAAATGGGTTGCACCATTACGTTCGTCTCGGAATTCTGCATGAAACCGAGTTTGATTTTTCAAAAATCGGAGTCCGTATGACCGAGTTATGACCTCTAGAAGTTTCACGAATTTTCAAGATCAAAAACAGCTCAGAAATTCGAATTCAAATTCGAATTCAAGACCCAGAAGCGGGTTGGGCGGGAAAATTCCCACTCAGAGCCCAGGTCGACCAGGGGGTCGACCTGGCCAGACCAGGTTGACCTAGCCAGACTAGGTCAACCATATGGTCGATCTGGGGGTCGACCTCCCTGGTCGGCCTGGGTGCGACTGGTTGGCTGGGTGGGTCTGTTTGCGGGCCTGTGACGTTTTCGATGGTTCAGATCAATTCTAGGGTTAATCTAAGGGCCTAAATAAGTTTCCTACACCTATATAAACGCCCTTAGACCTAAACTAATTCACATCAAATCATTCTGACACAGTTATGCTGTTGAACTCCCTCTTGAACCATGGTCGCCGCCTCCAAATCAAAGTACAAGCATTAAAACTCAAATCAATTCAAAGAACAAAGCTTCAACAATGGTCCAAACAATAAATCAGCATTCTACAACAAATTCAGTTCTTTATTCATTAGCCACAATCTATAAGTTCTAGTCATTTTTAGATTTAAACTTGTTAATTATAATATGGCCATGGAATAAAGTGGAATTGAATTTAAGTATGTTTATTGATTCAGATCTATTTCTGTTGCTTCTTGAATCTTGAGTTTTGGGACTTTTCTATTTGCATTCTCATGCCAAGCTTATGATCTATTCAGCCTTTTGTAAATCAGTTTTTCTTGATTCATGTTGATATTATTATCAAGATCTATGTTTTATGCCTGAGATGATGTTTTTATGCCAGTTTTCTCTCTATACTGATTGTTATACAAATTCTACCTTCCCCTATTTATCTTCTTTCGATGAACCTAGGTCAATTTCGTACCTAGGCCTAAACCGCGATTTGCGTACGATTGAATGCGGGAAAATATGGGAATGTTGTCTATATTGGATATATATGTTAGGTAGAATTGACGTCATAACATGAAATTGGGATTTGAGTATTATCGTTATAATTAAAGTTTGTAAGTTTGGGTAAATTGGTGTAAACATGGAATACATGTAGTTTGGTATGAAACTTGACCTATATTAAATGGAAAGAATATTGATACATGAAAAAAAGGCATGAACTGAATATATGTAAATTTGGTGTGAATTGGGCATATGTAAAACTGACATGTAATCTAGAACTTGGGCATATGTTAATTATGTAAAATTTGGAGTTGAAACATATATGATAATTTATGACTTGGTAGAGGTTTAATATGAACGCGCCTAAGTTGGGTTTTTGATAGTTGGCATGTATTGTAAATAAAAGGCTATAACTTGGCATAACCTTATAGTGAATTATGATAATAATTTGGGAATATGTTTTGGGAAAAAACTTGAATTATGAACTTAATAATTGGCATATAACTGGAAATATGAATGTGGTTGAAACACGAATATGAACATTTTTATATGTTAAACACATGAACTGATATTGGGGTTTTGGGTGGAATACGACCATTAATGAACCTTTGACACGAGGTTAGACTCGGATTGTGGTGTAAATCTGCCCGGAACCGCCCGGCAAATCCAGTAGCCACAAAGTGTCAGTCTAATGTGAGAGGTTGAAGGTCGAATTTTTGGCGTAACGGTTTATGACACGAGGTTAGACTCAGTTTGTGGTGTAAATCTGCCCGGAACCGCCCGGCAAATCCGGTGGCCACAAAGTGCACGGTCTAATTTGAGAGGTCATTTTTCATTCGTCATAATGAATGAATTAAGGAATACTAACTATAATAAGACATGGGGATGGTTAGAGGGTTAGGTGGGATGACATGGAAATTTGACATGTAAATATGGACCTAACCGGTATGAGTTAAGGACATGTAAAACTTATAAGTGTGGACTTAACCAATTTGACATGACATATGGGTAGGTTAAATCAACGTGTAAATCAGACAAGTAGGTGTGGTTAAGTAAATTGAGAACACTTAACTATTATAACATGTTAATTAGACAAGTGAGTTAGGTTAAGAACACATAACCATTATAACATGTTAATGAGACAAGTGGATAGGGTTAAGTAAAGTGAGAACACCTAACTAATACAATGGGTTAACTAGATAAGTGGTTGCGGTTAAGTAATAAAGCTTAACCAACATAACATGACAAGCAAGTGGGTTAGGTTAACTTGAATAGGTTGATAACACTTAACCGTTATAACATGACTAGCGGATGGGTTGGTTTAACTTGAATGGGTTGATAACACCCAACCGATATAACCTGATGTGTGGTAAGGTTAAGTAAATACACGAGGGTAACACTTAACCATTATAATATGGCTAGTGGATGGGGTTGAGTTAGCATACACTTAACCAATCTAACGTGAGGTGTGGTAAGGGTTAAGTTAACATGGGGAAGAACGCTTAACCGATAAAATAAGACATACGGTAGGGTTAAGTAACGCAAGAGAGAACACTTAACCAAGGTAACATAATGGGGGGTGGGGGTTAAGTTAACTTGAATGGATAACACTTAACCAACCTGTGGGGTATACGAATAGACCCTAGGAAAACCCTAGTAGCAGGACCCGTTTCAGCAGCAACCCACATTACGTATCAATGGTACCCTGAGCTAGGCAGGGTGGGGCACGATTACTGGGCTGATTATAAGCGGTCAAAACGACGGCAGGTCATGTAGCAGTGCAGGTTCCGACGGACTGCGGGCGTGCACGTATTCCGAAGTGGAAAATTTAGGCACTGGGCATCAGTAGATATAAAGCTATGCATCAAAAATGGTGTCGGGGTTGTCATCCTAGGGATTGATACACCCTAGGGTGGGACCAGCACAGGTATCTACGAATAGGGGGCCGCATGACACAAGCAAGAACTAGGTCGAGTAGGAGCCGATCGATTAGGGTAGTAAGGATACATCTAACATATTCATGGCAATTGGGCTGGCTGAGGTGAAATCCTCATATTAGATGTACTCCTGAAGGCTACCACAACTACAGGGTTGGGATAACCTTAGTATATAACACATGTGAAACATTGTAAGTAAGAGCCGATCAATTAAGATAGGTACGGTGGGGACATGAAACTCTCAATATGAGGTAGGACCCTCATCGTGGGATATGTACCTATAAAACTATCATGTGGGTTATGGGGGATCACTTATCTTGTAATTACAACTAAGTAAACTAATTGGAACGCTAGTTAGGTGGTGCATAGAATATAGGAAATCGAGGAAAATAATGTAATGGTGAAGCTTTGAAATCTTGCGATGTTATACTTGATAGAAACCTTGCGATATGATACTTGGTAGGAACCTTGTGATGCTACTCTTGATAGGAAGCATGGGATGTTATACTTGATTCATCGTGCCTGTAGCTTACCTTGTCATCATGCTTATGTTTACTTTCAGTTTATTCATGTCGTATTATCTTCACCTGTTTTGATGCTGAAAGTCACTAGGTCTTACTCAGTCTTTACGACTGACCCAGTTTGTTTCGCCTTTTTTTCTTCCGTTCTCCCCCCTCCCCCCCCCCCCAGGTTCGTAGGGTGGGAATACAGCTTAGTTCAGATCTTACCAAGCCCCAAGGCTCTTTCATGTACGACTTGGATTTCTCTTGGCTATGGCTTGCTTGGCTTTATTGGGGAATACTACAGTTTATTTTCGTGCTTCTTTGTTTTTGAGCAAGAGAGATATTTTAGCTATGTAATTGAGTATTGGAAGTTGATGGGCTTTTATTGTAAACAACTATATTTAATAAATGATTTGAAGTTCTTCTGTTTTATAAATGTCTATCTTGTAATATTTCTGTTCCAGTACCCATAATGCTCCATTGAAGTTAAGGCATTCCCTTTGTGAGTGACCTTAACGGATGTGGGGTGTTACATTTGGTATCAGAGCAGAAGGTTACCAAACTGGGAAAAAGCTTTTAAAACCTTCTGAAATTATTTTCAAAACGTTTACAAAGAAATATTTTTCTAAGAAAAATTTTGTTTTACGAAAGGCATATTCCCCAAAGCCATATGAACTATCTTTTGATTCTCTCCTTGAGTTTCTTCTCTCTTTCTTTTTCACCATAGTTTTGTAGGTGTACGACACATGTAGGACGGCAAAGAGGTGCCCAACTTCCATCTGTAGCCGCAGTAGTTCCATCTACGTCTAATCTTATTTCAAGCTTTGTAGAGTTGTCGTGCGATAGAGGTAGCTTTCGAGAGACTTGTCAACAAACTATACAAGGATAGCAAGAACGTGGATAAAGAACACAAGCCTAAGGATGATAAACTTGTTGATATGGCTTAATCCAAGAAGGACGAAAAGTTGAAAGGAAAAAGGCCAAAGTGAAAGAATAATAAAACCCATGGCAAGAGAGAGTATCTTTAGTATGGTAAAAAGGGACATGTAGTTAAGTATTATAGGACAAGGACAAGGGCAAAGGACAAGATCGTCGAGAGGGAAATTGTATGCTCTCACTACTAGCATACCTAAGAGAGGTGGTAACATTTCTGTTAAAAGTTTAGCTTTTGTTTCCTATCATACCGTGGGAACTCTGTTTTTGAACATCGCGTCCTTTTTATTCTGCTTCGATAGTTGAGACTCTGCACCTTAGTACTAGCATAGTAGAGGATCCCATTTTTGTCTCAAATCCTGTTGGGGAATCGGCTCATTTATTCATGACTCGTTTGGATTGAGAAAGTCTATGCTAAGTGTTGAGTTTAGAAGTAAGGCTTATATTTTTGGGCTATGGGTTGATTATAGGGATGGAGTGGTTATCCAGAAATGGTACCATTCTCGAGTATGAAAAGAGGGTTGTTAGACTCTTGACTTGCCTCGGTAATGCCCTCGAAGTCTAGTTTAACCCTTAGGGTTTTGCCATGCTTAGTTACCTAGAATCTCTTGATACATTTATCAATCCGCTCGAGTAGTGTTCGACACTAAGGCGGATGGTTCATTTCACGTATGCATGAGTTATAGAAAATCACCTTAGTAAGTGCACTTGGCAACATTGTTGACATTTGTTTATTTTCAAGAGATAATTCATTTATGTGGAATACCTTCTAGTAAGTGAACGAGATCCAAGATTCACTAGTGAATTTTGGAGAGCTTGCATGAAACCACGAGTATGCAGTTATGTTTGAATCGAGTATACTAGAAAGAGAATAAGTGAAAGTGGAACAAGAGGCGACAGTGAAATGAGTTCCAACTCATATTTTGGAGGTAGGAATTAAGAAGCTACGAAATGGTGAAGTTAAAGACGGCCAAAGCACAATGGAGTCAAGCTCAAGGAAATGCGACTTAGAAGATTGAAGACTAGATACGTGCATCATATCTCCTTTTTTTAAGAGTAGATCTTTGATCCCTATTTTCCTATATAACTTACTTGCGTGCTATTTTTAAGTATATCCTCTCGGTCCTATTCTCAATCCTATTTCTGTTGCAAACCCCATAGGGATCATCTATTAGTAATACATGTTGGGGCTTGAGAGTGTCCGTTGGGTTGAGTAATTCTTTGGGTGTTAGCCTGATGTTGATTTCGATCTTCAGGCTGGTTCTTTGGGAGTTCTTCTCCTAATCAGTATATATGTGACATAGATTTCCGGTTTTGACATTGCTTAATGGGCACAAAGTTTTTACTTGCTTCTATCATTCGACTATGTCTTTAGGTAGGAACAATTGGGTGTAAACATGTGTTTGAGACATGTTATGATTGATGGTTGCAAGTGGTTGCTAGTGGTTGCTCGTGGATGCATATACACGCACCTTAGACACTAGATCGGCTCCGTTACCTTTCATATTACATATGCATGAGTGTTTTTATGGATGAAATTAAATGTGTTATCATGTGGGTATTGCATATGGATGGATGTTTGTGCACACATATAGTGTTTATGTGGCTAGGAATATTCGCATACATGTTGGACTCATGGCACTAAACATATTTTGCATTAGAGAGATCAATCAGACATGATCATTTGCATTAGATAAGGAACATATATACACACTTTCTGCATATGTTTATACAGAATTAGAAATATCTTAAGGACAATGAATGCCTGTGATTGATGATTGAGTAGTTGGATGATTGGATGGTAGGACACATTCTTATTAACCTGAAGATTTCGGGGACGAAATCCTTTAAGGAGAGGAGAATGTAACAACCCGAATTTTAATAACATGTTGAAACCAGAAATCAAGGGTATAATTAACTTTTAAAGTGAGAATCATGGGAAGTGGGTTGCGCCATTGCGTTTGTCTCGGAATTCTACATGAATTCAAGTCCGAGTTTTCGAAAACCGAAGTCCGTATGACCGAGTTATGACTTGTAGAAGTTTCACGAATTTTCAAGATAAAAAACAGCTCAGAAATTCGAATTCAAATTCGAATTCAAGACCCAGAAGCGGGCTAGGCGGGAAAATTCCCGCCCAGAGCCCAGGTCGACCAGGGGGTCGACCTGGCCAGACCAGGTCGACCATATGGTCGACCTGGGGGTCAACCTGGGGGTCGACCTCCCTGGTCGGCCTGGGTGCGAGTGGTTGGTTGGGTGGGTCTGTTTGCGACGTTTTTGATGGTTCAGATCAATTCTAGGGTTAATCTAAGGACCTAAATAAGTTTCCTACACCTATATAAACAACCTTAGACCTAACCTAATTCACATCAAATCATTCTGACACTGTTATGCTGCTGAACTCCCACTTGAATCATGGCCATCGCCTCCAAATCAAAGTACAAGCATTCAAACTCAAATCATGTCAAAGAACAAAGCTTCACCAATGGTCCAAACAATAAATCAGCATTCTACAACAAATTCAGTTCTTAATTCATTAGCCACAATATGTAAGTTCTATTACTTTTTAGATTTAAACTTGTTAATTATAATATGGCCATGGAATAAAGTGGAATTGGATTTAAGTATGTTTATTGATTCAGATCTATTTCTGTTGCTTCTTGGTTCTTGAGTTTTGGGACTTTTCTATTTTCGTTCTCATGCCAAGCTTATGATCTATTCAGCCTGTTGTAAATCAGATTTTCTTGATTCATGTTTGATATTATTATCAAGATCAATCTTTTATGCCTAAGATGATGTTTTTATGCCAGTTTTCTCTCTATATTGATTGTTATACAAATTCTACCTTCCCCTATTTATTTCCTTTTGATGAACCTAGGTCAATTTCAGACCTAGGCCTAAACCGCAATTTGCGTACGATTGAATGCGGGAAAATATGGGAATGTTGTTTATACTGGATATATATGTTTGGTAGAATAGACGTCATAACATGAAATTGGGATTTGAGTATTATCGTTATAATTAAAGTTTGTAAGTTTGGGTAAATTGGTGTAAACATGGAATACATGTAGTTTGGTATGAAACTTGACCTATGAACTTGACCTATGTTAAATGGCAAGAATATTGATACATGAAAAAAGGCATGAATTGAACATATGTAAATTTGGTGTGAATTGGGCATATGTAAAACTGACATGTAATCTAGAACATGGGCATATGTTAATTATGTAAAATTTGGAGTTGAAACATATAGGATAATTTATGACTTGGTAGAGGTTTAATATGAACGCGCCTAAGTTGGGTTTTGGGTAGTTGGCATGTATTGTAAATAAAAGGCTATAACTTGGCATAACCTTATAGTGAATTATGATAATAATTTGGGAATACGTTTTGGGTAAAAACGTGAATTACAAACTTGATAATTGGCATATAACTGGAAATATGAACGTGGTTGAAACATGAATATGAACATTTTTATATGTCAAACACATGAACTGATACTGGGGTTTTGGGTGGAATACGACCATTAATGAACCTTTGACACGAGGTTAGACTCAGATTGTGATGTAAATCTGCCCGCAACCGCCCAGCAAATCCAGTAGCCACAAAGTGTCAGTCTAATGTGAGAGGTCAAAGGTCGAATTTTTGGTGTAACGGTTTATGACACGAAGTTAGACTCAGTTTGTGGTGTAAATCTGCCCGGAACCGCCCGGAAAATCCGGTGGCCACAAAGTGCACAGTCTAATTTGAGAGGTCATGTTTCGTTCGTCATAATGAATGAATTAAGGAATACTAACCATAATAAGACATGGATATGGTTAGAAGGTTAGGTGAGATGACATGGAAATTTGACAAGTAAATATGGACCTAACCGGTATGAGTTAAGGACATGTAAAACTTATAAGTGTGGACTTAACCAATTTGACATGACATATGGGTGGGTTAAGTCAACGTGAACCGATAAACGACACTTGGTAGGGTTAAGTCATGAATCACTAGAGAACACTTATCCAAGATAACGTGTAAATCAGGCAAGTAGGTGTGGTTAATTAAATTGAGAACACTTTACCATTATAACATGTTAATTAGACAAGTGAGTTGGGTTAAGAACACTTAACCATTATAACATGTTAATGAGACAAGTGGATAGGGTTAAGTAAAGTGAGAACACCTAACTAATACAATGGGTTAACTAGACAAGTGGTTGCGGTTAAGTAATAAAACTTAACCAACATAACATGACAAGCAAGTGGGTAAGGTTAACTTGAATAGGTTGATAACACTTAACCGTTATAACATGACTAGCGGATGGGTTGGTTTAACTTGAATGGGTTGATAACACCCAACCGATATAACCTGATGTGTGGTAAGGTTAAGTAAATACACGAGGGTAACACTTAACCATTATAATATGGCTAGTGGATGGGGTTGAGTTAGCATACACCTAACCAATCTAACATGAGGTGTGGTAAGGGTTAAGTTAACACAGGGAAGAACGCTTAACCGATATAAAAAGACATGCGGTAGGGTTAAGTAACGCAAGAGAGAAACTTAACCAAGGTAACATGATGGGGGTGGGGTTAAGTTAACTTGAATGGATAACACTTAACCAACCTGTAGGGTATACGAATAGACCCTAGGAAAACCTCAGGACCTGTTTCAGCAGTAACCCACATTAGGTATCAACGGTACCGTGAGCTAGGCAGGGTGGGGAACGATTACTGGGCTGATTATAAGCGGTCAAAACGGCGGCAGGTGATGTAGCAGTGCAAGTTCCGACGGACTACGGGCATGCACGTATTCCAAAATGGAAAATTTAGCCACTGGGCATTAGTAGATATAAAGCTGTGCATCAAAAATGGTGTCGGGGTTGCCATCCTAGGGATTGATACACCCTAGGGTGGGACCAGCACAGGTATCTACGAATTGGGCTAGTTGAGGTGAAATCCTCATATTAGATGTACTCCCGAAGGCTACCACAACTACGGGGTTGGGATAACCTTAGTATATAACACATGTGAAACATTGCAAGTAAGAGCCGATCAATTAAGATAGGTACGGTGGGGACATGAAACTGTCAATATGAGGTGGGACCCTCATCGTGGGATATGTACCTATAAAACTATCATGTGGGTTATGGGGGATCACTTATCTTGTAAATACAACTAAGTAAACTAATTGGAACGCTAGTTAGGTGGTGCAGAGAATATAGGAAATCAAGGAAAATAATGTAATGGTGAAGCTTAGAAATCTTGCGATGTTATACTTGATAGAAACCTTGCGATGTGATACTTGGTAGGAACCTTGTGATGCTACTCTTCATAGGAAGCATGGGATGTTATACTTGATTCATCGTGCTTGTAGCTTACCTTGTCATCATGCTTATGTTTACTTTCAGTTTATTCATGCCATATTATCTTCACCTGTTTTTATGCTGAAAGTCACTAGGACTTACTCAGTCTTTATGACTGACCCGGTTTGTTTCGCCTCTTTTTCTTCCGTTCCCCCCCCCCCCGGTTCGTAGGGTGGGAATACAGCTTAGTTCGGATCTTACCAAGCCCCAAGGCTCTTTCATGTACGGCTTGGATTTCTCTTGGCTATGGCTTGCTTGGCTTTATTGGGGAATACTTCAGTTTATTTTCATGCTTCTTTGTTTTTGACCAAGACAGATATTTTAGCTATGTAATTGAGTATTGGAAGTTGATGGGCTTTTATTGTAAACAACTATATTTAATAAATGATTTGAAGTTCTTCTGTTTTATATATGTCTGTCTTGTAATATTTCTGTTCTGGTACCCATAACGCTCCATTAAAGTTAAGGCATTCCCTTTGTGAGTGACCTTAACGGATGTGGGGTGTTACATTTGTTATCAGAGCAGAAAGTTACCAGACTGGGCAAAAGCTTTCAAAACCTTCTGAAATTATTTTCAAAACGTTAACAAAAAGCATTTTTATAAGAAAAGTTTTGTTTTACGAAAGGCATATTCCCCAAAGCAATATGCACTATCTTTTGATTCTCTCCTTGAGTTTCTTCTCTCTTTCTTTTTCACCATAGTTTTGTAGGTGTACGACACATGTAGGAGGGAAAAGAGGTGCCCAACTTCCGTTTGTAGCCGCAGTAGTTCCATCTACGTCTAATCTTATTTCAAGCTTTATAGAGTTGTTGTGCGATGGCGGTAGCTTTCGAGAGACTTGTCAACAAACTATACAAGGATAACAAGAACGAGGATAAATAACACAAGCTTAAGGATGAGAAACTTGTTGATATGGCTTAATCCACGAAGGAGGAAAAGGTGAAAGGAAAAAGGCCAAAGTGAAAGAATAATAAAACCCATGACAAGAGAGAGAGTATCTTTAGTATGGTAAAAAGGGACATGTAGTTAAGTATTATAGGACAAGGGCAAAGGACAAGATCGTCGAGAGGGCAATTGTATGCTTTCACTACTAGCATAACTAAGAGAGGTGGTAACGTTTCTGTTAAAAGTTTAGCTTTTCTTTTCTATCATACCGTGGGAACTCTATTTTTGAACATCGCGTCCTTTTTATTCTGCTTCGATAGTTGAGTCTCTGCACCTTAGTACTAGCGTAGTAGAGGATCCCATTTTTGTCTCAAATCCTATTCAGGAATCGGCTCATTTATTCATGACTTGTTTGGATTTGAGAAAGTCTATGCTAAGTGTTGAGTTTAGAAGTAAAGCTTATGTTTTTGGGCTATGGGTTGATTCTAGGGATGGAGTGGTTATCCAGAAATGGTACCATTCTCGAGTATGAAAAGAGGGTAGTAAGGCTCTTGACTTGCCTCGGTAATGCCCTCGAAGTCTAGTTTAACCCTTAGGGTTCTGCCATACTCGGTTACCTAGAATCTCTTGATACATTTATCAATCCGCTCGAGTAGTGTTCGCCACTAAGGCGGATGGTTCATTTCGCTTATGCATGAGTTATAGAAAATCACCTTAGTAAGTGCATTTGGCAACATGGTTGACATTTGTTTATTTTTAAAAGATAATTAATTTATGTTGAATACCTTCTAGTAAGTGAACGAGATCCAAGATTCACTTGTGAATTTTGGAGAGCTTGCATGAAACCATGAGTACGCAGTTATGTTTGAATCGAGTATACTAGAAAGAGAATAGGTGAAAGTGGAACGAGTGGCGACAGTGAAATGAGTTCCAACTCATATTTTGGAGGTAGGAATTAAGAAGCTATGAAATGGTGAAGTTAAAGACGGCCAAAGCACAATGGAGTCAAGCTCAAGGAAATGCGACTTAGAAGATTGAAGACTAGATACACACATCATATCTCCTTTTTTTAAGAGTAGATCTTTGATCCCTCTTTTCCTGTAGAGCTTACTTGCGTGCTATCTATTAAGTATATCCTCTCGGTCCTATTCTCAATCCTATTTTTGTTGCAAACCCCATAGGGATCATCTGTTAGTAATACATGTTGGGGCTTGAGGGTGTCCGTTAGGTTGAGTAATTCTTTGGGTGTCAGCCTGATGTTGATTTCGGTCTTTAGGCTGGTGCTTAGGGAGTTCTTCTCCTAATCAGTATATATGTGACATAGATTTCCAGTTTTGACATTGCCTAATGGGCACAAAGTTTTTACTTGCTTCTATCATTCGAATATATCTTTAGGTAGGAACAATTGGGTGTAAACATGTGTTTGAGACATGTTACGATTGATGGTTGCAAGTGGTTGCAAGCGGTTGCTAGTGGTTGCTCGTGGATGCATATACACGCACCTTAGACACTAGATCGGCTCCGTCACCTTTCATATTGCATATGCATGAGTGTTTTTATGGATGAAATTAAATGTGTTATCATGTGGATGTTGCATATGGATGGATGTTTGTTCACACATATAGTGTTTATGTGGCTAGGAATATTCGCATACATGTTGGACTCATGGCACTAAACATATTTTGCATTAGAGAAATCAATCTGGCCTGATCATTTGCATTAGATAAGGAACATATACACACACTTTCTGCATATGTTCATACCGCATTAGAAATCACTTAAGGACAATGAATGCCTGTGATTGATGATTGAGTAGATGGATGATTGGATGGTAGGACACATTCTTCTTAACCTAAAGATTTCGGGGACGAAATCCTTTAAGGAGGGGAGAATGTAATAACCCAAATTTTAATAACATGTTGAAACTAGAAATCAGGGTATAATTAAGTTTTAAAGTGAGAATCATGGGAAACGGATTTCTCCATTGCGTTCTTCTTGGAATTCTGCATGAAATCGAGTTCGAGTTTTCAAAAATCGGAGTCCATATGACCGATAGAAGTTTCACGAATTTTCAGGATAAAAAACAGCTCAGAAATTCAAATTCAAATTCAAATTCAAATTCAAGACCCAGAAGCGGGCTGGGCGGGAAAATTCCCGCCCAGAGCCTAGGTCGACCAGGGGGTCGACCTGGGAGTCGATCTGGCCAGACCAGGTCGACCATATGGTCGACCTGGGGGTCGATCTGGCTTGACCAGGTCAACCATATGGTCGACCTGGGGGTCGACCTCCCTGGTCGGCCTGGGTGCGACTGGTTGGCTGGGTAGGTCTGTTTGCGGGCCTGTGACGTTTTTGATGGTTCAGATCAATTCTAAGGTTAATCTAAGGGCCTAAATAAGTTTCCTACACCTATATAAACATTCTTAGACCTAACCTAATTCACATCAAATCATTCTGACACTGTTATGCTGCTGAACTCCCTCTTGAACCATGGTCGCCGCCTCCAAATCAAAGTACAAGCATTCAAACTCAAATCTATTCAAAGAGCAAAGCTTCAACAATGGTCCAAACAATAAATCAGCATTTTACAACAAATTCAGTTCTTAATTCATTAGCCACAATCTGTAAGTTCTAGTTACTTTTTAGATTTAAACTTGTTAATTATAAAATGGCCATGGAATAAAGTGGAATTGAATTTAAGTATGTTTATTGATTCAGATTTATTTCTGTTGCTTCTTGAATCTTAAGTTTTGGGACTTTTCTATTTTTGTTCTCATGCCAAGCTTATGATCTATTTAGTCTGTTGTAAATCAGTTTTTCTTGATTCATGTTGATATTATTATCAAGATCTATCTTTTATGCCTGAGATGATGTTTTTATGCCAGTTTTCTCTCTATACTCACTGTTATACAAATTCTACCTTCCACTATTTATTTTCTTTCGATGAACCTAAGTCAATTTCGTACCTAGGCCTAAACCGCGATTTGTGTACGATTGAATGCGGGAAAATATGGGAATGTTGTCTATATTGGATATACATATGTTTGGTAGAATTGACGTCATAAGATGAAATTGGGATTTGAGTATTATCGTTATAATTAAAGTTTGTAAGTTTGGGTAAATTGGTGTAAACATGGAATACATGTAGTTTGGTATGAAACTTGACCTATGTTAAATGGCAAGAATATTGATACATGAAAAAAGGTATGAATTGAACATATGTAAATTTGGTGTGAATTGGGCATATGTAAAACTGACATGTAATCTAGAACTTGGGCATATGTTAATTATGTAAAATTTGGAGTTGAAACATATATGACAATTTATGACTTGGTAGAGGTTTAATATGAACGCGCCTAAGTTGGGTTTTGGGTAGTTGGCATGTATTGTAAATAAAAGGCTATAACTTGGCATAACATTATAGTGAATTATGATAATAATTTGGGAATATGTTTTGGGCAAAAACGTGAATTATGAACTTGATAATTGGCATATAACTGAAAATATGAACGTGGTTGAAACACGAATATGAACATTTTTATATGTTAAACACATGAGCTGATATTGGGGTTTTGGGTGGAACACGACCATTAATGAACCTTTGACACGAGGTTAGACTCAGTTTGTGGTGTAAATCTGCCCGGAACCGCCCGGCAAATCCAGTAGCCACAAAGTGTCAGTCTAATGTGAGAGGTCGAAGTTCGAATTTTAGGCGTAACGGTTTACGACACGAGATTATACTCAGTTTGTGGTGTAAATCTGCCCGGAACTGCCCGACAAATCCAGTGGCCACAAAGTATACGGTCTAATGTGAGAGGTCATGTTTCGTTCGTCATAATGAATGAATTAAGGTATACTAACCATAATAAGACATGCTTATGGTTAGAGGGTTAGGTAGGATGACATGGAAATTTGACATGTAAATCTGGACCTAAAGGGTATGAGTTAAGGACATGTAAAACTTATAAGTGTGGACTTAACCAATTTGACATGATATATGGGTGGGATGACTCAACGTGAACCGATAAACGACATTTGGTAGGGTTAAGTCATGAATCACTAGAGAACACTTATCCAAGATAATGTGTAAATCAGACAAGTAGGTGTGGTTAAGTAAATTGAGAACACTTAACCATTATAATTAGAAAAGTGAGTTGGGTTAAGAACACTTAACCATTATAACATGTTAATGAGACAAGTGGATAGGGTTAAGTAAAGTGAGAACACCTAACTAATACAACGGGTTAACTAGACAAGTGGTTGCGGTTAAGTAACAAAACTTAACCAACATAACATGACAAGCAAGTGGGTTAGGTTAACTTGAATATGTTGATAACACTTAACCGTTGTAACATGACTAGTAGATGGGTTGGTTTAACTTGAATGGGTTGATAACACCCAACTGATATAACCTGATGTGTGGTAAGGTTAAGTAAATAAACGAGGGTAACACTTAACCATTATAATATGGCTAGTGGATGGGGTTGAGTTAGCATACACTTAACCAATCTAACGTAAAGTGTGGTAAGGGTTAAGTTATCACAGTGAAGAATGCTTAACCGATATAACAAGACATGCGGTAGGGTTAAGTAACGCAAGAGAGAACACTTAACCAAGATAACATGATGGGGGGTGGGGTTAAGTTAACTTGAATGGATAACACTTAACCAACCTTTTGGTAATACGAATAGACCATAGGAAAATCCTAGTAGCGGGACCCGTTTCAGCAGTAACCCACATTAGGTATCAACGGTACCCTGAGCTAGGCAGGGTGGGGCACGATTACTGGGCTGATTATAAGCGGTCAAAACGGCGGCAGGTGATGTAGCAGTGCAGGTTTTGACGGACTACGGCCGTGCTCATATTCCGGAGTGAAAAATTTAGCCATTGGGCATCAGTAGATATAAAGCTATGCATCAAAAATGGTGTCGGGGTTGCCATCCTAGGGATTGATACACCCTAGGGTGGGACCAGCACAGGTATCTACGAATAGGGTGCCGCATGACACAAGCAAGAACTAGGTCGAGTAGGAGCCGATTGATTAGGGTAGTAAGGATACATCTAACGTATTCATGGCAATTGGGCTGGTTTAGGTGAAATCCTCATATTAGATGTAGTCCTGAAGGCTACCACAACTACGGGGTTGGGATAACCTTAGTATATAACACATGTGAAACATTGTAAGTAAGAGCCGACCAATTAAGATAGGTACGGTGGGGACATGAAACTGTCAATATGAGGTGGGACCCTCATCGTGGGATATGTACCTATAAAACTATCATGTGGGTTATGGGGGATCACTTATCTTGTAATTACAACTAAGTAAACTAATTGAAACGCTTGTTAGGTGGTGCAGAGAATATAGGAAATCAAGGAAAATAATGTAATGGTGAAGCTTAGAAATCTTGCGATGTTGTAGCTTACCTTGTCATCATGCTTATGTTTACTTTCAGTTTATTCATGCCATATTATATTCACCTATTTTTATGCTGAAAGTCACTAGGACTTACTCAATCTTTATGACTGACCCGGTTTGTTTCGCCTCTTTTTCTTCCGTTCCCCCCTCCCCCCAGGTTCGCAGGTTGGGTATACAGCTTAGTTCGGATCTTACCAAGCCCTAAGGCTCTTTCATGTACGGCTTGGATTTCTCTTGGCTATGGCTTGCTTGGCTTTATTGGGGAATACTACAGTTTATTTTCATGCTTCTTTGTTTTTAAGCAAGACAGATATTTTAGCTATGTAATTGAGTATTGGAAGTTGATGGGCTTTTATTGTAAACAACTATATTTAATAAATGATTTGAAGTTCTTCTGTTTTATATAAGTTTGTCTTGTAATATTTTTGTTCCAGTACCCATAATCCTCCATTGAAGTTAAGGCATTCTTTTTGTGAGTGACCTTAACGGATGTGGGGTGTTACAGAAGGCCTTGGTGCAGTATTAATTCAAAGAGGTCAAGTGGTTGCTTATGCTAGCCGTCAGTTGAAACCGCATGAGAAAAATTATGTTACTCATGATCTTGAATTGTTAGCCATTGTATTTGCTTTAAAAATCTGGAGGCACTATCCTTTGAGGGAGAAATTCGAACTGTATACAGATCATCGGTCGCTAAAGTATCTGTTCACCCAGAAAGACTTGAATCTGAGGCAACAGCGTTGGCTAGAATTTCTTGCAGCATACGATTTAAGATTTTGTACACTCCAAGAAAAGTCAATGTTGGGCCGATGAACTAAGTCGAAAGAATGCAATAATCACCAGTTTTATTATTACGACTTCCTTGATTGAAAAAATATCTATTCTTTAGAAAGATGATAATTTTATTAAGGATATGATCAAAAGGATTCCGAAAGGCGAACCCTCGGGTTTTCAAATAGATAGCGATGGGATCCTGAGATTGAGAGGAAGGATTTGTGTTCCCGACATCCCCGAACTCAAAAGAGAAGTGTTAGACGAATGTTATAAGTCCAAGCTGAGTATCCATCCAGGTGTGAGCAAAATGTAAAATGATCTCAAGCGAACATTCTGGTGGAAGGCTATGAAAAGGGACGTTTCAATATATGTTAGCAGGTGTCCTACTTGCCAACTAGTCAAAAGCGACCAACAGAAACTTGCCGGATTGTTGCAACCGCTGGACATTCCAGGTTGGAAGTGGGAACATATTTCCATGGACTTCATAGATGGTTTTCCCAGAACCAGGAAAGGAAATGACAGTATTTGGGTGATTGTAGATCGCTTCACGAAGACCGCCCATTTTATACCTGTAAGATCCAATAGAACTGCTCAGAGTCTGGCACAGATTTATTTCAAGGAAATTTTTAGGCTACATGGAGTGCCAATCGGTATAGTTAGTGATAGAGATCCAATATTTACTAGCAAATTATGGGAGGCATTTCAAGTAGAACTGGGGACAAAACTGAACTTGAGCACCGCCTATCATCCTCAAACAGATGGTCAAACTGAGAGGGTGAATCGTATACTAGAAGATTTATTGCGGGCTTGTGTTCTTGATTTTGGTGGATCATGGGAAGACCATTTGCATTTGGCTGAGTTCTTATACAACAACAGCTACCAAGCGAGCCTGGCAATGTCACCATTCGAAGCATTGTATGGTAGACAGTTCCGATATCCTGCTTGTTGGGTTGAACCTGGCAATAGACTTGTATTGGAACTAGATATGATTCGCGAAGCTGCGGACAAAGTCGATTTCATTTAGAAACGATTGCTAGCCGCTCAAAGCCGACAGAAGAGCTATGCAGACTCGAGAAGGAGGGATTTAGCATTTGTTGTTGGTTACTATGTGTATCTAAGGGTTTCTCCGATGAGAGGAGTAATTCGATTTGGCAAAACTGGGAAGTTGGCGCCCAAATTTATTGGTCCATTCCCTATACTTGAACGGGTTGGAACTCTCGCTTATAGAGTTCAACTGCCAGATTGGTTGCCTGGAGTGCATGATGTATTTCACGTATCTCAACTTCGAAAGCATGTTCATGATCCAGAATTGATCGTGGAAGAAGCAGCACAGTGGGATATAGAAATTACTCCAGAATTGGCTATTAGAAGAGAGCCGCTAAAGGTAATTGGAAAAGAAACAAAAGAGCTGAGGAACAAGAAGGTTCACTTAGTCAAAGTGCAATGGAGTGGAGATCCGCGAGATTGTACTTGGGAAACGAAGGAGAGTATTAAGAAAGCCTATCCTAAGTGCAGGGTGGATATCTCTTATTGACTCCGATGCAAGGTACATTTACCATATTTTGCATTTCCATTTTGTTCTCTACTCTGTTGTTGCTTTCTTTTCATGGATGTATAACTTTTAATTATATAGTCTGATGATTTTAAAAGAGTATATGAATTAATTAGTATATTTTTGAAAGATAAAACAAATTGATTGCTGGTTGTGTTGTTTGATTTTTGGTTGATTAATTAGAATTTTGAACCATTTACCCAAATTGAACAAATATTGCACTGAATTGAAAATAGATAGAAATGTATACATGTGCATTATATATGTGTGAACAGGTTATGGATAAACAGCTAAGCAGAGGAATAAAATTGTTTGCCCGACAAATAGGTACATGTTTATTATATTTCTTGGGATTTGATGATTTTATGAGCCGATTGGCTAGCCGCTTGGCTTTTCCTTTTTCTTTTGGATTGGCGAGAGCCATGGGAGGCTATTTGAAATATCCCGAAGCTCCCCGTACAAAGGAGGTTATGGCGAAATTTTTCGAAAATTTAGGGTGTTAGCCAAATTTTTGAAGAATTCGAAAATTCTTAAAAACCGAAAAGTTGAAGAATGAAAGCCGGAAGGAAAGTTGAGTTGGTTAATGAAACGACTTTCGACTTCGTTACTTTTCGAGGACGAAAAGTTTTAAGTGGGGGAGATTGTAACAACCTGGAAAATCTGAGCTAATTTAAAATTTTTAATTTGGCTAATTTAGTGAATTTTAGATATTTAAAATAAAATATTTTAAATAATAACAACGAAAAGTATGTTTGAATCGACGTTTGAAAATAAATATAATTAATTTTAATTATAAACAAGGCCTGAAAGGGCGCGGCAGTTTCAAAAATTGAATTCAAACTTTGACTGACTGTACCGGGTGCAGAATAAAACGGATTTTAGTGGAACCAAAAATATTTAAATCTGTTAGTGAATATCTTTCTAACAAATCTGAAAAATTGAAGTTTCATAGCGGAAATCAAAAGTTATGGCCAAATGAATTTTCAAAAAGGTCGCTATAGAGAATATATAGCCCTTGAAAATAGACATTCTGCAAACGACCTCAGAATTCGACGAAACCACTTTTGTTGGATCCTGGATGTCAAATTATTGCTAGGTTTCAAATTTCATAATTTTTGAAGTTAGTATGTGAGCGTGGCAAAGGAAAATGTGTTTGGTCGATTTTTGTTAAATTGGATCGACCAGAAAAGGGCCATTTTTCAAACGATCTCAAAATTCGATGAAACTAGTTTTGTTGGGAAGGTATTGTCAAAACATAGCTAGATTTATTTTTCTGGAATTTTTGGGATCAGTATGTGGCCCCGGCAAATTGAAATGTACATTCAAAACATATATTAAATGTTTTATATTTTAATTTGAAGGGAAACTTACTGAAACAGTCGAATGGGCCAACGAAACATATCCCATTGTGTTCGGAATAGGGGTATTTAGCTAGGGACGATTGTCGTTGGGATTGGATTGGAGTTAATATGTGAAGAGGGGTGTTTTGGGATTTTAAAAATATATTAAAAAAAACCCAGCCAATCATATTCTTCCTTCTCCCCCGACAAAACCCGATAGCCTCGTGAGTCAATGGCGGAACCTTTTCATAACTTCCCTCCTCCTTATCTCCCTCCACACGCACCGATAGCCAACGCCTCAGTTGAGGTTTTTGAAGTACTCCTCACGCTCTTCAAATCCATACCCGTCCCCCCCTCCTCGTCTTGTATTTTGGTCGAATCGACCCTCTAAAGAACCGTCGTTCGAAGCCCTCCACCTACTCCCAGTCGCCGTCGAGTTCATTAGAGGGGGGACCCGCCAGAGCACCTCTCGGAGCTGGAGAACATGGTGCAACCTGATCGGCCTCACGTGCTACGGATCGGAAGTAATTTCGAAACCTAATTTTGAAGATATCGTGGAGGTAACGGCTGTTTCTATTTTAAACAGTTTATAGCACTTTAAAACGCTACGGTTTATGATTTCACTGTAAAAATCATATCTTTCTCGTTTGTTGACGAAATACAGTGAAACAAGAGACAATGGACACGTGTGGATGTCTTATACATTCTAGAAGAGTCAGGATATTTTTCTGAGCCTTCTACAATTTTTGGTGGAGCGGAACCCAATATGAGATTTCTGAATTATAAATGATATGGAATCAACGATGTATAAATTATATAGCCGAAGTATGGGTTATATAAGCGTTGTACACCACATGTATAAGCGTTGTATAAGTTGTATGTTCGATGTATAAGTTATATATGCGTTGTAAAAAAATGATATGTGCGTTGAAATAAATTGAAATGATATTGAAATGAAATCGAAATATAGTTATATATGTATATCTATATATATACTCCCCTCATCCACAGACCATGGACGATATATATATATATATTGGTTGTGATATTGTTTGGATTATTGGTTGATGTGAAAATTTGGTGAATATCATGAATGGTTGGTTTGAAATGATCGATTGTGATTGAAATCCCAATAGGATTAGTATATGGGAAAATTCGTCTGTGTACGAACTAGATATTGAAAATCCCCATTGTCAAAAGCTGCGAGGCATTAAGGTAGAGCGAGGAGCCGTACTAGGGACGGTCCCGGTTTTAACTACCCTGCCGTTATGCTGCCGAAATTTTCTGAAATATTTTTGTGTTTGATTTAAATTCATGTGTTGAAATAAAATTCATGTGTTGAATGTTGAAATAAAATTCATGTGTTGAATGTTGAAATAAGATTCATGTGTTGAATAGAGATTCATGTGTTGAAATAAATTCATGTGTTGAATTTAAATGGAGTTCATGTATTGAATAAATTCTTTGAAAGATAAAAATAACATTTTTATCATATATATAAACTATATAAAATATTAGTGTTTTAAATAAATTGTTTTACAATACAAATAACATTTTTATCATATATATAAACTATATAAAATATTAGTGTTTTAAATAAATTGTTTTAACACCAAAAATAACATTTTTACCTTATATATAAACTATATAAAATAATCATGTTTGAAATAAATTGTTTTACAATAAAAATCACATTTTTATTATATATATGAACTATAGAAAATATTCATGTGTTGAATAGAAATTCATGTGTTGAATGAAGCTCATGTGTTGAGTAAATTTGTTTGAAAGATAAAAATAACATTTTTATTTTATATATCAACTATAGAAAATATTTATGTGTTGAATAAATGAGTAGAACGATAAAAATCATATTTTTATCGTATGTGTGAAGTCAAAAACATTCATGTGTTGAATATATAGATTGAACAATAAAATCTACATTTTTATTGTGAATATGAAGTGTTAAAAATGGTGATGTATTGAAATAAATATCTGTGGGATAGAAATATCATTTTTATCAAATATATGAAGTGAATATGGTTTTGAAATCGAAGAAGGGGTTATATTTATATATATAAATATAAATAAAATAAATTGAATAACGAAGCTGCAGTTCGTGTTTTGAAACCGTGATTTCAAACGATTAATGCGGGAGATCCGACCATCGGATCTTCCCGAAACCGTAACTGTTGGGTTTGCTTTGGAAATATCTTTCCAATGACACCAACTTTGTAAAGATCCAACGGTTGGATTGTTTGGAATGTTTAATTCAAATCTGAAGAAAAACAGCGCCAGAATCGATTATATTTATATATATATATATAAATATAATTAAATTAAATCGAATAACGACGCTGCAGTTCGTATTTTGAAATCGAATCTTCAAACGATTGTACCGGGAGATCCGACCGTCGGATTTTCCCAAAACTAAAAACTTTGGATTCGTTTTGAAAAGATCTTTCTAATGATATAAAATTTGTGAAGATCCAATGGTCAGATTTTCATATATGTGTAAATCAAATCTGAAGAAAAACAGCATCACGACCGCGTTATGGCCTGAAGCGTCGTTTGAATCAATTGGCTATTTTTAAATGAATAAAAATAGCGATAAATAGTTATAAAATATTATAAACGATATGGAGGGGAAAATAAACCGAATTTACCCGGTTAATTAGATATTTGATGGTTGAACGTGTGTGGCATGAAAATTACATTTAAAAACGGAATTATTGATGTCGAATAATTTAACCATTGAAATGAATTGATTTAAATTCTAAATATACGTGAATTATTTGAAAAGGCCGAGTTAAATCTCATTTCAAATAATTGATCAGCGATAAGAAGTCGATGATGAAGACGGTGGTTGAAGACCGGAGATCTTCACCTTGGTTGGATGATAAATGATGTCTTGATTGGGAGGCATCCTGAAATATAGATAATAAGTGGTGAACGTCCAGACGTACTTGGAGATCGATGGATATGCGAGGTATAGTGCCTCCGGTTTCGTTCAGACCCAGAACGAACTTTTAAATGGACTATGTGTCTGACATTGGATTTTGTTCTGTGCTGATTGATCTCTATTAAATATATATCTGTTTGGTGGCGGAGAATTTATTCTCTTGCTTAACGCCCTTCTCTGAGACGCACGAGCTCAGAGGTTATATATCGATAGAAATCAGTCGCATAGAGTGAATTGCCTGTGTGGCATGCCTAAGTGGCAAATGATCGAGGCTTCTGTTGAAAAGCAAAGTCTTGTGGTTGATGATCAAAGCACGGCCTGTGTGGCATAGCTTTGTGTATAATGTGAGTTCGCGAGCCTCACACCCCGGCATGAGCCAGAAACGAGAGAGGACCTCCGGAAGGGAATGCGTTTCCTTCTAGGTAGGGTGGTGTCAGTGACCTTCCAACCCAGACATTTATATTATTTTCACCTGTGTGGTTGTTGCTGTTGCGAGGCGCCTCGGATATATCGGTGACTATGTGGAGCCGATGGAGTCATAGGACTCATTTATGCCCCCAAAGGGCGGGGAAACGTAGTGTTCAGGCATTTTAATCCACATCGGTGGACCAGCCCTATCGCTCCAAAGGCTTGACTGAGTACTTGCCTGAGACTCGGGCTAGACAGTCTCGAATTCGATAAGGACTATCTTTTGCCTTGGTTCATGACGGAAATCCAATTTCCAAATATGACACCATGCAGTTTTGATGGTATACCTATATATGGCGACATAGTGGTATGGGGCATTAATGTCGTCTATGATTGATACTTATGATTTGAAATTGTTTTTGAAACATATAAACACTATTAATAATATCAAATGCTTTTGTTTTATTCGTATCAAGCATATTTTAGCCATTATAAGGTAAAAACTCTATCCTCCGGTTTGCGTTGCATTGTGTGAAAGGAACTGAGTCTTATAATGGCTCCATTTTTATAAACAGCATTGCGATGTTTAAAGGATTTACTTGTTTTAAAGAACTGACAATTCAATGGAGTAAACCCGTTCTGCGAAAGTGGCGTGGTCCTGTGATTGGCCATATATTAGAATATGTTAAGTAGATTTATCATACCAGTCCCATGACTGACTCGTAGTTTGTTTTACTTGCAAACTCGGGTGCCCCTTTTTCTACACGAGTAGCCTTGTATTCAGGTTTTAGAAGGCTCTTTCTGGATAGCTGGAGCTGATGATGGATTCTATCTTTTACCTTTTTTTATGCTGTTCAGCTCCTGTTGTACAAACTATGTTTTATTTTCCGATGTAGACATTTATGTATAGCTGAACTGTATTTTGTACTAAGTATGATCCTGTATGCTGTGTAACTCTGATGGTTATATTTATCCAGTGTATTATTTGTACATTATCTGGTGTATTTATTTAATTCTGTTCTGTTGTTATCTGTTTATGTGTTATATTCCAAAGATTACCCTTAACACCGTCTTACGGGGTTTTGGGGTCGTCACACGTTATGACCTCAAGCCTCATCAACCGGGAAATAACAGAAATCGGGCAGGCAACATGGCTAGGTGGGTCGCTCCCATTAGGGTGTATATCACCTATCTAGAGAAAATTCATTTCATTCTTTATTCTATTTTCAATGTTGTCCCCTTTCGGGAAAGGGTGGGTAGCTCCCAACCGTTGGTGATATACATTCGATACACTCAAGCGAAATGAGTGGTCGGTCATGTGTGCGCCGGGTTGCAAGACGTTCTTGTTGAACCCAGTGTATTCGCCTCTAGAGATACACTATCAGCAGGTAGTCCCATACCTTGTCATAGTTGGATTCAATCTCCGATAAGCGCCGCGGTTTTGTTTGTATACTATATATGTGGAACGTGAGATGCAACCGTTCTGCTAGATTGTTAATTACTTGTGATTAGACATTATCATAATATTAAGAGAAGTATTGATTTTGAAACCGTTTAGGTTATCGTAAGGTAAACACCATCCGTGTTTATGTGTGGATCGGTCTTATGATTATCTTTTCTTTTGAAAAGGATTTTCAAAAGTTATATCAAATGATTTGAGTTTACTCACACCAGTCCCATGACTGACCTAGAGTTTATTTTGTTTTGTTTTCCCTAAACTCTTGGGTGCCCAAATTTGTACGGGCAGTCAAGCAGTTTAGGTCTTTACAGATATACTTGGAGTATCTTGAAGCAGGAGGCTTCAGGATTTTATATAGCTGTTGTTATTTCCGCTGTGTGTAAGTGTTGTACCCTGATAATGTTATTGCATATATATATATATACTTTTTTATTTCAAAGTTATGTTATAATATATTTTATTCGTTCCGCTGTGAAATTCGTGTTACTCTGATTCTGTATGTGGTGATCTTCTTCTTCTTCTATTCTAATTTTCTATCTTATCTATTCTCACCCTCTAACTTCTTTTTATTAATGATCAGGTATTTCCGATGTCTGAATAGTCAACATGGTAGTTTTGTGTTTATTTTCGGAGTCGAAAATCCCTGGGACGTTATAGTATTATGCTGTGGAAATGGACTGTACTATGAGTGTTGATTGTATTATGATGAATAAAATATTTGAATAATAAAAATATCATTTTTATTGTATATATAAGTTGTATAAAATATTCATGTGATGAATAAAAGATTTGAATAATAAAAATATCATTTTTATTGTATATATAAGCTGTTTAAAATATTCATGTGATGAATAAAAGATCTGAATAGTAAAAATATCATTTTCATTGTATATATGTGTTGAAATAAATATTCATTTACAAAGCAGACGATTTTTTTATGTACATCCATTTGACTGATATTGATTGGGATGATATATTTTACACATCGCCCAACTGCACAAATAATAATCAATGTTTGTTGTTTGAAAACCCCACACGGGTATTGGGATGATATAGGACATACATTAATCTCAATATTTAGTTGTATGTCAATCGATGGGTTGACAGGCTGTTGTAAGCGTTAATTATTTATATTTAACGCTTATGCAGTTGTGTAATGCACTCTGGATGATGGTTGATTGTTTATCATAGTTGTTCTATACATGTGTTGTATGAAATCCATGTAAATAACATTATATGGTGTTGACTGTGTCTGATTCCAGTTCAGAAGGAATAAATATTTAAAAATAATGAATATTTTAAAATAATATTCAGTAATGGATCAAAATCTGATTTTGATGTCCGATTTGGGATGGACACGAATATATTTAAATATATAAAGCTTTTTTGATTAATTTAACGCTGTTTTCATATGAACCATATTTATATCGATTTTATTTATTTTTATAATGAATATTGAAAAGGAATTGATTTCAAAATCTAATGTTTTGAAAATATTATCATTTATATATTAATGATATAGAATATTCAATTTTGATTTGAAATTGAATATGAAGTTGAAATCGTTTTGAAAATGAATTTAAAACAATTTATAAGATACGTTTTAAATGGAAATCGATGAAATATATATTATATATATAATATAATGGCATGGATGGAACATGCCGCGCTGCGGCAGTTCGCGAATTTCGATCATTGACTTCGAATGAACATTACGGGAGATCCGACCGTCGAATTCTCCTAAAACTGGAACTGTTGGGTTCGTATCGAAAAGAGCTTCTAATAAATATTAGGGATTTGAAATCTAACGTTTGGATTTGGAATTATGTCCAAATAAAATCTAGAAAAGGTCGTTATAAGTGCAGTTCGATAGCCGTTTATGGAAATCGACTGTATGGGCCTTGATAAAATTATTTAAAATATCAATAATTAGTGTAAAATCATAAGAAATGATTTGGAAAGAATTTGGATGAAAAATTCTGTATTTGAAAAGTTAAAAATAGATTTTTATCGAAATGAACTAGTTATGAACTAGAATTATAATCCAATTATTTTTTGAAATGGTTTCAAAAAATAACCAGAACTTCCTATATATGAATTGGAATGGATTTGAATCGAAATTATCTTCGGAGTATTTCGATATTGGATTCCGTGATTATATGGGCATTGTGGGGGAATTTGGAAGATATATATATTGTTATTCTAATACGATGTTTGTTGAGTTCAGAATTTGATATCAAATATAAGCCGATATATTTTCTATTCAGAGCCTTGTATTAATATCAAATGGGATTTTGGGTTTATCGTGAACGATGTCTTCACTAACACTGTTCTTAAACCCAATGGAGTTAAGGAAATTAGAAACTAGCTAAGTTGAATGGTTTCCTGGGTATTGATCTGATGTTGGTTTCGGCCTTCGGGATTAATACTTAGGGAATTGTTCTCTTACTAATTTACGGTTAGAGACTGATGGAATGGTGTCTTCATCAACACTGTTATGAAACCCCGTGTGAAAAGAATAAGTCTTTTAACTAACATTTAAAGAAGAATTGCCAACTAATGAACATTTAATTGTAATTGAAATAGAATGTAAATCGGGTTTATTGTGAACTATGTTTTAACAACATTTGTTCTTTAACCCGATTTGCAGTGAAATATGATTTGGAATTTATAAATATTTATTCTAAGATTTAATGGAATTTCCAAAGTAAAGTTTTCCAGTTTAATAAAGTAAATTGGAATGGAATGGGAATCGATTTGATAATAATTGAAATGAACTTCTTTGGAGGAAGACTGATAATATATGTGGAATTTAAAAGGCTTCGCCGTCATTCCATTTATAATTTTAGTTGGATAAGGTAATTGATATTGATTATATATTGATTTGTTTTTCCGTGAAAATTCCATAATTAATGGAATGTGATTTTGGGTTTATCGTGAACTGTGTTTTAAATGACACTAGTCCGTTAACCCAGTTAATGACAGGATTTATTTCCTGAATTGGAAAAAATTCATTAAGTAATGATTGTTGGAAATTAAAACTGAATTAGCTTTTTAATGAATCTTTAAATAGATTGAAAGGTGAATTTGATAACTAAAATTATCAAATCCAAGAAGTAAGCGAGAATGGAGTATCACCAGTTTTGCTCCAAGTGTTAGTTAAATCTTTAATTAGATTTGAACGTGAAATGGTAATTAATTTTACCAATAACACTGTGGTGTTAGATATGAAGTATTACCAGTTTTACTTCATGGGATGAATGGGTTGGGATTGGGAAATTAAAACAAATGATTACTTCGGTAAGGTTCGTTAATCCCGACTAGTTTGGATAAACCATAATTTGGTACGGATTGATTTCAAAAGGAAAATTAAAGAATTAATCTTTGATAAAATTAATGGGAACCTTTCCCAAAGGATATGAATATTTAAATAAAAGAATATTGTAACAACCCGGAAAATCAGAACCAATTTAAAAATTTTAATTTGGCTATTTTAGTGAATTTTGAATATTTAAAATAAATTATTTTAAATAATAACGACCAAAAATTTGTTTGGATCGAAGTTATAGTGAATATATTTATTTTAATTATAAAACAAGGCCTAAAAATGGCGCGGCAGTTTGAAAATTTGAATTCAAACTTTAACTGACTGTACAGGATGCAAAATAAAACGGATTTTAGTGAAACCAAAAATATTTAAATCTGTTTATGAATATCTTTCTAACGGAGCTGAAAAATCGAAATTTCAATGCGGGAATCAAAAGTTATGGCCAAATGAATTTTCAGAAAGGTCGCTACTGAGTTTATATAGCTCTTGAAAATAGACATTTTGCAGACGACTTCCGTTTTCGACGAAACCACTTTTGTTCGATCCGGGACGTCAAATTATTGCTAGGTTTCAAATTCCATAATTTTTGGAGTTAATATGTGAGCATGGCAAAAGAAAACATGTTTGGTTAATTTCAGTCAATTTGAATCGATCAGAAAATGACCATTTTTCAAACGGTCTTCAAATTCGACGAAACTAGTTTTGTTGGGACTGTATCGTCCAAACATAGATAAATTTATTTTTCTGGAATTTTTGGGATCAGTATGTGGCCCCGGCAAATTGAAATGTACGTTCAAATCCATATTTGAATGTTTTATATTTTAATTTGAAGAATAACTGACTGAAACAGTCGAATGGGCCTACAAAACATATTCCATTATGTCCGAAATGGGGGTAATTAGCTATGGGCGACAATCGTTGGGTTTGGATTGGAGTTCGTTTGGAGAAACGGATATTTTTAAATTATAAATAGCACGGACCAATCATATTTTTTATAAAAAAAGAGAAAATCACTTTCTCTCTCCCCGTAAGTTGTTGTCGAACGGCGGAAGGGGGTTTCCCACATTCTCTCTTCGTTTTCTCCCTCCACAAGCCGAATCAGCCTTCACTCCAGTTGAGGATTGTGTAGATCTCCCCTCTAGCTTCCAATCCATACCATATTTGTTAATTATCGTTCGAAATTGTAAGAGATCCGCTGCCACGAAGTTCATCCATTCAAACCGTCGACCTGCCCTGATCCACCATCGCGAGGGGCCCCACCTACCTCGATCTGCACGCCTTTCCCTCCTCTACGCCGATGCACCGCCCGCTCGTCCAACTCCTACATCGTTTTCAAGAAAAATCGAAACCTAGTTTCGAACAAATTCAGAAAGGTAACGGCCTTTGTTAATTTAAAACAGTTTTAACGCTTTAAAACCATTGCAAAATTATAAAAATCATATCTTTTTGCTATGTGGTCGAAATCCAAAGAAACAAAAGATACCGGGACCATGAGAACGTCTTCTACATTATAGAAGAGATCGGAGAATTTTTGGAGCTTCCTACAATTTTTGAAGGAGTGGAACCCAATGTGAGATTTCTAAATTATAAATGATATGGAATGGCGATGTATAAATTATATGATCGACGTATAAGTTATATAAGCATTGTACGCCTCATGTATAGGCGTTGTATAAGTTGTATGTGCGATGTATAAGTTATATATACGTTGTAAAAATCATATGTGCGTTGAATGGAATTAAAATGATATTGAAATGAAATTGAAATATTTTAATATATTTATATGCGTATGTCTATATATACTTCCCTCGTCCACAGACCATGGACGATATATATTGATTGTGATTGTTTGGATTTTGGTTGACATGAAATTTGGTTGATAAATGCGAATGGGTGATAATAATTGTTTGTGGTTGAAACAAAATTGGAATTGTTTGTGGAAATATCCATTGTGATATGAAAATGATCGAAATATTTAGATTATAAGGATAAGCCCCTTAGGGAACGCTGCGAAGCGTAAGGTAGTGTGAGGAGCCGTACTCGGGACGGTGCCGGTTTTAAACCCCCTGTCGTTATGCTGCCAAAATTTTCTGAAATATTCATGTTTTTGATTTATATTCATGTATTGAAATATATTCATGTGTTGGAAAAATATTCATATGACGAATACATTGTTTGAAAGATAAAAATCACATTTTTATCATGTATATGAAGTATATAAAAATATTCATGTTTGAAATAAATTGTTTTGACAATAAAAATCACATTTTTATAATATATACGAATCGCTAAAAATAACCATGTTTGAAGTAAATTGTTTTGACAATAAAAATCACATTTTTATTATATATATGAAGTGTTAATGAAACGACCCGAACTTCCCCGTGAAGGAAAGCACGAATTGAATTGAGAACGACACACATCGGGACGCAAACAGAAGAACATTTCATTGTTTATTTCAACAATTTCATCAGAATACAAGAATATATAGACTATGAATGAATATTATACATCAAAAAGACATCAGAGATTTAAATTACATTTAAATACATCGCAACGGAAAAATAAAACAAAACATAACTTGAAGGAGATATACGGATACAGAGCTTTCGGGATATCGTTCCAGCCGTAAATCAGGATCCTTTGAATATAAATCTGCAAAACCAAAACTACTAGCTGCCCGTGCGGAAAATAGGGGCACCCAGAGTTTAGGTTAAAACAATAAACTCCAGGTCAGTCATGTGACTGGTGTGAGAACTAAAATAGTTATTAATCTTTATTTTAAAGTTAGGTAAATCAAGGGACCACGCCGTATAACACGGAACGGGTTTCCTCCTAAGAATACCAGTGCATAAAACAATAGCTAAATGCTAAATTAAAGAACAATGAAGCTATTATAAGACCCAGGTCCCATCACATAATGCAACACAAGCCGGAGGATAGGGTTTTACCTTATAATAGCCAAAGAATGCTTGATATGCTAAATTTCATCTTTTGTTATTACTATATGTAATGACCCGGATTTTCGGCGACTTTGATTATCGACATAAGCTCGATGTCGATAACCAAAACATCAAAAAATCCTAGTAATTATTGAAAGAAATTAGAGGGTGAGAAAAGATAAGATAGAAGCTTAGAATAGAAGAAGAAGAAGAAGACAACATCAGAGTAACACGAACCTCACAGCGGAACGAATAACATATAATATATAACATAACTTTGAAATATAACAGTTATGTATACAATAGCACTTATCAGAGTACAGCACTTATCAGAGTACAGCACTTACAACAAAGCAGAAATAAACTATAGCTATATGATCCAGAAGCCTCCTGCTCCAGCTCTTCAAGTATATCTATAAATCCCGACTACTTGACTGCCCGTACAAATTTAGGCACCCAAGAGTTTAGGGAAAACAACAAAGTAAACTCCGGGTCAGTCATGGGACTGGTATGAGTAAAACAGTTTAAACAGGTATATGAACAAGTAAACGATATCTCATAAGACCACGCCGCAGAACGGAACGGGTTTTTCCCTTATGAGAATCCAAATATCTTTATATCAAAAACCTTTTGATATTATAATAATGTCTATGTACAAATAGATATCAACTAGCAGAAACGCTTTCATCTCACGTTCTACATATATAGAATACAATCAAAATCGCAAGCACGTATTGGATAATGGATTTCCAACTATGACAAGGTATGGAACCACCTTCCGATCAGTGTACTCTAGGAACGATACACTGGAGTTCAACAAGAACATCTTGTAACTCAGCCACACATGACCGACCACTCATTTCGCTTGAGTGTATCGAATGTACATCACCAACGGTTGGGATCAGCAACCGTTCCCGTATATATATGGGACAGCATTGATAGATTTAAGAAACAAATGAATATTCTCTAGATAGGTGATTATACACCCTACTTCGGTGCGACCGACTTAGACATGCTGCCTGCCCGATTTCTGTCATTTACCAGTTGATGAGGCTAGAAGCTACGCTTTATCATCACATCAGATTCACTTCAAATGCCACATTGTCAGATCCACCAGAATCACTAATTGACGTCTACAACCATACATTACGTGTCAGCTAAAAGAAGTTTCCTTCTCCGCTTCCACTCTTGGTACGGTTGAAGAAATCAATGTACGTGATCGTCTGGAAATACTCTGTCAGACATCCATCTTCATTCACTTAGAAATGTCACATCGTCATACCCGCCAAATCACAAATTGATTATCCAAAAATAACACGGGTATACAGCTAAGAGAAACGAATTCCTCCGCCATACGTTTGAACAGATCAATTTACGCGATCCATTGGATATACTCTGTCAGACCTTCGTCCATACAACTTGTCCTGGGACTGGACAAACCGAAGGCACTATTCAGTATATCCATCTTAGTCACTGTTATCTAAGACTTATACAACAGCCCTTGCATTTTACTCTGTCTTCAATTATCTTTGGCATATATGATTTGCAACGCTTATGCCAATACAGAGTGGTTCTTTGGATAATAATCCAACCGGTCTCTCCATATTAACAACGTTAAAATGGTCAAAACTTCGATAGTCTGTGATTTAACCATCAAAGAAAAACAAGTGTGCAAACAACGATATTATTTCCAGATGGGAATTATATCGATCAATCATCAACATATATCTATATATATATTCACATTGCCTTATTTTCTATGTTTAGAAATTATATGTTATTAACACTGGAAAACGTTTCCATCTGCTTATTTACAAATCACTACTCTTCCCCAACTATCAGTCCCTGACTGTAAACTAGTATGAGAACAATCACTTAAGTATAAATCCCGAAGGCCGAAACCAACATCAGATAGACACTTAGAAAACCATTCAATTTACTAATCTCTAGCCAGTTCTAATTTTACTTAACTCTATTTGATTAACTCTGATTGATTAACTCTAACTGGTCAATCTTAATTAATTAACTCTAACTGATTTTACTTGGTTTGACTAACTCCATTTATTAACTCGACCGACAAATTCAACTCGATTACCCTAACTTGATTTACTTATCTCGATTAACTGAACTAATCACTTTGATTAACTCGACCAATTCACTTTGGTTAACTTAACCAATTCACCTAACTAATTCACTTAGTTTAACTTAACTAATTCACTTAACTCCTGTCGAATAAACTATATTCGATAACTCCTCTAACTCTATTCGAATAAACTATATTCGATTAACTCATTTACTCTATTCGAATAAACTATATTCGATTAACTCCTTTACTATATTCGAATAAACTATATTCGATAACTCCTTCGATTTAACTAATATTCTATAACTCATTTGGATTAACTACTACATTCGAAAATCTCCTCTCGAATAAATGATATTCGATAATCTTCCCTTTCATTTAACAAATCGATAACTCCTTTTCGAATAACTAAATTCGATAACTCCTTTTGATTTAACTCTAATCGATTAACTCCATCGAATAAACTATATTCGATAACTCCTTTCGATTAAACTATAATCGATAACTCCCTTCGATTAAACTATAATCGATAACTCCTTTCGATTAAACTATAATCGAGAACTCCTTTCGATTAAACTATAATCGATAACTCCTTTCGATTAAACTATAATCGATAACTCCCTTCGATGAAACTAACATCGATACTCCTTTCGATGAAACTAACATCGATTAACTCCTTTCGATGAAACTAACATCGATTAATTTAACTCGACGAACTTAACTCGACTCACTTATCTCGATAATCTAACTCAATAACTTAACTCCTATCGAATAACTAATATTCGATTTAACTTCATTCGCTTGACTCTAGATCGCAGCGATCACAATGGTTACGCCTGACTCCCTCAGGAAACATCCGACCGCCGTAGGCTATTTACAGCCCTGCGAATTACGCTAGCAGTCGTACGACATGGAAACTTATCCTGAATAACTCTGTTTGACTAACTCTATCTCAAATAGCTATATTTGATAACTTCTACTACGAATAAGTGGTATTCGATAACTTAACTCGATTATCAACTCGAAAATCTTAACTCGAATCGATTAACTCCAACTGATTAACTTGACTTACTTAACTAACTGGTTAACTTGACTTACTTAACTCACTGGTTAACTCTATTGAACTGGTTAAGTCTATTGAACTGGTTAACTCTACTGAACTAGTTAACTCTATCCAAATAACTCGACTCGACTAACCCCTTTCGAATAGCATATTCGTTTTACTAATTTTCGAATATCATATTCGATTTACTCCCTTCGAATACCATATTCGATTTAACTCCTTTCGAATACCATATTCGATTTACTTTATTCACTTTATAAAGATTTCCTTTTTTAACAACGTTTTATTCATTTGAAAAGATTTACTTTTAAATAACGGTTCTACACTTTAAAAATGATTTCCTTTTTATAACGTTTCCTTTTCAATTCTCTTTGTAAATGGTTTACAAATATTTCCTTTTCACATTTATTCTTGAAATATTCTAACTCCTTTAATTCTCTGAAAAATTCTCCATAACCTCCTTTGTAACGGGAGCATCGGGAAAATCCCCAAACCCGCCACACAGGCCTTTCCATTCAAAAAGAAAATGGTTTGAAATTATTTCCTTTTTGAATATCTCCTATTTATAAATATTCCAATTTATAAACATTTCTTATTTATAAATATTCCACTTTATAAATATCTCTTATTTATAAATATCCCATTTTATAAATATTCTATTTTCAATATCACTTTGAAAATCCCCTTATCAACATTTCGGTATGTTATGGTATTCAATCATATCAAATCACGATGTTCAATATCGTCCAAGCACATATAATCGCCCACAGATTTTATATCACATCATAAAACAATATATGAAAAACAATAAAATAACTGTTGAGGAATCCAGTCGGATTCCTCCAACCTGTTTCCCTGCATCACAGATGTTAGACAATAGAATAACATCGATTTCACTTCACTGTTAAATATTCTGATAAACAGAATCGACATATAGATATTTAACAGTTTATATATATATATACATATATATATATAATATTTCTACTAACTGACTAGCAGTTCAATCAAACAGTCAACACACAATCAAACAGACAATATTTAACAGTTCTAAGAATACGTTGTAAATATAGAACTGTTCAGAGTTGGTGAGTTTTACTCACATTGGACTATCATCGTTAATTAACGATAATTGTCGTTGATTCAGATCGGACAATTTATTTGGCCATAAATTGTAACGAGCTCGGATTCACTCCCAGTCAGCCTCATTGTGTTGCTCCCGTCCATACGATCCCAACGCAACTTGTTTCGTCTGATTTCGTTTACGTATGGCGAAGTTACGATAATTAGAAGTTGGTACAAATATTTTAAATTAAATAAACATGGACCTTTATTTTAAATGGCCTCACCCCCTTTATTTAATCGATCCACCATCCTTAAAAGCCCAAGATCCACTCATAATACATCTTCCCCAAACATACCACGATGCCGTGACTTCTAGTCACCATTATCGCCACTTCCACCTCCTTTATCTCCGTTCCTACATCACCGTTCAACCTCAAACGAGTACCATTACTCTGCTCTCGAAAATCCGTTCACCCAGGACCCCGAATTCATGAACTCGCACCCATTTCGCCCCTTCGAAATCTCCAGGTTTCCACGACGAGCTCAGTAAATACCACGACATTTTTTTCCCATGGAATTCACCAAAACTTGCTAGCAAACCTCCATTCGATCCCCTTTACACCAATACAAACTTAAAAACTTCGATTGATGCTTCAATTCCCATCGTGATGGAACCCTAGCATTTACTGCTCACAACCCAACCGCAAATACCATCGTCGAACTCAGCAAAAACAACATGGATTCAAAGAGTACATCACCAGGATCTCAAACATATAGCTCTCATGATTTTTAGTGATTGATTCACATTTGTTTGGATTTTTAGAAGCTCACGAAAAAAAGGTTTTAGCTGAAAAAGTAACGGCGGAAAAAAATGCCCTGTTGACCTAATGAAAATGAAATTAGGTTAAGGAAATTTTGAAGGGTATTATATAGTGTATGTTTAATATTATAATATTTGAATATTAAAATGATTTTTAAGCAAACCTTGTTTTACTCTCGTGTTTAAAAATCCCTGTGGTCACACATGATACCCAAAAATCACGAAAACTGACATGTAGCTACAGCTCGACATTATGGTCCCAACGAAACTGGTTTTGTCGAATTCCGACTCCGTAGCTCACAAAGCGTATTTTTAACTGTCAAAATACTGAATGTTTTACACTTTAAAAATCTGTACGGCCACACAGTGGCTCTAAAAATCACGAAAACTGACATCTAGCAATAATTTGACATTTCGGATCTAACAAAATTAGTTTCGTCGAATTCCGACTTCGTTTGCAAAACCGGCTATTTTTAAAGCTCTGGATGACCCATTTAAATATATAAATATATTTAAATATTATTAAACTAAATATAAATAAATTTATATTATCGTATATCTTCACATATGATATCGTACAGCTTCAGAATATCATATCAGAATATACAGTTTGATATATCAGACTCCCGATTACCTCGATATTCAGTTTTACATTAAAAAAAACCCTTTTATAACGTATATAAAGCGTCGCAAATTATAAAGGAATTCCACAGCGACTTTTCTGAAATTTGATTTGGACGTAAATCAAAATCTACCCGACGAAATCCCTATTTTTCTCTTCCACTAGAAAGATATACTCCACCAGCTCCACACGTTTCTTGTTTCACAGAAATCCGGCTTAAAACGAATCCTATAAATTCAGTTGAAATTCAAATGCCAAATCGCGAACTGCAGCGCCATTTCAAGCTCGATTTTAATTATATTATAATTATGCGTTCAAACAGTCGTTGATTGAATATATTCGTCAATATAATTCAACTCAAAGCTGAATTAAATCTTAGGGATGACCCCGTTCACAGAATATTGTGATTCCCAATATTTTTTGATTATTTCTGAATTAAATATAATATTCTATTATTTAATTTAATTAAATATTCACTATAATTTAATTAACGACGATTTAATTCCCTAAATCACTATTTATATAATTAAATAAATTAATTATAATGCCTCTGAAAATGCGGGTCATTACACTATAAGTGTATAGTGTCAAAACAATTTCAATCATAAGTATCAATCATAGACGACATGAGTGCCATATATCATGTCGCCAATACTAGGCTCTACAATCAAAACTGCAAATGTCACGTATTGGAAGTTGGATTTCCATCTGTGAACCGAGGCAAAAGATAGTCCTCTACTGATTCGAGACGCTCTATCCCGTGTCTCAGGATCAGAGCTCGAGTGACCCTTGGATCGTCAGGGCCGGTCCACCGATGTGGATTAAAATGCCTGAACACTGCGTTTCCCCGCCCTTTGGGCGTCAATGAGCCAAATGACTCCGTTAGCTCCACATAGTCACCGATGTATCCGAGGCGCCTCGCAATCCAACAACCACACAGGTGAAAATAATATAAATGTCAGGGCTGGTAGGTCACTGACACCACCCTAGCTAGAAGGAAACGCATGCCCTCCCTGAGGTCCTCTCCCATTTCTGGTTCACAACCGGGGTATAAGGCTCGCGAATTAACGTTACACAAAGCTATGCCACATAGGCAGTGCTTTGATCATCAACCACAAGACTTTGCTTTTCAACAAAAGCCTTGATCATTTGCCACTTAGGCATGCCACACAGGTAATTCACACCATGGACTGATGTTTATCGATATACAACCTCTGATCCCGTACATTTCAGAGAAGGGTGAAGTAAGGGAATGAATTCCCCTTCACCAGGCAGATGTATATTTAGTAGAGATCAATCAACACAGAGCAAAATCCAATGGAAGACACATAGTCCATACAAGTTCGTTCTGGGTCTGAACGAAAACAGAGGCACCTTGTACCTCGCATATCCATCGATCTCCAACTACATCTGGACGATCACCAACTGATTACCTCCTCTTGGGGGTACAGCCCAATCAAGATCATCAGTAATTATCCAAACGATGTGAAGACCTCCGGTCTTTGACCACCGTCTTCATCCTCGACACATCGTCGAATCATTTATTCAGAATGGTATAAACCCAGCCTTTCTGAATAACTCGCGTATATAATAAACAAGTGTTACACAAACACAACATACACCTCATTCCAATTCAAAATATTCTTTTATTCAAATATTCTTATACTTCGGGAAAGGTTCCCATTAATTTTATCAAAGATAAATTCTTTAAATTTATTCTTTAATCTTCTTTTGAATATCAATTCAAATCAGTTGGGATTAGCGAACCACACCGAAGTAATCATTTATTTTATTTTCCAATCCCAACCTATTCATCCCATGAAGCAAAACTGGTCATACTTCATATCTAACACCACGGTGTTATCGGTAAATTCAATTACCATTCCACGTTCAAATCAAATTAAAGATTTAACTATTGCCTGGAGCAAAACTGGTGATACTCCATTCTCGATTTTCTTAACTTCGTTGGGTCTAGGAACAGTATTATTGAAGATACCGTTCACGACAAACCCAAATCACATGCCATTATTTATCGGGTTAAAGAACAAGTGTTATTTAAAACACCGTTCACGATAAACCCAAAAATCAATTCAAATTCAATTCCAATTAAATACCATTTAATTGGTATTCTTCATTAAATCTAAATAAAAAGATTTAATCTTTTTCTCAACTAGGTTTAAGAACAGTGTTAATGAAGACACCATTACGATAAACCCAAATCCCATTTGATATTTAATACAAGGCACTAGATAGAAAATATATCGGCTTATATTCAATATCAAATTCTACGACTAACAAATACCGTATTGGAAATAATGATATAAATATATCTTTCAAATTTCCATAACAATATCTACATAATCACGAAATCCAACATCAAAATATTCCAAAGACAATTTCGATTCAAATCCATTTCCACTTTATATATTGGAAATTCTGGTTATTTTCAAAACCATTTCAAATCGACTTTATTTATTTTAAAAATAAATGGGATTATAATTCTAGTTCAAAACTAGTTCATTTCGATAAAAAAACTATTTTTATCTTTTCAAATATGGAATTTTTCATCCTAATTATTTCCAAATCATTTCTTATGATTTTACACAAATTATTACTATTTTTAATAATTTTATCAAGGCCCATACGGTCGATTTCCATCAACGGTCATCGAACTGCACTTACAACGACCTTTTCCAAATTTGATTTGGACATAATTCCAAATCCAACTGTTAGATTTTCAAATATCTAATATTCATTAGAAAGCTCTTTTCAATACGAACCCAACGGTTCCGGTTTTAGGAGAATCCGACGATCAGATCTCCCATAATATCCGTTCGAAGTCAATGGTCGAAATTCGTGAACTGCCGCAGCGCGGCGCGTTCTATTCAGGCTATTATATTATATATATAATATATACTTCATCGATTTCCATTTAAAACGTATTTTATAAATCGTTTTCAAAACGATTTCAACTTCATATTCAATTTAAGATCAAAATTGAATATTCCATATCATTAATATATAAATGATAATATTTTCAAAACGTTATATTTTGAAATCACTTCCTTTTCTATATTCATTATACAAATGAATAAAATCGATATAGATATCGTTCACGTCAAAATGGCGCATATCTAATCAACACGGCTTTATATATTTCAATAACTTCGTTATTCTATTCAACATATGAATATTTTCTTCAACACATGAATTTTCTTTTATTCAACACATGAATATATATTTTATTCAACACATGAAATTTCTTTTATTCAACACATGAATATATATTTTATTCAATACATGAATTTTCTTTTATTCAACACATGAATATATATTTTATTCAACACATGAATTTTCTTTTATTTAACACATGAATATATATTTTATTCAACACATGAATTTTCTTTTATTTAACACATGAATATATATTTTATTTAACACGTGAATTTTATTTTATTTAACACATGAATATATATTTTATTCAGTACATGAATTTTCTTTTATTTAACACATGAATATATATTTTATTCATCACATGAATTTCTTTTATTTAACACATGAATATATATTTTATTCAACACATGAATTTTCTTTTATTTAACACATGAATATATATTTTATCAACACATGAATTTTCTTTTATTTAACACATGAATATATATTTTATTCAACATATGAATTTTCTTTTATTTTCCAACTTGGAATGAGGCCCAATCAATTACCATACAATGTGATTGATATGGATTTCATACACACATGTACACTACAACAATCAAACACAGTCAACCATCACCCAAAGTGCATTCTACACCGCATAAGCATCAAATATAAATATTTAACGCTTATAACAGCCTGTCAATCAATCGATCAACATACGGCTAATTATTGGAACTAGTGTATGGCCAATTTCATCCCAACACCCGTTTCGGGTTTCAGTCAACAAACACAGAATTTTATTTGTGCAGTTGGGCGATGTGTAAAATTTATCGTCCCAATCAATATCAGTCAAATTAGTGCATATAAACAAATCGTCTGATTTGTTTATAATTTTTTGTTTTATATACACGTTAAAAATTATATTTTTAACTATAAAATATTTATTCAATCTACATCACATAATCAATTTTCATAACACATCAATCAAACAAGTCATCCAGGGTCTGTGGACGACTGGTATCGGGTGCTGCTAAGCACCGTCTACATCCTAGTATATATTTCAACTAGAAAAAAAATTAAAAATGAGAAGTTCTCACCGAGAGCTAAACCAAACGCCACGACTCTTCATATGTAGGAAATCTTCGTCGTGCTCGCCTTTTGTCACTTTCGTTGTCCGTAGCCACTACGTATATAAAAATCACATTTTTATATTCTCTATCTCTACTATATAAAAATCAAATTTTATAATCTGTACTTCATGATAGAAATCTCACTTTTTTTATCGCCTCTACACATATAGAAGATTATATTTTTATATCTTGGCTTTCAACATAAAATTTTTATTTTTATACGATAAAAGTCTCTCCTTTACTAATTAAAAATCTAATCTTTAGCAAATGAAAAATCTAATCTTTCTATAGATAAAATGGTAATCTTTCAACATATTAAAAATCCGTTCTTCATGATGTTAAAAATCAAACCTTTTTATCGTTAAAAATCTCAACTTCATATGGTTAAAAATCTCAACTTTCTACAGTTAAAAATCTCAACTTTCTATAGTGTTGTTCATATCAAAATCATGTCTTTCTCTTCATAAAGATCCAATCTTTAATTTGCTACATACATATATAAGATCATATTTTTATCTCGCTACCCGTATATAAAAGATTATATTTTTATATCGCTACTTAAATAAAAATCAAATTTTTATTTCTAATCTATATCTATAAAAATCATATTTTTATTTCTAATTATTATATATAAAAATCGAATTTTTATATTATAATCATCTATGTAAAAATCTAATCTTTTTACTTTAAATATTATGTTCTTTTATATAAACAAATCGTATCTTTTATATAAACAAAATCATATTCTTTTATTAAAATAAAAATCATATTTTTTTTTGCTGACATATATATATAAAACAATGATAATTTCTTTTCCAAACATAGCTATTTTTATTTTCAAAAACATATGTATATTTCTAATTTCAAAAACAATGTAAATTTTATTTTCAAAAACAATGTAAATAAAAAACAGAATTTTAAACAAGGTTATTTACAGAAGAAAAATTTATCACCTTCTTCCCATAACGTCCTCGAACACGCACAAACCATGATCGAACAAAGCTCCAGAACTAGGGCTGGATTTCTGGGCCTCCACAAGCCAACGGCATCTGAGGCGCCACCTGAAGCGGCTACCCGAGGGCTTTCCACGCGTGTAGTTCGAAGCCACTCGATGTGCCGACGGTGGCGGAAATTGACTCGATATGGTGCCGCTTCGTGATGGGTTTCCTCTCTCCACGCGACACGAGAAGCGATCAGACCTTTTGGGATTTGAAGATCAAATCTTGCGCTTCAATTTTTGTTTAGAAACCGGGTTTTAATCCGATTGGATTGGAGATAATTTTGGGATTTATTTTCGGGTGTTTATGGCCATTAATCGTTGGGGGTGGCGGCCTGATAACGGTTGACCACGGGTGAAAAGGGTTTGACCAATGATGAATTTAGTTAGGGTTTTATAATTTATTTAATTATTATTTTATTCCACTTGTACAAATTTATTCATTTGAACTCTAAATCAAACCCAACGACTATCGCCCCTAACTAATTACCCTCATTCCGAACACAATGGGATATGTTTCGTAAGCCAATTCCATCGTTTCGATCAGTTTTCACTTTGTTTAACATTTAAATCATTATATTGAATTTTAAATGTACATTTCAATTTACTGTGGTCACATAAGGACTCTAAAAATCCCAGAAAAATATTCTAGGTTCATATTAACGATATGGTCCTAAGAAAACTAATTCGTCAAATTCCGAGACCGTTTGAAAAATGGCCATTTTCTGGTCGATCGAAATTGACTGAAACTGTCAAAACACGTTTAACTTCGCCATGCTCACATATTAATTCATAAAATTATGAATTTTGGAACCTAGCAATAATTTGACATCCCGGATCCAACAAAAGTGGTTTCATCGAAAACCGAGGTCGTTTGCAAAATTGTTATTTTTAAGGGCCAAAATTCCATAGCAACTATTCTGAATTTTCAACTGGACGTAACTTTTGATTCCCGCTATGAAATTTCAAATTTTCGGATTTGTTGGAAAGATATTCTCAATTAGATTCAAATATTTTTGATTTCGTTAAAATCCGGTTTATTTTGAATTATGTACATTCGTTTGAAATTTAAAATTTGAAATCAAATTTCCAAACTACCGCGCCATTTTCAATTCCTTTTATAATTAAAATAAAATATTTATTTTCTAACGACGATCTATATAAATACATACGTTCGAATTCTATTCTAAATAAATTTCTCGTCGTCGTTATTTAAAATAAATCATTTTAAATATTCAAAATTTACTAAAATTGCCAAAATAAAAAATTTAAATTTCCTTGGATTTCCGGGTTATTACAATCTCCCCCACTTAAAACTTTTTGTCCCTAAAAAGGAATGAAGCTGAAAGTTGTTTAACTAACCAACTCAACTTTCATTGTTTTCTTTATGGCTTAAGTTCTTCAACTTTTCAGCTTATAAGAACTTTTCAAATTTTTCAAAAATTTGGCTAACACCCTAAATTTTCGAAAAATTTCGCCATAACCTCCCCTGCACCGGGAGCTTCAGGATATTTCAAATAGCCTCCAATGGCCCTCACCAATCCAAAAAGAAAAAGAAACAGCCAAGTGGCTAGCCAATCGGCTCATAAAATCATCCAAACCCAATAAATTTGTAAACATGTACCTATTTGTCGGGCAAACAATTTTATTCTTCTGCTCTAGCCTCCTTGCTATGACCTGTTCACACATATATGTACATGCATGCATTTTAAAACAATTTTCAATACAGTTCAATATTTGGTTCAATTTGGCCTAATGGTTCCAAATTTACCATACTTCCACATAATGGTTTAAATAAATAATCACACAACACAATCATCAATCAATTAGTTCATTATCTTTTCAAACACATAATTTTGACAAATATACAGAAAATCATGTTTTTGATGCCAAATCACAACAATAGCCCTATCTAGTTTTGGTTCTCACACTAGTCTATTGGAAATATATAGAAATCCCACTTTCATCACTCGAACATAAATTACGATGATGTTTCGAACCACCATCAGAACATCCATGGGCGACTAGAGTGTGATTCTATATCTATCCAGTATATTAAAACTTCAAATACATGCGGATCAGACGTATACGCAAAATCTTTATATACTTGATTGTCCAAATCAATATAAAAATAATATTCAAATACGAATAATTGGTTTAAATTTTTGAAACCAAAAATTGTTTTCAATTTAAAATATACACTTCACACTCGTTATAGGATACTACTGATCCTATCTCTAACGAGTCATTCCCATTGGATATTATTAATCCAATCTCTGATGAATTCTTTCGTATGGTTCTAATGTGTCTTGTTCTCGAGCTTTGTAAACCAAAGAACTGATACCAAAATGAAACGACCCGAACTTCCCCGTGAAGGAAAGCATGGATAGAATTGAGAACGACACACATCGGGACGCAAACAGAAGAACATTTCATTGTTTATTTCAACAATTTCATCAGAATACAAGAATATACAAAGTATGAATGATTATTATACATCAAAAAGACATCAGAGATTTAAATTATATTTAAATACAGCGCAGCGGAAAAATAATACAAAACACAACTGAAGGAGATATACAGATACAGATTTTTTGGATATCGTTCCAACTGTAAATCAGGATTCTGTGAATATAAATCTGCACAACAAAAACTACTAGCTGCCCGTGTGGAAAATAGGGGCACCCAGAGTTTAGGTTAAAACAATAAACTCCAGGTCAGTCATGTGACTGGTGTGAGAACTAAAATAGTTATTAATCTTTATTTTAAAGTTAGGTAAATCAAGGGACCACGCCGTATAACACGGAACGGGTTTCCTCCTAAGAATACCAGTGCATAAAACAACAGCGCAATGCTAAATTAAAGAATAATGAAGCTATTATAAGACCCAGGTCCCATCACATAATGCAACACAAGCCGGAGGATAGGGTTTTACCTTATAATAGCCAAAGAATGCTTGATACGCTAAATTTCATCTTTTATTATTACTATAAGTGTATAGTCTCAAAACAATTTCAATCATAAGTATCAATCATAGACGGCATGGGTACCATATATCATGTCGCCAATAATAGGCTCTACAATCAAAACCGCAAATGTCACGTATTGGAAGTTGGATTTCCATCTGTAAATCGAGGCAAAAGATAGTCCTCTACCCATTCGAGACGCTCTAGCCCATGTCTCAGGATCAGAGCTCGAGTGACCCTTGGATCGTTAAGGCCGGTCCACCGATGTGGATTAAAATGTCTGAACACTGCGTTTCCCCGCCCTTTGGGGCGTCAACGAGCCAAATGACTCCATCGGCTCCACATAGTTATTGATATATCTGAGGCGCCTTGCAATCCAACAACCAGTCAGGTGAAAATAATATAAATGTCAGGGCTGGTAGGTCACTGACACCACCCTAACTAGAAGGAAACACATGCCCTCCCTGAGGTCCTCTCTCGTTTCTGGTTCACAACCGGGGTGTGAGGCTCGCGAATTAACGTTACACAAAGTTATGCCACACAGGCGGTGCTTTGATCATCAACCACAAGACTTTTCTTTTCAACAAAAGCCTTGATCATTTGCCACTTAGGCATGCCACACAGGCAATTCACACCATGCGACTAATGTCTATATATACACAACCTCTGATCCCGTACGTCTCAGAGAAGGGTGAAGTAAGGGAATGAATTCCCCTTCACCAGGCAGATGTATATTTAATAGAGATCAATCAACACAGAGCAAAATCCAATGTCAGACACACAGTCCATACAAGTTCGTTCTGGGTCTGAACGAAACCGGAGGCACCTTGTACCTCACATATCCATCGATCTCCAAGTACATCTGGACGATCACCAACTGATTCCCTCCTCTTGGGTGTACATCCCAATCAAGATCATCAGTAATTATCCAAATTATGTGAAGACCTCCGGTCTTCGACCACCGTCTTCATCCTCGACACATCGTTCGAATCAGTTATTCAAAATGGGGTAAACCCGGCCTTTCTGAATAACTCGCGTATATAATAAACAAGTGTTACACAAACACAACATACGCCTCATTCCAATTCAGAATATTCTTTTATTCAAATATTCTTATACATTGGGAAAGGTTCCCATTAATTTTATCAAAGATAAATTCTCTAAATTTATTCTTTAATCTTCTTTTGAATATCAATTCAAATTAGTCGGGATTAGCGAACCACACCGAAGTAATCATTTATTTTATTTCCCAATCCCAACCTATTCATCCCATGAAGTAAAACTAGTCATACTTCATATCTAACACCACGGTGTTATCAGTAAATTCAATTACCATTTCACGTTCAAATCTAATTAAAGATTTAACTATCGCCTGGAGCAAAACTGGTGATACTCCATTTTCGATTTTCTTAACTCCGTTGGGTCTAAGAACAGTATTATTGAAGATACAGTTCACGTCAACCCAAAATCACATGCCATTGATTATCGGGTTAAAGAACAAGTGTTATTTAAAACATCGTTCACGATAAACCCAAAAATCAATTCAATTCCAATTAAATACCATGTAATTAGTATTCTTCATTGAATCTAAATAAAAAGATTTAATCTTTTTCTCAGCTATATTTAAGAACAGTGTTATTGAAGACACCATTCACAACAAACCCAAATCCCATTTGATATTAAATACAAGGCTCTAAATAGAAAATATATCGGGTCATGTTCAATATCAAATTCTACGACTAACAAATATCGTATTGGAAATAACGATATAAATATATCTTTCAACTTTCCATAACAATATCTGCATAATCACGAAATCCAACAACAAAATATTCCAAAGACAATTTCGATTCAAATCCATTTCCACTTTATATGTTGGAAATTCTGGTTATTTTCAAAATCAATTCAAATCCACTTTATTTATTTTAAAAATAAATGGGATTATAATTCTAGTTCAAAACTAGTTCATTTCGATAAAAATCTATTTTTATCTTTTTAAATATGGAACTTTTCATCCCAATTTTTTCCAAATCATTTCTTATGATTTTACACAAATTATTACTATTTTTAATAATTTTATCAAGGTCCGTACAGTCGATTTCCATCAATGGTCATCGAACTGCACTTACATCGACCTTTTCCAAATTTGATTTAGACATAATTCCAAATCCAACAGTTAGATTTAAAATCTCTAATATTCGTTAGAAAGCTCTTTTCGATACGAACCCAATGGTTCCGATTTTAGGAGAATCCGACGGTCGGATCTCCCGCAATATCCGTTCGAAGTCAATGGTCGAAATTCGTGAACTGCCGCAGCGAGGCGCGTTCTATTCAGGCCATTATATTATATATATATAATATATATAACATATACTTCGTTGATTTCCATTTAAAAAGTATTTTATAAATCGTTTTCAATTCGTTTTCAAAACGATTTCAACTTCATATTCAATTTCAGATCAAAATTGAATATTCCATATCATTAATATATAAACGATAATATTTTCAAAACGTTATATTTTGAAATCTCTTCCTTTTCTATATTCATTATAAAAATGAATAAAATCAATATAGATATCGTTCACGTCAAAATGGCGCATATCTAATCAACACGGCTTTATATATTTCAATAACTTCGTTATTCTATTCAACACATGAATATTTTCTTCAACACATGAATTTTCTTTTATTCAACACATGAATATATATCTTATTCAACACATGAACTTTAATTCAATACATGAATATATATTTTATTCAACACATGAATTTTCTTTTATTTAACACATGAATATATATTTTATTCAACACATGAATTTTCTTTTATTTAACACATGAATATATATTTTATTCAACACACGAATTTTCTTTTATTTAACACATGAATATATATTTTATTCAACACATGAATTTTCTTTTATTTTCCAACTTGGAATGAGGCCCAATCAATTACCATACAATGTGATTGATATGGATTTCATACACACACGTGCACTACAACAATCAAACACAGTCAACCATCACCCAAAGTGCATTCTACACTGCATAAGCATCAAATATAAATATTTAACGCTTATAACAGCCTGTCAATCAATCAATCGACATACAGCTAATTATTGGAACTAGTGTATGGCCAATTTCATCCCAACACCCGTGTGGGGTTTCAGTCAACAAACACAGATTTTTATTTGTGCAGTTGGGCGATGTGTAAAATTTATCGTCCCAATCAATATCAGTCAAATCAGTGTATATAAACAAATCGTCCGATTTGTTTATAATTATTAATTTTATATACACATTAAAAAATTATATTTTTAACTATAAAATATTTATTCAATCTACATCACACAATCAATTTTCACACACATCAATCAAACAAGTCATCCATGGTCTGTGAACGACGGGTGTCGGGTGTTGCTAAGCACTGTCTGCATCCTAGTATATATTTCAACTAGAAAACAAAATAAAAATGAGAAGTTCTCACCTAGAGCTGAACCAAACGCCACGACTCTTCATATGTAGGAAATCTTCGTCGTGCTCGCCTTTTATCACTGTCGTTGTCCGTAGCAACTAGATATATAAAAATCACATTTTTTATTCTCTGTCTCTACTATATAAAAATCAAAATTTTATAATCTCTACTTCATGATAGAAATCTCATTTTTTTATCGCCTCTACACATATACAAGATTATATTTTTATATCTTGGCTTTCAACATAAAAATCTTATTTTTATACGATAAAAGTCTCTCCTTTACTAATTAAAAATCTAATCTTTAGCAAATGAAAATTCTAATCTTTCTATAGATAAAAATGTAATCTTTTAACATATTAAAAAATCTGTTCTTGATGATGTTAAAAATCAAACCTTTTTATCATTAAAAATCTCAACTTCCTATAGTTAAAAATCTCAACTTTCTATAGTTAAAAATCTCAACTTTCTATAGTGTTGTTCTTATCAAAATCATGTCTTTCTCTTCATAAAGATCCAATCTTTAATTCGCTACATACATATAAAAGATCATATTTTTATCTCGCTATCCGTATATAAAAGATTATGTTTTTATATCGCTACTTAAATACAAATCAAATTTTTATTTCTAATCTATATCTATAAAAATCGTATTTTTATTTCTACTACTTATATATAAAAATCGAATTTTTATATTATAATCATCTATGTAAAAATCTAATCTTTTTACTTTAAATATCATGTTCTTTTATATAAACAAATCGTATCTTTTATATAAACAAAATCTCATTCTTTTACTAAAATAAAAGTCAAATTTTTATTTTGCTGATTTATATATATATATATATATATATATTTAAAACAATGCTAATTTCTATTCCAATCATAGCTATTTTTATTTTCAAAAACATATGTATATTTCTAATTTCAAAAACAATGTAAATTTTATTTTCAAAAACAATGTAAATAAATAAAACAGAATTTTAAACAAGGTTATTTACCAAAAAAAATTATCACTGTCATCCCATAACGTCCTCGAACACGCTCAAACCATGATCGAACAAAGATCCAGAACTAGGGCTGGATTTCTTGGCCACCACAAGCCGACGGAGGACCATCTGGGGCGCCACCTGAAGGGGCTACCCGAGGGCTTTCCACGCGCGGAGTTCGAGGTCACTCGATGGGCCGACGGTGGTAGAAATTGACTCGATACGGCGCCGCTTCGTGTTGGGTACCTCTCTCCACGCGACACGAGAAGCGATCAGAACTTTTGGGACTTGAAGATCAAATCTCGCTCTTCAATTTCTATTTAGAAACCGGGTTTTAATTCGATTGGATTGGAGATAATATTGGGATTTATTTTCGGGTGTTTATGGCCATTAATCATTGGGGGTGGCGCCCTGATAACGGTTGACCACGGGTGAAAAGGGTTTGACCAATGATGAATTTAGTTAGGGTTTTACAATTTGTTTAATTATTATTTTATTCCACTTGTACCAGTTTATTCATCTGAACTCTAAACCAAACCAAACGACTGTCACCCCTAACTAATTACCCTCACTCTGAACACAATGGGATATATTTCGTAAGCCAATTCCATCATTTCGAACAGTTTTCACTTAGATTAACATTTAAATCATTATATTGAATTTTAAATATACATTTCAATTTACTGAGGTTACATACGGACTCTAAAAATCCCCGAAAAATATTTTCTAGCTTCGTATTGACGATATGGTCGTAACAAAACTAATTTCGTCAAATTCCGAGACCGTTTGAAAAATGGCCATTTTCTGGTCGATCGAAATTGACTGAAACTGTCAAAATGCATTTAACTTCGCCATGCTCACATATTGATTTAGAAAATTATGAATTTTGGAACCTAACAATAATTTGACATCAAGGATCCAACAAAAGTGGTTTCATCGAAAACCTAGGTCATTTGCAAAATTGCTATTTTTAAGGGCCAAAATTCCATAGCGACTATTCTGAATTTTCAACTGGACGTAACTTTTGACTCCCCCCATGAAATTTAATTTTTCGGATTCATTGGAAAGATATTCTCAATTAGATTCAAATATTTTTGGTTTCGCTGAAATCCAGTTTATTTTGAATCCTGTACATTCGTTTGAAATTTGAAATCGAATTTCCGAACTACCGTGCCATTTTTAATTCCTTTTATAATTAAAATAAAATATTTATTTTCTAATGACGATCTATATAAATATATACATTCGAATTCTATTCTAAATAAATTTCTCTTCGTCATTATTTAAAATAAACAATTTTAAATATTCAAAATTTACTAAAATTGCCAAAATAAAAATTTTAAATTGCCTCGGATTTCCGGGTTATTACAGTTAAAAACAGTCATGTGTTGAAATAAATATTTTTTGGATAAAAATATTATTTTTATCAAATATACAAAATGAAATGGTTTGGAAATCGTAGAACAGATTATATTTATATCTACGTATATATATAAATAAAATTAAAATAAATCAAATAACGAGGCTGCAGTTTGTATTTTGAAACGTGATTTTAAACGATTTTTGCGGGAGATCCGACCGTCGGATTTTCTCGAAACTGAAACCGCTGGGTTCGCTTCGAAAATATCTTTCCAACGATACCAACTTTGCAAAGATCCAACGGTTAGATTGTCTGGAATGTTTAATTCAAATCTTAACAAAAACGCGTCAGAATGGATTATATATATGTATATATAATTAAAATAAATCGAATAACGATGTTGTAGTTCGTATTTTGAAATCGTAACTTGAAACAATTATACCGGGAGATCCGACCATCGGATTTTCCCAAAATCTGGAGCCGTTGGGTTCATTTTAAAAAGATCTTTCCAATGGTATGAAATTTGTAAAGATCCAATGGTTAGATTTTCAGGTATTTGTAAATCAAATCTGAAGAAAAACAGCGCCATGGCCGCGTTATGACCTAAAGCGTTGTTTGAATAGATTGGCTATTTTTAAATAAATAAAAATAGCGATAAATCATTATAAAATATTATAAACGATATGGAATGGAAATAAACCGAATTTACCTGGTTTATTGGATATTTGATGATTGAATGTGTTTGACGTGAAAATTACATTGATGAACTGAATTATGGATGTCAAATAATTTAACCATGGAAATGAATTGATTTGAATTCTAAATATAAGTGAATTATTTGAAAAGGCCGAGTTAAATCTCATTTCAAATAATTGGTCGACGATTAGAAATCGACGATGAAGACGGTGGTTGAAGACCGGAGGTCTTCACATCATTTGGATGATTGCTGATGTCTTGATTGGGAGGCATCCCAAGATAAGGTAATAAGTGGTGGTCGTCCAGACGTACTTGGAGATCGACCGGATGTGCGAGGGCCTCTCTCCTGTATTGAACATACGGGAGAGGAATATGGTGCCTCCGATTTCGTTCAGACCAGAACGGACTTGTAAATGGAAGTGTGTCTGACGTTGTAGCTTGACAACGTGGCATACAGAGATGCAGTGATCAGGGATTTTGTTGAAAAGCAGAGCCTTGTGGTTGATGATCAAAGCATGGCTTTAATACATCTAACTTTGTGTATAGCGTTGATTAGCTAGCCTCACACCCCGATATGAGCCAGAAACGGGAGAGGACCTCAGGGAGGACATGCGTTTCCTTCTAGCTAGGAGTGGTGTTTTGGGCTTTACACGCCCGGGCATTTTACTTATGCGGAAGATGGATAGCGAGACACCTCGGTTATATCGATCTCTGCGGAGCCAATGGATGGTCTTTATACAGACCAGATTGACGCCCCATAGGGCGGGGAAACGCAATGTTCAGACATTTTAATCCACTCCATGTGGACCGGCCCTGACGATCCAAAGGCTTGATAGAGTACTTGCCTGAGGGGCTGGCTAGAGCGTCTCGAAGCGGTACAGATGATCCCTTGCCTTGGTTCATGACGGAAACCCAATTTCCAAATACGACATCGTGCGATTTTGATTGTAAACCTATATATGGCGACATGATATATGGTACCCATGTCGTCTATGATTGATACTTATGATTGAAATAGTTTTTTTGAAACATATAAACACTAGTAATAATATCAAATGCTTTTTTTATACGTATCAAGCATATTTTGGCCATTATAAGGTAAAACTCTACCCTCCGGTTTGCGTTGCATTGTGTGATGGGAACCGAGTCTTATAATGGCTTCATTTTTGTAAAAAGCATTATGATGCTTTAAATGATTTACTTGTTTTAAGCACTGGCAATTAAATGGAGTAAACTCGTTCTGCGTTAGCGGCGTGGTCCTAAGATTGGCCTTATTGTAGAATAAGTTTAAGTAGATTTCTCATACCAGTCCCATAATTGACTCGTAGTTTGTTTCACTTGCAAACTTGAGTACCCTATTTTCTATATGGGCAACCTTGTATTCAGGTTTTAGCAGGCTCTTTCTGGATAGCTATGGAGCTGAAGATGGATTCTATCACTTCTTTCTTTTTATGTTGCTCAGCTTCTGTTGTACATATTATGTTTTGATTCCGCTATAGACATTTTATGTAAAGTTGAACTGTGTTTTGTACTAAGTATGATCCTGTATACTGTGTAACTCTGGTGATTATGTTTATGTAGTGTATTCTGTTGTACATTATCTGGTGTATTTATCTATTTTTGTTCTGCTGTTATTTTTTATGTGTTATATTCCAAAGATTACCCTTGCCACCGTGGAACGGGGGTTTGGGGTTTTCGCACGTGGTATCAGTGCTTTGGTTAAGCTTAGTTCTGGAATATAACATATTGGCGAACTTGTCAGAAATAGAACCAGTAGTGTTCTAAGGTGGGTTACTCATTTCGGATAGGATCAGTAATATCCTAGAATGAGTATAGCAGAATGAAATACACCCCAATAGATGCATATACATTTAAATATATGTCTCTATGCTTTAAAATATCTTTTTTGTAGACCTGACACTTTGTCTGCTATTTGCAGACATTGAAAAATGAGTGGCAGAAGTAGAAGAAGTAGGTCGGAACTAGATATTTAAGCTCTATTAATTAAGTATCGAAATCTGGGTGGAGTACCATTCTCGGGCAATGAATCCATTATTCAAACACAAGCATGGACGCGCTTTGCAGAGAAAATATTTGAAGGTTCAAAGCTGACAGATGATCAGAAAAGATTACTGGCATCTTGGGCACTCAAAGACGAAGCTTTAATCTGGTGGGAAACCGTTATTAAAGATAATCCAGAAGGTAATATTACGTAGGATAGATTTAAAGAAATTTTTAATGAAAAACTTATTCCTCCCGAAGCAACCAATCGGCTATATGATGAATTCTACTATCTGATACAAGGAGATATGACCATTCAGGAGTACCAGGATAAATTCAGTAGACTTTCTCATTTTGTACCCGAACTAATTGAAAATCCTAAGAGGAAGAATATGAGGTTTATTAATGGGCTTCAAAGAAAGTACTAAAATTGGGTAACTGCGCATTTGAAACTTCCTTTTTCTGAAATGATATACATGGCTTATCACTGTGAAGATCTTGATAAGCAAGGTCTTTTGGTTGATGAAGAGGAAGTCAGTTCTAGCAGCAGAAGGAAATTTGAAACTGATAGCCCAGAGACAAGTACATAGCCTGAGGCAAGTACAGCGTCTGGGGTCAGAAAGAAGTCTAGGGTCAATAGGAAAAAGGTTATATCTGAGAAAGAGTTAGTAACGACGGCTACATGCTCAAGATGCAATAGGCAAGGACATTTAGCGATAAATTGCAATTCTTGGAACAAACGAAAGAAGAGTGGATTTAAACCCGCTAAGAAGCAAAAGAACCCACATGGTGAAAGGAAATGCCATGAGTGCTACCAAGCAGGTCATGTTGCAAAGGAGTGCCGCCTATCAGAGAAATCTAAAAAGGTGCATGTAAATGTAGTGGCAGAAACTCCCGGACCCTCAGCTAGTCAGGGAAGACCAGATGTTTTGGAAGACATGCTTACTGTCAAAGATATTCCAGTAAAAGTATTGTTTGATATAGGCGCGTTACGAAGCTTCATTGCAAGTAACGCGGTTAAGAAGTCGGATTTTAAATTGAAGAAGCTCAAAGAACCCATGACTGTCCATAATCTGGTTGGAGGTTCCCTCAACCTTTGTTGGATATGTGGTGTGCCAGTTTCTTTTTCCCGTTATCGGTTCCCTACCATCGCGATCGTCATTAATTTTATCTTATTTTAGGATCGGATTGGTTAACCAAATATGAAGCTGAGGTTAAATGCGCCGACATAGTTGTTAATCAAGAGACTATATAACCATTCCTTATGAAGGTCCGAATTCTGATAGAAAAGACTTTTGGTCAGCTTTGGATGTTTCTCCTGCTCAAATAGAACCTGTTCCTGTCATCACGGAGAATATTCCAGTCGACATTGAAAATATCCCTGTTGTCAAGAATTATGCGGATGTTTTTGAAGAATTTGTTTGCTTACCTCCGCGTAGAGAAATTGATTTTAAAATCTCTTTAATTCCGAATGCAAGGCTAGTTGTTCACGCTATTCGAAGAATGACCTTGAAGGAGAAAGAAGAATTAGATAATCAAACTCGACAGCTTGTATGGAAGGGTCTGATCAGGCCTAGTTTCTCTGATTGGGGAGCAGCAACGGTGTTGTCCCAAAGTCAGACGGTACTCTCCGATTATGCGTGGCTTATCATGACTTGAACAAGCAGACATTAAAGAACAAATATCCATTGCCGCGAAATGATGATTTATTGAATCGATTGAATGGCGCGCAAGTATTTTTGCGAATGGACCTAGCTACAGGTTTCCATCAACTTCGTATTTCCGAAGAGTGTGTTTCTTTGTCAACATTTAGAGGTCTAGATTTATTCTATAAGTGGTTAGTAATGTCGTTCGGCTTATGTAACGCTCTAGCTTATTTTTTCGATCTAATGAACAAGTATTCAGAGAAGTATTGAATAAATTCGTACTGGTTTTTATTGATGATATTCTAATCTTCTCTAAGTTTGAGAGCGAGCATACAAAACATTTGGAACAGGTGTTATAAATTCTCAGAAAGAATGTTTTGTAGGCCAAATTTTCCAAATGTATATTCTGGCAAGAAGAATTAAAGATCCTTGGTCATGTTGTGTTAAAGGAAGGAATTTCTGTGGATCCTGGTAAAATCACAGCTATTCAAGATTAGAAGAAACTAACTACTCCCACAGAAGTCCGAAGTTTTCTTGAATCGGCTAGTTATTATCGGAAATTTGTTAAGGATTTTTCGAAGATATCTAGATCCTTAACAAAGCTTACTAAGAAACATTCAAGATTCAATTGGACTCCAGAGTGTGAGGCAGCATTTCAGAAGCTGAAGTTAAGATTGACAATTGCTCTAGTGTTAACAATTATTGATGGCAATCAAGACTTGAAAGTCTGGACAGATGCTTCTAAAGAAGGTCTTGGTGCAGTATTAATGCAAAGAGGCCAAGTAGTCGCTTATGCTAGCCGTCAATTGAAGCCGCATGAGAAGAATTATGCAACTCGTGATCTTGAATTGTTGGCTATCGTGTTTGCTATGAAAATCTAGAGGCATTATCTATTGGGTGAGAAATTTGAATTATATACTGATCATCAATCATTGAAGTATTTATTCACCCAGAAAGATCTGAATATGACGCATCAGCATTGGTTAGAATTTCTCGCGGCATATGATCTTGATATTTTATATACTCCAGGGAAAGCCAATGTTGGGGTCGATGCGCTCAGCAGAAAGAATGTAATCATCGCCAATCTTATAATCACGCCTTCGTTGATTGATAAGAAATCTGCTCTTCAGAAGGATGATCACTTCATTTAGAAGATCAGAGAGAGAATTCAAAAAGGCGAGCCCTCAAGTTTTCAGGTTGATAACGATGGGATTCTGAGGTTAAAAGGCCGAATTTGTGTTCCAAACGTATCTGAACTCCGGAGAGAAGTACTGGATGAATGTCACAACTCTAAATTTAGTACCCATCCAGGAGTGAGAAAAATGTATAATGATTTCAAACACACCTTCTGGTGGAGATCCATGAAGAGAGACATTTCTTTATATGTTAGCAGGTGCTCCACTTGTCAACTAGTCAAGAGTGATCAGCAGAAACTCGCCGGATTGTTGCAACCGTTGGAAATTCCAGGTTGGAAGTGGAAACAAATTTCTATGGAATTCATAGATGGTTTGCCTAGAACCAGGAAAGGAAATGACAGTATTTGGGTGATCGTAGATCGTTTCACGAAGACCGCCCATTTTATACCTGTCAGATCAAATAGGACTGCTCAGAGTCTGGTACAAATTTATTTCAAAGAGATTGTTAAACTTTGTGGTGTTCCCATGAGTATCATTAGTGATCGTGACCCAATTTTCGCTAGTAAATTCTGGGAAGCATTCCAACCAAAATTGGTAACGGAACTGAACTTGAGCACAGCTTATCATCCTCAAACAGATGGCCAAACTGAGAGGGTGAATCATATTCTAGAAGATTTATTGCAGGCTTGTGTTATTGATTTTGGTGGATCATGGGAAGACCACTTTCATTTGGCTGAGTTCCCGTACAACAACAGCTACCAATCGAGCCTGAAAATGTCACCATTCGAAGCATTGTATGGTCGACCGTGCAGATCTCCCGCTTGTTGGGTAGAACCTGGCAATAGACTTGCATTGGGACCAGATATAATTCGCGAAGCTGCGGATAAAGTCGATTTCATTAAGAAACGATTACTAGCCGCTCAAAGCAGACAAAAGAGCTATGCAAATTCAAGAAGAAGAGATTTGTCTTTTTCTGTTGGTGACTGTGTATATTTGAGGGTTTCTCCGATGAGAGGGGTAGTTCGATTTGGCAAAACAGGGAAGTTAGCGCCCAGATTTATTGGTACATTTCCTATACTTGAACGGATTGGAACTCTCGCTTATAGGGTTCAATTGTCTGATTAGTTTCTTGGAGTTCATGACGTGTTTCACATATCTCAACTTCGAAAGCATGTGCATGATCCAGACTTGGTCATGGAAGAAACCGCGCAAAAAGATTTGGAAATCACTCCAGAATTAGCTTTGAGAAGAGAGCCGATAAAAATTATTGGCAAAGAAACTAAAGAGCTGAGGAACATGATGGTTCACTTAGTCAAAGTGCAATGGAGTGGAGATCCACGAGACTGTACTTGGGAAACTGAGGAGAGCAATAAGAAAGCCTATCCCGATTGCAGGGTGGATATCTCTGATTAACTCTGGTGCAAGGTACATTTACAGTATTTTGCATTTCCGCTTTGTTCTCTACTTTGCTGTTGTTTCCTTTTCATGGAAGTAAATTTTTTAATTATATAGTCTGAATGATTTTAAAAGAGTATATGAATTAATTAGTATATATCCGAGTCGTTAATCAATAGATTGATTGTTGTTTGTGTTGTGTGATTATGAATTGATTAATCAAATTATTGGGATGATAATTAATTTAATCAATAAGAGAATGAAGGTAAATTTATACTAATTGAATCAAATATTGAGCTGATTTGAAATTAGATAGGAATACATGCATGTACATCATATATGTTTGAACAGATAAATGGATTTGTTGTTGAGTAAAGAATTTATTTGCGTGCCCGACAAATAGGTAAACCTTAATGAGTTGGATGCGCAATTTTATTTATTATATCAACTTCTGTGAATGTCAATGGATGCGGAGTGCTGGTTGTTCTGTGTGTAATAATAAATGTTGCCATAGGATAGTAACAATTAATTTTGAACTACACTGCATGGCATACTTCTTGAAGATAACATACTTTATCATATACCACATAAGCATTTAGAGCTTGTGTGACGAGGGTGAAGATTTATCATACGAGCGAGAGGCTTGTATGGCGATGACTATATTGCAGGTTTAACCGAAGACTGATGTGGACTATATAAAATGTAACAGTAAATTGCCAAATTATTAAAACCCCATACGGGTCTGGAGATGACAATAAAGACATCTCTCTGGTCATTAAGGCATAAAACCCATTTATAGGGTGACGAGAATTTATTCTCTGGAGTTATGATCTATACACACTCCCCTGTGGACACTAGAATATATCACTATAAATATGTGTATGCTTATTAGGATTTATAAACCCCTCCTTGTACAAAGGAGGTTATGGCGAAATTTTTCGAAAATTTAGGGTTTTAGCCAAATTTTTGAAGAATTAGAAAATTATTGGAAACTGAAAAGTTGAAGAATGGAACCCCGAATGAAAGTTGAGTTGGTTAATTAAACAACTTTCAGCTTCGTTCCTTTCGGGGACGAAAAGATTTTAAGTGGGGGAGATCGTAACAACCCGAAAAATCAGAACCAATTTAAAAATTTTAATTTGGCTATTTTAGTGAAATTTGAATATTTAAAATAAATTATTTTAAATAATAACGACCAAAAATTTGTTTGAATCGAAGTTATAGTGAATATATTTATTTTAATTGTAAAACAAGGCCTGAAATGGAGCGGTAGTTTAAAATTTGAATTTAAACTTTAACTGACTGTACATGATGCAAAATTCTTGTAAAATAAAACGGATTTTAGTGAAACCAAAAACATTTAAATCTGTTTATGAATATCTTTCTAACGGATCTGAAAAATCGAAATTTCATAGCGGGAATCAAAAGTTATCGCCAAATGAATTTTTCAGAAAGGTCGCTATGGAGTTTATATAACCCTTGAAAATAGACATTTTGCAAACGACCTCCGTTTTCAACGAAACCACTTTTGGTCGATCCGGGATGTCAAATTATTGCTAGGTTTCAAATTCCATAATTTTTGGAGTTAATATGTGAGCGTGGAAAAAGAAAACGTGTTTGGTTAATTTCGGTCAATTTGGATCTACCAGAAATGGCCATTTTTCAAACGGTCTCCAAATTCTATGAAACTAGTTTTATTCATATCGTATCATCCAAACATATCTAGATTTATTTTTCTGAAATTTTTGGGATCAGTATGTGGCCCCGACAAATTGAAATGTACATTCAAATGCATATTTGAATATTTTATATTTTAATTTAAAGAATAACTGACTGAAACAGTTGAATGGGCCTACGAAACATATTCCATTATGTCCGGAATGGGGGTAATTAGCTAGAGGCGATAGTCGTTGGGTTTGGATTGGATTTCGTTCGGAGAAACGGATATTTTTGAATTATAAATAGCACGGGCCAATCATATTTTTATAAAAAAAGAGAAAATCAGTTTCTCTCTCCCCGTAAGCTGTTGTCGAACGGCGAAAGGGGGTTTCCCACCTTCTCTCTTTGTTTTCTCCCTCCATAAGCCGAATCAGCCTTCACTCCAGTTGAGGATTGTGTAGATCTCCCCTCTAGCTTCCAATCCATACCATATTTGTTAATTATCGTTCGAAATTGGAAGAGATCCGCTGCCTCGAAGTTCATCCGTTCAAACCGCCGACCCGCTCTTGATCCACCATCGCTTGGGGCCCCACCTATCTCGATCTGCGCGCCTTTCCCTCCTCTATGCCGCTGCACCACCCGATCGTACAACCCCTACATCATTTGCAAGAAAAATCGAAACCTAGTTTCGAACAAATTCAGAAAGGTAACGGCCTTTGTTAATTTAAAACAGGTTTAACACTTTAAAACCGTTGCAAAATTATAAAAATCATATCTTTTTGCTATGTGGTCGAAATCCAATGAAACAAGAGACACCGAGACCGTGAGAACGTCTTCTACATTATAGAAGAGACCGGAGAATTTTTGGAGCTTCCTATAATTTTTGAAGGAGTGGAACCCAATGTGAGATTTCTAAATTATAAACGATATAGAATGGCGATGTATAAATCATATAATCGATGTATAAGTTATATAAGCACTGTACACCTCATGTATAAGCATTGTATAAGTTGTATGTGTGATGTATAAGTTATATATACATTGAAAAAATCACATGTGCATTGAATGGAATTGAAATGATATTGAAATGAAATCGAAATATATTAATATATATATATATATAAAAACGTATATCCATATATATATACATACTCCCCTCGTCCATAGACCATGGACAATATATATTGATTGTGATTGTTTGGATTTTGGTTGGCGTGAAATTTGGTTGATAAATGCGAATGGGTGATAATGATTGTTTGTGGTTGAAACAAGATTGGAATTGTTTGTGGAAATATCCATTGTGATATGAAAATGATCGAAATATTTAGATTATAAGGATAAGCCCCTTAGGGAACGCTGCGAGGCATAAGGTAGTGCGAGGAGCTGTACTCGGGACGGTGTCGGTTTTAAACCCCCTACCGTTATGCTGCCGAAAATTTCTAAAATATTCATGTGTTTGATTTATATTCATGTATTGAAATATATTCATGTGTTGGAAAAATATTCATATGACGAATAAATTGTTTGAAAGATAAAAATCACATTTTTATCATGTATATGAAGTATATCAAAATATTCATGTTTGAAATAAATTGTTTTGACAATAAAAATCACATTTTTATATATATACGAATCGCTAAAAATAATCATGTTTGAAGTAAATTGTTTTGACAATAAAAATCACAATTTTTATTATTTATATGAAGTGTTAAAAACAGTCATGTGTTGAAATAAATATTTGTTGGATAAAAATATTATTTTTATCACATATATGAAATGAAATGATTTGGAAATCGAAGAACGGATTATATATATATATATAATTAAAATAAATTGAGTAACGAAGCTGCAGTTCGCATTTTGAAATCGTGATTTTAAACTATTGCGGGAGATCCGACCGTCGGATTTTCCCGAAACTAAGACCATTGGGTTCGCTTTGAAAATATCTTTCCAACGATACCAACTTTGCAAAGATCCAACGGTTAGATTGTCTGGAATGTTTAACTCAAATCTGAATAAAAATAACGCCAGAATGGATTATATATATATATATAAATAAAATAAATCGAATAACGATGCTGCAGTTCGTATTCTGAAATCGTGGAAGATCCGACTGTCGGATTTTCCCAAAACTGGAACCGTTGGGTTCATTTTGAAAAGATCTTTCCAATGGTATAAAATTTGTAAGGATCCAATGGTTAGATTTTCAGATATGTGTAAATCAAATCTGAAGAAAAATAGCGCCATAGCCGCGTTATGGCCTGAAGCATTGTTTGAATAGATTGGCTATTTTTAAATAAATAAAAATAACGATAAATCGTTATAAAATATTATAAACGATATGGAATGAAAATAAACCGAATTTACCTGGTTAATTGGATATTTGATGGTTGAATGTGTTTGACATGAAAATTACATTAATGAACTAAATTATGGATGTCAAATAATTTAACCATGGAAATGAATTGATTCGAATTCTAAATATACGTGAATTATTTGAAAAGGCCGAGTTAAATCTCATTTCAAATAATTGGTCGACGATTAGAAATCGACGATGAAGACGGTGGTTAAAGACCGGAGGTCTTCACATCGTTTGGATGATTGCTGATGTCTTGATTGGGAGGCGTCCCAAGACAAGGTAATAAGTGGTGGTCGTCCAGACGTACTTGGAGATCGATCGGATGTGCGAGGGCTTCTCTCCTGTATTGGACATACGGGAGAGGAATAAGGTGCCTATGGTTTCGTTCAGACCCAGAACGGAGTTGTAAATGGAAGTGTGTCTGATGTTGTAGCTTGACAACGTAGCAGTGATTAGGCTTTTTTTGAAAAGCAGAGCCTTGTGGTTGATGATCTAAGCTTGGCTTTAATACAGCTAGCTTTGTGTATAGTGTTGATTTGCGAACCTCACATCCCGGTATGAACCAGAAGCGGGAGAGGACCTCAGGGAGGACAAGCGTTTCCTTCTAGGTAGGAGTGATGTTTTGGGTTTTACACGCTAGGGAATTTTACTTATGTGGATGATGGATAGCGAGGCACCTCGGTTATATCGGTCTCTGCGGAGCCGATGGATGGTCTTTATACAGACCAGATTGATGCCCCATAGGGTGAGGAAACGTAGTGTTCAGGCATTTTAATCCACTTCTGTGGACCGGCCCTGACGATCCAAAGGCTTGATAGAGTACTTGCCTGAGGAGCGGGCTAGAGCGTCTCGAAGTAGTAAGAATGATCCCTTGCCTTCGTTCATGACGGAAACCCAATTTCCAAATACGACATCGTGCGGTTTTGATTGTAAACCTATATATGGCGACATGATATATGGTACCCATGCCGTCTATAATTGATACGTACAATTGAAATAGTTTTTTTGAAGCATAAAACACTAGTAATAATATCAAATGCTTTTATTTTATACGTATCAAGCATATTTTGGCCATTATAAGGTAAAATTGTATCCTCCGGTTTGCATTGCATTGTGTGATGGGAACTGAGTCTTATAATGGCTTCATTTTTGTGAAAAGCATTGTGATATTTTAAATGATTTTCTTGTTTTAAGCACTGGCAATTAAATGGAGTAAACTTTCCGTGTTAGCAGCGTGGTCCTGAGATTGGCCTTACTGTAAAATAAGTTAAGTAGATTTATCATACCAGTCCCATGACTGACTCGTAGTTTGTTTCACTTGTAAACTCGGGTGCCCTATTTTCTACACGGGCAGCCTTGTATTTAGGTTTTAGTAGGCTCTTTCTGGATAGCTATGGAGCTGAAGATGGATTCTATCACTACTTTCTTTTTATGTTGTTCAGCTCCTGTTGTACATATTATGTTTTGATTCCCCTGTAGACATTTTATGTAAAGCTGAACTGTATTTTGTACTAGGTATGATCCGGTATATTATGTAACTCTTATGATTATGTTTATCCAGTGTATTCTGTTGTACATTATCTGGTGTATTTATCTATTTCTATTCTGCTGTTATTTGTTTATGTGTTATATTCCAAAGATTACCCTTGCCACCATGGAACGGGGGTTTGAGGTCATCACAAATATTTAGAATTGCAATGAAGCTTATGTTGTGTTTTTATAGCACTTGTTTATCATATACGTGAGTCATTCAGAAAGACCGGGTTTATCCCATTTTGAATAACTGAATCGGCGATGGGTCGACAATGAAGACGGTGGTTGAAGACCAGAGGTCTTCACATCGTTTGGATGATTACTGATGTCTTGATTGGGCTGTACACCCAAGACTAGGTAATGAGTGATGATTGTTCCGGATGTACTTGGAGATCGACCGGATATGCGAGGGTCTCTCTCCTGTATTGGACATACGGGACGAGGAATAAGGTGCCTCCGGTTTCGTTCAGACCCAGAACGAACTTGTAAATGGATGTGTGTCTGACATCGGATTTCACTCTGTGTGATTAATAGACATCGGTCGCATAGCGTGAATTGCCTGTGTGGCATGCTGAGATGCAAATGCTCAAGGCTTTTGTTGAAAAGTAGAGTCTTGTGGTTGATGATCAGAGCACGGCTTTAATATAGCATAGATTTGCATAGCGTTAACTCTCGAGCCTCACACCCCGGTGTGAACTAGAAATGGGAGAGGACATCAGGAAGGGCATGTGTTTCCTTCTAGCTAGGAGCGGTGTCTGGTTTTTGCATGCCCAGACATTTTACTTATGTGGATGACGGATAGCGAGGCGCCTCGGACATATCGGCACTGCGGGGCCGATGAATGATATGGTCTTTATACAGACCAGACTTATGCCCCATAGGGCGGGGAAATGCATGTTCAGGCATTTTAATTCACCCTTTGCACTTCGAGTGGACCGGCCCTGACGATCCATGGTGCAGTTGCGGCTGTTCCCGAGGCTTAGGCTAGAGAGTCTCGAATTAGCACAGGATGATCCCTTTTCCTTGGTTCACAGATGAAAATCTAACTTCCAATACGACATTTTGCGGTTTAGATTGTAGAGACTAGTATGGCGACATAGTGGAATGGGGCACTCATGTTGTCAATGATTGTTACATTTATATTTGAAATTGTTTTGACACTATACACTTATAGTAATAGTAAAATATGAAATTTCACGTACCAAGCATTTTTGGCTATTATAAGGTAAAAACTCTATCCTCCGGCTTGCGTTGCATTATGTGGTGGGACTTGAGTCTTATAATAGCTTCATTGTTCTTTATTTAGCATTGCATTGTTTGTTTTATGCACTGGTATTCTTGGGGGTAAACCCGTTCCGTTTTATACGGCATGATCCCTTGATTTACCGAACTTTATAATAAAGATTAATAACTGTTTTAGTTCTCACACCAGTCACATGACTGACCTGGAGTTTATTGTTTTAGCCTAAATTCTGGGTGCCCCTATTTTTCACACGGGCAGCTAGTAGTTGGGTTTTGCAGATATTATATTCACAGGATCCTGGTTTACAGCTGGAACTATACTCGGAAAGCTCTATATCTGTGTATTTCTTTCAGTTGTGTTTTGTATTGTTTTTCCTCTACTATGTATTTAAATGTAATTTAAATCTTTGATATTTTTCTACTGTATATTATTCATGTATACTTTGGAATATTCTTGTATTCTTATGTAAATTGTTGTAATAAGAAATGAAATGTTCTTCTGTTTGTGTTCTGATTTGTCGTGTTCTCAATTCATTCCAGGCTTTCCTTTACGGGGAAGTTTGGGTGGTCTCACCACACCAGTCCCATGACGGACTCGGAGTTTATTGTTCTTCCATCTTAACTCCGAGTTCCCATATTTTTTCACATGGGCAACCTGGTAGTAAGGGTTTTTGCAGATTTAGTCTTAAAGTCTTTCTTGAGAACGATTCTGGATTATGGTTGGAGCTGTACTCTTGAGCATTTTCTTAGTCTTCCGCAGAGAGTTTTATATTTCTGTTGTGCATGTATTTTCAGTATACTCTTACATCTGTTGTACTTTGATAAATTCTCGTACTCTGATGTAATATTGTGAAGATATTAATGGAAAAGTTATTTCTGTTTGTTCCAATGTGAAAGTAACCTAACAATCCACCTTTGAGAACTGTTTAAGTCGGTTTAATTACCGGGTTGAACCGAGTTCGAAAGCGAACTGTTACAAAGTGGAATCAGAGCTTTGATTCATACAAAGCTTTTGGGTATGACTCATTAGAATAGAAGGAAAGAAATCATCGGAGCTAACATTAGTAATATCCTAGAAGAGAAACTCATTAGAGATAGGGTTAGTACTGCTCTAGAATAAGTTAATAGTATTACGTATAGGAGAGAGCGCATTTGTTATAGGAAAATTATTTTAAGAATTGGTTAATGAAGATCTTCTTTTCAATATAAAGGATTTCGAAAGGTTATATTTTAAATATAAAAAGGATTGCTTATGGTAAGAATAAAGGATTGGGATTAGAAATTGAAATATCAACGAATTTGGACAATAGGCTTACTTGCGTCTTCTTTCCTTTTTGAGGACGAACGGTTTTTAAGGAGGGGAGATTGTAACGACTATGAATTTTTAATTGATTTTTAGTGGATATTCAGATGGTCAAATATTGAATCTAGACTTGAAAAACTATTGGCATTGAATTCTAACTTTATTTCATATTTTACTAAAGATAAAATAAGGTTAGTGAAATTTTAAAATTTATTTAAAAGTAAATATATTGAAATTCAATAATTTAATATTATTTCAATAGCCTAAAAATAGACATTTTTCAAATAATCTCGAATTTCGATGAAACCAGTACCATTGGATCCGAAATGTTGAAATATAGTAAGTTTCCAAATTTCATGTCAATAGGAATTAGTATGTGAATGTGTGTAATATATATGCATATCAAAAAATCTATAAAAAAAAGCATAGTGAAAGGGCCATTTATCAAATTATCTCCGTCGGTATAGTAGGATTTCAAATTTCGTATCGATTGGACTTACGGTTTGATCATGCGAATTGAAAACGTGTAGAGATCATTTAATTAAATAAGCCATAAATTTAAGAAGCTTCCTTAAGAAACTATAAAAAAAAACCCATGTGCATATACTTTTGAGATATCACCCTCCTTCTCTCCTTGCTTTACACCTCATCTCCCACTCACAAAAACCTTACCTTCTGTACCGTCAACTTCTTATGCATTCACCTTTAAAATAAAAGGAAATCTCCTTCTTCTTCTCCCTCACTTAATTTCTTTTTCTCCTTCTCTTCCTTTCACTTTCCTTCCTCCATTAGTGGCTTCTCCGCCCAACAACTCACAGCCCAAGCCCCTTTCTCCCTCATCCTCCACTCAACCTACTTTAAATCCGCATAAAATCTTCCTCTTTACCTCCCTAAACCCCATACATTATTCCTCCTCCCCTCTAACCTCCAACCTGTGGCCAAACCCCCCATTACCAATCCCCACGAAACCCTAAAACCCCACCTTTCCACCTCTAAACCACTCACTCACCTCTTCACTTCAAATATCCAAGCTTTAATCCACTAAAAATCCAACTTTTGGCACTTTAAACCCCATAAAAACCTCACCTTTATGCTAAAAAATCCACCTTAGTCCATAAAAAGCAAGTATAGGTATGTGTGCTTGTGCATCTTGAGTTTATGGTGATGTTGAAGCACTAAAGTTGCTTTCTTGGTTGTATAAGCGATCTTTGAATCATAGGGAGTCCTACGTTAAAGAACGGTGGAGTGAATCTCTCGGTGAGAACTCTTCACTCACTTTTTGTTAACTAGTTTGGTTACATTAGTTATGTTGTTGGTGATAAATTGTTATGTGGTTGACTAACAAAAGTTAAATGGTGTAATTAGCATGTTTAATGTGGTTAACAGTTAAGTTAGCAAGTAAATGATGTAGTAACCTAGAGGTTAATAAGGTTATGTTGCTAAAGATATGATTTTAATTTGATCTGTCGATGGATGGTCTGGTTTGAGTTGGTTTTTATTGTAACTAATATGAAGAGCATGAACACTTACTGTAAAGGACTAAAAATGTCACCATTGTGTGTTTAAAGTTGTGAACACTTAGTTCAAAGTGTTAAAGATGTTGCCTTATTGTGTTAACAATGTAGACACTTAATTTTAAGTATAGAAAGGTCACATGTATGTGTAAATAACCCTCTATGTTGTTATTGGATGTTATGTGATGTTATTGGATGTTGTATGATGTTATTGGATGCTATGATGAATAGTAAATAGGCTAAGTAAGTGTATTAACACTTATGTTAAACGACACCTATTTGGAAATTAAATGTTAATGTTATAAACACTTAAGTGAATAACACATATGTATGGATCCATATATATTGATGAAGTCTCTTTCGAAAAATACCGTACGTTCTTGGATGACAAAGAGGATAGTGTCTAGGCCTGGCTTTAGAAAATATAGTTTCCTGTTCTCCTTGGCTATCCCTAAATGATCCGTGGACGGGGTGGTTAATTTTAAATTTAATTTGAAATTTATATCAATTTAAAAATATTTAAATCTAAATTTAACTTAAATTTAATTTGGATTTATAAATGATTTAAATTTAGGATTTAATTTGGAATTTAATTGAATATTTATTAATAAAATATTAAGAGAAAAATTAAAGTTTGAATTTTAAATCCGAAATAATTTGGAAATATATTTTAATTAAAGATGAATAATTTTCGTACTAATAAGAATTTCATTTGGACTAGTTTTAAATTAATAGCGGCGTGTTTTCAAATTTAAATCGAAAATGAGTAGTAACTTTAAAAAGTGAAGTTCGGTTTGAGTATCCAGGAAATTTTTTAATAAGATTTTTTTTCCAAACCATCTTATTTATCTTTATAATGGACTTCAAGAAAATTTGGACTCCAAATAATAAATTTTGAAAAACAATATTATTTTAATGATTTAAATAATATTAAAATGATTAAAATAATGAAATATTTAATTTTAGATTGAAATCATTGAAATATAGTTTCCAAAAGTAATTATATATGTTTTATATAGTTAATAAACTATTTTGTAAATAATTCGATTAAATCTTAATTTTAAGTCGAAATTTGGTCTGAATAGGATTTGTTACACAACGATAGTTCGTGAATTTCGACCATTGACTTTAAACTGATGTACCGGGAGATCTGACCATCAGATTTCCCAGAACAGAAAACGTTTGGTTCTAAATGAAGAGAGCTTTCAAATGAATATAAAAGTTTTGAAGGGTTAGTTTGGCAGAGGTCCCTATTAAGTTTCAATTAGGCTCACATCCGGTCCTAAACTTATTGTAAATTAGGTCTCTATTTTTCGAAAATTCATTAAAAAAATACATAAATTCATATTTAAATTAAACATGCATTGAACAAAAATTTCAGATCAAAAAACCATCAAACAATGGATCAAAAACAAAAATTAACAAAAAACAACGAAATTGCAGTTAAATGCATAATAATATGCACATACTTGAATTTTCTTGCATACATCTGTGCAAGTATTTCAGTCACGCATCTGTGTTGGTTTTTTTGCATACAGGCATGCATGTATTATAGAAATTTAGCATACAACTGTGAAAAAATTCACATGCATGCAAATCCATTCATATTTATTTGCATACATGCATGCAGGTATTTTGAGAATACTTGCACACATGTATGCAACAATACGCAGGCGTATTTTTCAACGTGAAACCTTCATGCAATATTTGCATACATGTGTACAAATATTTTATAATAATTGCACATATATATGCAAGAATTCACGCAGATTTTCAGTGTAAACTACTTCGTGAATACTTACATACATATATGCAACTATTATGAATATTTGCATGTAAGTATGCAAGTTTTTTTTTGTTTTCGTGGTCTTTTGGGAATATTTGCAGAATTTAGAAATATTTTTTTTTACATGGCAGCGCCTTTTTTACCAAAGAAAACACGTAAGTATAAAAGATAGGGACCAGGTTTGAAATGAAACTTGGGGAGGAAGGCCGTTTACATTTCCAAACATAATAGGGATGCTACAGTAATTTTCATGTTTTGAAATCCAATGGTTAATTCTTAAGATAAGTTTAAATCGATTTTGAATAAAAACAGCGCTAGTATCGTTATTTACCCGAAAATGGATCTAAAAGATATGAGCTATTTTTAAATTATTAAAAATAGAGAAAATTATGATAAATCATAATATAAATGATTTAAAAGTGATTTGGATTTAATATATCAATTTTTTGAATGATATAAAGCTATATTTTGAAAACTGGCTTTTTTGGAAATTGGTTTTGGTTTGTTGAGGACGGTGTTTTGATAACATCATCCTTAACCCAACAAGTCTAAGTTATTTGGTTCATCAAATCTAAATGTTGTTTAAAGGTATGTTTTGATAAAAAAAATTAATTAAGAAAAAGGTTTTCCAATTTTAATTCATTGGATTTGAATAGAAATAAATCTTCGGATATTCAGTGTGGAATTTCGTTATTTAGACTTGCATTATTTACAGAATTTAGATGATATTTATATTGTTATTCCACTTATAATACTATTTGATTTCGCGAATTGGTATCATATATAAGCTAATATAATTTCTGTTTAAATCTTATATTTGATATCAGTTGAATTTTTGGCTTGTTGTGAATAACGTCTTAAATAACGCTATTCTTTGACCCCAACTATTAATAAAAGATGATACGGAATAAAAGAAGAATGATAAACCTTTAAATTAAGATTTGATGAGATTTTCTAAAGATAAGTTTTCCAATTAACAATTGAAATTGGAATTGGATGGAAATCAAGTTGGTTATGATTGATATGAGTATCTGTAGATGAAGAATAATACTATTTATAGAATTTAAAAGGCATTGTTGTTATTCCGTTTATAGTATTGGTTGGATACGGGAATTTATATTGACAGTGAGCTAATATGATTTCCGTGAAGATTCCATTACAAATGGGAGTATGATTTTGGGTTATTGTGACCAATGTCTTTAATAACATTGTTCTTGGCCCATTCAAAGAAAAGAATGATTTTGAAGATTTAAGACTAAGTTAGAGTTTTAAATAAATCTTGAATAAAGATTTTAATGCATGAAATGAAAAAGAGATTAATATAGATAATTAGAACTTACCAAAATTAATGTAGATATGGATTAGGTGTAAGGATCTAGTCACATTCTGTCGTCGTTAGAAATTGTCTAAGCCCGGTAGAGTTGGAATGATGTCTTTCTCTGTGTTCCATTAAGTGGATAGGAATGGGATTTTGATTTAGGTAATAACCTTTGTGTTAAGGTTTAACTGAAATCAAGAAATAAACCAAAATTGAATGAAATTTATGATATCCCTTTATATTTTCCACACGTTTTAAAAGATGCACTAGTTATTCGGAAAGACTGGGTTTCAACCCTAACTATACGACGTGATAAGAGCGACGGAGAATGGCGTTGATGATGATTGAAGACTGAAGATCTTCACATCAGACAGATTTCTCGTTAATTCCTTGGGTTGATCCCCCATTATGAGGTTATATTGTGACAGTTATCCGATCGTACTTGGAGTGATTCAGATTGAAAGGGCTTTTGCACCCAAGAAGATTAAGGAATATTAAAGTTCCTTCGGTTTCGTTCAGTCCCAGAACGAGCTTGTAAATGGATAAATGTTTGACATTGTAAATCATGACACAACCAATTGGTTTCTATTGATGATATATTAGTTGGTGGCGGGGAATTTATTATATTGGCTTAACACCCTCCTCTGAGACTTATGCACTCAAAGGGTTATATATATATATCAATAGACACTGAATATATGTTGTGAATTGACAATGCGGCATGCTAAGTGATGAGCTATTGATGATCAAAGCATGGATTGGTTAAACGTAGATTTGTGTAACGAGATTTCGGCAAGCCTCACATCCCAGAAATGACCGAAAAAAGAAAGGATACGGAAAGGTTATGGAGTTCGCGACCCTTAATGAATGACAATTTCCTTCTAGATCCTTGAAGCAAAAATATAGCATTGAGCCCATGTGTTTTCTATGTGGTTATTATGTAAAAGCGCTATGGTATGGATCCCTGGCATTTTACTATTGTGGTTTTGTTGGAAATTCAGGTGCCTATAGAAAAAGGTCGGTAACGACCGGGAAATGGCTTACTCGTGTGGCATGGCTTAAACAGCACTGACGGACTAGTGTTGGCAGAGAAGGGTTTACTTCTCGAGGTGTTTTCTAAAGGCGTACCCATTCGGTAAGGAAGTTTTTGACACCCCACGTCCATTAATGTCACTCACTAAAGGAATACATTAAGTTTTTTGAAGCATTATAGGTAAACAGACACAGAATAATTACAAGACAGATATAAATAAGATAGTAGTGGAAATTTATATTTCTATTTCAACATAAATCATAATACGGTGGTCCACAATACCATAAGTCACAAAAACCATTACAATAAAGTAACTTCTGTCTTACATCATCAGAGTACTAAGAATATAAAAACATAATTCCCCAATTGAAAAGTTAAGTCATTGTAGAGACAAGACTTGAGCCATATTTTAGAAGTAGCTCCTAGCAAGATTATATCTGAGTCCTGACTAAACCTGATTGTTTCCTCCCTGAGAACCTGGGGGTAGGGGGAAGCAGAAGAAAGAAGGAGAAACAAAAAGGGTCAGACATAAAGTCTGGCGAGTCTAGTTACTTTTAGCCAGTAAATAAATAAAAGTAACATGATAGGCTATAAAGTGGATAAGAGAGATCACTACATAAATGGCAGGTGTGACAAGGTAGACAGGATAAGGTGTATATGCTTCTAATAATTACTCTGCACTATTACTAGTATATCCAGAAAGAGGTGGTCCCTTCAACTATAAGGTGGTAGACTTAGGTATACGTCCAAATGTATCCTAACTACTACCGTGATCGATTGGCTCCCTAATCCTCGTAGATACCTTGTGCTAGCCCCACTATACGAGGTATCACTTCCTAAAGTGGCAACCCCTCGTCGTAATAATGTACACAACCATATCTACAGGTGTCACGGTCGTCTTATCCCCCTCTGCCCGGCTCATGCACGCACATGGCCTGATCGTTTTTGCGCCGCCCTCACCATCCTCCATTTGGATCTCTTACAATCAGTCAGTAAGTGTGTCCCTTCTCCGCCTAGTACAGAATACTTTGTTTGATACCTACTCCGGGTTACTGACTTAAATGGGTCCCACACAATATGATACAAGCTCTCCCCTTTGTCCTGTATCCCCCACTAGGTTTTCACTGACTATGTATACCACTGTTGTCTTTAAATACATAGCCTTATTTATTTCTACCAGTTATGCTTACCCTAAAGGGTGTCTTTAATTACATAACTTTATTATTTCCTCCGGTTATGCATACCACTAGGTGTCTTTAATTACATAACCTTAACAGGTTAAGTTTGTGGGCCATATGTGAATACTACCCACCCCACTTCAGATTTACTTAACCCACCCCTTTTGTTCAACCAAGTTTACTTAGCCCCCAACTTAAATTTAAGTTCATACAATCCCTATGGATTAACTTAGGTTAAGTCATCCAATTCTTTACCATGTTCATTTATGGTTTATAATGGGCTAGACCTCCAACATTAGGCCTACAACATGTGGATGTTGGATATGCTGGTCGGATCCGGGCAGACTTATTCTACAGTTGGGTCTAACCTTGTGTCATAGCCCGATTCGTATTTGCGTACTTAGACCTCCCACATTAGGTTCAACATTAGTGGCTGCTGGATATGCCGGTCGGGTCCGGGCAGACTTCCACCACTAATGTAACTTAACCTCGTGTCATAGGTACAATTACAATTCCTAATTGTAATTACAAAACATTCAATTTTTAATTAATTAATCAATTAATTATACCTTTCCTTTTATAGGTGTTAATACCCATTTTACCCAATAATTTGAATTATATATCCAAAAATGTTCATATTCAAATTATGTCAATATTAACCCTTTTCCCCCGTTCCTTAATTAGCGCATTCATAAATTTGGCAGCATGCCTAGGCTAGACAATAGCCTAGTCATAAATGATAATAGGGAAAATAATGGGAATATAACCAAAGTGGTCATCTTGGCATAAACATAAACTAGCATGATAATAAGGTGAACATACATACTGGCATGGACATGCAATTGTCATCATAACAATGTGGACATAAAACTGATGAATGGTTGGCAGTGAATTGATTCTAACATAACTATGATGTCACAATAAGCATAGTAAGATCTAAATTAGCAATTTAGATGTCCAATCGGTTTAGGTCGAACATGATAACACAAGGTGATAAATTAGATCACATAATTTAGAACTAGATGTTAAAATTGATATAACATGATAACACAAGGTGATAAATTAGATCACATAATTCAGATCTAGATGTTAAAATAAATCTAACATGATAACACAAGGTGATAAATTAGATCACATAATTAAAATCTAGATGTTAAAATTGATCTAACATGTTAACACAAGATGATAAATTAGATCACATAATTCAGATCTAGATGTTAAAATAGATCTAACAGTTTCAATGTCCACATAAATTAGATCTATTGATTTAGAAATAGATCTACACAAATCCACATCATAGCAAGTCACAGAAGTTACCATTAAGATAAAGATTTAGATCCATTCCTAACACATTCAAGGTGACATATGTTCATGATTTAAAAAAATGATTAGATCTATCCAATGATATAACTGTCCAAATTAACAGATTTATATTAACCACGATGCAAACCAAGATCCACAATAATAACATAGTAGAATAAAATTATTGAAATGGGATCTAGAGAAATAGATCTACCATGACATAACATAAAATATGATAATAGCATAGATTCATGGTTTACACACATCCAAATCACAGTCTTTCATAATTTACTTTTATTTATCTAAACTTAAAAACAACTAGAACTCACAGCGTTGGGTTTAGAGAATAGAGAGAATGGATCTTGAATTTCTGGATTTGATTTGCAAAACTGGAATATTATACGTTGTTGAAGAAAACGAATCCGTCTTAGTTCGCACTCCGATAGAGTTTAGCCGCCATTGTTTCTTTGTGAAGAAAACAAAGGAACTGAGGTATATTTATAGCTGCTAGGTTACAGAATTCAGATGCCACCTCAGCCCTAGGGTGAATCGGGCCACGGGACGACACCCAATTGGGTCCAGAAGCCCAAAAAACATACATGAGCGCACTTTACAGGTGCACCAATGTAAAAATTCATAGGCTTGTTAGGTGCGCCGGGAATTTTTGCTTTTTCTGCCAAACTTCTACCGTCCATAACTGTAATGACCCGGGATTTCGGCCAACTAATTTTAAATATTTAAAATAGATTTAAATATTGAGTTGAGAAAATAAATGAATTTTTATATTGGATTTTCAATTTATAATCGATATACGATTTATTTCGAATATATTTATCGAAATACGAGAGCTGTAATAATTCAATTCGAATTGAAAACGTAGGCAAAATTAATTCAATTAATTAATTAGAATTCTGTTCGAATTTATAAACGATAATATAAATTTATTATCGAAGAAATAAATTGTTGTGAAATTAAACTTTATTGATTTAAATTCATATCTTCTACAGATGATCAAACTGGACTTTGAAACCCGTCCCAGTGGGTTCAGAATAGGGGTGTTACCCTAAAATTTGACAGTCGTTGCGTTCAGAAAAGAGTTAAGAACCAGGATGTATTTTAATTAAAGGATACGGGTTTTGATTTAATTAAAACAAAATATAGCAGAGATGTGTCTTCCACCTTCACCACAAAATATGACAGCGATGTGCTCCCTTCTCATCCACTAAGTATAAAAATCATGGCCTCCTCCTTGTCCATCCGTCCACTCTATAAATGACCGAACTCCCTGATATCAAAATAAAAACACCACGATAACTCTTACTTCATTCTTCCACAAATCGAAAAGGGGTGCTCTCATTCTGTAAAGTAAATCGAAAAAAAAGAGAGAATCAAAATCGCGAGTTGCGATCAGAAGCTCGACGGTCTCTTCATGCTCAGGGGTGGGTATGGGCGCTCGCAAGATCAGCTAAACCAATCGAAGAACGCGGAAATTCCCAGAAGCTCGCAACTTCAATCAGCTCACGATTTGGGGATGCTCGGATTTGAGCGACAGTCACAGGTGCTGGCGACGTTGGTTCTTGCGCATGTTTGGTGCCAAACGAGTTCGATCTATTAAAGGAAGTCGCGATCTGTCCTGTAGTTGGTGTTCTACTCTGATAAAGTTGCGATGGGGTTCTGAGTGTTGCTGACGATGGATTCGAGGTCAGTAATGGTTGATTGGGGGGTAAAAAAGGAGATTTTCGTGGGTACAGGGAAGCTCGATGTTGCTGTTAAGATTTGGTTGCTTCAGGGGTGGTACGATATGAAGTTTCATGTCAGGTAGATGCTGAGGTGAATTTCGAGTTGACTGGAGGAGCTTTGGCTTCCAGTTTACTGTTCGCAAGTCATCAAGCAGATGTGGTTGGGGAAAACAAGGGAGAATGGGGTATAAGCAGTATTTTTTTTGTGGTGTAATGTGAAATGGTAGTTGGGGCTTTTTCGGTTGATTCGCTGTAGCAGCTTTGAGGGGCCTGAGGTGTTGGTGCTCGACAGTTCGAAAATGAAGAAGTTATAAAAAGGAGAAATGGCTTAAGTGTCGATAAAATGGAGTACTGGAAATCCTATGGGAAATTACTTTGAAGTGATTTTGGATTGAAGTGAATTAAAGCTAGCTATGGTTTTCATTTAAATTGAACATTTGTTTGATTTAATTGAAAGTGAATCGCTATCTCAGCAAATTAAAACCACGGTGAGTAAACCTCACTCACCATTTAGTTTGAATTATTTTTATATCGTTAAAAATAATTTCTATGCTTGTTTGAATATTGTTTGGTTGTTTTAAAATATATATATAGTTATTTAGGATTGGTTGACTATTATATATATATTGGGTTGATGATTGGTTGGATTCCCGTAGTTTCATTAGCGGATGCCCGCGGTTTCATTAGCGGATGATTACCCTATACGCCCCACGCTATGATTAGTGGATGACCTTCTATACCGCGATATCCTGCCTCGAAGCAGGATGGGTATTACTATGTTGACTAACGTCTGTGGATGCAGGAAAAACAGGTTGGAGGAATCCAACTGGATTCCTCAAAAATATATTTTTTCTGTTGTTTGTTTGATTTCATATATATTCCTATATGATGTGTTAAAAATCAAATGACTGAAAATTGGTTGGTTTGATTGTTTAAAATATCCCTAGAACTTGAATATTGATTCATAAAAATATCGGAAAGGGTATTTGATATTTAAAAAGGAAATTCTATTTTTATAAATAGAATTTGAATTTTAAATAAAACTATAGAAAATATTAACTTGTTTGAAGGTATATAAAACAAATACGAATTTACAAAAGTTGTTTATAAATGAAAAGGTGGGATTTGAATTGAAGTTATAAACGTTGTTTATAAATAATGCCGAGAATTCAAATGGACTTTGAATATAAGGAATTGAAATAGAGATTTGAATATAGAAATTCAAATGGACTTTAAACTATAGATTTGAATATAGAAATTCAAATGGACTTTAAACGATAGATTTGAATATAGAAATTCAACGTACTTTAAACTATGGAATTTGAATAATAGAAGCGAATTGGAGTTTGAATATAGAATTCAAATATTAAAAGAGAAATGGACTAAAGAGATAATTAACAAATTGAGTTAAAACGATTGGTATAGTTAAAATAGATTGGACAGGTATAGACATACAGGAGACAGGTATGGAATAAAGTATAGAAGTGAAATAAATAGAATGCCCGACAAAAAGGTACATATTTAATTTCCATATGAGATTTTATGCGCCGTATCGGCAAGCCGCTTGGCTTTTTCTTTTTCTTTTTGAGATAAGAAGGACCGGGGAAGCTATTTGAAATTTCCCGATGCTCCCGGTACAAAGGAGGTTATGGCGAATTTTTCCGGGAATTTAAGGAGATAGAATATTTTTAAGATAATTTGATAGTTAAAAATCAACGTATCGATATATATAGAAGTCGATAAGAAAACGAACTTAGAAATAGAATAGTATAATCAAAAAGGAAGTATAAAAATAAAATCTAGTAAGAATAGAAAAGGGAAGTGTATACGTGTTTAAAAGTAAATCAGTAGTTGTATGGAATTGATTTGTTTGAGTAAGTAGTCTTGTCTGTTTTGACGTTAAATGTTATTCAGTCAAGGTCTGAGAGGTAATTATACCCCAACTTGGTTGATTTCATGATATACCGATAAGTAGCAAGATTCAGGCTCGAAGATCAATGTGAAATGAGAATTAGTTAAATACTGTATTTAGGTTGTCGCAACGATGTTTTACACAACATCTGTTTTAACCCAAATATGTGCCAAGCTTGGAAATAGAATAATGAATATTTCTAAAAGCTAGAAATTTAAGGAAGGCGATATATGGAAATGTTTTCCAAATAACGTATAAGGCCAATATGGTTATTGAAAATATTTGGTTAACAAATATTGATAAGAAATAGAGAAGAGATTTAATTAATGGAATATTAATTAAAGGTTCCGTGATTGTTGGATGTTTGGATGAACACTTGTTTTATTCGATAGTTAAATAATCGACTATCGAAACACTTGTTTTTATTCGATAGTTAAATCACAGACTATCGAAGTTTTGACCATCGTTGTCAATATGGAAAGACCGGTTAGATTATTATCCGAAGAACCACTCCATATCGGCAGTAGCGTGCGAATCAGATTATATAAAGATAATCGAAGACGGAGTAGAGTACAAGGACTTTTTCTATTAATAGAAATAGTACCTTCGGTTCATCCTGTTCCTGGGTGACTTGTATGGATGAATGTCTGACAGAGTATTTCCAGAAAGGTCACGTATATTGATTTCTCCAACTGTACCAAGAGTGGAGGCGGAGGAGGAAACTTCTTTTAGCTAACACGTAATGTACTGTTGTAGACGTCAATCGGTGATTTGATGGATTTGACGATGTGGCATTCGAAGTGAATCTGGCGTGATGATAAAGCGTAGCTTCTAGCCTCATCAACCGGTAAATGACAGAAATCGGGCAGGCAACATGGCTATGTAGGTCGCACCTATTAGGGTGTATAATCACCTGATCTAGAGTTTCATTTACTTCTAAAAATCTATTGTCGATGCTGACCCATTCGGGAAACGGTTGCTGATCCCAACCGTTGGTGATATACATTCGATACACTCAAGCGAAATGAGTGGTCGGTCATGTGTGGCTGAGTTGCAAGATGTTCTTGTTGAACTCGGTGTATTCTCCTCTAGAGATATACCAGCGGAAGGTGATTCCATACCTTGTCATAGTTGGAAAACCAAATACCCAATACGTGCTTGCGGTTTTGATTGTATATATATGTGAAACGTGAGATGCAAACGTTCCACTAGATTGTTATTTACTTGATTTAGACATTATTATAAGATCAAAAGAGTTTGATATAAAGATAAATCAAGTGTTTGGATTCTCATAAGGGAAAAACCCGTTCCGTGTTATACGGCGTGGTCTTATGAGATATCATTTAGTTTTCTGAAACTGTTTTAAACTGTTTACTCATACCAGTCCCATGACTGACCCGGAGTTTATTTGTTTGTTCTACCTAAACTCTTGGGTGCCTAAATTTGTACGGGCAGTCAAGTAGTTCAGGATTTTTCAGATATATCTAAAGGAGCTTGGAGCAGGAGGCTTCAGCGTTATCTAGTTATAGTTTGTTCCGCTATGTTGTAAGTGTTGTACTCTGATAAGTGTATGTTATACAGTTAAGATTTTGTATTTCAAAGATATGATATATTATATATTGTTCCGCTGCGATGTGAGATTCTGTGTTGTTATTTCTGTTCTTCTTCTATCTCTTTCTTCTAAAAAAAAATGTTCCGTATTTTCGTGATATTTGGGTTGGACGTATGATGTATATAGTCAACTCCGATGTTGCGGAAATCTGGGTCATTACAGTTGGTATCAGAGCTTAGGTTAAGCGAATACCTAGGCTGTGTGGAAATGTGCTCATTAGAGATAGGATCAGTAGTATCCTAGAATGAGTTGAGTGTATATATATATGAGAGAGCGTACTTGTTATTTGATATAAAAACTGTTTTATATTGTGTTGACTAGTCTGTTGAGTGGATTATAAATTTTGGTCGAATCATGGGACGCCATGATGTCGATAGGAGTTTATAAACATTTGAACAGAAGATTGAACACGATATTGTTTTTAAATAGTTATGTTGATTGTTAGGATTATAATCAAATTAGATTATAAAACAGAAATATATATATAACCAATGGAATTTGTATATGAAATCATATATACAAATGAGATGAAATTGAAATTGAATTCCAACCAGAATTCAGAATTTAAATCCTGGGAGTTTGGAAAATATTTTTCTAAATGGAGTTTGAAAGAAATATAGCACTGGACTCATTCAGTGGCTGGAAAATAATTCTGATAATGGTCGCAACATCACCAGTGTTCATTTTCGAGTTTCTAAGTGACGAAGTGCTGCCTTAGAAAAGTTTTGATGGAAATTTGTCTGAAAGAAACAAGTTGTTTGAAAATTCAAATGTTTTGAATTTGAGATAGATATAAATATATGTATATATTTATATAACTTCAAAAGGAATTTTGAAATGGGAATTGAAATATAGATTTCAAATAAAAGTAAAATAAAGGAATTTGAATGTATATATATAATTCAAATAGAAGTGAAATAGAAATTGAATTCAAAGGAATTCAAATGAGTTTGAATAAAGAAAATTCAAATAGAAATTGTATAAGAAAAATTGAAATGGAATTTGAATTCAAAGGAATTCAAATGGATTTGAATAAAGAAAAGTCAAATAGAGATTTGAATATTAGAATTCAAATGGAATTTGGTTAAATAGAATTTCAAAAGAAAATATAATGTTTGAAATAGAATTTGAATTCAAGGGAGTTAAAATAGAATTTGAATTCAAAGGATTTCAAATAGAAATTGAACAAAGGAATTTAAATAGAAATTGAATAAAGGATTTCAAATGGAATTTGAAAAGAAGGGATTTGAAATGGGTTTTTGAATGAAGGATTTCGAATAGAATTTGAAGATAAGAAATTCAAATAGAATTTGAAGATAAGGAAATTGAATTAGAATTTGAATCGAGGAAAATTCAAATAGAAATTGAAAAGAAGGAAATTCAAATATAGAGTTTGAATAAAGAAATTCAAATGGAATTTGAATATTGTAAATATATAGAATTTCAATTAGAAGTGAAATAGATCGGGAATATTTTGTAGAATGGATTGGATATATATTAAAAATATATCAGATTGGAGTTGAATATATTATAAACAAAGTTAAAACGTTTATATTTATAAATATAATTAAAACGAGCTCGCCATAGCGCGGCAGTTCGTAATTTGGCAATTCGAACTTCAATTTGGTATACAGAACTCAGTTGAAGTCGGAATTCTTTGAAACAAGAATCGTCGGGACCGGTTGAACAATAGTTTTCTAATGAAAGAGAAAAATCAGGATTTCGTCGTATAGATTTTGAGTTATGTCAAAATCAAATTTTTAGAAAAAGCAGCGCCAGAACCATTATAAAACCATAACGGTTTAATTAAATAAACAGAAGGATTTTTAAAGTAAATAAAATCCGAATTGGCATTAGAAAAATCCAGACTGGAGATATAAAATAAATATGAACTTCAGTGGAGTAAGTGAAATGATTTTTAAGACAAAAATCGTATTTTAAATAGTTAAATAGAATTAACTAAATTGGAGAATAATTAGTTAAAGGAAATTTGAGTCAAAATTGGGTTTTTGGATAAGTGAAAGAGATTGAAAATTTATATTCGAAATCGAATATATAACTCGTGTTGAAAATATAATTAGATTAGTCTATAAGTAAGTTGACATATATTTGAACAAGTTATATTCAAATAAAAAGGGTGAAATAGGCAAAACGGTTAATTAGCAACTAGTTAATGGGAATTTGAATGATTGAAATTAAATTTAACTTAGGTAAGTTAAATGGATCGAAATGAATAAATGGAGTAAAATCAATGTGAATGAAATATGAATTGGGAATGAAAAACGAAAATATATTTGTAAATCAAATATAAAGGAAATATATTTGTAACACAAATACAAAGGAAGTTATGTGCAAACAAATAGAAGGAGAAATATTTGTAAAAACATTTACAAATGGAATTTTAAAAAAGGAAATATTTGTAAAACATTTACAGATAGATTCAATGGAATTATTTATTTTTAGAAAATAAATAGAATGTTATAGATGAGATATTTATTTGTTAAATAAATAGAATTTAATCAAAGGAATATTCAAAAGATGAATAGAAAATGGAAATCTGTTTTTAACAGATAAATAGAAAGGATTAATTTATAAATAATAGTTTATAAATTAAATTAAATATGTATCATTCGATAAATGGAATATATAAGTCTGGACTTATATAGAGAAGAGATATTGGTTTTTAACACCGATAGTTTTAAATAGAAGGGGTACACAACACCTGTATAGGTGAAGTAACGTTATTTAAGAGAACATTTATAAAGTGAAGAACCGTTACTAAAAGTAAATCTTTATAAATGAATAAACGTTATCCAATAGGAGTTATTCGAATAGGAGAAGTCGATTAGAGTTAGAAATAATCGATTAGAGTAGGAATTAACCAGTTAGAGTTAACCAGATAGAGTTAATTGAACATGGTTAATCGAATTAGGATTTAATTGAATGTTAGTTATTCAGTCAAAATTGATCGAATATAGTTATTGAGATAGTGTTAGTCAAACATAGTTACTCAGGATAAGTTGCCATTTCGTACGACTGCTAGCGAAATTCGTAGGGCTGCAGATAGCCTAGGGCGGTCGGATGTTTCCTGGGGGAATCAGGCGTAACCATTGTGATCGCTGCGATCTAGAGTCAAGCGAATGAAGTTAAATCAAATATTAGTTTATTCGAATGGAACTGAAGGAGTTATCGATTATTTGTTAATCGAAGGAGTTATCGATTATTTGTTAATCGAAGGAGTTATCGATTATTTGTTAATCGAATGAGTTATCGATTATAGTTTAATCGAATTGAGTTATCGATTATAGTTTAATCGAAGTGAGTTATAGAATATTGGTTATTCGAAGGAGTTATCGAATTTAGTTATTCGATAGAGTTAATCAAAAAGAGTAAAATCCAATAGAGTGAATTGAATAGAGATTATCGAATATAGTTGATTCGAAGAAAGGTTTTCGAATCTAGTTATTCGAAAGAGAGATTACCGAATATAGTTATTCGAAGGGAGGAGTTATCGAATATGGATCTATTCGAAAGAGAGTAATGTAAGGAAGTTTGAAATGTTGAGTATCAACATAAATAAGTTTTGATAAAGTTACTGGGTTTTTAGCACTTTTCCTACCTTAGCAATTTCGAGGACGAAATTATTTTAAGTGGGGAAGAATGTAATGACCCGGGATTTCGGCCAACTAATTTTAAATATTTAAAATAGATTTAAATATTGAGTTGAGAAAATAAATGAATTTTTATATTGGATTTTCAATTTATAATCGATATACGATTTATTTCGAATATATTTATCGAAATACGAGAGCTGTAATAATTCAATTCGAATTGAAAACGTAGGCAAAATTAATTCAATTAATTAATTAGAATTCTGTTCGAATTTATAAACGATAATATAAATTTATTATCGAAGAAATAAATTGTTGTGAAATTAAACTATATTGATTTAAATTCATATCTTCTACAGATGATCAAACTGGACTTTGAAACCCGTCCCAGTGGGTTCAGAATAGGGGTGTTACCCTAAAATTTGACAGTCGTTGCGTTCAGAAAGGAGTTAAGAACCAGGATGTATTTTAATTAAAGGATACGGGTTTTGATTTAATTAAAACAAAATATAGCAGAGATGTGTCTTCCACCTTCACCACAAAATATGACAGCGATGTGCTCCCTTCTCATCCACTAAGTATAAAAATCATGGCCTCCTCCTTGTCCATCCGTCCACTCTATAAATGACCGAACTCCCTGATATCAAAATAAAAACACCACGATAACTCTTACTTCATTCTTCCACAAATCGAAAAGGGGTGCTCTCATTCTGTAAAGTAAATCGAAAAAAAAGAGAGAATCAAAATCGCGAGTTGCGATCAGAAGCTCGACGGTCTCTTCATGCTCAGGGGTGGGTATGGGCGCTCGCGAGATCAGCTAAACCAATCGAAGAACGCGGAAATTCCCAGAAGCTCGCAACTTCAATCAGCTCACGATTTGGGGATGTTCGGATTTGAGCGACATTCACAGGTGCTGGCGACGTTGATTCTTGCGCATGTTTGGTGCCAAACGAGTTCGATCTATTAAAGGAAGTCGCGATCTGTCCTGTAGTTGGTGTTCGACTCTGATAAAGTTGCGATGGGGTTCTGAGTGTTGCTGACGATGGATTCGAGGTCAGTAATGGTTGATTGGTGGGTAAAAAAGGAGATTTTCGTGGGTACAGGGAAGCTCGATGTTGCTGTTAAGATTTGGTTGCTTCAGAGGTGGTACGATATGAAGTTTCATGTCAGGTAGATAATGAGGTGAATTTCGAGTTGACTGGAGGAGCTTTGGCTTCCAGTTTACTGTTCGCAAGTCATCAAGCAGATGTGGTTGGGGAAAACAAGGGAGAATGGGGTATAAGCAGTATTTTTTTTTGTGGTGTAATGTGAAATGGTAGTTGGGGCTTTTTCGGTTGATTCGCTGTAGCAGCTTTGAGGGGCCTGAGGTGTTGGTGCTCGACAGTTCGAAAATGAAGAAGTTATAAAAAGGAGAAATGGCTTAAGTGTCGATAAAATGGAGTACTGGAAATCCTATGGGAAATTACTTTGAAGTGATTTTGGATTGAAGTGAATTAAAGCTAGCTATGGTTTTCATTTAAATTGAACATTTGTTTGATTTAATTGAAAGTGAATCGCTATCTCAGCAAATTAAAACCACGGTGAGTAAACCTCACTCACCATTTAGTTTGAATTATTTTTATATCGTTAAAAATAATTGCTATGCTTGTTTGAATATTGTTTGGTTGTTTTAAAATATATATAGTTATTTAGGATTGGTTGACTATTATATATATATATTGGGTTGATGATTGGTTGGATTCCCGCAGTTTCATTAGCGGATGCCCGCGGTTTCATTAGCGGATGATTACCCTATACGCCCCACGCTATGATTAGTGGATGACCTTCTATACCGCGATATCCTGCCTCGAAGCAGGATGGGTATTACTATGTTGACTAACGTCTGTGGATGCAGGAAAAACAGGTTGGAGGAATCCAACTGGATTCCTCAAAAATATATTTTTTCTGTTGTTTGTTTGATTTCATATATATTCCTATATGATGTGTTAAAAATCAAATGACTGAAAATTGGTTGGTTTGATTGTTTAAAATATCCCTAGAACTTGAATATTGATTCATAAAAATATCGGAAAGGGTATTTGATATTTAAAAAGGAAATTCTATTTTTATAAATAGAATTTGAATTTTAAATAAAACTATAGAAAATATTAACTTGTTTAAAGGTATATAAAACAAATACGAATTTACAAAAGTTGTTTATAAATGAAAAGGTGGGATTTGAATTGAAGTTATAAACGTTGTTTATAAATAATGCCGAGAATTCAAATGGACTTTGAATATAAGGAATTGAAATAGAGATTTGAATATAGAAATTCAAATGGACTTTAAACTATAGATTTGAATATAGAAATTCAAATGGACTTTAAACGATAGATTTGAATATAGAAATTCAACGGACTTTAAACTATGAAATTTGAATAATAGAAGCGAATTGGAGTTTGAATATAGAATTCAAATATTAAAAGAGAAATGGACTAAAGAGATAATTAACAAATTGAGTTAAAACGATTGGTATAGTTAAAATAGATTGGACAGGTATGGACATACAGGAGACAGGTATGGAATAAAGTATGGAAGTGAAATAAATAGAATGCCCGACAAAAAGGTACGTATTTAATTTCCATATGAGATTTTATGCGCCGTATCGGCAAGCCGCTTGGCTTTTTCTTTTTCTTTTTGAGATAAGAAGGACCGGGGAAGCTATTTGAAATTTCTCGATGCTCCCGGTACAAAGGAGGTTATGGCGAATTTTTCCGAGAATTTAAGGAGATAGAATATTTTTAAGATAATTTGATAGTTAGAAATCAACGTATCGATATATATAGAAGTCGATAAGAAAACGAACATAGAAATAGAATAGTATAATCAAAAAGGAAGTATAAAAATAAAATCTAGTAAGAATAGAAAAGGGAAGTGTATACGTGTTTAAAAGTAAATCAGTAGTTGTATGGAATTGATTTGTTTGAGTAAGTAGTCTTGTCTGTTTTGACGTTAAATGTTATTCAGTCAAGGTCTGAGAGGTAATTATACCCCAACTTGGTTGATTTCATGATATACCGATAAGTAGCAAGATTCAGGCTCGAAGATCAATGTGAAATGAGAATTAGTTAAATACTGTATTTAGGTTGTCGTAATGATGTTTTACACAACATCTGTTTTAACCCAAATATGTGCAAAGCTTGGAAATAGAATAATGAATATTTCTAAAAGCTAGAAATTTAAGGAAGGCGATATATGGAAATGTTTTCTAAATAACGTATAAGGCCAATATGGTTATTGAAAATATTTGGTTAACAAATATTGATAAGAAATAGAGAAGAGATTTAATTAATGGAATATTAATTAAAGGTTCCGTGATTGTTGGATGTTTGGATGAACACTTGTTTTATTCGATAGTTAAATCATCGACTATCGAAACACTTGTTTTTATTCGATAGTTAAATCACAGACTATCGAAGTTTTGACCATCGTTGTCAATATGGAAAGACCGGTTGGATTATTATCCGAAGAACCACTCCATATCGGCAGTAGCGTGCGAATCAGATTATATAAAGATAATCGAAGATGGAGTAGAGTACAAGGACTTTTTCTATTAATAGAAATAGTACCTTCGGTTCATCTTGTTCCTGGGTGACTTGTATGGATGAATGTCTGACAGAGTATTTCCAGAAAGGTCACGTATATTGATTTCTCCAACTGTACCAAGAGTGGAGGCGGAGGAGGAAACTTCTTTTAGCTAACACGTAATGTACTGTTGTAGACGTCAATCGGTGATTTGATGGATTTGACGATGTGGCATTCGAAGTGAATCTGGCGTGATGATAAAGCGTAGCTTCTAGCCTCATCAACCGGTAAATGAAAGAAATCGGGCAGGCAACATGGCTATGTAGGTCGCACCTATTAGGGTGTATAATCACCTGATCTAGAGTTTCATTTACTTCTAAAAATCTATTGTCGATGCTGACCCATTCGGGAAACGGTTGCTGATCCCAACCGTTGGTGATATACATTCGATACACTCAAGCGAAATGAGTGGTCGGTCATGTGTGGCTGAGTTGCAAGATGTTCTTGTTGAACTCGGTGTATTCTCCTCTAGAGATATACCAGCGGAAGGTGATTCCATACCTTGTCATAGTTGGAAAACCAAATACCCAATACGTGCTTGCGGTTTTGATTGTATATATATGTGAAACGTGAGATGAAAACGTTCCACTAGATTGTTATTTACTTGATTTAGACATTATTATAAGATCAAAAGAGTTTGATATAAAGATAAATCAAGTGTTTGGATTCTCATAAGGGAAAAACCCGTTCCGTGTTATACGGCGTGGTCTTATGAGATATCATTTAGTTTTCTGAAACTGTTTTAAACTGTTTACTCATACCAGTCCCATGACTGACCCGGAGTTTATTTGTTTGTTCTACCTAAACTCTTGGGTGCCTAAATTTGTACGGGCAGTCAAGTAGTTCAGGATTTTTCAGATATATCTAAAGGAGCTTGGAGCAGGAGGCTTCAGCGTTATCTAGTTATAGTTTGTTCCGCTATGTTGTAAGTGTTGTACTCTGATAAGTGTATGTTATACAGTTAAGATTTTGTATTTCAAAGATATGATATATTATATATTGTTCCGCTGCGATGTGAGATTCTGTGTTGTTATTTCTGTTCTTCTTCTATCTCTTTCTTCTAAAAAAAAATGTTCCGTATTTTCGTGATATTTGGGTTGGACGTATGATGTATATAGTCAACTCCGATGTTGCGGAAATCTGGGTCATTACAATAACTTCTTCAAACGTTATCCTTTTTACGCAAACCAAGTGTTTATCTTGACCATGATTTCGAGACGGACGCAATGGCGCAGTCCGTTTCCCTTAGTTCTGAATATTAAATTAATTATTATTTAATTTATCCACTTTAATGTCGTTAAAAATTTCGGGGTGTTACATTCTCCCCTACTCAAAGGATTTCGTCCCCAAAATCTTCAAGTTAAGAAGAATGTATCCTACCATCCATCTACTCATCCACCAATCACAGGCATCCATTGTCCTTAAAATTTTCTAATGCTTATATGGACATATGCAAAGGTGTGTATATATGTCCCAATACTAATGCGAAGATCAGACGGTCTACTGATTCAGTTGACCTACTTAATGCAATGTATGTTAGTGCCATGAATCCAATATGTATGCAAATAATCCTATTATAACGTGTAAGTTATATATGTGTGCATACTCATTCATCCAAATGCAACATTCATATGCTAGTTCATCCATTTCCATCCATAAAAGAAAAGAAAATGCACACACACATCCATGTGCAGTATGAGAGTGACTGAGCCGATCTAGTGTCTAATGTGTGTGTATATGCATCCACAGGCCACCATTAGCAAACACTTGCATCCACTTGCATCCATCAAACATAATATGTCTCAAACACATGTTTACATCCATGGGTTCCCTACCTAAAGGTCGAAGATTCGATCGATAGGATACAAACGAATGATAGAAACAAGTATGAATAAAAAGCTTTGGAAAAAGAAGTTAAGAACATAGTCCTAAAAAGTAAAGGGTATGAAGCATGATCTTTGTCTTCAGTCTCCCAAGTCGCATCCTCGCTGTCTTCTCCCTATTGCACTTTTATTAACCTAACCTCTCCGTTGCGCAGTTTCTTAACCTCTGATCCAAGTATGCAAGTCGGAACTCATCCAATCATTGCTTCCTTCTCTACTTTCACTTCCTTTCACAAGTTTGGCTCCACTACATCGAACTCTATACATTTTATCGCCGTTTGGATGAATAGTCATCTTAGAATGGTGGGCTTCCTCAAGGACAGTCTTCAATAGGTTTCCCATCCTGATATGATTCACCTATCAAACCTCTTCTCAAGTAGCTCCCCCACTTGCTTATCAAGTACCCTATTTTCTTTAAGGAGCCATATGGCACACAAGTAATGCAACTGGCTTTGCATTGCCCACCAGGCATATACGGAGACCAATCTCGCGCCTCAGGGATAAACCCCGAACCTCATCAAAGACATCAGGATACTGACGGACTACTGGAACAGATCTTAGATTATCGACAGATATGTCAAGTGATTCTAGTAAACTAAGCATGACAGACCCTTTTTGGGTCACAAGAAATCTCGAGGGCCCTCCCATGCCAAGTCAGAAGCCTAACGACCCTCCTCTCACAATCCAGAATGGCACCATATGTGGTAAGCCAATCCATTCCTAGAATCAACCCATAGCCCATAAACCCGGGCACATATGCATCGCACTCAAACTCGATGCCTAACACAGATATTCTCAAACCCTAACAAATCATAAATAAATGAGCCGAACCACCAATGGGGTTTGAGATAACAACGAGATCCACTACCCTACTAGTATTTAAGTGCAGAGATTCAACTACAGAACTAGATATAAACGAGTGTGAAGCGCCAAAATCAAAAGGGTTCTAATAAGGTGATTGTAAAGAGAAATCAAACTTTCCATGGAACTTTCCTACCTTTATCTGGTGCACTAGCCACGAGAGCATTCGCTTTCCCTCCAGAGGTTCATGACCTTCGACCTTGCCCTTGCTTTCTTGGGCACTCCCTAGAATAGTGTCCAACCTTTCCACAAACGAAGCAAACATTCTCCCTTTTCCTACATTCCTTGGTCAAGTGACCCTCTCGCCTGCAACTATGGCACTTCCTCTTACCCTTAGCCTTGTCATTCTTTCCGCCCTTCTTCTGTTGTTGTTGTTGTCCTTTCTTGGGCCATACCTTTTGATTTTGTGTTTCCTCAACCATAACTTCTTCCTTTTCACTTTTATTTGAACATTATCTATGTTCCCTTCCCGGGCCATTATTTTTCTCATCCTTGGGTTGTACTCCTTAGCCCTAACTCCCTTATTCTCCTTTTTAACATATTTGTGTAACAAGCTAACAAGTCTCTCGAAAGTTGCTTCTATCGCACGGAAATCCTTATGAAGCTCGAGAAAATAAGCCGCAGGTAATACTACTACAACTACAGATGGAGGTTAGGCACTTCATTGCCCTTCAATATGTGCCGCGGTTTAAACATACCTATGGCATCTTGCCGGAATGGGGACACCTTTCGGGAAGAATCGGTTCCCCAGACAACAAGGAAAAAGGAATTAAACGGAGAATCGAGAGATACTTCCTATGGCTTTGGGGAATATGTTTTTCAAAACAGACTTTTCTTTTTGAAAATGCTTTCTTTTAAAACCTTTTTGAAAAATAATTTTCAAAAACTTTTATCTAATCCGGTAACCTTCAGCTCTGATACCAAGTGTGACACCCCATGCCCGTTAATGTCACTCACTAAGGGAATGCATTAAGTTTCGTGAAGCGTTATAGGTAAACAGACAAAGAATAATTACAAGACAGATATAAATAAGATAGCAGTGGAAATTTAAATTTTTATTTCAACATAAATCATAATACTGTGGTCCACAATACCATAAGTCACAAAAACCATTACAATAAAATAACTTCTGTCTTGCATCATCAGAGTACCTAAGAATATAAAAACATAATTCCCCAATTGAAAAAGTTAAGCCATGGTAGAGACAAGAACTTGAGCCATACTTCAGAAGTAGCTCCTAGCAAGATGATATCTAAGTCTTGAGTAAGTATGACTATTTTCTCCTTGAGAACCTTGGGGGGAGGGGAAACGGAAGAAAGAAGGAGAAGTAAAAAGGGTCAAACATAAAGTCTGGCGTGTCTAGTTACTTTTAGCCAGTAAATAAATAAAAGTAACATGATAGGCATATAAAGTGGATAAGAGGGATCACTACATAAATGGCAGGTGTGACAAGGTAGACAGGATAATGTGTACATGCTTCTAATGATTACTTTGCACTGTTACTAGTATATCCAGAAAGAGGTGGTCCCTTCAAATATAAGGTGGTAGACTTAGGTATACGTCCAAATGTATCCTAACTACTACCATAATCGATCGGCTCCCTAACCCTCGTAGATACCATGTGCTGGTCCCACAGTAGGAGGTATCACTTCCTAAAGTGGCAACTCTTCGTCGTAATAATGTGCACAACCATACCTGCAAGTGTCACGGTCGTCTTATACCCCTCTGCCTGGCTCATGTACGCACATGGCCTGGTCGGTTTGCGCCGTGCACACCGTCTTCCACGTTTGGATTGCTTACAATCAGTTAGTAAGAGTGCCCCTTCTCAGCCTAGTACGGAGTACTTTGTTTGATACCTACTTCGGGTTACTGACTGAAATGGGTCCCACAAAAAATGCTACAAGCTCTCCCCTTTGTCTTGTATCCCCCACTAGGTTTTCACTGACTATGTATACCACTAGGTGTCATTAATTACATAGCCTTATTTATTTCTACCAGTTATACTTACCGTAAAGGGTGTCTTTAATTACATAACTTTATTATTTCCTTCGGTTATGTATACCACTAGGTGTCTTTAATTGCATAACCTTAATGGGTTAAGTTTGTGGGTCTATATGTGAATATTACCAACCTCCCCCCCCCCTTTAAATTTACTTAACCCACCCCTTTTGTTCAAGCAAGTTTACTTAACCCCCAACTTAAATTTAAGTTCATACAATCACTATGGATTAACTTAGGCTAAGTCATCCAATTCTTTACCTTGTCCATTTATGGTTTATAATGGGCTAGACCTCCCACATTAGGCCTACAATATGTGGATGCTAGATATGTCGGTCGGGTCCGGGCAGACTTATTCCACGGTTGGGCCTAACCTCGTGTCATAGCCCGATTCATATTTATGTACTTAGACCGCCCACATTAGGTTCAACACTAGTGGTCGCTGGATATGCCGGTCGGGTCCGGGCAAACTTCCACCATTAATGTAACCTAACCTCGTGTCATAAGTACAATTACAGTTCCTAATTGTAATTACTAAGCATTCCATTTTTAATTAATCAATTAATTAAACCTTTCCTTTTATAGGTGTTAATACACATTTACCCAATTATTTGAATTACATGTCTAGAAATGTTCATATTCAAATTATGCCAATATTAACCCTTTTTCCCCCGTTCCTTAACTAGCACACTCATAAATTTGGCAGCATGCCTAGAATAGACAATAGCCTTGTCATAAACGATAATAAGGAAAATAATGGGAATATAACCAAAGTGATCATCTTGGCATAAACATAAACTAGCATGATAATAAGATGAACATACATACTGGCATGGACATGCAATTGTCATCATAATAAGGTGGACATAAAATTGATGAACGGTTGGCAGTTAATTGATTCTAACATAACTATGATGTCACAATAAGCATAGTAAGATCTAATATAGCAATTTAGATGTCCAATCGGTTTAGGTCTAACATGATAACACAAGGTGATAAATTAGATCACATAATTCAGATCTAGATGTTAAAGTAGATATAACATGATAACACAAGGTGATAAATTAGATCACATAATTCAGATCTAGATGTTGAAATAGATCTAACATGATAACATAAGGTGATAAATTAGATCACATAATTCATATCTTGATGTTAAAACAGATCTAACATGATAACACAAGGTGATAAAGTAGATCAAATAATCCAGATCTAGATGTTAAAATAGATTTAACATGATAACACAGGGTGATAAATTAGATCACATAATTCAGATCTAGATGTTAAAACAGATCTAACAGTTTCAATGTCCACATAAATTAGATCTACTGATTTAGAAATAGATCTACACAAATCCACAACATAGCAAGTCATAGAAGTTACCATGAAGATAAAGATTTAGATCCAATCCTAACCAATTAAAGGTGACATATGTTCATGATTTACATAAATGATTAGATCTATCCAATGATATAACTGTCCAAATTAACAGATTTATATTAACCATAATAATGTTACAAACCAAGATCCACAATAATAACATAGTAGAATAAAACTATTGAAATAGGATCTAGAGAAATAGATCTATCATGATATAGCATAAGATATGATAATAGCATAGATTCATGGTTTACACATATCCAAATCACAGTCCTTCATAATTTACTTTTATTTATCTAAACCTAAAAGCAACTAGAACTTATAGCGTTGTTGAATTTCTGGATTTGATTTGCAAAACTGAAATATTGTACGTTGTTGACGAAAACGAATCCACTTTAGTTCACACTCCAACAGAGTTTAGCCGCCATTGTTTCTTTTTGAAAAAAACAAAGGAATTGAGGTATATTTATAGCTGCTAGGTTATAGAATTCGGATGCCACATCAGCCCATGGGTGAATCGGGCCACAGGCCGACACCCAATTGAGTCCGGATGCCCAAAAACATACATAGATGCACTTTACAGGTGTGCCAGGGTAAAAATAAATGGTGCACTTGTAAAGTGCGCCGAGAATTTCTGCTTTTTCTGCCAAACTTCTACCATCCATAACTTCTTCATACGTTATCCGTTTTACGCAAACCAGGTGTCTATCTTGACTAGAATTTCGAGAGATGCAATCCGTTTCCCTTAATTCTGAATATTAAATTAATTATTATTTAATTTATCCACTTTAATGTTGTTAAAAATTTCGGGGAGTTACAAAGTTCCTTAGCCTTGGTCATTTGTTGGAAACCCAAACTTATCATCTATGCGCCCATACGATTTTTCTACTGTAGATCATGCGCAAAAAGTGTTGGCATTCAGTATAATATTATGGTACCTTGCTGGCTAAGATTGATACATTTATTTGCGAAAATGATTTTTACACTAAACACTAATAATAATATAAGATGATTTTCACGTAACAAGCATATTTTTGTTATCATAGGGGAAACCTCGCCCAAGTGTGTGTTTGCATTGTGTATGTGGCCCAAGATATTATGGTAGCTTCATTTTCTAAAGACCATTGCATGTTTTAATGCACTTGTATTCATATTGGGAAAACCCTTTCTGTGTTATACGGTGTGGTCCTATGATTTACCTTACTTTAAAATGAAAATAACTGTTTTAGTTCCCATACCAGTCCCATGACTGACTCGGGGTTTATTGTTCTTCCACCTAAACTTAGACTTCCCATATTTTTCCACACGGGCAACCTGATAGTAATGGTTGTTGTAGATTCAGTCTTGAAGTCTTTCTGGAGCACGGTTCTAAATTATGGTTGGAGCTATACTCTAGAGAATTTTCTTAGCCTTCCACTGAGAGTTTTATATTTCCGCTGTGTATGTATTTTCAGTATACTTTGATATCTGTTATAATCTGATAAATTCTTGTACTCAAATGTAATATTGTGAAGATATTAATGAAAAAGTTCTTTATATTTGTTCTAATGTGTATGTACCCTAACAATCCACCTTTGAGAACGGTTTAAGTCAGTTTAATTTCCAGGTTGATCCGGGCTTGAAACGGACTGTTACAGCATGGCGTAGAAGAGACTATGAAGATGGATTGATTTTTTTTAGAATTTTCATGATATGATAATGGAGATGTGACGAAGAAAAGTAGCGGCTATGGAAGGTATTAAGTAGCGGGTTCTGTGTTATTCGATGGAGAAAAAGTGATTAGAGTAGAGTGATTAGGTGGTAAGGATTAGTTAAGTTTAGTTTAATTAAGTAATTATTTAAGTAATGACATTTTTATGTATTCAAAGGTATAAAATTAATAATTTTTCTGTACTTTGTCAGAATCTGACGAAACAAGATCCGTTGGGGGATCGTATGGACACAGTCTACGCAATGGAACTGGTTTGGATCAATTTGGAGCTCGTTACAATTTATGACAAAATAAAATGCCTGATTGGATTTATTGACCGTTTACCATTATTAACGATAAATGACCAAAGTGAGTAAAGTCACTAACTCTGTCCATTTTTTTTTTGGCAAAGCCGGCCAATTTTTAAGGTGATCACAAACATCTTTTATTATAACAAATAAAAAAAAATTGTATAGTACAGGTGATTGTTAGTTGACAATCAGCTATTCGGTTTTTAAGGTGGACCATCCACCACCTACGAAGTTTAAAGTATTTAGTTCCCTCTACCTAAATAGACTTATAGCATTGGATCTAACTAATTACTAGACTACAAAATTTCATTCTCCACGCAGGGAGCAATACTACATACACTGTTACATGAAAAAAAAATAAGCAATAAAACAGAAAATGAAACAACAACATAACATGTACGAAAGTATATTGGACAGAAAACTACACATCTAGCATAGACGAAAGTCCACATTACATAGGGACAAGGCCATAGGACATTAGCATATGATAGCTACAGTTGCAAGGTGTACCTCTCACATGCTACAAACAATAATTCCAATGTTGAACTTTCCCTGCATCTCAATTCTACAAATGAAGTGTATCCAAAGCTTAAGGAGATGTGAAAATTGCTTGAACCATATGACTTGAGAAACTTGCTCTATGGTACAGTAGTACCTAAACTGACACTCAGACTTTGCATAGTTGCTGCCATGAAAATGCCTATGCAGCCACAAGAGATGGCAAAAAAAACAAGAACCTAGAGTGAGGAGGAAAAGATATCTCACCACAAGAAAGCAGTACAATCGAGAGCGCTAGCTTCACCTGTAATACTGAATGTAATGATGAAACTCGATGTTCCATAATGCCAAACTCAAAGTCCAGACCAAGTTTGAGCCACAAAACTTTACTTAGTCAATAACATGGCAAAGTGACATACTCCTTATAACCAGAGAAGTCAACCCAAAAAACTGGTATACTTCAACGATCCAATCCTAAAAAATAGACAACAAAAACTACCAGCAAGACGAAAATCTAAGAGTACATTGAACAATGAACCTCCCAGATCGAACCATCACAAGAAGGACAACGTTCAAATGATGCAACAAACACCCAAAGTCCACTGAGCTAAGGCAGAGAAACTAGAAACGCAGTAAATATGATTGTGTACAACATACCAGTCGTCAATGTTGAGACGTGAATCGACTCGAGAAGAAAGGATTACTGCATCCCTAAATTACTTCATGTTGGTCGCTATCCAAAAAATAATCGCAAGTCGAACCGCCAGTTGAATAACATACGAAGGCTTGTAGTTTCCTAAAGCAGACACCACACGATGAATAATGGAGTTAACTGAATCGGGATTGTAAGTAGAAGGATGAGGAGGAGTCAAAGAAATTAGGGTTAAAAGAGCGAGCTCAGATCTGAAAAATATTGTGCAAATCTCGATGGGGAAGCCACGCAAGGCGTAAGCAAGAAGAATTTGTTGGAGAGGAGAGGGAAGTGGAACGAAAAGGAAAGAAGGAGATTGTGAGAGGAGAAGAAAAGGTGTCTGAAGTGAAGAACTTGATGCCATTTACAGTTTCCCATCGAGATGGAGATTTTTGGATGTTTGGTGTCTATCCTGTTTTATAATTTTATAAACATATTTTAGAATTAATAAATGATGATTGAATGTTGTGTGACGGTTATAAGAATGAATTGTTAATAAATTGGTTGAAATTATAGATATATTTATATATATAAATCATTGGTAAAATATTAATTCTATTTATCATGGTATCTCATATTGAAATGAAATTGATATTGTTTACGTTGATTAACATCTATGAATGCGGGGAAATAGGTTGGAGGGATCCAACTGGATTCCTTAAAATTATAATTGATTGTTTCATATATTATGATATATGATAGGTATGAGCAGGAAAACCGATTACAAACCAAAACCGAACTGAAACCGCATAAAACCGCTAAAAACCGCATCTTAAAAAATCGCACCGAAATAAAACCGCAAAACCGATGAAACCGCACCGTTAGTATGGCCCGGTTTCGGTTTTTGTCTTTTCTCAAACCGCAAAACCGATACCGCACCGGTATAGTTTATGAACGCTTGCATTCCAATAGCGCTTTGTCTTGTATCTTTTTTCAAGCCTTCGCTACTTGCATTCCAACAACACTTTGTCTTGTATCCATTTAAATGCTTACATTTTACTCCACTTTAGCTACAAACATAAGAAAATATATAGTTTACTTGGGTTGAGAAATGGACAAGGTTGCATTTATCGCAGGTTACATTTTTGAGCATATATTAATTGTTGTGACTGGGTTGTGTTTATATGTGATAATGTTATGTTCATGCTGACCGGTTTGGGATTGCTGCCTTTTTTTATTAATCGGTTTTAAAACCAAAACCGCACTTTAGAAAACCGAAACCGCACTTTTAAAACCGAACCGCACCAATGGTTCTTGGTTCGGTTTCGATTCTTAGTTTTGAAAACCGCACCCCAGTGGTTCCAAGTGCAATTTTAAGTCAAAACCGCACCAAACTGAACCGTGCTCATCCCTAATATATGATGCATTAAATGTTCTATGATGAATCTTGTTGTGTTGGACGTTTGAATAGCATTGGCCCTAGAATAATTGGTAACTAAATACCATAAAAATATATTCGAATGAAATGGAAAAGAATTTACGTTTTTAAAAGGAAAAAACTATTTTTAAAATAGAAATTAAATTTCGAATGGGCTATGAATAATATCTTGTTTTTAATAATAAAACAAGTAGTTTAATTTATAAACAATATTTATAGATAAAGTGGAATAATTATCATTGGATAATTTGGAAATGTAAATTCAAGAATGAATTAAAAGGGAAATTATAAATCGTTTCAAAAGGAAATGATGAAATTTATCTCGATGTTCGAAATATGAATGGAATTGAAATAAATCCACTAGGATTTATAATTAGAATTCAACTATGTCGAATGTTTTAGAAATAATTTATTTTTAGAAATTTATTATATAAAAAGAATTTGATAAGAAAAATTATATTTAGTTCAAAATCAATAAATTATATTTGAATATGAAGGCGATATATAATTATAAACTTATTATATAAGATCAACTAGAAAGTTGACGTGTAAACGAGATTTGATAATAAAGTAAAACTTGAATGAGAAGTTAAAAAATTACTCGATATGTGGAAATTTTAACCTGTAATAGTATTTACCAATAAAATCAAGATCGATTTGACAAAATTAGTCTAGATTTTTATAAGGGAATAATATTTACATTTTAAAGTGGACAATGATTCGAAAGAAAACATTTTGCAGATTGGAATAATTATAAGGGAAATTGCTAATGGTTTGATAGTGAAAAATACAAAATTGAATTTAGGATGAAAATGGAAATTGAGTTGACCTGAAATGGTAAATTTAATCCAAAGTTCTGAACATTAATCAAATAGAGATTATTTGAAAGAGAGTTATCAAATAGTGATTATCCAAAAGAAAGCAATACGTTGGAATTCAACTATCTCGAATTCAGGAAAGTACTATTTACTTTTCGTTTTTAATAAAGATTTATTAATTGTTTGTTTATTTATTTTATTATTATTTATCTAAACTAATGAATAAAATTATATTTTAAAGTTAAATATTTTGGAAGCGGATATTATAACGTTATCATTATAATTAATGTTTTCCGAAAAAGAAATGGGTTCTTAAACTGAATCCGAGAATTACATAAGTAGCATATTTTAAAGATTGAAGTTGTGATCCTTGTCCATTTCAAAGAAAAGAATATTGTTCAGTTAAGGTCTGAGATGTACAATAACACTTAATATTCTATCTTTTTATGGGTTTCTAGTTTAATGGCAAACATGAATTCAAGTGATTAGTATATGTGCCGATAACTGAAAAGTCCATACTACTGAATTTTCTGGAGCTCTTTCATTTTAGCAGTATGCTGCTCAATCCTGAAGTCAAATTTGGGATTTGGTTGATAATTTATTAGATACCCCCAAAATTTCAAGTACCTTTATAATTCTGAGGTTTCAAACAGCAAAATTGATATCATAGTTCAATTATATGATGCTTACCTGAAGATAGAATCCGGTCAAATCGATATCTAATATTTTCTATAACTGTTGGGTTGACTAGATTCGTATTCGTGGTATTAAGTAATTATTCACAACTTGGATCAATCAAAACAGTATTTTCAAAATTGTATGGAAGTTGGAAATGAGACGACTACATGCAAAATATGTACAAAGATTACAGTCATTGATTGAATAAAGTAGGGTGATAAAATATTTCAACAGGAGAAAATTAGTAATAGTTATGAGATTAATACACTGAAAGACATTCAAAAATTCAATAACTAACCGGAGTGATTACTGTAAGCCTATCAGTTTTTCACATCAACAAAGTGGAAATAATGTTCAAATCAGATGTAAACGATATGCAGTAAGAACATTGGATTAATTACGCACAAGATATGGATACACTTCAGTGCAGTGGTTACTGCATATGAAGGATGATGGAAGGTTTAGTGTTTTGAAGTGCAGTGGTGTGATTTTATAGTTCTATGGAAGAAGGCCTCATCTTGGGTCTTGTTCTAGTTTGTATTATTTGGCATTTACTTCATGTTTGTATTATAAGTTTTTTTTGTATTGCCTTAGTGGTTATGTACTATTATTCTTTATATTAATAAAAGTGTACCAATTTTCAGAAAAAATGTCTAAGAGATAATTATGCCCCAACTTGATTGACTTTATTGTTGATTAAGGATGGCTTAAGGTTTGAAGGCAAAGATTGGTTAGAGATACGATTCGTTAATGTGTGATTAATGGGTTGAGTTGTCGTAACGATGTTTTGTACAACATTCGTTTAAATCTATATATATATATATATATATATATTCTGGAAACGTTTTACAAATATAATTAGAGAGGTTTTCTTAGCATAGAAAATAAGATGAGTTGGTTGATAAGAATATGAATATATAGAAATGTTTTACGATTTTAATAACATATACTTTCTAAATATAGAAATAAGAATTTGTGAAGATATGGAAATGTTTTCCAATGTTAACAAGAGATATTTTCTAAAATATAGAAAATAAATAGATTTTGATATATGGAAATGCTTTTCCAAGGATTGTGAGAGGCCAAACGGGTTTTGAAAAATATCTGGGACAGATAGGGAAAATGGGAAACGAGAAGTTGGGTAATGAATAAATTAATAAGAATTTAATTTAAAGGGGCTAAGTATTGCTTGATGCTTGATAAGTAGAATTTCCATTTGGAAACATGATTGTTGGTTGTATGGATGTTTCCGTCGATAGTTAAATAATCGGCTATCAAAGTTTGTGGCCCATTTTATATTTTCGTTGTCAATGTGGAGAGACCGGGATCAGGTTTATTATCTGAAAACCACTCTGTATGGGCATAAGCGTTGGGAACCAAATATACTGAAGATAATTGAAAACAGAGTAAAGTGCAAGGGCTGTTTCGTTAATCCTAATAGAAATTTCCTAACACGGATTGATGGGATGGTGGCTTCAGTTTATCCAGTCCCAGGACAACTTGTATGGACGAATGACTAATAGAGTATGCCTAACGGATCATCTACGTTGATATCTTCAAACATATTTACGTTGATGGCGAAAGAATTCGTTTCTCTTAGCTTTATACCCACGATATTATTGGGGAAATCAATTTGTAATTTAGCAGGTTTGACGATGTAACATTCAAAGTGAATGATGTTGTGGTGTTAAAAAGGTAAGTATGGCCTCAAGCCTCCCAACCAAGAAGTGACAAAATCGGGGAGACAACACGGCTAAGTGAGTCTCTCTCATTAGGGTGTACTGTCACTTGATCTAGAGAAAAATTTAATTTCTTCTTTATTCTACCGATGTTGTATGCTTCAGAACAGTTGTTGATTCCAACCGTTGGTGATAGTACACTCGGCACACTCAAAGGAAATGGGTGGTCGGTCATGTTTATCCTGGGTTACAAGATGTTCTTATTGAACCCAGTGTATTCCTCTCTAGAGATACATTATCGGAAGGTGGTTCCATACCTTGTCATAGTTGGAAATTCATCACCTAATAAGCCCCGCAATTTGGATTGCATATTATGTACATGGAACGTGAGATACAAGCGTTCTATAGATTGCTATTGATCTGATTAGACACTATTATAATATCAGAACAGTGTCGTGACAAAGAATATTTTGGGTTATCGTAAGGTAAAAACCATCCATGTTTATGTGTGGACCGGTCATATGATCTTCCTTTCTTTTAAAAGGATTTTTAAAGGTTAAACCAAGTGGTTGGAGTTAACTCACACTAGTTCCATGACTGACCTCAAGTTTATTTTGTTTTTGTTTTACCCTAAACTCTTGGATGCCCAAATTTGTACAGGCAATCAAGTAGTCAGGATTTTACAGATATACTTGGAAGAGCTTGGAGCAGGAGGCTTCAACATTAGATAGCTACTATTTATTTCCGTTGTGTTGTACATGTTATACTCTGATAATGGTATGTATGTACAGTTGCAGATTTATATCTCAAAAGTTATGTTATATAATATATTTTATTCGTTCCGCTGTGAGATTATGTCTGATCAGTTTTTGTGATATTGTGATCTTCTTTTCTTCTATTCTAATTTTTTTTCATTCTATTTTTCACCCTCTAACTTGTTTCTATTAATGATCTAGTAATTTCTGGTGCTTTATTAGTTTACATGGTACTTGTGTCGGTACTCAGGAACAGTGGTTGGTTGGGCCGTTATAATATAACACTTTAACCATTGATTTCATAATATCTTGGAATTTCCATGGTTTATAATTTAAATGATTATAAAAGAAGTAAATAAAACTTCGGCGTTTACTTTTAAAACAAAAGTCGTATTTCAAATAATAATATAAATATAACTTTGAAAACGTTCAGAATTGATTTAACATCAGTTCCAAAAATCTTTTATTATCAATGGTACTAAAGAGACAAACGACTGCTAAAGTACCAAACAGTGAAATATCAACCAATTTTGCGTCCAATAGAACACATCTAATACAAATTGGTAAACATGATCAATATTAGTGAGGAATCCTGTTGGATTCTTCCAACCTGTCATTTCTTGCATCACAGACACGATTACCTCGACATAACTATCCATACAAATATCCAATTAAACCGATGATTTCTATAAACAGCTAACAACAACAATTTAACAACAATCATTTTATTTACCACGTCTATATTGACGTATATGGGGCCAATAAGGTAAGTTATCTCAATTGGTTCCTATCATAAAATAACAATTTGGTTTTCACTCGAATTAAACAAACGATTAATTTCATCAATTCATTCAATACATGAATATATAACTAACACACATTCAACAATTAGCAATCATAGCATACACATTATAAACCCGACTTATATGAAATATAAGTAAGACAATTTGAGTGAGTAAACTCACCTTGATTTCCGTTCGTTGAGATAACGACTATTTCAATTAAATTAAACACGTGTTTAATTTAATTGCAAATTCCAGCTACATCCAAACACGTTCAAATATGTTCCATAATGAAGATCTCGTCAAGACGATTCCAACATCCCTGGTTTTGTCCAGTTCTGTTAATATATGAGCACGTTATAAAAATTATACGTAATGGTTTAAATTAAAATAATTAATACCTTAATTTAATATTAATTAATTGCTAATGACATGTTTATATTAATTAGTCTGTTAATATTTCTTCTACCTGCTACACAAAAACACGACTTCACCCAACACCAAGCCATCGCTACACCTCACCTCTCCATCCACTGGTGCACCGCCTGACATCATAGCACCGCCGCGCCGAACTTGCTGGACCTCCAGTCCTATCTCGAACCACTCAGCAACCTTAGTCGAACTGCCATTTATATGTAAGGAACTCGAACACCCAATGCCACCATTATCTATGAACTGTACCTCTAACCACCTCCTAGAGTCGTTCCTGACCCCCACCATCCTTCTCCCCTATCGGAGCATCACCCCCGGTCAGAAGCTCGGCCCACTCTATCAATTTCCCATGGCAAAAAAACGAGATCATCTGAATTCCGTTCAAAATCCATAACTGCCGCTTGAGACCATCATGTTCCCCCCTACTCCTCCAACGCCTCGAGCTCACCTCCCCTTCAACTTCTTAGTTGACAACATTGACTAATAGGAAAAGATTGAGGAGATATAATATTGTCTCGGTGAAGGAATCTTTGTTTTTTTTTCCTTGATGCGAATGGAAAGAACGAAGGCGTGTTAGGCATATTTATACAGGAAGGAATGAAGGGTCATCCGTAGCATAAGGTAGGCTATTTTACACTAGGCACGTGCGTAGGAGACAGTCTTTATAAATTTTGAAGAAGACTTAAGAAGGAAGGAAATTTTGTTTGTACCTTAAATTAGTGCTAGGGTACGCTACATGTTTAGGGTAGAAACAAGGTAGGTTTTATTCAATTTCTTATGGTTTAAGAAAATGCTTACTTGGCTTGGAAGGAAATCTTGACCAATTATATATATGTGTGTGTGTGTGTGTGTATATATATATATATTAATTTGTGTTTGATTTGTTATGTTTATTTTTATTCCATTATTTAATTCTACTACTAAATGCCATTGAACATTCTTAAATTCGTACTGTCACACAAGAGCTCCAATAGCAATGACAATAAATGCACTACTATATTCTGACGATCTCGATCCAATGAAACTAATTTCGTTGAAATCCGACTCAGTTTGCAAAATAGAGTCGTTTTAGTTTCAAATTGTTTATTAGTTTTCACGTTTAAATTTCGTATGCTCACAAAACAACTTCGATTGGCTCCAAATTTGAAATCCAATAATAATTATTGCGGATTTAATAAAATTCGTTTCATCGAAAATGAAGGTTGTTTGAAAAATTACTATTTCTAAGGCTTAAATAAAATCAATGAAATATTAATTAATTCCAAAACAATTTAATTTAACAATAATAAACTAATATTATTGTATATATTCAAATAAAATATCATATAGCTTCAATATAAATTAATTCGAATTGTAAATTCAACATTATAAAATTTCATCATTAAATTGATATTCAATTTATATTTATATTTAAAATAAATCGTTATGAGTTATAACTGATTCCATAGCAACTTTCTGAAAATTTAATTTTGACATAACTAAAAATCTACAATATGAAATGTTGATTTATATTTTTCATTAGGAAATTATAATCAAATAGATTTGGACGATTCTTATTTCAAAGAATTCTGACTTATATCAGATTAAATATATTCAGTTGAATCTCCAAACTCAATATTACAAACTACTGTGCTGCTGCGAGCTCGTTTTAAATTAAATATAAATTATATGTTCAGACTTTGTTTAATTAATAAATTCTATATAAAAATCAATTAATATTTCAAATATAACATTTAAACAAGTTCAAATGTTCACATTCAAATGACTGAAAAATCTGGGTTGTTACAGCGGAAACCACTTCTGACACCCCTCAGGGCCGAGATTCTCTGTAAATAAGCACTTTGGAACGTAGTGGCAACCTTTATCATAACTAAAATTATCGTCATCACGTACCACCGATGCCATATTTGGGTCAAATCGTTATCACGTCGTAGTTGAATTAAGAATCGAATCCTGAAGTTGATGATTCAACTATATGCCTACCTCTTATGTGCATATCCAAATTGTCAGTTTAAAAAGGTTTGTTTTTCGAGCGTTACGCCAACTGGCTGCGATACGTTTGATTTCAATCCCAATCCAGTCGCATGAAGTCACGTCACGATTCATATTTGCTAGCTCGAGCTCAAAATCGAAGAAAACAACTTAACTGTGAACTTTCGAGGAATCCAGAAAATTTTCTTAAGTTCCCGGATACGAAAATAAAATTTCGTGTTCCCCTAAACTTGCATTGTCAGATTACTCCAACTCGGAGCGCCAACTCCCAAACTATTGATCCCAGTACGTCCTCAACTTCGTATCCTTGAATCCCGCTCTTCCTTTTTCGAAGCCCGAAAGCAATCCAAGTTTTTGGGATGTGGTTGTTTCTAGATATGAAATTTCATTTCGTATCCCTAAAAACAAATCGAGTATTTGGGATATGAAATGAGATTCTGTATCCCCCATACTCAATTTGCTTTCTCTTCCAAGAAAAATTCAGGCATTCAGGGGTCGATACTCTATAGGATCAGAATTTTTGAGGATCTGTAATTTTGGTGTTCGATGGATTTGAAACATGCACATTAGGATTGGAATTCTGGAGTTTAAACAAAGTTATGATCGTATTCGCTTATTTCGAAGCCTCAATTGCCAAGTCAAGCTCGAATTAACGACTACCCTTGTACTCACCAAATGCTTAGTCATCTGAGTGCACGTATTTGGCACATGAGCTCAATCCCGCTCCGAAAATAAACCTTTGTGATCGTGTGCTCGAACATGTCAACTTGACTACATTTTACATTTACAACTCCGATCATATCGCATAAAATCATGTGCAAATGTGTGAGTTCATATGTAACTCTATCCCGACAACGACACGTTTACGCCGCGAAGTAAGCGGCAGTCGGCTACTGACGTTTAATTTCTTGAATCAAGAGAGATCAAGCACCCACCAGAGCAATCAGATAGTTTCCGGTCTCAACAATTAGAGTTCTCAACAATGCTGGAATTGCTCGCTCATACCGACAAGCTTCAACAACAACGTCGCAACTGCTCTGAAGCAGAACACTTCCTGGTATATGCTTCTCAACGGAAAGGCCATGACCATTCGTTGAACACGGCTTGGAGATCTCTTCCGGAACAAGATACTTACCTAAATTCAAAGCACGTGTCATGTTAATACAAGACATACTTTTGAGAGCAAGTGTCACCCAACCTTTTGGTTTGGCTACCAAAAGCAGTCCAGATCCACACGAATCGACTAATCGCATGACTAAACGAATAAGAAATGCCATCCAAACACCCCGAGAATGGGCCTGGATGGATTCGTACAAGTATAGTCATCTCAACTCATCAAAACTTCTCTCAAATGGCTAAATGTTTGGGGATATAAACCATCCTCGGGGATCGGTATGTATCCTTGAACTCTAGTCAACTCAGCAAATCTATCTAACACCTTCGGGATCGGTATTCAGGATTTCATATCCCAGGATTGGTACAACCCATTTCATATCCTGGGATCACCTTCCAAATTCGTATCCCACAACCATATCTTCCCGGATCGGTATTCCTGCCTACAACTTTTCGGATTGGTGCAAACTCCATCAACTCCCTAAAGAACCATCAAAATATCAAAAGTCCTCGGGATCCATATAGAAGCGCGACTTCGGGATTGATACTTTCGGATACAAAATGGATCGAAGAAGAGAGCACTCGAGACTTCAAAGTAGAGTAGAAAGTACTCTGGGATACGTATCGATCCCGGAGTACGAAAATTGTTGGTATGTACCCACAAGCCAGTTGCTCCTATAAATACCCCTTCCTGATACAAAAATGGGGTTGGCTCTTGGACATTTGGCTTCCACTTGGAGATTTTGCACTTGGGAGGAACCTTGCACTTTTGACCACCCTTGGGCACATCAGGAAGAAGAATTTCAGCTCTCTCCTTGGCCTCACATGACTTCTTGAACACTTGGAAGCTCCTTCTTCCTTCCTCTAAGCTTTGCACCACCATTCAAAGACTTATTTCTCCTACCAACAATTTGACACTTGGGATTCTCATGGCTCTTGTACTCTCGAGAGAAATACCGATTTCAATTTGTAATTAATGAAAGTTAATTAATGAAGTGCTAAATTACTGAAGCGGACATAATCTTTGACAAGATGAACCACTATAAACATTGTGTGATTGTTCTCTTGCGTTTTCCTCTGCATACTTGCATCGCTTTATGCTTATTTTCATTGCCGTGGAAATCTTCGGGTGTTGTGCCAACTTTTGGATATCAACATACCCTAATTATGCTCATGCTCATTATTTGCAGGTACCAGATTTACACTATATGTTCTTGAATATATTTGAGTTTCGATTTTTATTGAAATTCGTGCTTAGAAAAGTGCGGCTTGTTACAGCTTAAATGTTCTGCTTAAATGCTCTGTTAATGTTACACGCAAACGCATCCTCAGCGAGAAGAGATAAAGAAGATTATGTTCTACTCTTTGGTGCACAAAGGAATGCTCCTCTTAATAGTTTATATTGTAAATATCTACTTTGTAAAAAGTTTACAATTGGAATTATAAACAATAACGTATAGACCACGCATTCTCATTAAAAAAATAGTTATAAAGCATTTTGATAGATTTTCTAATAGTGTGAGGATTGTAAAATAGATACAATTTTGTAATATTATTGATAGAAAATAATTGATTACACGATGTATATATTACAGTGCTTTATATAGATGGAGTACATGAGGTGGCTGAAACCCAATGGTTTAAAACAGGCAATAACAATGTAATGATACAAGTTATAAAGGGAAAATAATATAAGAGGAAAGTATTATGAGTTGGATCCTTATCCAATGACGCAGCATGATATGTGTGTGAGTCAGCTGGATCCTTATCATGTGAATGAGCTGGATCCTTATCCTATGATGCAGATATCTACATAAATATACTTAACACTCTCCCTCAAGTTGGAGCATGTAAATCACAAATACCCAACTTGCGTAATAAAAATGTAAATTGCTGACGTCCAAGAGTTTTTGTCAACATATCCATCAATTGATGACCCGTCGGAATATACGCTGTAGAAATATTGCCAGACTGTAACTCATCACGAATAAAATGGCAATCAGCTTCAATATGCTTCGTTCGCTCGTGAAACACTGGATTCTTGGCAATATGAAGAGCAGACTGACTATCACAGAAAAGTCGCATTGGCCTAGAGTGTAGTACACCAAGAGAACACAGCAATGATTTTAACCACTTAAGTTCACAAGTAGCAACTGCCATAGCACTATATTCTGCCTCTACAGATGAGCGAGTCACTATAGGATGCTTCTTTGTCTTCCAAGAAATAGGAGATCTACCAAGTAGTATATGATAACTTGACAATGATCGGCGAGTTATGGGACACGCCTCTCAATCACTGTCACAAAACGCATTCAGTTCCATATCACCAAGTTGTAACAAAATACCTTGACCAAGACTTCCTTTAATATAACGCAATACACGAGTAGCAGCATCCCAATGAGCAACCTGTGGATTGCTGAGAAACTGAGCCAGAGTATGAACTGAGTAACTCAACTCTGGACGAGTGACAGATAAGTATACCAAACGGCCAACCAAGCGCCTGTATTGATTTGGATGCTGATATGGCTCTCCTTCAACATTAGCAAGACGATGATTTTGCTCCATTGGAGTATCAATAGGCTTACAACCCAACATTCATGCTTCTGTTAGTATATCTAATGCATACTTTCTTTGAGAAAGAAATATCTCTTCATCACTACGAGCAACTTCAATGCCCAAGAAATATTTTAGCACACCAAGATCTTTCATATGAAAACAAGAGCTCAAATATTGTTTGAATTGCAAAACCGCATTTTGAGAGGAACCTGCAATAATAAGATCATCCACATAGACAAGAACATACAAGGAAACATTACCCCGTTGATAAGTGAATAGGGAGTAATCTACATATGACTGGGCAAAACCAAAACTTCTCAAAGCATCAGATAATTTAGCAAACCATTGTCGAGAAGCTTGTCATAAACCATACAAAGACTTGCATAACCTGCATACCTTTCCTGGAATAGGACTATGGTACCCAGGAGGTAGTTGCATGTATACTTCTTCTTCCAAATCACCATGAAGAAACGCATTACAAACATCCATCTGATGTAGCTCCCAATTTTGTGCGACGGCAACAGATAAGAAAACACGAACCGTTCTCATTTTGGCAACTAAGGCAAACGCCTCATTATAATCTACACCCTCGACCTGTCGATTTCCAAACACCACAAGACGTCCTTTGAAACGTTCAATATCGCCATTAGCCCGATATTTGATTTTGTAGTCCCATCCACTACCAATGGCCTTCTTTCCGAAAGGTAAGTATTCCAAAGTCCATGTACCACTACGTTCAAGTGCATCAACCTTCTCTTTCATAGCTTGTCTCCAGTTTGAATCTTTGACCGCCTCTTTGAATGAAGTCGGCTCCTTACCTTTACTAATTGCTGCCAAAAAAAACTTTGTGTCTCGCAGAAAAATTATTATAATCAACATAACAAGCTAGATTAAAGGGTTTACCTGAGGTACTTGATTGAGCAGGCCTTGCAGAAGTAGCGAAGTCTATCTTATGAACAGTATAAGTCACAAAATCATTTAATCCCGAAAAACGGTTGGCGAACTCGAAAACTCTTGCCGAGTTGTTCGCTCTCCCTTACTGAAAAATTCTCTCCTAAACGTAGAGGAGTAGTAGTGTCATAAGGAATAATACCATAAAGCTCGTCACTGCTTGGGGACATAAGTTGCACAACACTATCATCGTCCATCGAAGTCATAGCCCTGCAATCCTCTTCTGTAACTTTGTCATTATTGACCACTCGAGTATCCTCTTCCAAAGGAGGCTGGTGCAGATAGGCCTCCCTTTGCGCATCATCATTATCACTCACTGTATCCGCAAGTGGAAAAATATTCTCACAAAATTTTACATCTCAACTAACAAAAAATTCATGAGTTTTCAATTCATAAACTCGCCACCCTTTTTGAAAAAAGGGGTACCCTACATACATGCGTTTTCTACTACGAGGTCCAAATTGGTCCTTTACACGAGGACGATTTGCAACATAACATAAGCACCCAAATACACGTATAACAGATAGGGGTGGTGGTTGCTTAAAGAAAACTTCATAAGGTGTTTTTCCGTCTAAAACTGGAGTAGGGGTCTTATTAATTAGATGAACAACAGCTAATACACATCCCTCCCCCCGAAACTCCATTGATAAAGTAGGCTGAAATTTTAAAGCACGAGCAACATTCAAAATATGCTTATGTTTGCGTTCCACCCTACCATTTTGCTGAGGTATATCGACACAAGAAGTTTGATGCACCATACCATTCTTTGCATAAAAAGATTTCAAAACAAACTCTTGTCCATTATCACTTCTCAAAATTTTCACATTTTTATTAAATTGAGTATTAATCATGGCACAAATTTTTTGAATCAAATGACCAACCTCATACTTTCCAGCCATTAAGTAAACCCATACAGCACGAGATCAATCATCTACGATGGTCAAAAAATAATGTGCACCACAACTTGAAGCAATATTATAAGGACCCTAAATGTCACAGTGAATAATATCAAATAAATCATTAGCTTTATTCATACTATTTGGAAAAGAAGTGCGAGGTTGTTTTGCAAGATAACATACTTCACAATTGTCAAAACAGTTCTTACTACTACCATCTACTCCAAGTAAAGGAAGCAAAACTTTTGATGAAGGGTGCCCCAAACATCAATGTCATAACACTGTCAAATCTATTGTTGACACTTTATTTGCTTGAAAACTATGAATTGGCTGATAAAGATAGACTCCATTACTCTGCACGCCTGCTCCAATCAGGTTCCTCGAAGTGTGGTCCTGTATAATACATAGCTTGTTAGTGAATAAAATAATGAACTTTTGCTTTTTCAAAAGTTGAGACACAGACAACAAATTACAAGTAAGAGCAGGGACAAATAATACATTTTCTAGGATCAGTTTTTCATTTAGTTTTATTTGACCTTCTTTAGTAGCATTTGTAACTTTTCTATTTGGTAAACCAACAGGAGAGAAAGGTATATCATGCAAGTGGGTGAACAATTCAATATTACCAGACATGTGATTTGAGACCCCAGTGTCGATGATCCATTGATCATCGTAGAATTTCTTACCATGCAATTTTGGAGTAGAGGATGAGAGTTTGTGTTGATTGAGAGTAGTCATCAAGATATTGAATTGTGCATCACTTAATGTAGACTTGATGTAGGAACATATGCTCGATCACCATCGATAACTCTTGTGCTACACCTTGGTTATTGCTACTCACATTTGCGGTGAACTTACCACTACAGCCACGACCTCTACCAAACTTGATTTTTTTCATAGCTTCAGCTTTCTATTTACCAACAGTAGGCACTAAAAAAAATAGCAATTATTAGCAATCCCTAATTTAGAGAAGCTCTGATACCATGATAGATTTTCTAATAGTGTGAGGGATTGTAAAGCAGATACAATTTTTTAATATTATTGATGGAGAATAACTGATTACACGATGTATATATTACAGTGCTTTATATAGATGAAGCATATGAGGTGGCTGAAACCCCATGGTTTAAAACAGGCAATAACAATGTAATGATAAAAGTTATAAAGGAAAAATAATATAAGAGGAAAGTATTATGAGCTGGATCCCTATCCTATGATACAGCATGATATGTGTATGAGTCAGCTGGATCCTTGTCCCGCGAATGAGTTGGATCCTTATCCATATATACTTAACATATTTCGTGAAAAATGTTTTTGAAAAATTGTATTAAGTTTTGAATCAAGGCAAGAGTTTAAATTTTCGTCAATAGAAAATCATTTAGGCTTATGAAAAACAGTTGAGAAATCTGAAATAAGCAGATAACTGAACATAGGCATAAATATGAAATTTGCCTCTTGCATGATTCTTGCCTGTATAACAAATGCCATTTTTCATTGTCAACGTGTTAACTATTTTCTATTTAGTTATTTAAATGAAAATAATTTCGAAGCTGTGTTTAGATACAGAGCCCCCATTCGTCAGCATATTTAATCATGGGAAGAGAAACAACGGTGTATAAAACGAGGGGTAGGCTATGTGGCGAGGACGTGGAAACCTTATCTCAATTCCAAAACATTAAATATTGGTGTAAACGTCTATTTGGTTACAACACATATCAACGAATATCCTTTTATATTCAAACTTAAAAATAGCCACATCCAATCCTTATCCTTACCACCTTTTTCTTCCAATATAAGCTTCTCCCTTTTCCATTTATCAACCTTCTCCATTCTTAGTGCCTTTTTCAGGAAAATTTCATGTGCAGAAAAGAAATCATACAAGACGGAAATCATGTTCAATGTCCCTAAAAGAAAGCAAGAGATCATGACTGATAGGCATGATAATGTCGAGAAAAATGATAACAATGCATCGTATTCTCCATTTTATGAAGACAATGATGAAATATCAAGTAATTCTATGAATTCCTCTTCTTCATCCGATACAATGGAGAATGCGTCTTCTTCCTCGTCTTCATTTGAGATGTCTTCTCTTATTTCACAACTTCCACTCAAGTAATTTTTGTAAATGCATACATGACTTCATTTTTACCTTTATCTTTTGTTTGTCATTGTAGCTTTTTTTTTTTGGGCTGAAATCCATGCAGGAGGGGGCTGTCAAACCATTATGAAGGGAAATCGCAGTCGTTCACGTCATTATCGAGCGTAAAGAGCTTAGAGGATCTGGTTAAGCCCAAGAAGAGTTCAATAAAAAAGAAACAGCTCAAGGAATCAAGGAGTTTTGTATGGAATTCCTACAAGTCGAAAGTCATAAAAAAGAAAAGCTCTAAAGGAACATTACCTTCATTGAGTAACATGAGAAATCAAGGTAGCTCTTTGGGAAGAAGTCAAGGAGCTCCTTTTAGCAAGTCTTCATGTTTGGTACAAGGGATCTGGAGGCCATTAGTCGAGAACTAAGTTAGCAGTTAATTTTTAACCCTCATTGTTATACATGCCTGCAGCTGCTTTTTATCAATGTAGTAATACCAAACGCTCGTCACAGCCGAGACATGAACAAACATTTGGTTGTAGATGTTCATAAAAGCCAATTTAATGATATTTCATTACTTCTATAGTACTGAACAGCACAGCAAAAAGGATTACAGAAACATACAGCAAAATGTCAATTTTTGCCTAGCAAGTTTCTGTACTACCGTGTGAGAATACAAAACTACATACATAAGGAAGTATGAACAAGTATTGTCTAACTAGTCCTTGAAATATTGACATTAGGCAACAAGCTTCCCACGCTTGATCTTTTTGCTTCCATATACACCTTCAGTTTTTCCTCTCTTTTCCGGAACTTGGCCACGGCTTTTCTATGGGCTTCCTTTTCCTTCTCAATTTGTACCATTAGCTCGTCTATGATAGCCCTTTTCTCTTCAAATTGCTCCACGATTTCTAATTCTTTTTGTGGAATGGCAACTGGAAATTTCACCAATGGATCCCTGAAGACAAGCAAAAATAAATTCAGAAATCATTGGCCCTAGAATCAAGCCTTGTCTATGACAAGATCAACTTAACAGTAACCAAACTGGATGCAAACATGGTTATGTCAGGGTTCTGACAGGAGACTTATCACAAAAAGCACTTTGCCTCTAACGCTTACGTCCACTCTGAGACTTGCAAGGTGTACAAAACATACACCTCAAGCTGCTCAGATGCGTGCTTTATGGCAAAAGCAAATATAAAAAATTTCTACAACTATGATAAATAATAACAACCATCTAATAGATACTTTCGTAGCAAGCAAATGAACAAGATAAGAACAACGCAAGTATTTATTTAACTTCAATTGTGTGCTTTTTTTTTCCCTTCCCGTAAATTATATATACTTGGATGCTGCTATTATTTTTTATTTTTTTAAACTTGGATGCTACTTGTAATGATCTAATTTTTAATATGAAATTGGATGGGGAATCATGAATTTTGCTACTACTTACAACGGCCACTTTTAAATGGAGGGCTGTCTAGGATTTTCATTACTTTAAACCAAATTTATGTTGTGTTGTAATTGTTGTATGTATTATGTTAGAATCAACACTGAATGTTTAATTTTTTGTATCTTAATAGAAGGCATTTATTATTCTATATATTCATTTATTTCATGCGTATGTGTACAATGTTTAATTTTAAAAATTAGGCCTCAGATTTGTGTCTTGTTTCTGGAGCACAAAACATGTGTCATGTACACACCCTTGCCTCTTAAAATATGAAAATTGCTAAAGTCGCGTATGAGCTACTGCTACCTACACTCGCTCATTGTTTGGGTAATTTACTCTATGATGATTATGTCATCCACTAGATAGTGGTGTCCATTATTTCTGAATTGGCTAATTATTACACTGCATGTCAAGCTACTTCTAAGTAAATTTCACTCGCAAATTTGTAGTATGGTGGCAAAGTATCATGTTATAGAACAGCAAGAATATAAGGTGAGAAAACTCACTGACTGCCAAGCAAAACTACTACTCCATTCTCTTTTATGATTCCACCATCAAGAGAAATTGCTCCACGTTTGATGCAAGGCATTGCTCTTACCATTTGCTCTCTTGTTTGATACACTTGTGTTTCTCCAAATAGACGATAAAACAAAGTTTCTCTAAGGCCATACCCAGTGCGAGTCTTTGTGTTTAAATGATGCTCATCTAAGTTGATAAGGTTTACTGCATACCCAATAAATCCATTTGGCATGTTCCCATTAGGCAATAGTGGCCTAGGTAAAGCCAATCTATTCTGAGGATGGGTTCTCATAGTAACATCTTTATAAGGTCTTCCCTCCATAGAAAAATAATTAATGCTTAGTAGTGAGTTAGACCCAAAAGACAAAATAAGATATAGCATGAATATAACCAAGCTGATGATATAAATAAATGCATTTCTTTACCTAATTTGCTCTAAACAAATGACAATAGATCGACTATTTATGCCAAATCCGAGGGATGTTGCTGCTTTATGAAGAGCAGAATCACAATCATCTTCTCGTTTACTTCCATGATTCTCCAAAGCTCTTGCTGTCTCGAATGATTTACAGACAACTGCAAGCATATAATCTTCTCCTAGATATTCTGCAAAGACACTGTAACAATACCAAGAAAAGGTATCAGATAATGAAATGGTGTAAGCAATTAATGAATTAAGTTTGAACTGATCTACTTGCTGTATTGTGGATCCTCGACTGTTCCAAGTAAGGCTACAAGGCCAAGAACATCTTGCATAAAATCAATTTTTGGTTCAGAAATTTGAGTGGATTTTGAAAGGTTGCACAACACAGAAGCAGCTGTATTCTTTTTTGACTCGATTTGCTTGATTATTTGGCATTTCGAATAGCTGAATGAATCACCGTCCATCAAATATTGAGGTCCCGTTTGAGCTAGAAAGAAGAAGTAGAAAAGTCATTTCATATCACAAATTAAGGTCTTAAGACGAGAAGATCGAAGACATTTTTATTCTACCACATCATACAAGAAGTCAATTTTTAAAGACCTGATCCGAGCACAACAGCGGTTTAACCTTGTAACTGACCTCTTCAAACTGTACGGCTCTCTACAGTTAAACTTAAAGAAAGAAAAATGTATTTCATTCTCACTTCGTTCCTGTTTCTCATTTCCCTTTGGATGCAATTTAACAAAAGAACTCCTTTACCTTACCCACCATATAAGAACTATCAAATAATCTTATCAAGACAATGTACAAGCATTATTAAAATTCATTTTATGAACCATCAATAAAACTTAATTTCTTTCATCTTAAAATATTAAGAAATTTATATTGTCATGAAAATAATTTATATAATATTTGTTATAAGATTATTAAATATTATTTATTTGTTTAATATATTAGTTATAATTAGTGAAATTCTAACATTTAGTGAAATAATTTCACATTTAATTTGGAAAAAAAAATGGATACCAATCACAGCGGTTTTGACGGACTAACCGGTTGAACCACTGGAACTTTAAACCTTGCACCAGAGTGGTTCAATCCAGTAATCCATGGTTCTACCATTTTAAGCTACACAGTAAATAGTCAAATACCATTGGTACAATCTGTGCAAACAACGTTATCATTTGGATATGTACTCTTACCCTGTATTGAACATATTTCGCTTGCAACTTGGTTCATCTTGTCTGTCAGTTTACTTATTTCTTCTTCATGCTCTCGAACGTTCAATCCTGCTTTTCGAACTTCAGTGTCATACTTCTGTAATTCAAAAGTTGTTTAGTTATGTCAAATAATTAGTTTAATGTGCATTAAACTAAATTATGAACTATACTAAATTATCTACAACAGACGCAATAATGCTTTATTGTTAAACCAAACAGCCGATATGTTTGTAATGACTAGAAAATGTATGTACCTCAATATCATCCATAATGGTTTTTACTAACAGATTGTTTTGACTTGGCGACAGCTGTGGTGAAAATGGCTGTGACAGATATGGAGACAACGTTCCATCATCAAAACAAGATATTTGAAAGCCCGGCGTTTGTGGTTCTGGTTCTGATATAAGGACCTCTACTTTGGGGGCGTGCATGACATGAACCTGTGAAGTAGTTTATTCACATTACAATGAAGAAGTTTTTATGCTTGGAACCCAAAGACGTTAAAGCCACAAGAATCATATCAAGATTTACTTTATTCCCTAAAAACATAAGATATCAAATGAAACTAAAATATTTTGGCCTCGGATGTGTATTTTACTTTCGGTCTTCTTTATCAAAATACTTTATTTAAATTAAACGAGTACAACCATAGTATTTTTTCAAATAAAATAAAGAATGAATGCATATAGGAACAGGCACTTGAATGGAAAACTGTATTTAGTAGCAAACTGTTATGTAAAAAGAGATTTTGGAGATAGAATGCCAGAAAATACAATTAAGGAACTTTTGTAAAACACTCTCTCTAAGTTTCAAAGTACATATCCAGCCCTCCTCAAAATCAAGTTTTAAAAAGCATCTCTGTTTTTAGTTTCAACCAAACTGCAAATATTTGCAATTTTTCCAAAAAATCAAAAATATCAACAAAAACAAAAAAAGTAGTTTTGCTTATAGGAACATAAGATTAAGTTCAGATTTAATTTTCAAAGAACAAGAATATATCAAAAATAAGTTTAGGGATACAATTTAAAACATGTTCTTGAAGTCAGTTTTTCATGCCTAAACCTAAAAATAAAGAGCTGATCCAAAGTTCCACATAAATTTATTACACCGCTGAATGTCAGAAAATAAATTTATTATACTGCCTATGTTAACACAAAGAATAAAACCTACACTGTTTTATTTCTAAGGTTTGAACTGAAATTTATTAGTCCTGCCCATATATTAAGATAATGTAATAAAAGAATTTGAGATATCAAAAACCTTTGTATTTACACAGAGTTCTGGATATTGAGTATGGGAAACGGAAAGTTCCAAAGTCTCTTGATCATCTGGAATTGGAATAGATGACACAATGCATCGGCCCTTTTGGAAAGTGTATTGAATAGTGTTATCCACGCATGTGGATGAAGCTATTGCGAGTGTATGACGACGACCATGTATACTATCATCTATAGCACCATCTGAATCAAAAACTCCAAATTCCACGCTTTTCAGGATAGAACCAGCTTGGCAAAATTGTGGTACCTGGTTCACGCACAATGTTAGTTGCATAGAAAACAACATATCACTATTTTCTTCACTTAGTTATCACATGTACATTCAATAGATAGCAGATTAGAGCGGAATATGAAATTTGTTTAAATTGTCGAAGTCACTGCACTAAATATCAGATTGGCATGGCAATCAGCACAGGTCATGGCATGGCAATCAGACTGGCCGCCACCATCACCGTCATTATGACTATGATGATGATTATTGTTGTTTTGTTGTTGTTGTTGTTAGTATTATTGTTGTTGCTGCTGCTGCTGCTGCTGCTGTTCTTGTTATACGTATTTAAATCTGACCCTACTGGCTAGTTCAAGTACAGATTCCATTTCATACAAGTAGGCTCAGACTTGACATTATCTAAATAAGACCAATACCCAGCATTTTGCCATCTAGTTATGAAGGATGTTCTGAATCACAAGTATTGCAGTATATACTAATATGGGAACACAAGCATGGTCTTACCACATGTTTTTTCTTGCAAATTATAAAGGTAAACAGAAAAAATTATGGTAAAAAGCAACGTGGTTATGAAAGACAAAAGTAGAAAGGATGCACAATCACATATGTACAAATTATACTGTCAAACGACCGCTAACAGAACGGATTGTAGTACCAACAACCAAGCAGTATTAACGCATCAAGAATCTTTATTTTAGTGAAGAAAGCAAAAGTTTTTGGTGATTCAGGAGATAAATAGAATGGGAGAGGATAACAAACACTCACCTCAGAAATAATTCTTAATTCTCTTTTAACAACTGAAAGCGCTTTCTCAAAGATCAATTTGTCTCCCATATACGCACAAACGCCCACTGAATAGGAATTAAAATATTACTAATGAAAAGATCCAAAGGACCCATAAATTTTTTTGCACAAAAAGAAGAAATGTACGCTACAAGTGTAATTTATGTAGATTGCGCTATAAATGGCACAACAAATGAAATTAGCTAACTAAAATTTAATAAGATGATTTTCCAGTTTAAATGCATGCCACCTACTTTTATTATCCTGGTCACATATCAAGACACAACAGAAACTAAACTCGTATTTCAAACATTCCATACGGGCATCATTAACATGCGTACCTGTGGAACCAAAACCAGCTGTTACTTTAAGAAGTCCACCAAGATTTATATATCCATCACCATTCACCTATATGAACAAATTTACACCTATAAGCTTGCATAACTTTTTAATCATATATCCGCAATACATATATTGAAGAAAATAAGGTAAATTACTAAAACTGAACATTCGATGCTATGAGCTTGCATAACTTTTTGATCATATATCAGCAATACGTATAGTGAACAAAAGAAGATAAAATACTAAAACTGAAAACTTATCCATTTATATATATATACATATATATATATATATATATATATATTTGGCAAGGCATCCATTTATAATTTTAATCAGATAAACAACAAAGTTACCAAAATACATAATATATGTTTTATAAGATAACATGAAGAATAAGCTTAATCTTTACGAATCCTACTTACAGCAGAATAATTTAGCTCAAAATCACAAAAAAGATCACGTGCATACATGATACACACAGATATATGCACACATGCATATAAACACAGACACACGCACACATGCACACATGTATGTATGAACGTACGTACATACGTATGTATGATGTATGTGTGTGTGTGTGTATACACGCATATACACACACACACACACACAAAGATAAAGAGTGAGAGAGAATACACAGTAGAAGTGTAGAACTAAGATTGGGTATAAACTATAAACATAATATTCTAGGAACTAAGCTCTATACATGTAACAAATCGATATTTCAATGCTCTTGTAAGTCATGACAAGACATAGTTAAATGGACCCCAATCCAGTTCCATAATCTGTATGTCCCTGTTTTTTAAAAAAAAAAAAAAACTGTATGCCAAATGCCAATGATGAATTGAAATTCAAATAGAAGAGCATGGACTGTGAAGAAATTATTCATTCCATATAGTATCTTCTAACAAAATCTAGCTTAAAACTCAATGTTAAGCAAGTGAAGATAAAAGAAAATATATCCAGGACAAAACTAAAGTTAGAACTAAGAGAGACATTAGCAGTATTGGAACTAACTTTACGATATGAACCCATATTATCCAGAAAACAAAGACCCTTCACTTGGATTGATACTTCTACGCCTTCCTGTACATGATTTCCGAATTGATCCAACATCTGCAGTGTCAGATTGCACAACTAAGGAATACAGTAGATTACGATTTAGACATGAATATGATTGAAAAAATAAGTCGCCTTTTAGTTTAGAAGCTAAAATTATGCAAGTAATAACACTACGATTGTAAGGAAAAGTGAACTAGACCATTCACTATCATTTTCAATGTGTTTGAGCAATGATAATACAAAATCAACGTGTAACTAACACGTGCATTGCATATAGTAATACTGCAAAACATAGCACTTACACATTTAATGTTAAATTTATAACTTCGATAATTCAGTGAAATAAATAAATAATTATTATTATTTATGTTTACTTATATGTTTACTTATATGTTTACTTATATGATTTATATGATTTATGTTATGTTTACTTATAATTCAGTTAAATTTATAATCTTTATAGAGTTGAAAAAAAAAATCTTTTTTGTTAGTGTGACATACATATTGAACTAACGTATTTTAATGATTTATTAAATTAATTATTAATTAATTGAGTTTTTTTTTTTACTAACTTTAATTTTAAATTACGCAAGATGTTTAAATATAGGGATTTATTTCAAAATAAACAGTGGGAAAGAATTGAGAATGATTTTGTAAAAAAATTATAAAAATCTTAATGAAGAACAATTTGAAGTCAAAAACAAAATTTTGTTCTATAGAGTGATAAAAATTTTAGATCAATAATTATAACTGATTTGCAAATTTTGTCATCATTATTTATGTACATAATTTGACGTACCTGATCTATATATCTTTATAGCTGAATGAGAAAAGTGATTCTATCACTTTTTTCTCTATACATGCATCTCTAACTCTGTGTGTATTAAAATTGACATATACTTTTGGAATCTTTTTATACGAATAACATAATAGTTAAGGCGCTAAGGCGCCAAAAGGCGCAAGGCTTGAGCCTTGGGCTTTTTTGTGCGACTTTTGTACAAGTGCGAGTTTTTTTTTTGCAAGAAAAAAACTGCACTATAAAATGCTACCAAAAATGATGAATTTAGTGATAAAAAATTAGATTAGTAGGTACGAAGTCACAAATGCCATTCCGAAACTAAAATGGTCACAGATTCATGTTGAAAAACATAGAAGATGCTGCAAAAAACAAACATGTTGAAAAAAGAACTGAAAAATAAAAATAAAAAACCACTGAGAAAAAAAAACATGCTGCATATATTTTAGAAAAAAAATTGCTGCAAAAAACAAACAGGTTGAAAAAAACAAAACTGCTGAAAAAAAAAAGCCAAAAAAAAAAAAACATGCTGCATATATTTAACAGAAAAAACATGCTGCAAAAAAAAAACACTCTACGCATAGTTATAAAAATTAATATACCTGACAGTACAGTAGGAGGCAGAGGCTGCGTTTTTTTTTTTTTTTTTTTTTTTTTTCTGCTTGATGTCGAACTCGAAATGGGTTGAAAACCTAAAACGGATCGAACAAATATGTTCGACTTTGGTTTTAGGGCAAAAATCGATCGAACAAATATGTTCTATTTTAGTTTTAGGGCACAAAAAAAGTATCTCGACCATCGGACAAATATGTTCGATTTTGGTTTCAGGGCAAAAAAAGTATGTGCGATCTCGAGGCGTGCCTTTCTGAGCCTCGCCGCCTCGCAAAAAAGCTCCAAAGGTGCGCCTTACGTGCTCCTCCGTTAGCGGAGGCGCCTCAGAAACCAGCGAGGCGCAGACCTTGCGCCTTAACTACTATGACGAATAGTTTAACTATTTACTGGATTATTTAAATAGTTTAGATTTGATATTTTGTAAGTACTTTGATATATAGATTAAAATATATAATATTTGAAAAGAACTGGGAAGGATTGTAAATAATTGTAGAAATGTTAAAATATATGTTTTGAATCCAGAAACCAAATTTACAACGTACTGTATGATAAATTTATTGAGATAAAGGAATTATAGATTAAATGTATATCTTTATATTTTTCATGTATATTACATGTGCAATTCATATATATCTTTATAGATGGATGGGAAAAACAAATTTACCATCCTTATTGACATGAATATGGTATACATATTGAAACAGTCATATTTTAAAATTTATCCGATGAATTAACGTATTTGTTAATTTAATTTATTCAAATAGTTTAAATTTAAGATTACATAATAAATTCAAATATACAAATTAAATGTACAATATAAAGCATGATTATGAAGGGTTTGATAAACAACTGGAAAGAAAACAAAATGTACGTAGTTGATGTTAAAAAGAAATATGATACAACGTGTGGCAAGTGGCAACTATATTGATACAAATGAACTATAAGTTTAACTGTAATTATTATTTATGCATGTGTATAAATAAGTTATGTAATTGATGTATTTACATATCTAAATAAAGTTCATACCAATTTTGTTAACATGATTATGGTATAAATATTAATATTTTCCTTATGTATGCAACAAATCAATGAGCAATAGTTTATTGATTTATTTAAATAGCTTTAAGATTACGCGAATTACAATATATGGATTTAAATGTAAAATATTAGAAGGAAACCAAGAGGGGTTAATGGTATCAAAAAAATTTAATGAAGGTAGCAGGAGTGAAAATAAATAAATAAATTGCAGCACAGCATATGATGAATTTATAGAGATAAATAAATTAAAAACTGAATTTTTACCCTTTTTATCTACATATTGTACGATAAATTTTATTGTTTTTGTTAATACAAGGAATAGCATACATACTGAATTTTTCATATTTTAGCACACAAACTAATGAATATCATTTAATGGTATTTATCTAATTAGTTTAACTTAAGATTGAACAATCAATTTAAATATATGAACTAAAACGTAGAATATTAGGAGAAAGTGAGGTGGGATTTATAAACAACTGTGATAACTTGAAATGTAGGTATTTGAACTTAAAAGTGGAATTTTACCATGCAATTGAATGATAAATTTCTTGAGATAAATAAATTACAGATTAAATTTGTTATTATTGTTTATTGTGATTTATATATCATAATCTAATAAAATTTCAGTTTTATCATTTTGGTTGGTACAATAGTGATAATACATTAAAATTTTCATTTGTATTTATTAGAACATGCACAAATGCATGCACCATTATAGAAGCGAAGAGAACACGCACAGGCAGTGTAGTCAAAGCGAAAAAACCCCATGCTGGCGCCTAGCGCTTTTTGGCGCCTAGCGCTTTTTTGGGCGCCTTGAGCATGACTTATGCTGTCTTACAGCAAAAAAAAACTGCACTTAAAAAATGGAACTTAAAAACTGCACTTAACAAAAACTGCCTTAAAAAACTGCACTTAACAAAAAATGCACTTAAAAACTGCACTTAAAAAAACTGCACTTAAAAAAATGCACTAAAAAACTGCATTTAAAAAAAACTGCATTTTAAAAAACTGCACTTAAAAAACTGCAGCGCAAAGTGGGTTGGGCTCGATTTGGACCTGGAAAAAAGAGGGAAAAAAAACCTAATTGAAGCGCGCATTTTCACCCCGGCGCTTTTTTAGCGCTTCACCGCCTCGAGCACGGCTGGCGCCTCGAAGGCCAGAAAAGCCCTAGGCTGGCGCCAAGGGCTTTTTGGCGCCTAGACGAGCGCCTTGACTACACTGTGCACGGGTACAAATTGGCAAAGAAAACTGCAAAGAGAGCAGTGAGTGAAGCAAGGGGACGAGCGTACGAAGATTTGTATCAAAGACTAAGTACAAAGGAGGGTGAAAAAGACGTTTACAGAATAGCTAGGCTACGCGAGAGGAGGGCAAGGAACTTCAATCAGGTTAAATGCATCAAGGACAAGAATGATAGACTTTTGGTGAAGGACGATGAGATAAAGAATAGGTGGAGAGAATACTTTGATAAGCTTTTCAACGAAGAAAGTGATTGCTCTTCGAGTTGGAAGACTTTGCCGACAGCACCAATAGACATTTTGTGCGGAGATTTCAAGAAGCTGAGGTAAATGGGACATTGAAACGGATGAAATCAGGCAAGTCGGTAAGGCCTAATGACATTTCTATTGAGGTGTGCATATGCTTTGGAGATGCAGAGATAACATGGTTAACTAAGTTGTTTAATAATATTTTCAAATCAAACAAAAAGTCAGATGAGTGGAAGAGAAGCATTTTAGTTCCAACCTTCAAGAATAAAGGAGATATTCAAAGTTGCACAAACTATAGAGTAATTAAGCTTATGAGTCATACAATAAAGCTTCGGGAGAGTTTGCGAGCAGCGTTTGAGGAGGTTGACAAGTGTCTCTACGAATCAATTTGGTTTTATGCCTGAAAGGTTAACCACTGAGGCGATTGTCTTGGTTAGGCAATTTATAGAGAGATACAAGGAGCAGAAGAAAGATCTCCATTCTCTACATGGTTTTTATTGACTTGGAGAAAGCTTATGACAGAGTGCCGAGGAGGGTTATGTGGTGGGCACTAGAAAGGAAGAGAGTGTCATCAAAGTATATTACCCTTATCAAGGATATATACGAGGGGGTTGTGACTAGTGTCATAGCATGTGATGGTGAGACCAGAGACTTTCCAATTAACATAGGGTTACATCAAGGTTCGGCTTCGAGCCCCTATATTTTTGCATTGGTGATGGATGAAATCAAAAAAGATATACAAAGAGAGATTCCTTGGTGTATGCTCTTTGCCGATGATGTTGTGGTGATTGATGAAAGTAGAATAGGGTTAATCGACAACTAGATTTGTGGAGGGAGACCTTGGAATCAAAGGGTTTCAGGCTTAACAAAACTAAAACAGAGTATATGAAGTGTGAGTTTAGCGGTGTCAGGTCAAATGACGGAGAGATCACCCTGGCCGGTAGAATAGTACCCAAGAAGAAGTCGTTCCGATACATAGGATCTATGTTGCAGTTTGATGGGGAGATTGATAAGGATGTTAGTTTTAGAATTCAAGCAGAATGGGTGAAATGACGACTAGCATCCGGCATTCTCTGTGATAGGAAGATTCCTCAGAAACTTAAAGAAAAGTTCTATAGGACAACAATCAGGCCTGCAATGTTATATAGTGCAGAATGTTGGTCTACTAAGAGGCAACACGTCCAGAAGATAAGCGTAGCAGAGATGTGGATGCTGCACTGGAGCTGTGGGCATACCAGACGAGATCAGATTAGAAACGAGGATATTCGGAATAACTTTTGCACCTATTGAAGAGAAGTTAGTCCAACACCGCTTGAGATGGTTTGGACATACCCAACGTGGATCATACGATGCACCTATGCACGTTGGAATTATAGGTCGCGCCGAAGACCCAAAGAGAGGTAGAGGTAGAACTGAAATGACATGGGAGGAGATAATAAAGAGAGATTTAAGTAATTAGAGTTTACCTGAAGAGCTGGTAGTCGATAAGAGTGCATGAAAGTTGGTAATCCATGTACCGGAACCTTGGTTTTTTTTAATAAAAAAATCTGTTTAATGATTTTAGACTTTATTTCACTTTTATTGAACCTTTTTTCTTTTTTTATTACTATTTTAGACTTTATTTCACTTTTATTGAACCTTTTTACCTTTTTTATTATTATTTTAAAAAAAACTTTATCAAACGACTTTTTATCTATTTGGTTATTTTAAACCCTTTATATATATATTATTATTATTTTATTTTTTTATTTGTTTAATTATTTTAGACTTTATTTCGCTTTTATTGAACCTTTTTACTTTTTTATTACTATTTTAGACTTTTACTGAACCTTTTTACTTTATTATTATTATTTAAAAAAAACCATTAAAAGACTACTTTTTATCTGCTTGCTTATTTTAAACCCTTATATATATAATCATTATTATTAATTTTATTTCATTTTAATTTTGGGTTCCATATCTAGCCAACCCCAACTTGTTTGGCATATATGGCTTTGTTGTTATTGTTATTTGAGTTCCATATCTAGCCAACCCCAACTTGTTTGGGATATATATGGCTTTGTTGTTGTTGTTGTATTTATTAGAAATATTAATAAAAATTAGTTAACAAAATTTATGTAAATAGTTAAATTTTGGATTATGTGATTAACCTAAATATATGAACATAAAATGTTTGGAGGTAAATGATGAATAATTTGTAAATAATTATATAAACTCTTACTGTACGCACTAGAATGTAAGATGACGGGAGAGATTAATAAAATAAGTGTAAATTGATAAATAAACAGATTTGAAAATAAAATACGAAGAAATAATTAAAAAGGAGGGGGCTCCTAGAATCAATAAAAGAGCCAAAAATTCTTATGTATTATTATCGATTGTACAACAAAAAGAGTAAAAATGGACCACATAACTTATAAAACACTGCTATATGTGAACCAAAACTAAGCAACATCAACCAAAAAGTTACCTCTAGTTCAAGTTCGTTAATTACAGTGCCAGGCCTCAAATTGGTTTCAGTGTCCAGGTAGGACTTCATCTTAACCGAATAAATAGGTCCTGGAAATACTGTGGCAGAAGACGATTGTTGATTTACAAAAATGAAAAGAAAAAAAGCATACAAAAACATTGTAACACACATGAAATTTTAAATAAATAAATAAAAACATGTGGTTGAAGAGTTGAAATAAAACCAACCTACGCATGGGACTTCAGCTATTGGCAAGCCACTTGTAGAATAGTACATTGCCAATGTAGCTTCATAATGGGGCCGAATCAAATCCAGATTGTTACATTCGAATAGCATTTCCTAATTTATTCAAGAACAAAACAAACAGTCAAAGCCAAAGAGATCAGCATCCATGACTAACCACCGAATACGTATGATAATACTACTTTGTACACCATACCTTAATTTCAATCCACATTTCATCAAAGGATCGTTCTATCTTAAAGTTCCAGGCTCTAGCAAGAACAGAATCTTTTTTGTTTATGCATATATTCAATTTAGGCGTCCTAGATATTGGCACTCTATTCATATACTGATCCAAGCATGCCACAGAAATATCTGATACAAGAGACCCTACCCTGCTTATACACATTATTTCAGAAGGCTTTAGCTAAATTTAAATTATGATATGTCTGTGTCACATTTTCAACTTAAGGAAGCCAAAAATCCACCTGATGGTGATTGGTTGTTCGATAAGATTGCCTGCTTTATCAATAAAATTCCACTTTTCAATACTTGAGCATGGTTTTACGGTTACCGACATGTCCTTTTTACAGTTTATATCTTTGCATACCTGATGATAATAATATTTGTGGAATGCAATTTAAAACATAGAAATGTTAACCAAAGGAAAAAAATAGAAAAACATCAAATATACACTTACAACTGAGAAATTAAATTTGTATACACCAGATTCACAGAAGAATTTTGCTCTTTCATGATGCAACTGGAATATGTATAGTCCCCAGTATCCCTTACGGGATAGAGGCTTTATTCGTTTGGAGAATACAGGCTTAGCATCCTTCTTGTTATTATTGCCGGATATAAGTTTAACTTCCATTGTCATCTCTAAATCTTCATCCCTTATGATATGTCTATTATCAAGAAAGTTGCCTTTAGCTGGAGCCTTATAGTTACCAGGCCTAATTACAGCAACAATTTCTTGTGGAGGCTCATAGCCAGCTTCAACTGGAGTCAGTGGCAACTCCTATGCATCAACCAATCAAATATATCAGTACAGGAGAGAAAGTAACATACTTTAATTTCCAAAAGAATAGTGCAAAACAATTTAAAGTGGATGACGAAGCCGTGTCAACTTACCCCTTCAATATCCAACAGACTGCATTGTTCACTTGTCAATATATCTATTTGTGAAGGGGCCTTCTCCAATTTCTTCTCCAACTGAAATTTCCATGATGCTTCATCTATTTGCAGTATCTGCACTGACGCCGGAAAATATAATTAACATTTTCAAATCACCATAATAGAAGATATAGAACAGAATGCAAACCATAATAAAATATACGAGAGAAGGTACCTTTCCATTGTCTATCTCACTAATGGGAAAAGATCGAGAATTTCGGATGTCTAAACTTGAACTCCCATCTTTTAGCACAAGAATGCAACCATCTTCTTCTGCACAACCTAGAAGCCTAAACTTTCAACAATATACGTGTGGTAAGTGGTAACATTTTTATGATGACACTGCAGAATTCAGCGTGACTTCTTTATTGAAGAAGTATACCTGCAAATTATGCGAGCTTCGCCTGGTAGAAAAAAATAAGTAAATTAATCAGCAAACCAAATGAAAATCCCAGGTTTTTTTCAAAAAAATAAAAAAAAAAAAAAAGGAAGAAGAAGAAGAAAACCGTGGAAGGAAAGGAAGAAAGAAACAGAAAGGGAAAAAAGATAACAAAAGGAGTTTATATCAGGATATTTCAAGCATGTTAAGATTCAACTTCCTTATATTCCATGATTTCTTGTAACTAGGTTAAGTTAACGTCTAATTCAATGCAAGTTCTCTCTTTCAATGTACTCTCGGAAACCGATAAAGGTACATTTTAGTTGCATTTTTCAATCCAACAAAATATTTTACTGTTTACACTAAGAATGGAAGAACATAAAATTGTATCTTTGGATTTACCATTCAGTTCAATCACGGTTTTACATTACAACACCGACGAAATTGGAAACTAAATGGATTATACCCGAAACATATGCAACAAAACCAATGAGAAAGTACTTACCTCCTGCATCACCCTGAAGTCCTTCGAGTAAGAAGCACTCTAAGGTAGCATACAAATTATTACTAGTGCAACCAATGGCACCTTTGGAAATTTTGATCTTTTGGCCCTTTTTCCAGAGTACTCCTTTTCTCCGTATTACTTCGTGTACTCTAACAACTGCAGTCAAGAACACCGAATTAAACAAAAAATATTTCCATGTATCAAATTCAACACTAACCGAACTAGATAAATTTATTTATAAAAGCCTTGCCATCGCTACTTATTCCCAGTTTTTTCTTATTGCTAGGTGCAATTACTAAAACAGGTTCATCCTCTCCACAGTCTGCTTCTTCGTCATACTTTTCATGCATATTAATTATCCAATCATGGTAATCCTTTTCAACTTGATTCAAATGAACTATTTTCCCACCTTTATGAATCTCAATGGTTGTCGCTGTTAATTAAGTTGGAAAATAAAATCAGTTTCTGTGATTTTATTGATAAAGAAGGATTACGTTTAAAATCAGAGGTTTAATTGAAGAGAAGGTGATACCATAATCAGTTGCAAGAGGTTTTCCAAAAGTTCGTACTGCCACAGTAAATGGGTCATGATATGCTAGGTCGGTCTGTAAAACGAGATGTAAGAATGAGATCACAGGTCAAAAATATATGCATGTATTATCACAAAGATAAGGCAATGTAAAAGTGTAAACTAAAAATACAAATGTACTTCCTACTCACAAGTACTCAAGAAACATTCACTTCGCAATTGCGCATTGTGTTTCTATATGCAAATGAATACATGCAAACTCTAAATAAATTTTAAATAGAGATCAGAAGAAGTAGGACTTTCCAATGGAGAAAAAAAATGATATCACAAAATTTATTTTTGTACTTTTTTGTGGTTGAAATTACTTATCATAAGAGCATTCAGTACCTTTGTAGGTGTAGGACAAAACCCGGCATCTGTGTCTGCGGTCACAACAAGAAGATGAAGCACATCAAAATAATATCAGTAGACCATTTTCATCACTGATTTATCAAAATTGGTAAGAAAACTTAATAGCATTACCAATAAAGCATTTGACCCGGTGAAAACACCTCTTTAGTAATTGGACTTTAGCACCTCTATTTTGATTTATCTCCATGAAAGGAAGTGATCCCTGTGAATAAAAACACATGAACCGAGTTACTGACTTGCCCAAATATAAAAATAATGCCTCAAACAGTAGCAGAACTGCTAAGTTTGTATGAAAAAGAAACTAATATACTCTTCCTCCCTTTTTCGTATTAGGCACTGTCACAAATTTATAGTACATTCTGCATTTTATAGACAATATATATGCTTTGACGGCAACATATACAGCAAATAACATTGTTTATAAAAAAATATCTATGCATTAACTCAAATTATGCACTTGAAGCAAATTATTTTACGCAGAAATTTATACACTAATAAATATTAGCCCAATACACTAAGAACCCAGCCAATAACCTAAAATGTTACCAGACAAATCCCTCATGCACTTTATTTCTCTTCCTCTTCTTCGTTTTCAAAACCAAACTCCAAAATTACAACTTACAAGACCTAGCTCTGTTTGAAAGGAAATATCAAAGAGAAAACTAATGCACAGTGATCATAAAGTTGGGGATGATATTGAAGACCCCCAGCAGATGATATTCAAACGGCACCAACAGGTACAGTTTTTAATTAAGCTAAAGCCAAAACGGATGCTATTCTAGATCAGACCAGAACAATTGAAATTACGATGTGGCAGCCAGAATTCAGAACCTTGATTCAATGTATCATCATCTTATTGTTGTTTTTTCCTTGTCCCAAATGATTAAGGTCGACCAAATAAAATTCCATCCCCCATTACTACTGAGTCATACCTTTAATTAAGTTTTTTGTTGTTCAATATAAAAGGACTTCCTAATTTACTATCATTTACTTCCAAGTTGATTAAAAACTTTTTTCACCTCTTAACATCATCTTTTCATCGAGCTTTGTAATATGTGTACCACCCAAGCTTGGAGCATCGCCGTCGCTAATCACTAAGTTATAACACTATACTATCATAGCAAGCATTGTGATTTAAAATGTACACCATAATTTTGAGTTTTAATTAACAACGCCCCAAGTGCTTTAGAGCATTGACATGAGAATGATAGCAAATGATGATTTGATCTTTTCTTAATTAATGTGTTTAAATCCTAAGTAAACAATAATTTAACAGGAAAAAATAGATATCACACAAATTAATTACCCATCTAATATCAGGTAGCAGTCGACCCAGTCTTCGAACAGATATGCGACTGAACTCCCTTTTTGAATATCCATTCAATTCAAGTTTTTCCAAAATTCTGTCAATGTTCTCCTTACCCTGAAAATACAAGGAAATGTGAAAACATTATCGACAATAACGACCAGATAAGTACAGGAAATGCAGAGGCAAACTAATGGATAAGCATATATTATCATATAAGCTATGTACCTCAACAATAGGAAAATAGACAAACTTCATGCGTGCATTAGCTTGGCGATGACTCATGGACTCTACAATAGAATGAGTAACCATATAAACTCTTAAGACTGTTTTTTAGAACAATGAATACTGGATACATACCAGAAGACGAAGATGTTTGTTCCGTTATTGTCAGCTTTAAATGGATGACAAATTCAGGACCATTACAAGAATGAAGATTTGTAGTGGCAACTTCTCCACCGTCAATTTCAGCTAAATCTGTATCGTTCACCTAAAAGGGAGAAGAAATTCACTACGCGATTGATCCCAAAAGTCAATAGCAGATAGGTGAATAAACCATATTTTACCAGTTTTAACTATTAACACGTATGCATAATACCATAATTGATGCATGCATGCATTCTAGGGGGATGGATGCATGCATGCATACATAAAAAATGTTGATAAGAATGCTTCTCGGATTTTTAATGAGCAACCTCCTACTTGTTCATTTTTATTGCTATCAAAACTAAGTCGCAATTTTAACAATTGCTTATAGTTAAAAATCAAAAAAATAAAAACAACTGCCCATGGTTCCACATGGTTGATCTCTTATATTAATTGTGTGATGCCTCCTCACCATATATATATATATATATATATATATATATATACATACGCACACACACACACACACACACACACACACATATATATATATATATATATATATATATATATATATATTTGTGTGTGTGTGCGTGTATGAACAATGAATACCTACATACACAATGTATGTAGAAAGCTGCAAACCTGAAACTCTATAGGCGTTGTAGTCTTCCGCGAAAGCATTTCATCACACTGCATGGACAAAATGCACATTGACTATTTCAGATGATTTTAGTCTTTTCCTCTAAAATCTTTGATTAAACAAGCACAAATTAGTATTGATTGTTCGCCCAAGTAAATTACAAGCACATACGAATAATGAGATAAATATGTCCCATTACTAATAAACCAAAAAGAACATAAGCCAAAATTTGTAATCTACCAGCTTAATGGAACATGTCTGGTGTTATACTATACAACCTTACTAGAGTGTAACACAAGCGTTGCACACGATAACGATGTTAAAAAATAGTATTTATTTTTAAATTGTTGCTAAAATATTTTATAAGATTGAGAGTTCAATCCTCACTGACTATATATATACAACAACAACAACAACTAAGTCATATATCTCAAACAAGTTGGGGTTAACTAGAGATGGAACCTCCCCCCCCCCCCCCTCCCCCCCAAACAAAAAACCCGGTTAAAAGCTTCAGTAAAAGCAAAATAAAGTTTAAAATAATTAGATATATAATAAAAGTAGTTGTAATGTGCCTCTAAAAAAACACGGAAAACCCAAGGTTCTAGTACATGGATTGCTAACTTTCATGCAATCCTATTCGATACCAACTCTTCGGATATACTCCAATTTCTTAAATCTCTTTTTACTATCTCCTCCCAAGTCATTTTAAGTCGACCCCTACCTCTTTTTGAGCCTTCGGCACGGCCTATAATTTTCATTTACAATTTGTGTTTTCTTGATAATAGAATTAATTTATATTTTATATTGTGTGATATATACATGTGTGTGCGTGTACACATACATAAAGTGTGTGTATATCGTATTGTCGCTTTTTTAAAACAATTATAAATAGATCAATGAACACTGAATAAATCGTTTCATTTAAGTAATCCGAATCAGTGACCAACATAACTAATTAAATATAAGAAGTTGAATGAAAAAAAAAAAAAAAAAAAAAAGAGAAAATTGAAAGGATCTTTGTACATGTTTGTAATTGAGAAGAGCATTGATCTTATGGTTAACTTATCTAAATGTGGACTTTTATCCATTTTTAATTTTCATTTTAAAATAACTTTATCTTTGTAATTTACCATATATTTCATATTGTTGTAGTAGGGTCACACTTTCAACTTTGATAACTACGAATTAATGTTATGTATCATTTAGTTGAGTAATGAGATGGATATGATTTGATGATATGTTGAAAGTTTTAATGTTTATATAATCTAATATTTGGCATAGTTCGTGCATTCACATTGTTATGCTGTAAAATATAAATTTATCTTCCATAGGTTGATCAAAATGGAATTATCTTATGTAATATATCGTAATTTTTTTGAGATAAATGAATAAGAAATTAAAGGAGTTATTATTATTTATGTGACATGGTTTAAATATATAAAATATATACTGAATCAAGAAAAAATAAATTTATCATTTTCCCATATATATCGATATTGTATACATAGAAATTTTCATATTTTTAGGATTTACTACATGTATTGGTGGATATTATTTAATCATATGTATTCAAATGGTTTAAGTTTACACTTACACAATTAGTTAAATATATGGACCTGAATGTTAAATGCTAGAAGATAACTGAAAAGAATATCAACGTGTTTTTTATTATTTTGGCATTGAAGTTAATAGAATTTTACAGTGCAACGTATGGTAAATTCATTTATTAAATAAATCGTAAAAGAATTTATTATTGTCACCGACATATATTATTTATGTTATGTGATTTATGTATTTGCATCTAAATGGTTTTTGACCAAATTATTGATGTGCATGTAGCGTGCAAGTTGAAACTCCAAATTTTTTTTCTTATTCACAAATATTAGTTGACTAAATTTAACAATTAGTTTGAATTTTAGATTATGTAATTGATTTAAATGTGTGGACTTTAATATAAAATTTTCATAGAAAACCCTAAAAGATTTGTAGTAATTTTTGTTAAATTAAGTTTTTAAACGTAAATTAGTGTGAAAAGTTATGCAGATAATTGTAAAGTGGTAAAGCATAGGACTTACAAATAAAATATCCACACTTCAGAGAATCAAGGAGAATAAAGATAACTGCTTGAATTAATATGAGAGCTTTAAATTCTTGTGCTTTACTGTTGTTTAATAGATATGAATTTCACGTGGCCAGATCTTACTTATAAAAGAAACTGAAATATAGCTAACAATTTGTTATATTACTGTGCCACTGGCTGTAAGAAAAGACCTGGATGTATGGGAAGTATATGTCTTTAAGATAACATTGAAGCTTTCTCGTTTCCATGCATCCCAATTTCAAATTGTGAATTTCAACCTGTTATGACATAATGTATGCAACATAATTCACTAACAGTTATCCAAAATAAGTAAAAATATATGCAACAGCACCTTTGTAAAGCTCCCATGAGGTGATAATACGACTTCTTCTTCTGATGGATTTCTTATGCCTCCGTCAGCCTATGGTAACATAATATTGTATTAAAGCTGTCTAGAAAATATATTTAAATTTATTCCACACAAGAATTAAATTATTACTCTCCAAATGCCTTTTCCAGAAGATTTTGTCATCAGTTTTTCCCTTGAAAACTTTAGCATGTAAACTTTCTTTGACTCTGTAGTTTTCGATGAAACAGTTGCATGTCTGTAAATTCAGCATATGAATCTTAAAGATTTCCAAGTAGATAGGAAATTATTCAAAGGAAAAAGCAAAGAATTCAAACCTCCCTAGATGTATGGAAGCAATCGGTCCTCCATAACCAAACATACCAAAAAAAGGCTGCAACCATACATAGTACAAACAACAAGACATCAACTCTCGCATGCTTAAGATCAACAAAACCTTTAAATAACTTAAAAAAGCTAAGCCACAACCCTGGTTTATTCACCAAAATACCAGTTTAAAATAATGATGCAACTTCAATGAATATGATACAAGCAGCGTCCTCACATAATAAAAATCGCTTTATTCAAGCCTTCAATGCATATACAAATGCATATATAATCATCGTAGTGTATCTAGATGTAAAAGAAGGTGGATACCCAGTGCCGAAGGCTCCCGTACTCAAGCGTGAGGACTTCCTAGACAGTCTCATATCTGGTACTATTCTCACGGCTTTCCGGGCTCTGGGGGTGGTCGATTAGCGCGCGCAGCCTTTCCCTCACATTATGTGAAGAGGCCGGGGCTCGAACCTGTGCGCTCCAGATTACCAGCCGGGTAACCTATTGAGCACTTCAACTAAAATTACTGAAACTATTCTTCGTATAGAATATCATTTAAGCAACTAGTAATTACGAAAAATTATATAATTACGGATGACAAGAAGTTTCTGTTTTATTAAATAAAAATGCTACAAGGAATTGAATTTTTAGCATGAATAAATGAAATAATAATGGTATTTCACTCTTCCTCCACTTCTCTAATTTCGTCGTTTTCTGCAGATATTACACTGGATTTTTAAAATGAAATATCCTTTTGTAGTCTAATCAAAATTAAGCTTTATTTATAACTACTGCTGGAATTATGATGATCTTTACGAGTTACATATATAATTAACAGGAAAAAAACAGAATGTCCATGCTCAACTAGCACTATCCAAATCATAGAAGTGATGCTTCACTAGTACAAAATAATTTCACATTAATAAAACAACTCTCTTTTCTTTCTTTCGAAAAGGGACTTTTATTACCCCCCAAAATTCATATGCTTCAACAATAAGCTTCATGAAAACCTTACAACCCCCTAACCTAGGTAGGTGTAATAAAACAAACTTTATGTATAGAGAATGATATCACATTTGGAACACTTGAAATCTCACCATCAGGTATGGGGCTTTCCCACCGACTGCAGTTTGCCTATAAGATCTATGGGTTGATGCTCCCATTTTCCCCCTGGATTGAGTAAATATAGCATGTTTTAGAGTAAATATATGAACTTCTGAGTTATCTGGAATCTGAAGAATACTATAGACAGTGCCCAACATATTTCAACTATTCTTAGCCTAACTGTCTAGCGTCTACTTATAAAGGTAATTAAATAATGAAATAGCGGTATAGCATTAGATCAGAAATAGATTGGTTTTCTTCATTTGATAAGCAACCTGGTTTATAGTAAGAAAACCTAACCAAAATATTGCACACACAAATAAGTAGCCTTGTTTGAACTGACTGGTAGCATGTACTATATGAGTACATGAAAAATATGCCCCATACAATAAATCTGCAGGGCTATATCAAGTGTTACAATGATCAAATGATGAAATGTCATGGTTATGTAATTTGTTTCAATCACATACCACTTTGATATAGATTTTTCTCTGCTGCAATCCATTCCAGGGCCGCTATCAAATATAACAATCTTCTGCCTATCAATTGTTATTCTGTACTAAAAGGACCACATATCAAATTGTGGCAACTAAATGAATTATAGCTCTATTAAACCAACATACACTTGTAGACATGGATTATAAAATTAGATATGCAAGAATTGGATAATGCTGCCTCAAATAAAGATTTCATTTTGTGGAAAAAAAGATCTCTATATTATGTTGTATATTTTGCAGATTTTTGTATGCATATTCTGCTGGTAGGTTTAAAATTTTCGTCAAATTTGATCTTTGCTGTGCCACCTTATCATATTTTTTGAACAACGACTATTAATGGATGCCAAAGGGTCAGAAACCAAAACACCTGGCAACAACTCAAGCTGTGTCTTACCACTAGAAACAGTGGTCACTGGCCATACTAGGTTATTTTAGTATGAGTTAAAAATGGACAATAGCATACCATATCTAATTGTATCTTCATCTACAGGCATGATTACTCTATATTCAACAGGCATTATTTAATATATGAGATCTCAAATTTTTCGTTATCGATTAGAGGTTGCATGTGCTATCTCGTTAAAAGGTTCCATACATCTACCTTTTATCGGTATATTTCTTTACATAATAATTTTGCCTTTTTATCCATTATAGGTCGTAACATTTCTCGAGCATGGATTATGAATAAAATCCATCTTCCAACAGTCATATACATATCATTTTTGCATAAAACTGAGAAAACATGTGTCACTAATAAATATGTGATGAACAATTGAACCACTCGAGCACTTAGTTTGATGGATCTTTATGCAAAAGAACGCTAAAAATTATAGTGGTTGATGCCATAGCGATAAATTTATCACGTGTCATTTTCAAACTTGTATGTTAGCAAAAAATCTAAAAATAATCTTACATACTTGATAAGCTTTCTTTCACCTGGAGCATTAGTCCATACAGCTTGTAATGAGTTGTCCTAATAAAAGAGGGAGGAAAAAAAAGAACAATGTATTGGCCTTGATCAGCATAAAAAGATGGTTTAGATGAAAAATGCTAAGGTATTCAAAATAGATGACTGCATTGTTGTGACTCACAATTAAGTCTGCTAAGGCGGTTTCAAAGGTATATTCTGGCGGCAGTTCTTTAAGGATATCAGTGCTCGGGGTTAAATCCCACATATTCTGAAGCACGGTACATAAATTATGTGTATTGGGGTTGCAGTGTACAAAGTAAAACAAAGTTCAGGGACAAAGTAATAATAACATTGATAATAGTACAACTTAAAGTACAAAATACTTACGTGAAATGTATCAACAGACTCTGCATTGCCATCCTACAATAAATATTAGGAAAGGCTATCAATAATTTGACAATATTATAAAATGATAGGGAATCTCTAGATGACCGCCTGTACTTCATACTAAGATACTTATACATTATCTGGTTTCTATTGATGTCATCAAACCAATCTTCCATTTATTTTTTATTTTTTAGGGAAGTAAATGGTATGTTACAAGTGCATTCGGCAATAAAATAAATGCATAGCTGGATACAATTGACCTAAATATAAAAATAAAATAAAACGTAATGAATTGATTAGTGAAGTACATGAAGCTTTAGAATATGACATCTATCGGTTCTGAAATGTTTAAAGCATATTTTCCTCCTCACTTCACAATCATGCATGTCTTCAAAATAGATATCATTGTTCCATGATATCTTTCTCTTCAAATTATTGGAAGGCTTCCCCGATTTGTCAACTTCTTTCTTAATTTCACGTACAAAATCCTCAACTGGCATATCATCGCCCGGATTGTGCAATGTCACTTTCGTACTTGAACCATCTGGAAGTAAAATTTGAAATTTATATTTCCTCTTGGTATTTTCATCATCTTCATCAGCCACTTCAAGAAATGTTCTCTTGAAACTGTTTCTTGCCATATCCTTGAATTGAATTAAACAAATATCTAAGATGTTAGAAATGCAAAACGTTAAGAGAAAAACTCAAAAAAAGTTCAAACATGCAACTTTTTTCTTAAGTACACCTAAACAGATGATGGCAGACTATTGTTATAAAATATTTCAATGGAACCTTACATACTATTAAATTACAAAACATTTAAGCTATAAGAGAAATTCAGAGTATTAGTGCAAAAGTTACAATGAATTTAAGCCCCTTTGCAATTACAGGTTACCAACCATCAAAATATATATATATAAGTATTGTGATAATAGCTATATCACTCATTACCAACTATGTTGTTCTTACCTAATGTTTTCTTGAAATGTTGAATACGAAAAGTGTTGAATGTTTAATGTTGAATATTGACTGCTCAAAGTTGAATAATTGAAATACTCTTTGCTTGCATTCTGATTGAAAGTTTGATTCCTAAACATAAATGGCCACATTAACAATATTATCTTTGGTTTTGAAACTTAGGAAAATAGTATGAAGCACAAAATTCATCATTTTTTAAGCTTTGAGGACATGCTCTCAATTTTTAGTGGAAATGACAAACTTTTCAATTAAATATAGCAAAAAGACAAAAATTTGGTGAAAAAGACACTGTGTGTAAAAGTTTTGCATAATGTTTTCATATAATGATACTATACGGTATCATTTTAATATGATCGTGACTAAATTTTGTAAAGGCTATCCTTAAGTTTAAAATTTTATATTGTTGATTATGAAAGAACTAGTTTGTTAAGCAAATTTATTTTTTGTATCCTGTTTTTTTTTTCTTTATGTGATGTGTGCTTTGAATCGGTAAATAAGGTTTATTTTTTAAATCCTATTTTTACATTATATTAAGATTTGATTTGATATTATTTGTAGAGATGCATTTTGAATATGTAAAATAAGTTTATTTGTATCCTATTATTAAACAATAGTGAGATTTTAAAAATATCTAAAGGGGCATTATTGGTAATTCACGTGTATGCCAAAAAAGAATGACACCAAAGGTATTGCATATTTTTAAGTTGCAACATATACTTCTTTCCTTAAGCCTTTTGTTCTATTATTGATTACGGAATAATTAATTTGTTAAGCAAATTTATTTTCCGTATCCTATTTTTTAAGTGATATGATCTAATCTCTTTATATAAAGATGTGTGCTTTGAATCGGTAAAAAAGGTTTATTTTTTAAATTATATGTTTACGTTATACTAAGATTTAATTTGGTATTATTTGTAGAGACGTATTTTGAATTAGTAAAATAAGGCTGTTCGTCGGATCCTATTACTAAGTTTTAGTGGGTTTTAATAATATTTGAAGGGGCATTTTTGGTCATTCACGTGTATATCAAAAAAGCGTGACACCAAAGATATTACAACTATTAATAAAGAAAAGATAATAAGATTTAATTTGGTATTATTTGTAGATATGTATTTTAAATGAGTAAAATAAACTTATTTGTCGGATCCTATTATTAAGTGACAATGGGGTTTTAAATAATATATAAAGGGTCATTTTTGTAGTTTACGAGTATACCAAAAAAAAGTAACAACAAAGGTAATACAACTATTAACAAAGATAAAGATATTAAGAATTAATTTTGTATTATTTGTAGAGATGTATTTTGAATTAGTAAAATAAGCCTATTTATCGGATCCTATTATTAAGCGATAGTGGGGTGTTAATAATAACTAAATGGGCATTTTTGGTAGTTCGCGTGTGTACCAAAAAGGTGTGACACTACAACTATGAGCGTTGCAGCATGCGCTTCGCGCATGATCATGCCATATTTTTTGCATCTGAATTATTTTTTTACAACCTGTATATGTTTGACGCATTCAAGAATGAATGATTTGCATGCATACTTAGTCATATTTTTCCGTCAAAAATACGTGTTGTTAGTTTGAATATTTATTTCTAGATTGCAATATCTTTTTTAGTTAATTTTAACTTGCATTTGTATTATTAATTAGTGAAGATCGATTTTATAATAGAAGTTCATTATATCTTATTTGCAAGTAATTTTAAATTCTGCTATTATTTGATGAAAAGCAATTTGAATTTGTGAAGGAAATGTAATTAGTTGATCTGATTCTTAAGGGATATTAGAGGGATATTTTTGAATGTGATTAAAGCAATTGCAAGAAAAAAGATAGAAAATAACAGCTTAATATTTAAAAAGTTATTTGTAGGGTTATTTTAGGAAGTTTGCGGTCGGACCAAACACTTGCGCTTCCAGACAACTATATATTAATAAAGATTAATAGATATTAGAGCAATCTTCAATGCTATAGTAGTTGTCATATTAAATACATTACACATATACTAACAATGTGAAGTGAAACTTTATCTTCAATACTAATGTGTAATAGATTTTTGATATGATGTGGCAAACAAAATAGAAGATATTGTCAATTGCAATGTCTAGTTGTAGACATTGTATTTCACAATGTTAAACCAATCACACTTAATTAAATATAAACAATTGAAATAAATATATTATTTGTCATAATTTGATTGGTTACATGAGTGAAATTATTGTTTAAATAACATTTGCATTAGAGCATCTCCAATGCTAAACAATATTATTTCATTATATACCTATGTGGCATGGGCACTTAGACAATGTTAAACTTATACTACTTCACATTACAACAAAATAAAATTATTTTCTCCAATGCAAACATTTTAATGCATTGAAATTTGTCCAGGAGGCAAAAAGTTAGTGGTGTTTATCCTTTCACATTGTGTATTACAATGTCTAGTAGTAGACATTTCAATTCACAATGTCTACCAAAAATGATGTCATATCATTTTTCACATTGTTATCACTTCACCATTGAAGATTAAAAATTAAACCAAAATGTCTAATGTCTATGTGTCATTCATTTTACACTGAAAATAGAAGTGGGTTAGAGATGCTCTTAGAGCATCTCCAATGTGAAGGCAATGTAATGTCAGTAGAACACTACGTGGAAACAACAGCTTCACAATTTGAAACCTACGTGTCAAAAAAAATAGCATACATAATAAAAGGATCTCCAACGCAAATTTAAAGGAAAAGTGGAATTGGTCTAGCTGGCATAAACTGACGCATAATTTTTGATGGAAAAAGCCAAGAACAGGTAAAAAATGGAGTAGTGGTCTCCAAAAGAATAGGTTACAAGGTGACGTGTATGTTGGGTAAATGCAGATGGGGTCCGATGGAATTAAAAAAGCAGTTGGGTACAATTACGTGCAGGTTGCAAATTGTCTAATACAATGTCTGAAACTAGACATCCTCTTTCAGAATGTGGATTTTTTTTGCCACATCAGATTACACATAAAAATCTACATTGCATTGGAGAAGGAAAAAAGAAACTCGTTCTCAAGTGCCTATGTGTCATTGACATTACAAAACAATTACATTAGCATTAAAGATGCTCTTAAAGTGTACTTTTCTCTTTTTAATGTGTACGTTAATTTAACATTGTGAACACACAGATTAAGTTAGACAATGCATGTTCTATACATTGGAGATGCTCTAAAGATTATTTTTCAACATTATTACGGTGTGTTCAACTGGTTTATGTTATTTAATAGAAGCTATTTGATATACTACACTACGGTGAGTAAGTATTTCAACTGGTGTATTAATCTATTAAATACCATTACGGTACATGATACAAAACACGATTAATCATTGGTTACTTTTTTTTCAACGTTATTACAGGACATAAGTTTTTCAAGTGCTGTATCAATCTATTGAATAGCATTTACCGAAATCAAATTGCTATTTTTATCATCAAGCATTTTAATATCAAACAAAAGCAAAATTGGATAGACGAAGCTACAGACATTTTCCGAATGCCAAACAGCTAGAAAAATACCGTAACAAACATAATTCAAATTTCAAACACCAAGCTTAACAAACCCCTATATTTCATTCATAGATCACGATTTCCTAGACTGATCTAGGACTCAAAGCATCAAATCACGCAGTAAAACATCTCACCGGAGTGTTAAAAAAAAGGCTCAAACAAATAAACAATCAGCATTACATGCATGACACAAGAAACCGCATAGAATTTTACCAGGGAAAAAAAAATAACAAAAAAGCGAATCAGACTGAAAAAAGAATGAGTTTAGAGATTACGTTTGAAAACTGGATTTCTGGAAGATTAGGGTTTTGGGAAACGGGCGAACAGTTTGGAATGTTAAGAGACTGGCAAACAGAGGACAAAGCGCTTTCTTATTGATTTGTGGGGGCAACCTCTCTGGTTGGCTATGCCTGTCTTGTATAATGTGCAGGTGCAATTGCAATGCGATGGCTATTGATTGAGTTGTTTTATTTTGAGCAAGACGTGGAAATATTCAATTAGCGTGGAGGAAACAGCTAATATTTTAATTAGTGGTGTATCCAGGTGGAAGTAATGAATGATTTTGATTGGTATGTTGTACTCATGAACCATAGATTATTTCGTATGCATCCAAATAAATTTATGCAGCATATTTTATTTTAGTTGATGTACATCATCCTTATCCCAAGAGTACCCTCGTTTAAAATTAAAATATTTCTCAGCATTCAATTTTTTTACTAGTTTCCCATTTTTCAAATTTTAGGTCCATAGCTATGGTGTTATGGAATCTCGCAGTTGAAGCTCGAACCAACATGGCAACATATAAATTGGTTAATTAGATTAAGGAGAGAAATGTGTTATTGCTGATATTCAAAAATATCTAGTAGAATCGAGAAGGTTTGGATTTCGTTTCCTTTTGAATAACGGTTTCCTCTTTCTTTTCTATTTATATTTTCATATCAAACTGTGATTTTGTATCATCTAAATTTGACGTTTTACTTTAATGTACAATCACATGTACATTTTACTTTAATGAAAAATACTTATGTCTTACGTATATGACCATTGAATTTTATTTCTCATTCGGTCCTCTTCATATTTCAAAATTCATGTACATTATCTCAAAACATTGTCAGAAAATACAAAAAAAGAAAAAAGATGCGAGGAAATATTTAGTGAATGGTCTTAATTTTGTTGAATATAAAGAAATTAATTTACTTTACATTTATTAAAGTCCATTTTTCCTTTGCATATTTATCTTATATTTTGTTTTATATGGTTTTTGTTGTTATTTCAACCAGGGTTTAATGATCGCATAGTTAACAAAAAAATTGAAGGATATAAACTTCATAGATGTTATAATTGAACATTTGATATACGTTATTGAATTGTAATATTTTATTATGCAATATTTATAGCATATTTTCCCTTGCATTTTTTATTTATTATCATTTTTGGTTGTTGGTTGGAAGATGTTGATCATGACAAAATTGAGAATTTGCTTATTGTTTCAAATGAAAAGGTGCTTGATAATGAAAACAAACATAAAGAGGATCGATCAAATGCTTTAAAAGGCATGCAAGTTGATTTGATGGGTTATTTTCTAATAAATAGAGTGAGTATTTATTAAAAATTTCATCGTCCTAAGTATCTTCCTAAATTCGATAACTGTTGTAATGACCCGAAAATTTCCCCTCGCGGAAAATCGCCGGATACACTAACTTCGGGCATACAACACATCAGAACAAACAATAGAAAACTTTTATAAACATTGTAATAATGTTACATCAGAGTACAGAATATCAGAGTACATCGAATATATTACAGCGAAAAATTAATTTACAATAAATGTAATACACTGCAGCGGAAAACGAATAAACTAACACAGCGGAAGACTACCAATGCTTTGCGCACAGCTTTAAGTTTCGATTCAGAATCCTGCTCAAATATATCTGCTAAATAAGCTACTCGACAGCCCGTGTGGAAAATGTGGGCACCTGAGTTTGCAAGTGAAACAAAATACGAGTCAGTCATGGGACTGGTATGAGAAATCTTTACTTAACTTATCTAATAATAAGGCTAATTACAGGACCACACCGCTAACGCGGAACGGGTTTACTCCATTGGATTGTCGGTGCAAGAAATAAAGTAAATCGTTAAACAACGCAATGCTTTTAGAAAAATGAAACCATTATAAGACTCAAGTCCCATCACACAATGCAACGCAAACCGGGGATGATAGAGTTTTACCTTATAATGGTCAAAAATGCTTGATACGATAAAACGGATTTAATATCATTATTAGTGTATATATGTTTCAAAAACATTTCAATCATAATGTATCAATCATAGACGGCATAGCTACCATATACTATGTCGCCATACTAGTTATACAATCAAAATTGTATGGTGTCGTATTGGAAGTTGGATTTCCATCATGAACCAAGGCAAGAGATAGTCCTTACCGAATTCGAGACAATCTAGCCCATGTCTCAGGACACATACTCAGGTTAGCCCTTAGGAGCCACATGGCCGGTCCCCAACTTACGTTGGTGGATTATATATAAATTCATGAACAATACGTCTACCCGTCCTATGGGGCGTAAAATAGAGCCACTAGGGATTCAAATACCGAGGCGCCTTGCAGTCCGTCATCCACATAGGTAAAATGTCTGAGCTTCATACCATGACACCACTCCTAGCTAGAAAGAAACGCATGTTCTCCCTAGATCCTTCTTCTGTTTCTGGTTCATACCAGGGTGTGAGGCTCGCGAAGTATCGCTACACAAATCTATGTTAAATGAAGTTGTGCTTTGATCATCAACCACAAGGTTCTGCTTTTCAACAAAAGCCTTGATCATTTGCATTTTAGCATGCCACATTGTCAATCCATACCATACCATTGATTTCTGCCAATATCTAACCTCTAAGCTCGTACGTCTCAGAGAAGGGTGTTATACAAGAGAATAAATTCTCAGCCACCAAACAAATATATATTTAGCAAAGATCAACGAATACAGCATAAAGGAATACAACGTCAGACATACCATCCATTTACAAGTTCTTTTTGGGTCTGAACGAAACCGGAGGCACCTTATTCCTCGTTCCGTATGTCCCATACAGGAGAGAGGTCCTCGCATATCCGGACAATCAACAAGTACGTCCGGACAACTACCACTATAACCCTTTCAAGGCAGCAACTCTAATCAAAGGCATCAGTAGCCGTCCATTCAATGTGGAGATCACCGATCTTCAACCATCGTCTTCATCTTCGACTTTTAATCGTCGTAGTAATTATTCAGAATGGGTTAAAGCCGGTCTTTCTGAATAATTCGCGTATTTTATAATCAAAAATCAAGTGCTATAAAAATACATCATGCGCTACATTCCAACTCAGAATATTTTAATAAAATATTCACATTATTAGGGAAAGGTTCCCATTAATTTTATCAAGGATAAATCATTCAAAATCTTCTTTTCATAGATTCATTAAAACTCCAATTTGGTTTTAATATCAAAAATCATTACTTTATGATTATTCAACTTTAAGAAATTAATCTTGTCTTTAACTGGGTTAAAGAACCAATGTCATTAAAAACATAGTTCACGATAAACCCAAAATCATCTTTGTAACAACCCTGAATTTTGGGGCCAATTTAAAATTTTATTTTAAGTTATTTTAATGATTTTTGGTTATTTAAAATAATTTATTTTAAATAATAACAATTAAAAATTTTATTTTATTTTAGAAATTTTGTTGAAAATGAGTCCAGATTTAAAATTTCAAATTTTAAATAATTATTAAACAATAGAAGAAAATATATATATAATTTGAATAAAAAGTTTTACAGTAAAAATACAATTTTAGAGTTGGTATTTTACAAAATAAAAAAAGGGGCTTAAATTAAAAAGTTACATTGTCATTTTGTTGAAATGAAAAGATTTCATTTTCAAGGTAATAAAAGTTTGCATTTTTGTCATATAAACAAGTTTGCATTTTTGTCATATAGGCAAAATAAAACCATTGTTGTGTCGCATTAATTTACACAATGGAAATATAATGTATCATTTCGTTTACATTAAAAAGTTTGCATTGTAATTTTTGTTTACAATAAAGAGAATGAAATGTATCATTTTTATTTACATTAAAATGTTTAAAAGAAAAAAGTATTATTTTTGTTGCAAAACAAAATATTCATTTTTGTTAGAATTAGAATGACGCACAAAATATCCATTTTGTTGAATAGTAAATGACACATAGAATTTTTGTGAATTGAAATGAATTGGGCCTGAATAGGAGAAAGTGGTTTAATGGGTCTTTAATGTGATTAAGGGACTGGAACATTATATATAAATAAATAAATAAATAAATAAATGGTCCACCCCTATTTCTCCATTATTATGTATCCTTTTTATATTCACACATTACATAATTCCAATTTCAAAACGTATGTATCTTAAACCACTCAATTTATTAATTAATGTCATTCATTTCATAATTAATTTTTCTTAATTGATTGCTTACTAAATTTAACTATTATCTCTATTAATTCTTCTCCGTTTGCAACGTTCATTTATAAATTGTATCATTCTCCTTCCATTGCTTCCATTATAAATTTACTATTTACACATGTTTGAATGATTCCAAACTCCAAATATATATACCACTAGTTAGACATTATATTGCTATTAATATTTTAAATTTCTTTCTTATGTTTGTAACATACATTAATTACTAATTAACGTATATTAATTTTTGTTGTAACGTACATAAATTAAAATTGTAATATAGATTGATTGTTATCAAATCATTTATTGTTTCTCTCCTTATATATGTTTATATACATCAATTTTATGCTTTTGTTTCCAATAAACTTTATTTTCAAGTTTTAAAATTCAAACGTTCGTGTATGCTCATATACGTAGGGGTGAGCATTATTCGGTTAAACCAAATAAACCAACCAAACCAGTGTATTTTGGTCGGTTTGGTTCAGTTTTGAAATTAAATCGGTTTGTAATCGGCCCGGAAAAATATTAAGTTCGGTTATTGGTTTAACCAAATTAACCGAACTTTTACTATATTTTCAAAATTATTAATGTTATAATAAATATTTTAGGTTAGTTTAGTTATTGAAGTAAATTTTAATCATCACCTATGTGTCAAAATTAATATTAGAAAGCATAAAAATCATAATTAATAATAATCTAATCATGTATTTATAATTTATTTTAAATTATAGTGAATATTCCAAACACAAAGGCGTAAAAAAATTTAGTTCGGTTTAATCGGATAACCAACCGAACCAACCAAATTTAATTTGGTTTGTTTGGTTTGGTTTTCATTTTTATTGGTTTTAGTTTGGTTTGGAAATTTTCATCATCGGATAAACCAAACCAACCAAACGCTCACCCCTACATATACGCATAAGCTATTAATTTAACTTAATTCCAACTCTTATATATCAACATACAGTTATTTTTGTGAAAATAAATTAATTAAAATAATGAAACATAAAATACTATAACATAAATGCCCCATTCTCTCTCTTCCTTTCACATGCATATATTCCATTTTAGAACATAATCAAAGGGGGATTTGAGGGAAGAAATAAAGGGAGAAGTAAATTCGCCACCTCAGCCATAATATTATAATATTCTAAACTCTCCACTACATATTATCTTTTCCTCTCCACAAATTCTCATTTCTTTTTTTTTTCCTCAAAATTTAACAGCAGCCTTCTTTCTCTCCCTCCCTCTCTCTCTCTCTCTCAAAACTCTGCATGAAATTAAATAATTTATATCTCCCAAACCATAAGGAGTTAGGCCATGAGATTTTGTGAGCGCTTAGAGAATGAAGAGTGCTACTCGCGCCTAAAATTAGGTGAAGAATTGGAAAGCATGACTGGTGAGAAGTCTTAATTTATTTTTATTATTATTTATTTTAAATAATATGAATAAATCGTAACTGTGTTCTCCTCCATTCACTGTATATGCCATGCTTCGTGATTTGATTTGAACTGTGACTTGTGTGTTATGTGGATCTGAAAAATTAACATGTTTGTTAATTAGAATTGGGTTTAACAAAAATGATCAGTTTGTTAATTAGTGAGATATCTGATCTAAATAATTTAAAATAAATTACTTGTTATCGTGTGTAGTGATTCATACATGTTCGTGATTGGATTCTAAATGTTTGATGCTCACTACAACAAAAACACCATATTACAACTTTAATTTTACAACAGTGGTAAAAGCATCGTCGTAATAAATGGATTTTTACAACAGTGGTAAAAGCACCGTTGTAATAAATGGTTTTTTACAACGGTGGCAAAAGCACCATTGTAATAAATGGTTTTTTACAATTGTCAATTCCCTAAAGTTGTAATAAACGTATTTTTAACAAGTTTTTGTTTTGTTAGTTGTAATAGATGCCCATTACAAACTTCATGTTTATAATATCTATATTTAATAACTAATTATATTAATATTTAATAATAATTAATAATAAACTTAGGAATCAATAATATTTATTAATTATTATTAAATATTTAATAGTTAATAAGTTGTAATTAATGTTTAATAGTTAATGTTAACTACTTATTAATTAATATTTAGGTGGCATATACATTATAAGCTTTTAATAGTTATTACTCGATTATAACTAAGTAGAAATGTGAGAACCCAACTTTGATGATCCTAGATTATATTGATTTCAATTAAATCCAGAATATTTGGGGTGAATAAATAAATAAATCATTTGTGATAAGTACATGATGAATATGTGAAATTGTGCATGATTAAAATGGTGAATAAACATACACATTTGTTTGTATATTGTGTATGTGACATGAAAAATTTGTTTAAGTGTTATAATGATTTGGGGCTTAAGTTTTATAAGGGTTAACATTAAATCTAAGGGCAAAATGGACATTGGCAATGGTGAAACCCTACCCGTATGAAGCAAATAAAAGAAAATAGGCCGTCGGTTTCCATTTCATTCTCTCGTTCTAAAAAAAAAAACTTAAAAATGGCCGAAGCCCTAGAAATCGAATTGGGGAAATCAACAAATCGACCAACGTCTCACATCAAATAGAACTAATTTTGAGAGAAATGGTTTCCAAGGGGAAGCGACAGTAGATCTGGGGGAGATCGAAACCCAAATAGAGGAACTACGGAGAGAAATCGAGATCTGGAAGCTAATCGGGTTTAAGGTGAGTGTATTTCCCTCTGTTAGGCACTATGACCTTTAATAGGAAGCTGATTTGCAAGTAATTCGTTTATGTGAAAAGGTAGGTCGAGAGACTCCAATTCGTGAGTGAATTTTCATTCGAGCTGGACAACATCATAGGTCAATTCAGGTGAATTTTCATTTTCTAGATTGGAGGTCGGTCCTTTGAAAGGAAAAAACAAACCCTAATTTTTGGGTTTCTCGGTTGTTGCTATCCTATTTTCGATAAATTGCTGAGTGTATGATCAATAATGGGTTATTTACTGATACTGCACTCATATGCCTTTGGACTATGTAATGCTGTTGTGCGCCTTTTTCTTTTTTTCTTATAATGAAATTGCAATTTCCTCCAGTCTATTGCCGGTGGCCCTGTACACTCAATTGCCATATACATCACTCGTATGAACCCAAAATCCTTGCATTAGTTTGGAATTTGAAATTTTTATTTATGTTAACATGCAAAATACTTTTGTTGGGAGAACGTTCATCATTCATTGTTTCATGCAGGCTTGTTTGGACAACTTTAATCATCACAATATTGACGTTGCTTGCAACCTTCTAGAAACATGTGGGTGGTTTCTTTATCGATCACCTGAAACAACAATTCGTATGTCAAATATGTTGGAGATGCTCATGCGTTTAAAAAATGTAAAAAACTTGGATCCACGTCATAGTACTTTGGTAGAAAATGCATACTACATATGCAAACCGCCTGAACGGTCTGCTTCATTTCAGATATAGAATCAGTTTTGAAACTTATGTTGGAATTTTCTTTTCTATACTAATACACTTTGAACCTAGATAAATATGTACTTCTTAGAAACAATTGTCTTGAGAAATAAGTTAATCTTTAAAATTAGCCCATCCTTGCTTTCATTCGTAGGTCCACCCTTGATACTGTCTGAACATTCTATTATACTTAATCTATAGGTTTACGGGTGTTTGCTTATGTTATTCAGTTTGTTTGCCTAGCTATAAGCAGGTGCTTTGCAGCTATATCTATATATTTTTATAAAGGAAAAGGACTTTACACTTTATAGCTATCTTCTGTGTTGCACCATAAAATAAAATACTAGAACCATCTCTTTCTGTTTTGGAATTCAATGGTTGTAGGGTAGTAAAAAAAAATTTAAAGGAGAACTGGTTGTTGGATAAACATAGTGTTTATATGAGATGATTGCTGAATAGTAATATAATCTTTACCAGTAGTTAAATTTTGGTATAAACAATGTATAGGTTAAAATAGGAGATCTTGGAGAAGCAGCAGTAGTAGAAAGGAACCACGCAGCACGCATAATGACTGGAACGCCCGAATACATGGCACTTGAACTATACGAAGAGAACAGTGCAAAAGTGAGTTGTGACTGTATTATGTAAAAGTGAGGAATGTATGTATTGTTATGACTGTATTATGTAAAAGTGAGTTGTACGATAGTGGATCACAAAGTTGTACTAATTCAAATATTGAAATAAAATATTTAATTGATTATTTCAGTTCAGTGTAGTATCATTTTATTCAATATAAATATTTATTTTTATATGAAATGTAATGTATGAAGAAACAAAAATCATATTGTTATAATTAATTGTAGTACGAATTACTACAACGGTGAAAAAATGTTGTAATATGTATTACTACAATGGTGGAAAATAGTTGTAAAATATTCATTTTACAACGGTGTTGCAACGGTGTATAAAAGTTGTAAAAGATTCAGTCTATTACAACTTCTAGTTAGACGACGGTGGCTTCACCTTTGTAAAAAGTCTTTTACAACTATTTTCCACCGTTGTAATAGGGTCATTTTGTTGTAGTGGCTGTTTGGTGTTCTGTTAATTTGATGGAATATTTATGTTGAATTAAAACTTGACAAATTGAACATGTCATAATGTTGTGTTATTAGATGCGTTAATAAACAAATTTGTTAAACCAAATCACCTTGTTCTGTTATGAGATTTGTTAATTTACAACTATGTTAATTAGAAAAATAGTAGAACAAAATCATTATGTTGTGGTTGTTAGATTTGTTAATCCAAGAATTCACATTTATGTTAAATTAGAATTGTTATATAAAACCATCGTTTTATGTTGAAATAAGAATTGGCATATAAAAACATCGTTTTATGCTGAAATGAGAATTGCTATATTAAAAATGTCAATATATTAGAAATATGATCACATTAGAAAAGTGTTTACATTAGAAAAATGTTTACATTAGAAATATGATTACATTTTTATGTAATGTTAAAAATAAAAAGATTACATTTTTATGTGATGTTAAAAGAATAAATTGTCATCTTTTATTAGAGAATAAATTGTCATCTTTTATTAGGGAATAAGTTGTCATCTTTTGTTAGAAAATAAAAGAACATTTATGTTAGAAATAAAAGAACATTTATGCTAGAATTCAAAATGACATTTATGTTAAGATTCAAAAATGACATTTATGTTAGATAAAAAAATGTCCTTATACCCGAAGGGTCATTAGATTAAAATTATCATACCTGTTAAAATAAGAGAGTTGAAAGATAGAAATTTTCATGTAATGATAATTACATTTTTTTATGTAATTAAAAAAGTAGGATTTGACTTGTAATATAAATTACATTTTTAAAGTGATCAAGGAGTAGAATTTGCAGTGTAATTAAAGTTACATTTTTATAATTATAAGATAAAAATTTACCGTCGTAATGAAAATTACATTTTTAATGTAATTAAGAAGAAGAATTTGACATTGTAATCATAAATTACATTTTTAATGTAATTTAACAATATAGAAATTTTCACCGTAATGTTAATTACATTTTTTTAATGTAATTAAAGAGTAGGATCTTACATGGTAAATTAAAAGACAAGATTGGACATGTAATGTTAATTACATTTTTTTATGTAATTAGAAAGGAAATGTAATAACTTACATTTTTCAATGTAAAAGAAAGGAAATGAAATAACTTACATTTTTATTAATATAATTAAAAAGAAGAAAATTACATTTTTCTTAATGTAATCAAAAGAAGGAAATATTACATTTTTATAATGTAATAAAAGAAGTTAGAAGAATTACATTCTTTATAATGTGATAAAAGAGAATAAAATAAAGAATACCTTCTTTTTATGTAGAAAAGAATATGTTTTTAATGCAAGTTAGAACATAGAAAAATGATCATATTTACAAAATAAAAATATGCTAACATTAAAAATCTCATTTTTTTATGTAAAGTTAGAATATTCCAAAATTAAGATATTTTGAAATGAGAAACATTTTAAAATAATATTTTTAGTAGAACAATTATAATGATTAATTAAAATTGTACTTGGACACGAGGTTAGATCATATTTGGGGTGGAAATCTGCCCGGACCCTACCGGCATATCCAGCAGCCACAAATGATGGGCTTAATGTGAGAGGTCCAAGTGCGCAAATACAAATTGGGCCAAGACACGGGGTTAAGCCCAACTTGTGGGATAAGTCTGCCCGGAACCGACCGGCCTATCCAGCATCCACAAGTTGCAGGCCTAATGTGAGAGGTCTGACCCATATTAAAATATAAATGGTTAAATAGAAAATGGAAATTATTTATACCGTCAATGGTTAAATAGAAATTGACATTATTTTCACACCGTTATGTGTTAATAATAAAATGAATATTTTCACCTCCAAGTTTATTATAAAAGAAAGTTACATTTTTAATGTAATAAGATAAGGATTAGAAAAGTTTTACATTTTTCTTAATGTAAATAAGAATCAGAAGAAAATTATTTTTTTATGTAATTAATTTTAAGAACATAAAAAGTACATTTTTGTGTAATTAAGTCAAATTGCATGTGAATTAGATTGAAAGTGGAAATTTTACATTTATCATGTAAATTAAGATAAAGGAGAAAAATTACATCTTATGTAATCAAGTAAAAGTAGAAAGAAGTTTACATTTTTAATGTAATTAGATTATAGAAATAATTTACATTTTTAATGTAAATTAGATTAAGAAAAAGAAAAGTTTACATTTTTAATATGAATAAGAATTAAGATTTAAGTGAAAATTTAAATTTTCATGTAATTAAGATTTAGGGATAAAATCACATTTCCATGTAAAAAGAATTAGGGAAGAAAATTTCCTTTTTCATGTAATTAGTTTTAATGTAAGTGAATTTTACGTTCTTTATGTAAATAGATTTTCAGTGAAAATTATAACAATGGAAATTTAATCTTAAATTAATTAGATTTCATTAAAAGATTAACAAAGTTATTATTTTTGCAGAATTGAAGTTGACACCAAAATATATTGCATTTTTGTTAGAATTGAAATGACACAAAAATACTCATTTTTGTTAAAATTATAAATGACGTACAAAAATATTCATGTTTGTTGAAATGAAACACAAAAACACCCATATTTGTTGAAATTGGAATGATACACGGAATATACAATTTTTGTGTAAAATGAAAGCTGAAAACAAAATATACATTTTGTGTATAGGATATGTATGGAAATTTAAAATGAAAAAAACACATTGTTGTGTGTGATGATATATATCAATATTGGATATAAATAAGAATATTTGTTGTTAGCAGGATATAATGTAGTAAAATACATTATAAACATATCGATATGAAATTGTTTTCAAATTTATATATGCGAGAATTATTTGGAAAGTACGAGTTTACTCTCATTCCAAATAATGATACTACGTTCGAAGAATTGAAGACGACGATCTTCACATCGAATGGGTAACTAGTGTTGAGGCCTTGGATTGATTTGCTCCCAAGACGGGGCTAAGATGGTAGTTATCCGGTCGTAGTATTGATTTGTACGGATTTGGCTTTCGCTTAGACCCAGAGCATAAGCTTATAAATGGATTGTGTGCCTGACATCGTACTCCGTTGAATATCATGTTATTGATTTTCTGTTTAATATATAAATGTTGGTGGTGGAGAATCTATTCTTTGCTTAACACCCGTTTATATATTGATGGATGACCAATGGTACGGTATGGATTGACAATGTGGCACGCTAAGATGAAGATGATCAAGGCTTTGTTGAAAAGCAGGCCTTGTGGTATTAACGTTACTTCACGAGTCTCACAACCCGGTTGAGTCTAAAACGGGAGAAGGGAACACAGGGAGAGCAGCACGTTTCTTTCTAGCTAGAAGTTGTGTTGGTGCTTAAACTGGCTGATATTTACTTATGTGGTTGATGGAATGTGGCGCGCCTCGGATAGGTCCTATAGGATCGGGAAACGTGTGTTCAGGAATTGCCGATCCTCAAAGCTGTATGTGAGGACCGGCCCTGCAGCTTTCCAAGGGTTCACTGCGGGGGATCGTAGGGCATTAGCTAGAGTGTCTCGAATCGGTAAGGAGCTCCTCCCTAGCCTTGACTCATGATGGAAACCCAATTTCCAATACGGCCTCATGCGGTTTTGATTGTATTACTAGTGTGGAGGCATAGTAGTATGGGATACTATTCTTCCTAGGATTGATACATTATGATTGAACTGTTTTTGAAAACTTATATCACTAATAATAATATCAAATTCGTTTTTATCGTACCAAGCATGTTTAATCACCATAAGGTAAAACTCTATCCTCTGGTGTGCGTTGCATTGTGTGATGGGACCTGAGTCTTATGGTGATTCCATTTTTCCAAAAGCATTGCGTTGTTTAACGATTTACTTTAAGTTATGCACGACAATCCATTGGAGTAAACCCATTCCGCGTTAGCGGCGTGGTCCTTGGATTTGTTTTATTACTATTAGTTAAATTAGTTAAGAATTCTCACACCAGTCCCATGATTGACCTGTTGTTTGTTTCCACCTTTGCAAACTCGGGTGCCCTCTTTTCCACACGGGCAGTCGAGTAGTTTGTCTACAGGTCCTTATCTCGAGCAGGATTCTGGATTGAAGCTTAAAGCTGTGTCCAGAGCATAGTTGTCTTCCGCTGCCTTAGTCATTTTATTTCCGCTGCACTGTATTGTATTAAAATATTGTAATTTATCTTCCGTTGTATTTTATTCGATGTACTCCGATATTCTGTACTCTTATGTTACGTTATTATGATGTAATAAAAGTCTGCTGTTATTGTTCTGATGTTGTTGTATTCCCAAAGTTAACATATTCGGGTTTTGAACGGTCTTGGTCGATTTTGCGATCGATCGGGTCGGGCGGAACCCGGGCCGTTACAGTTGGTTTCAGAGCTTTGGTTAGCTCAAATCTTTGGGATACAACTCATTAGAATGGAAAAAAAGACTCATCAGAGATTGGATTAGTAATATCCAATAAGAATACTCATTAGAGATAGGATCAGCAGTATCCTAGAATGAGAAAACTCATTAGAGATGGGGTTAGTAATGCCCTAGAATGAGTTGAGAGTGACAAGCTTATAATATACGTATTTGTGATTATGATCTATTTTACAAAATATGATTTTTGAATATATAAAAGTTATAAATATTTTAAAGCTAATCAACTAATTGATTGATGGTTGTGTAGTGTAATTATTAGTTTAACTATAAAATTATTTATACCAATGAATGAATAATACAGAATGAAAAATTGGGTAGGATAATTAAACACTTTTCGGCTTCGTTCCTTTTCGAGGACGAAAAGTTTTTAAGTGGGGGAGACTGTAACAACCCTGAATTTTGGGGCCAATTTAAAATTTTATTTTAAGTTATTTTAATGAGTTTTGGTTATTTAAAATAATTTATTTTAAATAATAACAATTAAAAAAATTATTTTATTTTAAAAATTTTGTTGAAAATGAGTCCATATTTAAATTTTCTAATTTTAAATAATTATTAAACAATAGAAATATATATATATATATATATAATTTGGATAAAAAGTTTTACAGTAAAAATACAATTTTAGAGTTGGTATTTTACAAAATAAAAAAAGGGGCTTAAATTAAAAAGTTACATTGTCATTTTGTTGAAATGAAAAGATTTCATTTTCAAGGTAATAAAAGTTTGCATTTTTGTCATATAAACAAGTTTGCATTTTTGTCATATAGGCAAAATAAAACCATTGTTGTGTCGCATTTATTACACAATTGAAATATAATGTATCATTTCGTTTACATTAAAAAGTTTGCATTGTAATTTTTGTTTACAATAAAGAGAATGAAATATATCATTTTTATTTACATTAAAATGTTTAAAAGAAAAAAAGTATTATTTTTGTTGCAAAACAAAATATTCATTTTTGTTAGAATTAGAATGACGCACAAAATATCTATTTTGTTGAATAGTAAATGACACAAAGAATTACAACTTTTGTGAATTGAAATGAATTGGGCCTGAATAGGAGAAAGTGGTTTAATGGGTCTTTAATGTGATTAAGGGATTAGAACATTATATATATATATATATATATATATATATATATATATATATATATATATATATAAAATGGTCCATCCCTATTTCTCCATTATTATGTTTCCTTTTTATATTCACATATTACATAATTCCAATTTCAAAACGTATGTATCTTAAACCACTCAATTTATTAATTAATGTCATTCATTCCATAATTAATTTTTCTTAATTGATTGCCTACTCAATTTAACTATTATCTCTATTAATTCTTCTCTGTTTGCAACGTTCATTTATAAATTGTATCATTCTCCATCCATTGCTTCCATTATAAATTTACTATTTACACATGTTTGAATGATTCCAAACTCCAAATATATATACCACTAGTTAGACGTTATATTGCTATAAATATATTAAATTTCTTTCTTATGTTTGTAACATACATTAATTACTAATTAACGTATATTAATTTTTGCTGTAACGTACATAAATTAAAATTGTAATATAGATTGATTGTTATCAAATCATTTATTGTTTCTCTCCTTATATATGTTTATATACATCAATTTCATGCTTTTGTTTCCAATAAACTTTATTTTCAAGTTTTAAAATTCAAACGTTCATGTATGCACATATACGCATAAACTATTAATTTAACTTAATTCCAACTCTTATATATCAACATACGGTTATTTTTGTGAAAATAAATTAATTAAAATAATGAAACATAAAATACTATAACATAAATGCCCCATTCTCTCTCTTCCTTTCACATGCAAATATTCCATTTTAGAACATAATCAAAGGGGATTTGAGGGAAGAGATAAAGGGAGAAATAAATTCGCCACCTCAGCCATAATATTATAATATTCTAAACTCTCCACTACATAGTATCTTTTCCTCTCCACAAATTCTCATTTCTTTTTTTTTCCTCAAAATTTAACAGCAGCCTTCTTTCTCTCCCTCCCTCTCTCTCTCTCTCTCTCAAACTCTGCATGAAATTAAATAATTCATATCTCCCAAACCATAAGGAGTTAGGCCATGAGATTTTGTGAGCGCTTAGAGAATGAAAAGTGCTACTCGCGCCTAAAATTAGGTGAAGAATTGGAAAGCATGACTAGTGAGAAGTCTTAATTTATTTTTATTATTATTTATTTTAAATAATATGAATAAATTGTAACTGTGTTCTCCTCCATTCACTGTATGTGTCATGCTTCGTGATTTGATTTAAACTGTGACTTGTGTGTTATGTGGATCTGAAAAATTAACATGTTTGTTAATTAGAATTGGGTTTAACAAAAATGATCAGTTTGTTAATTAATGAAATTTCTGATCTAAATAATTTAAAATAAATTACTTGTTATCGTGTGTAGTGATTCATACATGTTCGTGATTGGATTCTAAATGTTTGATGCTGTTTGGTGTTCTGTTAATTTGATGGAATATTTATGTTGAATTAAAACTTGACAAATTGAACATGTCATCATGTTGTGTTATTAGATGTGTTAATAAACAAATTTGTTAAACCAAATCACCTTGTTTTGTTATGAGATTTGTTAATTTACAACTATGTTAATTAGAAAAATAGTAGAACAAAATCATTATGTTGTGGTTGTTAGATTTGTTAATCCAAGAATTCACATTTATGTTAAATTAGAATTGTTATATAAAACCATCGTTTTATGTTGAAAAGGAATTATCATTTTAAAACATCGTTTTTATGTTGAATGTGAATTGTTATATAAAAACATCGTTTTATGTTGGAATAAGAATTGGCATATAAAAACATCGTTTTATGCTGAAATTAGAATTGCTATATTGAAAATGTCAATATATTAGAAATATGATCACATTAGAAAAGTGTTTACATTAGAAAAGTGTTTACATTAGAAATATGATTACATTTTTATGTAATGTTAATAATAAAAAGATTACATTTTTATGTGATGTTAAAAGAATAAATTGTCATCTTTTATTAGAGAATAAATTGTCATCTTTTATTAGGGAATAAGTTGTCATCTTTTGTTAGAAAATAACAGAACATTTATGTTAGAAATAAAAGAACATTTATGTTAGAATTCAAAATGACATTTATGATAAGATTCAAAAATGACATTTATGTTAGATAAAAAAATGTCTTTATATTGGAAGGGTCATTAGATTAAAATTATCATACTTGTTAAAATAAGAGAGTTGAAAGATAGAAATTTTCATGTAATGATAATTACATTTTTTTTATGTAATTAAAAAAGTAGGATTTGACTTGTAATATAAATTACATTTTTAAAGTGATCAAGGAGTAGAATTTGCAGTGTAATTAAAGTTACATTTTTATAATTATAAGATAAGAATTTGCCGTCGTAATGAAAATTACATTTTTAATGTAATTAAGAAGAAGAATTTGACATTGTAATCAAAAATTACATTTTTAATGTAATTTAACAATATAGAAATTTTCACCGTAATGTTAATTACATTTTTTAATGTAATTAAAGAGTAGGATCTTACATGGTAAATTAAAAGACAAGATTGGACATGTAATGTTAATTACATTTTTTTTATGTAATTAGAAAGGAAATGTAATAACTTACATTTTTCAATGTAAAAGAAAGGAAATGAAATAACTTACATTTTTATTAATATAATTAAAAAGAAGAAAATTACATTTTTCTTAATGTAATCAAAAGAAGGAAATATTACATTTTTATAATGTAATAAAAGAAGTTAGAAGAATTACATTCTTTATAATGTGATAAAAGAGAATAAAATAAAGAATACCTTCTTTTTATGTAGAAAAGAATATGTTTTTAATGCATGTTAGAATATTGAAAAATGATCATATTTACAAAATAAAAATATGCTAACATTAGAAATCTCATTTTTTATGTAAAGTTAGAATATTCCAAAATTAAGATATTTTGAAATGAGAAACATTTTAAAATAATATTTTTAGTAGAACAATTATAATGATTAATTAAAATTGTACTTGGACACGAGGTTAGGTCACATTTGTGGTGGAAGTCTGCCCGGACCCTACCGGCATATCCAGCAGCCACAAATGTTGGGCCTAATGTGAGAGGTCCAAGTGCGCAAATACAAATTGGGCCAAGACACGAGGTTAAGCCCAACTTGTGGAATAAGCCTGCCCGGAACCGACCGACCTATCCAGCATCCACAAGTTGCAGGCGTAATGTGAGAGGTCTGACCCATATTAAAATATAAATGGTTAAATAGAAAATGGACATTATTTACACCGTCAATGGTTAAATAGAAATTGACATTATTTTCACACCGTTATGTGTTAATAATAAAATGAATATTTTCACCTCCAAGTTTATTATAAAAGAAAATTACATTTTTAATGTAATAAGATAAGCATTAGAAAAGTTTTACATTTTTCTTAATGTAAATAAGAATCAGAAGAAAATTATTATTTTTATGTAATTAAGTTTGAGAACATAAAAATTACATTTTTGTGTAATTAAGTCAATTTGCATGTGAATTAGATTGAAAGTGGAAATTTTACATTTATCATGTAAATTAAGATAAAGGAGAAAAATTACATCTTATGTAATCAAGTTAAAGTAGAAAGAAGTTTATATTTTTAATGTAATTGGATTATAGAAATAATTTACATTTTTAATGTAAATTAGATTAAGAAAAAGAAAAGTTTACATTTTTAATATGAATAAGAATTAAGATTTAAGTGAAAATTTACAGTTTCATGTAATTAAGATTTAGGGATAAAATCACATTTCCATGTAAAAAGAATTAGGGAAGAAAAATTCCTTTTTCATGTAATTAGTTTTAATGTAAGTGAAATTTACTTCTTTATGTAAATGGATTTTCAGTGAAAATTATAACGATGGAAATTTAATCTTAAATGAATTAGATTTCATTAAAAGGTTAACAAAGTTATTATTTTTGCAGAATTGAAGTTGACACCAAAATATATTGCATTTTTGTTAGAATTGAAATGACACAAAAATACTCATTTTTGTTAAAATTATAAATGACGTACAAAAATATTCATGTTTGTTGAAATGAAACACAAAAACACCCATTTTTGTTGAAATTGGAATGATACACGAAATATACAATTTTTGTGTAAATTGAAAGCTGAAAACAAAATATACATTTTGTGTATAGGATATGTATGGAAATTTAAAATGAAGAAAACACATTGTTGTGTGTGATGATATATATCAATATTGGATATAAATAAGAATATTTGTTGTTAGTATGATATAGTGTAATAAAATACATTATAAACATATCGATATGAAATTGTTTTCAAATTTATATATGCGAGAATTATTTGGAAAGTCCGAGTTTATTCTCATTCCAAATAATGATACGACGTTCAAAGAATTGAAGACGGCGATTGAAGACCGACAATCTTCACATCGAATGGGTAACTAGTGTTGAGGCCTTGGATTGATTTGCTCCCAAGACGGGGCTAAGATGGTAGTTATCCAGACGTAGTATTGATTTGTACGGATTTGGCTTTCGCTCAGACCCAGAGCATAAGCTTATAAATGGATTGTGTGTCTAACATCGTACTCCGTTGAATATCATGTTATTGATTTTCTGTTTAATATATAAATGTTGGTGGTGGAGAATCTATTCTTTGCTTAACACCCGTTAATATATTGATGGATGACCAATGGTACGGTATGGATTGACAATGTGGCACGCTAAGATGAAGATGATCAAGGCTTTGTTGAAAAGCAGGCATTGTGGTTATAACGTTACTTCGCGAGCCTCACAACCCGGTTGAGTCTAAAACGGGAGAAGGGAACGTAGGGAGAGCAGCACGTTTCTTTCTAGCTAGAAGTTGTGTCGGTGCTTAAACTGACTGATATTTACTTATGTGGATGATGGAATGTGGCGCGCCTCGGATAGGTCCTATAGGATCGGGAAACGTGTGTTCAGGAATTGCCAATCCTCAAAGCTGTATGTGAGGACTGGCCCTGCAGCTTTCCAAGGGTTCACTATTGGGATCCTAGGGCATTAGCTAGAGTGTCTCGAATCGGTAAGGAGCTCCTCCCTAGCCTTGACTCATGATGGAAACCCAATTTCCAATACGACCTCATGCGGTTTTGATTGTATTACTAGTATGGAGGCATAGTAGTATGGGATACTATTCTTCCTAGGATTGATACATTATGATTGAAATGTTTTTGAAAACTTATATTACTAATAATAATATCAAATTCTTTTTTATCGTACCAAGCATGTTTAATCACCATAAGGTAAAACTCTATCCTCTGGTGTGCGTTGCATTGTGTGATGGGACCTGAGTCTTATGGTGATTCCATTTTTCCAAAAGCATTGCGTTGTTTAATGATTTACTTTAAGTTATGCACGACAATCCATTGGAGTAAACCCGTTCCGCGTTAGCGGCGTGGTCCTTGGATTTGCTTTATTACTATTAGTTAAATTAGTTAAGAATTCTCACACCAGTCCCATGGCTGACCCGTTGTTTGTTTCCACCTTTGCAAACTCGGGTGCCCTCTTTTCCACACGGGTAGTCGAGTAGTTTGTCTACAGGTCCTTATCTCGAGCAGGATTCTGGATTGAAGCTTAAAGCTGTGTCCAGAGCATAGTTGTCTTCCGCCGCCTTAGTCATTTTATTTCCGCTGCACTGTATTGTATTAAAATATTGTAATTTATCTTCCGCTGTATTTTATTCGATGTACTCTGATATTCTGTACTCTGATGTTACGTTATTATGATGTAATAAAAGTCTGCTATTATTGTTCTGATGTTGTTGTATTCCCAAAGTTAACGTATTCGGGTTTTGAACGGTCTTGGTCGATTTTGCGATCGATCGGGTCGGGCGGAACCCGGGCCGTTACAATCTTCCATTAAATATGAAATTTCGCAGAAATCGAATCAATACATAATCGATATAAATTTATGTATCAGACTAATAATATAAATGGAATAACGACAAAGCCTTTTAAATTCCATATATAGTAACAGCCTTCTTTGGCAGATGCTCATCTCGATTATTATTAAATTGAATTCCATTTAATTCCAATTTAATATATTAAATTAGAAAACTTTACTTTAGAAAATTTCCATTTAAGTCTTAATAAAAGATTTATAAATTCCAAATTATATTTTCACTGTTAATTGGGTTAAAGAATGAATGTAATTAAAAACACAGTTCACGATAAACCCAATTCACTTTTCATTTTATTCCAATTACTAAATATAATTGGAAACTCTAATAATCTTAATTAAAAGATTTATTCTTTTCTCGACTGGGTTTAAGAACAGTGTTATTGAAGACACCATTCACGACAACCCAAAATCCAATTTATTTGTTTATTTCCAATTTAAATATTAATTTATTGGAAAACTTCATTAATTTAAATATTCATTCTAGTTTATAATTAGATCATTTCGATAAAAATATATTTTTATCTTTTACAAAATTGGAATTCTTCATTTAAATTCTTTTCAAATCATTTATTATGAATTTACATAATTTTTCCGTATTTTTAATAATTTTCTTAAGGACATTTCAGTTGATTTCCATAAACGGTCATCGAACTGCATTTACAGTGATCTTTTCTAAAATTGATTTGGACATAACTCCAAATCTAACCGTTAGATTTCAAAACTCTTATATTCATTGGAAAGCTCTTTGATACGAACCCAACGGTTCCGGTTTTAGAAGAATCCGACGGTCGGATCTCCCGTTACGCCAATTTGAAGTTAATGGTCGAAATTCGCGAACAGTCGCTGCGCGGCACGTTCTATTCAGGCCATTAAATATATATAATATATATATTGTCGATTTCTATTCAAAACGTATTTTATAAATCATTTATAAATCCGTTTTAAACGATTTTAACTTTATTTTCAATTTTAAATAAAAATTGAATATTCTATATGTTTATTATATTAAGATGATAATATTTCAAAAATATTAATTTTTTTGAAATCATTTTCTTTTCGATGTTCATTATAAAGTGAATAAAATCGATCGATAAATCCGTTCGGGTTAAAATAACGTTTTCTACTTAATTCAGCTTCGCATTTTTATATTTTTGCGTCCTTCCAAAATTGGACATAAAAAATCATAATTTTATTTTCCATTTGATATTATTTTAAAATATTCGTTATTTAAAAATATTCTTTATTTTAAAAATATTCTTTATATTGAAGTGTGCTTTATTTTAAAATATTCTTTATATCAAAAGATATTCTGAATCGGAATGCGACTCAATCAATTACCATATAATTTTAGTTATATGGATTTCATACATCACATGTATATAACAATAATGATAAATAATCAATAAACAATCCATTCACATCCAGAGTGAAATTTATAATTGTATGAGCATTAAAATAAATAAATAAATAACGCTCATCATAGACTGTCAATCCATCGATTGACATATAGCTAAATATTGGGACTAGTATATGTCAAATATCATCCCAATACCCGTGTGGGGTTTTCAGACAACAACAATTTATATAAATCAATCATTGGTTAATAAATTTAACCAAATATAATTCAGTTTGAATTATTTCTAATATCGCTAACATAATAATGATAATGTGTAACGACCCGTATTCTACGCATCATAGGATCGTAGAATATTTATTTCTTTCACATACGAAGTCGTATGGTCATGTGACTTTTGGAGACGACTATTGGGGTCATTTCCCATGTTCATGATTTTTCCCAATTTTTAAATGACCATTTTACCCCTAGTTAGTACTGTTTTGGCCATAACTTTTGACTGGAAAGGAATTTTGACATGAAACCACTTCCATTGGCTCCGGATGATGGTTTACAATTCCGTAGATTGGTCACATTAGCCGAACGGACTCACCGTTTGGGAGATATGGCTGAAACAAGTTTCAGATGGTGAAAGACATCTTAATTGGGCTTAACCGGGTGATTAGCAACTAGGCCCAGAGGGGGATTTCGGGTTTAGAGGTATAGGAGGACTGATTAGGGTTAGGAAATCACTTTCATCTCAGTTTTGAGCCGCCACAAACCTTCTTGAGACCCTAGTAATGGCCTCCATCCTCTAAAACCACTCCAAAACACATTTTTAGTGAAGATTAAACCTAAACTACATCAAAGCAAGGCCAAATAGCAACAAAGCAAGGTTGGAGCTGCTGCTATACATAGGAATTCGACCCAAACAGAGAGTATTTCAGATTTGGTGTTTTATTTTGTGGCCAAGGTGAGTGATAGCATCGTTTTGACACTAATTACAGTTAATTAAGGGTGATTAGTGAAGATTAGCGGATTTATACATTGATAAATTCTGGAAAAATGTTTAGAAATTCTTAAATAATGTTTTATGCTTCTGTTAGAAATTTGGTTTGATTTGATTAAGTTTCGTTAACCTTATGATTAGTTTTACTTAAACATGTTTAAGGGAAAATAAGGAGTTTTGGCCACTTTTGATCCATTTTGATTCATTTGAATTGTTGTTTGGTGTTTGTGGTTGCTCTTACATGTTGTTATGACTCTATGGTATGTTTTATGATTGATTAGAATAGTTAGATTGGTCGAAACGCCGTCGAATGGCGTAGAAAGCTCGCTGGAAAGTTGCGGAAATGTGCAGGTTCCGAACCGGATCGGATCGGAGTAGGGGTCGGATCGGATTTGTGAACTGACCGAGGGAATTCGAACTGGATTGGAACTTGTCACTGGAGGAGGCTTGGCGAGAAGGAATGCCGTTTACTTAGAGTTGGAGTGGACAAGGGGATCGGATCAGAAGAACAATGGGGGCCAGATCGGATCGGACTGGAGCACTGGATGGGATGAAGATGAGGAGCATAGGGTCGAAACAGGGAAAGTAGAGGCTAGGACAAAGGATGGGATCGGTTCGGTGTACCGAACCGAACCAGGGGGGCACCCGAACCGAATGGAAAGATGATAAGGAAGGAGGGTAATGACTACCGAACCGAACCGACGAGGGTAATGACTACCGAACCGAACCGACGAGGGTAATGACTACCGAACCGAACCGAATTCTAGGTCTGCTACTGCGCGACAACTCTTCTGAAGACCCACTCCAATTCGACAAAACCCGAGATGCAAAGGAGGTCTAAATGAGAAGTTAGAGCTCAAGATTTAGATGGGAATCAACGAGTTCGCTTCATGGTTGGGCTTTGCTGCGGGACGTGTGCCAAGGGGTTATCGATGTCTATAGCTTTGGACCACTATGGTAGGAGGTACGAAGGCGGATTCAGGGCCATTATGGCATCGGTAGAACCAAGGGCTACGACCAATGAAGTGGGTCATTGAAATGTTTGGTCATGACTCCATGTGTTTAGCTTGGTCACAGCAGGGTTTCTACAAGTCGGGATTCGTCGTTACCTCAATTTGTCTAGTGTTCCAAAGTGGTAGATATCGTATGCTTTACGCACTGAGTGAGAGATGTGAGGATGACTGCTATGGATGATTCGGTTGCTATCATTATGACATGCACACCCCACCCCCGTATTCTTTACACTATTTATTATGGCACCTTAGAGTACTGTACGGTATGTGGTACTAACTCTTTGGTTGCAGGTCCAGGTTCAGGTATGGTTTAGTATACCTGTTATTGTTTCGTTTAGATGCTTATCGCTCATACCAGGCTTTTTGTCTGACCCAGAGTTTTATGACTCCTCTTATTACTCTGGGTGCTCACACGAGCAGACTAAAGACAGGTTAGCTGGAGACGCACGGGTAGATGATCCAGAGACGAGCAGGAGGCTTCCACGTAATATATATAGTATTCTCCCTGTGTTGTTGAAGATCACTGCTTGGGCATTAGTGGTGCATCTTCTACTTTAGCTTTCTTTTGTCTAGAGATAGTAAATTTGGAAAGTTGTAATAAGCTGTATTTGGATTTCCGCTGCTCTGATGTTGATGTTGATTTTAGTTATCAGCTTATGCACTATCTCACCTGTTTTATGTCAAGTATGTTATTATTATATCTTATTCCATGCGCTGTGAGACATTCTACAGGTTCCTCGTTTAGTTAATTCCCTTCTTTCCTTTCTTCTGACGACCATTCCGTGCTAGTCGGACATGTGTACAGCGCACTTTCGGAGGAAATACTGACTGGTGCGGGGCGGGCCGTCACACTTGGTATCAGAGCCCTAGGTTGCGTAGTTAACCTGGGAAAGTTATCAGGGAGAGATAATATACGTATACGAGTGAGCGTATTTGTGATTATTTTGGTTTTCAAAAGCTATATATATATATATACTATTAGTAGTATGAGAATGAAGTCGTGCTGCACTAGCACCACTATGGGGTCGTTAATCGTTTCCTTTTTCAGATTGACGATGAGCCGATATGTTAGAGGTACCGGTAGAGGGGCCAATAATGGGAATGTTGCTGACATGAGGACGATGTTTACTGACCTCATGAGGGAGATGCTTAGGGATGTACAGAGGGCAGCTCCCAATGGTGGAAATGGTGGTGGTCCAATAGTGCAGGCGCCGAGAGTCGACTTCGCCAAGCTGAATAAGGATTATACTAGCCTTGGTGGGAAGCCGTTCCACGAAACGGAGTCGGCTACGGATGTTCAAGATTGGTTGGATAGTTGTGAACGTATCTTCGGGGATTTGGGTATCGAGGATGCGATGAAGAGAAAGCTAGCGTCCCGTCAGCTGCAAGGGCGGGCAATGAATTGGTGGAATGCTATAAAGGCAGCTACTCCCGAAGATCAGATTACTTCGGAGCAGTTTAAGGCTCGCTTTAGCGAGAAGTTCATTCCAGCTGCTCAGAAGTCAGTGTTGTTTAAGAAATTCTTGGAGCTCAAGCAGAATGGCAGAGCTGTCTCGGAGTATATTGCTGAATTCGACACTTTGTCGAAGTATGGGTTATCTCTTATTGATACTGCCGAGAAGAAGAATGAGAAATTCATAACTGGTTTGGATCAGTACTTGGGGGAAAGGCTTATTAACCACATCGATGAGACGTTTGAGTCGATTGTGGGGAAAGCATTGAGGTCAGAAAGTCTCCACCCTAAGCCGAGGACTGAGGTTGCATCTGCAGAAGAGCCAAAACCACAAGCAAGTGGTGGGGGCAAGGGTGGTTTCCAGAATAAGAGAAAGCAGAGTTAGACTAAGGATGGCCAGAAGAAAAAGAATAAGCAAGATGTGGAGTGCTTCAGCTGTGGTAAAAAGGGCCATTATGCTAGTAATTGTCGGGCAAAGCCAGCGGATAGGAAGTGCTTCAACTGTGGCCAAATGGGACATCACAAGGACAAGTGTCCGCAACCCCCCAAAGAATAGCAAATGGTGAAAGCATATGCCCTTAATGCTATTCCTTCTTCGTCGAATGCCCCAACTGCGGCGGAGAAAGGAAAGAATGTCGTCATCCAAGGTATGCTTTCTGTTTACGATGTTCCTGTTAGAGTTTTGTTTGATACCGGAGCTTCCAGTTCTTTCATATCTAGTGACCTGGTAGATAGGTTGGGATTGGAGCCCGAGATTGTCGATAGACCTTTAGTAGTGACAAACCTGATTGGTGGTTCGACTAGCCTTAGCATGATTTGTCGTAATGTGGTCTTATCGAGTCATGGGTGCATGTTTGTTTGTGATTGTTTTGTTTTGGGCTTTACTGGGTTTGGCATTATTTTGGGAGTAGATTGGCTCCAAAGGTACGGGGTGGTGGTAGACTGTGAGGGCTTTTTGGTGACAGCTAGAGCGGATGATGGACGGAGGATAGTGTTTGGTGGTCTACCCAGTAAGGGGGTATTGGCTAGTTTTCTAAACTCCCTCGACATTCCGCATAGTGAGTTGTCAGGTTTGCCCGTGGTTGGCCAGTATCCGGATGTTTTCGAAGAAGTGACCGGACTTCCACCACACCGAGAGATTGAGTTCCGTATTGATTTGGTAAAAGATGCCAGGCCTATAGTGATGCCGCTTCGTCGTATGGCACCAAGGGAGCAGTGAGAGCTCGAGGTGCAAGTCAGCGATCTTTTGAAGAAGGGATTTATCAGAAGGAGTGTTTCTGAATGGGGAGCACCAGTTGTGTTTGCTACCAAGGCGGATGGTTCCCTTCGTTTGTGTGTAGACTACCGCGAGTTGAATAAAGTGACGAGGAAGAACAAGTATCCTCTACCGCGGATATATGATTTGTTCGATCAGTTGAGTGGCGCGAGAGTATTTTCTCAGTTGGATCTCGCGACAGGTTTTCATCAGCTTAGAGTGGAAGCTGAGAGTATAGCTAAAACGGCATTTCGGACGCCGTTTGGATTTTATGAGTGGTTGGTAATGCCATTCGGGCTGACCAATGCCCCAGCATATTTTGTGGATCTTATGAATAGGGTATTCAGAGATCAGTTGAATAAGTTTGTCCTTGTGTTCGTTGATGATATTTTGGTCTATTCGAGGACAGAGGAAGAACACAAGGAACATTTAAGAATAGTGATGGAGGTGTTGAGAAAACACCAATTGAAAGCAAAGTTTTCTAAGTGTCACTTCTGGAAGAGGGAAGTGAGGTTCTTGGGCCATGTTGTATCAGAAAATGGTATTGCCGTGGACCCGGCAAAGGTGGCTATGGTACAGGATTGGCCTACGCCCAAGAATGCAACAGATGTAAGAAGTTTCTTGGGGTTAGCTAGATATTATCGTAAGTCTATCCAAGGTTTCTCCAAGATAGCAGCACCATTGACCCAGTTGACCAAGAAGAATCAAGCTTTTGTCTGGGATGAAAGGTGCGAGAATGCATTCAAGAGTCTAAAGGACAAGTTGACAAGCGCACCAGTGTTAGTCATTCCTAAGGGGAATGAAGAGATGACGGTATACACGGATGCCTGTGGTACCGGACTGGGTGCTGTATTGATGCAAGGCGGTAGGGTTGTAGCTTATGGAAGTTGGCAATTGAAACCGCACGAGAGAAGATGCCCTACCAATGATTTGGAATTGGCAGCGATTGTGTTCGCGTTAAAGATGTGGAGACACTATCTCTTGGGAGAAAGATTTGAGCTGTTTACAGATCATAAGTCGTTGAAGTATCTCTTCTCCCAGAAGGATTTAAATCTCCGTCAGCAGAGATGGTTAGAATTCTTGGCTTCCTATGACTTTGACATCGCATATACACCGGGAAAAGGCAATGTGGTGACTGATGCATTGAGTAGGAGACATGCCAGCTTAGGCGCTATGTTTCTAGAATGGAAGCAACTGGAGTACATCGCTGGGTATGATTTCAGACCAAAGTGCGAATTGGATCCAGAAATGTTAACAAGTTTAACGGTCAGACCCACTTTAATTGAGCGGATCGGCTCTAGTCAGAGGGACGATCCTAACCTATTGGAAATCATCTCCAAGTTAGAGATGAGTATCGATGAGGATATGAACAAGTATGGGCTTGATCGAGATGGATGGCTTAGAAAGACTGGAAAGCTTGTTGTGCCCAATGTCAATGGATTGAGAGATGAAGTGCTTAGAGAATGTCATCACTCAAAACTGACTATACACCCCGGTAGTAACAAGATGTATTGAGATATGAAGCTGACCTACTACTGGGAAGGGATGAAAAGAGACATTGGGAGGTTTATATCCAAATGCATGAATTACCAGCTAGTTAAAGCCGAGCAAAAGAAGCCTAGTGGGTTGTTACAGCCATTAGAAATTCCCGAATGGAAATGGGAGCAAGTCTCGATGGATTTCATCGATGGTTTACCAAGGACTAGATCGGGACATGATAGCATTTGGGTAATTGTGGATCGATTGACCAAAAGTGCAAGATTCATACCATTCAAATCGACCAGAATGGCAGCTAAATCAGCAAAATTGTATATGAAGTGGGTAGTGAGATTTCATGGAGTACCTAAAAGCATTGTGAGTGACCGAGACCCGTTGTTCACTAGTGGGTTTTGGAAGAGCTTACAAGAGGCTCTAGGGTCAGAGTTACATCTCAGTACCGCATATCATCCTCAGACCGACGGTCAGACGGAGAGGGTGAATCGTATTTTGGAAGATCTCTTGAGAGCATGTATATTGGATTTTGGTGGATCATGGGATGACCATTTGCATCTAGTAGAGTTTGCTTATAATAATAGCTACCAATCCAGTGTCGGTATGGCTCCGTTTGAAGCTTTGTACGGAAGACCATGCAACTCACCATCATGTTGGATAGAGACTGGCGAGAAGTTTATGCTTGGACCAGATGTGGTGAGGGAAACTTCAGATAAAATCAAGACCATTCAACAACGAATGAAGGCTGCCCAAGATAGGCAGAAGAGTTATGCTGATAAGAGGAGAAGAGACTTAAAATTCTCCGTTGGCGACTTGGTGTTTGTCAAGATTTCTCCGTTGAAGAGCGTAATACGATTTGGCAGGAGAGGCAAGTTGGCACCAAGATTCGTTGGCCCATTCCCTGTTCTCGAACTAGTCGGGAATTTGGCATATAGAATTGACTTACCAGAGAAAATGGCAGGAGTTCACAATGTATTTCATATTTCCCAACTAAGGAAGTTCGTTCACGACCCAGATATAAGTATTTCACCTGATCAGTTAGAGGACTTCGAAGTAGAACCCGAGGCGGTTGGGGACCGCAAGCCGGCCCGTATTGTCGAGCACGACATGAAACAACTTCGAAGGAAGGCGGTGAAGCTAGTCAAGGTTCAGTGGGGTGAGGACGAGAATGATTGTACTTGGGAGACAGAGGAGGACATTAGGAAGACTTATCCAGAACTCTTTGCCTGGTAAGATTTTGACTTCGATTTAGTTTTCCGCATGCTAGGGTAGGCTTGTTTGTTTGTTTTGCATGTTTGATTGTTGTATATGGCTGTTAGGCATGCGGGATCTTTTGTATGTTTTGGGTTAAGGAATTTCGAGGACGAAATTTCTTAAGGGGGGGAGAGTGTAACGACCCGTATTCTACGCATCATAGGATCGTAGAATATTTATTTCTTCCACATACGAAGTCGTATGGTCATGTGACTTTTGGAGACGACTATTGGGGTCATTTCCCATGTTCATGATTTTTCCCAATTTTTAAATGACCATTTTACCCCTAGTTAGTACTGTTTTGGCCATAACTTTTGACTGGAAAGGAATTTTGACCTGAAACCACTTCCATTGGCTCCGGATGATGGTTTACAATTCCGTAGAGTGGTCACATTAGCCGAACGGACTCATCGTTTGGGAGATATGGCTGAAACAAGTTTCAGATGGTGAAAGACAGCTTAATTGGGCTTAACCGGGTGATTAGCAACTAGGCCCAGAGGGGGATTTCGGGTTTAGAGGTATAGGAGGACTGATTAGGGTTAGGAAATCACTTTCATCTCAGTTTTGAGCCGCCACAAACCTTCTTGAGACCCTAGTAATGGCCTCCATCCTCTAAAACCACTCCAAAACACATTTTTAGTGAAGATTAAACCTAAACTACATCAAAGCAAGGCCAAATAGCAACAAAGCAAGGTTGTAGCTACTGCTATACATAGGAATTCGACCCAAACAGAGAGTATTTCAGATTTGGTGTTTTATTTTGTGGCCAAGGTGAGTGATAGCATCGTTTTGACACTAATTACAGTTAATTAAGGGTGATTAGTGAAGATTAGCGGATTTATACATTGATAAATTCTGAAAAAATATTTAGAAATTCTTAAATAATGTTTTATGCTTCTGTTAGAAATTTGGTTTGATTTGATTAAGTTTCGTTAACCCTATGATTAGTTTTACTTAAACATGTTTAAGGGAAAATAAGGAGTTTTGGCCACTTTTGATCCATTTTGATTCATTTGAAATGTTGTTTGGTGTTTGTGGTTGCTCTTACATGTTGCTATGACTCTATAGTATGTTTTATGATTGATTAGAATAGTTAGATTGGTCGAAAACGCCGTCGAATGGCGTAGAAAGCTCGTTGGAAAGTTGCAGAAATGTGCAGGTTCCGAACCGGATCGGATCGGAGTAGGGGTCGGATCGGATTTGTGAACTGACCAAGGGAATTCGAACTGGATTGGAACTTGTCACTGGAGGAGGCTTGGCGAGAAGGAAGGCCGTTTACTTAGAGTTGGAGTGGACAAGGGGATCGGATCGGAAGAACAATGCGGGCCAGATCGGATCGGACTGGAGCACTGGATGGGATGAAGATGAGGAGCATAGGGTCGGAACGGGGAAAGTAGAGGCTAGGACAAAGGATGGGATCGGTTCGGTGTACCGAACCGAACCAGGGGGGCACCCGAACCGAATGGAAGGATGACAAGGAAGGAGGGTAATGACTACCGAACCGAACCGACGAGGGTAATGACTACCGAACCAAACCGACGAGGGTAATGACTACCGAACCGAACCGAATTCTAGGGCTGCTACTGCGCGACAACTCTTCTGAAGACCCACTCCAATTCGACTAAACCCGAGATGCAAAGGAGGTCTAAATGAGAAGTTAGAGCTTAAGATTTAGATGGGAATCAACGAGTTCGCTTCATGGTTGGGCTTTGCTGCGGGACGTGTGCCAAGGGGTTATCGATGTCTATAGCTTTGGACCACTATGGTAGGAGGTACGAAGGTGGATTCAGGGCCATTATGGCATCGGTTGAACCAAGGGCTACGACCAATGAAGTGGGTCATTGAAATGTTTGGTCATGACTCCATGTGTTTAGCTTGGTCACAGCAGGGTTTCTACAAGTCGGGATTCGTTGTTACCTCAATTTGTCTAGTGTTCCAAAGTGGTAGATATCGTATGCTTTACGCACTGAGTGAGAGATGTGAGGATGACTGCTATGGATGATTTGGTTGCTATCATTATGACATGCACACCCCACCCCCGTATTCTTTACACTATTTATTATGGCACCTTAGAGTACTGTACGGTATGTGGTACTAACTCTTTGGTTGCAGGTCCAGGTTCAGGTATGGTTTAGTATACCTGTTATTGTTTCGTTTAGATGCTTATCGCTCATACCAGACTTTATGTCTGACCCAGAGTTTTATGTCTCCTCTTATTACTCTGGGTGCTCACACGAGCAGACTAGAGACAGGTTAGCTGGAGATGCACGGGTAGATGATCCGGAGACGAGCAGGAGGCTTCCACGTAATATATATATAGTATTATCCCTGTGTTGTTGAAGATCACTGCTTGGGCATTAGTGGTGCATCTTCTACTTTAGCTTTCTTTTGTCTAGAGATAGTAAATTTGGAAAGTTGTAATAAGCTGCATTTGGATTTCCGCTGCTCTGATGTTGATGTTGATTTTAGTTATCAGCTTATGCACTATCTCACCTGTTTTATGTCAAGTATGTTATTATTATATCTTATTCCATGCGCTGTGAGACATTCTACAGGTTCCTCGTTTAGTTAATTCCCTTCTTTCCTTTCTTCTGACGACCGTTCCGTGCTAGTCGGACATGTGTACAGCGCACTTTCGGAGGAAATACTGACTGGTGCGGGGCGGGCCGTCACATAATGTTAAACAAATGTACATCTTTCTGCTTCTCTAACATGTTAATGTTAATATTAAACAAATGAACATTTTCTGCTTCTATAACATGTAAATTTTGGTATTAAACAAATGTACATTTCTACCTCTATAACATGTAAATGTTAATATTAAATAAATGCATATTTTAATGATTCCTATTTACATTAAAAATGTAATTTTTAATGTAAAAACATTTTTATCAAACAATGCATATTTTAATGATTCCTACTTACATTAAAAATGTAATTTTTAATGTAAAAACATTTTCAAACAATGAATATAATCTAAATAAATGATAATTTTTATGTAACATGAATATAATCTAGATAAATGACAATTTTTATGTAACATGAGTATAATCTAAATAAATGACATATTTGTTCTCTAACATAAATGACAAATTAATTCTCAAAATATGTTCTTGAATATAAATGACATGTTCTTAAGTATAAATGACATGCTAATTTACATGTTATTTTCTATGTTCTTTAATGACAAAATAAAATTGAATATTTATTTGTACCCAAATTTAAATCTTTAATATGAAAAATAAATGTGAATATTTATTTATATGCAAATTCTATTTTCTATGTTCTTTAATGACAAAATAAAATTGAATATTTATTTGTACCCAAATTTAAATCTTTAATATGAAAAATAAATGTGAATATTTATTTATATGCAAATTCCGATCTAGCAGTAAAAAGTTATAGTATTTTAAACTTTAATTACATTTTCAAATTAATTAAAATATAATTAGTTCAAAATTATACCTTAATCCCCCTTTTAATCATCGTTTCTCCTCTGTAAAACGACCACCCACTGAACACAATAACCTCGCCTCCTTCCTTGACTGTCGCACGCCACCTGAAGAGCCTAGGACCCCATCTGACTTCGCCACATCCACCGCCTTGGAACCCCCTCTACCGCGCACAAGCTGGGCCAACTCGGTGGACCCCAGCACCACTTATTCGAACCCTAACACCATGACTTTCTGCCTCGATTCGGACTAATTTAGGTGGAGATTTCTGATCATATCCGTATAAAATCAAAGAGTAGAAGGAGTGCTAAAATTTTCTCTTTAATTTCATGATCTAATTCGCCTTGAATGGAGGGCGATTGGGAATTTTGTTTGGGAGAATTATGTCCGTCGTTTTCATGTTGTGGCGGCTGAAGCTTTTGAGTTGCTAGGGTATAGTGATGTAACAACCCGGAATTTTGGGGTTAATTTAAAAAAAAAAATTAGAAATTTTAATGAATTTAGGATGTTTAAAACAACTTATTTTAAATAATAACGATGAAAAATTTATTTTAAAATGAATAAATTTAATTTAATTATAAAAGGAGTTTAAAACAGCGCTATAGTTTGAAAAATTGAATTTAAACTTTGACTGAATATACAGGATTCAAAATAAATCAGAATTGAGTGAAACAAGAAATATTTAAATCTGTTTAATCATATATTTCTAACAAATCTGAAAAATTGAAATTTCGTTTTAAAAATCAAAAGTTATGTCCAGTTTAAAAGTTAGAAAAGTCGCTGTAGAATTTATATAAATTTTAATTAAATATATTGGCCTTGAAAATAGTCATTTTGGAAACGACCTTGGTTTTCAACGAAACCACTTTTGTTGGAACCGAAATGTCAAATTATTGCTAAGTTTCAATTTTCATAATTTTTCGAAGTAATATGTGAGCGTGGCAAGTGAAAATGTGTTTTGACCATTTCAGTCAAATTTAATCGACTTGAAAATGGCCATTTTTCCAACGGTCTCAGAATTCGACGAAATTAGTCTTGTTAGAACCGTATCGTCAAAACATAACCAAAAATATTTTTTTTGGAATTTTTAGAGTTCGTATATAGCCCTGGTGAATTTAAACGTACGTTTGAATTTAATAATTAAATGATTTATAATTTAATTTAAAGAAAAACATATCGTAAAAGCCGAACTGGGTTACGAAACATATTCCATTGCGTCCGGGATGGGGGTTATTAGCTAGGGGCGACACTCGTTGGGTTTGAATTGGAGTTCGTATGAGTAAAAAGAGAATTATTGGATTTAAATAAATTAAATTAAATTAGAAATACACCTATATATACCGTATACAGTACAATACGTAACCCTATTTCCCCAAAGACCTTACAGCCGCCACCATGTTCTATGAATGGCCATTCTTGCTCGAAACTAAATCCCTCAACCAAGGCTGATTCAATCAATGATTTCAAAAACTTCCAGAGCAGAATCGAAGAGATTTATCCCCTCTTTAAGACCATACGGTGATGATCAATTTTTGTTAAAAGAACTACTCGATTTTAGCCCCTAAATCCACGCCGTTTGGAGCAGCCATGGGGACGCCAGGGGAGTGCGAGTGGAGCCGGCTTTTGGGCGATGAAGGAGGAAGCCTCGTGCTTCAGGGTGGGCGCGTCTGATCGGGGTCACGGCAACCGGAGTGGTGGCGTTCAGGAACCCTAAGCTTGGAGTTGGGTTCGGTTCCTGTATCGGGGAGTAACGAAGAGAAAAGGATTAAAACCTTAATAGTATAATTAATTTATTAATTATTATCTAAATTATTTATTCATGAATTCAAATCTTTAAACGTACATAACTCTTGCAAACAGAGTCGAAATTGAATGATTCAAAATGCGTTGGATTCGTATTTTCGAGCTCTACAACATGAAGTTGACCAGAGCTTGAACAGAGCACTTTGGAATTTCAGATCTAAATGGTTTGGTGAGATTTCTTCTTTTAAAATAAATAAAAATTTTATTATCTGTCTTTATTTCAATTCCATGTGTGTATGATTATTAAATTCAGATCCGTGATATTGTGTCTGTTGTTATGACTGATTTGCGATGCTCATATGTTGTTAGATCTGTAATGTTAACATTGGAATATTATTTTTAGTGTTTTGTCGAAGTAGAATGATCAATAAAACAAGAGTATCATTTTTTTGATCAATTATATTGAGAATAAAAATAACAATTTTTGATATGGATATACATTAGAAATGTTCATTTTGTTTAAAACATGTTAGTTAAATTAGAACTATCCTTTGTGTTAAACATGGTTATTGAAATCAAAAGAACCATTTTTGATTTGAATTTTGCTAGAAAAATAAAACAACATTATGTTTGAAATATGTTATGCAAATCAAATTAACATTTTTGGTCAACAGAAAGATTGGCGATCCAATTAACATTTTTGGTCAACAGAAAGATTAGCGATCAAATTAACATTTTTGGTCAATAGAAAGATTAGCGATCCAATTAACATTTTTGGTCAACAGAAAGATTAGCGATTCAATTAATATTTTTGGTCAACAGAAAGATTAGCGATCCAATTAACATTTTTGGTCAACAGAAAGATTAGCGATCAAATTAACATTTTTGGTCAACAGAAAGATTAGCGATCCAATTAACATTTTTGGTCAAGAGAAAGATTAGCGATCCAATTAACATTTTTGGTCAAGAGAAAGATTAGCGATCAAATTATCATTTTTGGTCAAAAGAAAGATTAGCGAAAGAAAAGAAAAAAAATACATATTTTTGCCAAAGTATGATTAGTGAAAAATAACATTTTTGTCAAAGAATGATAATTGAAACAAAAATAGCATTTTTGCCAAAGAATGACACTTGAAATAGAAGAATGGCACTTGAAACAGAAGAATACTTTTTATCACTTGAAATAAAAAGAATACATTTTTGTCACTTGAAATAAAAAGAATACATTTTTGTCACTTTAGAAAAATGAATTAGAAAGCATTCATTTTGTCACATTAGAAAGGAATGAATTGAAAATGTATATTTTTATACATTAGAAAGGAATGAATTGAAATTGTATATTTGTATACATTAAAAAGAATGAGATAAAAATGTATATTTTTATACATTAAAAGGATTTGTTCAAATTTTGCATTTTGTTTACATATAAAGAATTAGACAAAATATTCCCATTTTGTTTACACGAAAAGAATTAGACAAAATTATCAGTTTTGGTCATGAATTGGAAATGTTCAATTTTGCAAATTAAATAGAATGAATTAAAAACATTCATTTTTGGTCATTTTTTAGGAATGAAGTACAAACATTTGGTTTTATCATTTAAAATGGTTAAACCAAAATATACATTTTTGGTCACTTAAAATGATTAAAACAAAATATACCTTTTTGGTCATTAAAAAGAGTTACACCAAAATATCCATTTTTGGTCATTGAAAAGAATTAGATCAAGATTAGCATTTTGTTTAGAAATGTTAAATAGGATAAAAAGTACAACTATGTTTACATTTCAGATATAAATAGAACCATGGATTTAAAAGTGATACTTTTATCATTATTTTAGATGCGATAAAAAGATTAGATTAAAAGTTACGTTTTGATTTACATTTTAAATGTAAATAAATGAGTAGATTAAAAGCTTGTATTTTTATTGTTATTTTAAAAACAAATAAAAAGAGTAGATTTAAAGCGACATTTTTATTGACATTTTATGTTCAATAAAAAGTATAAAATTAAAAGAAGCATTTTTACTTTCATTTTAGAGACAATTAAAAGAATAGTTTTAATAGTGGATTTTGTAATGTTATTTATATGTAATAAGAAGAATAGAGATATATGTCTGTGATGTTGAAATGTGTGATATGTTAATTATAATGTTTGAATATTCAAATTGAATATTACACTCCCATTTATAAGTTACCCGACTTGTTTATGTGATTGGGACGATTATTTTCACACATCGCCCAAGTGCACAAATAATTTATTATTTGTTTGATGGATGAAACCCCACATGGGTATTGGGATGATACTGGACACACTAATCCCAATATTTAGTTATATGTCAATCGATGGATTGACAATCTGTGAGGAGCGTTATTTATTTACTTTAATGTTCACACAGTTATAAATTCCACTCTGGTCGTCATTTGGATGTGTAATAATTATTTATCATGATTGTTGATCACATACAAATTATGGCTGTTGATTGAGTCACATTCCAATAAAGAATAATCTAGAAAAGAATATTTTAGGAAATATCTTAGAAAAGAATATATTTTAGAGAAAAGAATATATTTTGGAAAAATATATTTTTATTGATATGAACTAGTTATTTACTAGAGTAAATCATTAAATTTAGATTTAATGAAGTTTTCCAATATGCTGATATTTAATTGAAGTTAAATTAAATAAATTGGATTTTTGGATTTGTCGTGAATAGTGTCTTAAATAACACTGTTCTTAAACCCAGTATGGAAAGATAATTTTTAATTTAGATTATTAAAGTTTTCAATTATATTTAGTAATTGGAATAAGATGAAATGTGAGTCGGGTTTATTGTGAACTGTGTTTTTAAGCGACATATGTTCTTTAACCCAACTGACAATGAAAATATGAGTTGGAATTTATAAATCTTTTATTAAGATTTAAATGGAAATTTTCCAAAAGTAAAGTTTTCCAATTTAATATATTGAATTGGAGTTGAATGGAATTCGAATTTATAATAACCGAGATAAGCTTCTGTAAAAGAAGACTGATACTACATATGGAATTTAAGAGGCTTTGCCGTTATTTCATTTATATTTTTGGTCAGATACAGAAATTTATAGCAATTTTATATTGATTTGATTTCTTTGAAGATTCCATATTTCTTGGAAAATGATTTTGGTTTTACCGTGAACTATGTTTTAGATGACATTAGTTCTTTAACCCAGTTAAAGATAAGGTTAATTTCTTAAATTCAAATAATCATTGAATAATGATTTGTGTGATATTTAAAAACCAAATTGTGTTTTAATAAATCTTTAAAGAAAGATTTAAGTATAAAGTTAAAGAATTTATCTTTGATAGAAAAATTTGAATATTTTATTTAAAAGAATATTCTGAATTGGAATGAGGCGTTGGGTGTGTTTTTATAGTACTTGATTATAAAAATACGAGAGTTATTCGGAAAGACCGGGTTTAACCCGTTCCGAATAATTACTACGACGATGAAGAGTCGAAGATGAAGACGGTGGTTGAAGACCGACGATTTTCACATCGGATGGATGTGTTGCTACAGAGACCCTTGATGGGAGTAGCTACCTTGAAGGGGCTTCAGTATTGGCCGTCTGGACTATTGTTGATTGTTCGGATTTGTTTTTCGCTCAGACCCAGAGCATAAGTTAGTAAATGGATGCGTGTCTGACATTGGATTTCGTTCCATGTGAATTAAATCGATTTATATTAATGTATGTTTGTTTGGTGGTGGAGGATTTATTCTCTGCTTAACATCCTGGTATATGTTAATAGCGATTGATCGCGTGGCGTGAACTGTCAATGTGGCACGCCAAGATGCAAATGATCAAGGCTTTTGTTGAAAAGCATGGCCTTGTGGGATGATCAAAGTATAGCCTATTACGGCTTAGTTTTGTGTATATCGTGACTTCGCGAGCCTCACACCCCGGTATGAGTCAAAAACGGGATATGGACCGTAGGGAGTGCACACGTTTCTTTCTAGCTATTGGTAGTGTCAGTGTTTAAACTGGCTGGCATTTTACTTATGTGGATGATGGATTTTGAGGCGCCTCGGATTTTTATAGGCCGGAAGTGGTCATACTATAGGTTCAAAGGAACCGGGAAGCGTGTGTTCAGGCATAACTAATCCACTGCCGATAGGCAGGGACCAACCCTACCGCATCCAAGGGTTCACTGCGGGGGATCCTAAGGCATTTGCTAGAGTGTCTCGAATCGGAGAGGAGCTTGCCCCTAGCCTCGACTCATGATGGAAAACCAACTTCCAATACGACCTTGCGGTTTTGATTGTAGAACTAGTATGGCGACATGATATATGGTACCCATGCCGTCTATGATTGATATATTATGATTGATTTTTTTTTAAACATATACACACTAATATCAAATCCGTTTTATCGTATCAAGCATCTTTTGACCATTATAAGGTAAAACTCTATCCTCCGGTTTGCGTTGCATTGTGTGATGGGACTTGGGTCTTATAATGGTTTCATTTTTCTAAAAAGCATTGCGTTGTTTAACGATTTACTTTAATTTAGGCACTGGCAATCAAAGGGAGTAAACCCGTTCCGCGTTAGCAGCGTTGTCCGGTGATTAGCCATATTTACTAGATAAGTTAAGTTAAGATTTCTCATACCAGTCCCATGACTGACCTGTAGTTTGTTTCACTGGCAAACTCGGGTGCCCGTATTTTCCACATGGGCAGTCGAGTAACTTTTTGCAGATATATTTACAGGATCCTGGCTTACAGCTGAAGCGGTATTCGGAAAGCTTTGTATCCGTGTATTCCCTCCGGTTGTATATTTGTATTATTTTTCCGATGCTATTTAAATGTAATTTAAAACTCTGATATTATTGTATTTCAATTGTGTAATAAGTATTCATACTCTGTGATTTTCTTGTACTCTGATGTAATTGTTGTAATCAGCAATAAAATGTTCTTCAGTTTGTGTTCTGATGTGTGGTTCTCAAAGCAATCCAGTCTTTCCTTTACTGGGAAGTTTGGGTCGTTTCAAGTGATCTATGTATTTATAATATTTTAATAATTTAATTCTTTAATTTTCTAAAAAAGCCTATTACTTCTTAATAACTCCAAATCTAGCCCAACAAATATCTCCCCTAGCCAAATACCCCTATTCCAGGCATAATGGACTAGGTACCGTCTGCCGGTTTGATCGTTTCAGCCCACTTTTATTTATTTTAAAATATAAATCATTTAATTATTTAATTTGACCGTAAATTTTAATTTACCGGGGCCACATACTGACTCCAAAAATTACAGAAAAATTATATCTAGCTATGTTTTGGCGATACGGTCCTAACAAAATTAATTTTGTCGAATTTGGAGACCGTTTGAAAAATGACCATTTTCAAGTCGATTAAATTTGACTAAAATTGACAAAACACATTTTAATTTGCCACGCTCACATATTAATTCCAAAAATTATGAAAATTTAAACCTAGCAATAATTTGACATTCTGGATCCAGCAAAAGTGGTTTCATAAAAAACGAAGGTCGTTTGCAAAACGGTTATCTATAAGGGCTATATATTATTTAAAATTCCATAGCGAATATTCTGAATATTTAACTGGCCATAACTTTTTATTCCTGCTATGAAATTTCAATTTTTCAGATTCCTTGGAAAGATATTTTTAAACAGATTTAAATATTTTTGGTTTTACTAAAATCCGATTTATTTTGAACCCTATACATTCAGTCAAAGTTCAAATTCAAATTTTCAAACTACCGCGCTATTTCTAACTCCTTTTATAATTAAAATAAATTTATTCGTTCTAACTTTAATTTAAATAAATTTTTAGTCGTTATTATTTAAAATAAATTATTTTAAATTTTCATAATTCACTAAAATTGCTAAAATAAAAATTATAAATTGGTTCCAAAATTCCGGGTTGTTACAACTATGTATTTTAAAATATTTAGGTGCTCATTTATTTAAAATAAAATCGAGTGTTAAGAACCGAGGAACCAAGATTTCATGGTGGTACTTAATTTTGGGAGTCGAAAGCATTTTTTGGCATTAATAGTGGCACAATAGATCTATCACAATTCTATTTTTTTGAATCACACCAGTAATAATTACCGTCGCCTTCAAGTGACGCATGTCCCCTCATGAGACACACCACACCACTCATAATCAACTCAAGATACTCAAACTAACTTGTATATAAATATATACAAATTAATTAATTAGGGACGAATATACACATCCATATATGCTTACTAATAAGTGGAAGTCCAATTTACTTCTTTTGTATATCCGATCTTTTTATAAACATGACTTTGTATTACTTGGATTTTACATGCACCAATGATAAAGAAGATAGCTTTCGCTGTAGAGAGCTTCAAATATAAGTTTTAAGTGGGACCAAGCTATTTAATGTTAATTGCAAATTTATCACTTATGTGAAGAGTGAGTAATCTTAGAACATCTCTTCAATTATTATTATATATTTTTTACAAATTTAGATATGAATATTGATTCAAAATTTTGGGATTATAGTGTATTACAATTGATGTTTAAATGAGTTAAATTTATTTGCAAAATCAAAATTATATATGTAAGTTCCAAGATTATACTCCAAACCTAAAATATGATTTTAAACTTTGAATCAAAAATCCGATGTTAAACAAAGATAAATTCCAATTCTGAATAGAGACGAATTATAGAGCAAATTTTAGGTTTATATTTCAAAAGTGTTTTTAAATTATAATTTATGTTTGACTTTGATTTAAACTATAAGCATCTAAAATTGTCGAATCTTGGATGTTTGAAATTGTTTGGATGAAACATAGATTTTGAATTGAAAATTGTTAAATTTAACTCTGGATTCAAAAGTGTTAAAATGAAAAGGTCCTTTTGTCTTAAATTTTATTAAATAACTATTGTAAATGTTTTTGTTTATGAAGTGAATTCATTAAAAATTAAATAAAAATGGGTTAATGGTAATATATATATATATATATATATATGAATCATTATTATAATTGAATCGTTGCAAGTTTATAATGGTAATATATTTATGAATCATTATTATAATTGAGTCGACACTTGCAAAACAGAGTTGACACTGGCAAAACAATAATATATTTATGTGACATTATTATTGGGTCATTACAAAAAATAACAGTATAACATTATTGTTTCAAATGAAAATAAATTGAAATTCATTAACATTCCATCAAACGTATAAAATTTTCATTTTTAACATTTAAATGATAGATAGACAGGAGATAAATGACAAGGATAATAGACATTCTTCTTTTTCTTTGTCCTTTAAAAGAGTATAGCAGTCGTTTTATTTTCCTCTTACTTCAACAAAACTAAACACATTGAGCAGTACTTCGGAGTGCAAATCAGAATCGACTTTTTCAATGCAAACAAGTCGATATAGAGGATTTTTTATCTTAGAAGTTGCGGCATTTATTTTTTTAGAGTTGCTTTGCATCTTCGAGCAGAACATAGAAATGTCTTCAAGAGAGTGACAAAGTACATGACTCAGTTGAAGTTCATTGTTCCCAACAATAATTAATGCTGACTTAAAAATATTACATGATGTATGTGTAAGATTTACCTAATCAATTACATTGTATTATGATGTAATTACTATGTTTAATGATATAAAGTATGAAAGAAAAAAACTTTAGAGTTAAACTAATGATATCCTAGATTTACTTATTAGATTTCATTTTGTTCTACTATTCTGAAAGGCAAGTGAAAAAATTATTATTCACAAAAACAAGAATCACATCGACTTAAAATGCAAAAGCAATACAGACTCTTGAATGTCTAACCTTGAACTTACAAAAAATGATTAAAAATAAATAAAGATGAAGCATACTTATTGCAACATTATTCATATCGAGGTGAAGATACTACGTCACATGAGAATCACAGCAGCAACACCAAGCAGAAAATTCTTGTATCCAAATTGCAAAGAAAGAAATAGGCAGCATAATTCACTGAATCATCCTCATAAACCAATTCCAAACCGCATGCACAGTAAGGTTATCGTCACAGTTTACCAATAACTGTGTAAAGCTGTCACTAACAAAATCGAGACTCAATTTAAGACAGGATCAAACATGGGACCAGGATTCTTCCTGGTATGTCATTTCATCTTGTTGGCGAGCGACATCACATCCTCTGGCAAGAAGTCATTACCATCATCTAAATCAGAGTCGTCCCAGAATTTTCCTTTCAGCTTCTTGGGTTTAGATGAAAAAGGAAGAGAACTCGTAGGAATTGCAGAAGATGGAGAAGCTAAAGAGGTATTAACTTGTGGAAAAGTCAAACCACAACCGGTGACCATTGGAGGAGGTAAAGTAAGATCTTGAGGAGGCTTCAAGTTAGCATAAGGAGAGACCGGTGACCATGAAGGATTAGGAGCTGATGGAGTAAGCTTCAAACCTTTATCGACAGGAGAAATGGAGGTATTTGGCCTAGATAAGTCTGGTGAGGAATCTGAAGAACTTGAAGTGCTATTACCAGATAAAGACTTTGGTGTTTGCACAGTTTCATTGCTATGGCCTTCTAATATGTTACCCTGCAGAGTCATGTCTTCAGAAAATTAAGCAACATTGTTGATCACATTATTAAGAACCTCTTTATCAATATTATTTCTTTCTGTTGTATCAGAATCTAATGCAGTTTCAAGGGCATTATCTGTGTTAACATCTATATGATCAGCATCATTACCATTATTAACATTATTCACTTCAGCAGTTTCATGACTATTGTTACCATCTATTTCTGATTCCAGAACATTAAAGGGATTATCATTAACATTTGCCACATCTTTTTCAATTGTCTTGCTACTGTTCTGAACCCCTTTCTTTCTCCAATACTTAGCATTTCTTGTATTAGCAGATTTCCAATTACCTTGATTAGCATTAGTAGTATCTTTCCTATTAAATTGCCGATAATGACCAATAAGATCTTTAACATGCTTATCTAGTTTATCTTCTGCAAGGATATTAAACTCACAACTGCTAGTTGTATGACCAAACACCCTACAAACAGTGCATATTTTGGGTCTCCAATCATAGGATAATTTAACTGAAGGGCAATCTTTAACCTCCTACCATTATCTTATCAGGAAGATCAAAATCTGAGGAAATCTCAATTAATGCTTTTGCATACCTAAATCTTTGAAGTTTTCCTGTGCTAGTGTCAAAGCATATCAATCTCCCGACATGACAAGCTAACCAATTTATACCCAATAAAGTCCAAAGAATTGTCGAAATACAATAAAAATGAACCCATACCAGAACTTTTTTGATCTAAGCCTATGAATTTCCTATTGTTGGATCCCATCTAGTTATGATGAACATACGTCCTTTAATGAAAATAGGATCAGATTTCAAAAAAAAAAAATCCCTATTTGAATCATTGGAGAATCTGAAAAAATAGTGCATACCATCTGATCTAATACTAACTTCCCCATCTAATTTCCAGAAACAATTTAAGAAATTTACCACCATGGAGTATAAAGAATTACCATCTAGGAAGAAGCCCACCAAAAAATTGCTCCATTATTGCATACCTTTAGATCTGACTGACTCTGAAATCTACTATACAATGTCATCCCTAGGAATGTCGAAGTGCTTGGGCTAATAGGCTCCTGCGTTGCGGGGGAGTGAATTAAAAAGGGATGCGTAGTCTTTCTTAGTGAACGTCGGAAGGAGGCGTCAAATGATGAAGGACTTGCAGATCTAGTAGGGATAGGTTGTAGATATGAAGGATTAGATCTGAAATTCGAAAGAGAGGGTTTATCAGAAGAGGGGTTTGCAATTGGAGGTGGTGGATTGGGGGGAATAGGCGAAGAGGAATGGGAGGGTAGGGGAGGGAAGGCGGTGTCAAAGGCAAAGGAGGTGAAAGAAGAAGAGGGATTTACTTGAGAGGCCGCCATTAATAAAGAGGTGAATGACATGTTGTTTTTCAAAACCAGCTACTATTCAAAGGTATATGTCACTTGTGGGTTATGTTTCAATAATGACACAATAAAAAAATTACTGAAATTGCACGTATCAACCAAAAAAGGGGAAATAGCTTATGTAGGCGAATGTGGACCATGTCGAAATAAATAAAGCAAGGTTAGAATTTTTGTATATGATATTTAGGATTTGTTCATTTCACTTGTATAGTTGAACTAATATATATTTATCAAAAAAAAAAAACATCAGTGACTTTAAACATGATCCAAGCATTTTGATTAAAGTGAGTGATTCTCTTTACAAGGAGAGAACTGATCTCATAATTCAAAACAGATAATGAAACTAAACATATTCTTGTTGTGCAAATATAAATCAACAACTCATAATGTAAATTTTGAAAATGAGTCAATGTACTTATTACTTATTTATTAACTAATTTATTAGATGCAAGCATGAATCTTGAGGATAAATTAACACTAGAGATAAACGAATAATGTTTAATGAACTTTTTATATTTTTTTTTATTATTTATTCAGTGATTCAAACTTGATGATTACAGATGTAAACTTAAACCAAAATAAATGCTGAAAAATAAAAGGTAAAGAGTTAAAAAGAGCACACTATGAATTTTTTTTTATATACTGATATGAAGTTACTATACAACTAGTCATGTACAATTTCTTGCATATATTTCTTTTCAAAATCAACTTCCAATACAATCTTGATTTTAAGGTTATGAGATACACCCTCTAAATTTTCAAGCCTCCAAGTATGTTACCATGTGCACTTAGATTCAAAATGGACACTAAGCACACTTATTTGATATAGACGGGACACAAGCATACCCACTTCGATTCCACGGGCACTAGGCACATCCAGTTTATAAGAGTATTGATTTGATAGAGACTACAATGCCAAACACTTTGTTTTTCAGTAAAATTAACCTTATAATATCTTGAATAGCATTTTGATTTTAATATGTGTAACAGCCCACATTTTACGTATCGGAAGATCGTAAAATATTTTTATTTTATTCCCTGAGGGTTGGATCATTCTCATCTTTTGGTATGTTGCTTATGGGGATGTGTGACATGTCCATAATTTTTACAGATTTTGTTTGTGACCATTTTGCCCCTGTCAGTCTTGTATTGGGCATAACTTTTGAATCAGGTCGAATCAGAGGGTGAGACCTGTGCCATTGGAAAGGAATTGATGATTCCCTTTCCGTAGAGTGGTTACATTAAGGATTTGGTTCAGCGGTTTGGGAGAAATCGCTGTTTTAAGGCTTTTCAGCTGGCTGTTCAGGTTTTGGAAGGCTATTGGGCTGATTTGGAGAAGGCCCATTAGAGGGTGGGTGGAGACTATAAATAGGGGGTAAGGGGTATGGAGAAAGGTTGGTATTTTCCATTCTCTTATGGGGAGGCTTTGATCTCCTTCTTCCTCTAACATCTTTCCACCATTAAAATTCCAAAATCCAAGGAGGGAAATCGAAGATCTACACCATAAGAGGCTAGATCTACATCGTCTCAAGGGCGAATTCATCGGATTGAAGAGTTTGATTCGAAGTGTTCGCTGTCCGGATTGCGTTTTCATTGCTTTTGCTTAGATTTGGATAATTGGTGAGTGATTTACATCTCTCATTCGGATGCATGCAAGTATATGGGTCTTATGTTGTTAATTTCATCATTTCCATGTTATTTTCCTTAGATCCACACCATGCTAAGTCCATTTTATATATGAATCACCTTAGGATCTGATCTAGATAATTTAAATGGTTAATTTTATGATTCTTCTCAAGATTATGCAAGTTAGATCCGTTTTTATGTTCATATGATTCACTTGTCATGTTTTGGGAAATTTATGTGTTTTGATGGAAATTGTTAGATTGATGATATTGTTGGTTGCATAACATGTTTGTGATTGCGTTTGGATGAATCGGATAAGCTGGTTTCGTCGGATTCGTCGTTTGGCGAAGTTTTGGTCGAAATCGGAGTCGAATTGGAGATGTGCAGGTTTCTGGTCGTCCTGGAGTTGGTCGGGTCGGTCTGGAATGAGGTGGTCGGTCATAGTATGGCTTGGGAAGCAAGCCAGGGAGCTGGTCGGTCCAGAAGAAGCAGAAGTGTTTCTGGTCGGTTTTAGATGGTGGCATTCTGGTCGGTTTCAGATGGTGGCATTCTGGTTGGTTTTTACTGGAAGCAAATCCTGGTCGCTCTGAAGGAGCTGGTCGGTCAGGTGGAGCAAAATCTGGTCGGTCTTGACGGGGTCGATCCAAAGCTGGTCGGTCCCAAGGAGGTCGAGTCGATCCAAAGCTGCAAGGAGGTCGAGTCGATCCAAAGCTGCATGGAGACGGGTCGTTCTGGAGCAAGGCTGGTCGGTTTTTGGCGGGTCGTTATGGAGCAAGGCTGGTCGGTTTTTGGCTGGTCATTCTGGAGCAAGGTTCTGGTCGGTTTTGGCAGGGTCGTTTTTCTAAAAAAGTACGTTTTCTGGTACGACTCAATGGTCGTGAGTTGGTGGATAATGGCTGCTCGAGAAGGTTGCTTGAGCTATGAAACATCGTCAAGGTTGGACGATTAGAGATGCGAAGGCCGAGAAGTCATCGTTGTCGTAAGTTCTAGCAGGCTCAAAGCAGGGGTACGATGGGTATCGTTGAAAGGCCCAAAAGACCGGTTGTTGGTCGAGTACCCTGGGTCTTTCTGGTTGGGGAAAGGTCTAGTGTCAAGGTTGGACATTGCCAAGGTTGGGCATATGGAGTTCATGCTAGAACTGGGGTTATCATTAGCCCTTGACATATGGCAAGGTTGGCCATCATACGATAATGATAGTTTCGAAGCAAGATTGGCAGTGATAGCCAGAGTCGGTTATGGATGATTGTTTGTTCTGTTTGTACTATCTCACATAGATTATCCAAAGTCGAGGGAGATGTTCTTTGAGTGCTTAAGTGATATTGGTTTAGGCCTCTGGCGAGGGTACTTGAGGAATGTTAAACTCGATTAGGGTTGTCTGTGTGAGACTTATATAATCTGGATGTTATGTGTGATTGAATGGGTGTTCTGGTTTCTATGGATGAATGGTTGAAATGCTTGGTGTAAAGGCTATCACTGTCCGATGTGGGGAAGATAAGGTTGAGTTCTTCTCTGGTGATATGGGTAGATAAGTTGTTCATTTACCCATTCTCATATGCTTTCTTGTTGAAGTTTGTTAGCTGTATTATCGCTCACTAAGACTATTGTCTGACTCAAGGTTTTATGTCTCCTCTTATTACCTTGGGCTGTTCATCCGGTTGTGGATGGGCAGACTAAGTAGCAGGTTACAAGTAATGGAGCTTAGTGATACGAGGAAGCTGAGCGATGACGAGCAGGAGGCTGGCGTACCAGTTTTATTCTATCTAGTATTTCTGTTTCCGCTGTTTGAGTTGCTTGAGAGTTGTAGTGAGGCCTTATGTACAAACTTGGATATCAGTTGGATAATCTTTCTGGATGTTGAAAGAGTTTCAAAAGTTTGCTATATGATACCTCATTACTATCACCTGTTGTATATGTTCTATTATATTTTATCCTTGCGCTGTGAGTTCTACGACAGGTTTCGATGTGTTCACTTACTATGATGATCGTCCATAGTAGCCTGGCACGCCTTTCAGTGCATTATTCCTCTTGTTTAGTGCGGGGGTTATGGGCGGTCGTCACAATATGAGTGAGGGATCAATGGAGAATCAAATTAATAAAGTCTGAGTTTTATTCCATTTGAATTTGAGTGAACTTTGAGTAAAAAATGTTTATAAAATTAAGAAAGTAAGAAATAGTGAGAAGAGCAGAAAAATGAAGAAAATAATTAACCAAATTTTATTTGTTTATTTATTTATTTATGGTAGATTAATAATTATATTTTCTGCGAATAGATCACTTCATCTCAAAATTTGAGTTCAAAAAAATACGTTACATGTACCGACATACTCGTTTATATATGTCAACATACCCTTCTTAATTTTGTGAAAATCATTTTATTTAAAATACTTTTGAAAATATTAGACTTTTTTAAATATTTTGAAAACTTTGTATATTTATTTAAATAGATTTTATACGCCATTTAATACACAAAAAACTTAATAGTATATACAATTTTCATCTTCTCTACATAATTTTTTCTCTCCTATAGAGAGAGAAAACTACCATGTGACTGTAATAATTGGATCTGTTATTCAAATCACTTCTTCTTCATCTTATTTTCAGATCTACAAAGTCCTATATCGTTAGATCCACTTCAAATTATGATTTAATGAATTTGGGGAATAAGAGAAATCACGATTTATACTTCTAATGCCTATGATGGTATATATAGTTTAGTCATGATTTATTCAATATTCGATCTGGGGATTTGGCTAGGATCTAAGGATCAACGTGTATATTAATAGCGAAACCGAGTTTAATTTTATATAGTTCATATGTCGACGAAGAGTATTCCAGTATGCTACACGAATTGCGTAAAGCTGTAATCGATGCTCGATGTTTGATTTCAATGACTATCAGTTCCACATAGTTTTGAACTTCTACATTTTTAGGCATGTTTGAAATTGGTAAGCACAACAATTGTCGATTTATAATGCCTAATTTTTTTCCAATAATCCATATTTAGCTTGAGATTTGGCATCCACTGATTTGTACAAAATCTCTTTTTTATTGCAAACTTTTTGCTACCTGGATGAGAGTTAAAGTTTGAAAAGAACGGTTATAGATTTTGATACACATTTACAGTCATCTGACATATGCGATGTTATTTCAACATTTTGTGACATCCCACCCCGAGACCCACCCTAATAGCATTACTAGGTAATGCTGTCTATTAGAGCGGAGAATAGGGATGGTTAAGGGCAACCATTCATTGATTTGCATTAGCAAGTCTTAAGCACATCGAGAAAGTGCTCGTCAATTTTCTTTCAACAGGCTCGACAAACTTAATCCTTACGTAATACAATTCCACAGTGGCTACAAGATCAGCTCAGAACACAGTACATACAAAAAAATACAATCACAGTCCATAAAATAGTTACACAATATTAAATTGTTAAAGTACAACCAATACATGTGTTACACGAAGAATATATACAACTCCGATACTTATACAGCATGACACAATCATAAGAATAACTAACTCAACTACATGAACTCAAATGAAAGTAGCTACGGTGAAGACAATCCAAAGAGAACTCGCTAACCTAAGCTCAGTAACTACTCCTGAAACATCTCGGTCGATTTGGTGATAATATATAAGGTTATCCACAAATATTCAAAGGAAATTTTTTATTCTTTGGCATGTTTGAAATTAGAAGGCACAAAAACAATTTAATCTTTAGTGCCAAATTCGTGTATTTCACACATTTGATATAGGAAGAATCCTACAACTCCACATTGTTGAACATCAAATTTAGGTTAATTGAATCATGGCAAGAATTTTGGTTTCGGTTCGAGATTACTTAAGTACAACCACAACACCAGAAAAGGGCTTTTCTAACAGTTATTACCGTTACTATTGTACTTTGTAACAGTTATAACCGTTACTACAACATGCGTGACAAACAGTTGTCACGAATATTGTAACGGTTATAACTGTTATGAAGTGTGAATATTACAACATTTATAACCGTTATAAAATTTCTATTTTATCACACTTATAACCGTTAGTACTTGAAAATTTATAACAGTTATAATAAAAAAAATTATAACAATTATTACTGTGACAAATATTTAATATGTAACAGTTATTACTGTTAATACGTAAAACTGATTTCATCCAATAAATTTAATAACAGTTATAACTGTTACAAACTTGAATATTGTATCAGGCCTATAGCAGGTAATTACTTTAAATAGGTAACAGTTATGATACACTAACTAGTTTCATAAATCATATAACGATAAGAATATACAACATATAATATAACAATACCCCAAGACATACAAAATATCATAATTTGTATCTAAAAGCAAATTCCATTTCAACAAATATCAAACTATCACAATTTAACATACAACCATTTGTCAATCATAACAAGTCTCAAATAACATCGAAATATTACAATTTAACATACGTATTACCCATAGACTTTAAGTTTCATCACCAGCTTCTGATCTTTGTCTTGCTTCTGCTGCTATAACCAAAGCCTACGATGTCCAACAAATATAATAATATGAGTCAAGACATGAAAACAATGCATATTACCCCTTCTAACAAATATTTTTATAACTCAAATATTTCATAGCTAGAAGCTAGCATAAAATAACATGATGACAAATTATATGAGATGACGACATCAATAGTAAATGAATATCGTTAGTCTACAAGCAACTCACCCATCAAATAACTGATATTCTGCAAAAGCTGCATGCTAATTCAATCTTAAAAATACAATCTACACAACCTTCATGCAGCTAAGGAAACATACATACAACATTTATTACAAAAAGAGTACAAAAGTACAGAAAGGAGCAAGTGCCTGTTTCAGTTTCTCGAAATCAAAAAACGCTCGATTTTGGAAAATCAAAACCTGTTTCAGGATCCTGAAACCTGAAACAGGTTTCGGTTCCTGTTTCAGGTTTCAGGAAACTGAAACCTGAAAAAGGTTTCACCGAAACCTGCTTCAGGTTTCATCCTGAAACCTGCTTCAGGTTTCATCCTGAAACCTGAAACAGGTTTTGGTTCCTGTTTTAGGTTTCAGGAAACCAAAACCTGAAAACAGGTTTTGGTTCCTGTTTCAGGTTCAGGAAACCAAAACCTGTTTTTAGGTTTCATCTTGAAACCTGAAACAGGTTTTGGTTCCTGTTTCAGGTTTCAGGACACTGAAACCTGAAATCTCGCTATTCCATTTGTTATTATATGTCAATGGTTGAGTTTATCAAAAAAAAAATCTTTAGCAATGTATACATTTTCAATATTGTCGGCTGTTTTACTTTAAGTAATTGGTGTAGTGTTCAAAGCTTCGACGCAATTCCTATATTAATTTTAAATCGAATATTGAATAGAAATTTTTTTAGTATGTATACAAATAAGCATCCAAACGATAAATTGAAGGAATGGTGAATTAAATACTTTTAATTTGGTTAGCAACATTAAGTAGATATCATTCAGATATACTTTCTACGTTAAACTTACACCAAATAATTGATTTTCAGTTTTCAAATAAAATAATAACTCTTCTTACTTGTTTCGCTGCTATTTAAGATCACATGAACATGGAATATGCCACGAAGTTGATAGAGAAAAAATTGGTAGCTCAGTTCCTCTTCTTTTCCCTCACCAAAATTTTAGTCATGAGTCTAGATACATGTATTGCTCCAATTTACAATAGATTTCTGCATATAGTAGAGTTCCATATCTTCCTATAAAATACATAACTTCAGCTTTTAGTTACGTGGAAAATCTCCAAAAACAAGAGTTGTATTGAATGCTAGAAAAGACGACATGAACGGAAGAACAGAAGAAGCTGAAAGGAAGTCTCAAAGACACTGACCAATGAAGTAGTTGTTAGGCAAGAACAAGCTGCTGCTATGTTGGACAAAATAGATAATATTTTAAATCCGGAAAACAGATCCTGTGCCTTTAAAATATGTTCAGGCGCCTTCAACACACATGGTTATTGAAGCATGTGCAAGAAAGAGGTGTAAAAATGCATGATGTTGTAAGGGATTTGGCATTATGGATAGCCTTTGATTATGGAAAAACAGAAAACAAATGGATGACTAAACCAAAAAAAATCTGACAAAGCTCAAATATTTGATGTTTAGAAGGAATCCGCTTAGATTTGTACCACGAGAAGTGTTTCCTGAGCTAGTAAAACTTTTGGTGTTGGACATGTTCGATCCAACTGATTCTGAGGGTAATTCATTTATTGATATGAAAGCATTGTTGAAGAGAACAGAGAACCAACTGTTATAGTTTGGAGCAACTATTTGGACTGAACAAAAACTTGATGAGCTCATGTCATTGTCCAAATTAAGCATCAAAGAACTTTGTCCTTCCATTTCATGTCAAAGTTAGGAAACCATCATCCCTTAAAGCAACTTTACACCAAAAGATGTGGTGAAAGTTTATCAGAATTAGTTTTTGAAAAGAAGGAAATTCTATCAGGATCAAGTTTAATCAAGAACAAAACAAATGGACTAAATGATCTCACCGCCCTTTATTTAAGGAACACTTGGCTAATATATAGCCTTTACAACTGAACATAAAATGAACTGAAAAACAGCACGCTAAAAGCATATACTTAGAAAAATAAACATACCTAATATCGGCTTAATGGTATTAAACATTCTTTGTGTTCTTGTCACCATGTCCTGCAATTTAACTTTGACCAAATATCAATAAATTAAAAGGATATTCCAAAACCGTAAACATAACTAATATCGAAAACTGAAAACAATAGAATTTCCTATCAAAATTGTCTGCTGGTGTGGTACAACAGGAAACGAATGCTTGGAAAATCCTATTAAAACATAAAGAAAGCAATTATATCTAAAATACTAGGTTATCAATAAAATAGCAAGCTTTCAATGTAAAGAATTAATTTATAATCTTATATGGTATATTTTATTGTAGATTCACAGCGAATAAATGTATTAATCTTCATTGCTCACCTGAGATTAGAATGCCTAATATTAAAATGTCAATAAACAGTTAAACACTAACTTATATTCCTACTCAATAAGATAGATTTGCTAAATGGGAAATTTTCAAAAAATGGCATTTTGTAAATGGGAGTTAGTGGTAATAAATGATGGGACCCAATACCTTTAGCAACTTACCCCAAAATGGACTATTAATAAATATTTAAAGATATAATGTAGAGTAATATGACAATAAATAACTTTTAAGATAAACTATTATTCATTTCATCTTGTAACATGGTATTGTAGTTGACTTGACTATGCGAATAGGTAAACATTATGAATACGTCAATACTTAATGAGGACAATGAATTAATTATGCTGTAAAATTCATAATATCTTAGTATGTACAATTCTTCAACATATGATTATTAAGTTGTATAATGTTCCATATTTGTTTAGGGAAGTTCTCAAATATCATTGGATCTAGTGGTTCAGTGTACCATATTTTAACAATATAGATACTAATTATTTTTATATGTATGCTTTATAACTTTTTCGTGGCCTAAATAACGACAACAAACCATATTGCAAAAGAAACAAAATGTTTAATATCTTCAACTTGGTGTTGTAATTTTTTGTTCCAAAATTACAAACGTGGAAGTAGAGCAATTTAATAAATACACAAAATTAGGCAAGCAATCTCCTTTATTATATGTGCTATAAAATTAATTCACAGCAGGGCCAGTAATTCTAAGTTTAAGACTAAATACATGGAGTGATTTTCTCTATGTGGTATAATAAGACTCTTTAATTTTTGGAAAGAAAAAATCTTGTGCCGATTATATGAACTCCTAAAATTACAAACGTGATAAGCTACAATCATTCAATAATTTGAGTAATCTTATCAAGTAATTAATGGACTTGAATTGGTAATTAACATTACAAAACATGGATAGAATTCAAGAATGCAACTTAATAAGGAAACCAACAATATATCAAAAATGCAAATGACAGAAAGGTGATCCGCTAATCCTATTCAAATATGTATAAAACTTCCTAATAGGCCACCTTTATATAGCTGGTTTTTTGGTGAAGCAGCAGTTTTAGGAATTTTATTATATGTTCAGTGATACTAATCAAGATGGTGCTTCCTTATCATTATAACATTAATTGATTAAAAAACAGAAACGAACAACATGTGAGCGCAGCTCAAAGGGCGTTCGTTTCTGCACCTTATTAATGCCATTATTGAGGTGTATCTTTTCCAAGTATCTATGCTAAACTTACGTTGAACCTTAACATAATTGAGTTGCTAAATTCATTCAAAAATGTGTTTGTAGTTTCATATGTGTTCCTTAGCATTATGTTTAGATTCAAAGTGTGTTGCACTTGTAACCCATAAAGCATATAACGACATCAAACTTAATGTAACTTTAAAATTTGAAATTTGAGACTAACTGTAATATTTGCTTGATTTATAGGTGATGCCCATCACTGAACAATGCCAAGATAAAAGCTTGAAGTTGTCCCGATTCGAATCGACCTTAACCTTCTCGCCCGTCTTAATGTTCGACGTGTTCTTTGTATCATCCGTGCTGTTCGACTCTTTGCACGATTTGCCGGAATCTTCAACGGAGATCACTTTCTTAATGATCTCTTTTTCGCCTTGAGGTTCTTTTTCCTTTGTATCCTCCAATTCCGATCCGGTTTCTCGTTCTTCTTTTAGTTTCTGAACTTTTAAAAAAATAACAACACAACTTCACCTATTGATTCAATATTTTTGTGTGCTAATCTTTAACATACAAGTCTGCAATTTAATAAACTACTTGCAATTGAATTTTGATCCAGTACCTTCTACGAATATCATGATACCATTACCAACTAAACTAAGATTGACAGATTTTACGTTATAGTGCCCTTAAAAGGGAATATAAGGTCTCAAAAGGCTTGATATTACTTTCCTTGAACAAGTGTAGATTAGGGACCACTTGCCAAACTATAGATCTTTTCATACTTTTTCATATTGGGGGAAAAAAGTAATCATGAGGCAATTGCTCAATTCCCATTTGTAATAACCCGAAAATCTGGGCCAGTTTAAAATTTTTATTTTGGCGATTTTAGCGAATTTATATTATTTAAAATGAATTATTTTAAATAATATCGACGAGAAATTTATTTTGAATATAATTAGAACGTATATATTATTTACGTCATCGTTAGAATATAAATATTTATATATAAATTATAAATAGAATTGAAAATGGCGCGGTAGTTCGATAATTCGATTTCAAACTTCAATTGAATGTACCGGGTGCAAAACAATCCGGGTTTTAGTGAAACCAAAACATTAGGATCTAATTGATAATATCTTTCCAACGAATCCGAAAAATCAAAATTTCATAGCGGGAATCAAAAGATATGTCCAGTTGAAAATTCTGAATAGTCGCTATGGAATTCAGGCCCTTAAAAATGTACATTTTGCAAACGACCTCGGATTTCGACGAAACCAGTTTTGTTGGGTCCGTGATGTTAAGTTATTGCTAGATTCCAAATTTCATAATTTTTCGAATCAATATGTGAGCGTGGCAAAGGAAAACGCGTTTGACCTGTTTCAGTTGATTTTAATCGACTGGAAAAATGGCCATTTTTCCAACGGTCTCAGAATTCGACGAAACTAGTTTTGTTAGGACCGTATCGTCAATACGAAGCTAGAAAATATTTTTCTGCAATTTATAGAGTTAGTATGTGACCCCGGTAATTTGAAATGCGTGTTTAAAATTCAATATAGTGATTTAAATGTAAATTAAACGGAAACTGATTCAAATGATCGAGTCAACCTACGATACATATCCCATTGAGTTCGGAATGGGGGTAAAACGCTATAGACGACAGGCGGTGGACCTCGTTTAAAGGTCGTATGAAAAGTCAACCTCAAGTGGAAAATTTAAAATAATAAATAATTAAATAACCCTTTTCTTTCCATTTAAGACCCCCCCTTCTTTCATTTTTCAGCCAAGCCCCTTTCTGAAAAACCCGACCCGATTCCTTCTCTCTCCCCCACGCCGCCACCTGCGACGCTCCGCTCGCCGTTGCTCCCCACTTCGCCGATTCTCCCCTAGCCTCTCCTCCCTCGCGTGAACCTCTTCCCTCCCACTCGCCCTCTCCAGCACCGAAGAACCCAAATCGCGATAGAAGAGATCGACGCCGCCACCCTACGTACAACCCTCCACCTCCGCTGCAAATGGCGCCACCCCGACGAGATCCCCTCGTGCCGGAGCTGCTCCCCCATGTCCGGCGAACTCAGCTCCTCTGCATTCCCTCTTGATCGACCACAGTGAGCTTCTCTCTCTTTATTTGCTTTAACTTCAGTTTTTAAAAATACATTAACAATGCGGTTTTAGTTTATATAGAAGAAGATTTGATTTCTATATAGCGAGAAGTTAGTGTTTTATATAAGAAGGTCGGATTTTTTTTATTAGAGAAAGATCGGATTTTTGAATGTGATATTAGCAAAGGAAAGGCGAAAACTTTATTTTTATAAAGGCAAAAACCTTATTTTTATAAAGGCGAAAACTTTATTTTTATAAAGGCGAAAACTTTATTTTTATAAAGGCGAAAACTTTATTTTTATAAAGGCGAAAACTTTATTTTTATAAAGGTGAAAACTTTATTTTTATAAAGGCGAAGATTTTCATATATTGAATAGCGAAGTCAAAATTCGATTTTTATATATTGAATAGCGAAGTCAAAATTCGATTTTTATATATTGAATAGCGAAGTCAAAATTCGATTTTTATATATGGAATAGCGAAGTAAAAATATGATTTTTATATATGTAGTGGCTACGGGCGAAGAGAGTGATTAGAGACGAGAACAGTGAAGATTTCCTGCATTAGAAGTGCCGTGGAGCTAGGATAGCTTTCTGTGAGAATTTCTCACCTTTCAATTTCATTTCTATTTATATATATATACTAGGATGCAGACGGTGCTTAGTAGCACCCGACACAATCGTCCACAGACCATGGACTTGTTTGTTTGGTTGCATAGATTAGTTATATGATTTGATTTGAATTTGGTTGTTTGGTGAATTTGATTGATGTGTGAATGGCGTGGGCCTTCACTAGACCGGGGATAAGGCTAGGCCTCGTCCCGTTTCTAGTATCGTGCCGTTATGCCGCCGAAATTTTCTAAAATAATTTAGAAAAATAAAAATATCATTTTATCTATAGAATAAACTGAATAGAAATTCATAAGTTAAAATAAAATGTTTTATCGTTAAAAATATAATTTTTAACGTGAATGTGAATAAATCAATATTCATTTACAAACCAGACGGTTTGTTTATGTACACCTATTTGAAGGACGTTAATTGGGTCGATAAATTTTACACATCGCCCAACTGCACAAATAAAATCTGTGTTTGTTTGTTTGAAACCCCACACGGGTGTTGGGATGAAATTTGAAGTTCACTCATCCTGATTGATTAAATATGTCGATCGATGGATTGACAGGCTGTTATAAGCGTTAGATATCTATATTTGATGCTTATACAGTGTAGTGCACTTTGGTTGATGGTTGATTATTTTGCAATGCTATTATATGGGTGTAATGTATCAAAATCCATATAATTAACATTATATGGAAATTGATTGGGCCTCATTCCAGTTTTAAAATAGAAATATTTGAAATAGAAATATTTGAAATGGAATATTTGAAAATATCAATATATGAAGCCGTGTTGATTAGATTGACGCCATTTTGACGTGAACGATATTTATATCGATTTTATTCATTTTATAATGAATATCGAAAGTGATTTCAAAATCTGATATTTTGAAAAGAATTGATTGTAAATGAATTCGAATTGGAATTGAAATTGAATAGATTTGAAATTGAATAGATTTGAATTGAAAACGATTTCGAAATGAATTGAATTGAAAACGATTTCGAAATGAATTGAATTGAAAACGATTTCGAAATGAATTGAATTGAAAACGATTTCGAAATGAATTGAATTGAAAACGATTTCGAAATGAATTGAATTGAAAACGATTTCGAAATGAATTGAATTGAAAACGATTTCGAAATGAATTGAATTGAAAACGATTTCGAAATGAATTGAATTGAAAACGATTTCGAAATGAATTGAATTGAAAACGAATTCGAATTGAATTGAAAGTGAATTGAAATGAATTCAAATTGAATTGAAATTTGAATTGAATAGAAATGAATTTTAAAACGAATTTATAAAGAAGAATTCAATTTTGATTTGAATTGAAAAGGAAGTTGAAATTGCTTTTGAAACGAATTTAAAACTATTTATATAATTCGTTTTAAATAGAAATCGACGAAGTGTATATTATATATATTATATATATAATATAATGGCCTGAATAGAACGTGCCACGCCGCGGCAGTTCGTGAATTTCGACCATTTATTTCAAACGGACATTACGGGAGATCCGACTGTCGGATTCTCCTAAAACCGGAACCGTTGGGTTCGTATCGAAAAGAGCTTTCTAACGAATATTAGAAATTTGAAATCTAACGGTTGGATTTGGAATTATGTCCAAATCAAATTTGAAAAAGGTCGCTGTAAGTGCAGTTCGATGGCCGTTGATGGAAATCGACTGTACGGGCCTTGATAAAATTATTAAAAATAGTAATAATTTGTGTAAAATCATAAGAAATGATTTGTGAAGATTTGGGATGAAAAACTTCATGTTTGAAAAGATAAAAATAGATTTTTATCGAAATGAACTAGTTTTGAACTAGAAATATAATTCTATTTATTTTTAAATGAATAAATTGAAATTGAAATTGAAATGGTTTTGAAAATAACCAGAATTTCCAATGATTGCATTGGAGTGGATTTGAATCGAAATTGTCTTCGGAATATTTCGATGTTGGAATTCGTGATTATACAGATGTTGTTATGGAAATTTGAAAGATATATATATTTATATCGTTATTTCCGATACGACATTTGTTAATCGTAGAATTTGATATTGAATATAAGCCGATATATTTTCTATTCAGAGCCTTGTATTGAATATCAAATGTGATTTGGGTTTGTCGTGAATGGTGTCTTCATTAACACTGTTCTTAAACCCAGTTGAGAAAAGATTAAATCTTTTTATTTGGATTTAATGAAGTGTACCAATTAAATGAGGTTTAATTGGAATTGAATTGATATTGATTTTTGGGTTTATCGTGAACAGTGTTTTAAATAACACTCGTTCTTTAACCCGATAATTAATGAATGTGATTTTGGGTTTATCGTGAACAGTGTTTTAAATAACACTCGTTCTTTAACCCGATAATTAATGAATGTGATTTTGGGTTTATCGTGAACTGTGTTTTTAAATGACACTGATTCTTTAACCCAGAGAAATATTAAAACTAAGTGGAGTTTTAATGAATCTTTAATTAGATTGAAAAGATCGAAAATGGAGTATCACCAGTTTTACTCCAAGCGATAGTTAAATCTTTAATTAGATTTGAACGTGAAATGGTAATTGAATTTACCGATAACACCGTGGTGTTAGATATGAAGTATAACCAGTTGTACTTCATGGGATGAATAGGTTGGGATTGGGAAATAAAATAAATGATTACTTCGGTGTGGTTCGCTAATCCCGACTAGTTTGAATTGATATTCAAAGGAGATTAAAGAATAAATTTAAAGAATTAATCTTGGATAAAATTAATGGGAACTTTTCCCAAAGTATAGGAATATTTGGATAAAGGAATATTCTGAATTGGAATGAGGCGTATGTTGTGTTGGTGTAACACTTTTATAATATATACGCAAGTTATTCAGAAAGACCGGGTTTATCCCATTCTGAATAACTGATTCGACGTGGTGTCGAAGATGAAGACGGTGGTCGAAGACCGGAAGTCTTCACGTCGCTTGGGTGATTACTGATGATCTTGATTGGGCTGTACACCCAAGAAGATGGAAACAGTTGGTGATCGTCCAGACGTACTTGGAGATCGATGGATATGCGGGGTACTAGGTGCCTCCGGTTTCGTTCAGACCCAGAACGGACTTGTAAATGGACTGTGTGTCTGACATTGGATTTTAGTCCGTGTGATTGATCTCTATTAAATATATATCTGTTTGGCGGCGGAGAATTTATTCTCTTGCTTAACGCCCTTCTCTGAGACGTACGAGCTCAGGGGTTATATATTGATGGATATCAAACGCATGGAGTGAATTGCCTGTGTGGCATGCCTAAGTGGCAAATGATCAAGGCTTCTATTGAAAAGCAAAGTCTTGTGGTTGATGATCAAAGCACGACCTTTGTGGCATAGCTTTGTGTAACGTTGATTCGCGAGCTTCACACCCGGTATGAACCAAAAACGGGAGAGGACGTCAGGGAGGGCATGCGTTTCTTTCTAGCTAGAAGTGGCGTCAGTGGTTTTACATGCCCTGACGAGTTTGACTTATGTGGTTGTTGCTGTTGCGAGGCGCCTTGGTTATATCGGTTTCGGCCGATGCATTCTGGTCGGCAGACGGACCAGATTTACACCCCATAGGGTGGGGAAACGCATGTTCAGGGTTTAAATTTAATCCACATCGGTGGACTGGCCCTGAGGATCCAAGGGTCACTCGAGCTCTGATCCTGAGGGGCGGGCTAGAGCGTCTCGAATCGGTTGAGGACTATCTTTTGCCTCGGTTCATAGACGGAAATCCAATTTCCAAATACGTGACATTTGCGGTTTTAATTGTAAACCTATATATGGCGACATGATATATGGTACCCATGCCGCCTATGATTGATACTTATGATTTGAAGTTGTTTTATACACTATGCACTTATAATAGTATCAAATGATTTGTTTTGAACGTATCAAGCATTCTTTGGCTGTTATAAGGGAAAACCCTATCCCCCGGCTTGCGTTGCATTGTGTGATAGGACCTGGGTCTTATAACAGCTTCATTTTTCTTTATTTAGCATTGCGCTGTTGTTTTATGCACTGGTATTCTTGGGAGGAAACCTGTTCCGTGTTATACGGCGTGGTCCCTTGATTTACCGAACTTTAAAGGCAAAGATTAATAACTGTTTTAGTTCTCACACCAGTCACATGACTGACCTGGAGTTTATTGTTTTAACCTAAACTCTGGGTGCCCCTATTTTGTTAGGGCAGCTAGTAGTTTTGGTTTTGCAGATTTATATTCACAGGATCCTGGTTTACAGCTGGAACGATATCCGGAAAGCTTTGTATCCATATATCTACTTCTAGTTATGTATTGTATTATTTTCCGCTGCTATGTATTAAAATGTAATTTAAATCTCTGATATTTCTGTGTAATATTCATTTATACTCTGTATATTCTTGTAATCTGATGCATTGTTGTAATATACAATGAAATGTTCTTCTGTATGCGTTCTGTTGTGGCTTGTTCTCGAACTATCCGACGCTTTCCTTTACGAGAAAGTTACGGGTTTTCACAGTTGGTATCAGAGCTTTGGTTTACAAAGCTAGAGAACAAGGCACATTAGAACTATACGAAAGAATTCATCAGATATTGGGTTAGTAATATCCAATGAGAATGACTCGTTAGAGATGGGATCAGTAGTATCCTAGAACGAGTGTGTAGAGTATATTTTTAACGTGAAAACAAATTTTGTTTTGAAAATCTAAATCAATTATTCGTATTTGATTATATATTTATATTGATGTGGACAATCCAGTATATATAGATTTTGCGTATACGTCTGATCCGCGTGTATTAGAAATTTTAATATACTGGATAGATATAGAATTACACTCTAATCGCCCGGAGATGATTTTGATGATGGAGCTCCATCATTAGAATTTATGTTCGAGTGACGAAAGTGGGCTTTCTATATATTTCCTATTGACTGGTGTGAGAACCAAAATTTGATAGGGCTTATTGTTGTGATTTGGCATCAAAAATTTGATTTTTGTATATGTATCAAAATTACGAATTTGAAACTCTAATTCACTAATTGATTGATGTTTGGGTTGTTTGTTTATTGGTTGATAATTTTGAACCATTTAGCCTAATTGAATCAAATATTGAATTGTATTGAAAATTGGTCGCATTTGCTTGCATATACATATACTTATATTGAACAGGTCATAGCAAGGAGGCTAGAGCCAGAGAATAAAATTTGTTTGCCCGACAAATAGGTACATGTTTACTACATAATTTACTGTTTTGTTTAGGTGATGATGATTTTATGAGCCTATTGGCTAGCCGCTTGGCTTTTTCTTTTTCTTTTTGTGATCTGAAGGACCGGGGAAGCTATTTGAAATTCCCCGATGCTCCCGGTGCAGGGGAGGTTATGGCGAAATTTTTCGAAAATTTAGGGTGTTAGCGAAATTTTTGAAATTTTGAAAATTCTCAGAAACTGAAAAGTTGGAGAATGGAAGCCTGATCGATCGTAGAGTTGATTAGTCAAACCACTTTCGACTTTGTTCCTTTTCGGGGACGAAAAGTTTTAAGTGGGGGAGATTGTAATAACCCGAAAATCTGGGCCAGTTTAAAATTTTTATTTTGGCGATTTTAGCGAATTTATATTATTTAAAATGAATTATTTTAAATAATATCGACGAGAAATTTATTTTTAATATAATTAGAACGTATATATTATATACGTCGTCGTTAGAATATAAATATTTATATATAAATTATAAATAGAATTGAAAATGGCGCGGTAGTTCGATAATTCGATTTCAAACTTCAATTGAATGTACCGGGTGCAAAACAATCCGGATTTTAGTGAAACCAAAACATTAGGATCTAATTGATAATATCTTTCCAACGAATCCGAAAAATCAAAATTTCATAGCGGGAATCAAAAGATATGTCCAGTTGAAAATTCTGAATAGTCGATATGGAATTCAGGCCCTTAAAAATGGACATTTTGCAAACGACCTCGGATTTCGACGAAACCAGTTTTGTTGGGTCCGTGATGTTAAGTTATTGCTAGATTCCAAATTTCATAATTTTTCGAATCAATATGTGAGCGTGGCAAAGGAAAACGCGTTTGACCAGTTTCAGTTGATTTTAATCGACTGGAAAAATGGCCATTTTTCCAACGGTCTCAGAATTCGACGAAACTAGTTTTGTTAGGACCGTATCGTCAATACGAAGCTAGAAAATATTTTTCTGCAATTTATAGAGTTAGTATGTGACCCCGGTAATTTGAAATGCGTGTTTAAAATTCAATATAGTGATTTAAATGTAAATTAAACGGAAACTGATTCAAATGATCGAGTCAACCTACGATACATATCCCATTGGGTTCAGAATGGGGGTAAAACGCTATAGACGGCAGGCGGTGGACCTCGTTTAAAGGTCGTATGAAAAGTCAACCTCAAGTAGAAAATTTAAAATAATAAATAATTAAATAACCCTTTTCTTTCCATTTAAGACCCCCCCTCCTTTCATTTTTCAGCCAAGCCCCTTTCTGAAAAACCCGACCCGATTCCTTCTCTCTCCCCACGCCGCCACCTGCGACGCTCCGCCCGCCGTTGCTCCCCACTTCGCCGATTCTCCCCTAGCCTCTCCTCCCTCGCGTGAACCTCTTCCCTCCCACTCGCCCTCTCCAGCACCGAAGAACCCAAATCGCGATAGAAGAGATCGACGCCGCCACCCTACGTACAACCCTCCACCTCCGCTGCAAATGGCGCCACCCCGACGAGATCCCCTCGTGCCGGAGCTGCTCCCCCATGTCCGGCGAACTCAGCTCCTCTGCATTCCCTCTTGATCGACCACAGTGAGCTTCTCTCTCTTTATTTGCTTTAACTTCAGTTTTTAAAAATACATTAACAATGCGGTTTTAGTTTATATAGAAGAAGATTTGATTTCTATATAGCGAGAAGTTAGTGTTTTATATAAGAAGGTCGGATTTTTTTTATTAGAGAAAGATCGGATTTTTGAATGTGATATTAGCAAAGGAAAGGCGAAAACTTTATTTTTATAAAGGCGAAAACTTTATTTTTATAAAGGCGAAAACTTTATTTTTATAAAGGCGAAAACTTTATTTTTATAAAGGTGAAAACTTTATTTTTATAAAGGCGAAGATTTTCATATATTGAATAGCGAAGTCAAAATTCGATTTTTATATATTGAATAGCGAAGTCAAAATTCGATTTTTATATATTGAATAGCGAAGTCAAAATTCAATTTTTATATATTGAATAGCGAAGTAAAAATATGATTTTTATATATGTAGTGGCTACGGGCGAAGAGAGTGATTAGAGACGAGAACAGTGAAGATTTCCTGCATTAGAAGTGCCGTGGAGCTAGGATAGCTTTCTGTGAGAATTTCTCACCTTTCAATTTCATTTCTATTTATATATATATATACTAGGATGCAGACGGTGCTTAGTAGCACCCGACACAATCGTCCACAGACCATGGACTTGTTTGTTTGGTTGCATAGATTAGTTATATGATTTGATTTGAATTTGGTTGTTTGGTGAATTTGATTGATGTGTGAATGGCGTGGGCCTTCACTAGACCGGGGATAAGGCTAGGCCTCGTCCCGTTTCTAGTATTGTGCCGTTATGTCGCCGAAATTTTCTAAAATAATTTAGAAAAATAAAAATATCATTTTATCTATAGAATAAACTGAATAGAAATTCATAAGTTAAAATAAAATGTTTTATCGTTAAAAATATAATTTTTAACGTGAATGTGACTAAATCAATATTCATTTACAAACCAGACGGTTTGTTTATGTACACCTATTTGAAGGACGTTAATTGGGTCGATAAATTTTACACATCGCCCAACTGCACAAATAAAATCTGTGTTTGTTTGTTTGAAACCCCACACGGGTGTTGGGATGAAATTTGAAGTTCACTCATCCTGATTGATTAAATATGTCGATCAATGGATTGACAGGCTGTTATAAGCGTTAGATATCTATATTTGATGCTTATACAGTGTAGTGCACTTTGGTTGATGGTTGATTATTTTGCAATGCTATTATATGGGTGTAATGTATCAAAATCCATATAATTAACATTATATGGAAATTGATTGGGCCTCATTCCAGTTTTAAAATAGAAATATTTGAAATAGAAATATTCGAAATGGAATATTTGAAAATATCAATATATGAAGCCGTGTTGATTAGATTGACGCCATTTTGACGTGAACGATATTTATATCGATTTTATTCATTTTATAATGAATATCGAAAGTGATTTCAAAATCTGATATTTTGAAAAGAATTGATTGTAAATGAATTCGAATTGGAATTGAAATTGAATAGATTTGAAATCTAATAGATTTGAATTGAAAACGATTTCGAAATGAATTGAATTGAAAACGATTTCGAAATGAATTGAATTGAAAACGATTTCGAAATGAATTGAATTGAAAACGATTTCGAAATGAATTGAATTGAAAACGATTTCGAAATGAATTGAATTGAAAACGATTTCGAAATGAATTGAATTGAAAACGAATTCGAATTGAATTGAAAGTGAATTGAAATGAATTCAAATTGAATTGAAATTTGAATTGAATAGAAATGAATTTTAAAACGAATTTATAAAGAAGAATTCAATTTTGATTTGAATTGAAAAGGAAGTTGAAATTGCTTTTGAAACGAATTTAAAACTATTTATATAATTCGTTTTAAATAGAAATCGACGAAGTGTATGTTATATATATTATATATATAATATAATGGCCTGAATAGAACGTGCCGCGCCGCGGCAATTCGTGAATTTCGACCATTTATTTCAAACGGACATTACGGGAGATCCGACCGTCGGATTCTCCTAAAACCGGAACCGTTGGGTTCGTATCGAAAAGAGCTTTCTAACGAATATTAGAAATTTGAAATCTAACGGTTGGATTTGGAATTATGTCCAAATCAAATTTGAAAAAGGTCGCTGTAAGTGCAGTTCGATGGCCGTTGATGGAAATCGACTGTACGGGCCTTGATAAAATTATTAAAAATAGTAATAATTTGTGTAAAATCATAAGAAATGATTTGTGAAGATTTGGGATGAAAAACTTCATGTTTGAAAAGATATAAATAGATTTTTATCGAAATGAACTAGTTTTGAACTAGAAATATAATTCTATTTATTTTTAAATGAATAAATTGAAATTGAAATGGTTTTGAAAATAACCAGAATTTCCAATGATTGCATTGGAGTGGATTTGAATCGAAATTGTCTTCGGAATATTTCGATGTTGGAATTCGTGATTATACAGATGTTGTTATGGAAATTTGAAAGATATATATATTTATATCGTTATTTCCGATACGACATTTGTTAATCGTAGAATTTGATATTGAATATAAGCCGATATATTTTCTATTCAGAGCCTTGTATTGAATATCAAATGTGATTTGGGTTTGTCGTGAATGGTGTCTTCATTAACACTGTTCTTGAACCCAGTTGAGAAAAGATTAAATCTTTTTATTTGGATTTAATGAAGTGTACCAATTAAATGAGGTTTAATTGGAATTGAATTGATATTGATTTTTGGGTTTATCGTGAACAGTGTTTTAAATAACACTCGTTCTTTAACCCGATAATTAATGAATGTGATTTTGGGTTTATCGTGAACAGTGTTTTAAATAACACTCGTTCTTTAACCCGATAATTAATGAATGTGATTTTGGGTTTATCGTGAACTGTGTTTTTAAATGACACTGATTCTTTAACCCAGAGAAATATTAAAACTAAGTGGAGTTTTAATGAATCTTTAATTAGATTGAAAAGATCGAAAATGGAGTATCACCAGTTTTACTCCAAGCGATAGTTAAATCTTTAATTAGATTTGAACGTGAAATGGTAATTGAATTTACCGATAACACCGTGGTGTTAGATATGAAGTATAACCAGTTGTACTTCATGGGATGAATAGGTTGGGATTGGGAAATAAAATAAATGATTACTTCGGTGTGGTTCGCTAATCCCGACTAGTTTGAATTGATATTCAAAGGAGATTAAAGAATAAATTTAAAGAATTAATCTTGGATAAAATTAATGGGAACTTTTCCCAAAGTATAGGAATATTTGGATAAAGGAATATTCTGAATTGGAATGAGGCGTATGTTTTGTTGGTGTAACACTTTTATAATATATACGCAAGTTATTCAGAAAGACCGGGTTTATCCCATTCTGAATAACTGATTCGACGTGGTGTCGAAGATGAAGACGGTGGTCGAAGACCGGAAGTCTTCACGTCGCTTGGGTGATTACTGATGATCTTGATTGGGCTGTACACCCAAGAAGATGGAAACAGTTGGTGATCGTCCAGACGTACTTGGAGATCGATGGATATGCGGGGTACTAGGTGCCTCCGGTTTCGTTCAGACCCAGAACAGACTTGTAAATGGACTGTGTGTCTGACATTGGATTTTAGTCCGTGTGATTGATCTCTATTAAATATATATCTGTTTGGCGGCGGAGAATTTATTCTCTTGCTTAACGCCCTTCTCTGAGACGTACGAGCTCAGGGGTTATATATTGATGGATATCAAACGCATGGAGTGAATTGCCTGTGTGGCATGCCTAAGTGGCAAATGATCAAGGCTTCTGTTGAAAAGCAAAGTCTTGTGGTTGATGATCAAAGCACGGCCTTTGTGGCATAGCTTTGTGTAACGTTGATTCGCGAGCTTCACACCCGGTATGAACAAAAACGGGAGAGGACGTCAGGGAGGGCATGCGTTTCTTTCTAGCTAGAAGTGGCGTCAGTGGTTTTACACGCCCTGACGAGTTTGAGTTATGTGGTTGTTGCTGTTGCGAGGCGCCTCGGTTATATCGGTTTCGGCCGATGCATTCTGGTCGGCAGACGGACCAGATTTACACCCCATAGGGTGGGGAAACGCATGTTCAGGGTTTAAATTTAATCCACATCGGTGGACTGGCCCTGAGGATCCAAGGGTCACTCGAGCTCTGATCCTGAGGGGCGGGCTAGAGCGTCTCGAATCGGTTGAGGACTATCTTTTGCCTCGGTTCATAGACGGAAATCCAATTTCCAAATACGTGACATTTGCGGTTTTAATTGTAAACCTATATATGGCGACATGATATATGGTACCCATGCCGCCTATGATTGATACTTATGATTTGAAGTTGTTTTATACACTATGCACTTATAATAGTATCAAATGATTTGTTTTGAACGTATCAAGCATTCTTTGGCTGTTATAAGGGAAAACCCTATCCCCCGGCTTGCATTGCATTGTGTGATAGGACCTGGGTCTTATAACAGCTTCATTTTTCTTTATTTAGCATTGCACTGTTGTTTTATGCACTGGTATTCTTGGGAGGAAACCCGTTCCGTGTTATACGGCGTGGTCCCTTGATTTACCGAACTTTAAAGGCAAAGATTAATAACTGTTTTAGTTCTCACACCAGTCACATGACTGACCTGGAGTTTATTGTTTTAACCTAAACTCTGGGTGCCCCTATTTTGACATGGGCAGCTAGTAGTTTTGGTTTTGCAGATTTATATTCACAGGATCCTGGTTTACAGCTGGAACGATATCCGGAAAGCTTTGTATCCGTATATCTACTTCTAGTTGTGTATTGTATTATTTTCCGCTGCTATGTATTAAAATGTAATTTAAATCTCTGATATTTCTGTGTAATATTCATTTATACTCTGTATATTCTTGTAATCTGATGCATTGTTGTAATATACAATGAAATGTTCTTCTGTATGCGTTCTGTTGTGGCTTGTTCTCGAACTATCCGACGCTTTCCTTTACGGGGAAGTTACGGGTTTTCACACCATTGTTCAGTTTTTAGACTCAGCAATTGCTCAACTTTATGAAACTGAGCAATATGCTCGGTTTCAAAAATTGAGCAATGCTCTGCCTTTTAAAACCTAGTAGCTCAGTTTGTAGAGCTGAGTTATATACCCAGTTTTTAAACTGGGCTATATGCTTAGCTACAAAAAAACAAGCATTACTCAGTTTAGAAACTGAGCATTAGACTAGTTTTTAAACCTGCGCTAATGCTTAACTTTTGAGCATTAGCTCAGTTTGTTAAACTGAGCTCTAAAACGGGCTTATCCAACCATGGAAACTGCTACTAATTAATCTAGAAAAATCAATGATTTTATTTTATTTAAGATCAAACTGGTTTTTAGATAGTGCAATAAAAATCAAACTTAAATTTCCAAAAACAAAAGCAAACCAATAGTATTCCTTTACCTTCGATGCTTTATATATCCTCTAGGTTGAATACTATAAGTGTGTTCTCCACGTGTTTGAACCATTCCTATTCGATTTTCAACTACTCTTTCGCCATGCGCCAAACATTAATGAAATGAACCCACTTCGTATGCTTTCTCTTCATTAGAGGCTAATAACCACATAAAGCAATTTTACTGAAGATGCCACCAGTACCAACATAAATAGGACCTTGCATGTTATCTACCTTCTTAAATTAATCCATGGACACAAGTAATAGATGCCAAATCAGAGCATCTAAAGTGTACCTATACAATAAAACCATGATCAACTCATAGAAATTACACCATAGATATGAGAATATGAGGAAATATTTTTAATAATAATTATTAAGTAGGATCGAACAAGGATAACTGAACACTTAAAATAACAATCAATCCAAATTTTTTTTACCTAAGTAGGATGAATGCTGGATCATGCAACAAGCTCCTAGTTGAGTACCGAGTAAGGGTCATCGATAGTAGACATGAATGAAAATATGACGAAGAGTAGTGTATATTAGTAAAATGGATAATGAGAACTGGCTAATAAAACATTAGGGACAAATCGATTCCTAAAATTAAATGCCTTGTTAAAACATCTCTCTAACATGAAGTGCAACCCTAGTATAGCTAATATACATGATTTCCATTATAGTAAATCAATCAAGAACCTAAAGTGGTATATCTTATGTATTTTCATCCTATCATACCAAACTCTTTCTAACCAAACATAGATAATTTTCTTAAACTTTGTTAATTTTTTTTTAAAATCATAAACTTAATTAGGAGGTGGCTTTGTTTACTTGCACATTCCACTAAGCCTGGGGATACTTAACTGGTCCCCAAAAAATTTAGCATTCTTACTCCGTAGCACAAAAAATATCTGTGCTCTAGAAAGTGAAAGATCTTTCTATGTACAAATTTTACATACAATGCCATCAACATTTGAATAAACATATATAAATAGATTGCAAATTGCAATGTACAAGGATAACTACATTTTCATGAAAAACTTCATTTTTTTCTAGTTAAAGTTGCAACATTTAGACGATAAACTATGATCAATACGCTTCAGTTTTGGAATAATATTATTATTTGAGATGGTCAAGTTTTTGAAAGCTTATTTTATGTACAATATTATCTACATCTAATTTTTTAGCATCTAAAAAATGTAGCATATATTCGCTGCTGTTTAAGGAAGAAGACACTCCAAACAAACACACAGACATATTGGAATGATACAAAGAAAAAGAAGAGCCTATCTCAACATGAATATCGAAGGAAACAATAAAAGAGAATAAACAATTTAATATCGTAAAAAAAAAACTGAGTTAACAATTATTAAGAAATTAGTGAATAAAGGCCGCTAATTTTGAGCACTATGATTATATATTTATATTAAAACAAACACCTTATGATGACAATGCATTTCTTAAAGTTGACAGATAACTTATCCAAAATTGAATTACAATGCAATTCATAACAATATAAAGGTTGTGGGTTTTCAACTGGGCTTGGCAATGTCATAAACAAAACAAAATTTGGGTGTTAGAACAACTAATTTGTCAACCGGTAGATTAAGGTACATAAATTAGAAATATGCAGACCATGTGAAAAAAACAAGTTAAACTAAATTTGAGGGTATCTGTATACATGTTAATGTTGCATTTAATATCAAGATAACATCAATATTATTTCAGTTACATAAATAAATTATATGTTCTTATTCATATGTGTGCTACCATCTTCGCAGTTAGAAACAATTAGACAAATATTACAAAATAATTATATTTTGTTTGACTGTTAAAATTTGTTGACAAGAATCTAGAAGCAGCTAGCCACCATTACATATATCTTACATCTTTCAGACAATAGGAGACTGTATCTTGCCATTGTTAAATGTATTACGTGCATGATCCTTCAATTAACCAGTGCTAAAAACCCATATAATAAAATAGAATTAGGATAAGAATTATGATCCTTCAATATGAATTGCTGTCGATGAATCCGTGTATTAGTGCATTTCATATGCTGGGACTGTACTGTTTCAAAATAGAATTAGGATATGAAAGTTAGCAGTATATAGAAGTCTATGTAAACATCCGCCAGATAAAACAAAACATTCACATGCAATAAAATCAACATTATGTGTAGATAAGTGCAACAAACCCTTTAACAATGCACCACAAAGTTAATGCAAAAAGGATAAATGCTAAAAGATGTGTCTATGCATAACTATTTAAATTAGATGGTAAGAATATATATCATGCCAGGTTGTTACAAATGGTGATACTTTTTAGAGGCAATAACGATTACTAAATTGGATTTGTTCTTTCTTTAAAATCTTGCTCATATAACATGAACTAACAAAACAAAAGATTTACAACGAAATATGTGAGACAAGTTGTCTACATATGAAGTCTAGTTCAGAATATTTGCATACTAAAACAGTCATGCACCACGGATATTCACTTTTAGCTCATATAAAGATCAAAGATTTCAGATTTTGAAATCAATACTTAATTCGTAATAGAATCATATGAAATATCTAAGTTGAAGTATTCCACTATCAAAAGCAATAATAATGTACATAATGAAAAATAAAAAATATGGCACAACCACAATTATCATCAAAACATAGCAAATAGAAAAGGTTTGATTCCTTGATACAAGTAGAATAGTTGATAGCAAAAAATTGGTGTAATTGTGTTGAGTATGTATGATGTGCTTATAAGAGAGAGTCGTTATAAATATGTGCTTGGTATAAGCTTTCGAAAGAAGGTTATACTGTGTATTTTCCATTGCAATAAAGTAATACATTTCACTATGCATTATTTTTTGTTTTTTTTTCTTGTTTTTTTTTTGAGTTTTACGTAAATTACAAAAAAAAAAAATGTGAACCGCATTCTCCACAATGTGCAGTTTATACATCCACGACTATTTAGATAGTCAAATTTTATTAAGTTAATTCTTGGACAATGCATACTTTACGAGCATTTCCAAACCAACCTTACTTACAAACCTAATATATTATTCTGAAACAACATACACACGGCAGTAAATATCCAAAATTACCATTGAACATACCAAATATGTATAATATAAGAAAGAACACGAAGAGAGAGAAATCTAAAGTCACACGTTGACTGGATAGAAGACCACTGTAATCTCATGTCTGTTATTCAATTGCCACGTACAACTTTTACTTATATAAGCAATGAAAAAATTTGAACATCTTGTTGATGTGATTGTGTTTTCTTAACTTATTTGCACCTCCAAATAGTTCTAATTTTTATTCCTATGTACCAAACTTTATTCCACCAGATCGAAATCGTGAAGAAAAACTAGAATCAACAAATCTCCTTTCGAATTCAAAACCTCTACCCCCAAGATGTTGAAATTTACATCTGATTACACGGGAAAAGAGAAAAAAAAACATTGTTTTTAGCCAAGCTAATGTCTCTTTATATAGTAGAAACCAATCGAATTCATAATGTAAAGAAAAAAACTCAAATCGAAATTAGAACCAAATGTAATACACACATCGATGCGCATCTAAAGTAAATAATAATAATAATATTTGAGTGTACCTGAACCGAATTGAATTGGTGGCAGAAATCGAAAACCCTAATCCCAATTCGAACCCAGATCCTATCGTGAAGCCCAGATTTAGACTGAATAGAGGATATTGGATGCGAGAAGGCGGAAGCACACAGGAGGTGGAGGCGCTTGACAACCAAAACGATGCGGCGAAAGGAGGAAAGGCGGCGATGAACTGATTTTTGGATTTAGAAAAAATGAATCGAAATGAACGATAGAAGGCAGAAGCGTGACAAACGCAGGGAAATATGAATAAAACAGAAAAGGACTATTTTGCCCATCATTTTGCAAAATTCTCAAATGGGATAACGGAAATAACCGTTATAATGTATTATAACAAAAATAACCGTGGTAAAATTATCACAGTAATAACTGTTACAAGTTAAAATGAAATAAGTGTTACAAAATGGTCTGCTTGGTGTAGTGAACTAAGATATACATAAGCCAATAAACGATTTTCAAGGTGGTTAATGGGTCAGATATTCGAGATGATGATGAATTGCAAAAATTATGGTAACTCATCAACGATAATGACAAGCCAATGCCGCTGTGAGTTTCTCGGAGGCACAAGCAAAATGATTAGAAAAGATGGACTTATGTGTTTGTTTGTTTGTTTGTTTAATGGTGATGAAGATATTCGACAATGGTCATTAAAAACATGGTACATGCATTTATTACTAAATTACCAACTTGCGTGATTTTGTAAATATCAGGCTAAGCATTATATATGTACTTGTATGTTGTGTTTTAGTTTTATATGCTAGATTAGGTAGATAGAGGAGTTTGTGTTGTGCAACCGAGGAGAATTCGTGTTGTAACACCCCCCTCCCCCAGAAATTTACACCAAGATAAACATAGGAAACTAAATTAATAATGGAAATATATAATGACAATAGGTTAAAAGTATGGATATTTCATATTTGGAATTTGGACACAAAAGTATTTCCATTGTGCTCGTGGCGAGATTCTAACTCGTTTTCATATTTAATTTGCAGAAAATAGAGTCCATATGAAAACGATATATATTAAATAAGTTTTGAATTTTAAATAGATAAACGTGTAAATTTGAATTTGAAAATAAACGGGACAAGATTTGAATTGGAATAAATAAATAGGAAAATAATATTCCATATTCGAATTTAAAACTTGGGGTGCGTAGATATATAAGAAGGGGACACATTAAAAGAGTTAAGAATGAAGTAATTGGTATTTAGTAATATTAAAACAAAGGCATGTGAATTTAATTCACCATGCCTAGAATTAGGAAGTGGACTACCTTACAGGGGAGATCGACTATTGTGTGAGCACAGGGAAGGGTGGCGACTAGGCTTTTAGTTACATTCGCAGGGTTTGATGTCATGGATGGTTCATATTTTATCATTTAAGATTTGATGGTTCCTACTCACCTAGGCATATATAAATAGAGCCCTAGACCTACACTTCCAACTCACATTTTCTGTGGCTATCTTCCTTCATTCTTCTCCTTCTTTATCTCTGTTTAGATCCAAATTTAGGAAAATGTTATTTTGTTCTTATCATCATTCCTCTTCTTATACGAATCTTTGTTGATTCTTATACATATGTGTATAAGAAACGGAGAAGATTTGGAATTTTTTTACGTGTCTACTGTAACACCCCGTGATTTTAACAACAATAAAGATGATAAATTAAAGAATAATTAAATAAATATTCATAATTAAGTGAAATAGACTATGCCATTGCGTTCGTCTCGGAATTCTAATCAAAATAGACACCCAGTTTGCATAAAACGGACACCGTATGAAGAAGTTATTAAGGTTTAAAGTTTGTATGCATATAAGCCAGTTATATATGAATAAAATAAGTTCCAGAATTCAAAACAGTTCAAAATCGAGCAGCTGGACGGGAGCGGAAAAAATCCCGCCCATGGGTGTCGACCCATCAAGGAGGTGTCGACCCATGGGTCGACCCCATCAAGGGGATGTCAACCCCTGGGTTGATACACCAAGGGGGGTCGAACCCCTCACCGCAGATTTGGGCAGATTCTTCTCTTTGAACATGGACTCCTTTCTTGGCTTGGTTCGTTGTCTTTAGGCTATAAATCAGACCCCATTTCTCTTATTTTTACACACCAAAAACAATGCAGAACTAGATGCTGCCTTTGCCCAGATTAAATTAAGTCTTTTCTTCTTCAACAATCAAGTCATTCAAGTTTAGAGATTTGTGATTCAATATTTGCAATCCCTCTTCTATTTCTTAGATTCAATCATAGTGAGTCTACGTTAATTTTATATCTAAATGCTTAAAAGTTAACCTTGACATTACTATAAACTAGATCTAAGCCTAAGACTATTTGAATCATATCGGATCTGCCATAATCTGTGTATCTAAGTTATTCTGACATGCTTATAAATTAGATCTAAGCCTGTGATTATTGAATCATGTAAGATCTATCATTATTTGTAGATCTAATTCACTGTTTAGATCTCATCATGCTTGCCCCTATTATGTTCATGGTTAATTCGGTGCTATTGTCACAACAGATCTGTTATTAGTTAAGTATCTAATTCATTGTTTAGATCTCAGCATGCCTATTTATAATGTCCCTATTATGTTAGAATCAGTTATGCTATCACATGTTCATGAGATCTGTTCCTATATGTCTATCTTGTCATTATGTCCAACTTTGTCACTGTATGTTTGTTAGTTACTATGCTTATTTCTGCCATTATGTGTCAATCTTGTGATTATGTTCATTTCTGCCCTCTTCCCTTCTTCTTTTCCCTTTTTATTTTTATAGCCAGGCTACCTTCGAGCCTAGGCATGCCGCTGAAATATGCGAACACATGAAATTGGGAACGAGGGGAAACGTTACAATTAGGGCATAACTTGTATTGGGAAATTTGGGCATAACTTGAATTAAAAATATGAATGTGGATTTGGGACATAAACCAAAATTGTGATTAAAGACCTTAATTTGGGGAATATGGTTCATCATGAACATGACTTGGGAAAGAGGCATGAAAACCTATAATGACATAGGAATAATTGGTAAATATTGGAAATGCCTAGGATTATAGTAATTAGAAACTGTAACCACGCTTAGACACGAGGTTAGATTACACTTGTGGTAAAAGTCTGCCCGGACCCGCCCGGCATATCCAGCAACCACAAGTAGTGAATCTAATGTGAGGGGTCTAAGTGCATAAACGTGTAACGTGCTAAGACACGAGGTTAAGTCTAACTTGTGGAAGAAGTCTACCCAGACCCGCCTGACATATTCAGCATCCACAAGTTGTAGGCTTAATGTGAGAGGTTTAGCGTATTATAACCATAAATGGATAAATGGTAATGAATTGGAGTAAACGGGGAATGATAGTACCCTATTATAATCAATTACTATAATGAGAATGTTATATAATAGGTAGGCTTGTCGTAGGAACAAGTGGAAATTACAATATGAGTTATAATATAAGGAAAGGAAGCTTATTAGTAAACCTTAGTTAAGAGAACTAAGTTAATAAGTAAACAACGACAAGTTGTAGTGATATGTTAAACTAAAAAACAGGTGAACTGGGATGAAGTATACTTAATTACACATTAAGTAAAACATGTTATTGTAACTACGAAATCAAACAATGAATAATACAAAAGGGATTATAAGATACTTCCGTTAATTACAATCCAGGGGTGAAAGATTGTAGATCACTTCCGTTAATTACAATCTAAAGAATAACATATGAAGGGGTTTATTAATAAACTTAAATGGATTAAGTTATATATATATATATATTTGAAATTAATAAGCGAGTGGAATTTGACAACTTAAAAGGGAGTCAATGTGAATGGGGATAACCTGTAATACTTAACCTGTTTGAATCCATAGGGATTGCCTGAACTTGTTAACTTGAGTAGGGGTTAAGTAAACTTGCTTGGAACGGTGGGAGGGTTAAGTATATCTTGGGGTGGTGGGTAATATTTATATAGGCCCACAACTTAACCTGTGGGGTTATGCAATATTTTTACTCTGGTACGGCATAACCTATGGAAATCCTAGTAGTGGGGATACAAGCCTAGGGGAGCTTGTATCATCTTGTGTGTGGGACCCGTTTCAGTCAGTAACCCATATATAGGTATCAAACGAGTACTCCGAACTAGGTCGGAGTCGGGGCATGCTTACTGGGCTGATTGTAAGAGATCCAAAACAAAGGGGCGGTGTGGGCGGCGCATTCCGACGGGGTCATATGCGTGTATGGGTCCGTACAAGAGGTGGCTAATTAGGGTACATCTAGGAAGTGATACGTCCTACTGTGGGGCCAACACATGGTATATACGGAGTCGGTAGTCCATCGATTGGGGTAGTGATTAGTGTAACGGCCCAGATTTTTGACCATTTAGTTTAATATTTAAAAATGTTTTTTTATATTGTTTTGGAATTTTAATGGTTTAATTTCAATAATTTTGAATATTTTATTAATATAATAAATTTTATTCCGAAATGGTAGAAATTTAGTGGATCTGCAATATAATGGGAACTGGCAGTATAAAAGGATAAATATTTAATTAAAAATAGTACGTTTACAAAGGAAGTAGTAGCTAACGAACTCGGATTTCGATGAAATAAGTTTCATTAAATCCGAAATGATGAAATTAGGTAACCAACCAAGTTACGCCAAAAATGGCATCCGTATGTGGAAAAGAAAAAAAAAATAAAAGGCCAAAATTTGAACTAAATTTTGACGGTAATTGGAATTTGCTAATGCTAACGGCAAAACTGGAACCTGAGACCTATCCAGGAAAATTCTAAACATAGGATATTAGCTATATATGAAGTCTGGGAAAATCCTATAACGGATATAGAAAGTTATTAAGGAAACAAAATTTAAATAAATTATTTGAAAATCTAAACGAACTCCGATTTTTGATTTGAATACATAGGATTGAAGTACGTTAAAAACCGGACCAGATGGTGGAAGAATTTCCGAAATCCGTTATCGTTTGATACTCCAACATGAGACCGGAAGGTGTTGAAACTAACACAAAACACTATTTTGAATTTGAATTTAAATTATTTGAAAGTTCAAACGAATTCAAATTTGAAATATTTTTATATATTATTGAAGAGCAAGAAAAATTGAACAACATGGTTGAAAAAGATTTTGGATAAGGTATCAATAAGTAAGTCAAATTAACGCCCGAATAGGGTTGAGAAAACACACTTTACTATTCATAAATTATTAAATTTATTAATAATTTAATTAATTTAAGGATTAATCCTAGTCATCCATTTTCGACCGTTGGATTCGCGCCACCTCAGCAATCCATGTGACTCCTTCGGCTATAAATAGCCCCCCCTTCATTTTAAACTCACTTCTCCTCCTCCTCTTTCAAGCTTTGGCAATGGCAGAAATAATAATAAAATAATAAAAAAAAGGGAAAATGAAGAAAGGGAGAAAGGAGGGCAAGTGTAACAACTCGTTATTTTCAACGATTTAAAATTCGATTTTCGAACACTTTCTTTTTATTTTGAAAATTTAGCATAAAAATTTTCACAACGAGAATTTAATATTTGAAATGCGCTCATTTAGACATAGCAGACGGTCAAGTTTCATCGAAAAATATGCAATTCGTCGATTGTGAAATTTCTGTGCATATCAGTTCAAATAGGCGTCCGTAAAGTTTTTATCCAAAGTACTGACTATTCAGCGTTAGAAAATTCTCTTGCTTATTCTGAATTCGACGGCGTAATCCGTTTCGCGAAATTCGGACATTTCAACCTTCGTTTTATTTTATTTGCACGTTAAAAGGTGTCCGTAATGGGGTTTTGATCGGAGTGTCGCGACACTGAGTTCTTTATACCGTTGTGTCCGTATCGTCGCGTTGATCAGCGTAGTATATTTATTTATCAATTTTGGATATCCGATTTGCAATGAAAATTTAAAATGGGTGCACCATAGTTTTGATACCGGTTCATTTAGCGTTGAACTGTTCCTTTTGTGTCCATCCGGTTGAATTATTATTAGGTATGGATTTATGAATCAGCTCTACAAGGCAACAGAGAGTCTTCAAGTTTATGAACAGACATGTCTCCTTGGTTCTCTCAACTGTTCATTTATATATCATATACCCATTCGTCTTCAGTTGCTAATTCTCCATTTTTATCTTCACTGTTTCGACATCTTTGTCTCTTCAAAAGAAATCGTCCTCCTCTCTGAAACAAAAAAAAAAAAAAAAGACAAAAACGAAAATTAAAAGTTGAAAAGGGAAAGTTGGTATACAAGGCGCCCTCTTCCTGTATCAATTATTTCTCATTCTCCTGTTGCATTATTTGTCTCCAACGTGAAGCTTTCTTCCAGTAGCAACGTTTGCATCCATTCCTCCAAGCGTGAGTTTCTTTCTTCCTTTATTTCTTCTTCTTTCCTACTGACGTTGGCATGCTCATACAAAAAAAAAGTGTACATTGGTTATTAATATAATATGCAATATTTAAAATTTTATTATTTTTGTTTCCAGTCAGTGAAGTTGGTAATAGAGGGAAATAATAAAATCCGTTCGTTGCTCGCTTCAAATTCGCCTCCATCGTCTTCTTCATTTCTATTTGCTACGAAAGGTGAGACCCCTCACTCACGATTAACATTTTTATTTAAGTGTACAAACCTGTGAATTTGTTATCTGAATTGCTAGGATTGCTATAGAGATCACATTATTGTACACTGTCGACATGTTATTGACATCATTGATGCACATGATATTATTTGGTTGTTTGTATGAATTGGTGATATACGATATATATATATTGATCTGCGTATGTGATAATCGACACGTGTTGGTTACATATATGTTGATATGACGTGTAAATATGTTGGACACGTAAAATGAAATCTATGTGGACATAATACGTTCAGTGTAGCGTGCATGTTATTTGATACGTGTGAATGTGACGTGCACGATAGTGTACGTGACATGCACACGGATACGCGCACGAATATACTCTACGTATGTATGCCTAAATAAATGACATTTGACCTGTACGACGGATATTTAGACGTAATATGAACATGTACGAACGTGTCCTTATGACATGTACGGATCTATATTATATGTCGATGATTGTTTTGTTATGTCCTGACTTTCACATTGCAAGTTCCATTAGTTTAGAAAATCACAATGGGTTGAAATGATACATGCCCGAACGACTTGATAGAATAGGAGAAAATCGTTATGGGTTGAAATGATAGACCCAATCGATTTTTATTGAATTTGGGATTTCGGGTTGAAATGATATATACCTGTACTTGAAATTAAACGGATTGAAATGATATATATCCGTATCACTTGACCATAGGATAAAAAATTTTATACGGACATCGTTGGTCATATTCTAAAATCATAATTATATTTTAATTGAAATTATTGATTTTGGAATTATAATTCAAGTATTTTCTATAATAATAATAATAGTTAAATTTCAAATGATAAACTTATATTTTGGAAATGTTTTGAAAGCTAATTTATAAGAAGTATGGATTTAAATGATATTTGAGATTTTACTTATATTTTAATTGTTTTAAAAGTTTACAAAGGTTTTAATAACAAAATAAGTACCTATTTTATATACAGTATTTCTATAAATTTTATTATTTAATATTTTTTTATATTACGTTTTATTTTATAAACTTATATATTTTATAAACTTTAAATAGTGAAGAGTATAAGATGTGATTTTGAAAGTAATTGATATTTTGATAGTTATTTTGAGTAAAAATTATAAAACGACCACGGTGTGAAAAATGTAAACGATTGGTTGTTAAAGAGACCGGGATCGGATTTGTCATACTCTCTGCCAATTCCGAAAACCACTTTAACAACTGTGTACGCGGTGGAGTTCCAGAATGAAATAGGATGGCTTGGCGATCGACTCTATTTTTATTTCATATCAATTACGAGACCCTGACTACCTTGAGTCAGCTTGATGTGGCTAAAACAGGTGCTACACCGAGACCAAGTGAGGTCATTCCTCCTATCGAGCATGCTTCTTCGAAACCATTCTATTACTTTTGTGATTCGATTGGTGCGCACCCTTGATATGGGAGTGTGTCTCGAGGTGGGCGGTAGTTGCTGCTATGCATTACCACCAGTCCGGTTATGCAAACGGTGAATCCACCCTGGCATTCCTCGTGTGCCTTGTCACATGCCTTATACGAGCCCCATACGATTTTGTTTTGTACCATTTTATATGGAGTGCCCTCTGATAGCCCTCCAGTTTACGGAGGAATTACGGTACTGTATATACTATGGGAATATATAAACGGTGTAAGGGTAATCATGGTAACCCCGCTTACGCTATTTTGATATTTACTTTACTGATAGACACTATTGTATATAGCGTATTATAATATATAGTATTAGTTTGACGGATCCTTAAAGGATGGTCATCCCAACATCCTTTAAGTTACTTTGCATTTCGGTAATCGATACACTTGAGTTATCATTTAAATAAGAATGTTAATCCTGACTCGAGTGTGTTTGTTTTACATGGATACTCGGGTCAGCTTGAGGATATCAGCTTTCTTGGTTCACCGGGAGTTTGGAGCTTTGCTTGGATCTATCTATCACTTATTCAGTCGTTGTAGTTATTTCAGCCTTCCAGTTATTTCAGTTATTTCCTATTTCAGACTCTATTATTTTCTTATGCATTAGCAGACTTATCTATGTTTGGCACTCTATTGTATTTGCTTTAGACTCTATGGTTATGTAGTAGCTTATGGAGTACTATTCTATCTATTCCGCTGTGTAGTATTTTATTACTCTGTGTCTGTGATCTGTGATTGATTTATTTACTATATATGCTGTTATTTGCCAATTTTTATTAACAATCTATCGTTTTGAGCAATTCAAGTCTGACATGTGTGGATTATTGTCGATTTGAATGGTTCGAAATGGTGGGTCGTTACAAGTGGTATCAGAGCTCTGGTTTTAGGCAAATTTCAGCATATAGTGTAAAAATCATTAGAGATGGAGTAGTGATACTCTAGAATGAGATACATTAATTATGGAATCATATTCGTTCGATCTTTAGATACCTTATTAGGATTCCTTTCGATTAGTATCTCTTTTGAATATCCTCACTTTTCATTCGTCTAAACCCGTTTGAATCTTTCCAGATGAGTAACCGAAGGAATACTAGGGGAAGAGGTCGTGGTAATGCCCCGGTTGCACCACCAGTAGTTCAGCCCGTTCAGCCGATTAGGTTCACTAAACTTTGCAAGGAGTACACTCAGCTTGGGGTTACCAAGTTCACCGGATCTGGAGGTATTGTTGAAGCCGAGCAGTGGTTGGAGAATCTTGAGAGGATTTTCACTGGTCTTGAGATCACCGATGCTCAGAAGCGTCAGTTGGCCGCCTGGTAATTACATGATGATGCTCTTCATTGGTGGCGGTCAGTTACCGCTAATACTATCGAGACGAACATTTCCTGGTAGCAGTTCAAGTAAAAAATCCTTAAGACTGTTCTTTCTGTCTTTGTTTTCCTTCCTTGAATCTCTCTTGATAAAAAAAAATCGTCCCTTTTAGGGATACCTTTGTTGCTAAGTGGATACCCGATTCAGGAAAGTCTCGGCTTTATAGGGAATTTATGGACCTTGAGCAAGGTGATATGACATTTGCTGAGTACGAGAGGAAATTCAACGAGCTTTCTAAGTATGGGCCTAATCTGATCCAGACCCCACTCCAGAAGAATGAGAGGTTTATTTATGGAGCACGTCCAGAGTATTTTGATCGTTTGACTAACCATGTGCGTGGCACTTTCACTGATCTCGTCGATATGGCTATTAGATTTGAGAATCCCAACATTAGAGGGAAGCAGAAGCAAGCTATACATGCATCTCAGTCTCAGGGTACTTCTAGTAGTTCAAAGAAGAGGAAGCCTAATTTTCAGCAGCAAAAGGAGAACTGGCAGAAGACCCAGGGTATTGCTTATTCTTCTCAGAGTCAGCCGATCGACTTATCTCACATTACCTGCTTCAACTGCAATCAGAAGGGTCATTATGCCAATAGTTGTCCAAATAAACCCGGAACCGCTACTCCTCCTGCTTCTAGTGATAACCAAGGTACCCTTTAGAGTATCTTTTTCTTTACTCCATTTTCCTATTCCTGTTCTATTCAATACTAGAGCTTCCTATAGCATTATTTCTATAAACCAATGTGATAAGTTGCGCATTTCTTACATCCACAAGTAGCAAGTGAACCCTTATGTGTATCAAATCCTATTGCTGGTCCCACTAATCTCAGTCTTTGCGATCAACGTAAACATAACCACCTTTATTCTTTCGAATCTATTTTGTTGTTCTGCACATTCTCTTTCTTATTTTCGTTCCTTTTCGGGGACGAAAAGTTTTGAGTGGGGGAGAATGTAACAACTCGTTATTTTCAACGATTTAAAATTCGATTTTCGAACACTTTCTTTTTATTTTGAAAATTTAGCATAAAAATTTTCACAACGAGAATTTAATATTCGAAATGCGCTCATTTAGACATAGCAGACGGTCAAGTTTCATCGAAAAATATGCAATTCGTCGATTGTGAAATTTCTGTGCATATCAGTTCAAATAGGCGTCCGTAAAGTTTTTATCCAAAGTACTGACTATTCAGCGTTAGAAAATTCTCTTGCTTATTCTGAATTCGACGGGGTAATCCGTTTCGCGAAATTTGGACATTTCAACCTTCGTTTTATTTTATTTGCACGTTAAAAGGTGTCCGTAATGGGGTTTTGATCGGAGTGTCGCGACACTGAGTTCTTTATACCGTTGTGTCCGTATCGTCGCGTTGATCAGCGTAGTATATTTATTTATCAATTTTGGGCATCCGATTTGCAATGAAAATTTAAAATGGGTGCACCATAGTTTTGATACCGGTTCATTTAGCGTTGAACTGTTCCTTTTGTGTCCATCCGGTTGAATTATTATTAGGTATGGATTTATGAATCAGCTCTATAAGGCAACAGAGAGTCTTCAAGTTTATGAACAGACATGTCTCCTTGGTTCTCTCAACTGTTCATTTATATATCATATACCCATTCGTCTTCAGTTGCTAATTCTCCATTTTTATCTTCACTGTTTCGACATCTTTGTCTCTTCAAAAGAAATCGTCCTCCTCTCTGAAACAAAAAAAAAAAGACAAAAACGAAAATTAAAAGTTGAAAAGGGAAAGTTGGTATACAAGGCGCCCTCTTCCTGTATCAATTATTTCTCATTCTCCTGTTGCATTATTTGTCTCCAACGTGAAGCTTTCTTCCAGTAGCAACGTTTGCATCCATTCCTCCAAGCGTGAGTTTTCTTTCTTCCTTTATTTCTTCTTCTTTCCTACTGACGTTGGCATGCTCATACAAAAAAAAGTGTACATTGGTTATTAATATAATATGCAATATTTAAAATTTTATTATTTTTGTTTCCAGTCAGTGAAGTTGGTAATAGAGGGAAATAATAAAATCCGTTCGTTGCTCGCTTCAAATTCGCCTCCATCGTCTTCTTCATTTCTATTTGCTACGAAAGGTGAGACCCCTCACTCACAATTAACATTTTTATTTAAGTGTACAAACCTGTGAATTTGTTATCTGAATTGCTAGGATTGCTATAGAGATCACATTATTGTACACTGTCGACATGTTATTGACATCATTGATGCACATGATATTATTTGGTTGTTTGTATGAATTGGTGATATACGATATATATATTGATCTGCGTATGTGATAATCGACACGTGTTGGTTACATATATGTTGATATGACGTGTAAATATGTTGGACACGTAAAATGAAATCTATATGGACATAATACGTTCAGTGTAGCGTGCATGTTATTTGATACGTGTGAATGTGACGTGCACGATAGTGTACGTGACATGCACACGGATACGCGCACGAATATACTCTACGTATGTATGCCTAAATAAATGACATTTGACCTGTACGACGGATATTTAGACGTAATATGAACATGTACGAACGTGTCCTTATGACATGTACGGATCTATATTATATGTCGATGATTGTTTTGTTATGTCCTGACTTTCACATTGCAAGTTCCATTAGTTTAGAAAATCACAATGGGTTGAAATGATACATGCCCGAACGACTTGATAGAATAGGAGAAAATCGTTATGGGTTGAAATGATAGACCCAATCGATTTTTATTGAATTTGGGATTTCGGGTTGAAATGATATATACCCGTACTTGAAATTAAACGGATTGAAATGATACATATCCGTATCACTTGACCATAGGATAAAAAATTTTATACGGACATCATTGGTCATATTCTAAAATCATAATTATATTTTAATTGAAATTATTGATTTTGGAATTATAATTCAAGTATTTTCTATAATAATAATAATAGTTAAATTTCAAATGATAAACTTATATTTTGGAAATGTTTTGAAAGCTAATTTATAAGAAGTATGGATTTAAATGATATTTGAGATTTTACTTATATTTTAATTGTTTTAAAAGTTTACAAAGGTTTTAATAACAAAATAAGTACCTATTTTATATACAGTATTTCTATAAATTTTATTATTTAATATTTTTTTATATTACGTTTTATTTTATAAACTTATATATTTTATAAACTTTAAATAGTGAAGAGTATAAGATGTGATTTTGAAAGTAATTGATATTTTGATAGTTATTTTGAGTAAAAATTATAAAACGACCACGGTGTGAAAAATGTAAACGATTGGTTGTTAAAGAGACCGGGATCGGATTTGTCATACTCTCTGCCAATTCCGAAAACCACTTTAACAACTGTGTACGCGGTGGAGTTCCAGAATGAAGTAGGATGGCTTGGCGATCGACTCTATTTTTATTTCATATCAATTACGAGACCCTGACTACCTTGAGTCAGCTTGATGTGGCTAAAACAGGTGCTACACCGAGACCAAGTGAGGTCATTCCTCCTATCGAGCATGCTTCTTCGAAACCATTCTATTACTTTTGTGATTCGATTGGTGCGCACCCTTGATATGGGAGTGTGTCTCGAGGTGGGCGGTAGTTGCTGCTATGCGTTACCACCAGTCCGGTTATGCAAACGGTGAATCCACCCTGGCATTCCTCGTGTGCCTTGTCACATGCCTTATACGAGCCCCATACGATTTTGTTTTGTACCATTTTATATGGAGTGCCCTCTGATAGCCCTCCAGTTTACGGAGGAATTACGGTACTGTATATACTATGGGAATATATAAACGGTGTAAGGGTAATCATGGTAACCCCGCTTACGCTATTTTGATATTTACTTTACTGATAGACACTATTGTATATAGCGTATTATAATATATAGTATTAGTTTGACGGATCCTTAAAGGATGGTCATCCCAACATCCTTTAAGTTACTTTGCATTTCGGTAATCGATGCACTTGAGTTATCATTTAAATAAGAATGTTAATCCTGACTCGAGTGTGTTTGTTTTACATGGATACTCGGGTCAGCTTGAGGATATCAGCTTTCTTGGTTCACCGGGAGTTTGGAGCTTTGCTTGGATCTATCTATCACTTATTCAGTCGTTGTAGTTATTTCAGCCTTCCAGTTATTTCAGTTATTTCCTATTTCAGACTCTATTATTTTCTTATGCATTAGCAGACTTATCTATGTTTGGCACTCTATTGTATTTGCTTTAGACTCTATGGTTATGTAGTAGCTTATGGAGTACTATTCTATCTATTCCGCTGTGTAGTATTTTATTACTCTGTGTCTGTGATCTGTGATTGATTTATTTACTATATATGCTGTTATTTGCCAATTTTTATTAACAATCTATCGTTTTGAGCAATTCAAGTCTGACATGTGTGGATTATTGTCGATTTGAATGGTTCGAAATGGTGGGTCGTTACAGCAAGACGGGGAGCTAGGGACTCTTAGGCAGAGGCTGGGGCTTCACGGGGTAAGTTTTTAAAAAATATTTGTTTATTTATTTATTTTGGTAATATATATATATATATATATATTATAATTAAAATAAAATTTGTAAAAATAAATATCGGAACATTCTAAGGGTGACAAAGAGGATAGTGTCTAAGACTTGAGTTTGAAAAATATAGTTTCCTGCTCTCCCTGGCTATCCCTAACTGATCCGACGGATGGGATGATTAATTTAAATTTAAAATTAAAATTAAATTTGAATTTAATTTAAATTTAAAATAGACCAGGGTCATTTTCATAATTTTTAACTACAAACTTTAAAAGCTAACTTTTCCAAAACAAGTCGGATTTCCACGAAACAAGGAACGTTGGATTCTTATCGAAAAATACTTTAAAATGAGTTATAGCAGATTTTTGATCCGGGTTATAATTTTTAAGTTATAATTAAATGAATATTTTTAAATATTTTATTTGGAAATTACATTTAATTAATATCAAAATGGTTTTTCAATTTTAAAAATTGGATATGGCTAAAGATGGGAAAGTAGGATTTTTTAGAAGGGCAGGGAAGGTAATTTGGCTAATAACGCAATTAGGAATTAATTAATATAAAAATAATTTAATTAATTAAATATATATTCATTTAAATTAGGTAAATATTGTAAATAACATAACTTTTGCATACGTGAACGAAATTTAACGAAACAAGATCCGATGGGATCGCAGGGACGAGACCTACCCGATGGCACTGACTAGGAGTCATTCTGACGCTATTGAAAATTCAGCTAATTTTGGACGGTCGTCTCAAATTAAATGATACAAACGCGTCAACCATCGACCAGAACAAACTCTGGTGAGTTAATTCTCACACCTTCTGGAATTCTGTGATGTGGTAAATTCATATTAAAATATAATTTACCTTTGAATTGGTTGATTGGTTGATGTTGACTGTTATGGTTGATTGGATGTTGTTAATTAGATTTAATCGATCATATGAAATTTATTTCATATATTATTATGAAATGTTTAACGAGCTGTGATGCAGGGCAGAACAGGTTGGAGGGATCCGACCGGATTCCTCAAATATTTTATATGTTGTTTGTTTGTTTATATTGTTGATATTGAACTGATTTAACCCCATGTGGTTGTGAAACCTGTTTGAGTGTGATGGTCAAACAGATATTCCCCGTGTTGTGTTTAAAATCAACCGACAATGTTGATTTGGAAATTGGCAGTGAATGGCCATAAACATGATGTTTTCACGTCGTTCGACCGTTCGGTGAAACGACGCTGTTTAAAGTTATTAATTATTTTATAATTAAATTGAAGTTTTTCACTCATTTTAGATGAGTAATTAAATGAGAAATTTATAAATATATTTATTAAATCAAGTTTATAAAAGAAAATATTTAAGTGGTTTAGACCAGTTTTAAAAGCAGAAAGTTTAGAAACCACCTATGGGTGGAAAAATAGGATAATTGTTTTTAAAACAATTAAATGATGGTTTTAAATTTGTTTAAGTAATTTGATTTATTTAAAAAGGTTTTTTTTTTACCCAAACGAAGGCGTAAAGGTTAAAAGAGTGTTTTTGAGTGAAACAGGAAAATTGGAATAAGAAATTTCAACGCAAAGAAAATTACATACAATATTTTGTGTTGAATATTGATAAAAGGATCTATGGAAATGCGATCTAAGTTAAAAGGATTTTAAACCAAAGCGATGGCCAAAATGAAATGCAAGGGAAAACACATACCGTTGGTTTGTGTTAAATGTTGATAAATGAATGTTTGAATAAAATCCAAGTTAAAGGGATCTTATTGTAAAGAAAGGAGTAAGCAGATTTTGATCCAAGATAAAGTATACTATAAGAATGCTCGTAAATGGAAATAGATTATTTGACGAATGACTTTTGTTATAAAGCCAAGTAATATAAGTGAAATAAGATTTAAAGTTAAAAGTGGGGTTTGTGGACTTTACTTAATCAAATGAATTAAGTAAAAAGATTTTATTAGAAGTGGATTTCAAATGAAAGGAATGGGTTATTAAGTTTTCGATAAATTCAAACCAAAGTCAAATAAGAGTGTATAAAGGGGTTTGTAACCCAAGTGTGCAAACGGGGTTTGGAAATGGAATTGGTAAGTAGGTATAAAGATTTAAAAAGGATTTTCCTTAATTGATTAATTAAGTAAAAGAGCACTCAATTGAAGCGAAATGAATGAAGGAGATGCTAAATAGGTTAGTAGTAATTAAAGTGATGGTTTGTAATCGAAATTCAAGTAGAAGTGATTAGATGACAATAAGTGGTCGAAAGAGCGATAAGAGTTTTATAAAAGGGATTATAACTCAAGTTTTCAAAACAAGATTTGTAAATGGGAATTGATTATGGGGCGTGGGTTTTTCATATAAAACCAAAGGTATAAGTGAAATAATATTCCAAGTTTAAAAGTGGCATTTATTCAAGAATTACTTAATTAAGGGAATTAAGTAAAAAGGGATTATTAAATGATGATTTCAAATATGAGAAATGGTTTATAAAACCAGATTCGAAATCAAGATGGTAGACGAGATTTGAATATCGATGGTTAAGTGACGAACTGGTATTATTCTGAGATAAGGACGTTGTCGATCAAGGTCTGAGAGGTAAATATAATACCCCAACTTGAACGGCTTCGTTATTATCGAAGAATGGTATTGGTTTGAAATGAGTGAAAGGTGTTGTGATTGACGTGATGTCCCATACGTGGAGTATTGAAAATGAAGGCGAGATTTTGGAAATATGAATATAAATAAGAATATTGATTTCAAATTATATTGAATATTTGTTTATTCAATTAGAGTTGATCGAATATAGTATTTGAAATAGAGTTAATCAAACATGGTTATTCAGGCAGAGTTGCCATTGCGTACGACTGCTAGCGTAATTCGCAGGGCTGCAGATACCCTACGGCGGTCGGATGTTTCCTGAGGGAATCAGGCGTAACCATTGTGATCGCTGCGACCTAGAGTCAAGCGAATGGAGTTAAGTCAAGTATTAATTAATCGGTAGGAGTAATCAAGTCAAGATAGTCAAGTTAGAGTTAAGTCGTATATTAGAGTTGATTAACGATTTTGTTAAATATATTTTTAAGAGGCCAAGTCATGCCACGTACTGAATCAGTGAAATCATTTCATTGACACCTTGTTATTTGATAGTTAAAACACCGACTATCAAACCAGATCAATACGATTGTTGGCACGGAAATAACGGGATCAAATTTATATTCGAAAACCATTCCGTCCAACAAATACGTGAAGACGTCATTTGAAGACGGAGTAAGTGAAGACCGTGGATCTTCATAAGCGGAAGGACTACTGGTCCAATCTCTCTGGCTTGCAACTAGAGTTATTTGGTTTGTGATTCTGTCGTGGTTGAAATCCACGGGTTGCAAGGACTACTCGCTACTGATCCTTGGGGTGATTCCTATATTTGATGCAGTAGGAGAGTGCCTTCGGTTCATCCTGTTCCTGGATGACTTGTATGGACGAGTGTCTGACAGAGTATTTCCAAAGGGGTCACGTATATTGATTTTCTACAAACGTATCTCTGTTGGTGGCGGAGAAGGCTGTACACCTTCTTTGGCTTAACGCTCAGAGTAGTTTTGTGGAAACCAACATTCAGTGATATCTGGCGGATCTGACGATGTGGCATTCAAAGTGAATGGTGGCCAGATGTTCGAAGAGATGAATTCTAGCCTCAAGCCTCATCAACCCGGAAATGACAAAAATCGGGCAGGCAGCATGGCTATGTGGGTCGCTCCCATTAGGGTGTATAATCACCTATCTAGAGAAATTCCTTTTGCTTCTTTAATCTATATTCGAGGTTGTCCCTTTACGGGAGACGGTGGTTTGAGCCCAACCGTCGGTGGTATACATTCGATACACTCAAGCGAAATGAGTGGTCAGTCATGTGAGGGCCGGGTTGCAAGACGTTCTTGCTGAACCCAGTGTATTCGCCTCTAGAGATACACGTGCGAAAGGTGGTCCCATACCTTATCAAGTTGGAAACCAGTGTCCAATAAGCGCCCGCGGTTTTGATTGTATACCATATATGGGGAGCGTGAGATGCAAGCGTTCCTCTACATTGATATTTATTTGTATTAGACATTATGATATTTATGATTTTCAAAAATGGTTTGGGTTATAGTAAGGTAAAAATCGTCCGTGTTTATGTGTGGGCTGGTCTTACTATTATCCTTTTGTTTCATAAAGGATTTTCAAAGTTAAACAAGTGTGTGTTATGTGAATTTATCACCGATAGTATTTCAGACTGACCCGATGTATTTTGTTTTAAACCAAATGTGCTCGGGTCAGACCGAGTATGTTCCAAGTTAGGTTTCGCTTGGAGTTTCAGGTGCTAGAAGCAGGTGGCTTCACCGCTAGTATATAAAGCTATTATTCCGCTGTGATTGATATATGCTGTACTCTGATGATTGGTATGTATATACAATTTTTGTATAAAGGATTTGTGATATTATATTTTATTCGTTCCGCTGTGAGATTCTGACGTGTTCTTCTTCTTTTTTCTATTCTAATACTTCTTTCTTTCTATTCTCACCCTCTAAATTCTTTCTCATGACAATCTGGGGGTTCGATACTTGGGTTTTTGGCAAGCGATACGGGTTTATGTATTGTTGTCGAGAATTCGAGCGTCGACTTTTTCTCCGGGTCGTTACAGTGGTATCAGAGCTATTGGTTTAGAGATAACCTTGGCTCTGTGGTGTGACTCAATAGAGATGGGGTCAGCAGTACCCTAGATTGAGTTGAGTGTATATACGAGAGCGCGTATTTGTATTTTGGTATAAAATTATTTTTGAAACTATTTTTGGCCCAATTTATTTTATATATAAAAAAAGTAAAGTTTACTATAGTATGGGAAAATTATTTAGATTTGTTGATTGTGTGATATGCTGAATTATGTTGATGGATGCTCGAATATAAATCTGAACCTGAATAGGGTTGGTTGAAACAAATCTGGAAATAATTAAGTTAACCAATCAATCCTGATTCAAATAATTTTGAATGGGTAATTAAATAAGCCAATTCAGGGAAATAAACCCGAATGGATAATTATAGTAATAAAGGAAGTAATTATGAATAATAAATTCCGTGTGGATTGAACTGTGTGTGGAATGAGTTGATAGGAAATTATATGGATGTTTTAAACATAACTGACCTTGTGTGATAGCTGATGAATTTGTTTGAGTTGAGAACAGGTGCAAGTGCCAGTTCAGCTTTAAAATCCATCCAAGGAAGAAATTTTGGAGTTAATTAAATCCAGTTGGAGTAGAGCTGCATAAAAATTAAGCAGGCTCGAATATAAAATTATAGTTTATCGCGTAATAACGCTCGCCAAAAGGTACGCCTACGCCAATATTAAATTTTTGGTTTTGTTTGGGTTTTGAGTTTGATTTTTGATTTTTCCAACCATGAGAGTGGAGGAATATCTATTTCTTAATCCTGCGATATTGCAGATGGTCCTCCTACAGGGGAGACTCTGCTAAATTTTTTCCAAAATTTAAGGTATTGGAATATTTTTGAAGATTTTTGAAAATTTGATTAGTTGAAATAAATTGCTTTTAAAACTGATTGGATTAATTTTGAAAATAAAATCGATTTTTAATTAAATATATTTGTAAAGATAGTGGATTTGCAACATTCTTTCTACTTTAGCAATTTCGAGGACGAAATTATTTTAAGGGGGAAGGAATGTAACGGCCCAGATTTTTGACCATTCAGTTTAATATTTAAAAATGTTTTTTTATATTGTTTTGGAATTTTAATGGTTTAATTTCAATAATTTTGAATATTTTATTAATATAATAAATTTTATTCCGAAATGGTAGAAATTTAATGGATCTGCAATATAATGTGAACTGGCAGTATAAAAGGATAAATATTTAATTAAAAATAGTACGTTTACAAAGGAAGTAGTAGCTAACGAACTCGGATTTCGATGAAATAAGTTTCATTAAATCCAAAATGATGAAATTAGGTAACCAACCAAGTTACGTCAAAAATGGCATCCGTATGTGGAAAAGAAAAAAATAAAAGACCAAAATTTGAACTAAATTTTGACGGTAATTGGAATTTGCTAATGCTAACGGCAAAACTGGAACCTGAGACCTATCTAGGAAAATTCTAAACATAGATATTAGCTATATATGAAGTCTAGGAAAATCCTATAACGGATATAGAAAGTTATTAAGGAAACAAAATTTAAATAAATTATTTGAAAATCTAAACGAACTCCGATTTTTGATTTGAATACATAGGATTGAAGTACGTTAAAAACCGGACCAGATGGTGGAAGAATTACTGAAATCCGTTATCGTTTGATATTCCAACATGAGACCGGAAGGTGTTGAAACTAACACAAAACACTATTTTGAATTTGAATTTAAATTATTTGAAAGTTCAAACGAATTCGAATTTGAAATATTTTTATATATTATTGAAGAGCAAGAAAAATTGAACAACATGATTGAAAAAGATTTTGGATAAGGTATCAATAAGTAAGTCAAATTAACGTCCGAATAGGGTTGAGAAAACACACTTTACTATTCATAAGTTATTAAATTTATTAATAATTTAATTAATTTAAGGATTAATCCTAGCCATCCATTTTCGACCGTTGGATTCGCGCCACCTCAGCAATCCATGTGACTCCTTCGGCTATAAATAGCCCCCCCTTCAATTTAAACTCACTTCTCCTCCTCCTCTTTCAAGCTTTGGCAATGGCAGAAATAATAATAAAATAATTAAAAATAGGGAAAAGCAAGAAAGGGAGAAAGGAGGGCAAGACGGGGAGCTAGGGACTCTTAGGCAGAGGCTGGGGCTTCACGGGGTAAGTTTTTAAATAATATTTATTTATTTTGGTAATAAATAAATAAATATATATATGTGAAAATTAGGCTCACGTCCTTAAAAATAAAGTTAATTAGGCTCACATTCTCTCCTTTTGAAATATATAAATCTCATCCCTATTTTTAAAACGCAGCTTTAATATTTCCGGAAATGCCCTCATCCGATTTTTAGGGGTATCGATTGTTTATAGGTTCGTATTAGGTTTTATTTTTTACAGGATTTTTTTTTTCTAATCCATGGCGGCGGCGGCTCCAGAAAAAAAACCCAAATCGTGATCCTCACTTCCAGCAAACAACGACCGCCGCTCCAGCACCATCGATCAGCCCCCCTTCAGGCGACGCCGCTCCAGCACCAGGATCCGCCAAGGCGCCGCTACCCACTGGCGCACCCCCACCTCCAGCAACCAGCGACGACCACCATCGACCAGCCTCCCTTCAGTCGAAGGCAGCAAACCGTCCACGGCAAACCCTCCGCCCTTTCCGGCTCCGGCGATCCAAAACCTAAAATTGTGTGAGTTTTTTTTTCCTGTAAATTCTAATTTTATTTGTAGGATACGTATAAGGTTTTTATTATCATAAAAATACGATTTTTCATATGATAATGACCTGAAAAAACAAAAATTCATGAAACTGTTGTTAGAACTTGTGGATTTTTGCTGAAATTCTGATAAAAAGCTGCGGACAATTATGCATCTATTCTTAATATATGCATATCTGTATGTAATTTTTTATTAAACAATCAGAAAACATATTATTTTACAAATATATTCTAATTTCTATGCATATATGTAGAACACTTGCATATAAATATTCATAAATTATTTTTACAGATGTTCCTTTTTTTTCCAAATGATTGAAATCTGCATATAATTATTCAGAAATTACAAATATATTCATATTTCTATGCATATATGTGAGTTTTTTTCCTATATTTTATGATTTTATTTGCAGGATACATATATGGTTTTTATTAGCATAAAAATATGATTTTTCATATGATAAGGACTTGAAAAAACATAAATTCATGAAACTATTGTTAGAATTTGTGGATTTTTGCTGAAATTCTGATAAAAAGTTTCGGAGAAATATGCATCTATTCCTAATATATGCATATCTGTATGCAATTTTTTATCAAACAATCAAAAAATCATATTTTTTTACAAATATATTCATATTTCTATGCATATATGTCGAATTCTTGCATACAAATATTCAAAAATATTGTTATTTTGCTGAATTGTACGCATGTATTTATGTTAATCTGAAGCTGTTTTTGTAATTTAGGTTACTGCACAATAAGCTTATTAATGATGATTTTCTTTTGTTGATAACAGTGTTCCGGCGGATATTGGTGTAGTGGTGCCGTTGAAGCTTTGTCGGCCATCTTATTCCAAAAGATTGAAATCTGCAGTTGTTTCTACAGAGACGAGTAGATGTGGTTTGTGCAATAAGCTGGGTCTCAACAAAATTATTTGTTCTACAAAAGACTATTAGCTCTGCGTTGTAAATGTTCTGAAATTCTTGATTTAGTACATGTAAATGTGGTCTGTACTTATTTCTTGATGTAGTAAATGTAAATGTTAAGAATTTTTTCATGTAAGTATGCACATATTTCTGTTATTTGCATATATATATGCATCTTGTTATAATTATATGTATTTATTTTGTTGTCATTTTTTTTGTTTCAGCAATTATGCAGTACAGTTCTGCATATGTATGCAATTATTTCGCTTAGTTGCATAAATGTATGCAATTTTATGCAATATTTGTATCTAAATGTCTAGTTTTTCGTAAAAATCAAAAAACTTGATTAAAAAAAATTTAGTCACTACATTCAAGTAATAATTTATTTCTGTATAATATTAACGTATGCACATGTTTGCAATTATTTCACTTAGTTGCATAAATGTATGCAATTTTACGTAATAACTGTATCTAATTGTCTATTTTTTCGAAAAAATCAAAAATAATAATTAAAAAAACGCTGTTGGACTGATCAACGGTTTTCCAGAATTGTAGGATTAGGTTTTGGGCGAGATTATAGGAGCAATCGACTGAGTAAATGAAATTTTTTAGGTGTGTAAGGGTAGATCAGGATTTTTTTTAGCCGAAATTCAAAAATAGGGATGTATTCTATATTATTTTTATCACCGGTTTTTTTTTTTATATTTTGAAACTTAATAGGGACCTGTAAAAAACGCACCCTATATATAAATATATATTATAATTAAAATAGAATTTGTAAAAATAAATATCGGAACATTCTAAGGGTGACAAAGAGGGTAGTGTCTAAGGCTTGAGTTTGGAAAATATAGTTTTCTGCTCTTCCTGGCTATCCCTAACTGATCCGACGGATGGGATGGTTAATTTAAATTTAAATTTAAAATTAAATTTGAATTTAAAATAGACCAGGGTCATTTTCGTAATTTTTAACTATAAACTTTAAAAGCTTATAACTTTTCCAAAATAAGTCGGATTTCCACGAAACAAGGACCGTTGGATTCTTATCGAAAAATACTTTAAAATGAGTTACAGCAGATTTTTGATCCAAGTAATAATTTTTAAGTTATAATTAAATGAATATTTTTAAATATTTTATTTGGAAATTAAATTTAATTAATATTAAAATGGTTTTTCAATTTTAAAAATTGGATATGGCTAGAGATGGGAAAGTAGGATTTTTTAGAAGGGCAGGGAAGGTAATTTGGCTAATAACGCAATTAGGAATTAATTAAGATAAAAATAATTTAATTAATTAAATATATATTCATTTAAATTAGGTAAATATTGTAAATAGCATAACTTTTGCATACGTTAACGAAATTTAACGAAACAAGATCCGTTGGGATCGCAGGGACGAGACCTACCCGATGACACTGACTAGGAGTCATTCTGACGCTATTGAAAATTCAGCTAATTTTGGACGGTCGTCCCAAATTAAATGCAACAAACGCGTCAACCATCGACCAGAACAAACTCTGGTGAGTTAATTCTCACACCTTCTGGAATTCTGTGATGTGGTAAATTCATATTAAAATATAATTTACCTTTGAATTGGTTGATTGGTTGATGTTGACTGTTATGGTTGATTGGATGTTGTTAATTAGATTTAATCGATCATATGAAATTTATTTCATATATTATTATGAAATGTTTAACGAGCTGTGATGCAGGGCAGAACAGGTTGGAGGGATCCGACCGGATTCCTCAAATATTTTATATGTTGTTTGTTTGTTTATATTGTTGATATTGAACTGATTTAACCCCATGTGGTTGTGAAACCCGTTTGAGTGTGATGGTCAAACAGATATTCCCCGTGTTGTGTTTAAAATCAACCGACAATGTTGATTTGGAAATTGGCAGTGAATGGCCATAAACATGCTGTTTTCACGTCGTTCGACCGTTCGGTGAAACGACGCTGTTTAAAGTTATTAATTATTTTATAATTAAATTGAAGTTTTTCACTCATTTTAGATGAGTAATTAAATGAGAAATTTATAAATATATATATTAAATCAAGTTTATAAAAGAAAATATTTAAGTGGTTTAGACCAGTTTTAAAAGCATAAAGTTTAGAAACCACCTACGGGTGGAAAAATAGGATAATTGTTTTTAAAACAATTAAATGATGGTTTTAAATTTGTTTAAGTCATTTGATTTATTTAAAAAGGTTTTTTTTTACCCAAACGAAGGCGTAAAGGTTAAAAGAGTGTTTTTGAGTGAAACAAGAAAATTGGAATAAGAAATTTCAACGCAAAGAAAATTACATACAATATTTTGTGTTGAATATTGATAAAAGGATCTGTGGAAATGCGATCTAAGTTAAAAGGATTTTAAACCAAAGCGATGGCCAAAATGAAATGCAAGGGAAAACACATACCGTTGGTTTGTGTTAAATGTTGATAAATGAATGTTTGAATAAAATCCAAGTTAAAGGGATCTTATTGTAAAGAAAGGAGTAAGCAGATTTTGATCCAAGATAAGGTATACTATAAGAATGCTCATAAATGGAAATAGATTATTTGACGAATGACTTTTGTTATAAAGCCAAGTAATATAAGTGAAATAAGTTTTAAAGTTAAAAGTGGGGTTTGTGGACTTTACTTAATCAAATGAATTAAGTAAAAAGATTTTATTAGAAGTGGATTTCAAATGAAAGGAATGGGTTATTAAGTTTTCGATAAATTCAAACCAAAGTCAAATAAGAGTGTATAAAGGGGTTTGTAACCCAAGTGTGCAAACGGGCTTTGGAAATGGAATTGGTAAGTAGGTATAAAGATTTAAAAAGGATTTTCCTTAATTGATTAATTAAGTAAAAGAGCACTCAATTGAAGCGAAATGAATGAAGGAGATGCTATATAGGTTAGTAGTAATTAAAGTGATGGTTTGTAATCGAAATTCAAGTAGAAGTGATTAGATGACAATAAGTGGTCGAAAGAGCGATAAGAGTTTTATAAAAGGGATTATAACTCAAGTTTTCAAAACAAGATTTGTAAATGGGAATTAATTATGGGGCGTGGGTTTTTCATATAAAACCAAAGGTATAAGTGAAATAATATTCCAAGTTTAAAAGTGGCATTTATTCAAGAATTACTTAATTAAGGGAATTAAGTAAAAAGGGATTATTAAATGATGATTTCAAATATGAGAAATGGTTTATAAAACCAGATTCGAAATCAAGATGGTAGACGAGATTTGAATATCGATGGTTAAGTGACGAACTGGTATTATTCTGAGATAAGGACGTTGTCGATCAAGGTCTGAGAGGTAAATATACTACCCCAACTTGAACGGCTTCGTTATTATCGAAGAATGGTATTGGTTTGAAACGAGTGAAAGGTGTTGTGATTGATGTGATGTCCCATACGTGGAGTATTGAAAATGAAGGCGAGATTTTGGAAATATGAATATAAATAAGAATATTGATTTCAAATTATATTGAATATTTGTTTATTCAATTAGAGTTGATCGAATATAGTATTTGAAATAGAGTTAATCAAACATGGTTATTCAGGCAGAGTTGCCATTGCGTACGACTGCTAGCGTAATTCGCAGGGCTGCAAATAGCCTACGGCGGTCGGATGTTTCCTGAGGGAATCAGGCGTAACCATTGTGATCGCTGCGACCTAGAGTCAAGCGAATGGAGTTAAGTCTTGTATTAATTAATCGGTAGGAGTAATCAAGTCAAGATAGTCAAGTTAGAGTTAAGTCGTATATTAGAGTTGATTAACGATTTTGTTAAATATATTTTTAAGAGGCCAAGTCATGCCACGTACTGAATCAGTGAAATCATTTCATTGACACCTTGTTATTTGATAGTTAAAACACCGACTATCAAACCAGACCAATACGATTGTTGTCACGGAAAGACCTGGATCGAATTTATATTCGAAAACAATTCCGTCCAACAAATACGTGAAGACGTCATTTGAAGACGGAGCAACTGAAGACCGTGGATCTTCATAAGGCGGAAGGACTACTGGTCCAATCTCTCTGGCTTGCAACCAAAGTTATTTGGTTTGTGATTTTGTCGTGGTTGAAATCCACGGGTTGCAAGGACTACTCGCTACTGATCCTTGGGGGTGATTCCTATATTTGATGCAGTAGGAGAGTGCTTTCGGTTCATCCTGTTCCTGGATGACTTGTATGGACGAGTGTCTGACAGAGTATTTCCAAAGGGGTCACGTATATTAATTTTCTACAAACGTATCTCTGTTGGTGGCGGAGAAGGCTGTACACCTTCTTTGGCTTAACGCTCAGAGTAGTTTTGTGGAAACCAACATTCAGTGATATCTGGCGGATCTGACGATGTGGCATTCAAAGTGAATGGTGGCCAGATGTTCGAAGAGATGAATTCTAGCCTCAAGCCTCATCAACCCGGAAATGACAAAAATCGGGCAGGCAGCATGGCTATGTGGGTCGCTCCCATTAGGGTGTATAATCACCTATCTAGAGAAATTCCTTTTGCTTCTTTAATTTATATTCGATGATGTCCCTTTACGGGAGACGGTGGTTTGAGCCCAACCTTCGCTGGTATACATTCGATACACTCAAGCGAAATGAGTGGTCGGTCATGTGAGGGCCGGGTTGCAAGACGTTCTTGTTGAACCCAGTGTATTCGCCTCTAGAGATACACGTGCGAAAGGTGGTCCCATACCTTGTCAAGTTGGAAACCAGTATCCAATAAGCGCCCGCGGTTTTGATTGTATACTATATATGGGGAGCGTGAGATGCAAGCGTTCCTCTAGATTGATATTTATTTGTATTAGACATTATGATAATATCAGATCAAGTTATGATTTTCAAAAATCGTTTGGGTTATAGTAAGGTAAAAACCGTCTGTGTTTATGTGTGGGCTGGTCTTGCTATTATCCTTTTGTTTCATAAAGGATTTTCAAAGTTAAACAAGTGTGTGTTATGTGAATTTATCACTTGATAGTATTCCAGACTGACCCGATGTATTTTGTTTTAAACCAAATGTGCTTGGGTCAGACCGAGTATGTTCCAGGTTAGGTTTCGCTTGGAATTTCAGGTGCTAGGAGCAGGTGGCTTCACCGCTAGTATATAAAGCTATTATTCCGCTGTGATTGATATATGCTGTACTCTGATGATTGGTATGTATATACATTTTTTGTATAAAGGATTTGTGATATTATATTTTATTCGTTCCGCTGTGAGATTCTGACGTGTTCTTCTTCTTTCTTCTATTCTAATACTTCTTTCTTTCTATTCTCACCCTCTAAATTCTTTCTCATGACAATCTGGGGGTTCGATACTTGGATTTTTGGCAAGCGATACGGGTTTATGTATTGTTGTCGAGAATTCGAGCGTCGACTTTTTCCCCGGGTCATTACAATTAGGGTACATCTAGACTCTGGTATGTTTAGGAGCCCGTTAATACCCGTAGGGGTAACTCCGGTATGTTTAGTTGGGCTGCCTGTTGATTATATGGGGTTAAACCTCTCACTAGAAGTACGCCTAAGTCTATCATCTTACAGTTATTGAGATCATATCATTCTGGTTATACTAGTATTGGTGCAGAGAAATAGAAAGTTTTAGAGAAGCACAATATATTCTATCATGTTTAACCTGTTTACCTTGTCATACCTGCCTTATTGTGTTGTTATCTATCTCTCCGGTTTATATGCCTGTCATGATACTTTTACTTATTTATATGCTAAAAGTAACTGGACTCGCCAAACTTTATGTCTGACACATTTTGTTTCCTCTTCTTTCTCTTCCATTCCCCCTCCCTCCCCAGGTTCTTAGGGTAGGAATACTCAAGTTTGTTCAGGATTCTGCTTTCATCTTGCTTGGAGCTGCTTAGATGTACTTCTTGATTTCATATCTCTCTCTACTATGGCTATGTTTTGGGGACTATGCTTCTTTTATTATTGTACTCCAATGATTTAAGTACAAGACATAAGTTTTAAATTGATGTACTGGGTTTTATGCATTTTAGACATATGATGTAACCAAGTTTTGAACTACGATGTTTTCTACTTAATAAAATTTTGAATTCCGCTTCTATTTATTATCTGTCTTGTAACGTTTCTGTTTCTGTTTACCTATAACGCTTCATGAAACTTAATGCATTCTCTTAATGAGTGACATTAACGGGCATAGGGTGTCACAACTACAATCCAGAGGGGGATCCCAATTAGGGTTAAGCACAGATTTCTTGTTCTTTATTTGTGAGTAGATCTTTATATTTACATTTATTTCTATATCTTGTTTTAAAATTTTGGGTTGTGTATGCCTGAGAGATTTGGTGATTGCGAAAACCAAACATAAAACTCACTCAAATATCTTATTTAACGGAAGTGTCGATCTAAGTTTGTTATTTTGGTTTGGATTACAGGTGTAAATGAAAAGTGAGTTATGTTCTTGTTTCTCATTTAAATAGAAATAATAATATGCATTACTTTCTTGCCCCTTCTATTTTAATCTAAGATTTTTATGAAATTAGTGGATTTACATGCAATAAATCATACGCAGTTAAATCACTGTTTTATTTATAAAACAATAGATTTGGGTGTTATAAACTACGTTGAACCAAAATCCCTACTTTTGTGTAAAGTTTACATAGAATGGAAAGGAAATGAAATGAGGTTAAAAAAATATATACAAAGTTGTATTTATAGATTATCCCTTTATTTACTATTGTAATTTTAAAACCTAGGATTACAAGTTAATACTTTTGGGATGTGTTATTGTTACGCCCTCTGAATCTGTAACTCTTAATTTAGTCTTTTGTTCAATAATGTGAATTGTAGGGAGCATGACTTGTATATCTCTTGATTTGTGTACAGATTTACATTTCAAATGTTTACTGTGTTTTTCCATGCACGCTCATTTATTATGTATTTATTATTATCATAGTTTGCGTATCGTAAATACGTATTTAATGTTAATTAACTAGGACTTTCAGATTAAATGTCCCCACTAGGAATTTATATGCTTACGTGTGTTAAAGGCCTTTAATTAATATATTAAATGAATAGCAGATGCAAGGTCAACCCCTTATTTTAATAGAAGTTTGTTCGAAGAACTCGGCTACCAACAACTACAAGAAGGTAGGTTAATGTGAGATGTCTAGTGTCATGGGCCATTTAGCATTGGATAGGCATATCTCGAACAAGGTCTTAAGTGGTTGGTCCAGCTTATAAGGTTCTTAAGTGGTTGGAATCGCCCCTCAACTAATGAATTTATCCTTGGGTTTCGAGCCATGGTCATAAGGTCCACCCTCATTAGGTCTTAAGTGATGGATGGTGTTAGAGAATGGAGTTTTGATGACAACAACCTTATTTCAATATTAATTGATTATAAAATATATACTAACACCTTTATCTAGAATATGTATATATACACACACACACATATAAGCAGGATTTATGTACAGGAATTAATACTGAAGACTGTACAATTTAAGGGCTTTTGGAGATTCAGAATTCAGAGACGATTCAAGACTCATGAGTAATCAAGATTTCAAGATAAATACAACAATAGAGTCTAGTTTACGTAAGACTTTGAATAACACTCCAGGTTCAAATTCAAATTCTGTTTTTTGATTTTTGATTGTCAAATTTCAAATTCTATTTTCAAATTTTATCTTCAATTTTTATTAAGTTTCTCTATTTTACTTTTGATTTTATAATCAAATTTTATAGTTTATAAGTATATATATTTACATAATTATATACATTTATATACTTACATTTATATAGTTTTAACTTTATAATTTTATAAATATGTATATACAGTTTATATTTACGATTTCATATGATTTTCTACTTTATAATATTTATTTATAACACTATGTTTTAATTCAAGAATTTCTAGGATTATATATATATATATATCAAACAGTTGAAAAATACTTAAATTTCAATTTTATACTATGATATGTCGACATACATCATTGGGCATGTCGACATATTACTATTATATTTTTTATTTTGAAAGGAAGTGTCTTTTCACTATTTGTAACGTTCCAGAAGCATTATAACCTTTCATATCTTATAAATGGGGCTGATTTCGAATTTTTCATCATTCTTCTTCTCCATCTTCATCCCTTTTCATTACCCCATTATTATTTCATATTTTTATGATTTCTACACTTATACTCTGCCGATTTCAATTCTATTTATATAAAACTTCTTCTCTTCTCACTCTCTACTCATTACACTCTGAATCAAAGTGTTATTAAAGAGTTATTGTAATCATTTGGGATTGTTTTGGGATAGTCTGGAAATGGTGTGTTCCTAGTTGCCGTGAAATCAAGGAAGGAAACAGTGTTAACCTTGTAGCAAGGGAAATCAAGGGTGGTGGAAACGGTGGTAACCTTGTAGTCTTGAAATCAAGGGTATTGTACTTGGATATTAATATAGTAATAAAACTCTGCGCAATCCAGCGTTTTTTGGGACTGGACGTAGGATAATCCGAACCAGTATAAAATTCGGTGTGTTCTTTCCTTTTTTTGCATTTTATTTCTGTTTATTTTTGTGTTTGTGTTTGATTCTGTGTCTGTGATTGTTTCTGTGGTGTGTGAATCATATAGTAGATCATATAAGTTTTAGATTTTCTTAAATTCCTTCAAAACACTATTCACCCCCTCTATAGTGTTAGTTTTGCCTTAACGATCCATTCTGCATTCCTTAACAATTGGTATCAGAGCAAGGTCTTTCAAAAAGTTCATAATCTAATTTTTGAAAACATTAAAAGGCAAGTTTTGAAATGATTTATTATACTAATTTAAATTCATGTCTTGCATTAATATTAGATAAGTCTGCATTCAATTTTATTGTAAAAATCAAGTTATCATGATATGATTTCTTGAAAAGTTTAAATGAATATATCACAAAATCATCATGATGTTATTATCTCAAATTACAATTAGTTATTTTGAAAAGTCACTTAATTCTTTGAAAAGGTATGTTGTTTTGCAGAAAAGAAGTTATTTCTAATGAGTGTTGTAACACCCCACCTCCGCCAGGGTGACTCTTGCACGCACTCTGACTTTGGAGGGGCGTTTGAATCAGGTAAACATGCATAATGATATATCAAGGCAGAACAAGAACATATGTATATATACTTATCTAATGCAAATATCATCAATGCAAATTATGTTAGTGAAATGAATCCATATGTATGCAATTCCTAACATAATGTATAACATCTATATGTGTGCACATAACATACATCCATATGCAGCATCCATGTGATAACACAAAAATTTTCATCCATGAATAAGCATAAACACTCATGCATATGCAATATGAGGAGTGTGTGAGCCGATCTAGTGCCTAACGTGTATAATGCATCCACGAGTAACCACTTGCAAACACTTGCAACCACTTGCAACCATCAATCATAACATGTTTCAAACACATGTTTCATCCAAAGGGTTTCTACCTAAGGTTCTCATGACAAGATTAACACGATATACTAGATAAACATGGATAGCAAAGAGAAAGATATGTTAACAAAGAGATCGGGAAGATAGGCAGGATATACTCCTCTTTCGGATTACAAGAAATCCCTTCCTAACCCAACCCATATTCTATAAAAGCCCAAAAGGTTTAGTCAACCTAACGGACCCCCTTCAAACCCTGACATGTATTACTAGCCAATAAGTCATACCTCCCGACAGAAATGGGACCGAAAATGGGACCGAGAGGATATACATAAAAAGATAACATGCGAGTAAGTTCCACAGGAAAACAAGGATCAAGGATATACTCTTAGAAAGAGATATGATGCGCGTATCTAGCCTTCAACCTTCTAAGTCACGTTTCCATGAGCTTAACTCCACAGTGCTTTGACTGTCTTTTACCTCATGATTTCTTGGCTTCTTAACTCTTATTTCCAAATATGAGTTGGAACCCATTTCATTGTCGTCTCTCGTCTTCCTTTTTCACTTACTCTTCTAACATTCTTGGCTTAAACATAACTATGACCTCATGGTTTCATGCAAGCTCTCCAAAATTCACTAGTGAATCCTGGATCTCGTTTACTTACCATAAAGTATTCCACGCAGCAGAAATTTTCTCGAAAATACCAATCCACGTTGCCAATGAACCATCCGCCTGCGAATGATAGGCCGTGCTTAGATTCAGTTACTTGCCCATGACTTCCCGTAGACTATCCAAAAACTGACTAGTGAAGATTAAGTCATGGTTACTAACTATACTTTAGGGAACCCCGTGTAACTGCTTTATTTCTTGAAAGTAAACTGTCGCTAGCTATGATGCAGTCCTTTCGCTCTTTACCGGAGTGAAATGAGCACTCTTCGTGAGTCTACCTACTATGACCCACATGCTCGTATTCTCTTCCCTTGACCTAGGCAGTCCATCCACGAAATCCTTCGTGATTCTTTTCCCTCTTCCATTGCGGGGACCTCCAACGGATATAATGGCCCACCGGGCTTCTACGACTCGGCCTTTAACCTGTTGGCACAACATGCACCTTGGGAAAATCTCGGCCACCTCCTCGGGTGATGTGCATCTTCAAGAACCTTCTTTCTCTCATCGCGCCTTAGCCATCCCTAGTTATCTATAACGAGGTGTCTTAACATCTCGCCTCGAATCAACTTGTCCATGATCTCGACTAACTGCGGGTCTTCTTTCTGCGAAGTCCCTGCTTGATCCAGAAGGGTAGGTCTAAACTCAAGGGACGCTAACTAACTAATTAAACTGAGAGAACTTCTTACTTCGGTTGCATTCCTTGGAGTCTTCCAATCCTGAACTACAACTACCTTAGCGGGATCCACTGCTAAGCCTTGCTTAGAAACTATGTGCCCAAGAAATCTAACTCCTTTTTCTCCAAAATGACATTTGGTGGACTTGGCTTTCAACTAATGCGCTCTAAGCGTATCCATCACCTCCTTGAGATGTCTTGCGTGCTCTTCCTCATCCTTTGAGAAGATCAGAATATCATCTACGAAGACTACCACAAACTCGTTCAGGAACTCCCTAGACACCCTACTTATCAAGTCCACGAAGTAGGCGGGTGCATTAGTCAAACTGAATGGCATGACCAGCCATTCTAAGAATCCATCCGGAGTTCTGAACGCAGTCTTGTCTATACTATCTTCAGCTATTCTGAGCTGATGGAACAGATGTTCCTACAAGCTGATCAAGCAAATCATCAATCCTTGGCTATGGTTGTCTATTCTCTTTAACTCACGATAATCGACACAAGGTCGAAGAGAACCATCTGCCTTGGTAGTAAATACTACAGGCGCTCCCCATTCAGATATACTTCATCTAATGAAGTTCTTCTCAAGCAACTCCTTGACTTGCTTTCTTAACTCTCATCTTGCGGGGCCATGTGCCTTACCGGCCACGAAATTTTCTTGGCATTATCAACCAGATAAATGCGGAAATCTATCTCTCGTTTAGGGGTAACCCCCTTCACTTCACCCAAGATATCAGGATATTCTCGAACCACCCTCACCGATTGCAAACTATCAACAAGATCAGATGAGATAAAGCTATGCGATGCACCAGAATCAAACAAGGTACGAACTGGAAAATCAGAAATATATACAAGGCTCTCAACAGAAATACTACCTCGATTGGGAACTGGAGCGGTATTGAGAGCATGAACTTGCCCTCCTGAAGGTCCAGCACGCTGAGTCTGACCTTGGCCTTGCCCTTGCTTCTTCGGGCAATCCTTACTGAAATGTCCAGTCTTACCGTAGAAAAAGCATTCACCATTCTTCCTTTTCCTCTTCTTACACTCCTTAATAAGATGCCCAACTAAACCGCAATAATAGCACTTTCCCTTTTTGTTATTGCCCTTGTTGTTGTTCCCCTTGTTGCCTTGACTCTTGTTCTTGTTCTTATTGCCTTGACTGCTCTGACCACTTGGATTACCCTGATTTCCTTTCCACTGGGAATCAGTCTTCTTGGCTTGAGTATCATTCATCTTGGTCTCTTCCTTGTCACTCCTATTCTCTTCACTGAGTAGGGCCATATTCACCAAATTTTCGAAAGTTGCCCCCAAGGGTATATGAGTCATGGCTAAACCATGTAATGGCTCGTTTAATCCTAGAGCAAAGTATAGGGCCTTCTTATGAGCTGTGTTAACCAAGTCTAAACCGACCCGAGCCAGTTGATTAAACTTATCTATGTATTCCCTAATAGTCATGTCCCCTTGCTTCAGTAATAGGAACCTTAGTCCAAACTTTCCCCGAAAGTCATCCCAAGTCTCAATTGGCCTAGTAGCGGTGGTGACCACCCACCAACGTGCAGCTTCTTCCTTTAGCAACCACACTGCTAATAAAACCTTCATACGGTCATCTATGTCAAAGATGGCGAAAAGATCTTCGGTTTCTTTCAACCAATTCCTGGCCTTTACGAAAGTCTCGGTTCCAATGAAATTCTTGCAACCCATCGCCCTAAAGTCTTTGCAAATCTCCACGAAATCCTTTTGTGGATGCTGAGGGGGAGGAGGAAGAGGAACCTCAGTGACAGGAGGAGGAGGAACATCAACTACCGGAGGAGGAGTAATATTTGCGGGGCCGGCTTCGGTCGCCCTAGCCTCCAAAAGTCTCCTATACCAAACAGGTACGTGTACTCCCTCCGGAATGGCAAAGTTATCGACCATACTGAAAACGAAGGAAAAGATAGATTTAGAATGGAAAAAAAACGAAGGAATTTTTGCTAATGGCTTTTTGGGGAATAGCCTTTAAAATAAACTAGACTTTTCTTTGGAAAATACTTTATACTTGGTTTTGAAAATAGTTTTCCAAAAGTTTTCTTAAAAACCTTTTTGTTCCTTCTCGTAAACCATATGCTCTGATACCAAATGTAACACCCCGCCTCCGCCAGGGTGACTCTTGCAAGCACTCTGACTTTGGAGGGGCGTTTGAATCAGGTAAACATGCATAATGATATATCAAGGCAGAACAAGAACATATGTATATATGTAACCAGAGTAAATAACATAGATAAAACAGTAGAAGATTTTAAACCATTTCAAAACAAGTCTGGTACAACATAATGTCACTTTCCAAATAAACAAGTCTAGATAAAAACAACATCACTGAAAAACCGGAATACATAAGTACTATCCCCAAAATAAGTGATAACCATAGCTAGCTTCATGTCGAAACCGTACATGAGCTAAATCCCACAATTAAGCAATCCGAAATCCAAGCTAAGCTCCAACGTTCCCACCCTGAGAACCTGGGGGGGGGGGGGAACGGAAGAAAAGAGGCGAAAGAAAACAGGTCAGTCAAAAAGATTGAGTAAGCCCTACTACAATCAATGTAAACTAATAAAGTTAACTGGCATGAGAAGAAGGGATGAACATAAGGATAACAACATACTAGCCTGATGATTAACTAACAAGGTAGATAAAAGTGTCATCGCATAATCAGGATTAAGGTTTTGCACCACAGGTGTACTAGTAAACTAACATGACTTGAATAAACAAGTATTGATCCCTTGGCCCAAGCTTTGGCCCAATAACATGTAGTGACCCCAATACGAGGTCCAAAGTGTAAACAAGAAGTGATCCCCAGGCCCAAGTTTGGCCCAAACATCATGAATGACCTAAACCAAGGTCCAACTAGCACGGTCTAGTCGATCGGCTCCCTATAAGCCTAACTCGTCAAGTGTCGGTGTCATACGGCCCAACTACGAAGTGTAGCTAAACTGTGCTAGGTCCACCCTAGGGTGTATCAAGTCCTAGGGTGTCAACCACTGACACAAATCAATGCACGCACAGTCTAAACCTACTGGTGCCCGTGCCTGCTTTTTCAACTTCGGACCATGTGCACGACCATGGCCCGCCTGAACCTACACCGGCGCACCTACTCAGCCGTCGTTTTGGTCGCTTACATGGCATCCAGTAATCGTGCCCCTCCCTAGCCTAGTCCCTAGGGTATCATGATACAACTAAGAGGGTTACTGGTGCAAAGGACCACGTAACTAGGGTTTCCTTAATGGGTTAAATGTGGTTAACCCAACCCATTCAAGTACCAAGTTGGTTAAGTGTACCCAAGGTTCATGACTTAACCCTACCAACCCATCGTGTTTAATTGGTTAAGTATTCAAGCGGTCCATGACTTAACCCTAATCATGAGGCATTAATTAATTTAATGCGCCTTAACCTCTCACATTAGACTTTATTGCGATTACTAGTTAAGCCGGTCGGTTCCGGGTTGCTTTACACCACAAGTTGGTCTAACCTCGGGTTCAAGGTACAACATGACCAACTTCTCACATTGGGTCCTATTGTTTGTAGCAACTAGTTAAGCCGATCGGTTCCGGGTAGGTTTACGCTACAAACTCAACCCCAACCTCGAGTTGGTCACATTTATATTTTCTAAGTGTCATGTCCATCATGTTTCCAAAACACATTACAAGTTTTCAAGCAATTGGGTAGACCTAACTTAATAGGTAAATTCCCAATGGGTAGACCTAACTTAATAGGTAAATTCCCAAGCTTATGTTTTTATGTCTTTTAAGTTTACCCAACCCCAAACGCAATCCCATTGCTTAGATATCGCAATAGCGCATAAAGGATAGAAAGAGGGAACTTGGCATAATCATGACATAAAGGTGTTGAAGCCACAAGTTCAACATAGTGGCATATGAAATGGACATATGTTCATATACTTGCATATTACATTTTTAGGCCTCAAAAGCATGCATAAAACCAAACTTGGCATATTGGTGATACATGGTGCTAAATGACATGTAGACATGGCCATAAGTTCGCATTTAGCCTCATATGCAAGTTATGTTATGCAAGTTTGATATGCAAGTTGTCATATGATATGCAAGTTATGTTATGCAAGTTTGATATGCAAGTTTGTCATATGATATGCAAGTTATGCTATGCAAGTTTGGGTTGATCCTTTTGTTCATGTTATCATGTTATGCAAGCTTATCTTGAGTATGTGAACATAAAGCTTCAAGCTTTATGCTAAAGGTTGCATTTTGGCAACATGTAAGTTATCATATCTCTTATGATAACTTGCATGTGAGGCTAAATGCGAACTTATGGCCATGTCTACATGTCATTTAGCACCATGTATCACCAATACGCCAAGTTTGGTTTTATGCATGCTTTTGAGGCCTAAAAATGTAATATGCAAGTATATGAACATATGTCCATTTCATATGCCACCATGTTGAACTTGTGGCTTCAACACCTTTATGTCATGATTATGCCAAGTTCCCTCTTTCTATCCTTTATGCGCTATTGCGATATGTAAGCGATGGGATTGCGTTTGGGGTTGGGTAAACTTAAAAGACATAAAAACATAAGCTTGGGAATTTACCTATTAACTTAGGTCTACCCATTGGGAATTTACCTATTAAGTTAGGTCTACCCAATTGCTTGAAAACTTGTAATGTGTTTTGGAAACATGATGGACATGACACTTAGAAAATATAAGTGTGACCAACTCGAGGTTGGGGTTGAGTTTGTAGCGTAAACCTACCCGGAACCGACCGGCTTAACTAGTTGCTACAAACAATAGGACCCAATGTGAGAAGTTGGTCATGTTGTACCTTGAACCCGAGGTTAGACCAAGTTGTGGTGTAAAGCTATCCGGAACCGACCGGCTTAACTAGTAACCGCAACAAAGTATAATGTGAGAGGTTAAGGCGCATTAAATTAATTAATGCCTCATGATTAGGGTTAAGTCATGGACCGCTTGAATACTTAACCAATTAAACACGATGGGTTGGTAGGGTTAAGTCATGAACCTTGGGTACACTTAACCAACTTGGTACTTGAATGGGTTGGGTTAACCACGTTTAACCCATTAAGGAAACCCTAGTTACGTGGTCCTTTGCACCAGTAACCCTCTTAGTTGTATCATGATACCCTAGGGACTAGGCTAGGGAGGGGCACGATTACTGGATGCCATGTAAGCGACCAAAACGACGGCTGAGTAGGTGCGCCGGTGTAGGTTCAGGCGGGCCATGGTCGTGCACATGGTCCGAAGTTGAAAAAGCAGGCACGGGCACCAGTAGGTTTAGACTGTGCGTGCATTGATTTGTGTCAGTGGTTGACACCCTAGGACTTGATACACCCTAGGGTGGACCTAGCACAGTTTAGCTACACTTCGTAGTTGGGCCGTATGACACCGACACTTGACGAGTTAGGCTTATAGGGAGCTGATCGACTAGACCGTGCTAGTTGGACCTTGGTTTAGGTCATTCATGATGTTTGGGCCAAACTTGGGCCTGGGGATCACTTCTTGTTTACACTTTGGACCTCGTATTGGGGTCACTACATGTTATTGGGCCAAAGCTTGGGCCAAGGGATCAATACTTGTTTATTCAAGTCATGTTAGTTTACTAGTACACCTGTGGTGCAAAACCTTAATCCTGATTATGCGATGACACTTTTATCTACCTTGTTAGTTAATCATCAGGCTAGTATGTTGTTATCCTTATGTTCATCCCTTCTTCTCATGCCAGTTAACTTTATTAGTTTACATTGATTGTAGTAGGGCTTACTCAATCTTTTTGACTGACCTGTTTTCTTTCGCCTCTTTTCTTCCGTTCCCCCCCCCCCCCCAGGTTCTCAGGGTGGGAACGTTGGATCTTAGCTTGGATTTCGGATTGCTTAATTGTGGGATTTAGCTCATGTACGGTTTCGACATGAAGCTAGCTATGGTTATCACTTATTTTGGGGATAGTACTTATGTATTCCGGTTTTTCAGTGATGTTGTTTTTATCTAGACTTGTTTATTTGGAAAGTGACATTATGTTGTACCAGACTTGTTTTGAAATGGTTTAAAATCTTCCGCTGTTTTATCTATGTTATTTACTCTGGTTACATATATACATATGTTCTTGTTCTGCCTTGATATATCATTATGCATGTTTACCTGATTCAAACGCCCCTCCAAAGTCAGAGTGCTTGCAAGAGTCACCCTGGCGGAGGCGGGGTGTTACAAGTGTCGGCCAAAAGATACCAAGATGATCATTGATCAATCAAGAAAAGAAGAATTTATGAAGGGATATGACTTTTGGGGTTATAGTAGTTGAAGTGCCCATTCACTCAAAATTCAAATTCAAATTCAAAATTTTGACGCCAAGTTGACCAGGCCATATAAAAAGGATGTGTCCTTATCTAGATGATTCAAATTCATCATCAAGCAATGAAGAGCCAGAAATTGGAAATCCAAATATGTGTTTCACAACGACTTAGAATTCAGAGAATATCGAAGAAATGGATCTAAAAATCGGGTACACTTTAATTAATTTTTAAATTTTTTGGTTGAATGGATGCTTTGATTGTCTTGCTTGTTTGCCTTGCTCTGAATTTGAAATTTAAAACTTTAAAATTCAAACTCGAAATTTAAAAATTGAATTTCAAAATTTGAAATATAATAATAAAATAAATTTTGGATGTTTGTTTGGATTAATATTATTTCAGGAAATAGTTAAACCTGAAATATAAATTGATAATTTAAAACCAAAGTCACAAAACCATATGTACTTTGAAATTTATGCATGTATGTCGACATACATATTTCCTTATGTCGACATAAAGGCCTATAAAATAAAACTCAAATTTTGAGTTTCAAAAGCTTAAATTTTCAAACTTCCCTCCATCTTTTCAATAAGAAAATGCCAGTTCAAACTCTAGTTATTAACTTTGTTGGTCTATTTATTTTCTTATATCTTGTTTCGAAATATATATATTAAAAAAAATATAAATTAATAAAATTATATAAACATGATAATATGATATACATAATTAATATATTTTTTATATTGTTATAAAATATAAATTTATTTATCTTTTATATATAGTTTAAACATGCATAGTTTGACTTATATATTTGTATGATTTCATAACAATTTTGGGTTACAATATCACAAATAATATTTGTAACTTAATACTTAATTTTGATTTTTTTATTAAGATTTATAAAATCTTGAATATTTAACCTAGTATTTTGGTATAAAAATAATATATACATATACATATACACACACATATACATACATACATACATACATATATATATATATATATGATTTTATGTCTTAAATATGTGGTTTAAATATAAGAAGTTATAGTTTCATAGTTTAATTTATATCTAGATTTCATAATTTTGTTATGACTGTAGATTTCTTTTAGAAAGTTTTAACATATAAATGATTCTTTAGCAAATTAATATATTTTGATTTCTAAAAAGTTTAATTTCAAAATTGATTTGTATCAAAAGATTGATTTATATTTCATAATAAATTAAATTTTAAGTTCTTTTTAAAATTATTTTATATGTGCATATACATATAATTACAAATATATGTTTTTACTTTACATGATAACAATTTTATATTTCCTTTAAAACGATCTTCAATATTTACTATATTATTTTTAAAAGAAGCACCATACTAATATTATTTAACTCCATATTTTTTATAAATATTTTACCACCTATCTTAAATATATTTTTAATTAAATTCTTAATTTCTTTCATTAGTTTCATTAACCTAAGTCTAAAAATTAATGTATATTACTTTTGTTTAATTAAAATAATTTATAATATATATGTATATGCATAGTAGTTATATACTACTTCAAATATTTCTTATAGAAATACATATCTTCATCAAATCATTGTGTATCATCATCTTATTTCATATCATACATCATTATTATGGATTACAGTACATTTCAAATTAAAATCATTCCCATCACAAGTTGCATCTTATTCAATATATCACATGATATAGTTTTGCATACGACGTACTGCATTATCACCAACACACGGCATTACATGTTAACTTTAACAAGTATATTGTATGAGAAGTTTTTTATCTAACTAGAAATATAGGATTATTAATCAAATACATAACATATTTACTTTGTCTTGATTAACTTGATTGGATTGATTGACTTGATTGAATTGATTGGCTTGATTGGATTGATTGACTTGTTTGGTTTGTTTGAATTGAATAACTTGATTGACTTACTTGACACGGTTAAATTTCATTAGTGGTTGATAGGTTTGTTAGAAAAATACTTATGCATTTATAGCTGATAGGAACTTTCTAGGTTTTTAGGAAAAATAGAAGTTAAAAGAAATGTATGGCTTTATGTTTTAATGTTTTGTGACAACAAAACTTAACTTGGTTGATTGTTTGGATTAAATTGCTTTACTTAACTTAAACCATAATTTTAAGGATATCTTATCGGAGTTAATTCTTAGTCTAGATTAAAATCATATTACAGTTTTAAGGGAGTTTGAGTTTAGGATAGGTTTGGTCTTATATTAGATTAAGGGGGAGTTTTATAGTTTTTAAGGATTCAAGTGTTTTTGAATTGATATATACTTTTGCTTTGGTTGTTTAGATTGTTTGTTTGAATTGCTTATTTGTTTGATTTTCTTATTTGAATTGATTATAAAATTTGATTGGTTTTGCTTAGTTTATTATCCTTTTATTTAGTTTATTAGACTAGTGTAGTCATAATTTTAGGGGAAGTTATAATCTTTTAGGCTTAGAATCATAAATTTATCGGGGGATATAAGGATATTATAGAATCAAGGATAGTTATATTGGAAATATTTATAAATTTTGGGGGACCTATTTATACTAGTACTTTAGAATAGTACATGCATAAATTTAAGGGTAGTCATGTATATTAAATACATTAGTATAGAGTTAGATATAATAATCTTAGCTTATATAAATAGATATAGGATTTAGGGGGAGCATTTTTAGAATTTCTTTTTGATAATGACAAAAGGGGAGAATTTTAAAATATAGACTTAGTTTATAGGATTCATATAGATAAGGCGAGTATTAGAAGGATCATCTTCAACAGGTATGAATAGGTATGATATTTTACAAACTATGGTCGTCATCGTCAGAAAGGGGGAGATTGTTGGAGAATGGTGTTTTGATGACAACAACCTCATTTCAATACTAATTGATTATAAAATATATATTAACAACTTTATCATATATATATATACATACATATGCAGGATTTGTATACAGGAATTAATACTGAAGACTGTACAGTTTAAGAGCTTCTAGAGATTCAGTATTTAGAGATGATTCAAGATTTATGAGTAATCAAGATTTCAAGAGTTCAAGATAAATATAATAATAGATTCTAGTTTATTTAAGACTCTAAATAGCACTCCAGGTTCAAATTCAAATTCTGTTTTTCAATTTATGATTTTCAAATTTCAAATTATATCTTCAATTTTTGTAACAACCCGGAAAATCAGAACCAATTTAAAATTTTTATTTTGGCAATTTTAATGAATTTTGGATATTTAAAATGATTTATTTTAAATAATAATGACGAGAAATTTATTTTGAATAGAATTAGAATGTATAAACTTATTAAAATCGAAGTTAGAAAATATAATTTTAATTTAATTATAAAAGGAATTGAAAATGGCGCGGTAGTTTGAAAATTCTATTTCAAATTTCAATTAAATGTACAAGATTCAAATAAACCGAATTTTAGTGAAACCAAGAATATTTGAATCTGTTCGAAAATATCTTTCCAACAGATAAGAAAAATCCAGATTTCATAGCGGGAATAAAAAGTTATGGCCAGTTGAATATTCAGAATAGTCGCTATGGAATAAATATAGCCCTTAGAAATAGACATTTTGCAAATGACCTCCGTTTTCGACGAAACCACTTTGGTTGGATCCAGAATGTCAAATTATTGCTAGATTCCAAAATTCATAATTTTTGGAATTAGTATGTGAGTGTGGCAAGAGAAAACGTGTTTTGACAGTTTCAATCAATTTGGATCGACCAGTTAATGACCATTTTTCAAACGGTCTCCAAATTCGACGAAATTAGTTTTGTTAGGAACATATCGTCAATACAAAACTATAAATAATTTTTCTGGAATTTTTGGAGTCAGTATGCGGCCCAAGTAAATTGAAATATATGTTTAAATTAAATATATATTGATTTATGTTTTAATTTTGATAAAAACTGATCGAAACAACCAAATTGGGTCACGAAATATATCTCATTGTGTCCGGAATGGGGGTATTTGGCTAGGGGCGATAGTCGTTGGGATTCATTTGGAGTACGGATGAGAAACTTGAGTAGTAAGTGAATAAATGAATTTAATATTATTAAAAATTATATATATAATCCTTTTGACCCACGTAACCCTAGTTTGACCAACCAAGAAAACCCGCCGCCAGTGATAAATTCGAGGGCCCAAATCCTCCGAAGCTAAATCCTAAACCGCTCCAACACGCATAATTACACCCGTATCCTGAAGCGAAAAGTGTTAAGATTTTTGAACTCTTCAAATTGATCTAAGGTTGATCGAAAACTGTTGTGAAATCAGCTCGATATTCGAGCTCAAACATGAGCTGTTCGAACCCGTTTTTCTAGGCCGTGGTGGCCTCGAGTTGCGCGCTGCTTGTGGTACGTGGAGGGGAGATGGTGGCGCGTCAGGTGGTAGCCATGGATCTGACTCCGACGAACTAGGCAGGCGGCGGTGGACGGATTTACAAGTTGGCAAGTTGGGTTCGTTAATTTCAGAAAGAGGAACGATGCAGGAGGGGCAAATGTAAATACTCGTTTAATTAATTATTTTAACTATTGAAATGAATGTAAATAATGTTGTAACTCTTTCATACGAGATCCAAATTCGACGAAACAGGTTGCGTTGCGCTCGTATCAGCGAGGGCTACGCAATGGAACTGACTAGAGAAGAAACGAAGCAAATCAAAATTTGATGTGAGTTTAAATTCAAAAACAAACAAAAATTCAGAAATAAAACCGGCAGAGTGGAAACGAATGTGAGAACTTCTCACTATTATTTTTATACAGTTATTTAAATTATTTTGTAGCTGCATATATGAACTGCTCCCCGTCATCCACAGACCATAGACGACTTGTTTGATTGTGTTGTTTGTGTGGATTGTGATTGGATTGTCATGTATGATGTGTTGTATATAAAAATTATTTGTATAATATATATATATATATAAATTATCATGAAATAAAATAAATATTCATTTACAAATCGAACGGTTTGTTTATGTACACTTATTTATCTGATATTGATCGGAAGATAAATTTTACACATTGCCCAACTGCACAAATGATAAACAGTATTTGTTGTTTGAAAACCCCACACGGGTATTAGCATAATATTTGACATACACTGATCCCAACAATTAGTAGTATGTCAATCGATGGGTTGACAGGCTGTATAAGCGTTATTTATTTATTTTAATGCTTAAACAGTTGTAGAATGCACTCTGGATGTTGTATGAATTTTTAATGATTGTTTATCGTTATTATTGTATACATGTGATGTTGAAATCCATATAAATAAAATTATATTGTAATTGATTGAGTCTGATTCCAGTTCAGAATTAACGAATATTTTAAAATAATATTAAGTGAATATTGAAATGTGAAGCCGTGTTAAGTAGTTAAACGTCATTTTAACACGAACGGGAATTTTGTCGATTTTATTCATTTTATAATGAATATCGAAAAGTGAATTCAAAATCTGATATTTTGAAAACATTATAATTTTAATATTGAAATGATATGGAAAATTTAAATTTAAATCTGAATTTGAAAATAAAATTTAAATCGTTTCGAAATGAATTTAAAACGAATATATATGGAATATTCAATTTGTACTTGAATTTGAAAATAGAATTGAAATCGATTTGAAATGAGTTTAAAACAAATTGAAATTGAATTGAAATTGATTTGAATTGAAATCAATTTGAAATGAATTTAAAACGAATTGAAATCGATTTGAATTGAAATCGATTTGAAAAGAATTTATGACGAATTTATAATCGAATATTCAATTTTGATTTGAATTTGAAATGGAAGTGGAAATCGTTTTTGAAACGAATTTAAAACGATTTATAAAATTTGTTTTAAATGGAAACCGATGAAATATATAATATATATATTATAATGGCCTGAATAGAACGCGCCGCGCAGCGGTAGTTCGCGAATTTCGACCATTAACTTTAAATGGACGTTATGGGAGATCCGACCGTCAGATTCTCCTAAAACTGGAACTGTTGGGTTCGTATCGAAAAGAGATTTCCAATGAATACAAGAGATTTGAAATCTAACGGTTAGATTTGGAGATATGTCCAAATCAATTTCAAAAAAGGTCGCTATAGATGTCGTTCGGTGGCCGATATTGGAAACCAACTGTACGGGCGATAATAAAATTATTAAAAATATGGAAAAATTATGTAAAATTATAATAAATGATTTGGAAAGATTTTGGATGAAAAATTCTAGTTTTGAAAAGATAAAAATATATTTTTACCGAAATGAACTAGTTATTAACTAGAAAAATAATTTATTTATTTTTAGAAATAAATAAATTGGATTTGAAAAATGGTTTTAAAAATAACTGGAATTTCCAATATATGAATTGGAATGGATTTGAATCGAAATTATCTCCAGAATATTTCGATATTGGATTCCGCGATTATACAGACATTGTGGAGGAACTCGGAAGATATATATATATATATATATATATATCATTATTCTAATACGATATTTGTTGATTTTAGAATTTGATATTGTATAAAAGTTGATATATTTTCTATTCAGAGCCTTGTATTTAATATCAAACGGGGTTTTGGGTTTGTCGTGAACGGTGTCTTCACTAACACTGTTCTTAAACCCAGCTGGGAAAAGATTAAATCTTTTTATTAAGATTTAATGAAGTTTACCAATTAACTAATATTTAATTGGAGTTGGATTGAATTGAACTTTGGGTTTGTCTTAAATCCAATGGACTTAAGAAAATTAGAAACTAACTAGAGATTAGCTAAGTTGAATGGTTTCCTGGGTATTGATCTGATGTTGGTTTCGGCCTTCGGGATTAATACTTAAGGAATTGTCCTCTTACTAATTTACGGTTAGAGACTGATGGAATGTGAATTGGGTTTATCGTGAACTGTGTTTTAAAAACATTCGTTCTTTAACCCGATTTACATTGAAATGTGATTTGTAATTTATAAATCTTTCGTTAAGATTTAAAGGAGATTTTCCAAAGTAAAGTTTTCCAGTTTAATAAAATAAATTGGAATGGAATGGAATTCGATTCGGTAATAATCGAAGTGAACTTCTATGGAGGAAAACTGTTACTATATATGGAATTTAAGAGGCTTTGCCGTTATTCCATTTATATTATCGATTGGATATGGAAGTTCATATCGATTATATATATTGATATGTATTCCGTGAAGATTTCATTGTCAATGGAATGTGATTTTGGGTTTATCATGAGTTGTGTTTTAAATGACATTAGTTCTTTTACCCAGTAAAAGATAAGATTAATTTCTTAACTTGGAATAATTATTAAGTAATGATTTTCGAGATTAAAACTAAATTGGAGTTTCGATGAATCTTTAATTAGATTGAAATGGGAATGTGATAATTTAAATTATCAAATTCGGGAAATGATCGAGAATGGAGTACCACCAGTTTTACTCCCGACGATAGTTAAATCTTTAATTAGATTTGAACGTGAAATGGTAATTAAATTTACCGATGACACCGTGGTGTTAGATATGAAGTATTAGCAGTTTTGCTTCATGGGATGAATTGATTGGGATTGGGAAATTAAACAAATGATTACTTCGGTATGGATCGCTAATCCCAACTAGTTTGGATAAACCTTAATTTGGTTTGAATTGATATCCAAAGGAAGATTAAAGAATAAATTTAAAGAAATTATCTTTGATAAAATTAATGGGAACCTTTCCCAAAGTAAAAGAATATTTGAATAAAGGAATATTCTGGATTGGAGTGAGGCGTATGTTGTGTTTTTAAAGCACTTGTTTATCATATACGCGAGTTATTCAGAATGACCGGGTTTATCCGATTCTGAATAACTGAATCGGCGATGAGTCGACGATGAATACAGTGGTTAAAGACCGGAGGTCTTCACATCGTTTGGATGATTACCGATGTCTTGATTGGGCTGTACGCCCAAGACAAGGTAATAAGTGGTGATCGTCCAGACGTACTTGGTGATCTATGGATATGCGAGGGCCTCTCTCCTGTATTAGACATACGGGACGAGGAATAAGGTGCCTCCAGTTTCATTCAGACCCAGAATGATCTTGTAAAGGGATGTGTGTCTGACATCGGATTTCATTCTGTGTAATTGATAGACATCGGTTGCATAGCGTGAATTGCCTGTGTGGCATGCTAAGATGCAGGTGATCAAGACTTATGTTGAAAAGCAGAGTCTTGTGGTTGATGATCAAAGCACGGCTTTAATATAGCATAGCTTTGTGTAACGTTAATTCGCGAGCCTCACACCCCGGTGTGAACCAGAAACGGGAGAGGACATAAGGGAGGGCATGCGGGTATATAGAGATTTTAATATACGTCTGATCCACGTGTATATGAAGCCTCGAGTATACGGGATAGATATGGAATCACACTTTAGTCGTCAGGGCATAGTTCTGATGATTGACGCGTCATCATCAGTATTTATGTTCGAACTTCGAAAGTGGGATATTTATATATTTCCGTTAGACTGGTGTGAGAACCAAAACTAGATAAGGTCTATTGTTGTGATTTGGCATCAAAAATTAAGTTTTTTATATATAAAAATTATGAATTTGAAATGATAATCAACTAATTGATTGCTGGTTGTGTTGTTTGATTATTAGTTGATTAATTAAAATTTGAACCATATAACCAAATTGTATTAAATATTGGATTAAATTGAAAATTGATTGAAATTGCATGTATATACATGTATATACATTGAACCGATTATAGCAAGGAGGCTAGAGAAGAAGATTAAAATTGTATGCCCGACAAATAGGTACAAATTTACTAATTTATTGGGTTTACAAATTTTGAGATGAGAGGGCCTGTGTGGCGGTTTGGGGATTTTCTCGATGCTCCCCATACAAAGGAGGATATGGCGAAATTTTTCATAAATTTAGGGTGTTAGCCAAATTTTTGAAGAATTGGAAAATTCTCAGAAACTGAAAAGTTGAAGAATGAACGCCAGAATGAAAGTTGAGTTAGTTAGTTAAACAACTTTCAGCTTCGTTCCTTTTCGAGGACGAAAAGATTTTAAGTGGGGGAGATTGTAACAACCTGGAAAATCCGAACCAATTTAAATTTTTTATTTTGGAAATTTTAATGAAATTTGGATATTTAAAATGATTTATTTTAAATAATAACGACGAGAATTTTATTTTGAATAGAATTAGAACGTATAAATTTATTTAAATTAAATTTAAAAAAATATAATTTTAATTTAATTATAAAAGGAATTGAAAATGGTGCGGTAGTTTGAAAATTCGATTTCAAATTTCAATTGAATGTACATGATTCAAAATAAACCGGATTTTAGTGAAACCAAGAATATTTGAATTTGTTCGAAAATATCTTTCCAACGGATGTGAAAAATCCAGATTTCATAGTGGGAGTAAAAAGTTATGGCCAGCTGAATATTCAGAATAGTCGCTATGGAATAAATATAGCCCTTAGAAATAGACATTTTGCAAACAACCTTTTTTTTTGACAAAACCACTTTGGTTGGATCCAGAATGTCAAATTATTGCTAGATTCCAAAATTCATAATTTTTGGAATTAGTATGTGAGCGTAGCAAGAGAAAAAGTGTTTTGACAGTTTTAGTCAATTTGGATCGACCAGAAAATGACCATTTTTCAAACGGTCTCCAAATTCGACGAAATTAGTTTTGTTAGGACCGCATCATCAATACGAAGCTAGAAATAATTTTTCTGAAATTTTTGGAGTCAGTATATGGCCCCAGTAAATTGAAATGTACGTTTAAATTAAATATACATTGATTTATATTTTAATTTTGATAAAAACTGATCGAAATGACCGAATTGGGTTGCGAAACATATCCCATTGTGTCCGGAATGGGGGTATTTGGCTAGGGGCGATAGCCGTTGGGATTCATTTGGAGTATGGATGAGAAACTTGACTAGTAAGTGAATAAATGAATTTAATATTATTAAAAATTATATATATATATATATATATATATATAAAATCCTTTTGACCCACGAAACCCTAGTTTGACCAACCAAGAAAACCAACTGCCAGTGATAAATTCGAGGGCCCAAATCCTCTGAAGCTAAATCCCAAACCGCTCCTCATGTAGAATTACATCTGTATCCTGAAGCGAAAAGTGTTAAAATTTTTGAGCTCTTCAAATTGATCTAAGATTGATCAAAAACTATAGTGAAATTAGCTCGATATTCGAGCTCAAACATGAGCTGTTCGAACCCATTTTTCCAGGCCGTGGTGGCCTCGAGTTGCGCACCGCTTGTGGCGCGGGGATGGGAGATGGCAGCGCGTCAGGTGGTGACCATGGATCTGGCTCCGACGAACTGGGCAGGCGGTAGTGGACGGATTTACAAGTTGGGTTCGTTAATTTCAGAAAGGGGAACGATGAAGGAGGGGCAAAAATGTAAATACTCGTTTAATTAATTTTTTCTAATTATTGAAATGAGTGTAAATAATGCTGTAACTCTTTCATACGAGATCCAAATTCGACGAAACAGGTTGCGTTGTGCTCGTATCGGCGCGAGCTACGTAATGGAACTGACAGTAGAGCTGAAACGAAACACATCAGAATTTGAAGTGAATTTTAACTTAAAACAGAATAGAAATTTAGAAATAAAACCGGCGGAGTGGAAACGAATGTGAGAACTTCTAACTATTATTTTTATATAGCTATTTAAATTATTTTGTAACTGCATATATGAATTGCTCCCCGTCGTCCACAGACCATGGACGACTTGTTTGATTGTATTACTTATGTGGATTGTGATTGGATTGTCATGTATGATGTGTTGTATATAAAAATTATTTATATAATATATATATATATATATAAAAATTATCATGAAATAAAATAAATATTCATTTACAAATCGGACGGTTTGTTTATGTACATTTATTTATCTGATATTGATTGGGACGATAAATTTTACACATTGCCCAACTGCACAAATGATAAACAATATTTGTTGTTTGAAAACCCCACACAGGTATTGGGATAATACCTGACATACAATGATCCCAATAATTAGTGGTATGTCAATCGATGGGTTGACAGCCTGTATAAGCGTTATTTATTTATTTTAATGCTTATACAGTTGTAGAATGTACTCTGGATGTTGTATGAATTTCTAATGGTTGTTTATCGTTATTATTGTATGCATGTGATGTTCAAATCCATATAAATAAATTCATATGGTAATTGATTGAGTCTAATTCCAGTTCAGAATTAATGAATATTTTAAAATAATATTCAGTGAATATTGAAATGTGAAGCCGTGTTAAGTAGTTAAACGCCATTTTAACACGAACAAAAATTTTGTCGATTTTATTCATTTTGTAATGAATATCGAAAAGTGAATTCAATATCTGATATTTCAAAAATATTATCATTTTAATATTGAAATGATATAGAAAATTAAATTTTCATTTGAATTTGAAAATAAAATTTAAATTGTTTTGAAATGAATTTAAAACGAATATATATGGAATATTCAATTTGGATTTGAATTTGAAAATAGAATTGAAATCGATTTGAAATGAATTTAAAACAAATTGAAATTGAATTGAAATCGATTTGAAATGAATTTAAAATGAATTGAAATCGATTTGAAGTGAATTTAAAACGAATTTATAATGGAATATTCACTTTTGATTTGAATTTGAAATGGAAGTGGAAATCGTTTTTGAAACGAATTTAAAACGGTTTATAAAATTCGTTTTAAATGGAAATCGACGAAATATACGATATATATTATATATATTATAATGGCATGAATAGAACGCGCCGCATAGCGGTAGTTCGCGAATTTCGACCATTAACTTCAAATGGACGTTACGAGAGATCCGACCGTCGGATTCTCCTAAAACCGGAACCTTTGGGTTCGTATCAAAAGAGCCTTCCAACTACTATAAGAGATTTGAAATCTAACGGTTAGATTTTGTGACGACCCCAAAACCCCGTACGGCGGTGTTAAGGGTAATCTTTGGAATATAACACAAAAGCAGATAATAACAGAACATAAATAAATACACCAGATAATGAACAAATAATACACTGGATAAACATAATCATCAGAGTTACACAGTATACAGGATCATACTTAGTACAAATACAGTTTAGCAATACATAAATGTCTACAGCGGAAAACAAACATAATATGTACAATAGGAGCTGAACAGCATAAAAAGAGATAAATGATTGAATCCGTCTTCAGCTCCAGCTATCCGGAAAGAGCCTGCTAAAACCTGAATACAAGGCTGCCCGTGTAGAAAGAGGGACACCCGAGTTTGCAAGTGAAACAAACTACGAGTCAGTCATGGGACTGGTATGAGAAATCTACTTAACACATTTATAACATGGCTAATCACAGGACCACACCACTTTCGCGGAACAGGTTTACTCCATTGGATTGTCAGTGCTTTAAAACAATTAAATCTTTTAAACATCGCAATGTTTTTTATAAAAATGAAGCCGATATAAGACTCAAGTCCCATCACACAATGCAACGCAAACCGGAGGATAGAGTTTTACCTTATATCGACCAAGATATGCTTAATACGTGTAAAGTAAAACCACTTAAAATGTAGATTTTGTCGTTTAATTTTTAATCGGACTCCAACTGTAAATTAGTAAGAGAACGATTCCCTAAGTATTAACCCCGAAGGTCGAAACCAACATCAGACCAATACCCAGGAAACCACCCCTCTTAGCTCGTTTCCAATTAGTTTCTAATTTTATAAACAACCATAAATATCAATCATAGATGACATAAGCGTCCCATGCCACTATGTCGCCAAATATAGGTTTACAATCAAAACCGCACGATGTCGTATTTGGAAATTGGATTTCCGTCATGAACCGAGGCAAGGGATCGTCCTCTCCATTTCGAGACAATCTAGCCTACCATGTCTCAGGACCCAGACTCAGGTGGGCCCTTAGATCGTCAGGGCCGGTCCACCGATGTGGATTAAATGCCTGAACACTACGTTTCCCCGCCCTTTGGGGCGTAAATGAGCCAACGAATGACTCCATTGGCTTCACATAGTCGCCGATATATCCGAGGCGCCTCGCAACAGCAACAACCACACAGGTGAAAATAATATAAATGTCAGCCAGTTTAAGCACCGACACCACCTCTAGCTAGAAAGAAACGCATGTCCTTCCTGAGGTCCTCTCCCATTTCTGGTTCATACCGGGGTGTGAGGCTCGCGAATCAACGTTATACACAAAGCTATGCCACACATGCCGTGCTTTGATCATCAACCACAAGACTTTGCTTTTCAACAGAAGCCTTGATCATCTGCCACCTAAGCATGCCACATAGACAATTCACGCTATGCGACTGATTCCTATCGATATATAACCTCTGAGCTCGTATGTCTCAGAGAAGGGCGTTAAGCAAGAGAATAAATTCTCCGCCGCCAAACAGATATATATTTAATAGAGATCAATCAGCACAGAACAAAATCCAATGTCATACACACAGTTCATTTACAAGTTCGTTCTGGGTCTGAACGAAACCGGAGGCATTATATACCTCGCATATCCATCGATCTCCACGTACGTCTGGACGATCACCACTCATTATCCATATTTCGGGATGCCTCCCAATCAGTATATCGGTTATCATCCAACCAAGGTGAAGATCTCCAGTCTTCAACCACCGTCTTCATCATCGACTTCATATCGCCGATCAATTATTTGAAATGAGATTTAACTTGGCCTTTTCAAATAGTTCACGTATATTTAGAATTTAAATCAATTCATTTCAATGGTTAAATTATTCGACATCAATAATTCTGTTTTTAAATGTAATTTTCACGCCAAACACATTCAACCATCAAATATCACATAAACCAAGCAAATTCAATTTATTTCCATTCCATATCGTTTATAATATTTTATCACGATTTATCGCTATTTTTATTTATTTAAAAATAGCCAACTCGTTCAAAACAACGCTTCAGGCCATAACGCGGCTGTGGCGCTGTTTTTCTTCAGATTTGATTTACACAAATCTGAAAATCTAACCGTTGGATCTTCACAAATTTTATATCATTAGAAAGATCTTTTCAAAACGAACCCAACGGTTTTAGTTTCGGGAAAATCCGACGGTCGGATCTCCCGGTACATTCGTTTGAAGTTTCAATTTCAAAATACGAACTACAGCGTCGTTATTCGATTTAATTTAATTATATATATATATAATCGATTCTGGCTCTGTTTTTCTTCAGATTTGAATTAAACATTCCAGACAATCCAACCGTTGGATCTTCACAAAGTTGGTGTCGTTGGAAAGATATTTCCAAAGCGAACCCAACGGTTTCAGTTTCGGGAAAATCCGATGGTCGGATCTCCCGCACTAATCGTTTGAAATCACGGTTTCAAAACACGAACTGCAGCTTCATTATTCGTTTTATTTTAATTATATTTTTATATATAAATATAATTCTTCTTTCGATTTCAAAACCATACTCATTTCATATATTCGATAAAAATGATATTTTTATCCAACAGACCTTTATTTCAACACTTCACTATTTTTAACGATTCATGTATATAATATAAATGTGATTTTTATTGTACAGCCATTGATTTCAAAACACAACTATTTTATATAGTTCATATATAAGGTAAAAATGTGATTTTTAATGTAAAACAATTTATTTCAAAACATGATTATTTTATATAGTTTATATATAAGGTAAAAATGTGATTTTTAATGTAAAAAAATTTATTTTAAAACATGATTATTTTATATAGTTTATATATAAGGTAAAGATGTGATTTTTAATGTAAAACAATTTATTTCAAAACACGATTATTTTATATAGTTTATATATAAGGTAAAAATGTGATTTTTAATGTAAAACCATTTATTTCAAAACACAATTATTTTATATTGTTCATATAGATGATAAAATATGATTTTTATTATAAATTTTTTTATCTCAAAACATGAATGTCGTTCAACACATGAATTTATATTCAACACATGAATTTCCATTCAACACATGAATTTCTATTCAACACACGAATATAGTTTCAACACATGAAAATAATTCTAACACATGAATATTATTGAAAATTTCGGCAGCATAACGGCAGGGTAGTTAAAACCGGGGCCGTCCCGAGTACGGCTCCTCGCTCTACCTTAAAGCCTCGCAGCTTTGACAATGGGGATTTCATGCATCTAGTTCGCACGCAGGCGGCCTGGTTATTTTCTTTTCCACAAACTAATCCTATGTGGTTCCAACCAAATAATTCTCAACCACAAACGGGTATTTTTCAACCACAATCAATCAATTTCAACCACAAACAATTTTAATCAACTATTCGCTATCAACCAATTTTCACACCAATCACAGCCAATAAATATCGTCCATGGTTTGTGGACGAGGGGCGTGTGTATATATATATATATATATATATATTTATATTTATATAAGTAAGTTTCACTTCTATTTCAACACATATATAATTTTTACAACGCATATATAACTTATACATCGAACATACAACTTATACAACGCTTATACTGAGGTGTACAACGCTTATATAACTCATACTTCGACTATATAATTTATACATCGTTGTTTTCCATATCGTTTATAATTTAGAAATCTCACGTTGGGTTCCACTCCACCAAAAATAGCAGAAGGCTCAGAAAAATATGCGGTCTCTTCTAGAATGTAGAAGGCGTCCACACGAGTCCACTGTCTCTTGTTTCACTGAATTTCGTCAACAAACGAAAAAGATATGATTTTTACAGTGAAATCAAAAACCGTAGCGCTTTAAAGTGCTATGGAATAGTTGAAATAATATTCAGCCGTTACCTTTCAATATCCTTCAAAACTAGGTTTTCGATTTGCGACCAATCCGTAGCACGATACGCCGATCGGGTTGTACCACGTCAAAGAGGGGCGAGAGGCGCTCAGGCGCGTGGTGGAGGGGGCCCACTCGATCTGGCCAGGAAGCGGCGACGGCGGCTTGAAGTATTGGACTTTGGAGGCACGATTCTCGAGGTAGGAGTGACGAGGAGGGGCGTGGCTTAGATGGATTTGAAGAGCTCGGGAAGATCTACAAAAAGCTTAACTGGGTCAGGTGGTTATTCGTGATGGATCGGCCGGAAAATGGATGGGAAAGGGAGAAAGCTTTTCCGCCTTCAATCGACATCGGGGAGAGAGAATCCACGTTTTCTCTCTCTTTTTTTATAAATTTTCTGATTGGCCGAGAGTTATATAAAATTTTAAAAAGGGTTTTTGTAATACGAACTCCAATCCAAACCCAACGACTGTCGTCCTTAGCTAAATACGCCCATTCCGAACACAATGTGATATGTTTCATATCAATCAGTTTTTCTTCAAATTAAAATATAAAACATTCAATATTTAATTTGAACGTACATTTCAATTTGCCGGGGCAACGTACTGATTCTAAAAATTCCAAAAAAATAAATCTAGCTATGTTTTGACGATACGGTCCCAACAAAACTAGTTTCGTCGAATTCTGAGTCTATTTGAAAAATGGCCCTTTTCTGGTCGATCCAATTTAATAAAAATCGACCAAACACATTTTTCTTCGTTATTATTTGAAATATTTAAAATCCACTAAAATAGCCAGTTTAAAATTTTCAAACTGGTTTAGATTTTTTGGGTCGTTACAATCTCCCCCACTTAAAACTTTTCATCCCCGAAAAGGAACAAAGTCGAAAGTGGATTAATTAACCAATTCTACTTTCAATCTGGCTTCTATTCTCCAACTTTTCAGTTTCTAAGAATTTTCAAATTCTTCAAAAAATTTGGCTAACACCCTAAATTTTCAAAAAATTTCGCCATAACCTCCTTTGTACAGGGGACTTCGGGATATTTCTAATAGCCTCCCATGGCCCTCACCAATCCAAAAGAAAAAGGAAAAGCCAAGCGGCTAGCCAATCGGCTCATAAAATCATCAAATCCCAAGAACTGAATTTGCTCGATTTATGTGATATTTGATGGTTGAATGTGTTTGGCGTGAAAATTACATTTAAAAACAGAATTATTGATGTTGAATAATTTAACCATTGAAATGAATTGATTTAAATTCTAAATATACGTGAATTATTTGAAAAGGCCGAGTTAAATCTCATTTCAAATAATTGATCGGCGATATGAAGTAGATGATGAAGACGGTGGTTGAAGACCGGAGATCTTCACCTCGGTTGGATGATAACTGATGTCCTGATTGGGAGGCATCCGAAATATGGATAATGAGTGGTGATCGTCCAGACGTACGTGGAGATCGATGGATATGCGAGGTATATAGTGCCTCAGGTTTCATTCAGACCCAGAACGAACTTGTAAATGGACTGTGTGTCTGACATTGGATTTTGTTCTGTGCTGATTGATCTCTATTAAATATATATCTGTTTGGCGGTGGAGAATTTATTCTCTTTCTTAACGCCCTTCTCTGAGACGTACGAGTTCAGAGGTTATATATCGATAGGAATCAGTCGCATAGTGTGAATTGCCTGTGTGGCACGCTTAAGTGGCAGATGATCAAGACTTCTGTTGAAAAGCAAAGTCTTGTGGTTGATGATCAAAGCACGGCCTGTACGGCATAGCTTTTTGTATAACGTTGATTCGCGAGCCTCACACCCCGGTATGAACCAGAAACGGGAGACGACCTCAGGGAGGACATGCGTTTCTTTCTAGCTGGAGGTGGCGTCAGTGCTTAAACTGGCTGACATTTATATTATTTTCACTTTTGTGATTGTTGCTGTTGTGAGGCGCCTCAGATATATCGGTGACTATGTCAAGCCGATGGAGTCATTCGTTGGCTCATTTACGCCCCAAAGGGCAAGGAAACGTAGTGTTCAGGCTTTTTAATCCACATCGGTGGACCGTCCCTGACGATCTAAGGGCCCACCTGAGTCTGGGTCCTGAGACATGGTAGGTTAGATTGTCTCGAAACGGAGAGGACGATCCCTTGCCTCGGTTCATGATGGAAATCCAATTTCCAAATACGACATCGTGCGGTTTTGATTGTAAACCTATATTTGACGACATAGTGGCGTGGGACACTCATGTCGTCTATGATTGATATTTATGATTGTTTATAAAATTAGAAACTAATTGGAAACGAGCTAAGAGGGGCAGATACAGAGCTTTCCGAGCATCGTTCCAGCTGTAAAATCAGGATCCTGTGAATATAAATCTGCAAAACCAAAACTACTAGCAGCCCGTGCGGAAATAAGGGCACCCAGAGTTTAGGTTACTACAATAAACTCCAGGTCAGTCATGTGACTGGTATGAGAACTAAAACAGTTATTTAAACTTTACTTTAAAAAGAGAGTAATTCAAGGGACCACGCCGTATAACACGGAACGGGTTTCCTCCCAAGAATACCAGTGCTTAGAATAAACAACGCAATGTTTTTTAGAAAAATGAAGCTACTATTAGACCCAGGTCCCATCACACAATGCAACGCAAGCCGGAGGATAGGGTTTTCCCTTATAATAGCCAAACATGCTTGGTACGTTTAAAACAAATCATTTGATACTATTATAATTGTATAGCGTCAAAATAATTTCAATCATAAATATCAATCATAGACGACATGAGCGCCCCATCCCACTATGTCGCCATACTAGGCTCTACAAATAAAACCGAAATATCTCATATTGGAAATTGGATTTCCATCATGAGTCGAGGTAAGGGGAAAGCTCCTCTCCGCTTTGAGACACTCCAGAAAATGTTTCAGGACTACTCTCCCTGGGTAACCCTTGGAATCGGCTGGGCCGGTCCTCTCTTACGTTTGAGGATTGGCAATTCCTGAACACACGTTTCCCGGTCCTATCAGACCTATATCCGTGTATTATTTTCAGTTGTGTTTTGTATTGTTTTTCCGCTGCTATGTAATTTATTGTAATCTCTGATATTTATCGAATGTATTTTATTCATTTATACTCTGTATATTCTTGTATCTAATGGAATTGTTGTAATAAGCAATGAAATGTTCTTCTATTTGTGTTCTGGTTCGTCTTATCCTCAATTCTATCCGTGCTTTCCTTTACGGGGAAGTTAGGGTCATCTCAGTTTGGTATAACTGCATATATGAACTGCTCTCCGTCGTCCACAGACCATGGACGACTTGTTTGATTGTATTCTGTGTGAAAATTGACCGTGATGTGAAATTAAATAAAGTGATCGTGATGTGAAATGAAATAAATTGATCGTGATGTGAAATGAAATAAACAAAATATCGTATATATTGAAAAGTGAAAATATCGTATATATTGAAAGTGAAAATACGATATATATATATGAAATGAAAACGATATATATATGAAATGTGAAAACGAAATATATATGAAATGAAAACGATATATATATGAAATGTGAAAACGATATATATATGAAATGAAAACGATATATATAAATGAAAAGTGAAAATACGATATATATATATATATATATATATGAAATGTGAAAATGATTTGATTGTTAAAAATATAATTTTTAACATATATATACACTGTATAAAATTGTCGTGTATGTGGAATATTCAATTTTGATTAGAAATTGAATATGAAGTTGAAATCGGTTTGAAAACGAATTTAAAACGATTTATAAAATACGTTTTAAAAGGAAATCTCTGAAATATATATTATATATATATATAATATAATGGCCTGAATAGAACGCGCTGCGCTGCGGCAGTTCGCTAATTTCGACCATTAACTTCGAACGGACATTACGGGAGATCCGACCGTCGGATTCTCCTGAAACCGGAACCGTTGGGTTAGTATCGAAAAGAGCTTTCTAACGAATACAAGAAATTTGAAATCTAATGGTTGGATTTGGAATTATGTCCAAATCAAATTTGGAAAAGGTCGCTGTAAGTGCAGTTCGATGGCCGTTGATGGAAATCGACTGTACGGGCCTTGATAAAATTATTAAAAATATCAATAATTTGTGCAAAATCATAAGAAATGGCTTGGAAAGAATTGGGATGAAAAATTCCATATTTGAAAAGATAAAAATAGATTTTTATCGAAATGAACTAGTTATTAACTAGAAAAATAATCCAATATTTTTAATTAAATAAAATGGATTGAGATGTTGTTTTAATATAACCAGAAATTTCCAATATAAGAATTGGAATAGATTTGAATCGAAATCATCTTCGGAATATTTCGATATTGGATTCCGTGATTATACGGACATTGTGGAGGAATTTGGAAGATATATATCGTTATTCCAATACGATATTTGTTGATTTCAGAATTAGATATTGAATATAAGCCGATATATTTTCTATTCAGAGCCTTGTATTTAATATCAAATTGGATTTGGGGTTTGTCGTGAACTGTGTTTAAATGACATTAGTTCTTTAACCCGCGTAAAAGCAGGATTAATTTACAAAAAGTAGATCAATCAATATGAAATGATTTTAGAGATGAAACCAATTGGGGTTTGAATAAATCTTTAATTAGATTTGGATGAATGAATGGTGATTAAATTTACCAAAACACGTGATGTGATTAAACCAAATTTACTTAGTTGTTGATATTGATTGCGGTTGATTGATTGTTTGGATGGTGCTCGACCAGTTTATGAGCAGAATATGCTTTTACATTTAGCATTGGGTTGGGTAAAGATATCTGTGTGCTAACACCTTGTGAAACACTTCACGATTTGACGATAAGGTGTTTAGCTATGTTTTGTTTATTTCAAATTTAATGAATGATTTTGAAATGATGTTTTTCTTAAATGAAAAGAAATGTATTCCCGATTTTGGACAAGGAATGTTTTATAGAAATGTTTTTTAAAACAGAAAGGATTTCGAGGCCTAAACCCGATGATTTCTAAAATGATTTAGAAATGTATTATGTTTTACATTGTGGTTCATCGCGTATTCGATTTGTTGCTATTCATAACATATCTGTTTGGTGGCCGAGAATTTATTCTTTTGCTTAACACCCTTCTTTGAGACGTACGAGCTCAAAGGTTATGTGATTAATAGTGACTGATCTTATGTGTGAATTACTGATGTGAAGTACTATATTTTGAAAATACTTGTGATTATTATGTTGTGAAATGATTTTCCCTTCTTCGGGATATGAAATGATTTTGTATGTGGCTAAAGATTCGGGTAACCCTGAGACTAAAAGTATGGGTGAGAGGGCGGTGTATGCTCTCCATGTGTGGGAGGTGCATCGTCCGTGTAGCCTGCTCCTATGTGGGGTAGGTGTACATTTATATATATCGAGTTGCTAGGTGCGTACCCTTTGCCTTGTCGATGGGGAGCACAATATTTGGTTGCATAATTGTTTGTATGCATTGATATGTTTTGGAATTCATGTTTCCAAACGATTTGATTTGAGATCCCGAAGTGAAATCTACTTTGATATAGAAAGTTAGATATGTATTTCAAATGATTTGAAATAGAAATCGGGAATAAAATCCAAAGGAATAATTTCTGTAAATTGAATTGGATTTGGAAAATCTAAGTGTGGTAAGTAATCTAAATGGGTAGATTGGGATATTGCATGTTGATTGATGCATAGTAGATCCATATATCTATATTGATTGTTGTTTATACACTGGCATTTACGGGGGTAAACCCGATCCACGTTAGCGGCATGGTCCCGTGATATGCCATATGATTTATATAAGGTTATAACTGTTTAGAGTTTCTCACACCAGTCCCATGACTGACCTGTAGTTTGCTTTTCCCTTGCAAACTCGGGTGCCCCTATTTTCCACACGGGCAGTCGAGTAGTTTATGTTGCAGATATAAGAGCAGGATTCTGGATTGAAGCTTAAAGCTGCGTCCAGAGCATCGTTAGTCTTCCGCTGTGTAGTTTATATTTCCGTTGTGCATTGTATTACATTTATGTAAATTTATCTTCCACTGTGTATTATTTTCGATATACTCTGATATTCTGTACTCTGATGTAACATTATTATGATGTTTATAAAAGTCTTCTGTTATTTGTTCTGGTATGTTGTATACCCAGAGTTAGCGTATGCGGGATTCGAATGGTCTTGGTCGATTTAGCGATCGATTAGGTCCAAGCGAAATCCGTGTCGTTACAGATTTGAAGATAGTCCAAATCAGTTTCAGAAAAGGTCACTATGGATGTAGTTCGGTGGCCGTTATTGGAAACCGACTGTACGAGCGATAATAAAATTATTAAAAATATGGAAAAATTATGTAAACTCATAATAAATGATTTGGAAAGATTTTGGATGAAAAATTCTAGTTTTGAAAATATAAACATATATTTTTACCAAAATGAACTAGTTATTAACTAAAAAAATAATTTATTTATTTTTAGAAATAAATAAATTAGATTTGAGAAATGGTTTTAAAAATAACCGGAATTTCCAATATATGAATTGGAATGGATTTGAATCGAAATTATCTTCGAAATATTTCGATATTGGATTCCGTGATTATACGGACATTGTGGAGGAATTTGGAAGATATATATATCATTATTCTAATACGATATTTGTTGATTTCAGAATTTGATATTGAATATAAGCCGATATATTTTCTATTCAGAGCCTTGTATTTAATATCAAATTGGATTTTGGGTTTGTCGTGAACGGTGTCTTCACTAACATTGTTCTTAAACCTAGATGAGAAAAGATTAAATCTTTTTATTAAGACTTAATGAAGTTTACCAATTAATTAATATTTAATTGGAGTTGAATTTAATTAAACTTTGGGTTTGTCTTAAATCCAATGGAGTTATGAAAACTAGAAACTAATTAGAGATTAGCTAAGTTGAATGGTTTCCTGGGTATTGATCTGATGTTGGTTTCGGCCTTCGGGATTAGTACTTAAGGAATTGTCCTCTTACTAATTTACGGTTAGAGACTGATGGAATGTGAATTGGGTTTATCGTGAACTGCATTTTAACGACATTCGTTCTTTAACCCGATTTACAGTGAAATGTGATTTGGAATTTATAAATCTTTCGTTAAGATTTAAAGGAGTTGTGTTTTAAATGACATTAGTTCTTTACCCAGTAAAAGATAAGATTAATTTCTTAACTTGGAATAATTATTAAGTAATGATTTTCGAGATTAAAACTAAATTGGAGTTTCGATGAATCTTTAATTAGATTGAAATGGGAATGTGATAATTTAAATTATCAAATCCGGGAAATGATCGAGAATGGAGTACCACCAGTTTTACTCCCGACGATAGTTAAATCTTTAATTAGATTTGAACGTGAAATGGTAATTAAATTTACCGATGACACCGTGGTGTTAGATATGAAGTATTACCAGTTTTGCTTCATGGGATGAATTGATTGGGATTGGGAAATTAAACAAATGATTACTTCGGTATGGATCGCTAATCCCGACTAGTTTGGATAAACCTTAATTTGGTTTGAATTGATATCCAAAGGAAGGTTAAAGAATAAATTTAAAAAATTTATCTTTGATAAAATTAATGGGAACCTTTCCTAAAGTAAAAGAATATTTGAATAAAGGAATATTCTGGATTGGAATGAGGCATGTGTTGTGTTTTTAAAGCACTTGTTTATCATATACGCGAGTTATTCAGAAAGACCAGGTTTATCCCATTCTGAATAACTGAATCGGCGATGAGTCGACGATGAAGACGGTGGTGGAAGACCGGAGGTCTTCACATCGTTTGGATGATTACTGATGTCTTGATTGGGCTGTACACCCAAGACAAGGTAATAATTGGTGATCGTCCAGGCATACTTGGAGATCGATGGATATGCGAGGGCCTGTCTCCTGTATTGGACATATAGGACGAGGAATAAGGTGCCTTCGGTTTCGTTCAGACCTAGAACGAACTTGTAAATGGATGTGTGTCTGACATCATATTTCATTCTGTGTGATTGATAGACATCAGTTGCATAGTGTGAATTGCCTATGTGGCATGCTGAGATGCAGATGATCAAGGCTTCTGTTGAAAAGTAGAGTCTTGTGGTTGATGATCAAAGCACGACTTTAATATAGCATAGCTTTGTGTAGCATTAATTCGCGAGCCTCACACCCCGGTGTTAAAAAGAAATGGGAGGGGACATCAGTGAGGGCATGTGTTTCCTTCTAGTTAGGAGTGGTGTCTGGGTTTTGCACGCCCAGTCGTTTTACTTATGTGGATGATGGATAGCGAGGCGCCTCGGTTATATCGGCACTGCGGGGCCGATAGATGATATGGTCTTTATACAGACCAGACTTACGCCTCATAGGGCGGGGAAACGCATGTTCAGGCATTTTAATTCACCCTTTGCACTTCGGGTGGACCGGCCCTGACGATTCAGGGCTTGTCTGCGCTTGCCTGAGACATGGGATAGATTGTCTCGAAGTGGTAAGGAAGATCCCTTGCCTTGGTTCACAGATAGAAATCCAACTTCCAATACGTGACATTTCTATTTTATTTGTAGAGCCTAGTATGGCTACATAGTGGGATGGGGCACTATGTCGTCTATGATTGATACATTTATATTTGAAGTTGTTTTCATACACTTTACACTATAATAGTATAAAAATGATTTATTTTAAACGTACCAAGCATGTTCGGCTATTATAAGGTAAAATTCTATCCTCCGGCTTGCATTGCATTGTGTGATGGGACCTGAGTCTTATAATAGCTTCGTTTCCTTTATTTAGCATTGTACTGTTTGTTATATGCACTGGTGTTCTTGGGGTTAAAACCCGTTCCGTGTTATACAGTGTGGTCCCTTGATTTACCAAACTTTAAAGTAAAGATTTAATAACTGTTTTAGTTCTCGCACCAGTAACACGGCTGACCTGGAGTTTATTGTTTTAACCTAAACTCTGGGTGCCTCTATTTTCTACACGGGCAGCTAGTAGTTTTGGTTTTGTAGATTTATATTCATAGGATCCTGGTTAGCAGCTGGAATGATATTCGAAAAGCTCTGTATTCGTATATTCCTTTCAGTTGTGTTTTGTATTATTTTCCGCTGCACTGAAATTTGTAAATCTCTGATATTTATCAAATGTATATTATTCATTCATACTTTGTATATTCTTGTATTCTGATGGAATTGTTGTAATAGGCAATGAAATGTTCTTCTGTTTTGTTCTGATTTGTCTTGTTCTCAACTCAATCCAGGTTTTCCTTCACGGGGAAGTTCAGGTCGTCTCAATTTTTATCGAGTTTCTCTATTTTACTTTTGATTTTAAAATCAAGTTTTATAGTATATGTAACATCCTGGATTTTTTGGCCGTTCAAATCGACAATGATCCTTAATGTTGACATAAACAGATCAAAAATACAAATAGTTATTGGGATTAAAATAAGAAAAAAGAAGAAAGAAAAAAATAAATACAGAATCTCGTAGCGGAAGGACAAAATATAATAAATAAATAACAGTTCGTGAAGCTGTTAAAACATACATTTTATTATATTTTGCAACGATTATCAGAGTAAATTAATATACAACATACCAATGCATTGCAGCGGAATAATAATAATAATACGTCTGTTGAGCTCCATCTTCATCTTCATAATGGAATCTTCAAAGCAAGGGAATCTTCGCTAACTGCAACTCTGTCTGACCCGAGCATATTGCATAAAAAGAAACACAACAAACACTCGGATCAGAACTAAATCTTTCTCATATTAGTTAAATCAAATTTATGTGAAAATATGAGTGCAATAACTTAGAAGATGTTACGGGAATTTCCATCTCCTAAGGATCCGTAAAACTAATATAATACGCTATTATAATAGTGTCTATGGTTAAATATAACATAATAAAATAGCGTAAGCGGGATTACATTTTTACCCTTACACCATTTATAAACATCGTCGTAAACATTGCATATAAAACACCAGTAACGGTCGGTGGATAGGGATGCGTCGCTATACGACAATGTCAAATCAAAATCGTAGGGGGCTCGATCAGGATAATATGACAATGCACACGAGGAATGCCCAGAGTATGAATATACTAGTTGCACGTCCGGACTGATGGTAATGCATAACCGCAACTACCGCCCACCTCGGACAACACTCCCAAATCACGGATGCACGTCAAATCAAATCAAACCGAGGGACTATAGTAATAAAGGAAGAAGTGTTGCTGATGGAGGTAGCTAACCCCACTTGGTCACGATATAGCCCTGTTTTAGTCATTTTAATTATGACCCGAAGGTCAAGGATATCCATTATCGTTCTCTTTCTTCAAATCCAATAATCGCCTCCAAATCTATCCAACACCATTTCTGGAACTCCACCGCGTACACAGTTGTTAAAGTGGTTTTCGGTATTGGCAGAGAGTATGACAATATTCGATCCCGGTCTCTTTAACAACCAATCGTTTACATTTTTCACACCGGTCAGTTCTTTACATTTCAAAGGGGTTCGTACTTCATATCAAAATATCATATTTTTAAAATCATTCAATATTCAAAATAGAATATTTTTCATACTAAAATCTCCATTTAAACCAATTAAAATCTTGAAACAATTCCAAGTTTAATAATTTGAATAATAAAATAGTTAACAGTATATTTAAAATAGTTTAGATATATAATTGAAATAGTTTGAAAACAAATAGTTTATTATAAAATGATTTATTTAAAATAATTTATAAAATAAAGTAGAATAGTTTATAAAGAGAAAAAAAATTAAAATAGTTTATAAAATGATTTGAAATACTATAGTTGGAATTAAAATCATTTCTCTAATATTTTCAATTAAACTTGAAGTCAAATTTCAACTTCAATTCAACCAACTCAATTTTCTATAATTCCATTGATCAAACTTCCGATTTACATTTATTTCAATTTGATCAAATTAATTCAACTAGTTACATTCCAAATCAGATTTTCATTTTCAATGATTTCAATTTATGGCAAATATCGAGTTCACAATTCGTATATAATTCAAATCAATGTTGCTTCATAATAAAATTCAGAGGTGGGTGAAACAATTCAATTTCGATAAATTCGATTCACATTAAATTTCATTTTTATAGCTTCAGTTACAACACTGAATTATTTGTCTTTTGCTTATATTTCAAAACTCAAAGTTCAAGTTCAAAAGAAATCAATTTATAAAACATCATCCTTATCATCTTTAAACAACATTTCTAAATTCATGGTTAAAACAAATTTTTATTTAACCAACCGGTGTTCGTATATAATTTTCAATCCTATGGCCAAGTGATACTTAAATTTTAATTTTAGTATTTTGGGAAAGGATATATATCATTTCAATCCAAATCAGGGTCATAGGTATTTATCATTTCAACCTACGTTCTTAATTCATTTTAACGATTAATCCCTAGTTTATTCGATGTGAAGCGACCCGAACTTCCCCGGTCTCCGAAGAGATGAGAAAGAACGAATTACTGTGAGGACAAGACAAATCAGAACGCAGACGGAAGAACATTTCATTGCTATTACAACAATTCCATCAGATACAAGAATATACAGAGTATAAATGAATAAATTACATTCGATAAATATCAGAGATTACAATAAATTACATAGCAGCGGAAAATAACACAAAGCACAACTGAAGGTGATATACGGATACAGAGCTTTCCGGATATCATTCCAGCTGTAAACCAGGATCCTGTGAATATAAATCTGCAAAACCAAAACTACTAGCTGCCCGTATCGAAAATAAGGGCACCCAGAGTTTAGGTTAAAACAATAAACTCCAGGTCAGTCATGTGACTGGTGTGAGAACTAAAACAGTTATTTAAAGCTTTACTTTAAAAGAGAGTAATTCAAGGGACCACGCCGTATAACACGGAACGGGTTTCCTCCCAAGAATACCAGTGCATAGAATAAACAGCGCAATGCTTTTTCGAAAAATGAAGCTATTATAAGACCCAGGTCCTATCACACAATGCAACACAAGCCGGAGGATAGGGTTTTCCCTTATAATAGCCAAACATGCTTGGTACGTTTAAAACAAATCATTTGATACTATTATAAGTGTATAGTGTCAAAACACTTTCAATCATAAATATCAATCATAGACGGCATGGGTACCTTATATCATGTCGCCATACTAGTTCTACAATTAAAACCGCAATACACGTATTGGAAATTGGATTTCCGTCATGAGTCGAGGCAAGGGCAAGCTCCTCTCCGCTTTCGAGACATTCTAGCAAATGCTCAGGACTACACACTCTGGGCAGCCACTTGGATCGGTTGGGCCGGTCCTCTCTTACGTTTGAGGATTAGTTATTCCTGAACACACGTTTCCCGGTCCTTACAGACCTATAATCGAGGTGCCTCATTCCAACAACCACAAAGGTGAAAAGTATATAAATGTCAGGGCTGGTAAGTCACTGACACCACCAAAGCTAGAAAGAAACGTCGTGTTCTCCCAATGGTCCGTATCCCGTTTTTAACTCATACCGAGGTGTGAGGCTCGCGAATCCACGCTATAAACAAAGCTGCCACGTAGGCCGTGCTTTGATCATCAACCACAAGCCTTTGCTTTTCAATAGAAGCCTTGATCCATGCAACTCAGCGTGCCACACAGGCAATTCATGCCATGCGATTGATATCTATCGATATATAACCTCTAAGCTCATACGTCTCAGAGAAGGGCGTTAAGCAAGAGAATAAATTATCCGCCGCCAAACAGATATATATTTAACAGAAATCAATCAACGCAGAATAAAATCCAATGCCAGACACACAATCCATTTACAAGTTCGTTCTGGGTCTGAACGAAACCGGAGGCACTTTCCTCGCATATCCATCGATCTCCAAGTACGTCTGGACGACCACTAACTGATTCCCTCATCTTGGGTGTACAGCCCAATCAAGATCATCAGTAATCACCCAAACGATGTGAAGACTTCCGGTCTTCAACCACCGTCTTCATCTTCGACTTATCGTCGAATCGGTTATTCAGAATGGGTATAAACCCGGCCTTTCTGAACAACCCGCGTATATTAAAAACAAATGTTACACAAACACAACATACGCCTCATTCCAATTCATTAGTCACTAACCGTAAATCAGTAAGAGAGCAATCCCCCAAATTTTAACCCCGAAGGCCGAAACTAACATCAGATCAATACCCAGGAAACCATTCTTCTTAACTAACCTTCAGCTAGTTTCTAAATTTCAATTCTTAGGGAAAGGTTCCCATTAATTTTATCCAAGATAAATTCTTTAAAATTTATCCTTTAATCTTCCTTTGGATGTCATTTCAAATCAAATATGGTTTTCCAAACTAGTCGAGATTAGCGAACCACACCGAAGTAATTATTTATTTTATTTCCCAATCCCAACCTATTCATCCCATGTAGCAAAACTGGTAATACTCCATATCTAACACCACGGTGCTATCGGTAAAATTAATTACCATTTCACACTCAAATCTAATTAAAGATTTAACTATCGCTTGGAGCAAAACTGGTGATACTCCATTCTCGCTCATTTTCCAAATTTGATAATTTAAATTATCAATTCACATTTCAATCTAATTGCAGATTCATTAAAACTCCTTTTACTGAGTTAAATAACTAATGTCATTTAAAACACTGTTCATGATAAACCCAAATCACATTCTATTTAAAACCCATTTCAAATCCAATTTATTTATTTAAAAATAAATGAGTTTTAATTTTAGTTCAAAACTAGTTCGTTTCGATAAAAATCTATTTTTATCTTTTCAAATATGGAGTTTTTCATCCCAATTTTCCCCAAATCATTTCTTGTGATTTTACACAAATTATTAATATTTTTAATAATTTTATCAAGGCCCGTACAGTCGATTTCCATCAACGGCCATCGAACTGCACTTACAACGACCTTTTCCAAATTTGATTGGGATGTATCTCCAAATCCAACCGTTAGATTTCAAATTTCTAATATTCGTTAGAAAGCTCTTTTCGATACGAACCCAACGGTTCCGGTTTTAGGAGAATCCGACGGTTGGATCTCCCGTAATGTCCGTTCGAAATCAATGGTCGAAATTCGCGAACTGCCGCGGCGCGGCGCGTTCTATTCAGGCTATTATATATATATATATATTATGTATATTTCGTCGATTTCTATTTAAAACGAATTTTATAAATAGTTTTAAATTCGTTTCAAAAACATTTCAACTTCCATTTCCAATTCAAATCAAAATTGAATTTTTCCTTATAAATTCGTTTTAAAATTCATTTGAATTCAACTCAAATTTCAATTAAATTTGAATTCATTTCAAATTGATTTTACGTCTATTTCAATTCATTTTATATTCAATTCGAATTCGAATTCGTTTTCAATTCAATTCAATTCGAATTCGTTTACTATTCAATTCAATTCGAATTCGTTATCTATTCAATTCAATTCAAATCAAATTCGTTTTCTATTCTGTTCAAATTCAATTCATTTTCTATTCTATTCAAATTCAATTCATATCAAATTTGTTTTATATTCAATTCAAATCAAATTCAAAAACGAATATAATCAATATAAATATCTTTCGCGTCAAAATGACGCATTTCTAATCAACACGGCTTTATATTTTTCACTAACTTCGTTATTACATTCAACAAATGAATTTATATTTCTTTCAATACATGATTCTATATTTTTGTCAACACACGACTAATCTCAACGAATGAGTGCTGTCCACATGTGACTATCTTTGTTATTTAATATATTTTATAAAAATTATGGTATCTATCGTTTGATTTTGAATTAGACTCTAATCGCAAATTAGTAAGAGAACGATTCCCTGAATGTTAACCCCGAAGGTCGAAACCAACATCAGATCAATATCCAGGAGACCACTCATCTTATCTATTTTCCAATTAGTTTCTTATTTATATATGATAAAGATGTAAATTTTATTGTTAGAATATTCCGTTCAACACATGACTAATCTCAACGGATGAGTACAGTCAACACATGAACCTTTATTTTATAACGATAAAGATGTTAATTTTATTGTTAAAATATTTCGTTCAACACATGACTAATCTCAACGGATGAGTACAGTCAACACATGAACCTTTATTTTATAATATTCTTTATTTTCCTGATTGGAATGAGGCCCAATCAATTACCATATAAAGTTAATTATATGGATTCCAAACAACACATGTATATAATAGCAACGATAAATAATCAACCATCATCCAAAGTGCACTACACTGTATAAGCATCAAATATAGATATCTAACGCTTATAACAGCCTGTCAATCAATCGATCGACATACAACCAATTATTGGGATTAGTGTATGCCGTATTTTATCCCAATACCCGTGTGGGGTTTCAAACAATCAAACACAGATTTTTATTTGTGCAGTTGGGCGATGTGTAAAATTTATCGTCCCAATCAATGTCAGTCAAATCAGTGTACATAAACAAACCGTCCGATTTGTAAATGAATATTTATTTATTCACATTCACTATATTCATATTCACGTTAAAAATTATATTTTTAACGATAAAATATTCTATTCGGTTCATTTATTAAATAAAATGATATCTTTATTTTTCTAACTTATTTTAGAAAATTTCGGCGGCATAACGGCACGATACTAGAAACGGGACGAGGCCTAGCCTTATCTCCGGTCTAGTGATGGCCCACGCCATTCACACATCAATCTAATCAATTTCAATTCACCCAGCAGTCAAATTCAGCTCAAATAATCTAACTAATCTATGCAACCAAACAAACAAGTCCATGGTCTGTGGACAGTGGTGTCGGGTGCTACTAAACACCGTCTGCATCCTAGTATATATATAACTAGAAAAGAAATTGAAGAGTGAGAAATTCTCACCGATAGCTATTCCAACTCCACGACACTTCATTTGTGGGAAATCTTCGTCGTTCTCGCCTTTTTGTCACCTTCGTCGCCCGTATTCACAACATATGTAAAAATCGAATTTTTACTTCGCGATTCAATATATAAAAATCAAATTTTTACTTCGCTATTCAATATATAAAAATCGATTTTTTACTTCGCTATTTAATATATAAAAATCGAATTTTTACTTCGCTATTGAATATGTAAAAAATCCCATTTTTATAATCACGCTATATGGATAAAAATTCTATTTTCACACCGCTACTATATAGATAAAAATTCTATTTTTCTATTATAAAGATTTCGCCCTTTCAAATATAAAGATTTAATTTTTATTTCACTACATATATAAAAATTATATTTTTAACTTTCACATCATATAAAAAATTATATTTTTAATGCTCTACTATAATAAAAATTATATTTTTATATTCGCTATCTAAACAAAAATCAATTTCTTTTTATATATGAACATATAAAAATCTTTCTTTTACTTCGATAAAAATCATAGCTTTGCTTTAAAATAAAAATCATGTTTTTATATTTTTAAAAACCATTCCTTTTTATAAATTAAAAATCAAATCTTTTTAATGTTATAAAACAAATCTTTATCTTCTTAAAACATTATATTTTTATACTTTAAAAATCAGGCTTTTCCCTCTAATTAAAATCAGATAAAATAATATAATAAAAAACAATACTTTAAGTAAATATAAATATATATAAAAAAAACGTACTGGTCATCTTCGAACGGAGAGGAGGGGGAGTGAATGGCGCATCGGAGGATCTACGGGGTTGGCAACGTCGAGCAGGTGGCGGTTTCCGGTCGTTCGGGGGCTGTGGGTTGCGTCGTTCGAGGGCTGGAGAGGGATGGGGGTACTGGCAGTCGTGGTGGTGGGCCGGAGTGCTAGCGACGGTCTAGGGTTTTGGGGGTCGGGGCTTAGGGCATTGGGTTTGGCAGAGCTGGCGATGGAGAGGATGACGGAGCAAAAGGGAGGGTGGAGCGACGAGGCTGAGGCGGAGCTGGGGCCTCAACGGCGGCGTCAGCGCGATGGGGGTGGGGTCGATCAGCGGAGAGGGGAGGAAGAAGGGGGAAGGCGGTCGATCGGTAGAGGGGCGGCGCGGCCTGGCACGAGGGGGGGTGCTGCGATGGGGCGGCGGCGGTTTCCCCTCCGCCGTCGATCCCATTTTTTTCTTTTTTTCTTGATTTGTTTTCTGGTTCGAAGAAAACGGGGGGGGGGGGGGGGAGGGCAAAGGAATATAGAGAGGGGAGAGGGAGAGTTTAATTTATTTAATTATTTTATTTACAAAAAGTTGACTTTTTACTTCGATCTCGAAACGAGACCCACCGCCTGTCGTCCATAGCTAATTACCACCATTCTGAACACAATGGGATATGTATCGTAAGCTGATTCGGCTGTTGCAATCAGTTTTCGTCAAAATTGACATATAACTCTATATATTGAATTTGAACGCGCATTTCAATCTACCGGGGTCACATACTAACTCTAAAAATTCCTGAAAAATATTTTCTAGCTTTGTATTGACGATACGGTCCTAACAAAACTAGTTTCGTCGAATTCTGAGACCGTTGGGAAAATGGCCATTTTCCAGTCGATTAAAATCAACTAAAACTGGTCAAACACGTTTTCCTTTTCCACGCTCACATACTGACTCGAAAATTTATGAAATTTGGAATCTAACAATAATTTAACATCGCGGATCCAACAAAAGTGATTTCGTCAAAATCCGAGGTCGCTTGCAAAATTTCCATTTTTAAGGGCCTGAATTCCATAGCGACTATTCAGAATTTTCAACTGGACATATCTTTTGATTCCCGCTATGAAATCTCGATTTATCGGATTCGTTGGAAAGATATTCTCAATTAGATTCCATTATTTTTGGTTTCACTAAAATCCGGATTGTTTTGCACCCGGTACATTTAATTGAAGTTTGAAATCGAATTATCGAACTACCGTGCCATTTTCAATTCTATTTATAATTATATATAATTATTTATATTCTAACGACGAAGTATATAATATATACGTTATATTCATTTCAAAATAAATTTCTCGTCGATATTATTTAAAATAATCTATTTTAAATATTCAAAATTCTCTAAAATTGCCAAAATAAAATTTTTAAACTGGCCTAGATTTACGGGTTGTTACAATCTCCCCCACTTAAAACTTTTCGTCCCCAAAAAGGAAGAAAGTAGAAAGTGGTTTGATTAATCAGCTCTACGTTCGATCTGGCTTCCATTCTCCAACTTTTCAGTTTCTGAGAATTTTCAAATTCTTCAAAAATTTGGCTAACACCCTAAATTTTCGAAAAATTTCGCCATAACCTCCCCTGCACCAGGAGCCACGGGAAAATCCCGAAATTGCCATATAGGCCTTCTGATCTCAAAAAGAAAAAGAAAAAGCCAATAGGCTCATAAAATCATCATCACAAAAATAAAACAGTAAATTATAGTAAACATGTACCTATTTGTCGAGCAAACAAATTTTATTCTCTGCTCTAGCCTCCTTGCTATGACCTGTTCAATGTAAGTATATGTATATGCAAGCAAATGCGACCAATTTTCAATATAATTCAATATTTGATTCTATTAGGCATAATGGTTCAAAATTGTCAAACAAATAAACAAACAACACAATCATCAATCAATTAGTGGATTAGAGTTTTCAAATTCATAAATTTGATATATAGTCAAAAAACATGTTTTTGATGCCAATTCACAACAATAAACCTATCTATATAAGTTTTGGTTCTCACAACAGTCTAAAGGAAATATATAGATATCACACCTTCGTCACTCGAAAATAAATGCTGATGATGTTTCGAACCACCATCAGAACATCTCCGGGCTAGTAGAGTGCGGTTCTATATCTATCCAGTATATTAAAACTTCGAATATACGTTCATGACGCGTATATGCAAAATCTTTATATATCGGATTGTACAAATTCAAAATAAATAAATATTCAAATAATAAATCGGTTTAAATTTTCAAAACAAAATTATTTTCATTTGAAAACTATACTCTTCACACTCGTTCTAGGATACTACTGATCCTATCTCTAACGAGTCATTCTAATTGGATATTACTAATACAATATCTGATGAATTCTTACGTATGGTTCTAATGTGCCTTGTTCTCGAGTTCTGTAAACCAAAGCTCTGATACCAAATGAAGCGACCCGAACTTCCCCGGTCTCCGAAGAGATGAGAAAGAACGAATTACTGTGAGGACAAGACAAATAAGAATGCAGACGGAAGAACATTTCATTGCTATTACAACAATTCCATCAGATACAAGAATATACAGAGTATAAATGAATAAATTACATTCGATAAATATCAGAGATTACAATAAATTACATAGCAGCGGAAAATAATACAAAGCACAACTGAAGGTGATATACGGATACAGAGCTTTCCGGATATCATTCCAGTTGTAAACCAGGATCCTGTGAATATAAATCTGCAAAACCAAAACTACTAGCTGCCCGTGTCGAAAATAAGGGCACCCAGAGTTTAGGTTAAAACAATAAACTCCAGGTCAGTCATGTGACTGGTGTGAGAACTAAAACAGTTATTTAAAGATTTACTTTAAAAGAGAGTAATTCAAGGGACCACGCCGTATAACACGGAACGGGTTTCCTCCCAAGAATACCAGTGCATAGAATAAACAGCGCAATGCTTTTTCGAAAAATGAAGCTATTATAAGACCCAGGTCCCATCACACAATGCAACGCAAGCCGGAGGATAGAGTTTTCCCTTATAATAGCCAAACATGCTTGGTACGTTTAAAACAAATCATTTGATACTATTATAAGTGTATAGTGTCAAAACAATTTCAATCATAAATATCAATCATAGACGGCATGGGTACCATATATCATGTCGCCATACTAGTTCTACAATTAAAACCGCAATACACGTATTGGAAATTGGATTTCCGTCATGAGTCGAGGCAAGGGGCAAGCTCCTCTCCGCTTTCGAGACACTCTAGCAAATGCTCAGGACTACACACTCTGGGCAGCCACTTGGATCGGTTGGGCTGGTCCTCTCTTACGTTTGAGGATTAGTTATTCCTGAACACACGTTTCCCGGTCCTTACAGACCTATAATCGAGGCGCCTCATTCCAACAACCACAAAGGTGAAAAGTATATAAATGTCAGGGCTGGTAAGTCACTGACACCACCAAAGCTAGAAAGAAACGTCGTGTTCTCCCAATGGTCCGTATCCCATTTTTAACTCATACCGAGGTGCGAGGCTCGCGAATCCACGCTATACACAAAGCTGCCATGTAGGCCATGCATTGATCATCAACCACAAGACTTTGCTTTTCAACAGAAGCCTTGATCCATATAACTCAGCGTGCCACACAGGCAATTCATGCCATGCGATTGATATCTATCGATATATAACCTCTAAGCTCGTACGTCTCAGAGAAGGGCGTTAAGCAAGAGAATAAATTCTCCGCTGCCAAACAGATATATATTTAACAGAAATCAATCAACACAGAATAAAATCCAATGTCAGACACACAATCCATTTACAAGTTCGTTCTGGGTCTGAACGAAACCGGAGGCACTTTCCTCGCATATCCATCGATCTCCAAGTACGTCTAGATGACCACTAACTGATTCCCTCATCTTGGGTGTACAGCCCAATCAAGATCATCAGTAATCACCCAAACGATGTGAAGACTTCCGGTCTTCAACCACAGTCTTCATCTTCGACTTATCGTTGAATCGGTTATTCAGAATGGGTGTAAACCCGGCCTTTTCGAACAACCCGCGTATATTAAAAACAAATGTTACACAAACACAACATACACCTCATTCCAATTCATTAGTCACTAACCGTAAATCAGTAAGAGAGCAATCCCCCAAATATTAACCCCGAAGGCCGAAACCAACATCAGATCAATACCCAGGAAACCATTCTTCTTAACTAACCTTCAGCTAGTTTCTAAATTTCAATTCTTAGGGAAAGGTTCCCATTAATTTTATCCAAGATAAATTCTTTAAAATTTATCCTTTAATCTTCCTTTGGATGTCATTTCAAACCAAATTATGGTTTTCCAAACTAGTCGAGATTAGCGAACCACACCGAAGTAATTATTTAATTTATTTCCCAATCCCAACCTATTCATCCCATGAAGCAAAACTGGTAATACTCTATATCTAACACCACGGTGCTATCGGTAAAATCAATTACCATTTCACGTTCAAATCTAATTAAAGATTTAACTATCGCTTGGAGCAAAACTGGTGATACTCCATTCTCGCTCATTTTCCAAATTTGATAATTTAAATTATCAATTCACATTTCAATCTAATTGCAGATTCATTAAAACTCCTTTTACTGGGTTAAAGAACTAATGTCATTTAAAACACTGTTCATGATAAACCCAAATCACATTCTATTTAAAACCCATTTCAAATCCAATTTATTTATTTAAAAATAAATGAGTTTTAATTTTAGTTCAAAATTAGTTCATTTCGATAAAAATTTATTTTTATCTTTTCAAATATGGAGTTTTTCATCCCAATTTTCCCCAAATCATTTCTTGTAATTTTACACAAATTATTAATATTTTTAAGAATTTTATCAAGGCCCGTACAGTCGATTTCCATCAACGGCCATCGAACTGCACTTACAGCGACCTTTTCCAAATTTGATTTGGACGTATCTCCAAATCCAACCGTTAGATTTCAAATTTCTAATATTCGTTATAAAGCTCTTTTCGATACGAACCCAACGGTTCCGGTTTAGGAGAATCCGACGGTCGGATCCCCCGTAATGTCCGTTCGAAATCAATGGTCGAAATTCGCGAACTGCCGCGGCGCGGCGCGTTCTATTCAGGCCATTATATATGTAATATATATATATTATATATATTTCGGCGATTTCTATTTAAAACGAATTTTATAAATAGTTTTAAATTCGTTTCAAAAACATTTCAACTTCCATTTCCAATTCAAATCAAAATTGAATTTTTCCTTATAAATTCGTTTTAAAATTCATTTGAATTCAATTCAATTTTCAATTCAATTTGAATTCATTTCAAATTGATTTTACTTCTATTTCAATTCGTTTTATATTCAATTCAATTCGAATTCGTTTTCTATTCAATTCAATTCGAATTCGTTTACTATTCAATTCAATTCAAATTCGTTATCTATTCAATTCAATTCAAATCAAATTCGTTTTCTATTCTATTCAAATTCAATTCATTTTCTATTCAAATTCAATTCATATCAAATTCGATTTATATTCAATTCAAATCAAATTCTAAAACGAATATAATCGATATAAATATCGTTTGCGTCTAAAAGGCGCATCTCTAATCAACACGACTTTATATTTTTCACTAACTTCGTTATTCCATTCAACAAATGAATTTATATTTCTTTCAATACATGATTCTATATTTTTGTCAACACACGACTAATCTCAACGAATGAGTACTGTCCACGTGTGACTATCTTTGTTATTTAATATATTTTATAAAAATTATGGTATCTATCGTTTGATTTCGAATTAGACTCTAATCGCAAATTAGTAAGAGAACGATTCCCTGAATGTTAACCCCGAAGGCCGAAACCAACATCAGATCAATATCCAGGAGACCACTCATCTTATCTATTTTCCAATTAGTTTCTAATTTATATATGATAAAGATGTAAATTTTATTGTTAAAATATTCCGTTCAACACATGACTAATCTCAACGGATGAGTACAGTCAACACATGAACCTTTATTTTATAATGATAAAGATGTTAATTTTATTGTTAAAATATTTCGTTCAACACATGACTAATCTCAACGGATGAGTACGGTCAACACATGAACCTTTATTTTATAATATTCTTTATTTTCCCAATTGGAATGAGGCCCAATCAATTACCATATAAAGTTAATTATATGGATTCCAGACAACACATGTATATAATAGCAACGATAAATAATCAACCATCATCCAAAGTGCACTACACTGTATAAGCATCAAATATAGATATCTAACGCTTATAACAGCCTGTCAATCAATCGATCGACATACAACTAATTATTGGGATTAGTGTATGCCGTATTTTATCCCAATACCCGTGTGAGGTTTCAAACAATCAAACACAGATTTTTATTTGTGCAGTTGGGCGATGTGTAAAATTTATCATCCCAATCAATGTCAGTCAAATCAGTGTACATAAAAAAACCGTCCGGTTTGTAAATGAATATTTATTTATTCACATTAACTATATTCATATTCACGTTAAAAATTATATTTTTAACGATAAAATATTCTATTCGGTTCATTTATTAAATAAAATGATATCTTTATTTTTCTAACTTATTTTAGAAAATTTCGGCGGCATAACGGCACGATACTAGAAACGGGACGAGGCCTAGCCTTATCCCCGGTCTAGTGATGGCCCACGCCATTCACACATCAATCTAATCAATTTCAATTCACCCAACAGTCAAATTCAGCTCAAATAATCTAACTAATCTATGCAACCAAACAAACAAGTCCATGGTCTGTGGACAGTGGTGTCGGGTGCTACTAAACACCGTCCGCATCCTAGTATATATATAACTAGAAAAGAAATTGAAGAGTGAGAAATTCTCACCGATAGCTATTCCAACTCCATGACACTTCATTTGTGGGAAATCTTCGTCGTTCTCGCCTTTTTGTCACCTTCGTCGCCCGTATTCACTACATATGTAAAAATCGAATTTTTACTTCGCGATTCAATATATAAAAATCGAATTTTTTACTTCGCTATTCAATATATAAAAATCGAATTTTTACTTAGCTATTCAATATGTAAAAATCCCATTTTTATAATCACGCTATATGGATAAAAATTCTATTTTCACACCGCTACTATATAGATAAAAATTCTATTTTTCTATTATAAATATTTCGCCCTTTCAAATATAAAGATTTAATTTTTATTTCACTACATATATAAAAATTATATTTTTAACTTTCACATCATATAAAAAATTATATTTTTAATGCTCTACTATAATAAAAATTATATTTTTATATTCACAATCTAAACAAAAATCAATTTCTTTTTATATATGAACATATAAAAATCTTTCTTTTACTTCGATAAAAATCATAGCTTTACTTTAAAATAAAAATCATGTTTTTATATTTTTAAAAACCATTCCTTTTTATAAATTAAAAATCAAATCTTTTTAATGTTATAAAATAAATCTTTATCTTCTTAAAACATTATATTTTTATACTTTAAAAATCAGGCTTTTCCCTCTAATTAAAATCATATAAAACAATATAATAAAATACAATACTTTAAGTAAATATAAATATATAAAAAAAACGTACTGGTCATCTTCGAACGGAGAGGAGGGGGAGTGAATGGCGCATCGGAGGATCCACGGGGTTGGCAGCGTCGAGCAGGTGGCGGTTTCCGGTCGTTCGGGGGCTGTGGGGTTGCATCGTTCGAGGGCTGGAGAGGGATGGGGGTACTGGCGGTCGTGGTGGTGGGCTGGAGTGCTAGCGAAGGTCTAGGGTTTTGGGGGTCGGGGCTTAGGGCATTGGGTTTGGCAGAGCTGGCGAAGGAGAGGAGGACGGAGCAAAAGGGAGGGTGGAGCGACGAGGCGGAGCTGGGGCCTCAACGGCGGCGTCAGCGCGATGGGGGGGGGGGGGGGGGGGTTCGATCAGCGGAGAGGGGAGGAAGAAGGGGGAAGGCGGTCGATCGGTAGAGGGGCGACGCGGCCTGGCGCGAGGGGGGGGGGCTGCGATGGGGCGGCGGTGGTTTCCCCTCCGCCGTCGATCCCATTTTTTTTTGATTTGTTTTCTGGTTCGAAGAAAACGGGGGGGGGGGGGGCAAAGGAATATAGAGAGGAGAGAGGGAGAGTTTAATTTATTTAATTATTTTATTTACAAAAAGTTGACTTTTTACTTCGACCTCGAAACGAGTCCCACCGCCTGTCGTCCATAGCTAATTACCCCCATTCCGAACACAATGGGATATGTATCGTAAGCTGATTCGGCTGTTGTAATCAGTTTTCGTCAAAATCGACATATAACTATATATATTGAATTTGAACGTGCATTTCAATCTACCGGGGTCACATACTAACTCTAATAATTCCCAAAAAATATTTTCTAGCTTTGTATTGACGATACGGTCCTAACAAAACTAGTTTCGTCGAATTCTGAGACCGTTGGAAAAATGGCCATTTTCCAGTCGATTAAAATCAACTAAAACTGGTCAAACGCGTTTTCCTTTTCCACGCTCACATATTGACTCGAAAAATTATGAAATTTGGAATCTAACAATAATTTAACATCGCGGATCCAACAAAAGTGGTTTCGTCGAAATCCGAGGTCGTTTGCTAAATTTCCATTTTTAAGGGCCTAAATTCCATAGCGACTATTCAGAATTTTCAACTGGACATATCTTTTGATTCCCGCAATGAAATCTTGATTTGTCGGATTCGTTGGAAAGATATTCTCAATTAGATTCCATTATTTTTGGTTTCACTAAAATCCGGATTGTTTTGCACCCGGTACATTCAATTGAAGTTTGAAATCAAATTATCGAACTACCGTGCCATTTTCAATTCTATTTATAATTATATATAATTATTTATATTCTAACGACGACGTATATAATATATACGTTAAATTCATTTCAAAATAAATTTCTCGTCGATATTATTTAAAATAATCTATTTTAAATATTCAAAATTCTCTAAAATTGCCAAAATAAACATTTTAAACTGGCCTAGATTTTCGGGTTGTTACACGATGCCCGTAACATCTAGGGTAATGGTTGGGATTAATCAGCACAAATAATGATCATATATGAATAAATGTGAATAATAGGTAAGTTCACACAACTAATATCAATATATCAAACATATCAAATTCAAGCCATTCATCACATCAATACATACAAAACAGTCCAATATCATATAAACTTATAAATTTTCAGATGTCAGGTTTTATACAGTAATTAAATGTCGTTTTTTTTACTTAACTGAAAAGTTATATTTAACAGTCAAATTTAACTACACCATCAATACAAATAAATATAAACATGAAATTTAAACTGTCAAACATCAATCCATACAATCATATCATGATATGATAATAATTTAACTAATATTAGAATGCTTAAGTTATGCGTGAGTGGGTTTAATCACTCACATTTGGTTTCGAACGCTTTAAAACTCCAAAATAAGCCCAAAATTTGACAGTCTCAAAATCTATCTAAATCGGTGCCATCGCGAAGAGCTCGTCGATATGATTCCAATGCAACAAACCGCGTGTCATTCTGAAGTCGTATGCAAAAGTTATACACATTACAAGTTATACAAATTTGAATATAAATTAAAACAAGATAATTAAACACACCCTCTCACCTTAATGCCACAATGCCACCTCATCATTCCTCCTTCCTCCTCATGTTCTCTACAGCAAATAAAATCATCCATGTCCTAAAACATGTCCCCTTCTCTCCTCTATATCTCCTAATTCCCTCAATGAAAACCCAAACAGATGGATCCAACGAATTTCTCTTCGCGGTCTCTTCCTCTCCATCACCGTCTTGCCAAACTCGACCTCACCAAGGAAAATGCCTCCTCCTTACATACGTATGTTTTTCTCACTACAGGTTGCGATACTTTTTGTCATGGAATCCTCTCAAATTTTGTCATGGTGTGCTCCTCCATGCCACAAACCCGAATACAATCATCAATTCAGGCATAAATCTCTATAATCAACACAAATCTCAACCTTAGTTTAATGTCCTTTACTGTAGACATTGAAACCCAAACAAAATCAGGTCGCACCTTCTAACAAAAGAGTAGAATTGAAGAGAATATTTATCTGAGTTGAACGAGACTAGTTTTAGAATTTTTCAATGAGAGGTTCACAAGATATTGAGTTTTGAATGAGGTAGAAGCCATTGTTGTTTCTCTAATATATTTTTTATAAGTAGAGATTGATTATCGTAAATGAAGCAGATGAGCAGTAAGTGGAGAGAATGAGCAGAAGGCCTAACGAAGAAGAAGAATCATGGCCGTTTAAACAGGAATAGTTAATTAAATAAAAGAAAAGTGACGTGGCTAGAATGTGTATTCCCATGATTTAAGGCACAATATCCACTCCTCTTAAATACCAAGTGTTCATCTTGGCTTGTACACTTTTTAAATTTTAAAATCTACTTAACGTATTTGGTTAAATGACATACACCAATCAATCTCGTGTTTCCATATGTACGAAAATACAAATACCATAAAACAAAACGGATTGTTCAACCACATAAATACAAATATTTCATTCCTTGTTGCACCAACACAAACGCGAAATAATACATTCAAAAATTAAAATAAAATGTTCGCGTACTATTTCATCATGTTCGTTACATAAGCTACCGGTTTATTAAATATTTATATAAACCGATTTCAACGGTCGATATCTGATGAAGCTGACGTTGTGAAATGTCATGTAATATATATATATATATATATATATATATATATATTCAAAATCAATGCTTTATTGTTATAATTGGTCGATTTCGTAATTAAATCACTAAGCTTTAATATAAATTTATTATTCAATTTGGTTCAAATATCCAAATATTCAATATTAACTTTCAAATTTCAATGAATAACAATACAAATCAAATCATGGTTTCATTTACAATTAAAGCAAAATATTATAATTAAAACAAGTTAAATTTCGTTACTAAATAAATTTGGTATGGTTTACAAATAAATACATGTAATTAAATCTCCAATTATAATTATAACCATTAAATATACAAAATCATTTCAATTATTAATCACACCAATCAATTTCATTAAATAAATATTAATATGAAATTTCAACTTTCACTGTCAATCAATATAAATGAATCATGAACCTATTTGGAATCAAAACAAGTCACAATTATCATAATAGATTCAATTTCTATACTTAAACCATTCAATTAAGTTTTCACCATAAATCTCCAAATTAAGTCATTAAAGTTTTAATTATAAATTCATTGACTCAGTTTAATTCAATTAAATAAAATCAAATTTCAATTCTCAATAATTACAATACAAACCGGCCTATAATTTATATTGTCAATCCATATAGATAATGACATTTATTACGCATTGGCAATCACTGTACAAACAACGAATGTTAATTATTACTATACACAATAAATTATTTTTTCAACAAAAATAAAATTCCAAAATTAGTTAACCCGTTATAATTTGTTAATCCAATAAAATTTCAAATTCTATTATAAGTAAATTATTAAACACTGCCATTATCATACATATTCTATTGCAGATCATTTTACAATAATTAAATTTTAGTACATATCTTATCAATATACGATATAAATCATAAATTTTAATATTTAAAACAATTTTGTTCTAAATAACATAAAATTTAATATTTTAAATTGTCGCAAAACTCGGGATGTTACACTCTTCCCCACTTAAAACTTTTCGTCCTCGAAAAGGCGTAGTTAGGAAGTTTGTAACGTCCCGCCTTTTTGATCGCTTCACATTGGAAATTAAACTAACTTAAAACGTTCAAATCGACAGATCCTTATTTAGCTTACAAAGTTTAAAACACAGAATCAACATAGAATAAAAATAATAACATAGTATTGAACAGCAAAATAAATTTTTATATATAAATCAGAAATTTTGATACAAGAATTTTCTCTATATAGCGGAATGAAATATACAGTTTAAATACAAGAGAAATGTTTACTGTTTAAAATCTTCAGAGTGCGCATCTTCGGAATCCCCAGCTTTTCCCATCTTCAAATCTTAAGCTGTAGTCTTTAAAATCTGTATTGTTCAGGTCTGACCCGAGTGTTCCATGCAAATACATAAAACACTCGAGTCAGGATTAATCATAGTTCAAGTAAAATATTTTCAGTGTAAATTGAAATATAACAGTTAATTCCGAACATCGATGTCAAATAAATTGTTGTAGTGTCTTTTCATATCAGTTATCTCGTCAGGAACACATGGTCATGAGAGCTTTCCATCCACACGTGATACACGTGTGGATGGCCTCAGCTTCTCATATCGATCATAAGATAATAGCATAGCAACTTAGGACGAATAAGCATAGGTATTCATATATATATATATATATATATATATATATATATATACACGCAAACCAATGCCATGTATATACACACATGATGGTATATATATACACAAGAGTGTATCAGCTGCCACACACACACACACACACACACACATATATATATATATACACACACACACACACACACTAAACCCATGTTTATAATAGACAAGAAAACACCAAAGTGTATAAGACAGTACATGCGACTAGGTTAGTACGGGAGAATCAGTGCATGAAATTTCAGGTGAGACATAAACATGCCGCATGGAATATTTTAAGTGAACGATGATAGCATACATATGCAGTTTTCAGGAAGAATCAGTACAAGATATTGGTCACAGATGCACATGAAGTGGCAACAAGGATTTATGGCAGATATTCAGGCTTTAGTATTGAAAGGGGATCATGCATATTTAAAGTAAAATACATAGACCACAGGTTTCAACATTCTATTTCATTCTTGTTGCGGTGTTTAAATAAATGTCTTCACTTTAAATTGACCAAAAACAAATACTTACTATTCAAAACAGGTTTCGATATTTCCATTTTCATTCTATACATAAAAATGGTTCAGACTCAATCATCCACAGATAGGTTGTTAATCATATGGACTAATTGCAACATAGATATATATATTATTGGTATCAAACTTATAGGACATTATAAGTTAGAAGTATCCCGAGACCCGAACAACTGTGACATGAATATGTTGACCCTATTTTTTCTACATTTTTCCAAACGCACTGTCCATGATTGAAGATACAATGTAGGCTTTTGTGAGAGCATGAGTACAAAAACAACAACCTGCATCTTATATTTAGTGTTCATGAAGGACTTCCTGTGGGAATAAATCGTCTATGGTTACCTATGTCATATGTTCATAGCTGACATAATCCAATATCAAGTGATTTTGTTAAACGACTCAATAGAGTGCAACAATTAAGCCCGGATTGTTACTATGAACTCATTTTAGATATATCAACACTATTATACATCTATGTGGAAGGATATATATTTCCTTCTTTAATACCCAATGAACTAGGTCTTGCAGGATATTTAAAAGTATTACCAAATTAAATGGTATGTTTTGTTTACTCAGTTTACAAATTCATATTTAACCCTAATACATTACTACCTATGATCCAAAGTCTCGACTTTTAGTGAAACAAATGATTTCAACAAACATATTTCAGTTCACGTAATGGTTTCAGCAAGCATATATCAGTGAACACAATGGTTCAAAAAAAAACAGAAACAAGGGACAACTTTTATAAATTGGCATAAGAAACTAGTATGAAGTGGGTTAAGTATAAGCTAATACCAAAAATTTATAATACCCAGTGACGTATCATGGAGGTAGCAAAACAACAAGGACAGTATGACATGCATTATTTGTCAAAGCATACACAGTGGATATTTAAGGTGGGTAAGAACTAACAGAAATATTAAACACTTACTACATGACCGCTTCAACTGAACAAGAAAAATGAGTACTCAAACTTTATTTAAGAAAGTTTTGTTTTGTCATCTAGTGCACTGTAAAATCATCATTTGAAATTTAGATGTTTTTTCTGCCTTTCTTAAGAAGATAACGAATAAAATCATTTGCTACAAAAACTCAGTTCGAAGATGCTTTTCAATTTATAAGAAAGTTACACCTTGCATTTAGACACAAGCCAAGCTTCTTATGCAAATATAATAAATTACGTAATATGTATTTTAATTTTAAGTACTTAAAACTGGACGTGAAAAGGGCAACAGGTAAATTCACCACCATAACTGTTAACCAAAAATTGAACTATACGGTTAAATATATTGGAAGAAATCAACTTCAGACTGAAATTTTCAATATAAAGAGGAAACAAGTTCCAGATTTCAACAGGGTCACCTATTTTATTTTTAAGATGTACATAGGGAATCGAATTTATAAAAGGGAACATATATGATACCCATCATCTTCTATATAGAGAAGAATGTAAAGAAAACCGCAAGGGATGTCACTGCTACCAGGCAAGGAAGCATGCTTAACAGAGAAAGGTGATTACTTTGAAGTTTAAGCATACAGAATAAAATAAGAACAAAGGCATACTTATTCATACCCATGAATCACAGAAGAATAAAGACACCATTCATGGAAAATATATTTTGTTTAAAGCCCAAAGGTAAAAGTGTATCTATATGTATAAAGTGATATTGTGTGAACTGCTTACAGGAAGAGGCAAAACCGAGCATTCCACCACCATTCTACGTATAACGTAACAATTAACAAATAATCCAATTGATAGCCACAAAACCACCAACCAGACACTCAAAATCGACTATTGTATTTCAATTAAAGATCGAAATTAAATCTACTTGCACTTATGATTAATCATGAGTGATGACTCACCTAAAATCAGCAGGTAAGGAGACAGCGGTGGTAGGCACAGTGTCGAGGAGGATGCGCGGTGTCCATGCATGTAGGTGGAAAAACGATGGCTTCAAGTCTCGATTTTTATGCTAAGTTTTGACATAGCATGCACGGTGACCTGGCCTTTCGATGATGCTGCGTGAGGAGGATACTTGGGGAAAAGTTCCAATTTTTAAGGAAGAGGGGTGATTATTGGTTGAGACGGAGGCCATAGCAATTGGAAGGACGCCATTGGTTCGGCCGATTGAAGTAAGTGTTTTTCTTGCTGATGAAATTGGGGGAAATAAGCAAACGTGATTTATAGCAATGAGAAGGGTGGATAAGATCAACGTTAACTCACTAGGCTTTTTAGGTTAGCACGATTTCAGACTTAGGTTTGTGAATGTCAACTGTGAAAGGTTACGTTTAAGGTAGGTAATTCTTGGGGAGAGTTTATTTACGTTTAAAATTATTTTTAATTCAACCATTTAAATTTTTAGTCGAAATCCAAATAAATATCCAATCAAATCCAATTCAACTATTCAACAATAACTATTTGTTTCTCAACCAATGTTCTGTATCGAATTAAATCCATACACACAACAATATATTTGATTTTTAATTCAAATGTCAACATAAATTGATTATTAACAGTAAATTCTTTAATTGATCGTGTATTCCAATCGTCGAAATTTCTGGGTCGTTACATTCTTCCCCCCTTTAAAACTTTTCGTCCTCGAATAGGAAAAAATCGTTAGAGTTATAGCAATGTACACTTCAAATTTCCATATTTGTGTGAAATTATTCCACAACTGATTTAAATATCGATATTCAAGTCATCGATCTTCTTTGTTTCCATCATATTCAATTAAGTCGGAAAATCAGATTCCTTTCTTATAGTTGGACATTAATTTTGATCCAATTCGATTTTCTTTATCTTCCGAATCGGGTTTAATTTATTTCCACACTCTTTGAACTATGCTTAATTTTCTCAAATCAATTTCTATCTCAAATTATTTTGAGATATTTTCCAATTTCTTATTCTATCTAATCTTTTAACAAATTCAGAATCATGTAATTTCTACATACCACCAAACTCATTTAAATTCCATTTCATTATAAATAATTTCTGCATAAGTTGGATTTATGCATCTCCAGCTATTCCAAATAAACGTCATCTATCAACGTTACTTATCCACCATTACAACTATAATGGATCTAGGCTTAGCAACCCTCAACCCAATCTCCTTACATTCAACCCATTAAATTTTGTCCAACACTCATTGAAGAGTGTAAATAACATCACTTCTTTAAGTTGCAAATTATCGACTTGATTTTTTTTCAAAACCTGCAATTGTTTATACAGAAAATAGTCATGTTATTACTCCAAGGCTATAGAATTGAAAATACTCTGAAATCACTTTTTCTTAATTTATTTAGTTAAGTATATTTTAAATTTCAAATTATTTATTTAATAATATTGGATAACTCGAAGTTTGACAAGTCCATTATCGTTCTTACAGATGTTAGGAATACGCTGACCAGGCGCACGACTAAAATCTCCAAGTACTAAATATCCTTGCTTCAACTCCCAACGAAAATATATATTTCAAAAATTATCTTTAAAATAGATACGGAAAGTACCAATGTGATATCGATAATGTTGATTGTTCATGAATCGCAGATACACAATGGTTCCGTCTGGATCCCCCAGAAAACATCTGTATCCGTAGGAATTCACTTCCCTGTGAGTTTCGTCATGAACAGATCAACAGAAAATATTTACGAATCAAAAGAGAAAACTGAGGTCACTGAGCGTTAACCGCTCTATCTCAGAGTAACAAAAAAATCATGGAATTCTGAAGATACTTCAAGTTACAAGGACAAATAAAGTCATAAAGACAAATCAGGTCACGAAGGCATAGTGCTGCATCAAACAGGTGACTCTACATCACTAATACATCTCACACATTTCATGGCTCCATTCTACCTTTAGTAACTCTAGTGGTTACATCTCTTTCGCTTGTAGACATGCCATGTGGACCGCAGGTACACAATGGTTACGCCTGGGTCCCCCAGGAAACATATATACCCGTAAGCTTTCACAACTCTGCGGATTACGCCCTCATAATTCGACTGTAGATCGCAACCGTCACAATGGTTACGCTTGGTACCCCCAAGAAACATCCGTCTGCCGTGGGCTACCTGCAGCCCTGCGAATTTCGCTACACGGTCGAATTCCAACGACTCTAGATCGCAGCGATCACAATGGTTACGCCTGATTCCCTCAGGAAACATCCGACCGCCGTAGGCTATCTCCAGCCCTGCGAATTACGCTAGTAGTCGTGCTCAACGGCAACTCATGAGTTTTATGTCCGGACAACCTACTGCCACCAGCAGCATATCTCGACAAAGCTCGAATTTCAAAGAGAAGGAAGGTACTTTCCTTATTTTCCTTTGAAAACATATAATACTATATACATATAGTACTTCATTTCATAAAATCCTCATAAATCATACCTATGTACATCTTTCTTTCCAAATCATATCTCAAAACATCTCGTTTTTATATAAATTTTGTTATATAAATTCAAATCGATCACCTTCCAATTCAGAATTTTCAAATTTACCATGTTCTTAGATATTTCTCAAATAAGTTTCGAAACATCTGTATCCAATGTATAAAATCGAATATCCTCAAATTCCCAATCAAATTTTAGATTTTCAGTTTGATCTCTTTATCAATTCAGATATTTGATATCCTTCAAACTCAGATTTATGAATCGATTGTTTATAAACCAAAATCTCTTTCAATTTCCCCATTATCAAGTTCATCGCCTTCTTCAAATTTCTATACTCTCAAAACTTCAAAATTTTACATTATCAAAATCTCATTCACGCATTATTACTCCTCCATATTCACATTCTTCGACCGTAAATTAGCAAGCGAACAACTCCATAAGCATCAATCCCGAAGGCCGAAACCAACATCAGATCAATACTCAGGAAATTATTCAGCTTAACTAATCTCCAGCCAGTTTTTAAATTCTTTAACTTCATTTCTTAATTCTTATCAAATCATTGCTTACGCAATTTCAGCATTCAGTTTACGAATTCATTCCTCTTATGTTCTGCCGTCCTTTGTTCTAGACGTACGGCTTTTTTTTTGTCTTTCAGTTCTTACCATTTTGATTTAACAAGACCCGTTAGCCGTTCACGATCTTTTGAAAACATTTCCAATTATCATACTTATTTTCTATAACGCTTATCGGAAAACACTTCCATATATTCACAAATCTTTATTCTCTATAGAAAATATATTTTATTCACCCTAGGAAATATTTCTAAATTCGTTATTTGGATTAAACAGATATTAAATAAAACACCGCTATTTTCACTTAACTGCTGATGCTCATTTACTCACTTCACTAACCCACTCTTGCTATCGAGTCTTAACCATTCCTTAGTTAACAATGAAGTCAATCAAGTTAGGGTATAATTACCTCTCAGACCTTAACTGAACAACATTATTAACCTTGAAACAGATAAAATTCCCAACTTCAAATATCAACAAAACATTTATTCTCATAACTTCCAAATTTAAGTTCAGAATTCACTTTAATGAAAATAATTCACGCCTTCGAAAAATTTAACTTGAAATAATACTTTATCCATTAATTTGAATATATAAAATGAAAAGTAAATAGTATTTTCCTGAAATTAGACACAACCGACTTCCATGAATAACTTCCTTTCGGATAATTCTTATTCGATAATATATTCAGAACTTCGGAAAAATTCCATTTGATTTTCATTTTGAACTTCAGAATAATCACATGATCCTGGGCAACTCCATTTCCTTTATTCCAAATTTTCTTTGCAACATCCTTGCATTCAAACGTTGTTTACATTTAAAAGTGAATATATACGTATCTGGACTCGTCATATCAAATTAGTTTTGATTTCATTTAAATACAGGCCCAAATCTCTTTAACATCTTCATTCGCATTTCGCTTTATCTCATTTACGATTCACTTCATTCATAATTCTTGCTTACCATATACTTCTTGTTAATTAATTAACAAGTCTATACTTACTATCGAATTCATATATTCGATTATACATTATTGGTTTGAAACCAATTATATCTTGCCAAGTTCCGAATAACTTAAACAAATTAGTGATACAACTTAACACAGTCGAATTCCAATTATATTCTTTTAAATTTTACTTCATTGATTTATATTTCGAACATCGAAATAAAATTCATCATTTCATTCTTGAAGCAAATTACAAATTTCTCTTTTTCATTCAAATTCTCGTCCGACTTCTTATTCCAATAAATTTCAATTGTCATTGATTTGCTAAAATTCACGATTAGAGAGATCGATTCATCGATTTTCTTATCCTCTTTTGATATTACTCGATGATGGACTCAAAACTCAAATCTAAATGAACTTATCGAAGGAAAGCTCTTACATACCTGGATTCAAATATTTCCAAAGACTGGGGATTCCGAACAGAATTTTTAAATTTCAATATAAATTTTTTATTCCCGTTGTATTAGTTTCAAAACACTAGTTTCAAAATACTTGATATTTCTAAAATAATTTATCTTTCAAAAATTTATTTTTCAAAACCTGTTTCATTTTCAAGATCCGTTTTTAAACTCAATAAGCTATGCTTTGAATAAACCAAAGCTCTGATACCACCTGTAACGTCCCGCCTTTTTGATCGCTTCACATTGGAAATTAAACCAACTTAAAACATTCAAATCGACGGATCATTATTTAGCTTACAGAGTTTAAAACACAGAATCAACATAGAATAAAAATAATAACATAGTATTGAACAACAAAATAAATTTTTATATATAAATCGGAAATTTTGATACAAGAATTTTCTCTATATAGCGGAATGAAATATACAGTTTAAATGCAAGAGAAATGTTTACTGTTTAAAATCTTCAGAGTGCGCATCTTCGGAATCCCCAGCTTTTCCCATCTTCCAATCTTAAGCTGTAGTCTTTAAAATCTGTATTGCTCGGGTCTGACCCCAGCGTTCCATGCAAAAACATAAAACACTCGAGTCAGGATTAATCATAGTTCAAGTAAAATAATTTCAATGTAAATTGAAATATAACAGTTAATTCCGAACATCGATGTCAAATAAATTGTTGTAGTGTCTGTTCATATCAGTTATCTCGTCAGGAACACATGGTCATGAGAGCTTTCCATCCACACGTGATACACGTGTGGATGTCCTCAGCTTCTCATATCGATTATAAGATAATAGCATAGCAACTTAGGACGAATAAACATAGGTATTCATATATATATATATATACACACGAAAACCAATGCCATGTATATACACACATGATGGTATATATATACACAAGTGTGTATCAACTGCCATACACACACACATATACATATATATATACACACACACACACTAAACCCATGTTTATAGTAGAGAAGAAAACACCAAAGTGTATAAGACAGTACATGCGACTAGGTTAGTACGGGAGAATCAGTGCATGCAATTTCAGGTGAGACATAAACATGCCGCATGGACTATTTTAAGTGAATGGTGATAGCATACATATGCAGTTTTTAGGAAGAATCAGTACAAGATATTGGTCACAGGTGCACATGAAGTAGCAACAAGGATTTATGGCGGATATTCAGGCTTCAGTATTGAAAGGGGGACATGCATATTTAAAGTAAAATACATAGACCACAGGTTTCAACATTCTATTTCATTCTTGTTGCGGTGTTTAAATAAATGTCTTCACTTTAAATTGACCAAAAACAAAAACTTACTATTCAGAACAGGTTTCGAAATTTCCATTTTCATTCTATACATAAAAATGGTTCAGACTCACTCATCCACAGATAGGTTGTTAATCATATGGACTAAATACAACATAGATATATATTATTGGTATCAAACTTATAGGACATTATAAGTTAGAAGTATCCCGAGACCCGAACAACTGTGACATGAATATGTTGACCCTATTTTTTCTACATTTTTCCAAATGCACTGTCCATGATTGAAGATACAATATAGGCTTTTGTGAGAGCATGAGTACAAAAACAGCAACCTGTGTCTTATATTTAGTGTTCATGAAGGACTTCCTGTGGGAATAAATCGTCTATGGTTACCTATGTCATATGTTCATAGCTGACATAATCCAATATCAAGTGATTTTGTTAAACGACTCAATAGAGTGCAACAATTAAGCCCAGATTGTTACTATGAACTCATTTTAGATATATCAACACTATTATACATCTATGTGGAAGGATATATATTTCCTTCTTTAATAACCAATGAACTAGGTCTTGCAGGATATTTAAAAGTATTACCAAATTAAATGGTATGTCTTGTTTACTCAGTTTACAAATTCATATTTAACCCTAATACATTACTACCTATGGTCCAAAGTCTCGACTTTTAGTGAAACAAATGATTTCAACAAACATATTTCAGTTCACGTAATGGTTTCAGCAAGCATATACCAGTGAACATAATGGTTCAAAAAAAACAGAAACAAGGGACAACTTTTATAAATTGGCATAAGAAACTAGTCTGAAGTGGGTTAAGTATAAGCTAATACCAAAAATTTATAATACCCAGTGACGTATCATGGTGGTAGCAAAACAACAAGGACAGTATGACATGAATTATTTGTCAAAGCATACACAGTGGATAATTAAGGTGGGTAAGAACTAACAGAAATATTAAACACTTACTACGTGACTGCTTCAACTGAACAAGAAAAATGAGTACTCAAACTTTATTTAAGAAAGATTTGTTTTGTCATCTAGTGCACTGTAAAATCAACATTTGAAATTTAGATGTTTTTTCTGCCTTTCTTAAGAAGATAACGAATAAAATCATTTGCTACAAAAACTCAGTTCGAAGATGCTTTTCAATTTATAAGAAAGTTACACCTTGCATTTAGACACAAGCCAAGCTTCTTATGCAAATATAATAAATTACGTAATATGTATTTTAATTTTAAGTACTTAAAACTGGACGTGAAAAGGGCAACAGGTAAATTCACCACCATAACTGTTAACCAAAAATTGAACTATACGGTTAAATATATTGGAAGAAATTAACTTTAGACTGAAATTTTCAATATATAGAGGAAACAAGTTCCAGATTTCAACAGGGTCACCTATTTTATTTTTAAGATGTACATAGGGAATCGTATATTATAAAAGGGAACATATATGATACCCGTCATCTTCTATATAGAGAAGAATGTAAAGAAAACCGCAAGGGATGTCACTGCTACCAGGCAAGGAAGCATGCTTAACAGAGAAAGGTGATTACTTTGAAGTATAAGCATACAGAATAAAATAAGAACAAAGGCATACTTATTCATACCCATGAATCACAGAAGAATAAAGACACCATTCATGGAAAATATATTTTGTTTAAAGCCCAAAGGTAAAAGTGTATCTATATGTATAAAGTGATATTGTGTGAACTGCTTACAGGAAGAGGCAAAACCGAGCATTCCACCACCATTCTACGTATAACGTAACAATTAACAAATAATCCAATTGATAGCCACAAAACAACCAACCAGACACTCAAAATCGACTATTGTATTGCAATTAAAGATCGAAATTAAATCTACTTGCACTTTTGATTAATCATGAGTGATAACTCACCTAAAATCAGCAGGTAAGGAGGCAGCGGTGGTAGGCATAGTGTCGAGGAGGATGCGTGGTGTCCACGCATGCAGGTGGAAAAACGATGGCTTCAAGTCTCGATTTTTATGCTAAGGTTTGACATAGCGTGCGCGGTGACCTAGCCTTCCGATGATGCTGCGTGAGGAGGATACTTGGGGAAAAGTTCCAACTTTTAAGGAAGAGGGGTGATTATTGGTTGAGATGGAGGCCATAGCAATTGGAAGGACACCATTGGTTCGTCCGATTGAAGTAAGGGTTTTTCCAACCGATGAAATTGGGGGAAATAAGCAAACGTGATTTATAGCAATGAGAAGGGTGGATAAGATCAATGTTAACTCACTAGGCTTTTTAGGTTAGCACGATTTCAGACTTAGGTCTGCGAATATCAACTGTGAAAGGTTACGTTTAAGGTAGGTAATTCTTGGGGAGAGTTTATTTACGTTTAATATTATTTTTAATTCAACCATTTAAATTTTTAGTCAAAATCCAAATCTATATCCAATCAAATCCAATTCAACTATTCAACAATAACTATTTGTTTCTCAACCAATGCTCTGAATCAAATTAAATCCATACACACAACAATATATTTTATTTTTAATTCAATTGTCAACATAAATTGATTATTAACAGTAAATTCTTTAATTGATCGTGTATTCCAATCGTCGAAATTTCTGGGTCGTTACAAAGTTGTCAATTTATTTACCTAATCATCTAATTTCTTATTCACTTTCAATTATTTTAATCGACATTGAATATATATAAACACTAGCTTTTCTTACAACCGCCTAATCCAATTCCATTTATATTCAACATTCATTTGATTATACTTCATAAGTTAAGTTTTGATTAATTATAGAATTTTAAATCTACCATCAATTTCATTTATCAATTGATTTATTTACATTCATATAACCAAATCTACTTCTATTCGAATGTTCATTCTCATTAACCTTTATTACCCAAGTTTCATTTATTAGTATAATGTACAATTACCAATTTATATTACCACTTTAACTTCTTGACATCTTGGGGGGGGGGATTTTATATGCAAAAAGGATGTACTATGGTATTATTCAATATGTCCATTTCAATTAGTATTACATATTTAACCATTTAATTGCATTTCCTTATTATATCAGTTCTCTATTATTATTTTTCATTCCATTAATTTATTCTTTAACAAGTTCATTTTTCCTTCATACACTACCATGTCAATTTCATTTATTCATATAACTAACTAATTTCTATTTGGACATCAATATTCATTAGTGAAATAGATTTATTTAAGTTCCCTACCTCCATTCATGTTCATTTGCCCTATTCACCATTTGTAGATTTCTTTAAATATCTCTTTTCTCTTCATAATACACAATCTAAGAGTACAACATTTTACGGCTATAGATTTATTTAACTAGTTTATTTCATTAGTCCAAATTTTATTTACTTTACATAATTGAATTCAATTTCCATAACAATCCAAGTGTATGACGTTATGGTCCAAACTTACGGCTTCTTTAATTTCATAACCCATCAATATAATTTCACCCCTTTATTTTTCATAACAATACTTGTATATTATGTAATTGTCAATTCCTATAACATTTTCACTTCTTATATACTATGGTAAGTTATATATGTTATAGAAAAGGTTTAATATTACACAAATTTAATATTATCCAATTTGCTTCAATTTTACCATTTCACAATTCTAGGAGATTACTTTATTACATATTTTTCTTAGAATCATTTATTTATTTCACAATTCAATGGTTTAGAATTTTAAGTTTAGTTCATTATTTCAATTATTGAGAACTTAAAATTTTGACTTCGGGTTCATTTCCAAATCAATTTTCAAAATATCTTATATATTATATCCTTTATATCAACCCAAACAAAAAAGAAAAAAAAATTTAAATTCAATTTTCTTAAACAAATTATAAAAGTTCTAAGTGGTCTCCCCACTCAGACTCTCGAAAAGAAACTTCGATGATGCGTGCACTCATCACCGAAGTTATTTCCCAAAGACAAAGCGGAAAGTATACACTCATTTTCAAAATTCATTTGAAAATAATTTCTATATGAAACAACTTTTAAAATATAAACACATTATTTCAAACCATTTGCACAACGATATTACACATCCACCCGAAGTTAAATTCTCAAAATTATTTTTAACTTCTTATTTCATTACCAATAAATTTTCAATATTTCATTACCAATTTATTTTCAATATTTATTTCTTAAATCATTCAATAATCAATGGTTCTAATTATTAGTTAATCGAATGATAAATTTGATATTATCATCAAAAAAATATCGAATAATTCTATATATATATATAATATAATTAAAATGATATTATGTCGATTAGCCATGTTCGAGTGTTTAGAAATTCCTATCGATACATTGGCGTCCCAGGTACCGACCATAATTCATAAATACTCAACAGAACAAATCAACATAATACAAAACCATTTTATATCAAAATTACAAGTACGCTCTCTCATATAAACTCAAACTCATTCTAGGGCATTATATCCCTATCTCTAATGAGTTAATCCCAAATAGAGTCAAGGTTTTCGCTAAACCAAAGCTCTGATACCAAATGTAACATCCTGGATTTTTTGGTCGTTCAAATCGACAATGATCCTTAATGTCGACATAAACAGATCAAAAATATGGATAGTTATTGGGATTAAAATAAGAAAAAAGAAGAAAGAAAAAAATAAATACAGAATCTCACAGCGAAAGGACAAAATATAATAAATAAATAAATAACAGTTCATGAAGCTGTTAAAACATACATTTTATTATATTTTCCAACGATTATCAGAGTAAATTAATATAAAACATACCAATGCATTGCAGCGGAATAATAATAATAATACGTCTGTTGAGCTCCATCTTCATCTTCATAATGGAATCTTCAAAGCAAGGGAATCTTCGCTAACTGTAACTCGGTCTGACCCGAGCGTATTGCATAAAAAGAAACACAACAAACACTCGGATCAGAACTAAATCATTCTCATATAAGTTAAATCAAATTTATGTGAAAATACGAGTGCAACAACTTAGAAGATGTTACGGGAATTTCCATCTCCTAAGGATCCGTCAAACTAATATAATACGCTATTATAATAGTGTCTATGGTTAAATATAACGTAATAAAATAGCGTTAGCAAGATTACATTTTTACCCTTACACCGTTTATAAACATCGTCGTAAACATTGCATATAAAACACCAGTAACGGTCAGTGGATAGGGATGCGCCGCTATATGACAATGTCAAATCAAAATCGTAGGGGGCTCGATCAGGATAATATGACAAGGCACACGAGGAATGCCCAGAGTATGAATATACTAGTTGCACGCCCGGACTGGTGGTAACGCATAGCCGCAACTACCGGCCACCTCGGACAACACTCCCAAATCATGGATGCGCATCAAATCAAATCAAACCGATGGAGGTAGCTAACCCCACTTGGTCACGGTATAGCCCTGTTTTAGTCATTTTAATTATGACCCGAAAGTCAAGGATATCCATTATCGTTCTCTTTCTTCAAATCCAATAATCGCCTCCAAATCCATCCAACACCATTTCTGGAACTCCACCGCATACACAGTTGTTAAAGTGGTTTTCGGTATTGGCAGAGAGTATGACAGTATCCGATCCCGGTCTCTTTAACAACCAATCGTTTACATTTTTCACACCGGTCAGTTCTTTACATTTCAAAGGGGTTCGTACTTCATATCAAAATATCATATTTTTAAAATCATTCAATATTCAAAATAGAATATTTTTCATACTAAAATCTCCATTTAAACCAATTAAAATCTTGAAACAATTCCAAGTTTAATAATTTGAATAATAAAATAGTTAACAGTATATTTAAAATAGTTTAGATATATAATTGAAATAGTTTGAAAACAAATAGTTTGTAATTAAAATAGAATTTATCAAATTTATTAATTAAAATATATAGTTAAAACATTAAGAAATTTATAAAATAAATAGTTAATTATAAAATGATTTATTTAAAATAATTTATAAAATAAAATAGAAATAAAGTAGAATAGTTTATAAAGAGAAAAAAAATTAAAATAGTTTATAAAATGATTTGAAATACTATAGTTGGAATTAGAATCATTTCTCTAATATTTTCAATTAAACTTGAAGTCAAATTTCAACTTCAATTCAACCAACTCAATTTTCAATAATTCCATCGATCAAACTTCCGATTTACATTCATTTAAATTCGATCAAATTAATTCAACTAGTTACATTCCAAATCAGATTCTCATTTCCAATGATTTCAATTTATGGCAAATATCGAGTTCACAATTCGTATATAATTCAAATCAATGTTGCTTCGTAATAAAATTCAAAGGTGTGTGAAACAATTCAATTTCGATAAATTCGATTCATATTAAATTTCATTTTTATAGCTTCAGTTACAACACTAAATTATTTATCTTTTGCTTATATTTCAAAACTCAAAGTTCAAGTTCAAAAGAAATCAATTTATAAAACATCATCCTTATCATCTTTAAACAACATTTCTAAATTCATGGTTAAAACAAATTTTTATTTAACCAACCGGTGTTCGTATATAATTTTCTATCCTATGGCCAAGTGATACTTAAATTTTAATTTTAGTATTTTGGGAAAGGATATATCGTTTCAATCCAAATCAGAGTCATAGGTATTTATCATTTCAACCTACGTTCTTAATTCATTTTAACGATTAATCCCTAGTTTATTCGATGCCCGTAACATCTAGGGTAATGGTTGGGATTAATCAACACAAATAATGATCATATATGAATAAATGTGAATAATAGGTAAGTTCACACAACTAACATCAATATATCAAACATATCAAATTCAAGCCATTCATCACATCAATACATACAAAATAGTCCAATATCGTATAAACTTATAAATTTTCAGATGCCAGGTTTTAAACAGTAAATAAATGTTGAATTTTTTTACTTAACTGAAAAATTATATTTAACAGTCAAATTTAACTACACCATCGATACAAATAAATATAAACATGCAATTTAATCTGTCAAACATCAATCCGTACAATCTTATCATGACATGATAATAATTTAACTCATATTAGATTGCTTTAGTTATGTGTGAGTGGGTTTAATAACTCACATTTGGTTTCGAACGCTTTAAAACTCCAAAATAAGCCCAAAATTTGACAGTTTCAGAATCTATCCAAATTGGTGCCATCACGAAGAGCTCGTCGATACGATTCCAACGCAACAAACTGCGTGTCATTCTGAAGTCATATGCAAAAGTTATACACATTACAAGTTATACAAATTTGAATATAAATTAAAACAAGATAATTAAACACACCCTCTCACCTTAATGCCACAATGCCACGTAATCATTCCTCCTTCCTCCTCATGTTCTCTACAGCAAATAAAATCATCCATGTCCTAAAACATGTCTCCTTCTCTCCTCTATATCTCCTAATTCCCTCAATGAAAACCGAAACAGATGGATCCGACGAATTTCTCTTCGCGGTCTCTTCCTCTCCATCACTGTTTTGCCAAACTCGACCTCACCAAGGAAGATGCCTCCTCCTTACATACATATGTTTTTTTCACTATAGGTTGCGATACTTTTTGTCATGGAATCCTCTCAAATTTTGTCATGATGTGCTCCTCTATGCCACAAACCCAAATACAATCATCAATTCAAGCATAAATCTCTATAATCAACACAAATCTCAACCTTAGTTTAATGTCCTTTACTGTAGACGTTGAAACCCAAACAAAATCATGTCGCACCTTCTAACAAAAGAATAGAATTGAAGAGAATATTTATCTGAGTTGAATGAAACTAGTTTTAGAATTTGTCAATGAGAGGTTCACAAGATATTGAGTTTTGAATGAGGTAGAAGCCATTGTTGTTTCTCTAATATATTTTTTATAAGTAGAGATTGATTATCGAAAATGAAGCAGATGAGCAGTAAGTGGAGAAAATGAGCAGAAGGCCTAACGTAGAAGAAGAATCATGGCCGTTTGAACGGGAATAGTTAATTAAATAAAAGAAAAGTGACGTGGCTAGAACGTGTATTCCCATGATTTAAGGCACAATATCCGCTCCTCTTAAATACCAAGTGTTCATCTTGGCTTGTACACATTTTAAATTTTAAAATGTACATAACGGATTTGGTTAAATGACATACACCAAACAAAACGGATTGTTCAACCACATAAATACAAATATTTCTTTCCTTGTTGCACCAACACAAACGCGAAATAATACATTCAAAAATTAAAATAAAATGTTCGCGTACTATTTCATCATGTTCGTTACATACGCTACCGGTTTATTAAATATTTATATAAACCGATTTCAATGGTCGATATCTGATGAAGCTGACGTTGTGAAATGTCATGTAATATATATATATATATATATATATATATATATATTCAAAATCAATGCTTTATTGTTATAATTGGTCGATTTCGTAATTAAATCACTAAGCTTTATTATAAATTTATTATTCAATTTGGTTCAAATATCCAAATATTCAATATTAACTTTCAAATTTCAATGAATAACAATACAAATCAAATCATGGTTTCATTTACAATTAAAGCAAATTATTATAATTAAAACAAGTTAAATTTTGTTACTAAATAAATTTGGTCAGGTTTACAAATGCATTCATGTAATTAAATCTCCAATTATAATTATAACCTTTAAATATACAAAATCATTTCAATTATTAATCACACCAATCAATTTCATTAAATACATATTAATATGAAATTTCAATTTTCACTGTCAATCAATATAAATGAATCATGAACCTATTTGGAATCAAAATAAGTCACAATTATTATAATAGATTGAATTTCCATACTTAAACCATTCAATTAAGTTTTCACCATAAATCTCCAAATTAAGTCATTAAAGTTTTAGTTATAAATTTATTGACTCGGTTTAATTCAATTAAATAAAATCAAATTTCAATTCTCAATAATTACAATACAAACTGACCTATAATTTATATTGTCAATCCATATAGATAATGACATTTATTACGCATTGACAATCATTGTACAAACAACGAATGTTAATTATTACTATATACAATAAATTAATTTTTCAACAAATATAAAATTCCAAAATTAGTTAACCCGTTATAATTTGTTAATCCAATAAAATTTCAAATTCCATTATAAGTAAATTATTAAACACTGCCATTATCATACATATTCTATTGCAGATCATTTTACAATAATTAAATTTTAGTACATATCTTATCAATATATGATATAAATCATAAATTTTAATATTTAAAACAATTTTGTTCTAAATCACATAAAATTTAATATTTTAAATTGTCGCAAAACTCGAGATGTTACAGTATATAAGCGTATATATATTTATATAGTTATATACTTATATTTATATAGTTTTCAACTTTATAATTTTATTAATACGTTTATATAGTTTATATTTATGATTTCATATGATTTTCTACTTTATAATATCTATTTATAACATTATGTTTTAATTCAAAAATTTCTAGAATTTTATATATATATATATATATATATGTGTGTGTGTGTGTGTGTGTGTGTGTGTGTGTATATAAACACTTGAAAAATAATCAAATTTCAATTTTATACTATGATATATTGACATACATTATTGGGCATGTCGACATATAACTGTCATATTTTTGATTTTGAAAGGAAGTGTATTCTCACTATTTGTAATGTTGCAGAAGCGTTGCAACCTTTCAAATCTTATAAATAAGGGTTGATTTCGAATTTTTTTCATCGTTCTTCTTCTCTGTCTTCATCCCTTTTCATTACTCCATTATTATTTCAAATTTTTATGATTTCTACACGTATACTCTGCAGATTTCAATTCTATTTATATAAAACTTCTTGTCTTCTCACTCTTTACTCGTTACTCTCTGAATCGAAGTGCTATCGAAGAGCCAAAGGGCTGTTGTAATCATTTGTGATTATTTTGGCATAGTCTGGAAATGATATGTTCCTTGTAGCTGTGAAATCAAGGAAGGAAATGGTGTTAACCTTGTAGCCAGGGAAATCAACGGTGTTGTACTTGGAAATTGATATAGTAATAAAACTCTACACAATTCAGCGTTGCGTGGGACTAGACATAGGAGTAATCCAAACCAGAATACAATCCAGTGTGTTCTTTCCTTTATCTATATTTTATTTCTATTTATTTTTGTGTTTGTGTTTGATTCTGTGTCTGTGATTGTTTTTGTGGTATGTGAATCTTATAGTAGATCATATAAGTTTTAGATTTTCTTAAATTCCTTCAAAACACTATTCACCTCCTCTCTAATGTTGGTTTTTCCTTAACGATCCATTCTGCATTCCCTAATAGATGGATCCTCCCTTCCCTAATTATTATCAATCGAGGTATTAAATGGTCTTGAATGAGTTAGGCAATTCTTCAGTATTTGTCTGCTTCTCTAAGAAGCTATTAATGAGGTTCTACTTAAGGGATGGGTTATTGAGAGACTCTTCTGACATGTAAGGGAAACAGTCTGTCTAAGGTAAGTATTAAGTGACTTGGAGTTCGTCCTAGTGATAGTTAGACAGTGACATAGGGGTCCACCAGAAGGCTCTTAAATAGCGAGAGATCACCCACCTAAACCCGGTCTTAAGTGGCTTCTTACTGTATCTCGCACTATCTTGAAAGCATAAGTGTGTGTGTGTACATATATATATATATATGTGTGTGTGTGTGTGTGTGTGTTTGTGTGTATATATATAGCTGCAACGTCTATTAGGAATGAGGTCTTAAGTGACTATGGTCCGTCCAAGGGTAATAAGTGATCATGAGAATCCACCCTTTTTTTATTTAACCTTAAGTGGTTGAAGTGTTTGCCTCTTCCTTTATATATGTATTAGTAAACAAATATCTGTACACATATGTATGTTGTCCTAGACATACCCTTTATTGTTTTTATGCTGCCCAAGTATAGAAAAAATGTTTCTAAGCTTAAAGATTTTATTCACTAGAACTGTTTTTTCAACCCCCCTTTTAACAACGCAGGTTGGGTAGGATGGTCTTGTGGAAGTAAGTTTGATGATGGTGGACTTGACAATGGAGGTTGTTATCTTATTTTACTATTATCTTGTTGCATCTCAGGTATTATGATGATCCATCTTTGGTTCAGTACTTATGACACTTTGACTGTGATGTATTTCGACATATTGACTGTTTTATAATACAGTACATTTGTTTTACTATTATGCTTTGTCAGTTAAGCTGTGAGATTGGATTTCGCTATAGTTTGTCTCTGTTATGTTCATTTTTTATAGAAACCAACAACCCATTTATATAGTGGCTTTAAGTTCCAATGGGCCTTTTTTAGGTCGGGATTTAGGCCCCTTTCAGGTTGGTAGTTACATTTGGTATCAAAACCTAGATTATCCAATTACAGAACATTGTACGTATGAGAGGCGTGCTTGCTATTTGAAAAACAATTTTCAAAAACGTTCTACTATATATAAGTATATATACACTTAAAGTACATATATTTATATTTAGATTATAACCATGAAATAGTTGCGACCATATCCCGAAAGGATTGGCGAGGCGACTATAAGTGAAAAGAATAATTTGAGATAAATCTTGCTTTTTAGAGCTGAGACAGTATCTATAGGACCTTCTGGGGGGAGGGTTGACCGTGATTATTAGAAATACCATATAAGTCAAATAGTAAGTAAATGGCTAACTTTCTTATTAGTAGAAACATATAAGCATATTGTGATAACTTACTCTTTCGACCGTTTCAAGTCAATAATTAAACCAACTCAAATCATTCAAAACAGTAGACTGTTAATTGTTATGGAGTTAAAAATAAATCATCATAGAATCAAAAACACAGACTAAGCAGAATATCTCGCAGCAGAAGTAAAATTACACAATAATACAAAATCTTTAATTTATACATGATATCAGTGTATAAAAATAAATACGTATACAAAGGAAGACTAAATACAGAATCTCACTAATACAAAAATGAACGACAGAAATAAGAGTAATTAGAAAATGAAATAAAGGATAGATAGGCAAAACTCCTGTGAATTCTAGCTTCAACAGACAAATCTCGAAAGCTAAAATATTGGGAAGACTTAGCATAATGCGAAAACAAAACAGTCGAGTTAGGACTAACATTCTTATATAAGTAAATCAACTCAATTGAAATATTTGATGAAATTCAAACAATTTAAAAAATGTTTGGGTTCACCATCCTTTAAGGATCCGTGGAACGAAATACATATAATGCAATGCGCTATTATAATAGTGTCTATGGTAAATTTACAATTAAAAAAAGCATTAGTGGGATTACCATATTACCCGGTATAATGTTTATAAGAATTGTAGTCTATACAGATATTATAAGTTCATCGCAACGATGTTATCAAAGGTCACTCCATAGAAAACAATGCCAAATCAAAATCTTAAGGGCCTCAGTCAGGATAATATGGCAAAGCATAAAGGCGATACCCAACAGTAGGATTCTATCGGATTGCAGACCCATACTAGTGGTAATGGATAGCCACTAATACCACCCACCTCGTATAATACTACAATAGTCAAAGGGTGCAACCAAATCATTCACAAATGAATAGAGACAGTATCGAAGAAGTGTGTCCAACAGGAGGAGCGACCTCACTTAGCTTGGATATGGCTTCTATTTTAATCATTTTAATTATGACCAGAAGGTCAAGACAATCCGTCATCGTTCTCTTTCTCCAATCCAAAAATCTTTCGCCAAACAGTCATTGATCGTCGCTTTTCTATGAACTAGAAAAGCGCGAAATTTTAAAATAAATTCTGCAAGCGCATAGATCGTGTAGTATGCAGGTCGAACACAGGGAGGTAAATTAAATCAAATTATTTATATAATTTCGTGGGCGAGTTAGATAAATCTTGAAGATGGGATAAAATTGAAATTACAATTCAGTTCAGAACAAATCTAATTGAACCGATAACTAAAGTTGTAATTATCAATAAAAACAAGTAAAACTGCAATTGATTGAATTATAGATTTGAATCTAATCAAATCTATAATCAATTCAATGATTAAAAATAAAACAGATTGCAGGGAATAAAATTGCAGAATAGAAATAAATTAACAGGAAAATAAAATTAGGATTACCGCCGAATCTAATCAGACGGTCAATCACTAAGGAATATTAAAATTGCTATAGCAATTGTGTTCTAGCAAATCTAATTGACTAGACAACACATATTGCCATGAAAATAAAATTTACAGAATTAAAAGAAAAGAGAGCTTAATTAATAAAGAATAGAATACAGGAAAATTGGGATGGTATTTACAATAGATACAAGGTGTATTTATAAGAATGTAGTCCCCTTTCTATGAAAATAATAAGGCCAAGAATGATATAAATTCTTTCCACAGATAAAGGAATATTCCTTTCATGGTGCTTGATTTGAAAAATTGTAATCAATGTATTCCTTTTTATGTGTGGAACGGTCAACGGGAAGATAAGCATATGCTTAATTGGAGATTTGTAATCAAAGTCTTCCCTTTCTCTTTGCATGGAAATTAAATGTGATTGATTGGATTTGAATTCTTGGAGAGGATTGCGCCAAATTAAATGTGAGCTACAACCTCTTTTGTAATCGAGATAGCGTTAACATGGAGAAGTAGCCTTTTCTTTGAAATTGGCCTTTAATTGAAATGAATGAGACATTTATTGATAACCTGTGAAAATACACCAAAAATACCAAAAGTAATATTTATTTATTTACAAAAGATAAAATATAAGAGCATAAAATAAACACATTTCTATGTTAATCCAATACCCCCACACTTAACTTTTACTCGTCCTCGAGTAAAACAAGAAATGAAAAACTAAACTAGAGAGGTCACACTTTCGTAGGAAACACGATTACATTGAGCGTATGCAACAAGCCGTTTGTAATAACGTGGAAATTCTGAACCAGTTTAAAATTTTTACTTTGGCAATTTTAGTGAATTTTGATTATTTAAAATAGATTATTTTAAATAATATCGACGGAAAGTTTATTTTGAATAGAATCGAACGTATATATTATATACGTCGTCGTTAGAATATAAATAATTATATATAATTATAATAGGAATTGAAAATGGTGCGGTAGTTCGATAATTCGATTTCAAACTTCAATTGAATGTACCGGGTGCAAAATAAACCGGATTTTAGCAAAACCAAAAATAATAGGATCTAATTGTGAATATCTTTCCATCGAATCCGAAAAATCGAAATTTCATAGCAGGAATCGAAAGATATGTCCAGTTGAAAATTCCGAATAGTCGCTATGGAATTCAGGTCCTTAAAAATGGGAATTTTGCAAACGACCTCGGATTTCGACAAAACCACTTTTGTTGGATCCGGGATGTCAAATTATTGCTAGATTCCAAATTTCATAATTTTTCGAATCAATATGTGAGCACGACAAAGGAAAACGCGATTGACCAGTTTTAGTTGATTTTAATCGACTGGAAAATGGCCATTTTTCAGACGGTCTCAGAATTCGACGAAACTAGTTTTGTTAGGACCGTATCGTCTATACGAAGCTAGAAAATATTTTTCTGGAATTTTTAGAGTTCGTATGTGACCCCGGTAAATTGAAATGCACGTTCAAATTCAATATATAGAGTTATATGTTGATTTTGACGAAAACTGATCGAAACGATCGAATCAGCTTGCGACACATATCCCATTGTGCTCGGAATGGGGGTAATTAGCTAGGGACGACAAGCGGTGGGCCTCGTTTAGAGGTTGAAAATAAAAGTTGCTTTTTGTTGGAAAAATAAAATAATTAAATAATAAAACTTCCCTTTCCTCTCTCCTCTCCTTATCCTTCCACTTCAGGCCCCCCCGATTCATTTTTCAAAATAGAAAAGGAAAAAAACCTGACTAATCCCGTCGCCACCCCCTCCGTTCACCCTCGCGCCACCGCGCTCCTCCACCCATCGCCGATGAAGCCCCCACTCATCGATCTTCCACCTGCCACGCCCCCTCCTTCCTCACGCGCCTGCTCATCCTGCGAGACCCCAATCAGAGACGCTGCCCTCCCCTTCCAACCGCGCTTCAGGCGCAGCGACCCCCACCTCCTCCGACCCGACCATCCTCACTCCGAACCCACTGCACCACCGTTGCAGCCACCGCAGTCCCCACATTCAAGCACCCGTCGCGCAGAGCCTCCAACTGTCGAGCCCTAGCCCCTGTCGCACCCGCTGGAGCTCCGTTCAAGGCTGCACTCCCCCTTCCTTCGCTGAACAAAATAATGCAGTAAGTTTTTCTATTTTTATTTAATCCTCCTTTAAAAATAATACGATTTTTATTTGTTTGAATACAAAGCGAAGAAGGGATTTTTATTTGGTTAAAGGTCGGATTTTTATTTGGTTAAAGATCAGATTTTTAAATGATGAAAGGTCGGATTTTCATATATAGGTAGAGTAAGTAAAATTTTGATTTTTAATTTAGAATAGCTTCAATTTTTAAAACGTGAGAAAAAATATTATTAGCATGGTTTTTAAAAAATAGAAATAGCAATATTTTTTTAAATAAAAATATCATTGTTTTGTAAATAAAAATAGGATTTTTATAATCTCATAGCGAAGTAAAAATTTGATTTTTTATTTATTGAATAGCAAAGTAAAAAATTCGATTTTTATATAATGAATAGCAAAGTAAAAATTCGATTTTTATATATTGAATAACAAAGTAAAAATTCGATTTTTATATATTGAATAACAAAGTAAAAATTCAATTTTTATATATTGAATAACAAAGTAAAAATTCGATTTTTATATATTGAATAGCAAAGTAAAAATTCGATTTTTATATATTGAATAGCGAAGTAAAAATTCGATTTTTATATATTGAAGAGCGAAGTAAAAATTCGATTTTTATATATTGAATAGCGAAGTAAAAATTCGATTTTTATATATTGAAAACGAAGTAAAAATCTGATTTTTATATATTGAATAGCGAAGTAAAAATTCGATTTTTATTTATGTAGTGGCTACGGGCGACGAAAGTGACGAAAGGCGAGAACGACGAAGACTTCTACAAAAGAAGAGTCGAGATGATTGGATTAGCTATCGGTGAGAACTTCTCACCCTAAATTTCTTTTTCTAGTTATATATATATACTAGGATGCAGACGGTGCTTAGCAGCACCCGACACCCGTCATCCACAGACCATGGATGGCTTGTATGCTTGTTTGATGTGTTGTGAAATTTGTTTGTGTTGTTGATGTGAAATCGATAATATAAATTAATGTGTTGAAAGGAAATAAATTATTTATATAGTTAAAAATATTTTATCGTTAAAAATATAATTTTTAACGTGAAAGTGAATAAATAAATATTTATAAACGAATCGGCCGATTTGTTTATATACACTAATTTGACTGATATTGATTGGGTCTATAAATTTTACACATCGCCCAACTGCACAAATAAAAATATGTGTTTGTTGATTTGAAACCCCACACGGGTGTTGGGATGAAATTTGGCGTACACTAATCCCAATTATTTAATTGTATGTCGATCGATTGGTCGACAGATTGTGTAAGCGTTGATTATTTATATTTGATGCTTATGCAGTTATGTGGTGCACTTTGGATGATGGTTGATTGTTTGTCATTGCTATTATATACATGAGTTGTGTGGAATCCATATAATTAACATTATATGGTGATTGATTGGACCTCATTCCAATCGGGAAAATAATGAATATTATAAAAGAAAATTCATGTGTTGAATATAAAAATAGCCATGTGTTGATGATGTTCATGTGTTGAGTAAAATATTTTAAATAATAAAAATTACATCTTTATCATATTTAAAATACAACTACTTCACGGTGGAGTCTGATTGAGAATCAAACGATAGATACCATAATTTCATAAAATATTTTACATAACAAAAATAGTGATGTGTTGACAGTACTCATGTGTTGAGATTAGTCGTGTGTTGAAAGAAATATAGATTCATGTGTTGAATAGAATAAATATTCATTTGTCGAATAGAATAAAGAAGTTTTTGAAAAATATAAAGCCGTGTGGATTAGAGATGCGTTATTTTGGCGCGAACGATATTTATATCGATTTTATTCGTTTTATAATGGATATTGGAAAGTGATTTCAAAATTTAATATTTTGAAATGAAATTCAAATTAAATTAGATTAAAATTCAAATTGAAATTTTATTGAATCAATTAGAAAATGAATTCGAATCGAATAGAAAATGAATTCGATTCGAATTGAGTAGAAAGTGAATTTGAATTGAATAGAAATGAATTCAAATTGAATTAAATTGAAATTGAATTGAAACGAATTAGAATTTGAATTGAACTGAAATGAATTCGAATTGAATTGAAATCAAATCGATTTGAAATTGAAGTTGAAATTGTTTGTGAAACGAATTTAAAATGATTTATAAAATACGTTTTAAAAGGAAATCGACGAAATATATATAATATATATATTATATATATAATGGCCTGAATAGAACGCGCCGTGCCGCGGCAGTTCGTGAATTTCGACCATTGACTTCGAATTGACGTTGCGGGAGATCCGACCGTCGGATTCTCCTAAAACCGGAACCGTTGGGTTCGTATCGAAAAGAGCTTTCTAATGAATATTAGAAATTTGAAATCGAACGGTTGGATTTGGAATTATGTCCAAATCAATTTCAGAAAAGGTCGTTGTAAGTGCAGTTCGATGGCCGTTGATGGAAATCAACTGTATGGGCCTTGATAAAATTATTAAAAATATTAATAATTTGTGTAAAATCTTAATATGTGAATTGGAAAGAACTAGGATGAAAAACTCCATATTTGAAATGATAAAAATAGATTTTTATCGAAATGAACTAGTTTTGAAGTAGGATTAAAATCAATTTATTTTTGAAATAAATAAATTGAATTTGAAGTGGTTTTAAAAATAATCAAAATTTCCAATACGTGAATTAGACTGGATTTGAATCGAAATTATCTTCGGAATATTTCGATGTTGGATTTCGTGATTATACAAATATTGTTGTGGGAATTTGAAAGATATTTTATATCGATATTTCCAATACGATATTTGTTGGTTTCAGGATTTGATATTGAAAATAAGCCGATATATTTTCTATTCAGAGCCTTGTATTTAATATCAAATATGATTTGGGTTTGTCGTGAATCGTGTTTTAAATGACATTGGTTCTTTAACCCAATTAAAGGCAGGATATTGATTTTTGAAAAGATTAAAACTAAGTGAAGTTTTAGTGAATCTTTAATTAGATTGAAATGTGAATTGATAAGTTAAATTATCAAATCTGAAAGGTGATCGAGAATGGAGTACCACCAGTTTTGCTCCAAAGCGATAGTTAAATCTTTAATTAGATTTGAACGTGAAATGGTAATTAATTTTACCAATAACACCCTGGTGTTAGATATGGGGTATTACCAGTTTTGCTCCATGGGATGAATAGGTTGGGATTGGAAAATAAAATAAATAATGACTTCGGTGTGGTTCGCTAATCCCGACTAGTTAGAAGTGATATCCAAAGGAAGATTATAGAATAAATTTTGAAGAATTTATCTTAGATAAAATTAATGGGAACCTTTCCCTAAGAATGTGATTTCGTGAATAAAAGAATATTATGAATTGGAATGAGGCGTTCGTTGTGTTGTGTAACATTTGTTTATTATATACGTGGGTTATTCGGAAAGGCCGGGTTTATATCCATTCTGAATAACCGATTCGACGAGATGTCGAAAATGAAGACGGTGGTTGAAGACCGGAAGTCTTCACATCGTTTGGGTGATTACTGATGATCTCGATTGGGCTGTACACCCAAGATGAGGGAAACAGTTGGTGATCGTCCAGACGTACTTGGAAATCGATGGATATGCGAGGAAAGTGCCTCCGGTTTCGTTCAGACCCAGAACGAACTTGTAAATGGATTGTGTGTCTGACATTGGATTTTAGTCTATGTTGATTGATATCTATTAAATATACATCTGTTTGGCGGCGGAGAATTTATTCTCTTGCTTAACGCCCTTCTCTGAGACGTACGAGCTCAGAGGTTGTATATCGATGGACATCAGTCGCATGGAGTGAATTGCCAGTGTGGCACGCATAAGTGGCAATTGACCAAGGCTTCTATTGCAAAGCAAAGCCTTGTGGTTGGTGATCAAAGCATGGTCTGTGTGGCGAAGCTTTGTGTATAACGTGAATTCGCGAGCCTCACACCTCGGTATGAGTCAAAAACGGGATAGTGACTGCAGGGAGAGCACGGCGTTTCTTTCTAGCTATGGTGGTGTCAGTGACCTACTAGCCCTGACATTTATATACTTTTCACCTATGTGGTTGTTGGATACGAGGCGCCTCGGATATAGGTCTGTAAGGACCGGGAAACGTGTGCTCAGGAATTGCCAATCCTCAAAAGTAAGAGAGGACCGGCCCTGAAGATCCAAGGATTGCTGTGTGCGGTCCTGAGACATTTGCTAGAGTGTCTCGAACGGAGAGGAGCTTGCCCCTTGCCTCGACTCATGATGGAATCCAATTTCCAATACGTGATAATTCGGTTTTATTTGTAGAACCTAGTATGGCGACATAGTGGTATGGGTCATTCATGCCGTCTATGATTGATATTTATGATTGAAACTGTTTTGACACTATACACTTATAATAGTATCAAATAATGTGTTTTTAACGTATCAAGCATGCTTTGGCTATTATAAGGTAAAAACCCTATCCTCCGGCTTGTGTTGCATTGTGTGATGGGACCTGGGTCTTATAACAGCTTCATTTTTCTTTATTTAGCATTGCGCTGTTTGTTTTATGCACTAGTATTCTTGGGAGGAAACACGTTCCGTGTCATACGGCGTTGTCCCTTGAATTACTATCTTTAAAAATAAAAATTAATAACTGTTTTAGTTCTCACACTAGTCACATGACTGACCTGGATTTTATAGTTTTAACCTAAACTCTGGGTGCCCCTATTTTCGACACGGGCAGCTAGTAGTTTTGGTTTTGCAGATTTATATCCACAGGGTCCTGATTTACAGCTGGAACGATGCTCGGAAAGCTCTGTAACGTGTATTACTTTCACATATTTTTCCGCTGCTATGTAATTTATTGTAATCTCTGATATTTGTCGAATGTAATTTATTCATTTATACTCTGTATATTCTTGTATCTGATGGAATTGTTGTAATAACAATGAAATGTTCTTCCGTCTGCGTTCTATTTTGTCCTGTTCTCAATTCTATCCGGGCTTTCCTTCACGGGGAAGTTCGGGTCGTCTCAGTTTGGTATCAGAGCTTTGGTTTACAGAGCTCGAGAACAAGACACATTAGAACCATATGAAAGAATTCATCAGATATTGGATTAGTAATATCCAATTAGAATGACTCGTTCGAGATAGGAACAGTAGTATAACACGGAACGGGTTTCCTCCCAAGAATACCAGTGCATAAAATAAACAGCGCAATGCTAAATAAAGAAAAATGAAGCTGTTATAAGACCTAGGTCCCATCACACAATGCAACGCAGCCGAGGATAGGGTTTTCCCTTATAACAGCCAAAGAATGCTTGATACGTTTAAAACAAATCGTTTGATACTATTATAAGTGCATAGTGTATAAAACAACTTCAAATCATAAGTATCAATCATAGGCGGCATGAATGCCCCATACCACTATGTCGCCATATATAAGTTTACAATCAAAACCGCAAGACGTCGTATTGGAAGTTGGGTTATCATTTATGGTATGAACCGAGGCTAGGGGCAAGATCCTCAACCGATTCGAGACTGTCTAGTCCGAGCCTCAGGAACAGCCGCAATTGCCCCATGGATCGTCAGGGCCGGTCCACCGATGTGGATTATTATGCCTGAACACTACGTTTCCCCGCCCTTTGGGGCGTAAATCTGGCCCGTCAGCCGACCAGAAGCATCGGTCGAAACCGATATCACGAGGCGCCTCGCTTTTCAGCAAGTAATAATAAGCAATATCCACATGAGTCAAACTCGTCAGCCAGTTCAAGCACTGACGCCACTCCTAACTAGAAAGAAACGCATGTCCTCCCTGAGGTCCGTCTCCCGTTTTTAGTTCATACCGGGTGTGATACTCGCGAATCAACGTTACACAAAGCTACGCCACACAAGGCCGTGCTTTGATCATCAACCACAAGACTTTGCTTTTCAATAGAAGCCTTGATCATTTGCCACTTAGGCATGCCACACAGGCAATTCACTCCATGCAATTGATATCCATCAATATATAACCCCTGAGCTCGTACGTCTCAGAGAAGGGCGTTAAGCAAGAGAATAAATTCTCCGCCGCCAAACAGATATATATTTAATAGAGATCAATCACACGGACTAAAATCCAATGTCAGACACACCGTCCATTTACAAGTCCGTTCTGGGTCTGAACGAAACTGGAGGCACTTTCCTCGCATATCCATCCATCTCCAAGTACGTCTGGACGACCACCAACTATTTCCATCCTCTCGGGTGTACAGCCCAATCAGGATCGTCGGTAATTATCCAAATGATGTGAAGACTTCCGGTCTTCTACCACCGTCTTCATCTTCGACATATCGTCGTATCAGTTATTCAGAATGGGATAAACCCGGTCCTTCCGAATAACTCGCGTATATTTTAAATAAGTGTTACACAAACACAACATACGCCTCATTCCAATTCATTAGTCACTAACCGTAAATTAATCAAGAGAATAATTCCCCAAATATTAACCCCGAAGGCCGAAACCAACATCAGATCAATATTTAGAAAACCATTCTGCTTGGCTAACCGACAGTTAGTTTCTAAATTTCGCATTCATAGGGAAAGGTTCCCATTAATTTTATCCAAGATAAATTCCTTGAATTTATTCTTTATTCTATTTTTGAATCTCAATTCAAACTAGTCGGGATTAGCGAACCTTACCGAAGTAATTATTTATTTTAATTTCCCCATCCCAACCTATTCATCCCATGAAGTAAAACTGGTAATACTTCATATCTAACACCACAGTGTTATCGGTAAATTCAATTACCATTTCACGTTCAAATCTAATTAAAGATTTAACTATCGCCTGGAGCAAAACTGGTGATACTCCATTTTCGATCATTTCAATCTAATTAAAGATTCATTAAAACTCCACTTAGTTTTAATCTTCGACTGGGTTAAAGAATCAGTGTCATTTAAAACACGGTTCACGATAAACCCAAAATCACATTCATTAATTATCGGGTTAAAGAACGAGTGTTATTTAAAACACTATTCACGATAAACCCAAAAATCAATATCGATTCAATTCCAATTAAATATTATTTAATTGGTACACTTCGTTAAATCTAAACAAAAAGATTTAATCTTTTCTCAACTGGGTTCAAGAACAGTGTTAGTGAAGACACCATTCACGACAAACCCAAATCACATTTGATATTCAATACAAGGCTCTGAATAGAAAATATACCGACTTATATTCAATATCAAATTCTACGACTAACAAATATCGCATTGGAAATAACGATATATATATATATATCTTTCAAATTTCCATAACAACATTTGTATAATCACGAAATCCAACATCGAAATATTCCGAAGACAATTTCGATTCAAATCCATTCCAATGCAATCGTTGGAAATTTTGGTTATTTTCAAAACCATTTCAAATTCAATTTATTTATTTAAAAATAAAGAGAATTATCATTCTAGTTCAAAACTAGTTTACTTCGATAAAAATCTATTTTTATCTTTTCAAATATGGAGTTTTTCATCTCAATTCTTCCCAAATCATTTCTTATGATTTTACACAAATTATTACTATTTTTAATAATTTTATCAAGGCCTGTACAGTCGATTTTCAACAATGGCCATCGAACTGCACTTATAGCGACCTTTTTCAAATTTGATTTGGACGTATCTCCAAATCCAACCGTTAGATTTTGAATTTCTAGTATTCGTTAGAAAGCTCTTTTCGATACGAACCCAACGGTTCCGGTTTTAGGAGAATCCGACGGTCGGATCTCCCGTAATGTCCGTTTGAAATAAATGGTCGAAATTCACGAACTGCCGTGGCGCGGCGCGTTCTATTCAGGCCATTATATTATATATATAATATATATAATATATACTTCGTCGATTTCTATTTAAAACGAATTATATAAATAGTTTTAAAATCGTTTCAAAAGCAATTTCAACTTTCTTTTCAATTCAAATCAAAATTGAATTCTTCTTTATAAATTCGTTTTAAAATTCATTTCTATTCAATTCAAATTTCAATTCAATTTGAATTCATTTCAATTCACTTTCAATTCAATTTGAATTCGTTTTCAATTCAATTCATTTCGAAATCGTTTTCAATTCAATTCATTTCGAAATTGTTTTCATTTCAATTCATTTCGAAATCGTTTTCAATTCAATTCATTTCGAAATCGTTTTCAATTCAATTCATTTCGAAATCATTTTCAATTCAATTCATTTTAAAATCGTTTTCAATTCAATTCATTTCGAAATCGTTTTCAATTCAATTTTCTATATTCATTTTAAAATGAATAAAATCGATATAGATATCGTTCACGTCAAAATGGCGTCAATCTAACCAACACGGCTTCATAAATTTCTATTTTCAAATATTCTATTTCAAATATTTCTTTTTCAAAATAGTTGTTATTATCAAAATATTTCGTTCAACACATGACCAATCTCAATGGATGAGTACTGTCAACACATGAACCTTTATTTTATATTGATAGAGATGTAATTTTTATTACTAAAATATTTCGTTCAACACATGACCAATCTCAATGGATGAGTACTGTCAACACATGAACCTTTATTTTATATTGATAGAGATGTAATTTTTATTACTAAAATATTTCGTTCAACACATGACCAATCTCAATGGATGAGTACTGTCAACACATGAACCTTTATTTTATATTGATAGAGATGTAATTTTTATTACTAAAATATTTCGTTCAACACATGACCAATCTCAATGGATGAGTACTGTCAACACATGAACCTTTATTTTATATATTCTTTATTTTTCAAATTGGAATGAGGTCCAATCAATTACCATATAAAGTTAATTATATGGATTTTCATACATTACACACATATAATAGCATTGAAAAATAATCAACCATCAACCAAAGTGCACTACACTGTATAAGCATCAAATATAAATATCTAACGCTTATAACAGCCTGTCAATCGATCGATCGACATATTTAATCAATCAGGATGAGTGAACTTCAAATTTCATCCTAACACCCGTGTGGGGTTTCAAACAATCCAACACAGATTTTAGTTGTGCAGTTGGGCGATGTGTAAAATTTATCGACCCAATCAATGTCCTTCAAATAGGTGTACATAAACAAACCGTTCGGTTTGTAAATGAATATTTTATTTTATTCACTTCACGTTAAAAATTATATTTTTAACGATAAAAACATTTTATTCCAACATATGAATTTCTATTCAGTTCATTCTTTAAATAAAACGATATTTTTATTTTTCTAACATATTTTAGAAAATTTCGGCGGCATAACGGCACGATACTAGAAACGGGACGAGGCCTAGCCTTATCCCCAGTCTAGTGAAGGCCCACGCCATTCACACATCAATCAAATTCACCAAACAACCAATTCAAATCAAGTCATCAAATTAATTTTTGCAACCAAACAAACAAGTCCATGGTCTGTGGACGATTGGGTCGGGTGCTACTAAGCACCGTCTGCATCCTAGTATATATATATAACTAGAAAAGAAATTGAAAGGTGAGAAATTCTCATAGATAGCTATCCAATATCACGACTCTTCATTTAGAGAAGTCTTCGTCGTTATCGCATCTTCGTCATCTTCGTTGCCCGTAGCCACTACATATATAAAAATCGAATTTTTACTTCGTTATTCAATATATAAAAATCGAATTTTTACTTCGTTATTCAATATATAAAAATCGAATTTTTACTTCGTTATTCAATATATAAAAATCGAATTTTTACTTCGTTATTCAATATATAAAAATCGAGTTTTTACTTTGTTATTCAATGTATAAAAATCGAATTTTTACTTCGTTATTCCATATATAAAAATCGAGTTTTTACTTCGTTATTCAATATATAAAAATCGAATTTTTACTTCGTTATTCAATATTTAAAAATCGAATTTTTACTTCGTTATTCAATATATAAAAATCGAATTTTTACTACTATGTTATATAGATAAAAATCGAATTTTTACTACTATGTTATATAGATAAAAATCGAATTTTTACTACTATGTTATATAGATAAAAATCGAATTTTTACTACTATGTTATATAGATAAAAATTATATTTTTATCACGCTATTTTCCACCTAAAGATTTCGCCTTTTCTAAAATAAAGATTTCGCCTTTATAAACACATAGACTTCGCCTTTTCAAATTTGAAGATTTCATCTTTATAAAAATCTCATTTTTATTTTTCTACACATATAAAGATGATATTTTTAATATTCCTATCATATAAAGATTATATTTTTAACTTTCTACCTAACCAAAAATCATATTTTTACATCTTCTATATAGTAAAGATTATATTTGTAATACTTTAAAAATATAAAAATCATATTTTTAATACTTTAAAAATATAAAATCATATTTTTAATACACTACTTATATCAAAATATCGTCTTTTCATATTTAAATCATTACAAAAATCACATTTTTATTTGGTTTTCAAACGAATAAAAATCACATCTTTATTTGGTTTTCAAAATCAAATAAAATCAGTTTCTAAAATCAAAGAAATAGCCACAAATAAAAGGGATTACAAAGGTCACCTCGATTTGGGTTTTCTGCGAAGAAGGGGGTGTGCTGCGCGTTCATCAGTGGGTCAGGGGGGGGACTGGTGGCGCGCGATTCAAGGGGGCGGCGGAGGTGAGGCGAACGGCGGGCTAGGGCTTGCAGTCGCGGAAGAGAAAAAAGGGGGGAGAAGCAACTGCGTCGGTTTTTCGATTGGGGGGGGGGGGTTTGGGCGGCTCGTCGATCAGAAAAGGGGGGGGGGGGGGCGAGGCTGCGGCCAACTCTGGAGGTGGGGGGGGGGGGCATCGTCGTCGATGACGAGGGGGGCTGCGCGATTCCGTCATCGTCTCTTTTTTTTTTTTTGATTCTGAATCGAATGAAGGAGAAGGGGGGCCAGCAGAATTTAAGGGGAGGAGAGGAAAGATTTTATTTTTTATTATTTTTAATTCAATTTAGTTGACTTTTGCATACGACCTCGAAACGAGACCCACCGCCTGCCGCCCATAGCGTTTTACCCCCATTCCGAACACAATGGGATATGTATCGTAGGCTGATTTGATTGTCTTGATCAGTTTCCATTGAATTTAAAGTATAATCTATATATATTCAATTTGAACGTATATTTCAATTTACCGGGGTCACGTACTAACTAGAAAAATTCTCGAAAATTTATTTTCTAGCTTCGTATTGACGATACGGTCCTAACAAAACTAGTTTCGTCGAATTCTGAGACCGTTAGAAAAATGACCAATTTCCAGTCGATTAAAATCAACTGAAACTGGTCAAACGCGTTTTCCTTTGCCACGCTCACATATTGATTCGAAAAATTATGAAATTTGAAACCTAGCAATAACTTGACATCACGGACCCAACAAAACTGGTTTCGTCGAAATCCGAGGTCGTTTGCAAAATGTCTATTTCTATGGGCCTGAATTCCATAGCGACTATTCAGAATTTTCAACTGGACATATCTTTTGATTCCCGCTATGAAATCTTGATTTTTCGGATTCGTTGGAAAGATATTATCAATTAGATCCTATTATTTTTGGTTTCACTAAAATCCGGATTATTTTGCACCCGGTATGTTCAATTGAAGTTTGAAATCGAATTATCGAACTACCGCGCCATTTTCAATTCTATTTATAATTATATATAAATATTTATATTCTAACGACGACGTATATAATATATACGTTCTAATTATATTCAAAATAAATTTCTCGGTGATATTATTTAAAATAATCCATTTTAAATAATCAAAATTCGCTAAAATTGCCAAAATAAAAAATTTTAAACTGGCCCAGATTTTCCGGGTTATTACAATCTCCCCCACTTAAAACTTTTCGTCCCCGAAAAGGAACAAAGTCGAAAGTGGTTTGATTAATCAGCTCTACGTTCGATCTGGCTTCCATTCTCCAACTTTTTAGTTTCTGAGAAATTTCAAATTTTCAAAAATTTGGCTAACACCCTAAATTTTCGAAAAATTTCGCCATAACCTCCCCTGCATCGGGAGCATCGGGGAATTTCAAATAGCTTCCCCGGTCCTTCTAATCTCAAAAGAAAAAGAAAAATCCAAGTGGCTAGCCAATAGGCTCACAAAATCATCATCACCCAACCAAAACAGTAAATTATGTAGTAAACATGTACCTATTTGTCGGGCAAACAAATTTTATTCTCTGCTCTAGCCTCCTTGCTATGACCTGTTCAAGGTAAGTATATGTATATGCAAGCAAATGCGACCAATTTTCAATACAATTCAATATTTGATTCAATTAGGCTAAATGGCTAAAAATTAGCAAACAAATAAACAAACAACACAAACATCAATCAATTAGTGAATTAGAGTTTCAAATTCATAATTTTGATACATATACAAAAATCATGTTTTTGATGCCAAATCACAACAATAGGCCCTACCTAATTTTTGGTTCTTACACCAGTCAATAGGAAATATATAGAAAATCACACCTTCGAACCTCGAACATAAATGTTGATGATGCGATCGCTATCATCAATATCATCTTCGGGCGACTAGAGTGTGATGCTATATCTATCCAATATATTAAAACTTTGAATACACGCGGATCAGACGTATACGCAAAATCTATATATACTGGATTGTCCACATCAATATAAATAAATAACCAAATACGTTTAAAACGATTTATATTTCAAAACAAGATTTGTTTTCATTTTAAAAATATACTCTTCACACTCGTTCTAGGATACTACTGATCCCATCTCTAACGAGTCATCCTCATTGGATATTACTAATCCAATCTCTGATGAATTCCTTCGTATGGTTCTAATGTGTCTTGTTCTTGAGCTCTGTAAACCAAAGCTCTGATACCAACTGTAAAAACCCGTAACTTCCCCGTAAGAGGAAAGCGGCGGATAGTTCGAGAACAAGCCACAACAGACACATACAGAAGAACATTTCATTGTATATTACAGCAATGCATCATATTACAAGAATATACAGAGTATAAATGAATATTACACAGAAATATCATAGATTTAAAATACATTTAAATACATAGCAGCGGAAAATAATACAATACACAACTAGAATGAGATATACGGATACAAAGCTTTCCGGATATCGTTCCAGCTGTAAACCAGGATCCTGTGAATATAAATCTGCAAAAACCAAAACTACTAGCTGCCCGTGTCAAAATAAGGGCACCCAGAGTTTAGGTTAAAACAATAAACTCCAGGTCAGTCATGGGACTGGTGTGAGAACTAAAACAGTTAATCTTTATTTTAAAGTTAGGTAAATCAAGGGACCACGCCGTATAACACGTAACGGGTTTCCTCCCAAGAATACCAGTGCATAAAATAAACAACGCAATGTTAAATAAAGAAAAATGAAGCTGTTATAAGACCCAGGTCCCATCACACAATGCAATGCAGCCGAGGATAGGGTTTTCCCTTATAACAGCCAAAGAATGCTTGATACGTTTAAAACAAATCGTTTGATACTATTATAAGTGCATAGTGTATAAAACAACTTCAAATCATAAGTATCAATCATAGGCGGCATGAATGCCCCATACCACTATGTCGCCATATATAAGTTTACAATCAAAACCGCAAGACGTCGTATTGGAAGTTGGGTTATCATTTATGGTATGAATCGAGGCTAGGGGCAAGATCCTCAACCGATTCGAGACTGTCTAGTCCGAGCCTCAGGAACAGCCGCAACTGCCCCATGGATCGTCAGGGCCGGTCCACCGATGTGGATTATTATGCCTGAACACTACGTTTCCCCGCCCTTTGGGGCGTAAATCTGGCCCGTCAGCCGACCAGAAGCATCGGCCGAAACCGATATCACGAGGCGCCTCGCTTTTCAGCAAGTAATAATAAGCAATATCCACATGAGTCAAACTCGTCAGCCAGTTCAAGCACTGACGCCACTCCTAACTAGAAAGAAACGCATGTCCTCCCTGAGGTCCGTCTCCCGTTTTTAGTTCATACCGGGTGTGATACTCGCGAATCAACGTTACACAAAGCTACGCCACACAAGGCCGTGCTTTGATCATCAACCACAAGACTTTGCTTTTCAACAGAAGCCTTGATCATTTGCCACTTAGGCATGCCACACAGGCAATTCACTCCATGCAATTGATATCCATCAATATATAACCCCTGAGCTCGTACGTCTCAGAGAAGGGCGTTAAGCAAGAGAATAAATTCTCCGCCGCCAAACAGATATATATTTAATAGAGATCAATCACACGGACTAAAATCCAATGTCAGACACACCGTCCATTTACAAGTCCGTTCTGGGTCTGAACGAAACCGGAGGCACTTTCCTCGCATATCCATCCATCTCCAAGTACGTCTGGACGACCACCAACTATTTCCATCCTCTCGGGTGTACAGCCCAATCAGGATCGTCGGTAATTATCCAAACGATGTGAAGACTTCCGGTCTTCTACCACCGTCTTCATCTTCGACATATCGTCGTATCAGTTATTCAGAATGGGATAAACCCGGTCCTTCCGAATAACTCGCGTATATTTTAAATAAGTGTTACACAAACACAACATACGCCTCATTCCAATTCATTAGTCACTAACCGTAAATTAATCAAGAGAATAATTCCCCAAATATTAACCCCGAAGGCCGAAACCAACATCAGATCAATATTCAGAAAACCATTCTGCTTGGCTAACCGACAGTTAGTTTCTAAATTTCGCATTCATAGGGAAAGGTTCCCATTAATTTTATCCAAGATAAATTCCTTGAATTTATTCTTTATTCTATTTTTGAATCTCAATTCAAACTAGTCGGGATTAGCGAACCTTACCGAAGTAATTATTTATTTTAATTTCCCCATCCCAACCTATTCATCCCATGAAGTAAAACTGGTAATACTTCATATCTAACACCACAGTGTTATCGGTAAATTCAATTACCATTTCACGTTCTAATCTAATTAAAGATTTAACTATCGCCTGGAGCAAAACTGGTGATACTCCATTTTCGATCATTTCAATCTAATTAAAGATTCATTAAAACTCCACTTAGTTTTAATCTTCGACTGGGTTAAAGAATCAGTGTCATTTAAAACACGGTTCACGATAAACCCAAAATCACATTCATTAATTATCGGGTTAAAGAACGAGTGTTATTTAAAACACTGTTCACGATAAACCCAAAAATCAATATCGATTCAATTCCAATTAAATATTATTTAATTGGTACACTTCGTTAAATCTAAACAAAAAGATTTAATCTTTTCTCAACTGGGTTCAAGAACAGTGTTAGTGAAGACACCATTCACGACAAACCCAAATCACATTTGATATTCAATACAAGGCTCTGAATAGAAAATATACCGACTTATATTCAATATCAAATTCTACGACTAACAAATATCGCATTGGAAATAACGATATATATATATATATCTTTCAAATTTCCATAACAACATTTGTATAATCACGAAATCCAACATCGAAATATTCCGAAGACAATTTCGATTCAAATCCATTCCAATGCAATCGTTGGAAATTTTGGTTATTTTCAAAACCATTTCAAATTCAATTTATTTATTTAAAAATAAAGAGAATTATCATTCTAGTTCAAAACTAGTTTACTTCGATAAAAATCTATTTTTATCTTTTCAAATATGGAGTTTTTCATCTCAATTCTTCCCAAATCATTTCTTATGATTTTACATAAATTATTACTATTTTTAATAATTTTATCAAGGCCTGTACAGTCGATTTTGAACAATGGCCATCGAACTGCACTTATAGCGACCTTTTTCAAATTTGATTTGGACGTATCTCCAAATCCAACCGTTAGATTTTGAATTTCTAGTATTCGTTAGAAAGCTCTTTTCGATACGAACCCAACGGTTCCGGTTTTAGGAGAATCCGACGGTCGGATCTCCCGTAATGTCCGTTTGAAATAAATGGTCGAAATTCACGAACTGCCGTGGCGCGGCGCGTTCTATTCAGGCCATTATATTATATATATAATATATATAATATATACTTCGTCGATTTCTATTTAAAACGAATTATATAAATAGTTTTAAAATCGTTTCAAAAGCAATTTCAACTTTCTTTTCAATTCAAATCAAAATTGAATTCTTCTTTATAAATTCGTTTTAAAATTCATTTCTATTCAATTCAAATTTCAATTCAATTTGAATTCATTTCAATTCACTTTCAATTCAATTTGAATTCGTTTTCAATTCAATTCATTTCGAAATCGTTTTCAATTCAATTCATTTCGAAATCGTTTTCAATTCAATTCATTTCGAAATCGTTTTCAATTCAATTCATTTCGAAATCGTTTTCAATTCAATTCATTTCGAAATCGTTTTCAATTCAATTCACTTCGAAATCATTTTCAATTCAATTCATTTCGAAATCGTTTTCAATTCAATTCATTTCGAAATCGTTTTCAATTCAATTTTCAATATTCATTTTAAAATGAATAAAATCGATATAGATATCGTTCACGTCAAAATGGCGTCAATCTAACCAACACGGCTTCATAAATTTCTATTTTCAAATATTCTATTTCAAATATTTCTTTTTCAAAATAGTTGTTATTATCAAAATATTTCGTTTAACACATGACCAATCTCAATGGATGAGTACTGTCAACACATGAACCTTTATTTTATATTGATAGAGATGTAATTTTTATTACTAAAATATTTCGTTCAACACATGACCAATCTCAATGGATGAGTACTGTCAACACATGAACCTTTATTTTATATTGATAGAGATGTAATTTTTATTACTAAAATATTTCGTTCAACACATGACCAATCTCAATGGATGAGTACTGTCAACACATGAACCTTTATTTTATATTGATAGAGATGTAATTTTTATTACTAAAATATTTCGTTCAACACATGACCAATCTCAATGGATGAGTACTGTCAACACATGAACCTTTATTTTATATATTCTTTATTTTTCAATTTGGAATGAGGCCCAATCAATTACCATATAAAGTTAATTATATGGATTTTCATACATTACACACATATAATAGCATTGAAAAATAATCAACCATCAACCAAAGTGCACTACACTGTATAAGCATCAAATATAGATATCTAACGCTTATAACAGCCTGTCAATCGATCGATCGACATATTTAATCAATCAGGATGAGTGAACTTCAAATTTCATCCTAACACCCGTGTGGGGTTTCAAACAATCCAACACAGATTTTAGTTGTGCAGTTGGGCGATGTGTAAAATTTATCGACCCAATAAATGTCCTTCAAATAGGTGTACATAAACAAACCGTTCGGTTTGTAAATGAATATTTTATTTTATTCACTTCACGTTAAAAATTATATTTTTAACGATAAAAACATTTTATTCCAACATATGAATTTCTACTCAGTTCATTCTTTAAATAAAATGATATTTTTATTTTTCTAACATATTTTAGAAAATTTCGGCGGCATAACGGCACGATACTAGAAACGGGACGAGGCCTAGCGTTATCCCCAGTCTAGTGAAGGCCCACGCCATTCACACATCAATCAAATTCACCAAACAACCAATTCAAATCAAGTCATCAAATTAATTTTTGCAACCAAACAAACAAGTCCATGGTCTGTGGACGATTGTGTCGGGTGCTACTAAGCACCGTCTGCATCCTAGTATATATATATAACTAGAAAAGAAATTGAAAGGTGAGAAATTCTCACAGATAGCTATCCAATATCACGACTCTTCATTTAGAGAAGTCTTCGTCGTTATCGCATCTTCGTTGCCCGTAGCCACTACATATATAAAAATCGAATTTTTACTTCGTTATTCAATATATAAAAATCGAATTTTTACTTCGTTATTCAATATATAAAAATCGAATTTTTACTTCGTTATTCAATATATAAAAATCGAGTTTTTACTTCGTTATTCAATATATAAAAATCGAATTTTTACTTCGTTATTCCATATATAAAAATCGAGTTTTTACTTCGTTATTCAATATATAAAAATCGAATTTTTACTTCGTTATTCAATATATAAAAATTGAATTTTTACTTCGTTATTCAATATATAAAAATCGAATTTTTACTACTATGTTATATAGATAAAAATTGAATTTTTACTACTATGTTATATAGATAAAAATCGAATTTTTACTACTATGTTATATAGATAAAAATTATATTTTTATCACGCTATTTTCCACCTAAAGATTTCGCCTTTTCTAAAATAAAGATTTCGCCTTTATAAACACATAGACTTCGCCTTTTCAAATTTGAAGATTTCATCTTTATAAAAATCTCATTTTTATTTTTCTACACATATAAAGATGATATTTTTAATATTCCTATCATATAAAGATTATATTTTTAACTTTCTACCTAACCAAAAATCATATTTTTACATCTTCTATATAGTAAAGATTATATTTGTAATACTTTAAAAATATAAAAATCATATTTTTAATACTTTAAAAATATAAAAATCATATTTTTAATACACTACTTATATCAAAATATCGTCTTTTCATATTTAAATCATTATAAAAATCACATTTTTATTTGGTTTTCAAACGAATAAAAATCACATCTTTATTTGGTTTTCAAAATCAAATAAAATCAGTTTCTAAAATCAAAGAAATAGCCACAAATAAAAGGGATTACAAAGGTCACCTCGATTTGGGTTTTCTGCGAAGAAGGGGGGTGTGCTGCGCGTTCATCAGTGGGTCGGGGGGGGGGGAACTGGTGGCGCGCGATTCAAGGGGGCGGTGGAGGTGAGGCGAACGGCGGGCTAGGGCTTGCAGTCGCGGAAGAGGAAAAAGGGGGGGGGGGAGAAGCAACTGCGTCGGTTCTTCGATTGGGGGGGGGGGGGGTTGGGCGGCTCGTCGATCAGAAAAGGGGGGGAGGGGGCGAGGCTGCGGCCAACTCTGGAGGTGGGGGGGGGGGGGGGGGATCGTCGTCGATGACGAGGGGGGGGCTGCGCGATTCCGTCATCGTCTTTTTTTTTTTTTTGATTCTGAATCGAATGAAGGAGAAGGGGGGGGGGGGCAGCAGAATTTAAGGGGAGGAGAGGAAAGATTTTATTTTTTTATTATTTTTAATTCAATTTAGTTGACTTTTGCATACGACCTCGAAACGAGACCCACCGCCTGTCGCCCATAGCGTTTTACCCCTATTCCGAACACAATGGAATATGTATCGTAGGCTGATTTGATTGTCTTGATCAGTTTCCATTGAATTTAAAGTATAATCTATATATATTCAATTTGAACGTATATTTCAATTTACCGGGGTCACGTACTAACTAGAAAAATTCTCGAAAAATATTTTCTAGCTTCGTATTGACGATACGGTCCTAACAAAACTAGTTTCGTCGAATTCTGAGACCGTTAGAAAAATGACCAATTTCCAGTCGATTAAAATCAACTGAAACTGGTCAAACGCGTTTTCCTTTGCCACGCTCACATATTGATTCGAAATTTTTTGAAATTTGAAACCTAGCAATAACTTGACATCACGGACCCTACAAAACTGGTTTCGTCGAAATCCGAGGTCGTTTGCAAAATGTCTATTTCTATGGGCCTGAATTCCATAGCGACTATTCAGAATTTTCAACTGGACATATCTTTTGATTCCCGCTATGAAATCTTGATTTGTCGGATTCGTTGGAAAGATATTATCAATTAGATCCTATTATTTTTGGTTTCACTAAAATCCGGATTATTTTGCACCCGGTATGTTCAATTGAAGTTTGAAATCGAATTATCGAACTACCGCGCCATTTTCAATTCTATTTATAATTATATATAAATATTTATATTCTAACGACGACGTATATAATATATACGTTCTAATTATATTCAAAATAAATTTCTCGTCGATATTATTTAAAATAATTCATTTTAAATAATCAAAATTCGCTAAAATTGCCAAAATAAAAATTTTTAAACTGGCCCAGATTTTCCGGGTTATTACATGAACGTATATTCAAAAATTTAATATACCGGATAGATATAGAACCGCACTCTAGTAGCCCAGAGATGTTCTGATGGTGGTTCGAAACATCATTAGCATTTATTTTCGAGTGACGAAGGTGTGATATCTATATATTTCCATTAGACTGGTGTGAGAACCAAAACTTACATAGATTTATTTGTTGTGATTTGGCATCAAAAACATGATTTTTTGTATATATATCAAAATTATGAATTTGAAACGTTAATCCACTAATTTATTGATGTTTGTGTTGTTTGTTTATTTGTTGATAATTTTGAACCATTTAGCCTAATTGAATCACAAATTGAACTATATTGAAAATTGGTCGCATTTGCTTGCATATACATGTGCTTACATTGAACAGGTCATAGCAAAGAGGCTAGAGCAGAGAATAAAATTTGTTTGCCCGACGAATAGGTACATGTTTACTATAATTTACTGTTTTGTTTGGGTGATTATGATTTTATGAGCCTATTGGCTAGCCGCTTAGCTTTTTCTTTTTGAGATCAGAAGGCCTGTATGGCAATTTCGGGATTTTCCCGTGGCTCCCGGTGCAGAGGAGGTTATTGCGAAATTTTTCGAAAATTTAGGGTGTTAGCCAAATTTTTGAAAATTTGAAAATTCTCAGAAACTGAAAAGTTGGAGAATGGAAGCCAGATCGAACGTAGAGCTGATTAATCAAACCACTTTCGGCTTCGTTCCTTTTCGGGGACGAAAAGTTTTAAGTGGGGGAGATTGTAATAACCCGGAAATTCTGAACCAGTTTAAAATTTTTACTTTGGCAATTTTACGAATTTTGATTATTTAAAATAGATTATTTTAAATAATATCGACGGAAAGTTTATTTTGAATAGAATCGAACGTATATATTATATACGTCGTCGTTAGAATATAAATAATTATATATAATTATAATAGGAATTGAAAATGGCGCGGTAGTTCGATAATTCGATTTCAATCTTCAATTGAATGTACCGGGTGCAAAATAAACCGGATTTTAGCGAAACCAAAAATAATAGGATCTAATTGTGAATATCTTTCCATCGAATCCGAAAAATCGAAATTTCATAGCGGGAATCAAAAGATATGTCCAGTTGAAAATTCTGAATAGTCGCTATGGAATTCAGGCCCTTAAAAATGGGAATTTTGCAAACGACCTCGGATTTCGACAAAACTACTTTTGTTGGATTCGGGATGTCAAATTATTGCTAGATTCCAAATTTCATAATTTTTCCAATCAATATGTGAGCGCGGCAAAGGAAAACGCGATTGACCAGTTTTAGTTGATTTTAATCGACTGGAAAATGGCCATTTTTCAAACGGTCTCAGAATTCGACGAAACTAGTTTTGTTAGGACCATATCATCAATACAAAGCTAGAAAATATTTTTTTGGAATTTTTAGAGTTCGTATGTGACCCCGGTAAATTGAAATGCGCGTTCAAATTCAATATATAGAGTTATATGTTGATTTTGATGAAAACTGATCGAAACGATCGAATCAGCTTGCGATACATATCCCATTGTGTTCGGAATGGGGGTAATTAGCTATGGACGACAAGCGGTGGGCCTCGTTTAGAGGTCGATAATAAAAGTTGCTTTTTGGTGAAAAAATAAAATAATTAAATAATAAAACTTCCCTTTCCTCTCTCCTCACCTTGTCCTTCCACTTCAGCCCCCCCGATTCATTTTTCAAAATAGAAAAGGAAAACAAAACTAACTAATCCCGTCGCCACCCCCTCCGTTCACCCTCGCGCCACCGCGCTCCTCCACCCATCGCCGATGAAGCCCCCCCTCGTCAATCTTCCACCTGCCACGCCCACTCCTTCCTCACGCGCCAGCTCATCCCGCGAGACCCTAAACAGAGACGCCGCCCTCCCCTTCCAACCGCGCTTCAGGCGCAGCGACCCCCACCTCCTCCGACCCGACCATCCTCACTCCGAACCCACTGCACCACCGTTGCAGCCACCGCAGGCCCCACATTCAAGCACCCATCGCGCAGAGCCTCCAACTGTCGAGCCCTAGCCCCTGTCGCACCCGCTGGAGCTCCGTTCAAGGCTGCACTCCCCCTTCCTTCACTGAACAAAATAATGCAGTAAGTTTTTCTATTTTTATTTAATCCTCCTTTAAAAATAATACGATTTTTATTTTTTTGAATACAAAGCAAAGAAGGGATTTTTATTTGGTTAAAGGTCTGATTTTTATTTGGTTAAAGATCAGATTTTTAAACGATGAAAGGTCGGATTTTCATATATAGGTAGAGTAAGTAAAAATTTGATTTTTAATTTAGAAAAGCTTCAATTTTTAGAACGTGAGAAAAAATATTATTAGCATGGTTTTTAAAAAATAGAAATAGCAATATTTTTGTAAATAAAAATATCATTGTTTTGTAAATAAAAATAGGATTTTTATAATATCATAGCGAAGTAAAAATTCGATTTTTATATATTGAATAGCAAAGTAAAAATTCGATTTTTATATATTGAATAACAAAGTAAAAAATTCGATTTTATATATTGAATATCAAAGTAAAAATTCGATTTTTATATATTGAATAGCAAAGTAAAAAATTCGATTTTTATATATTGAATAGCGAAGTAAAAATTCGATTTTTATATATTGAATAGCGAAGTAAAAATTCAATTTTTATATATTGAATAGCGAAGTAAAAATTTGATTGTTATATATTGAAAAGCAAAGTAAAAATCTGATTTTTATATATTGAATAGCGAAGTAAAAATTCGATTTTTATTTATGTAGTGGCTATGGGCGACGAAAGTGACGAAAGGCGAGAACGACGAAGACTTCTACAAAAGAAGAGTCGAGATGATTGGATTAGCTATCAGTGAGAACTTCTCACTCTAAATTTCTTTTTCTAGTTATATATATACACGGATGCAGATGGTGCTTAGCAGCACCCGACACCCGTCATCCACAGACCATGGATGGCTTGTATGCTTGTTTGATGTGTTGTGAAATTTGTTTGTGTTGTTGATGTGAAATCGATAATATAAATTAATGTGTTGAAAGGAAATAAAATATTTATATAGTTAAAAATATTTTATCGTTAAAAATATAATTTTTAACGTGAAAGTGAATAAATAAATATTTATAAACGAATCGGCCGATTTGTTTATATACACTGATTTGACTGATATTGATTGGGTCGATAAATTTTACACATCGCCCAAGTGCACAAATAAAAATATGTGTTTGTTGATTTGAAACCCCACATGGGTGTTGGGATGAAATTTGGCGTACACTAATCCCAATTATTTAATTGTATGTCGATCGATTGTTCGACAGATTGTGTAAGCGTTGATTATTTATATTTGATGCTTATGCAGTTACGTGGTGCACTTTGGATGATGGTTGATTGTTTGTCATTGCTATTATATACATGTGTTGTGTGGAATCCATATAATTAACATTATATGGTGATTGATTGGGCCTCATTCCAATCGGGAAAATAATGAATATTATAAAAGAAAATTCATGTGTTGAATATAAAAATAGTCATGTGTTGACGATGTTCATGTGTTGAAACTATTCATGTGTTGAGTAAAATATTTTAAATAATAAAAATTACATCTTTATCATATTTAAAATTAGAACTACTTCACGGTCGAGTCTGATTGAAAATCAAACGATAGATACCATAATTTTATAAAATATTTTACATAACAAAAATAGTGATGTGTTGACAGTACTCATGTGTTGAGATTAGTCGTGTGTTGAAAGAAACATAGATTCATGTGTTGAATAGAATAATTATTCATTTGTTGAATAGAATAAAGAAGTTTTTGAAAAATATAAAGCCGTGTGGATCAGAGATGCGTTATTTTGACGCGAACGATATTTATATCAATTTTATTCGTTTTATAATGGATATTGGAAAGTGATTTCAAAATTTAATATTTTGAAATGAAATTCAAATTAAATTAGATTAAAATTCAAATTGAAATTTTATTGAATCAATTAGAAAATGAATTCGAATCGAATAGAAAATGAATTCGATTCGAATTGAGTAGAAAGTGAATTTGAATTGGAATTGAATAGAAATGAATTCAAATTGAATTAAATTGAAATTGAATTGAAACGAATTAGAATTTGAATTGAATTGAAATGAATTCGAATTGAATTGAAATCAAATCGATTTGAATTGAAGATGAAGTTGAAATTGTTTGTGAAACGAATTTAAAACGATTTATAAAATACGTTTTAAAAGGAAATCGACGAAATATATAATATATATATATATATATATATATAATATAATGGCCTGGATAGAACGCGCCGCGCCACGGCAGTTCGCGAATTTCGACCATTGACTTCGAATTGACGTTGCGGGAGATCCTACCGTCGGATTCTCCTAAAACCGGATTCGTTTGGTTCGTATCAAAAAGAGCTTTCCAATGAATATTAGAAATTTGAAATCGAATGGTTGGATTTGGAATTATGTCCAAATCAATTTCAGAAAAGGTCGCTGTAAGTGCAGTTCGATGACCGTTGATGGAAATCGACTGTACGGGCCTGGATAAAATTATTAAACATATTAATAATTTGTGTAAAATATTAATATGTGAATTGGAAAGAACTGGGATGAAAAACTCCACATTTGAAATGATAAAAATAGATTTTTATCGAAATGAACTAGTTTTGAAGTAGGATTAAAATCAATTTATTTTTGAAATAAATAAATTGAATTTGAAAGTGGTTTTAAAAATAATCAAAATTCCCAATACGTGAATTGGACTGGATTTGAATCGAAATTATCTTCGGAATATTTCGATGTTGGATTTCGTGATTATACAAATATTGTTGTGGGAATTTGAAAGATATTTTATTTCGATATTTCCAATACGATATTTGTTGGTTTCAGGATTTGATATTGAAAATAAGCCGATATATTTTCTATTCAGAGCCTTGTATTTAATATCAAATATGATTTGGGTTTGTCGTGAATCGTGTTTTAGATGACATTGGTTCTTTAACCCAGTTAAAAGCAGGATATTGATTTTTGAAAAGATTAAAACTAAGTGAAGTTTTAATGAATCTTTAATTAGATTGAAATGTGAATTGATAAGTTAAATTATCAAATCTGAAAGGTGATCGAGAATGGAGTACCACCAGTTTTGCTCCAAAGCGATAGTTAAATCTTTAATTAGATTTGAACGTGAAATGGTAATTAATTTTACCGATAACACCTTGGTGTTAGATATGGAGTATTACCAGTTTTGCTCCATGGGATGAATAGGTTGGGATTGGAAAATAAAATAAATAATGACTTCGGTGTGGTTCGCTAATCCCGACTAGTTAGAAATGATATCCAAAGGAAGATTATAGAATAAATTTAGAAGAATTTATCTTGGATAAAATTAATGGGAACCTTTCCCTAAGAATGTGATTTCGTGAATAAAAGAATATTCTGAATTGGAATGAGGCGTTCGTTGTGTTTGTGTAACATTTGTTTATTATATACGTGGGTTATTCGGAAAGGCCGGGTTTATACCCATTCTGAATAACCGATTCGACGAGATGTCGAAGATGAAGACGGTGGTTGAAGACCGGAAGTCTTCACATCGTTTGGGTGATTACTGATGATCTCGATTGGGCTGTACACCCAAGATGAGGGAAACAGTTGGTGATCTTCCAGACCTACTTGGAGATCGATGGATATGCGAGGAAAGTGCCTCCGGTTTCGTTCAGACCCAGAACGAACTTGTAAATGGATTGTGTGTTTGACATTGGATTTTATTCTGTGTTGATTGATCTCTATTAAATATACATCTGTTTGGCGGCGGAGAATTTATTCTCTTGCTTAACGCCCTTCTCTGAGACGTACGAGCTCAGAGGTTGTATATCGATGGACATCAGTTGCATGGAGTGAATTGCCAGTGTGGCACGCGTAAGTGGCAATTGATCAAGGCTTCTGTTGCAAAGCAAAGCCTTGTGGCTGATGATCAAAGCATGGTCTGTGTGGCGAAGCTTTGTGTATAACGTGAATTCGCGAGCCTCACACCTCGGTATGAGTCAAAAACGGGATAGTGACTGCAGGGAGAGCACGACGTTTCTTTCTAGCTATGGAGGTGTCAGTGACCTACCAGCCCTGACATTTATATACTTTTCACCTGTGTGGTTGTTGGATACGAGGCACCTTGGATATAGGTCTGTAAGGACCGGGAAACGTGTGCTCAGGAATTGCCAATCCTCAAAAGTAAGAGAGGACCGGCCTTGAAGATCCAAGGATTGTTGTGTGCGGTCCTGAGACATTTGCTAGAGTGTCTCGAACGGAGAGGAGCTTGCCCCTTGCCTTGACTCATGATGGAATCCAATTTTCAATACGTGATAATTCGGTTTTATTTGTAGAACCTAGTATGGCGACATAGTGGTATGGGTCATTCATGCCGTCTATGATTGATATTTATGATTGAAACTATTTTGACACTATACACTTATAATAGTATCAAATAATGTGTTTTTAACGTATCAAGCATGCTTTGGCTATTATAAGGTAAAAATCTTATCCTCCGGCTTGCGTTGCATTGTGTGATGGGACCTGGGTCTTATAACAGCTTCATTTTTCTTTATTTAGCATTGCGCCGTTTGTTTTATGCACTAGTATTCTTGGGAGGAAACCCGTTCCGTGTCATACGGCGTGGTCCCTTGAATTACTATCTTTAAAAATAAAGATTAATAACTGTTTTAGTTCTCACACCAGTCACATGACTGGCCTGGAGTTTATTGTTTTAACCTAAACTCTGGGTGCCCCTATTTTCGACACGGGCAGCTAGTAGTTTTGGTTTTGCAGATTTATATCCATAGGGTCCTGATTTACAGCTGGAACGATGCTCGGAAAGCTCTGTATCCGTATATCACTTTCAGTTGTGCTTTTGTATATTTTTCCGCTGCTATGTAATTTATTGTAATCTCTGATATTTGTCGAATGTAATTTATTCATTTATACTCTGTATATTCTTGTATCTGATGGAATTGTTGTAATAACAATGAAATGTTCTTCCGTCTGCGTTCTATTTTGTCCTGTTCTCAATTCTATCCGGGCTTTCCTTCACGGGGAAGTTCGGGTCGTCTCACCGTTAAACCTATAGGTGTCCCTAGTAGGACGAGTGGTGTCTCGTGAGGGTTTTCAGCGGATACTACCCACAAAATCCAAATGCAGTGTGCTATGATTCTAAAGAAACTACATGAATGCAATGGACATATGCAAAATAAAAACAAAAAATGAAAACAAGACTTGTTTAACGTGGTACAACAAATTAAATTAACAATTTCTAGTCAGTTGATTTTATTTTAGATATCTCAACTTGTCACAAATTTTCAATATAAATCAAGTTTTCAAATGTTAAATTCCAGTTTGGCCAGTTAGTTCAGTCGATAACATAGTGCAACCATGAAATAAATTCTTAGTTTTCTTGTCACAGTTTGTAAAGTGGTATTCTAATTTCCTTGTGTATGGCTAGTCAAATCAATAAGGTCATGAAATGTTTGGGCATCATCGCTTATTCTCTATCGCTATAAAATTAAAATTTATGATTAAGTACATACACCTAACTCAGAAGACCAAGGTTTACCACCCATGCACTGCCTCGCGGACTAACGGAGAGTGGGTAAAGAGCTTGGCGGATTGTGCAAACCGACTTTGACTTTGTCAACAATGTGTCGGTAATCCTTAGGTGTCCAATCTCATAAAATGAGACCAAGATATTCCAACGTTGACTTTGTCAACAACATGTCGGATAGAGCTTGGCGGGTTTGCACACCAACGCTTGATATACAAGCAATGTTGGATACCCTTGGATTACTATTATTATTATTATTGAAAATTTAAGAACAAGAGAGATTACGCGAATTCAGCTTAACGCAACTTAGTTTTAAAGATTCGAAAAGCCAATATAAGTATTTTAAGTCCTCCACTCAGTAAACAAAGACTACAATTTAGAATAAACTTCATGGCCATCACCTAAGAATCTCCCTATGTACCAGTTACACAATTATCCCTCAAAATTCAACTTTTCATTATATTTCTTATTTGATCTTAGCTGAGAGAAAAAAATACTATCAACTGATTAACAATCCTTAACTTATTTTGTTGTATCAATCTAAAATGAGTCATGTTTCAAAAAAAAATGGCATGTTACTACAATCTAAAATGCATGATGGTCCTATTTAAATGGATGAAAATGAAAAGAAAGAAAAATAAAGAAAAAACGAAAATGAATGAAATGCAGACTCCCCCCACACTTGGACAAAACAGTGTCCACACTGTAGCACGTTTCCTAAATTTGAATGATAAAACCCATAAATGGATTTGATGCAAAAAGATTTGCAGAATGAAATGCAGCCTAACTATATGTAAGAATGGATCATATGTACAATGATATATGTGTTTACGATGCATGTGATGCAAAGAATGCCACCAACTTTTCCCCCCAAACTTGGTTCTAGCCCGATGAATTTCATTCCCACTATGTCTAGGCATGTTTTCTAATAAGCAAAAGGTTTTGAAAACCATCTCATCTTTATACCTAGATTTATAGTCCAGTAGATAAATGTCCAGGGTCATCCTAACATGAAGTTTTTCAAGAAAGCCAGCATTCCAAAAATAATTCATGTATTCCACAAATTTGTCAGTGTAATTGTTCAAAAATTTGTGATCGTATATAAACTCAGTTGCAATCGTGAAATTTAATTTCTGAGTGTTGTTCAAGATTATGTGATCACATTTCTCAATTTGATTCATTGACAACATATTTTTGACACTGACAACTTCAAATTCGTTGGAAGTTTCCTCATTTGGAAACTCATCCTCATACAATCCAAAAAATTCATGTTCATTAAAATCCTTTTCCAATTCTGAGTTTTCAAAAAATTCAACATTTTCATTTTGTTCAAATTCAAAAATTTCAAGTTTTTCGCACCCTGAAAGAGAGAGATCAAAATCTGAGCTTAAATCGTTTTCCTGAAAAGAATCGAAGTCCAAATCATTTGTTGAATTTTGAACAACTTCATTTAGATCGTTATTCTTAATTTCCAAAGTTGTTATCTGAAAATTTTCACTATCAGTAAAGAATGGATTATTTTCTGATTTATCGCTTGTTTGAATTTGATTTTGATTTTGTTGCTCTCGTTGTTCTTTCAAAGATGCCATTAAACAAACAAGTTCATCCATCTTTTTATTTAGCCTTTCTTCACTCTCATTAAAATGACATTCTTCAGAATCATTGATTTGAGAGGTCTCATTTTGGATTTCTTGATTCTCAAAATTATAGGCCACATCAATTTCACAATCATATTATTTCCAATGTAGTAGTTGTTTGAATTTTCATTTTGATATTGGAAATCATCTTGATTGTAAAAATTATGTTCGTAACCAAAATTGCTGAAATTCGAGGGAAACTTGCAATTTTGGTTATTTTCAAGATGTTGATATGGGCTATAATTTTGAAAATTTTGATTTTCAACCTCATATTGATGTGAATCAAAGCTATATTGGGATTCAAAGCTATTTTGATTTGGATGTGGCTCATAATCGAAATTATTGAAATTTGAATTGAAGTCGCAATTTCGATCATTTATATGATTTTGAAAATGTTGGTCAGTTGGAAAATTTTGAAAATTATTGACATGGACTCATGAAATTTTGGAAATTTTTGCTTCATGAGTTGTAATTCACAGTCATACACTTCAAGAGGACGTCTACTCCGATTATTATCCCACATTTCTCTCAATGATTTTTTTGAATCAAACATTTTAAAGAAGTCAAGGCAAGACAGAAATTACTCTCACTTCAAAAATAGTATAAAATACTAAGTTGTGCTCTATTAATTAACTAACTCAATTAGAAGGGGGAAGAGGGTCTTATGGTCGTTCACGTATAGTATAAATACTAAGGGATACGACCAATGTTTTACGGTTAGTATGCAACCTCTTTTGCTAGAAGTTCAAAAAAATTGAACTAATATATATCCGCGATCCAATTATACGAGACAGTCAACTTCACAAAGCACCACTTTTCAATTATATTATTTTGAAATATCTAATCAGATTTTATTATTGAGAAACGATGAGAATGATGACAGTAGTTACGGAAATTTCAACTCACAACAATCAGACAGAATAATTGCAGAAATTAAAAATTGTACATAGCAAGCCGCTGCCCCTGCAGAAGATTTTCACAAGCAATGTCTATATTTTTTTCTTTGCAGCAGAGCACCTGTAGAGTTCAAAAATTATTACAGTGGGGCATGGCTGTCCATCCAAAAAAATGAGTAGTGTCAATGATTGAAATCTCACTATTTGCAATTTCTTTTGATTTCTGAATTCTTGATTTGTTGTTTGAATTCCTTTTGCTTTGGCCTTGAATCATTTTCTTCTTCTTCTTTTTTTTAAACAGAAAAGAAACAAACTAAAAGAAAAGAGGAAAAAAAATCTCAAGAGGAAAAGAAACCAACTCAGCTAGAGGAAAAAAAAAACTAAACTCAAAATAAATTAATAAAGCTAATAAACAAAGCTTGACTCAACAAGACCAAAAGCAAAAATAAGCTCAACAAAAATGATGATAATGAAAACCGGCTCACAACAAATCTGCACAACTCAAAAATAGCAACCAACTTCACAAGTATGTCACTCAACCAAAAATCTTGACCCTTTCTATATTTATTCAAATCAACCTAAGCCAAAAGATGGAACAAATCAATTGCTCAAAATAATTAAAGTAACCACATCTAGTTTCTCCACTTTACATGCCTTAATAAAAGGATACAAATCACGCACCAATCAACAAAAATCAAGTTGACCTCTTTCCTTTCCTTCTTTTTTTGTGTGGAAATGAAAACCAGCTTATTGAAAACGAGCAAGTTAATCCAACCAATTTAGGAGCACACTATAGTTAAACATACACCACCAGAACCAGTTGAATAAACAGATGAAAGCACTCAACAGACCGCAATTACACCCCAAAAAAAGGAAATCTCACCCTTTTTTTCTTTTTTCTTTTTTTCTTTATTTTTGGAATCAAATCAAATAAAATAAATGAACTCAAAAAGAATCAGTACACGCCCAAACAATCTCGCATAAACCACACTCAACTTTTAACGCACCCCTTCTTCTTTGTTTCAAATCGAGTTTGCGAATTAGGTATTTGATAGAGGGTGTGGGCTGCTGAGATTTGAATTTGTGGTTTGTTTGTGAAGGGATGATAGGGGATGGTGAGAGATGGGTCTTTGATAGAAACGTGTGGTGATGAGATTTGGGTATCAGGGTGATTGGAGATTGTTGTGCTTGCTGAGTTTGTGGGTGGATGAAGATGGTTGGAAAGGGAGGATGATAAAGAATGGACAGGGTTTCTTGTCTAGGTGAGGATGATGGGTGATGAAGGCAGTGATGGAGGAAGTTTGTTCGATTGAACTTTATATGGCAGATGTATATTGAAGGATTGGTGATTGAGAAATATGAAGAATAAAGGCCTAAGAAAGAATGAAATAGGGAATGTATGAAGAGAGAACAGGAAAGAAATTAAAGCACTGGAAATGTACAGCAAGGAAAGAAAATCTAATCCAAAGAATTTATTTATTTTATTTTTATCGTTGTAGAAAGAGAATAGGAAAGAAACAAATGAAAAGAAAAAATGAAAAGAGAGATTAGAGGAAGTGAGAGAGAGTTGTAATAGGAAAGCAATTAGTAATAAAAAAATCGCAAGTTTTTTTTTTGTTTAATTTGAAAAAAGAAAAAAAAAGTGTGTAGAAAGGGAAGGAATAAATAAAAAAAGAAAGGAAAGAAGTTATTGAAAATGAGAAAGAAGTTTGCAAGGAAATAAATAAATAAATAAAAGCAAGTTTTTTTTAAAGTAAATTTGAACAAGAAGAAAGGGAAAGAAATTAATGGGAAAAAAAAGAAACAAAATGGAAAGGAGGAAATAAATAAGGAAAATATGAGAAAAAATTGTAAAAAGAGAAAGAAATAAACAATGAAAATGAAAGGAAAATCAAGGAAAACTGGCAAGATTTTTTTCTCTCTTGTTTAAAAGATTACAGTATCAGCAAATAATACCAAATCAACTAATCAAGATTTATATATATATATACACACACATATATACAAGTAAACAAAATAAAAATAAACCCAACACGATCAGAGAAGAAGGTGCTGCTGTGATGGGGTGGAAAAGGTGATCGGTTTTAGATGTTAATGCTTGTTTGGAGGAAAAAGTGTTGAACGATGACAATTTCGTGAAACGGTGATATGGCTTGGTAATGATGTTTGTAAGATTGTGGTATGTGTCGATAAGGAGGAAGGGGCTTTTGACTGGTGAAAGAGATAAGGTTTTGCTTTGGGTAGTGATTAGAGATTGGTGGTGTAGAGATGATCTGCGGATGGTAGGGAGGATGGATGGTGATTGTTAGAGATTTTGTAGGAAGAAATTGGACAACGAAAGTATACAGCAAGGGAAAGAAAAATTCAGAAAGATTTATTTTTTTAATGTGGAAAGAAACTGTATTATGGAAATAAATAAATGAGAAGACCCTTTTTTTAGAAGAGTGGTTGAAAAGAAGAAAGAGAATGTAGAAGATTGGAGAAAAAAAATGGAAAGAGGGAAAAAAATAAAGGGAATTGAAAGATTTTTTTTGTGAATTTGTAAAAAGTAAACAGTAGTAGAAAAAGAAAGAAACTGAGAAAAAGGAAGAGAATTAAGGTAGAGAAGAGAATCAAGGCAGAGGAACAAATTTATAAAAGGAAATTTTTTTTTTTGTTTAAGAAAATTGTAAAAGAAGAAGGATGTGAGATATTGGGAAGGAAATTGTGAAGAGAAAGAAATCGGAAGGAAAAAAAGGAATTGTTATTTTTTTAATTGTTATAAAAGAAGAGAGAGAAAAAAAATGGAAAAGGAAAAATTTGAAAAAGGGAAAGAAATAAATGAAAAGAAAATAAAATAAAGGATTTTGTAGAGAAAGGGGGGTTGATTGAGAAGAAATAGAAGGAAATCAGGCAAGAGAGAGAAAAATGGAAAAGGATTTTTTTTTTAGTTTTGTAAAAGAAGGAAAGCTATACATTGAAAACAGGAAAGAAAGCAAAGAAAATTTGGCAATTCTTATTTATTCTCTTGTGTAAAAGATTTCAGTATCAATGAATAATACCAAATCTAACAACCAAGAATTTTTTTATATACAAGAAATTAAAATAAAAAATAAAAATAAAAACTAACACGAATTAGAAATTAAATAAATAATAAAATTTAATCGTTACCACCCGGCAACGGCGCCAAAAACTTGATCGTCGCTTTTCTATGAACTAGAAAAGCGCAAAATTTTAAAATAAATTCTGCAAGCGCACAGATCGTGTAGTATGCAGGTCGAACACAGGGAGGTAAATTAAATCAAATTATTTATATAATTTCGTGGGCGAGTTAGATAAATCTTGAAGATGGGATAAAATTGAAATTACAATTCAGTTCAGAACAAATCTAATTGAATCGATAACTAAAGTTGTAATTATCAATAAAAACAAGTAAAACTGCAATTGATTGAATTATAGATTTGAATCTAATCGAATCTATAATCAATTCAATGATTAAAAATAAAACAGATTGTGGGAAATAAAATTGCAGATTAGAAATAAATTAACAGGAAAATAAAATTAGGATTACCGCTGAATCTAATCAGATGGTCAATCACTAAGGAATATTAAAATTGCAATAGCAATTGTGTTATAGCAAATCTAATTGAATAGACAACACATATTGCCATGAAAATAAAATTTACAGAATTAAAAGAAAAGAGAGATTTATTAATAGAGAATAGAATACAGGAAAATTGGGATGGTATTTACAATAGATACAAGGTGTATTTATAAGAATGTAGTCCCCTTTCTATGAAAATAATAAGGCCAAAAATGATATAAATTCTTTCCACAGATAAAGGAATATTCCTTTCATGGTGCTTGATTTGAAAAATTGTAATCAATGTATTCCTTTTTATGTGTGGCACGGTCAGTGGGAAGATAAGCATATGCTTAATTGGAGATTTGTAATCAAAGTCTTCCCTTTCTCTTTGCATGGAAATTAAATGTGATTGATTGGATTTGAATTCTTGGAGAGGATTGCGCCAAATTAAATGTGAGCTACAACTTCTTTTGCAATCGAGATAGCGTTAATATGGAGAATTTTCTTTGAAATTGGCCTTTAATTGAAACGAATGAGACATTTATTGATAACCTGTGAAAATACACCAAAAATACCAAAAGTAATATTTATTTATTTACAAAAGATAAAATATAAGAGCATAAAATAAACACATTTCTTTGTTAATCAATCATACTTTGTTCTGGATTCCCCACCACATGCACAATTGTTAAAGTTGGTATTGGTAGAGAGTATGACAATAATGACTCCGGTCTCTTCAACAACCAAAGGTTATATTTTTCAAATTTAAAATCATATTTAAGTATCATAAATCAATTAACTTTAAGTATTAATCAATCAACTCAAAATAATTTATTATTGGCTTCAAGTTTTGAATATCAAATCTTTTAAGTTTCAATTTTGAAATTATCACTTATTGATCGAAATTTTGGTTTAAATCACTTCGGACCTATTAGCTCGGATTGAACAGATTTTATTGAAATAGTTAAAGTGACTTAAAATAGTTAATGTGTGTGTATATATATATATATATATTATTATAAAAGAGCTTTTGTTGAGATAGTTAAAAAAAACAGCTATAAAGTTTAATAGAGAAATAGTTTAACTAAATAGTTTTATATAAAAAGTAGTTATGTAGGGATTTTTTCAATTTAAGTAACATAGTTTGATTTAATTAGCAGTAATATAAGTATTTAAATAACTAATCCAATTCAAATCAACTATTCATATTATAAAATCCGATTTATCATCAATCTAAGACTTTAAAGTCCCATTCAAATTAACGTAAGTTTCACTGGAACAAATTTCCAATTATTAGTTTACAATGTAATTATATTTCTAAACCATTACATTAATTCACTTTTGTAAATTAAATTCTAAGATCATTTTATTACATTATATTTCAAACTATCATTCATTGTTTACTTGTTAAGTAAATCTCTCGAATCACATTTCTTTAACTTCAATACTAATTATATTCTCTAAATAAAATCTTTTATTAATTAAAACTTTAATAAAATTAGATCCTACCATTGCATAGTTTTGATTAAAATAAACCTAATATCTGATTCTTTCTTTAAATTAATTTTTTATTAAAGTTTTTAATTTAAAATCTTTCTATTGTAATAAATTAAGTTAAACTTTCATTAAATTTTATTAAAACAAATCTTTTATATTAACTTGAAACCATTTTAAATTGAATTATTATATAAATTTTGTTATATTATAACAAATTAATCTACACTATAAAATCTAGTTTAAATCTAATATTAACTTTTTATAAAATATTTTTTTGCAATAATTTCATTAAATCAATTTTCACTTAAACTTTCATAAATTCAAGTGGAATTCAAGTTGTATTTCTTTCCAACATTAATTTGTACACAATTTTAAATACAATTCAAAATCAATTTGTTAAAATTGATTTATAATTATAACATTTTTAGAAAATAGTTTTTTATTGACCACGACATCCGTACATATTTTTCTACCCTATGGTCAAGTGAATCGAGTTTGTATCATTTCAACTCGTTTAACTAATTTACCAGTATATATATCATTTCAACCTGAATCCCAATAATTCAATTTAAATTTCTAAATCTATACTGTCATTTGGGTATGTCTCATTTCAACCATACTGACTTTTCCTAAATCTACAGGGAACTTGAATTCGATAAAAATTATAAAGCATAGCATAACACATAAATCACATCCAAATCATGTAATAAATGTCAATAGTGTCTGTGTCACATGTGCACCAGTTCATACAAATTCACCATGAATTTTCTAAAGCAGTCATAATATTTCATTTAACATCTCAAATTTTTAATTTACTTAAATAAACCATGTTAGTCGTAAGTGACAAAACTCACCTTTTGAGGCAGGGTGTAACAACCCGGAATTTCTGAACCAATTTAAAATTTTTATTTTAGCTATTTTAATGGATTTTGAATATTTAAAATGATTTATGTTAAATAATAACAACTAAATTTTATTTTAAATGAAGTTAGAACGTATAAATTTATTTTAATTATAAAACGAGCTTGAAGTGGCGCGGCATTTTGAAAATTCGATTTTAAATTTCAAATAAATATACAGGATTCAAAATAAATCGGATTTTAGTAATACAAGAACTATTAGATTCTATTTAAAAACATCTTTCCTACGAATGTGAAAAATTGAGATTTCATAATATAAATTGAAATTTATGACCAGTTTAAAATTCAAAATAATCACTATGGAATATATATATATATATATATATATATATTTTAAATAATATACAACCCTTAAAAATAGCCATTTTGCAAACGCCCTCTGTTTTCGACGAAACTACTTTTTTTGGATCCGAAATGTCAAATTATTGCTAGATTCCAATTTTCATAATTTTTGGAATTAATATGTAAGCGTGGTGAGTTTAAACACATTTGGTAATTTCAGTCTGAATTTAATCGACTAGAAAATGACCATTTTTCAAACAATCTCCAAATTCGACGAAATTAGTTTTGTTAGGGCTATATCGTCAAAACATAGCTAGATTTATTTTTCTCGAATTTTTGGAGTCAGTATGCGGTCCCGGTATATTAAAATTTACGTTGAATTCAATTTTGAACGTTATATTAATTTATATTTTAATTTTAAAGAAAAGCATATCAAAATGCTAGAATTGGTTAATGAAACATATTCCATTATGTCCAGAATGAGGGTATTTAGCAAAGGCGATAGTCGTTGAAGTTTGTTTGGAGATTGGATTGATAAACAAGTATTATTGGGATTAAACAATAAATTAATATATATATATACATATATATATATATATATATATATATATATATATATATTGAAAAAACGGAAAACCCTAATCATAATCTTCAGAGCCGCCATTAGGTCCCTTTTCCACGTCCAATTTTTACCGATTTCTCTCACCTTTTTCTTCTAAGTCGATTAATGATTTTCAAAATTTTAAACACGAAATTTTAAGAGCTCGTTGAGATCCATAACATGAACGATGAAGATCATTCTTCATTCAAGGGTTTACGTGATTTGTGGGATCAAATTCGTCGGATATGGGTGAGATTTTCGAGGCAGCCGGATCTGCGAGTTCGCCGTTCTTCCTGGCATGGGTAAAGATAGTCAACGGCTTCGAGGTGGTGATGCTCGATCTTGGTCCAACACTTCAACCGGTGGTGCGGCGGTCGATTATCAAAGAGGACGATGGGTTCATATTTGTCCAGGCAAACGAAGAAGAAGTTCAGTGGATAATTATATTAACAAGGGTAATTAAGGATTGAATGTAATTAATTAAGGGTTAAGGACAATTAATTTATTCCAATGTTTAAATAGTCCTAACTTCTTCATATGGAATCAGAATTAGACTATTTTCAAAGCGTTGGAACCGTGATGATGATATCTACACAATGGAACCGACCAGAACCGAAATGGAGCAAATTAGAATTTGAGGCGAGTTTAAATCCAAACGATACAAAAATTGGGAAATAAACACTGGCGGAGTGGATTCCAATGTGAGAACTCCTCTCTCTAATTATTTTACAGTTAAATATATACTAGGATGCAGTTGGGGCTTAGAAGCCCCCGACACTATTTATTGTACAAACCATGGTTGTTTGTTTGGATTGTATTGGGAAAATTGACTATATTGTTTGTTGATTGTGATGCTGAAATGTTTAAAATATTAAAAATAATTTAATATTATTTTGAGGTAGTTGAAATTAAATTATAAATATTCATTTATAATTTAAACAACGAAAATTGGTTAAATATAAAAATAATTCAAATTGAATTAGAACTAGTTAAATTTATTAAACAGTGATTATTTTAAATCGACTATTGTTGTTTGAAAACCCCACACGGGTGTTGAGATGATATTTGACATACACGAATCCCAATATTTAGTTATATGTCAACCGATGGATCGACAAACTGTGTAACAACCCGGAATTTTGGGACCAATTTAAAATTTTTATTTTAGAAATTTTAATGAATTTAGAGCATTTAAATTAATTTATTTTAAATAATAACGACGGAAAATTTATTTTAGTCGAGGTTAAAAAATAAAAATTATATATATATATATATATATATATATATATGGAAATCTATATATATGTACACATATTTAAACTAATTTTGATTGATCTGGTTGTGATCTTGGATCTAAACATATGTTGTTCATTAAAATATTGTCTATACCATTTTAGTTAGAATAGAAATATTCATTTGTTAATTATCTATTATGTTAATCGAAATTGTTCATTTTATATAGAATTGTTAGGTTAATCAAAATTGGTCATTTTATATAGAATTGTTGTGTTAATCAAAATTGGTCATTTTGGTTAGAATATGTAGTGTAAACAAAAATAACATTTTGGTTATCAATGTTACACTAGGATAAAATTTACATTTTTGTTGTAAATTATCATGTTAGATAAAATTAACATTTTTGTTGTAAATCATCATGTTGTGTTATTGGATTTGTTAATTAACAATTATGTTAATTAGAAAAATAGAGAAACCAAATCATTATGTTATGTTAAATTAGATGTGTCATATAATTTGTATAAATGTTATGTTAAATTAGATGTGTCATATAATTTGTATAAATGTTATGTTAAATTAGATGTGTCATATAATTAGTATAAATGTTATGTCAAATTGGAGGTGTCATTTAATTAGTATAAATGTTATGTTAAATTAGATGTGTCAATTAATTAGTGTAAATGTTATGTCAAATTGGACGTGTCATTTAATTAGTATAAATGTTATGTTAAATTAGATGTGTCATTTAATTAGTATAAATGTTATGTCAAATTAGGGGTGTCATTTAATTAGAATAAATGTTATGTTAAAATAAATATGTCTATACCTTTCTATCGCTTTATAGCACGTACCACATGTTGCACTTACAAAAATTACATTATCATACATTTGTTTGTACTCGCATCAATGCCACATGTTTGTCAAATCAAATTGATAATAAACCAATAAATACTAATTATATTCTCCTTGTTAATTAAATAATTCTAAGAAAGGAAATGAAAGTTTCCTTCTCTAACTACACTCATTAATTAAATAATTTAAAGAAAGGAAATGAAACGTTTTTCTCTCCCCCTCATTAATTGATTACATTAAACGAAAGAAAATGGGAAGTTTCGTCTCTAAATAAATTTAAGTAGTAAATAAATAAAAATTTAATTATATATAATATTATATATACCCTCATAATCCTATAACCCTAATTCTTCATAGCCGCCACCATCCACTATGAATGGCTGAAATTGCCAATCTTTGATCTCTTAATTTCTCACAAACCACTACAAATTAAAAAGAGGATCTCAAAGCCAAAATCTAAGAGGATCTCGAGGCCTTTAAGATCATACGACTATGATCAGAAAACGTTAGGTGTACTGTTCGATTTTGCCCCACAAAGGAGCGCCGCTCGCACGCAAATCTAAGGCAGTGGGGACCACCGAGAGCAAAGTGGCTCCAGCTGGAAGTAGACGGCGGGAATGGCTGCAGCGTGGTAGTTTCATATCGGTAGGATGGCATCTCAGGCAGCGTGCATTTCGAGGTTGAGGCAACGAAGTTGGGTTCCGTCGGCTTCCAGTAATAACATACGATGGAGGAAGAAGGTTTAACCGCTTCATCATGTAATTAAATCTAGTTAATTATGTAATTTAATTAAATATTGTATCCAATGTATAAAAATTGATATCTCATTCATACGACTTCAAAAATTGATGAAATGGGATGCGTTAGAATCGCAAAAATGAGATCTATCTCATGGAACTGACCAGATCTACGTCATACAAATGAAAGTTCCTATTTATTTAGATCTGTAAACACCGATTAGATTAGATCTTGTTCTACATAAATGAATAAAAAGATTCAATTTTTAATATTGTTAGTTTACACAAGATTGTTTCCATTAAAAAGATTCAATTTTAAATGAAATATTATGTATTGATGTGAATCATGTTATGAATGTTGACATCAAAAACATAACTTTTGTTATACGTATTAATGTGAATCATGTTATGAATGTTGACACCAAAAATTATAACTTTTGTTATATGTATTGATTTGAATCATGTTATGAGTGTTGACATCAAAATTTAGAATATTGTTACATGTAGTGTTATGGAAATTTACACCATATGTTAACACCAAAGTTTAATGTGCTTGCATGTATTGATATGAGAAACTGACCTCATCATTGACACTAAAATATTAGTGTAATATGGAAGCGATATGAAATCGATATGAAAATGAACATTATTTTTAGCGTTATGTTAATACATTGAAAATGAACATTATTTTTAGTGTCATGTCTATATACATGAAAATAAACACATTTTCAGCGTCTTTGTTAATACATGAAAATAAACACATTCTTAGCGTCTTTGTTGAAACATGAAAATAAGAATATTTTTAACGTCTTTATGAAATTTTGCGATGACATTTTATTTACATTTTCTATGTAAATAAAAAGAACAAATTTTGCGATGACATTTTATTTACATTTTTTATGTAAATAAAAAGAACAAATTTTGCGATGACATTTTATTTACATTTCTATGTAAATAAAAAGAACAAATTTTGCGATGACATTTTATTTACATTTTCTATATAAATAAAAGAACACATGCATTTATATTTACTTTGTAAATAGGATATGTGTAGAAAAAGAAAACTTTATTTACATTTAGTGTAAATAAACATGATATAGAAAAAAAACTTTATTTCCGTTTAGTGTAAATAAACATAATATAGAAAAAGAAAACTTTATTTACATTTAGTGTAAATAAACATGATGTAGAAAAAGAAAACTTTATTTACATTTAGTGTAAATAAACATGATATAGAAAAGAAGACATTTATTTACATTTAGTTAAATAAATATGTAAAAGAAAAAGAAGACATTTATTTACATTTAGGCAAATAAACATGAAAAAGAAAAGATTATATGTATTTACATAGAGGTAAATAAAACGTGATATAAGAAAAGAGACATTTTTATTTACTATTTAGTGTAAATGAAAATAGGACATAGAAAAAGGAATTATATTTTTATTTGCATTTCAAGATGCAAAGAGAAACATAAAAGAAGAATAATTATACTTTTTATTTGCATTTTTAGATGCAAATAAAACATAGGAAGGAATTACATTTTTGATTTGCAAATTAGTTGCAAGTATGTAAAGCACATTTTTATTCACTTTCTAGATGTGAATGAAAGATATAAAAATAAATAGAACATTTTTATTAACTTTTTAGATGTGAATAAAAATATGAAAAAAAGTACATTTTTATTTGCATTCCATGTGTAAATAAAAACACCATTTTAAAAAGTGAATTTTTATTTGCAAACTAGTTGCAAATAAAAACATGAATTTATAAAGCACATTTTTATTTGTAATTTAGTTACGAATAAAAATAAGACATTGAAAAATATATTTTTATTCACCTTTTAGATGTGAATAAAAACATAAATAAAAAAAATGAATTTTATTTATAATTTAGATATAAATAAAAACAAAGATAAAAAAGTGACAATTTTATCACCATGGTAGATGCGATAAAAGGAGTAGAAATAAAGATTATATTTTATCGTCATTTTAGATGCGATAAAAGAATAGATTTTAAAATTACATTTTCTATGTAATTAAGGGATAAAAGGGAAAATTACATTTTTCAGTGTAATAAAAGATTTAAATAAAAATTTGCATTTTCCGATATAAGTGAAGATTGAATAAAGGATTAACAATAAAAATTTACATTTTTATTGCAATGTAATAAATGAAGAAGAATATTCATAGTTGAAATAGAAATGATAAACAATAAGAACTTACATTTTTAATGTCATATAAGGAATGAAGAAAATGTACTTGTTTTGAAATAGACTTCTGTTCAATAAAACTTGAATACGAAGTGTTGGAAATTATTTAAAGAATAAATAATTTGAAATCATCGAACGAATGGATTATATTTATATGTATAAACATAAATTAAATTTACACGAAACATGCGCGGTAGTTCGCGTTTCGAAGTCGTAACTTCAAACGATTGTACCGAAAGATCCGACCGTCGGATTTTCCCAAAACTGGAACCGTTAGGACCGTTAGATCTTTCCAACGATATAAATCTCGTCAAAATCCAACGGTTAGATTTCGAGATAAGTGTTAATCAAATTTGGATAAAAACAGCGCCAGGGCCGCCGATCGACCCGAAGCGTCGTTAAATGAATATAGCTATTTCTATATTAATAAAAATAAGCGATAAATCGTTATCAAACACTAATAACGATATGAAATGGTTTTCAAATATATATACATATACGAAAATCATTTGAAAAGTCCGAGTTCAATCTCATTTCAAATGATTATACGACGACATAAGTCGAAGAGTTGAAGACGGTGATTGAAGACCGACGATCTTCACATCAAATGGATGTGTTGCTACTGAGGCCCATGATTGGAGTAGCTACCTTGAAGGGGAGTCAGGGGTAGCCATCCGGACGTATTGTTGATTGTTCGGATATGCGAGGAATGAGGTGCCTCCGGTTTTGTTCAGACCCAGAACGAACTTGTAAATGGATTGTATGTCTGACGTTGTATTCCTTTATACGATATTCGTTGATCTCTGCTAAATATATATATGTTTGGTGTTTAACACCCTTCTCTGAGACGTACGAGCTTAGAGGTTATATATTGGTAGGAGTCAATGGTATGGTATGGATTGACAATGTGGCATGCTAAGATGCATGGATCAAGGCTTTTGTTGAAAAGAAGAGCCTTGTGGATCAAAGCATATCCTGTTTAGGCATAGCTTTGTGTATAGCGTGACTTCGCGAGCCTCACACCCCGGTATGAGTCAAAAACGGGATATGGACCGTAGGGAGTGCACACGTTTCTTTCTAGCAAGGAGTAGTTTCAGTGCTTAAACTGACTGGCATTTTACTTATGTGGATGATGGATTGAGGTACCTCCGATTTATAGGTTGTTAGTGGCCATATGGAGGTTCAAAGGAACCGGGAAACGTGTGTTCAGGCATAACTAATCCACTACCGTAAGGTGGGGACCGGCCTTACCGCTCCAAGGGTTGCCCATAGGTGTGATCCTGAGGCATTTGCTAGAGTGTCTCGAATCGGAGAGGACAATCCCTAGCCTCGATTTCATGATGGAAACCCAACTTCCAATACGACACCATGCAGTTTTGATTGTAGAACTAGTATGGCGACATAGTAGGATGGGGTACTATGCCGTCTATGATTGATACATTATGATTGAAGTGTTTTTGAAAACATATATACACTAGTAATAATATCAATTCCCTTTTTATACGTATCAAGTCATGTTTGACCATTATAAGGTAAAACTCTATCCTCCGGTTTGCGTTGCATTGTGTGATGGGACTTGAGTCTTATAATGGTTTCATTTTTCTTAAAAGCATTGCGTTGTTTAACGATTTACTTTATTTTATGCACTGACAATCCAATGGAGTAAACCCGTTCCGCGTTAGCGGTATGGTCCTGTGATTAGCCTTATTATTAGATTAGTTAAGTTAAGATTTCTCATACCAGTCCCATGACGGACCTGTAGTTTGTTTCACTGGCAAACTCGGGTGCCCATATTTTCCACACGGGCAGTCGAGTAGCTTGTTTTGTAGATATTTATCTCTTTAGTAGGATCCTGGATCGAAGCTTAAAGCTGTGTCTAGAGTATAGAAAGTCTTCCGCTGTGTATTGTTTTAATTTATTGTAATAAGTCTTCTGCTGAATTTTATTTATCGATGTACACTGATATTCTGTACTCTGATGTAACATTATTATGATGTTTATAAAAGTCTGTTGTTATTATTCTAATGTATTGTATTCCCAAAGTTAACGTATGCGGGTTTTGAACGATTTTAATCTGTGATAAGCGTTATTTTAATTATTTAACGCTTATACAGTAGTGAATTGCACTCTGGATGTGAATTGACTGTTTAATAGTTGTTTATCACTATTTTTGAATACATGCGAAGTATGGAATCCATATAAACAAAATTATATGGTAATTGATTGAGTCGGATTCCAATTCAGAAATAACGAATAGTTTTAAAATTATATATATTATGATTTTCAAATAATATTCAGCATAATTTTAAAATAATATATATTATGGTTTTCAAATTATATTCAGTGTAGTTTTAAAATAATATATATAGCATAGTTTTCAAATAATATTCAGTGAAGAATCAGAATATGTTTTTGATGTCCGATTTTGGATGGACACAAAAATATTGAAATATTCATAACTCTAATGAATATGAAGTCGAGTTAAGTAGTTAATCGCCATTTTAACCCGAACGGGTTCATCGATCGATTTTATTCATTTTATAATGAATATCGAAAAGAATGGATTTCAAAATCTGATATTTTAAAAATATTAGATTTCTATTATTATAATGGTACGAAATATTCAATTTTTATTTAAAATTGAATTAGATTGAAATCGTTTTAAAATGAATTTAAAAACGATTTATAAAATACATTTTAAATGAAGATCGACGAGATATAATATATATATATATATTAATGGCCTGAATAGAATGCGCCGGCAGCGACCGTTCACGAATTTCGACCATTAACTTCAAATTGACGTAACGGGAGATCCGACCGTCGGATTCTCCTAAAAATGGAACCGTTGGGTTTGTATCAAAAATAGATTTCCAACGAATATAAGAGATTTTAAATCTAATGGTTGGATTTGGAATTATGTCCAAATCAAATTTGGAAAAGGTCGCTATGGATGCAGTTCAGTGGCCGTTATTAGAAACCGACTGTACGGGCCTTGATAAAATTATTAAAAATATTAATAATTTGTGTAAAATCATAATAAATGTTTTGGAAAGAACTGGGATGAAAAATTCCATATTTGAAAAGATAAAAATATATTTTTATCAAAATGAATTGGTTATTCACTAGATTTGAAATTCAATAATTTTAAAATAAATAAATTGGATTTGTAAAAGGGTTTTTAATATAAACAGAAATTTCCAATCTATAAATTGGAATGGATTTTAATATAAATCGTCTTCGGGAGATTTTAATATTGGATTTCGTGGCCATACGGATATTGTGGAGGAATTTGGAAGAGAGATATATATCGCATTCCCCATACGATATGTGTTTGTTTCAAAATTTGATGATGAATATAAGCCGATATAAATTATATTCAGAGCCTTATATTTAATATTTAATTAGATGTTGGGTTTGTCGTGAATTGTGTCTTCAGTAACACTGTTCTTAAACCCCGTGTGAAATGAATAAATCTTTTAATTAAGATTATTAGAGTTTCTAGTTATATTTAGTAATTGGAATAAAATGGAATGTGAATTGGGTTTATTGTGAACTGTGTTTTTAATGACATTCATTCTTTAACCCGATTGACAGTGAAATGTGATTGGGAATATATAAATCTTCTATTAAGATTTAATGGAAATTTTCCAAAGTAAAATTTTCCAATTTAATATATTAAATTGGAATTGAATGGAATTCGATTTGGTAATAATCAAAATGAGCTTATGTAGAGGAAGACTGTTAATATATATGGAATTTAAAAGGCTTTGTCATTATTCCATTTATATTATTAGTCGGATACAGAAATTGATATCGATTATATATTGGTCTATTTTCCGTGAAGATTCCATGGTTAATGGAATGTGATTTTGGGTTTTTCGTAAACTGTGTTTTAAATGACATTATTTCTTTAACCCAGTTAAAGACAGGATTACTTGTCTAACATTGTATTTCTAACCGTATTGTTGATCTCTGTTAAATATATATCTATTTGGTGGCGGAGAATTTATTCTCTGGCTTAACACCCTTCTCTGAGATGTACAAGCTTAGAGGTTATATATGGCAGAAATCAATGGTACGGTGTAGATTGTCGATGCGGGATGTTTGATTTCCCAAAGTTAAACAATCATCAATAATGATTGTTAGAAGAATAAAACTAATTGGAGTTTTAATGGATCTTTAATTAGATTGAAATGAGAATGTGATAATTTAAAATTATCAAATTTAGGAAATGATCGAGAATGGAGCACTACTAGTTTTACTCCAGACGATAGTTAAATCTTTAATTAGATTTGAATTTGAAATGGTAATTAATTTTACCGATAACACCATGGTGTTAGATATGGAGTGCTACCAGTTTTGCTCATGAATAGGTTGGGGTTGGGAAACAAAACAAATGATTACTTCGGTAAGGTGCGCTAATCCCGACTAGTTTGGATAAACCTTAAATTGGTTTGAATTGATATCCAAAGGAAGATTAAATAATAAAATTAAAGAATTTATCTTTGATAAAATTAATGGGACCTTTCTCTAATGATGTGAATATTTGAATAAAAGTATATTCTGAATTGGAATGAGGCGTATGTTGTGTTTTTATAGCACTTGTTTATGAGATACGTGAGTTATTCGGAAAGTCCAGGTTTATACCCATTCTGAACAACTGATTCGACGATAAGTCGACGATGAAGACGGTTGTTGAAGACCGGAGATCTTCACATCGTTTGGATGATTACTGATGTCTTGATTGGGTTGTACATCCAAGACGAGGTAATAAGTGGTGATCGTTCAGACGTACTTAGAGATCGACAGGATATGCAAGGACCTCTCTCCTGTATTGGCCATATAGGACGAGAAATAAGGTGCCTCCGGTTTCGTTCAGACCCAGAACGAACTAGTAAATGGATGTGTGTCTGACATTGGATTTTATTCTGTATTGATTGATTTCTATAAAATATATATCTGTTTGGTGGCGGAGAATTTATTCTCTTGCTTAACATCCTTCTCTGAGACGTACGAGCTTAGAGGTTATATATCAAGAGACATCATTCGCATGGCGTGAATTGTCAGTGTGGCATGCTGAGATGCAAATGATCAAGGCTTCTGTTGAAAAGCAGAGTCTTGTGGTTGATAATCAAAACACGACTTTAAATAGCATAACTTTGTGTATACGGTTGATTCGCGAGCCTCACATCCCAGTATGAACCGGAAATGGGAGAGGACTGCAGGGAGAACATGCGTTTCTTTCTAGCTAGGAGTGGTGCCATGGTATGGAGCCCAGACATTTTTACTTTTGTGGATGATGGAAAGCGAGGTACCTCGAATATATCGGCCACTACGGGGCCCGATGGACGTTATGGTCGACATACTGACCAGATTTACGCCCTATAGGGCGGGGAAACGTATTGTTCAGGAATAACTAATCCTCAAACGTAAGGGAGGACCGACCCTGAAGATCCAAGGGCTTGACTGAGTATGGGTCCTGAGACATGGTAGGCTAGATTGTCTCGAATTTGGTAAGGACGATCCCTTGCCTTGGTTCATGATGGAAATCCAACTTCTAATATGCGACTTCTCGGTTTTAGTTGTAAAACCTAGTATGGCAACATAGTAGCATGGGATACTATGCTGGCTATGATTGATACATTTATATTTGAAGTTGTTTTGACACTGTACACTTATAGTAATATCAAACTGATTTGTTTTAAACGTACCAAGCATGTTTGGATATTATAAGGTAAAACTCTATCCTTCGGCTTGCGTTGCATTGTGTGATGGGACCTGAGTCTTATAATAGCTTCATTTTTCAAAAACCATTGTTCTGTTTATTTTATGCACTGGTATTCTTGGGAGAAAACCCATTCCACGTTATACGACGTGGTCCCTTGATTTACTATATTCTAAAGTAAAGTTTTAAATAACTGTTTTAGTTCTCACACCATTCCCATGACTGACCTGGAGTTTATTGTTTTAACCTAAACTCTGGGTGCCCATATTTTCCTTACGGGCAGCTAGTAGTTTTGGTTTTGCAGATTATTTCTTTTCCTAGGATCCTGGATTTACAGCTGGAGTTATATTCAGAAAGCTTTGTATCCGTGTATTTCTTTCAGTTGTGTTATGTATTATTTTTCCGCTGTTACGTAATGTAATTTAATCTCTGATATTTCTCTGATGCATATTATTTATTCATACTCTGTTATATTCTTGTACTCTGATGTAATTATTGTAATAAGAAATGAAGTATTCTATTGTTTGCGTTCTGATTTGTCGTGTTTTCAAAACAATCTGGGCTTTCCCTTACGGGCGAGTTTGGGTCGTTTCATTTTGGTATCAGAGCTTTGGTTTACCGAGCTCGAGAAAAAGGCGCAATTGAACCAAACGAAAGAATTCATCAGAGATAGGATTAGTAATATCCTATAGGAATGACTTATTAGAGATAGGGTTAGAAATACCCTAGAATGAGTTCAAAGAGTGTTATTTAATAAAAACAAATTTCGTTTTTAAATTTGTGTCATATTATTCGTATTTTAGTAATTTATTTTAAACTGATTTGGACTATTGGGTATATGAAGATATTGAATATACGTTAGATCCACGTGTACTTGAAGTCTTAAATATACTAGATAGATATAGAATCATACTCTAGTCGCCTGGAGATGACACTGATGATAACACCTGCATCATCAATATATGTGTTCGAGTTTCGAAAGTGGGATATCTATATATTTTCAATTGATTGTTGTGAGAACCAAACTTAAATAGGATTTATTGTTGTGATTTGGCATTAAATATGATTTTTGGGTATGTAAAGTTATATATTTGAAAAGATAATCAACTAATTGATTGATGGTTGTGTTGTATTGTAATTAGTTTGACTAATTAAAATATTGGAACAATAAAACCAATAAGAGAACAAAGGTAAAATATTAGCCAAATCAAATCAAAACATTGAACTAAATTGAAATTGATTGAAATTGCATGCATATTCATGTATATACATTGAACAAGTCATAGCAAGGAAGCCAAGAAGAGAAATGAAATCGTATGTCTGACAAATAGGTACATGTTTACTGTATTTCTTAGGTTTTGGTGATTTTATGAGCCGATTGGCTTTTTCTTTTGGATTGATGAGGGCCCTGTGAGGCAAGTTGTGGTTTTAAATATCAACCCGTACAAAGAAGGTTATAGCGAAATTTTTCGAAAATTTAGGGTGTTAGCCAAATTTTTGAGAAATCAGAAAATTCTTAGAAACTGAAAAGTTGAAGAATGAAAGTTGAGTTGGTTAGTTAAACAACTTTTAGCTCCGTTCCTTTTCGAAGACGAAAAGATTTAAGTGGGGGAGATTGTAACAACCCGGGATTTCTGAACCAATTTAAAATTTTATTTTAGCTGTTTTAATGGATTTTGAATATTTAAAATGATCTATTTTAAATAATAATGTCTAAAATTTATTTTAAATGAAGTTAGAACGTATAAATTTATTTTAATTATAAAACGAGCTTGAAATGGCGCGACAGTTTGAAAATTCGATTTTAAATTTCAAATGAATATATAGAATTCAAAATAAATCGGATTTCAGTAAAACTAGAAATATTAGAATCTGTTTAAAAACATCTTTCCAACGAATGTGAAAAATTGAGATTTCATAATATAAATTGGAAGTTATGACCAGTTTAAAATTCAAAATAGTCGCTATGGAATTTATATATATTAAATTATATATAACCCTTAAAAATAGCCATTTCGCAAACCACCTCCGTTTTAAACGAAACCACTGTTGTTAGATCCAGAATGTCAAATTATTACTAGATTCCAATTTTCATAATTTTTGGAATTAATATGTGAGCGTGGTGAGTTTAAATGCGTTTGGTAATTTTAGTTTGAATTTAATCAACTGAAAAATGACCAATTTTCAAACGGTCTCCAAATTCGACGAAAGTAGTTTTGTTAGGGCCATATCGTCAAAACAAAGCTAGATTTATTATTCTGGAATTTTTGGAGTCAGTATGTGGCCCCGGTAAATTAAAATGTATGTTGAATTCAATTTTGAACGTTATATTGATTTATATTTTAATTTAAAAGAAAAACTGATCAAAACGATAGAATTGGCTAACGAAACATATTCCATTGTGTATGTATTGGGGGTATTTAGCTAGGGGTGACAGTCGTTGGGGTTCGTTTGGAGATCTGATCGATAAATAAGTATTATTGGGATTACATAATTATATATATATATATATATATTGAAAATCCGGAAAACCCTAATCATATTCTTCAGAGCGGCCGCTAGGTCCCTTTTCAACGTTCGATTTTTGCCGATTGCTCCCACCTTTTTCTTTTAATCTTATTAATGATTTTCAAAATTTTCAACATGAAATTTCAAGAGCTCGTTAAGATCCATAACATGAACGGTGATGATCATTCTTCATTCAAGGGTTTGCATGATTTGTGGGAAAATCTTCGGATATGGGTAAGATTTTCGAGGCAGCCGGAGCTGTGAGTTTTCATTCTTCCAAGTGTGGGTGGAGATGGTCAACGTCTTCGAGGTGGTGATGCTCGATCTTGGTCCGGCGCTTCAATCGATGGTGCGGTGGTCGATTATCAAAGAAGACGATGGGTTCGTATTTGTCCACGCAAACGAAGAAGAAGTTCAACGGATAATGTAACAACCCGTATTTTTAATAAACCTGCTATAACATTAATCGAGGCAGAATTAAATTATAAAGTGGGAATCAAGGGAAACGGGCTATGCCATTGCGTTCGTCTCGGAAAAATACGCGAAATAGAGTCCGAGTTTTCGAAAATCGGAGTCCGTATGACCCGGTTAAGGCCCATTGAAGTTTTCAGAAATTCATATAGTAAAAGCAGATTTAAATTTCAAATTGAAAACAAGGATTAGGGCTAATTGGTGGCAGGCGGGAAAATTCCCGCCCAGGACCCCATGTCGACAGGCCTGTCGACAGGGGTCTTAGCATGTCGACTGCCCTGTCGACAGCCCTGTCGACAGGGGGTGCCCAGGCAGTATTGCCTGGCGCACCATTTTGATTTGGGCTGGGTCTTGTGGCTTGGTTCTAGAGAATTCCGAGATCTGACGGGCCAAAACTAACCTAGGGTTAATCCTAGGGCTTAAAACACTCTAATTCTCTATAAATATACCCCTAATCCTACCCTAAAGCCCCATTAATCAATCTAGCAACTAAACTATGTCAAATTGAATCCTCAAATGGCCTCCACTTAAAAACCCTAGCCTCCACCTTCCTCAAAGTTTAATCCTATGAAGATATGATGATCATGCAACCTTTTCTATGTTGTATGAATGCTTAATAACTTGCATACTTCATTAAGTTGCAAGTTTGATTTGCTAAGTTTGTGTTTTTGGGATTTTGCAAAAGGTTTTCTTATTTGAAGCTTTGTTTTGGGTTTTCAAAGGGCTTCTTAATCTTATTTGGTGGATTTGTGACTTGTTTATATTTGTAAGCCCTCTTACCTTCACTTTACAAACTCTAAAGTTAATATGTGGTGAAAGTTGAGATTTATGTGAGTTTATTTGATTATGCATGCTTATGCGAACTCACTATGCCATGTTTTACATGTTTCATAAGTTATGCATACTTATGCGAGTTTACTATGCCATGTTCTACATGTTTTATGGGTTATGCATGTTTATGCAAGTTCACCTTACCATGTTATGCATGTTTTATGGGTTATGCATGTTTATGCAAGTTCACCTTACCATGTTACGCAAGTTTAATGGGTTATGCATGCTTAAGCAAGTTCACCTTACCATGTTATGCATATTTAATAAGCTATGCATGTTTATGCGAGTTCACTATGACATGATTTGCAAGTTTAACATGTATGCATGTTTATTATGATATGTGAAGTTCATCATGTATGTTATGCCAAGTTACCTTTTATACCCTTATGCGTTATGACGAATATGTAAGTGAGATAATGACGTTGGGAGGGTTTGGGTAAACTTAAAAATGCATGAAACTAAAAGATTGGGAATTTACCTATTAAGTTAGGTCTACCCCTTGGGAATTTACCTATTAAGTTAGGTCTACCCAAGTATATGTTAACTTGTAAGTATGTTTTAAAGTGGACATGACCTTAGATAACATGATATGGCCAACTCGAGGTTAGACCTAGTTGTGGTGTAAATCTTCCCAGGTAACCACAACGTGGGGTCTAATGTGGGTAGTTGGTCATGTTGCACCATAAGACCCGAGGTTAGACCTAGACGTGGTGTAAATCTTCCCAGGTAACCACGGATGTCTAATGTGAGAGGTTGGGTGCGTTAATCAATTAATGCCTCATGATTAGGGTTAAGTCATGGCCCACTAATACTTAACCAATAATGGGGATGCGAGGATTAGATGGGGTTAAGTGGTTACACTTAACTAATTTAATCCATGATTAGTGAGGGGTTAAAACCACACTTAACCCTCTTAGAAACCCTAGCAACGTGGTCTGTTCCAGCAGTAATCCCAGTTTGGTATCACCACAACCCTACAGCTAGGTTAGGGCGGGGCACGATTACTGGACGGATGTAAGCGACCAAAGCGACGGCTGAGTGGTACAGCGGTGCGGGTCCGGCGGGCTACGGACGTGCACGTAGTCCGATATTGGACAAACTCGAGGCACGGGTACCAGTAGGTTTAGACTGTGCATTATTGCTTAGGTGTCTGGGGTTGACACCCGAGGGCTTGATACACCCAAAGGTGGACCCAGCGCAGTCTGACTACATCCATGGGGGCCGTATGGACACCAACACTGGACGTGTTAGGTTTATAGGGAGCCGATCGACTAGACCGTTGGGCTGGACCTTATACTAAGGTCACTTCATGATATTGGGCCAAAGTTTGGGCTAAGGGATCAAGATCTGTTTTGTGGGTTTGCTAGTACACTGTGGTGCAAAGTTTAATCTCATCTATGTGATGTCACCTTTATCTATTGCCAGTATGTTCATCTCAGTTTCCATCATGCTGTTAACTTTATTAGTTTATAGATTGATCGTAGTAGGGCTTACCAGTCTTTTCGACTGACCTGTTTTCTTTCGCTTCTTTTCTTCCGTTTCCCCCCCCCCCCACAGGTTCTCAGGGAGGGGCTACATCTGCTTAGTGGATCTTTGGCTTGCTTGTTGGATAGCTCATGTATGGATCTGAGCTAGCTGTGGCTTATCTTTTATTTCTGGGGATTAGTACTGATGTTTTACCATGTATTTTGTTATCACGTATCTAGACTTATGTTATCATGACATTTTGATATTATGTACTTGACTATGTTGGTTTTCTGAGATGATGATGATGGGTTTTTATCTGCTACCGCTGCTTTACTTATATTTATTTTCATATATTCTGTCTTGCGATATCTCTGTGCATGCTTACCTTCACAATAATGCCCCTCCAAAGCTAGTACATTCTAAGGAGTGATCCTAGTGGAGGTGGGGTGTTACATTTGGTATCAGAGCACAAGGTTAACAAGATTGAACAAAATTTTTGAAAAAAAAAAACCTTTTTGAAAAACTATTTTCAAAAACCTACTAAGTATTTTCCAAAATAAAGTCTAGATCATTTTAAGGCTAATCCCCAAAAGCCATTAGCATTATCCTTCGTTCCCTTGACCTGATCTTGTCTTATCTTTCGTTTCAGTATGGCTGAGAATCTTGTCATCCCAGATGGAGTGAACGTACCACTCTGGTATAGGAGACTTCTAGAAGCTAGGGCGGCAGCTGGTCCCGCCAACCCTACTCCCACTCCTCCTCCTGTAGTTGAGAATCCTCCCCCTAATGTTAATATTCCTCCTCCCGTTGCTAATGTCCCTCCTCCGGTGGTTCCTCCCGCAGTTAATGTTCCTCCCCCTCCTGTTGCTGAGGCTCTTCTTCCTCCTCCTCCCCCTCAGCATCCTCAGATTGAGTTTACGAAGGTTTGTAAAGACTTCAAGGCGATGGGAGGCAAGAATTTCCTAGGCACGGAATCTTTTGTTGAAGCTAGGAATTGGCTGAAAGACACCGAGGACTTGTTTGCTATCTTTGGGATTAATGACGCGAGGAAGATCTTATTGACAGTGTGGCTTTTAAAGGATGAGGCGGCCTATTGGTGGGAGGTCACCAATGGGACGAGGCCCGTTGAGACTTGGGCCTATTTGAGGGCTAGATTTGTAACCAAGTTTCTATCTTCTGCTGAGGCGAATTTACAGATGGAGAGGTTCATTGCATTAAAGCAAGGTGATATGTCTGTCAAGGAGTATGTGAACAAGTTTAATCAGCTGGCCCGTTTTGGTTTGGATATGGTAAACACTCCGAAGAAGAAGGCTCTTCGATTTGCTAGAGGGTTGAATGAGCCGCTACAGGGCTTGGCGATGTCACATATTCCGCATGGAGCTACTTTTGAGAGTTTGGTCAATATGGCTCTACTTCAGGGAAATGGTAAGAAAGAGGCCAAGTCAGATGATGCTCAAGCAAAGAAGACTGATTCTCAGGGCAAAGGCAACCAAGGTGGTCAAAGTAGTCAAGGAAATCAGAACAAGAACAAGAAGGGCAACAACAAAGGCAAGGGAAAGTGCAATTACTGTGGCATAGCTGGGCACTTCGCTAAGGATTGCAGGAAGAAGAAAAGGAAGCTTAGTGGTGGATGCTTTTCTTGTGGAGAGACTGGGCACTTTAGCAAGGAATGCCCGAAGAAGAAAGGGCAGGGTCAGACTCAGCGTGCTGGACCTTCAGGAGGGCAAGTTCATGCTCTCAATGCCGCTTCAGTTCCCGAGCGAGGTAGTGTTTCTGTTGAGAACCTTGTTTATGTTTCCGATCTTCCAGTTCGTACCTTGTTCGATTCTGGTGCATCACATAGCTTTATTTCATCTGACCTTGTTGATAGTTTGCACCTTTGTACTAGCTTAGTGGATGATCCCGTTTGTGTTTCGAATCCCATTGGGGGTTCAGCTCATCTATCTATGATATGTGAGGATCTGAGGATCTCTATACTTAGCGTAGAGTTCTTGTGTAGTGCGTATGTTCTTGGTTTCAGGGGATACGGATTGATCTTGGGCATGGATTGGCTGTCTAGATATGGAGCCATTCTGGATTGTGAGCATAGGGTTGTAAGGCTTGTGACTCGCCTGGGCAACACCTTAGAGATTTCATGCAATCCGAAGGATCCCGTTATGTTGTGCTATCTTGAATCTCTCGACTCGCCGGAGGAAACTCTTCAGTCTGTAAGAGTGGTCCGAAATTATCCAGATGTTTTTGAAGAAGTTAAGGGGTTGCCCCCTAAACGAGAGATTGATTTTCGCATCTATCTGGTGGATAATGCTAAGCCTGTTTCTTTGCCCGTTCGGCATATGGCTCCGCGTGAGAGACGGGAGCTGAGCAAGCAAGTGAAAGAATTGCTTGAGAAGAACTTCATCAGAAGGAGTATATCCGAATGGGGAGCGCCTGTGGTGTTTGCAACTAAGGCAGATGGTTCTCTTCGGCTCTGTGTGGATTATAGAGAATTGAATAAGCTGACTAAGAAGAACAGACACCCGTTACCAAGGATCGATGATCTCTTTGACCAACTGGTTGGTGCTTCTGTTTTCTATCAGCTTGATCTTGCTACGGGTTTTCATCAGCTCAGAGTGGCTGAAGATAGCATAGACAAGACTGCATTCAGAACTCCAGATGGATTCTTTGAATGGCTCGTTATGCCGTTCGGTTTGACGAATGCACCCGCATATTTTGTGGACTTGATGAGTAGGGTGTTTCGGGAGTTCTTGAACAAGTTTGTCGTGGTCTTTGTGGATGATATTTTGGTTTTCTCCAAGGATGAAGAAGAGCACGCGAGGCATCTTGTGGAGGTGATGGATACGCTCAGAGCGCATCAGTTAAAGGCCAAGTTCTCCAAGTGCCATTTTTGGAGAAGGGAAGTCAGATTCCTTGGGCATATCGTATCCAAGCAAGGCTTAGCGGTGGATCCCGCTAAGGTGGTTGCAGTTCAGGATTGGAAGACTCCAAGGAATGCAACCGAGGTGAGAAGCTTTCTCGGTCTTGCGGGTTTTTACCGGAAGTTCATTAAGGACTTCGCGAAGATATCCGCTCCTCTTACTAAGTTGACAAAGAAGAACTTAGTTTTTGCTTGGGATATGGATTGTGAGCTTGCTTTTCAGAGACTCAAGAGAGCCCTTACCTCTGCACCCGTTCTAGCTTTACCCGATGGTGGTAAGATATTTACCGTGTACACTGATGCTTGTGGCACGGGATTGGGCGCCGTTCTGATGCAAGAGGGCAGAGTTATATGTTTTGGTGGGAGGCAACTTAAGGTGCATGAGAGGAATTATCCCACTCATGATCTAGAGCTGGCAGCGATTGTATATGCACTCAAGGCATGGCGTCATTATCTTCTGGGAGAGAGATTTGAGCTGTATACTGATCATAAGTCTTTGAAGTATCTCTTTTCGCAGAAGGATCTGAACTTGAGGCAGCAGAGATGGATGGAGTTTTTGGCGTCTTATGATTTTGAGATATCCTATACCCCTGGTAAGGGGAATGTTGTAGCGGATGCGTTAAGTAGAAAAAGGTTGACACTAAGTCCTCTATTTGTTGAGATGAAGAACTTAGAGTTCTTGGCAACCTTCGATTTCTCTTGGGCAGATGAGTCGATGACCGGTTCTTTAGCATCTCTTGAGCTCAGGCCTACCCTTCTAGATCAAGTTGGGGCTTCGCAGAAGGAAGACCCTCAGATAGTTGAGATTGTGGATAAGCTGATTCGAGGAGAGACATCTAGTCACCTTTCTCGATATTCTATAGATGACAAGGGTTGGCTGAGGAGAGACGGAAGGCTTTGTGTTCCGATGGTAGAAGACTTGGTGAGGAAAGTTCTTGAGGAAGCACATCGCTCCAAGATGACTATACATCCGGGTGGAGATAAGATGTATAAGGATATGAAGCGCATTTTCTTCTGGCCTAGAATGAAGAAGGATGTGGCCGAGTTTGTCTCGAGATGTGTTATTTGTCAGAGAGTAAAAGCTGAGTCGAGAAGCCCGGTGGGTTGTTGCATCCTCTAGAGGTCCCGCTATGGAAGTGGGAGAGTATTTCTATGGACTTTATCGATGGGCTTCCAAGGTCCAGGAAGGGGAATTCGAGCATATGGGTCATTGTGGATAGGCTCACGAAGAGTGCTCATTTCATTCCGGTGAAGAGCAAAAGGACCGCATCTGGACTAGCATCAGTATATCTTCGTGAGATAGTACGACTACATGGAGTCCCTTCTAGCATAGTCAGTGACCGAGACCCCATCTTTACTAGTCAGTTCTGGAACAGTTTGCAGGAAGCTATGGGCACAAGGTTGAATCTGAGTACAGCTTATCACCCACAGACGGATGGCCAGACCGAAAGGGTGAATCGAGTGCTTGAGGACTTGTTGAGACTTTGCATCTTGGATTTTGGTGGTACTTGGGAAGACCACCTTCCTCTTGTAGAATTTGCTTACAATAACAGTTATCAGGCGAGCATTGGTATGGCACCGTTTGAAGCTTTATATGGGAGACCATGCAAGTCACCTACATGTTGGTGGGAGACTACAGACAAGCTTATACTTGGACCTGACATGATTAGAGATACATCCGAGAAGGTCGAGTTGATCAGAAGACGAATGAAGGCAGCCCAAGACAGACAGAAATCTTATGCTGATAAGCGGAGGTCTGATTTGGAGTTTGAGGTTGGGGATATGGTTTTCGTGAAGGTTTCTCCTTTGCGAAATGTGGTTCGGTTTGGAGCCGTGGGGAAGTTAGCACCGAGGTTTGTTGGACCGTTTCCAGTCATAGAGAGGATCGGGCAGATGGCTTATAGAGTAGTGTTGCCCGAGAAGCTTGCTGGAGTGCATAATGTCTTTCATGTTTCGCATCTCCGGAAGTGCTTGCATGAGTCAGCAGAGGTGGTTGAGCCAAGTGTTCTAGAAGATGTGGAAGTAGAGAAAGAGGCTACCTTGAGGAGAGCTCCGATTCGTATCTTAGGGACAGAAATCAAGAAGCTAAGGAATCGTGAGGTCCAGTTGGTGAAAGTTCAGTGGGGTGAAGCTGAGGAAGACGCGACTTGGGAGACTGAAGAGAAGATGCGTAGGCTTTATCCGTTTCTTTTTGAGGGTACACTCTCAACCTCTTGCTTTTGCTATCTATGTCTATCTAGTTATCTAGTTCATCGTGTCTATCTTATCATGAGAACCTTAGGTAGAACCCTTTGGATGAAACATGTGTTTGAGACATGTTATGATTGATGGATGCAAGTGGTTGCAAGTGTTTGCAAGTGGTTACTCGTGGATGCATGATACACAGTAGGCACTAGATCAGCTCACACACTTCTCATATTGCATGTGCATGGGTGTTTATGCTTATTCATGGATGGAATTTTGTATGCTATCACATGGATGTTGCATATGGACGTATGATTGAGCACACATGTAGATATTATACATTATGTTAGGGATTTGCATACATATGGATACATTTCACTAACATATTTTGCATTGATCTTTGCATTAGATAAGTACATATACACACACTCTTGCATATGTTCATACAACATTTAGAATCTTGTAAGGACAATGATTGCTCGTGGATGATGCTTTGAGTAGATGGATGATTGGATAGTAGGATACGTTCTTCCTAACTTGAAGATTTCGGGGACGAAATCCTTTAAGGAGGGGAGAATGTAACAACCCGTATTTTTAATAAACCTGCTATAACATTAATCGAGGCAGAATTAAATTATAAAGTGGGAATCAAGGGAAACGGGCTATGCCATTGCGTTCGTCTCGGAAAAATACGCGAAATAGAGTCCGAGTTTTCGAAAATCGGAGTCCGTATGACCCGGTTAAGGCCCATTGAAGTTTTCAGAAATTCATATAGTAAAAGCAGATTTAAATTTCAAATTGAAAACAAGGATTAGGGCTAATTGGTGGCAGGCGGGAAAATTCCCGCCCAGGACCCCATGTCGACAGGCCTGTCGACAGGGGTCTTAGCATGTCGACTGCCCTGTCGACAGCCCTGTCGACAGGGGGTGCCCAGGCAGTATTGCCTGGCGCACCATTTTAATTTGGGCTGGGTCTTGTGGCTTGGTTCTAGAGAATTCCGAGATCTGACGGGCCAAAACTAACCTAGGGTTAATCCTAGGGCTTAAACACTCTAATTCTCTATAAATATACCCCTAATCCTACCCTAAAGCCCCATTAATCAATCTAGCAACTAAACTATGTCAAATTGAATCCTCAAATGGCCTCCACTTAAAAACCCTAGCCTCCACCTTCCTCAAAGTTTAATCCTATGAAGATATGATGATCATACAACCTTTTCTATGTTGTATGAATGCTTAATAACTTGCATACTTCATTAAGTTGCAAGTTTGATTTGCTAAGTTTGTGTTTTTGGGATTTTGCAAAAGAGTTTTCTTATTTGAAGCTTTGTTTTGGGTTTTCAAAGGGCTTCTTAATCTTATTTGGTGGATTTGTGACTTGTTTATATTTGTAAGCTCTCTTACCTTCACTTTACAAACTCTAAAGTTAATATGTGGTGAAAGTTGAGATTTATGTGAGTTTATTTGATTATGCATGCTTATGCGAACTCACTATGCCATGTTTTACATGTTTCATAAGTTATGCATACTTATGCGAGTTTACTATGCCATGTTCTACATGTTTTATGGGTTATGCATGTTTATGCAAGTTCACCTTACCATGTTATGCATGTTTTATGGGTTATGCATGTTTATGCAAGTTCACCTTACCATGTTACGCAAGTTTAATGGGTTATGCATGCTTAAGCAAGTTCACCTTACCATGTTATGCATATTTAATAAGCTATGCATGTTTATGCGAGTTCACTATGACATGATTTGCAAGTTTAACATGTATGCATGTTTATTATGATATGTGAAGTTCATCATGTATGTTATGCCAAGTTACCTTTTATACCCTTATGCGTTATGACGAATATGTAAGCGAGATAATGACGTTGGGAGGGTTTGGGTAAACTTAAAAATGCATGAAACTAAAAGATTGGGAATTTACCTATTAAGTTAGGTCTACCCCTTGGGAATTTACCTATTAAGTTAGGTCTACCCAAGTATATGTTAACTTGTAAGTATGTTTTAAAGTGGACATGACCTTAGATAACATGATATGGCCAACTCGAGGTTAGACCTAGTTGTGGTGTAAATCTTCCCAGGTAACCACAACGTGGGGTCTAATGTGGGTAGTTGGTCATGTTGCACCATAAGACCCGAGGTTAGACCTAGACGTGGTGTAAATCTTCCCAGGTAACCACGGATGTCTAATGTGAGAGGTTGGGTGCGTTAATCAATTAATGCCTCATGATTAGGGTTAAGTCATGGCCCACTAATACTTAACCAATAATGGGGATGCGAGGATTAGATGGGGTTAAGTGGTTACACTTAACTAATTTAATCCATGATTAGTGAGGGGTTAAAACCACACTTAACCCTCTTAGAAACCCTAGCAACGTGGTCTGTTCCAGCAGTAATCCCAGTTTGGTATCACTATAACCCTACAGCTTGGTTAGGGCGGGGCACGATTACTGGACAGATGTAAGCGACCAAAGCGACGACTGAGTGGTACAGCGGTGCGGGTCCGGCGGGCTACGGACGTGCACGTAGTCCGATATTGGACAAACTCGAGGCACGGGTACCAGTAGGTTTAGACTGTGCATTATTGCTTAGGTGTCTGGGGTTGACACCCGAGGGCTTGATACACCCAAAGGTGGACCCAGCGCAGTCTGACTACATCCATGGGGGCCGTATGGACACCAACACTGGACGTGTTAGGTTTATAGGGAGCCGATCGACTAGACCGTTGGGCTGGACCTTATACTAAGGTCACTTCATGATATTGGGCCAAAGTTTGGGCTAAGGGATCAAGATCTGTTTTGTGGGTTTGCTAGTACACTGTGGTGCAAAGTTTAATCTCATCTATGTGATGTCACCTTTATCTATTGCCAGTATGTTCATCTCAGTTTCCATCATGCTGTTAACTTTATTAGTTTATAGATTGATCGTAGTAGGGCTTACCAGTCTTTTCGACTGACCTGTTTTCTTTCGCTTCTTTTCTTCCGTTTCCCCCCCCCCCCCCACAGGTTCTCAGGGAGGGGCTACATCTGCTTAGTGGATCTTTGGCTTGCTTGTTGGATAGCTCATGTATGGATCTGAGCTAGCTGTGGCTTATCTTTTATTTCTGGGGATTAGTACTGATGTTTTACCATGTATTTTGTTATCACGTATCTAGACTTATGTTATCATGACATTTTGATATTATGTACTTGACTATGTTGGTTTTCTGAGATGATGATGATGGGTTTTTATCTGCTACCGCTGCTTTACTTATATTTATTTTCATATATTCTGTCTTGCGATATCTCTGTGCATGCTTACCTTCACAATAATGCCCCTCCAAAGCTAGTACATTCTAAGGAGTGATCCTAGTGGAGGTGGGGTGTTACAGATAATTATATTAACAAGGGTAAATTAAGAATTGAATGTAATTAATTAGGGGTTAATGAAAATTAATTTATTCCAATGTTTAAATAGTCCCAACTTCTTCATATGGAATCAGAATTGGACGATTATCGAAGTGTTGGAACTTTAATGACGATATCTACACAATGGAATCGACCAGAACCAATATGGAGCAAATTAGAATTTGAGGTGACTTTAAATCCAAATGGTATAGAAATTCGAAAATAAACACTGGTGGAGTGGATCCCAATGTGAGAACTCCTTCTCACTCTAATTATTTTGTTGTTAAATATATACTAGGATGCAGACGGGGCTTATAATCCCTCGACACTATTCATTGTACAAACCATGGTTGTTTGTTTGGATTGTATTAGGAAAATTGATTGTATTGTGTGTTGATTGTGATGCTAAAATGTTTAAAATATTAAAAATAATTTAATATTATTTTGAGGTAGTTAAAATTAATTATAAATATTCATTTATAATTTAAACAGTGAAAATTGGTTAAATAGAATAATAGCTCAAATTGAATTAGAACTGGTTAAATTTATTAACCAGTGATTATTTTAAATAGACTGTTGTTGTTTGAAAACCCCATACGGGCGTTGGGATGATATTTGACATACACGAATCCCAATATTTAGTTATATGTCAATCGATGGATCAACAAACTGTGATAAGCGTTATTTTAATTATTTAACACTTATACAGTAGTGAATTGCACTCTGAAGTGACTGTTTAATAGTTGTTTATCACTATTTTTGAATACATGCAATGTATGGAATCCATATAAACAAAATTATTTGGTAATTGATTGAGTCCGATTCCAATTCAGAAATAACGAATAGTTTTAAAATAATATATAATATGGTTTTCAAATAATATTCAGTATAGTTTTAAAATAACATATATTATAGTTTTCAAATAATATTCAGTATAGTTTTAAAATAATATATAGTATAGTTTTCAAATAATATTCATTGAAGAATCAGAATATGATTTTGATGTATGATTTTGGATGGACACAAAAATATTTAAATATTCATAACAATTATAAATATGAAGCAGAGTTGAGTAGTTGTTCGCCATTTTAACCCGAACAGGTTTATCGATCGATTTTATTCATTTTATAATGAATATCGAAAAGAATTGATTTCAAAATCTGATATTTTGAAAATATTATCATTCTAATATTATAATGGTATGGAATATTCAATTTTGATTTAAAATTGAAATAGAAGTTGAAATCATTTTAAAATGAGTTTATAAACAATTTATAAAATACGTTTTAAATGGAGATCGACGAAATATATATATATATATATATATATAATATTATATATATTTTAATGGCCTGAATATAACGCGCCGCGCAACAATTGTTCGCTAATTTCAACCATTAACATCGATTTGACATAACGGGAGATCCGACCATCGGTTCTCTAAAACTGGAACGGTTGGGTTCATATCAAAAAGGGCTTTCCAACGAATATAAGAGATTTGAAATCTAACGGTTGGATTTGTAATTATGTCCAAATCAAATTTGGAAAAGGTCGCTATGGATGCAGTTCGGTGGCCGTTATTGGAAACCAACTGTACGGGCCTTGATAAAATTATTAAAAATATTAATAATTTGTGTAAAATCATAATAAATGATTTGAAAATAATTGGGATGAAAAATTCCATATTTGAAAAGATAAAAATATATTTCTATCAAAATGAACTAGTTATTAACTAGATTTGAAATCCAATAATTTTTAAATAAATAAATTGGATTTGTAAAAGGGTTTTTAATATAAACAGAAATTTCCAATCTATATATTGGAATGGATTTGAATAGAAATCGTCTTCGTGAAATTTCAATATTGGGTTTCGTGGCTATATGGATATTGTGGAGGAATTTGGAAGATAGATATATATCGTTATTCCCTATACGATATGTGTTGGTTTCAGAATTTGATGTTGAATATAAGACGATATAATTTATATTCAGAGCCTTATATTTAATATTAAATTAGATTTTGGTTTTGTCGTGAATTATGTCTTCAGTAACACTGTTCTTAAACCCCGCGTGAAAAGAATAAATCTTTTAGTTAAGTTTATTAGAGTTTCTAGTTATATTTAGTAATTGGAATAAAATGGAATGTGAATTGGGTTTATTATGAACTATGTTTTTAATGACATTCGTTCTTTAAATCGATTAACAGTGAAGTGTGATTTGGAATATATAAATCTTCTATTAAGATTTAATGGAAATTTTCCAAAGTAAAATTTTCCAATTTAATATATTAAATTGGAATTAAATGGAATTCGATTTGGTAATAATCGAAGTGAGCTAATGTGGAGGAAGACTGTTAATATATATGGAATTTAAAAGGCTTTGTCATTATTCCATTTATATTATTAGTCGGATATGGAAATAGATATCGATTATATATTGGTCTGTTTTCCATGAAGATTCCATGGTTAATGGAATGTGATTTTGGGTTTATCGTGGACTATGTTTTAAACGACATTATTTCATTAACCCAGTTAAAGACCGGATTACTTGTCTAACATTGTATTTCGAACCGTATTGTTGATATCTGCTAAATATATATCTATTTGGTGGCGGAGAATTTATTCTCTTGCTTAACACCCTTCTCTGAGAAGTACAGCTTAGAGGTTATATATCGGCAGAAATCAATGGTACGGTGTAGATTGTCGATGCGGCATGTTTGATTTCCCAATGTTAAACAATCATTAATAATGATTGTTAGAAGAATAAAACTAATTGGAGTTTTAATGAATCTTTAATTAGATTGAAATGAGAATGTGATAATTCAAAATTATCAAATTTAGGAAATGATCGAGAATGGAGCACTACTGGTTTTACTCTAGATGATAGTTAAATCTTTAATTAGATTTGAATGTGAAATGGTAATTAATTTTACCGATAACACCATGGTGTTAGATATGGAGTGCTACCAGTTTTGCTCATGAATAGGTTGGGATTAGGAAACAAAACAAATGATTACTTCGGTAAGGTGCGCTAATCTCGACTAGTTTGGATAAACCTTAAATTGGTTTGAATTAATATACAAAGGAAAATTAAAGAATAAATTTAAAGAATTTATCTTTGATAAAATTAATGGGAACCTTTCCCTAATGATGTGAATATTTGAATAAAAGAATATTCTGAATTGGAATGAGGCATATGTTGTGTTTTTGTAGCACTTGTTTATGAGATACGCAAGTTATTCAGAAAGTCCAGGTTTATACCCATTCTGAATAACTGATTCGACGATAAGTCGACGATGAAGACGGTGGTTGAAGACCGTAGATCTTCACATCATTTGGATGATTACTGATGTCTTGATTGGGCTATACACCCAAGACGAGGTAATAAGTGGTGATTGTCCAGACGTACTTGGAGATCGACCGAATTTGCAAGGACCTCTCTCCTGTATTGGACATATGGGATGAGGAACAAGGTGCCTCCGGTTTCGTTCAGACCCAGAACGAACTAGTAAATGGATGTGTGTCTGACATTGGATTTTATTCTGCGTTGATTGATTTTTATTAAATGTATATCTGTTTGGTGGAAGAGAATTTATTCTCTTGCTTAACACCCTTCTTTGAGACGTACGAACTTAGAGGTTATATATCGATAGACATCAGTCGCATGGCTTGAATTGTCAGTGTGGCATGCTGAGATGCAAATGATCAAGGCTTCTATTGAAAAGCAGAGTCTTGTGGGTGATGATCAAAGCACGACTTTAAATAGCATAGCTTTGTGTATAGCATTAATTCGCGAGCCTCATCACCCCAGTATGAACCAGAAACGGGAGAGGACCGCAGGGAGAATGTGTGTTTCTTTCTAGCAAGGAGTGGTGTAATGGTATGGAGCCCAGATATTTTTACTTGTGTGGATGATGGAATTGGAGGTACCTCAAATATATCGGTCACTACGGGGTCAATGGATGTTATGGTCGACATACTGACCAGATTTTGGCCCCATAGAGCGGGGAAATGTATTGTTCAGGAATAACTAATCCTCAAACGTAAGGGAGGACCGACCATGAAGATCCAAGGGCTTGACTAAGTACGGGTCCTGAGACATGATAGGCTAGATTGTCTCGAATTCGGTAAGGACGATCCATTGCCTTGGTTCATGATGGAAATCCAACTTCCAATATGCGACTTCTCGGTTTTAGTTGTAAAACCTAGTATGGCAACATAGTAGCATGGGATACTATGCTGGCTATGATTGATACATTTATATTTGAAGTTGTTTTGACACTGTACACTTATAGTAATATCAAACTGATTTGTTTTAAACGTACCAAGCATGTTTGGATATTATAAGGTAAAACTCTATCCTCCGGCTTGCGTTGCATTGTGTGATGGGACCTGAGTCTTATAATTACTTCATTTTTCAAAAACCATTGTGCTGTTTGTTTTATGCACCGGTATTCTAGGAAGAAAACCCGTTCCGTGTTATACGGCGTGGTCCCTTGATTTACTATATTCTAAAGTAAAGTTTTAAATAACTGTTTTAGTTTTCATACCATTCTCATGACTAACCTGGAGTTTATTGTTTTAACCTAAACTCTCGATGCCTATATTTTCCACACGGGCAGCTAGTAGTTTTGGTTTTGCAGATTATTTCTTTTCCCAGGATCCTGGATTTACAGCTGGAGCTATATTCGGAAAGCTTTGTATCCGTATATTTCTTTCAGTTGTGTTATGTATTATTTTTCCGCTGTTATGTAATTTAATTTAATCTCTGATATTTCTCTGATGTATATTATTTATTCATACTCTGTTATATTCTTGTACTCTGATGTAATTGTTGTAATAAGCAATGAAGTATTCTATTTTTTGCGTTCTGATTTATTGTGTTCCCAAAACAATCCGGGCTTCCCCTTACGGGCGAGTTTGGGTCGTTTCACAAGGAGACGACTAGGAAACCGACAAGGAGTTAAAAGCAAGCCTCGATATCCAATATGACGAACACATACAAAGCTGGTTTATGCACATATGAACATACATATGTGTGTGTGTGTGTGTGTGTATATATATATATATATATATATATATATATATATACACATAATCAGAAGTTCACAAGTATGGCTGAATTAATATTTGAATATGATAATACAAGCAAGACGAAAATCGAAGCAATGATAAAAAACCTAAGCATGAGTTTTCTATTAATTTTTAAGAATCGGATTTAATTAAAATAATAAAACTCTAATTACTTAATTAAATAAAATTTAACCAAACAAAGCTTCCTTTTCCCTCAAATACACACACATCAACTAGATCAGAACCCCTTCAAACATTCAAAGCCAACCACTGTCTTCTTCAAAACCACCAAAAACACATTCTACGACTGTAGAAAGTACTCATCCTATACATCCCTCCTGCCATTGCAGTTTCTGCTTTGCAACTAGAATTGCAGCCATCTACCTGCTGCACCTCTCAAGTTTAAGCTACCACTGCAATTCAAGCCTAACAAATGCAACATCAACCATATTCACCTCAATCATCATCCATTAACCGCTTAAAATACATTACTACCCACCTAATTCTAACCTACAAACTCAAATCCGTAACCTCCAACATACACACCTTATCCTCTTCAATAACCAATTCACTTAACATCCTTACAACTCCGTCACAAACAGCTCTTATATGTAATTCCCTATCAACTTCTCCTGCCAATACAACACTACTAAACACATTCAACTATTTCCATATCAGACTATTTTCTAGTTCAACCAACAATCACTCCACCATAACGAACCAACCATAGTTGAATCAACAAATCAAAGCTATTTCTCATACAACTTCACATACTCTCACTACAAACCAAGTAAATTCGAATTCAAACAAAAAAGGCAGAATCATTTACGTAATTCACGTACAAATCTATCTCGACTTCATGAATGGGTTGCCAGATTTTGTGGCACAGAGGTTGGAGGAAACATGACTTCTCGATCGGAGGATCTGAGGTGGGCGGGGTTCGACTTCGATTTGGTAAACGACTTTGGTTGTGTTTGGATTTGGGTGCTAGGGTCGGCGGCTACTCGATAGATCGAAGGAGTGTGCTGCAGGTGAATGTAGTTCAAGACGAGGAGGTGACAAGTTGCTGGAATGGCGTCGGTGGAGAAAGGAGAAAAGAAGACCAGTGGAAGAGGAGAAAGCATTTGGCGATTTCCTTTTTTTCACCAAAGAGAATGGTTTTTTTCTTTTTCTCTTCAATTGAATGGAATATGGGTTTGTGAATGAATAAAGATAAGAGAAAGGGAAGGAAATAAAGATGTACGCATGGATTTTTTTCTAAAGTTTTGAAGTTTGTTATTCTTTCCTTTTTCTACTATTTTTGTGTAACGACCCACATTTTTGACCGTTCAAAATCGACAATAAACCACACATGTCGATTTAAAACAAATCACAAATACAGGCAGTTATTGGGAAAAGAAGAAAAAGAAGAAAAAAAAGGGAAACAACAACAAAATCTCACAGCGGAAGGATAACATATAATACACAATAACAGTTTTAAACAGTTGAAATATATATACATTGACTATCAGAGGTATACATATACAGGTTTCATCACATGGCAGCGGAATATAAAATGCAGCGGAAATAATATATATATAGATATATACCAAATCTTCGTCTTCGGTCTCCAAAGCACAGCCATCTTCGGCAACTGCAGATGTCTGCTGACCCGAGCGTATTGCATAAAAAAGGAAAACACAAAAAACACTCGGATCAGCACTAAATCATTCTCTTGTTAGTCAAATTAAAATATGAAACAACTTGAGCATCATGGGTGCAGTAACTCAAGAAATGTTACGGGATTTTTTCCATTTCTCGAGGATCCGTTAAACTAATACATTCATAGTATAATACGCTATTATGATAATGTCTATTCAATAAAGTATAAATACTGAAAATAGCGTAAGCGGGATTACCATATTACCCTTACGCAGTTTATAGGCATCAACGATCTATACAGTACCGTAAATTCACCGTACTGGTGTTATCAGAGGGCACTCCATAGAAAGCAATGCTAAATCAAAATCGTGGGGGATCGATAAGGATAAATATGACAAGGCACTCGAGGCAATGCCCAGGGTAGGATTCTACCAATTGCACTCCCGGACCAGTGGTAACGCATAGCAGCCACTATCGCCCACCTCGGAACACACTCCCATATCAAATCAAATGGGCCCAAATCATCATCATCATAGTCATAGAAATAGTATCGAAGAAGTGCGTCCGATCGGAGGTGCTACCTCCATTAGTCACGGTATAGCTCCTGTTTTAGTCATTTCAATTCTGACCCGAAAGTCAGGGCTATTTCATCATCGTTCATCACATTCAATTCAATTCAATAATCAAGTCCAAGTCATCATACTCTATTCCGGATACGTCATACGTTCACGGTTGTCAAAGTGGTATCGACACCGACAGAGAGTATGCCTTATGTCGACTCCGGTCTCTTTAACAACCAACGCTTACAAATTTCACATCGGTTGGTTCTTTTACATTCACAAAGGTTCGTTTCATATCAAAATATCCTATTTTGTTTCGAACCAAATTATATTCAAATAGAATAAAAATCCCATATCAAATACCATACATCATACCAAACTGATTTTATTCTAAATTAGAATATATTTCCATATCTTTCCATTATACTCGTATAATCCTTCAAAATTTGATTTAATATTCGAATAGAATATATTTTTTTCGTATCAAAACCATAATTATTTTCAAACTGATTTTTGTTTGGAAATCCATTCATATTTTAATAGAACATATATATTCTCATAACAACTAATTAAATCATATCGGAAATCCATTTATATTCAAATAGAATATAAATTTACATTTCCATATAAAATCGGTTTAAATCGATTCATATTCAAATAGAATAAAACTTTATCTCAGCTCCATTTGATCCAATGGTTTAAATCCAACATTTTCCATTCGGAAGGAATTTACTATTCATAAATACTTTTGAAAATAAATGATTATAAGAAAATCTTTATATAAATTAAATAAATATATTTATAATATAATAATTAAAAATAAATAAGATGATTTAATTATTATGAACATACACAAAATAAGGTTTATTGGATAGTTTGAATACTAAAATATAAAGGAAACTTTATTTAAAATACAATAATTTGTCGGTTAAAAGTTTGAATAAAAATTTTGAAGGAAAGGAATAGTTTATCTTGAAATCAAGCAAGGTATAAATATATATATATATATATATATATATAGATAAATTTTAAACCAAAATTTTTCTTCCTTCCGAATTTCCAATACATGAATCTATATCCCAGTTTCAATGGAGTTCATTCAGTTTCCATTTCTCATTTTCAAACATCGTTCAATAACCTCTCAATTTAAGGATTCAACCCATATTCAAACTGAGTTAAAACAACTCATAATACCCTTGATACCATTTTCCCAAAAATTTGATTCCATAAGAATTCGTTTCTTCAAATACACACTTTTAATTTGAATAATTTCAAATCATATTCAAATCCCAATTTAAATATTCCACTTTGTTATGGAAAAATTCCCTTAACCCTTTTAAAATAAACATTTCCAATAAAGAAATGAATTTATCGAGTATTGGCCCCTCTCTTTTAAATGAAATTTCCGACCAAATAACATTTTAATATTTTAAATCATTTAACCAACCGATGTCTACATATAATTATCTATCCAATGGCCAAGTGATTTTAAATTTTATTTCTCGATATTTCAGGGATGGATCTATCATTTCAATCCAAATCAGGGTCACAGAGATTTATCATTTCACTCTGTGTTCTTAATTCATTTTTATCGATAAATCCCGGGTTTATTCGATGCCCGCAACATCAAGGGTAGTTGGGATTTATCGTCACAAAGAACATGCAAACACGCTATACTGAATACGGAGCATTAACCGTGTCCATCTCAATTCAGTAATAAATTTCAACTAAACATCCATCACAACCATTCTATTCAACTGATCAGCATTAAACTGTTTCAGGATTAGCAAAGATTCGAATTTCCAACCAGAAATTTAAATTAAATTAATTAACTAGTTATTGATCTAATTTGCATGTTAACACAAGATATATCAAATCTTAGCAACCAAATTCAACAGCCAATCACAACCATGCAACCAAACTATTTCATAAATTTAATTCGATAAATATGGGAATAATTCAGTATTTCGTGAGCGAAAAATCACTCACCTTTGGGTCTTAATTGGATCAGACGTCCAAAATAAGCCCAAAATTTGACAGTCTCCAAACGCCGCAAGGTTAGTGCCAAAACGTCCGCAATTCCGCCACGATCCCAACGCAACAAACCGCGTCCAAATCCGAGTCAGTATAAAGAAGTTATGAGCGTTTAATCAATTGAAATTTAAATATATATAATTAATAAATTAAATCTCCTAACCAATTAAATACTGCCACGTCATCGTCCTCCACACGTTCTTCCCGCCCCAGCCCTCTCCACGCGTTGACCCGTCCAGCGAGATACACCCATCAGGTCGCAACTTTGACCGCCAAAACCCGCCGATTCCGGCGACCATCTGACCTGTAACCGCCTCCAAGCGAACGGCCTTCGAGACCCGCTCCAGCCCTGCCAAGCACGGCGCCTCCGGTTGCCGCCTTTGCCGCCGCCAAGTCCATGAACGGACGGAAATTCTGGCCTTTGACGAGCAAATTCCGGCCATCCAGCAACTTATAATCCAAGCGACTACCATCATTACACTCCTATCGATCCCCTCTATAATACCCAGATCCCGGAATCTCCGATTACATCCCCAATCAAAAACGCCCAAATTGTAGGTTAGGGTTCCGAAAACTGAGGCTTTGACCGCGATTTCTGGCCACTACAGGCCATGCATGTCGGAACTGAGAGCACCAGTAGCTTCGTGACATTGAGAGCTTCGATTTGACATATAATACGATAGGGTTTTGAGAGATTTTATTTTGAGGTGAATTTTTGTTTTGAGATTAAGATAAAAAATTATTTTCTGCCATTAACGATGAAATTTTGATGGAGAACAGCATAGGAAATAGAGAATGGGCTTATAAGAAGGAAGTGGAAATTTATTTATAAGTAAAGGAGGCCCAAATATGATAAACAACAAATATTCTATTTCACCGATTCAATTTCGCGATTTCTCCCGTACGGTCACATAATAAGTTCAAAAATTCTAAAAACTGGAATCCTGCAATAATTCACCATTCCGGATCCAATGGCGCCAATTTCGTCGAATTCCGAGACAGTTACAAAAATTATTAATTCCACAGTAAATTAATTAATAAAATATTCAAAATTCAATTAACTGTTTTAAATTCAAATTAAATACCAATAAAAATTCCATTTTAAATCCAATAAAGACTCAAATAGATTTTATAAATAAATTTTCACACATTTAACTCTAAATTTGATTATTCGAATTTGAATTGGAGTTTCAGTTTTAACTTAAACAGCTTAAATTCCACCATTTAACCAATTAAATTATTGAATCCCCTTTTCTCAAATTTCAACTTAAATAAATTTTTATAAATTTATTTCACCTATTTAAGTTCCCAAATTTGGTTAATTGAAATTTAAAAATTGAATTCAGTTATTATTGATCACTTAGAATTCCATCATTTAAAAATGAAATTTTCATTTTGCCTTAAACACTTGAAATACATAAATTATAAAATATTAAATTTCAAGTTACAACATTTTTGAAATAACCAAATTCTGAAACTTATTCTCAATTAAATCAATTCATTATCCTTATAATCGACAAAAATTGATTTTTCCCTATATTATTCCAATTTATTTGTTTTAAATTGAAATTTAAATATGTGTAAAAATATGGGATGTTACATTTTGTTTTCTATTCTATGTTTTTCTTAACAAAATAAACATATATAACACAAAAGGGAGAATCTAGCCATTCTCCAATGGCTCACAAAAACAGATCTATAGAAATGGCTATAGAATCAGTGAACATACACAAGAAAAAACAAAAGAACCCAAAAAAACCGAAGACCATCTGAACCAAGTGCAAGGGCCAAGCCAAACAGACCCTCACTAGACTCTCGCCAACCTCAAGGACGATGACAAAGCCTCTACAACTCTACTGATATTGGACGGAAATCTAGGACAAAGGACGAGCCAACCCTGGAAGCCAAAAGTTGAAGACAATCTTCTCCATCTCTAAGCTTCAGCTCTGACTACGAAACTGCACTATCAGCAGAAAAGAGACCAAAGGAGACTCTATCCAATAAGTACATGTAAATCCATGACCTGCAGTACTAGAAAACAACGTAAGAAAAAACAGGAGGGGTGGGGAGGTGGAGAAGGAAGCAGAAAGGATCTCGTACTCTAGCAAACACAGGGTTCAACCAATCCCTGCCCTAGGAGGAGGCGGTCCCGAAGTAACATCAAAGGTACCAACCAACTTCCTCAAATGGGAGCCAAATGCTTCCTTAAAAGGCCTACCACGAAATGCAAGGAAAACATCGTTCCTTACCCTTCGGATGATGGTAGGAGAGTCAATATGCACTTCATCAAAAATTGCCTTATTTCGCAAGCACCAGATGTGCTAGCAAATAAGGCATGGAATAACGCGAAAAAGGATCGAACGAATAGATTTTCCTAAGATGTCGACCCACCAATATCTCAATAAATCTACAAGGGAGGTGGCATTACCTCGGAGACCAACCAAGTTCCCGAAGTAATTCCAAACATCTCTGGCATAATAGCTATGGAAAACAAATAAGCACTGGATTCCAAATCATCAGATCTACAACACCTGCAATGAGATACAAATGGGATGCCAATTTCTGGAGGTCCTCGTCTATTGGTAACCCATTGAGTAGGGTTTTTCATATAAGCAGAGAGACTTTCGGAGGTAATTAGACATCCCAAATGAAAGAAAAGAGACAGAGATGTGGAGTTGGGATCCTCGCTGAACTCTATACCGGCTTAATCGAGAAAGGACCACCATCACATCCAAACCCGCCACCCTGTGAATCACAGGACTTCATGGATCACAACACGAGAAAGGCTCATTTGTCAAGCTTATAACCCTGACGAAGCAGAATACTCACGGTTATAACCGTTTACCCAATAAGCATTGGTGATTTTTGTCACGCATGTTATCATGGTTATAACCGTGACAAATACTAATGCATATGCTCATGGTTATAAGCATGATTATATTTCCTATTATAACGGTTATAAGTGTGATAACGTTTATTATACTAACGGTAATAAGCGTGGTAATATTTATTTTTCTAATGATTTTAAATGTGACGAATTCCAAAATAACGGTTATAAGTGCGGTGTTAAGGTTTTTGCCAATGGTTATAAGTGTTACTTTATCGAAGATTTCATTGGCTACTGTCACATTTGTCATGGTTAAAACCATGAGAAACTACACATATTGCATACATAAAACACTTATATTTCATATCAAATATACATAAATATATATTCAGTGCTAGTGTTGGCTACATACACATTAATAACATTAGAACAGCAAATAACATGTCAAACATAACAAATTTTAAATAGCAAACATAACAAGTATAAAATACCAAAAGTTGTACACCTTTATTAACATACATAATAAGTTTTAAATCAAGATTCAATATATTTCTTCTAAATTCAGTCTTAACATACATATTATGTACCAAATTAACTTCAGTCCAATTTTCAGTACTTTAAAATGCATACCCCATCGTTAAAATTAAGACCAGTTAGAAACTTCTTAAAGATGATACATGTCTCCCGATATACTCTTCTTCTTCTCATATACTCTTCAAGGTGATATATGTCTCCCACATGGGTACACCATCATCTGCAAAGTCAACAGGTACCTCGAGAGTTAGTTTGAAGTAATTTCATTTCTCTAAAACTTTGTCCTAGTAAAAGTAGCATTAATAATAATTCATTGTATTGTAATAAGAATACGTATTTACTGTAATAAGAATACATATTTACAACTTTAAACATGATTGGAAATGCTTCAAGGGACTGTTGGATGAACCACGAAGTAATCTGCTAATTTAATTTGTGGTCCTTTAAAATTTATGTCGCTGCCATAGTATTTGACAAACTTTTTTTTCTTCCTAATAGTGGAATTTTCTATAATTATTTTACCTTTAGTTAAAATTTTAAGCTTTTGCTCCAGCTTGTATTACTCTGTACGGTACGGAACAGATGAGAGTCATGAGACAAAAATGCAGAAGCATGTTGTGTTCGGTTACAACTAAAATTTTCATTTGTTCAACTAATTAATTATTACAATTTAGTTGTTTACACGTTATGGTGCGTTGGTTGAAAAGCAAAACCCCTTTTCCGCATTTTTTTCCCAAATAAACTTTCGAAGAATTTTAAAATGATATTGATTTTATAAATAAAGGCGAACAATAGTTGAAAAACCGACTATATAGCTTTAGGGCGTTGTTACCGACACTTCATTAGAGAAGGAAATATTAATAAATCTGAGATCGAATTAACTGCAACCTGCAACCATTTGAATATACCATGTATAATATTTAGGAATTATTAAGAACTATACTTATGGGAAAGTCTGAATCATCGAAATTTTAAAGTATAATGTCCAATATGCATGAAAATAATAATCACAACAAGCTGCCCTCTGATTCATATAAACATAAAAAACAAAATCTAACAAAAATAGAACCGCACCTTTGCTAATCTTTTACAGCCGCCTTTCAATCTCCACTATTAGTGCTTTCGCAGAAAACCTACATAAGAGAAGGAAATATTAATAAAGTGTGGTGCTAAAGGCACCCCAATATGTTCTTTCTAATACCGCACTTAAAAAAATAAAACTCATTAAATTCTGTATGCTTCCTAATACCACATTACCTTTCCATTCTGATCTCTCACTCAGTCATTATTTGTCGAATTAATCACGTACTAAGCTAATCCAAAAACCATAATCTCTCGTAATCGCTGTCTTCTTCGCATCTCTCGCGGGAAAATTCAAATTCATATGGTATTCTCTCAATTGTTTGGTGATATGAAAACCTTAATCTCTCACTTCCTCTTCTAGTTTGCTTAATTCAAACGTTATTCACGGCTATTGTATATTCCTCGGCATTGCGGCGTTGAACTCGTTGATCGGTTATAGATCTTGGGTTTAGCTCGTTGATCGGTTTTAGAAATGAGGACAAACAAATATCGAGCGAAATAGAAATTGGATAAAACAGCTGGTAGCCCCTATTTTTTAAGTGTGTGGTATTAAGAAGAGACTAATACTAATTTTTATGGTATTTTTTAGTCGCGGTATTAGGAAGAACATATTGGGGTGCCCTTAGCACCACACTTAATAAATATGAGCTCAACTCTTAAACTCTGCATGTGGCAGCCTTAGGTCCTATTGCAAGCAAACAATGATTCTTTTCAACCTATAAAAGTTTGATTTTCGGACAAATGCGGTGAATATCATTAATTAGACAGATCTGTATGCATTCAAATGAGCAAATAAGAAAAATACATAAGTGTGAACATGAGTATAACTCGGAGATAATAATATAGATGCATATCTGAGATAATACAACCCAAAGGAAAACTGCTATTCACACCTCAATTTCCTCTCCTGGCCACCTTAAAAAAATTAATAGACATGATTATCTTTTACACACTTCTGGCCACCACAGTCTATTCATTCACTCAGCCGTCAATCACCGAGAGTAATTCAAAATTTCGGATGCACACAACCGAACAGAAACATACAAATGGCTTAACCTATTTCATCAGCATTCGGTTGTAAGGAACCGAAAACAATCACATATACGGTGGTACACAACCGACCAAATCACCTAGAAGTGCAAACCCACTATTCGGTTACCAACTACCGAATATAAATTGAAATAACGGTTGTAAACAGCCGAAAGGAACTATTAACTTTTATATTTGAATGTTTCACCAATTCGTTTGTAAGAGACCGAAAAAAAAAAAATTAAGGTTTCGGTGGTTATTCATCGAAAATGGAGTTAGTAAACGGTGGTTATGCATTGTGGAGAAAAAAATTCTGTATATATGCAAGATGTTTCATCAATGGTCAACAATCGTATGACGAATGTGATTTTGACTATTTGCAACTGAACAGGGGATTTCCATTTTAATGTCATTCTACATTGGTCTTCACAGTTAAAAACAACCAAAATTTTGTGTCAAACCACGTACTGTAGGCCAACGATCAAGAAACAAAAATCAGCTTTAACGATTAAAAAAATATTGCACATATATTGCATTCAAATTAGTATCAACAACGTGACAGGAGAGAGAGGGGAAGTTTTTTTTTTTTTTTTGTTTAAGACTGCGGTGGCCTCTCCATTTTAAGTTTTTTAATATTGCAATGGCCAGAAGGGTAGAATGTTATTAAACTGGGTGCTTTTAGTTTTGGTGGCCAGGAGAGGAAACTGGGGTATCAATAGCAGCACACATATGATTTTTCTTTTTCATATTAGTTTGGAATTAATTACTTACGCTACGTGGCTGCAAATCAAAGGAGTCTAAACATACTAGATAATATCACAAACAAGCAGCAAAACAGTTACACTACAGTTAACACTAAATAAACACTTGTAGTGCAGCTAACTAGCAGTTGTGCTTTATCTGGTTTTGTTACTTCTGTATGAGAATACACTTCATTGAAGTTGAACTCAAAGTAAGCTTTATAAAATAGTATTGGTAGTTTCTCAACCATTATTACGAAGATATTGATATTGATATTCGGGATGCCATAAAGATATTGATATTCAAAAAGCAAGCTTTATAAAATGGTATTGATAGTTTCTCAGCCATTATTATGAACTGTATTAGTCTAACCACTAATTGTCCATTCAAATTGAAAATTTATCTTCATCAAAAATATTACTTTGTGATATACTTTGTGTTTGTGACTATGTAAATATGTGGGTTTATATGGAAAAAGTTAAAAAAAAAATGTGAACTGATATGAGAAAACTTCAAAAAATAAAGAGAAGTTAATTGTTAAAGAATTTAAAAAAACTAAGAAATAGTATATATTCGAAATGGCATTTAGATTGACTAGAAAAGGCGAGAACTAATGACATATAAAACAAAGCCTATGACATAGCAACTCGCACAAGTCCATGTATGAAGGAATTGACACTAAATCATCTAACCTGTAGAATTGATTTATTTTTTCTTTTAAAGGAAAGAATTAATGACGTATAAAACAAAGCTTATTATTTGGCAGCTCACATAATTCGTTTATGAATGAATTGACAGTAGCTATAATTTAACATGGAGGCCTATATTTCATTGTCATCTTTATATTTCTCAGTATCTAACAGGAATTGCTGACATAATTATAAAAAGCTAATTAAGAACCAAAACATAAGCATTTATTTTTCAAAAATAAAAACCAATTCTAACTTTTTATATATATGGCAAATGATTCACATTAATTTTTTTCTAGATGGCGGTAGATTTATTAGCAGTTAAGGCTTACTATATTTAAGAGAAGGAAGAAAAAAGAATGAATTCAAAGCTTTATGTAAATGAAAATGTTAAGGAATTCAATATCTTTTCACCCACACCAAACTCCAAACGCTCCTGTAGGTGTTCCAAGTGCATTTAAATTGACCAAAAAGGAGAGAACTAATGACATATAAAACAAAGTCTATAATATTGCGACTCACATAAATCCATGTATGAAGGAATTGACACTAAATCATTTAATGTAAGGAATTGATTTTGGAAAGAAAAAAAAGGAGACAATTAATGACATATAAAACATAGCCTATTCTTTGGCACCTCGCATGAATTCGTTTGTGAAGGAATTGATAGTAATATATAGTTTAACATGGAGGTCTACATTTCATTATTATTTTCACATTTCTTAATATCCAATTGCTGACATAACTATATAAAACTAACTAAAAACTAAAACATAAGCATTTATTTTTCAAACATAAAAACCAATTCTTATTTTCTGCATATGGCAATTGCTCCTTTTTTATTGCAAAACAGAAGTAATGCATATTAAATTTATTCTTGATGGTAGTAGACTTATTAGACTTGTTATATTGAAAAAAGGAAGAAGGAATGAATTTAGAAATGAATTACATGTTATATGTAAATAAAAATTCTAATGAATTACATCCTATATGTAAATGAAAATTCCAAGAACCACGAACAAAAATTTTACATGTAAGAAATTATTGAACTGCACATAATTTTGCTTTTATACATTGATAGTCAAATTAGAACAATAATTTTATGGCAAAGCAAACGATATAATTAAAGACTTTAAAAGGTTTCTTTATAGAATTAGTGAAATAGCAGTGAAAATACAATCACTGTATGATAAAATATCAAAATGCAAAGCTAACTTTTGACCGATATGTTATAGAACGCCGGCCTACTATTATATTTATGATTCATGAATCTGCATGGATTAATTTGTTTATCGCTAGAAAGCTAGTAATCAAACAAAGTCAATGATTAATGGATTGGTAGGTGGGAAAAATGTTACTGGTTTTCTAAATTTGGAATACATTAAAAGAAAGCTATTTCTTGGATATTACAGTATTGAAGACAAGTGTGAAAACAGTGCATTTATTTCAAGGAAAAGGTTCTTCTTATATACATTAATGTCTCTACGATAAGGTTGTATAAATACAAAAAGAGAAACGGTAACATACCAGTACAGAAATACTTCTACATTTCTGTTCCATTTGCTAACAAGGCTTTCGTTGTTGTCTCTCTATCTTTAGGTTTTTGTGCCACCAACCTGGACACGGTTCCAACATATCTAACCTTCTTTTTCTGCATGATATCAGCGATACTTTCATGTGATGCTTCTAAATCTCCAGGAAAATTATTTCTTTCCTCATCTTCAAGCTTAGATAAACTGCAATCCATCAAAGCAAAATATGAATCATGCCAATAACCAGTCTTAAATAGTCGAAACCATCTTGAAAAATTTAATGCAAAATCTGTGTCTCCTTCCAAAGTTCAGTTTAGGTAACGTATTGATAATTTCTTGTATCAAACAGTCACAGAGATGAAACTGTAATAAACATAACCATAATGTGAGGTGTATGACAGCAATGCGCATAGATAGAACATATCAATGCAGTCGACAAACAAATTTCATATTAGTTGCAAGACTATACAGATTATGGTTAATGATCCTTTCTCCTTTATTGAATTCTATATAATAAATAAGAAGTAAAAAAAAAAAAAAAAAAAAATACAAAACTTAACCGCAACTCTTCAAATTTCTTTAAAAAAAAAGTATGATTCATAATTTCAAGGAACATTGTATTAATACGTTAACTATCTAAGCTACAAAACTGAGAATGAAAAAGGAAATCGTTTACCATAATATGTTTCAGGAGAGAAACTAAAGGTATTAACAAAGTGCAGCCATGGATTTCATTATGCATGTATTGATAAGTGACTTGGAAAGCGGTGTTAATATCTTTAAAATTACAAATGTTGTAGGAAGTCTAATAAAAGTTGATGACACTACAGAATGCAAAAAATAATAAATTATAAAAGAATTTTAATGGAACTAAAATTGGAAGATAAACTAAAAGGAAGAGTAAGAGAGAACCCTGATGAAGGACAAATATAAGAGAAATAAGTTACCTGTGAGTTCATGCCTCATAATTGTGAAATCTGCAAATTCACATCGTCCAGCACCAGTCAATTGTTTAAAATGCAACACTTCATTGCATTCTACACCAGAACATAAAAAAGAATGAAGATTGGTGCAAATAATTAGCCAAAACTGAAATAAGATTTAAAGAACACTAAGAATTAGAACATCGGTCTCATGTACGAAACTGAAATGGAAACAAAATATTATAACAACATAATTCAAAATAGTGACAATCATCCTAGAATGCTTGTATGCAACCAAAAATACATGAAAGAAATTGTAGAAAAAACCACAAATTAGCTTGTTGTTAACTTCAATTCCACCACATAAAAAAAATCATGCAACAAATTTATCAGCTTTTTGCATAAGCTATATAAATTGAAATCTAGTAAAAGATCCATGCAGCTGAAATCTTCTTACTTTTAGTTTTGTTTGGTTTTTTGACTGAACATTCATTTCTAAATTAAATGTATTTTGACGGAAAAATACTAAAATTATTGAACAATTAAGGATAATAATATTACACAAAATGCTGAAAATACCATCTTTGTTCGTCCTAGTACCATCACCAATTGTGAAAAAAGACATTAGTATGCCTCTTTGCTTTATCTATTACAATCGCAGTCATTTTCACCTAGAAAAGTCAAGTAGATTAAGAAAATCCTTTATTTCAAAATCAATAAGAGAAACAATACTTACATTAGTGGAACCAGTCCCTTTAACAACAAAAGACTTATCATCAATGGAGTTATATCCTTGCTAATTTGCTTCATCGTCAATAGCGGTACTCCCTACATGCTATGCACCTTGAAAAAGTATCATAAACTAAGAGAAAATATCAAATAAAAGGAAAAATCATGGAAAAGTGATACCTTGAAAAGGAGGCTTGGGCCGTCTAGGTCGTGGATTGAGAAGAAATAAAACAGGCCGCTAGGGATGAGAAAGTTGCTTTCATTGAAGTTGTTGCTCAAAAGAAAAAGGGCCAACATTGAAAGGGCTATCTTAATCCATGGTTGTCGACATTAACCCGAGATCCAATTTTTTGGAACCTTGAATTGTATAGAGCAATGAGATTCAAGAAAAGAGGACTGAAACCCTAAATTGCACCGCCATTTTCTGGATGAAACTGGATTGTAAACAGCATTGCCAATGAGAAAAAAGGAAAGTCGGTAAAGAAAAAGGTAATGACTCGTCCTTCCCTAGAAGCTTAAATTATTTACAAGATAACCGCATCCTATCACAGTTTTAAGTGTGATTTTCTCGTTGTTCACGGTTATTACTGTTATAAATTTATCACGATAATAAATGTGATAAAAAGAGGACGATAAAATGTGATAAAAAGGCTTGTATGGTGTTGTGGATTGCATCTGTTTCCATGTCTCATTAGAATGGGATGAGACACCTGTGCAATTCACGCCAATTAGTCTGTGGTATTAGCATGGAGGAACGTCGCCCAAAGGGAATCGTTCGCTCCAAACCGTACCCATAACTTGCAAGCAAAGATAATACATATACCTTAGGATTTCGGAGGCCAAGGCCCTCCTCATTTTTGGGACGACAAATAATGTCCCAAGAAATACAATGGTGACAATTAGTGTTGTCCTTTTTACCCTAGAAAAAGGATGATGCCAAAGAATGATAGGAACGGAAGGAGGAAGTTAGAGTCATAGCAGCAAAGATACGCGATCCTATAGAGTCTAAAACATACTTTATGAGAACCAGTCTACCTGCCTGAGAAAGAAGAGTTCCAACGAATGATCTTTCCCATAGATTTGTCAGTAAGGGGATCGAAAATGGCATTGAGCTTCCGACCTTTGTAAAGGAAAACGCCGAGGTAAGGCAAGGGAATAAAGGTTGCCTTAAAGCCAGTGAAGGTTTCGATCCAAGAAGGTCTAACCAAAGACAAGTCTTTCTCGGGGACGAAGCAACTTTTAGCATAATTAACGAGTTGGCCTGAGCACCTATTGTACTTCTAAATGAGGCTAAGTAGACGACGGATAGAGCGATGGCTACCATTAGTGAAAATGATAATGTCGTCATCAAAAGATAAAGGAGAAATAAGAGGGTAGCCCCTTGGAATGTCGAATATCTGAATTTGACCCGCTATTGTAAGTGAATGCAATCCAAACACGAATGCCTCGGTAGCGATGACTAGCAGAGTAAGGGAAAGAGAGTCTCCCTGGCGAAATCCCCTTCCAACCTCGAAATACCCGTTGGTGGACCAGTTAATGAGAACGGAAAACCAATAGTCGGAAATGAGCCTTTGCATAAAATCGATAAGGGGTTCTCGGAAGCCGAAAGCCCTCAGAATCTTAATGACAAAAAACCAAGACATGCAATCGTAAGTCTTCGCCGTATCAGCTTAATGACCACATTAGAACCGCTTACCTTCCGATCGATCTGAGAAACCAACTCAAGGGCTAAAAGGGCGTTATCTATAATCAGATTTCCTTTTAAAAACCCAACTTGATAAGAGAAGATAACACGTTCCAGAAATGGTGCTAGTCAGAGGCTAGTACCTTAGAGATAACCTTGTTAGTGAAATTACACAAACTGATCGGGCAAAAATCCACGCACGAATGAATATTTTCGCATTTGGGGATAAGTACCAAATTGATGGAAGTCCATCCTTGAGGGAGAGCTCCACCAGAGAAGAAAAACTGAATAGCAAGACAAAAATATTCCTGGATGATTGGCCAGACACTTCGAGAAAAGACCCCATTGAAGCCGCGAGACCCACTTGCACTATCCTTACTAAGTGCAAAGACGCAAACACATATTTCTTCAGAGGAAGGAGATACGGCTAGATCAACAATATCCGAAGGAAGAACCAACCTGGGGATGAAAGCTAGCAAGGCCATGTTAGAGAAGGACATGAGGGAGAACCAAGAAAGGATTGGAAGTGAGACAGAATAGTCTCTTTGACTTCCTCTGGCATGGAGATTTGGTAGTAAACTAGGTTTCCCTATATTATTTAGAAATTAACATATATGTATTCGTGCTTAGAGACGAGATGTATTCATATATAACTATAACATAATTTACGTATTAATAACATTTTTCAAATTTAGGATTCATGGATATTAATTGCAAATTTAGTGGGCAATAAATTTGTAACTAGTAAGACAAAAAAAATACGGGGATTGATTGAAAAAGAATTAAAATTGGAGAAAATGATGTATTCTCAAACTCGAAGGAGGTTAAAGGAATTAAGTAGGGATTTATTGAATGGTCCAATGTCGACTATTATGGATATATTAATTAGGATTAAGAACGGAACACATCCATGAGAAAATCATAAATGGGGAATTGAGAAGAATAAATAGTAATGAAATAATATGTTAAGTTTGGAATAAAGTATTAAGACTTTAGCACTATTTATATCACTTGATTGTTAGTGATAACTATATCACTTAATTGTTAGTGATAACTTCCAAAGAATTTTCTTTTCTTAGATTATGAGGTTATAACTGCTAGTATTCTTCGTTGATAACTGGATAATGGTATAAGGCGGTGAAAGTAATATATCATTGTTTGTGACAATGTTGATTATGATATAAAACCACTTCATAAATTTTATTTTGAGTAAGAATTTTTTTATGGGACACTTAACCAGTGGTTAACCACATATAAAATTTGGTAGTTAATGAGAGAATTAGATTTGCATCCCATAATGAACAAATGTATCGATCTCATAATTTTGGAATATTGAATGAAGAGGAAGTTTTCTCCTAGAATGATAACTGTAGGTTTTGTGTAAATTGCCCTTTTTAGTTGAATTTTCCTATGTTTTGGTTTGTTAAAGTATATTTGTTTAATTTTTATAAGTTATAAGCAATATGCACAAAAATATATAGGAAGAAATATGAAAATTTATGTGTTTGCGCGTAAATTATACTATTTATCCCATATAAAAGAACATTCATTCCTTGTAATTTTAACACGTCAATATTCTTTTTATTATTATTTCTTAGGCAGATTTATGGAAATTATAGAAAAAGGCCTTTAATAAGATTCGAATGCCAGCAAATCAGAACATAGAAAGATTGTTCTATTTATTAGTGTAACACCCTATAATTTAATACATAGTAATTATATAAACAAGATAATAAAATGGATATTTCTTAATTAAATATTCAGAATTAGGTAAAATAGACGTTACCGTTGCGTCCATTATGAAATTTTGGTTTAAAAGACTTCGATTTTCATAAGTTTTTAAATATGGAGAAGTTATGCATATAAGGAGTTGCATTAAAATATATACGGGAAGTACAAATTAAACAAATAAACAACGCAGCAGGAAGTAACGTTCACCGGGCAACCCGCCCATAACTGGGTCGACCCATATCTAAGGCAGGCCGACCCTAGGGTCTACATAGTGTACAGGTAGGTCGACCCACCTGCATTCAGGTTGGGTTCCTACGAGTGTATTTGGATTGTTTTCTTCACCATATATGTGCGCTGACTCAGGATTTGGTGTACGGTTGGATTTATAAATCTAAAATCTAACGGTATGGAATTATCCTTAGGTAATCTATAAATAGTCTAGCAACCTCATTGGTTCCTACATGCAAACTATTCTTCATTTCTTCTTCCTCCAAGCCATATTCTAAATAAAAATATGAAGATGCTGAGGTGCTGCCTAAACATAGACTAAAGAGGAAAATTCTAATTTTTCTACAATAACAAATCCAAAGAGTACTTTCTTCAACAGCAAGCATATAAAAGAGATATTTTTTTGAACTTCAATCCAAACAGTTCTAGTCATTTTCAGATTTGATAACTAAATAATATATGGACAGTAAATAAATCTGAATCTGAGATTATAAATGTTTATATGTTATTATGTTACTGTCACATATCTATTCAATTTTTCAATATTACTCATTACATGTAATCCTTATTATCCCGTTTTTCTATTTTACTTTTATTCATAATCTTAAGCCTATTTACTCAATTTATGTATTTCTGAATTAAATCTGTATTTTTCTCCTTTTCCTTTGCGCTATACCTAGGAATTCACATTGGAATTGCGTAAATTGGATCAAAATTGGAATAACTTAGATGACACTAAAAAGGAGAACTAGACATATTGAACATGAAATCCAATGACAGTAAAATTGGGATAATATGCAAAATATATTAAGCTAAATAGGTTAAACTTAATTTAATAATTAATTAGAATATGTTGGTTGTATCAGATGTAATTAAGTAAAACATGAAACTTAATATATACATACATCTGAGAAGGTGCTTGTTTTGGGGAAGGGGTTGTACATAGAATAACATTTTTAAGAAATATCATTTACAACCTTGCTTATTAATGAAATTAAACTTGCTAAGTTATTACTTGTTAATTAATAAGCTAAGAGGCTCCACGTCTTTTCGTTAGTATTCAGTTTTGGGATTCTTAAAATTCTAGTTACTTGGGGGTACAAGCCTAAGGGTGGCTTGTGTCAATCTTGTTGTGTGTAACTCGTATCAGTCAGTATCCCTGTTAGTATCTCAAAGAGGGGCCTCGCAATAGTTAGAGGCTATGGCACGCTTTAGTGATCTGGATTGTAAGAGGTTCAAGGTGGAAGGTAGGTATAGGCGCGTTCCGACGGAGTCATGAGCGTGCATGAGTCCGATTAGGGGAAATTAATGCGTTGTAACACCAACAAAGAGGTCTATGTCTTATAGTTGATGGGGTGGGGATTAATACCCCTACTGCCATAGCTGGCACACGACATTTTTGTAGTAAGGAGCCGATCGCATAGGAAGTAATTAGGGTAACACCTAATCTTGTTAATTCTAGTAATTATTGCAGAAACGTATGCTTGGGATATGAATGAGAAGCATATGCGATCTTTACCTTATCTTATTATACCGTTATCATGTTATTTCATACATGTCTACTTTACTGTAGTTTGATGTTTAACATTATTTATTTGTCTTGATACTTTCTATCTTATCCTATTGCTGAAAATCACTGGAACTCGCCAAACTTTATGTCTGACCTATTTTGTTTCATTTCTCTCCCTTCCTTTCCCCCCTTACGTTCTCAGAGTGGTGGCAGACAGTAGCGGTGACCATGATTATATTCTTGGACTTGGATTTCTTCTGACTCGATGTATTGTTTTGACTTTTATTCTACCTTGTTATGGCTTTTGAGGTGGGATACGATTTTACAATTTTGTACTCTGATGTTTTTTGTCATGAGATCGATGGTTATTACTATTTTTTTGTATTTGAAATTGTAACGATGAAATGGTGATTTTATAATAATAAAAGTTTTTCCGCTGCATATTTACATTTATCTTGTAAATTTTGATTACTATTTACCAATTGCGCTTCATGAAACTTAATGCATCCTCATATGGGTGACATTAAGGGACATGGGGTGTCATAATTAGTATGGACTAACACATAAATTTAGAAAATTAGGTTTAGAAAATTCACCGAATCTTAGAACTGCTAAACAAATATAGAAAATAGAAATATTATTTATAGGATTAACATGGTTATCTTCTTTCTACTTGGTGTGGTGCTCCTAAAGTAATTCAAGGAGGCCATACAAATCACTAAAGTATTGAGGGGATGACCATCGAAAAATTTCTACTCGAGCTAAATTTGTGATTAACGACTTTAAAAAAAGTCAAATTTTGTAACACCCCATAATTTTAAAGGATATTATAACGATAAACTAAGAAATACTTAATTAAATGTTGGGAATTAAGTAAAAGGACTGTACCATTGTGTTCGTCTTGAAATTTTGCTTATGATGGACCCTGATTTTGCATAAAACCGATTTTGCATAAAACGGACATCACACGAGGAAGTTATGACGGTTAGAAGTTTGCATACACATAAGATATTTATGTATAAATAAAACAACCAGAATTTTCAAACTTAACCAAATGAAGCAAGTGGGAAAACTAGGCGGGAACCAGACCCGTTGGGTCTGACCAACACCTGGGCTGGGTCGACCCGTAGGTCGGCCCAGGTGAGGGTGGGTCGACCCAATAGGGATCTAGCCGAATTCTTTTTCCTGAATCTGGACGCGATTTTGACTGGGTTCATTGGTAGTACGCTATATATAGGACAACATTTCTATTGTTTTCTACACCTAAAAACAATGGAGATAATGAGATGCTGCCTCTGCTTGGATTGAATTAGGTCATCTTCTTCAATATCAGCCTATATACATAGAAGAATCTCTACTGCAACACCAGCATATTATTCTATGTTCTTTAGATCTAATCTCTGTGAGTTCATGTTACTTTTAGATATAAAAAATTTAATAGGAACCCTGACATGTTTCTAAATCTGGATCTAAATCTATACCTGTTAAGAATCTGATTCATACCTAAACAGTCCTGCTATTACATGTATTCTTCAGTACACCTGATCTGCTATTCAATACTTATATGCATATATCTGATCCGCCTATTTCTGCTGACATATGCCCATCTCTGTTATTATATGCTGATTTTCTGTTTATATGATTATTCTGTTCTTCTCTCTCTCATTCCCATTTTATTTTTATAGCCTAGGCTACCTTTGAGTCTTGGCAAATATCGCTGAAACATGCGTACGGACGAAATTAGGGGAATGATTGGGAATGATAACTTAGGGGCATAACCTGTACTGTGATACATGACTAAAATTTTAGGGGCATATGTTATATTGTGAATTATGACTTATGGTTTGAGGCATATAAATTTGTAGGCTCAATTTATAGATTAAGCGGAACATGTAAATATAACTATAAAAAACTTATGTAAACCTATTTAATCTGTTGGGGTTAAGTAAACCTGTTTAATCTGTTAGGGTTATATCAACCTGTTAGGGAAAAAATAAACATGTTAACCTATTAATCTGTAGGCTTAGCCCGTTAAAAATCCTAGTTGGTTGGGGGACGCAAGTTTAGGTGCTTGACTTGTGTCATCTGCTTTGTGGGACCCATATACGTCAGTAACCCATTTTGTTATTAAAAGGGGGCCCTTCACTAGGTAGGGGTCGGGGGACACACAGTGAACTGATTATAAGAGGTTTATATGAAAGGTGTGTGTGTACTGGCGCGTTCCAACGGAGTCATGTGTGTGCATGTGTCCGGCTTGCATGGGAAAATAAGTTGTTGTAGCACCAGTAAATAGGTCTGTGTCCTTCCGTGGGTTGCTCTTTAGGAAATAATACACCCTACTATGGGACCAAAGCAGGGTATTTATGAGTTAGGGAGGCGATCGATTTGGGGGTAGTAATTATGGTACATCTAGTCCTATCTGCTTATGTGGGGTACCTGCATTTCTGTTTGGGGTAACACCCGTTATTTCTGTTTGGGTATCCATTATTTCTGTTTGGGGTAAAACCCGTTACTGGAGTACACCTATAACTACCATCATATTTCTGTTGGGATCGTTCTGCTTCTGTTAAGTAATTAGGGCATGCCTAATCCCGTCACATATCTGTTATATTAGTATTGGTGCAGAGAAAAATACTAGAGAAGCATAATCCAATTTGTTTATTCTTTTATTTCTGTTCTGTCAGTTTGTACCTTGTATATCTTATTGTTGTCTCTCATCATATGTTTGTCATGATATTTTCACTTCTTTATATGCTAAAATCACTGGACTTACCAGACTTTATGTCTGACTCGTTTTGTTTCCTTTTCTCTCTCTTCCTCTCTCTAAGGTTCTCAGGATGGGAACGCTCAGGCTTGATTAGGACTCTCTCTTCTGTTTCTGCTTGGATTTGGATCTACTTCGATGTATCGCTTTGACTACTTATCTTCTTGTTTATGGCTACTTATGGGGATTGTGATTTTTTATTTTTGTACTCTGATGGTTTTTATCTCAAGACAGATGTTTTTGTTTGATGTATTTTTTCTAGTATTTCAGTCTGATGTTGTAATTGGATTTTGAAACCATAATGTTTTCTGTTGGAAAATAAAGTTTTAAATTTCCACTGCTATTTTATATATATGTCTTGTGAGATTCTGTTCTGTTTACCTATAATGCTTCACGGAGCTTAATGCATTTTGATAAAGAGTGACAATAACGGATGTGGGGTGTCACAAATTTGATTAGACAACTTGTGAATGTCAGAAAGGTTGGCATTATATTTTTGGGGTTTTCCAATATTAGAGAAATAAGAGAGGTTGTTGATGACTGAAGGACATGACATTTTTATACTTTTATGTTTGATGAGATACCTTCACATTATGACAAATTTTAGTATGCCTAATCAGAAAATGGGGACTAAGACGGAACCCTTTGCGTCTCATGTCACCATAGATTTTGTAAAGCATGGAACTATAAGGCTATGTAACATTGAGTTACATTGGTTCGAGTACATTAGGAAGGAAATTTTGGTGGAATGCATGAAAATTTTAATTTGTATTCTTTCTCTTCGAATTTTTCCTCTCTAAAAGTAGGATTTTTGGTTGCACTGTAGTTGCTGGATCAGATAAAAGGAATTGTTCGCAACACCAATGTACCGTTCACTCAATTCGAAAGATTATGCATAATAGGATGTTTTACATACATACAACATCATTGGTTTCACTTTCATTTAGGACTAATCTCTCCTTAGTATGTCAGCAATACATAATTACATTAGAATTGACTGTTTAACAAATGTATAAATAAACTACATGGTTGTATAACATGTTTTGTTAGAAAGAATTATGTTTTTTTGCCCCTTTAAAAAGATCTTGGGATGAAATCTTTTTAAAGTAGGGAGAATGTAATATCCTGTAATATTTACCCTAAATAGAAAAACTAATAATGGTAATTAAAATAATTATATAATGACAATAGGTTACGAATACAAATATTTCATAATTATGGAATTTGGTCATAAAAGTATTCCCATTGCGACTGTGCCAAGATTACGATCTGTTTCCTTATTTAATTTGCTGAAAACGGAGTCCGTATGAAAAACACATGTATAAAATTAGTTTTAAATTGAAAACAAAAAACATGTAAACCTGAATTTGAATTTAAATAGGACAAGATTTGAATTGGAGTAAATAAGTAGGCATAAAATAATATTATGACGATCCAAATTTTTTGACAAATTTAAAACCGGATTTTTAGAGATAGAATTGGAATTTTTGAATATATATTAGATGTAATATGATTTAATTATGAGTTTTGATAATTATTAATTTTTTATATAGTTAATTTGTTTAAATAGTAAAATAAATGTTTAATTTTTTCAAAATATAATGGTGTAATTTTATAAAAATTTATCAGGTTTTGTTACAACGAATTTTCCAAATACGTATTTATAAAACTATTTTTCAATGTAATCTTTTCTAGTTAATAAAAATATTTTTAATATAGACAAAGTAAATAAAATAATTATTTTTGAAACATTAATAAGTTGTTAATATTGTTTAGTTTTGATAACATAAATCATTAATGTTTAAGATCGTAAGACATAGCCTAGAAGTCAAGTTTTTCAACATATATAAGCGCAACAAAACTTGCAACATCCCTTTAGTGTAGCAAAAGGGTTTCTAGCCAAAACAATATATATGTGCGCATTGTTTTTACATGAAAACATGGTTTGAAAAAGTTGGCTTATGACATGGCTTCATGCATGAAGAAGGAGAATCTTTGGGTGGCATGCGTCCTCTTGAAAAATTACTAAAATACCCTTGAAGTGAGGCTACTTAAAGGGACCTAAACTCACATTTTCTCCCATTCCATTTTCCCTTGCTTCTTCCCCATATTTTTGGCCATGGCATCCTCGCCTTTCTAGGCCTAGCTCTGGCCATCTCCACAACCACCACCTCCCTAAAACCCGACCAAAATTCTCTCTCCTCACCTCCATATATTTGCCACCGCCCATCACTACCCGCCACCACCACGTCCGCTTGCACCTCCTTCATTCAGTTGTGGACCCATACACCCTCCTCCTTGTTCGACCCCACCTCTCAAGTAGAAATGAATAAATAAAAGAAAGAAATTTAAGTAATATATTATTGACGAAGACGGTGCACCGAAATACTGTCTGACAGTTCATAGCAGTCAGGTAGGAGCGCCTATCGTGAAGATATGAGAGCTATGCGGGTGAGAACAGCTAAACTGTTTTTTTTTTAATTAATAGAAGTGAAAACTTCTGAAACTATTTTTAATTAAGTTAATAATAGCAAGGAATCTATACAAATTTTAATATGGATAATTATGGATACTAATCATATGTATGTGATGATGGTTGAATGACTGTGTAGATAAAAACATGTTTACACTGATGAGCGTTAAGTACAGTAATGCTTGCACGTAGTTAATGACCTCTTTTTTTATTATGGATGATTTTATGGATGCATATGATATGGTTAATATCATTAAATATGGTTAATTATTGTTTGGATGCAACCCACACTATGGTTGTGGTATTAAGGAAGTGATTAGTAAAGTCTCCATTTCACATATATAAGTTTATATTATTTTAATATTAAAATAATGACCAAAAATGGAAATTTGAATTTGCTTTCAGAAACAGTCTAGAAACTTAATCGGAGTATAAACGAATATCTATTGTAAATTATGAAATAGATTTGTAAACAATTTCAGTTAGATATGGCTTGTTAAGATTAAATCGACTTCGAATTTGAAATTTGAAATTTGAAAAGTGAACTTGAATAGGGTATATAGACGTTTGTTTTAATTTAAACTGATTGTTCCGTTCATCTTATATATTTATTTAACGGATGTCTGCAAATTTTAAAGTTAACCAGATTATTTTTGAAAAATAATATTATTTTATTTAAATAATAATAATACAATATTCAATTTTAAATATAAATTGAATTTGAAGTTTAAAATTGAAATATTGTTTTCAAATAAGTTTATATACGTTTGCAAAAGTTTATAATCATATTGGAGGTGATCAGATAATTTTTTATTATAAGTTGTAATATGGTCTGAATAGGACGTGTCGCACAGCCGTAATTCGTGAATTTGGATCATAAACTTTAAACAGGTATAACTTATGCAATTTAAATTGGATGGACGTGAAACAAAAAACATTTGCTTCCCTATAACAAAAGTTTTCAAAAGGAAAAAGAATTTTTGGATTTCGATGTATAGTTTTCAAGTTATGCTTAAATCTATTTTGAAAAAATCATTGTAAACGCAGTTCGTAGACCGTAACGGGAAATAATTATTTTTTATTTATTAAAAAAATGATTTTTTTTTTATAAAATTACAATAAATTATTTAAAAGTGGTTTGAAGTGAAAGATTAAGTTTTTGATGATATAAAAGTTATTTTTGCCAAACTAGCCAATATTTGCAATTTTACGACGCTTCTGTAATGCTTTTGAAACGTTGACGCAACGTTTTCCAAGAAACAGTATATTTTGATGTTTTAAAACTTATGAATAATTATCCAAAACTTAAATGATCATTTTTAAATGATTAATGTATATTTTTAGAAGTTAATAGTATTTAAACCAAATTTTGTCTAATTATGATTTAATTTATCTAGAGATAAATTATTTTCCAAATACTAATGAAAACGGAAACGGAGGAAAGTGATATTCAGATGACGTTATTAAGTTCATAAGTATATCTATACTATTTGAGGAGTTTGAAAGGTAACGTTATTGTTATTCCATTGATAGTGTCGGTCAAAAATGAAAATTAATATCGAACATAAGTTGATGTAACTTCTATCCAGTTCCTATCTATGATGATTTCAATTTAATCTTTGGAATAAAGGTTCCCCATAATTACCAAGATGGTTTGGATAGAAATGGTCTTCGGATATTTGATATTGAATTTCATTGTTAGACGAATACCATCGAAGGAATTTTGAAAGATATTTATATCATTATTCCACTTATAGTATTTGCTGATTATGAGAATTGTTGTCGGATATAAGTCGTTGTAATTCTGTTTAAATCTTATGTTTAATATCAATTGATTTGGGATTGAACAGATGTAAGGATTTAAAGATATGTTTGAAAATTTTGTGGAACTTATGAATAATCTTTGAATAAGTTTTAAAACAGAATTTCAATATTTAAAAGAACTGTGAAGGAAATGATTTTTTGGGTTTTAAAAAGGAATTTATGAAAGGAACTTCCAGAATATGGATTTTTGGGAAATATAACTTTTGAATTAGAGGTTAATGTGTAACCCTTTTGATTTAGATTTAATATGGAATTATGAATGATGGTTAAGATTGATTAAGAGTTTCAAAAGAAAAAATTGTTTATCAAAGATTTGAAAGAAGGAAACACTGATTTATCTCGATATCGAATATGGGTTTGGTTAAAAGATAAAGAATAGAGAATGATTTTAAAAAAGGTTTTGATTAACCAAGTAAAATAAGGGACTTGATTAAGAGCCGATTTAATCCATGACTTGTTTTTAAACTGTGCTGGCTATTTGGAAAGACCGAGATCGGATTGCTACCTAAAAACCGTTCCAAATAATTATACGATATTATGGAGAAATTGAAGAGGATGATTGATGACGGGAAATCTTCACATCGAAAGGTCTATTTGTTGATGCCTTGGTTTGTTCCCATTATAAGGTTATATAAGTGATAGTCATACAGATGTATTTGTAGATTTTCCGGATTGACAAGGGCCTCTCTCCTTAATTTGATGACGAATAGGGTGCCTTCGGTTTTGTTCAAACCCAAAACGGATTTGTGTGGCTGTATGTCTGACCATGTATTTTGTAATGTATCGATTGGTCTTAATTTACTAAACATATTACTGATTGGTGGCAGAGTATTTATTCTCTTATCCCTTCCTTGAGACGTACGATATCAAAGGTCATATGTTTAGTGATTATCAATCATATGTTATGAAATGACAATGTGGCATAACAAGTGATGAGCTATTGATGATCAAACCATGGTTTAGATAAGCGTAGCTTTGTGTAACATGACTTTGGCAAGTCTCGCACCCCAGAAAATGCCCAAAATAGGAAAAATGCGGAGATAAGGGTTGTCATATCCTTTTAGATAAAAGGTGTACCATGGCTCTAACCCAGGTATTGCTTATGTGGCAATCTCTACTTGTGTGAATTTTGATGTTGAAGGCTTCTAGATAAAGGTTGGTAACTATGGGAGATGGCATACTTTGGCATGATCTAATTCATTCAGTTAAGGGATGGACCGACCTCGTGTTGGCAGAGAGCAGGATTGGTTCTTGGGGAATCCCTTTAGAGGTGTTCCCATCGGTGGAAGTTCCTTAGCCTGGTTATTTGTTGGAAATCCAATTATCCATTACAAACCCTATACGGTTTCAGTTGTATACTATTATGTTAACATAATAGGATGTGCATTATGTTGGCTGGGATTGAAGCATTTACTTGTGAAACAGTTTTTCACACTATGCACTAATAATACTATCTGAGGATTTTCTACATATCAATAACTTTTGGTTACCATAAGGAGAAACCTAGCCTATGTGTGCATTTGCGCTATGTGTGCACCGCTAGAACTTATGGTAGCTTCATGTTCCAAAAAGCATTACGAATTTCTATGCACTTGTATTCATAAGGAGTAAACCCATTCCGTTTTATACGGCGTGATCCTATGATATACCTCTGTAATGTCCCGTATTTTAGCGATATAATAAATAATTTATTTAATTATTTAAATAATGGTTTAGAGAATTAAATGGTTGTTTAATTAAATAATATTGAATATGTAATTAATTTAAATAATAGAATAATATATTTGTTATTCCGAAATAGTCGGAAATAGTGAATTGATAATATAATGTGAACTGGACAATTCAAAATATATATAATTCAGTTTGGAATTGAATTCGAATAACGAATATATTATATAAACGATAGTTGAACATATAATTGTAATATAATTAAAATCGAGCTTGAAATGGCGCGGCAGTTCGTTATTTGGCGATTTGAACTTCAACTGAATATACATAGTCCGTTTTAAATCGGATTTCTGAGAAAGAAGAAACGTTCGGAGCTGGTGAAGTATATTTTTCTAATGGAAGAGAAAAATCTGGATTTCGTCGTGTGGATTTTGCTTTATGTCCAAATCAAATTTTAGAAAAGTCGCTACGGAATTCCTTTATAATTTATATCGATTCATTTATATAAAAAAATGGATTTTTAAATATAAATCGAATATCGATGTAACACTGGGTTTGGAATATCGAGTTATAAATCTCGATATGGAGCTGTGTGATATTCTAGTGTGAATATATACGATAATATTAATTTATAATTATTTAATTTAATTGTTTTTAAATATATTTATATATTCAAATGGGTTATTTAGAGCTTTAAAAATAGCCAGTTTTGCAACGACCTCCGTTTTCGACGAAACTAATTTTGTTGGATCCGCAATATTAAATTATTGCTAGATTTCAATTTCCGTGATTTTTGAAGTCAGTGTGTGGACGTACGGAATTTTAATGTGAAAAACATTCAGTATTTTAACGGTTAAAAGTATGCTGTGTGAGCAAATGGAGTCGGAATTCGACGAAACTAGTTTCATTGGGTTCGCAATGTCGAACTGTAGCTGCATGCCCATTTTCATGATTTTTGGGTATCATATGTGATCATTCAGATTTTTAGAAGACAAATACAAACAACGATTGATTAAAACTGAATAAAATAATCAATAAAAAAATATTATATCCTTTCTATAAATATCCCTTACATCCCATAACCCGAATTATATTTTTCCTCTGGTCAATCCTATGCGCCGCTACTCTCTACTGAAAACATGAAAACCTCTTTTCTTCAAAAATGGGAATCAAATCTAATAAAACTCTATAAATCTCATAATTTATATATTTGCAGTCCTCGTGATATACTCTTCAACCTGATATGAGTTTCCAAGGAATTCAAAAGATTTTTGTTCATTGTTCTTCACGACAGAAAATGTTGCGTGAGCTAGGGTTCAAAGTTTGAGAAGATTGAGGCTTTGGTGTTTAAATTCGATGTTGTATTTGGGTTCGTGAGTTATAACAGCACTTGTACGCTAAAAATTGGGATTTTCGGTGATAATAAATGTCGATGGAATCACTGTAATAGCGAACGACGCTGTTCGACGCGAAGAAGAAAACAGGAGCGAGTTGCCTTAGACTAGGATAAGGTGATTAAGGATTGAAAGAGAAAGATTTCGGTGCATGGATGGGGCATTTTCATTGAGAGATAAAGGAAAGGGAGGCTTGTGAAGACAGCGGCTATGGAGGATGTATGCTCGAGTTGGTCTGGAGAAGACAGAGGGGGTGTAGCAGCGGGCCTGGGTATTTGAATAAGGGAGATGGGTCGGTATTCTTAATGGGTAAGGCCCATTTGAATGTATTGTTTAGTTATTATTAAGTTAATAACTTGTGTATTTTCATGAAATGGAAATGGTGCGTTAATGGTGTTTATTGGGAGCTGGAGTCGCGATATTTCATTTGGGGAAGAAGGAATGGAGTAAGGGAGCGGGTGGGCTTTATTACAGTTGATGGCCCGGTTTAGTATAAAGGGGTAAGGCCCATCGATAAATTAAATTGGTTTTGTTTTATTTTAAAATAATTTATAACTTGTATAAAGTGTAACTTTATCATACGTAATCAGAATTGAACGAAACAAGATCCGTTGGGATCGTATGGAAGGTGGCTACCCAATGGAACTGACCAAGAGTTAATTGGAGCTCGTTACAATTTATAGTGAAATAAATTGTCTGTCTGAATCAAGCGATGGTTATCGTTATTAACAATGATCGTCCAATGTGAGTAAAACTCACCAACTCTATCAGTTCACATTTTTATAACGTATTATTAGAACTGATAAATGATGATTGATATCTGTGTGTTGACTATTTAATTGAATTACTGATTGATTGTTTGAAATTATAGATAACGATATATACATAAATCGTTAATCAAACATTGATTCTGTCTATCAGAATATTTCATATTGAAATGAAATCGATGTTAATTATATTGGTTAACATCTATGGATGCAGGGAAACAGGTTGGAGGAATCCAACTGGATTCCTCAACACTTATTTTACTATTTTTCATATATGGTGATATATGATGTGATAAATAATCCGTTGTTGATTATGTGTGTTTGAATGATATCGATCATTGTGAATTGGTATTTTAAATACCGTAAGAAATACTGGGGTATAGAAAAGGGGATTTTCAAAATGTATTTTGAAAATAAATTATTTATATAAAATTAATGGATTTTATATATAAAAAAGAAAAAGGATTTTATAAAAGAAAATAATTATAAAATCAAAGAATTGGAGAAAAGGAAATATTTGTGAAAACAAAGAGAAAAGGAAATATTTGTGAAAACAAAGAGAAAAGGAAATATTTGTGAAAACAAAGAGAAAAGGAAAATATTTGTGAAACAAATATAAAGGGAATATTTGTAAACCATTTACAAATAGAATTGAAAAGGGAATATTTGTAAAATATTTACAAATATATTATAAATGGAAATATTTATTTAGAAAATAAATAGAATCATAAAGGAAATATTTATTTAGAAAATAAATAGATTATAAAAGGAAATACTTGAAAAATGAATAGAATTGTATAAAAAGAGAATTTTACACTAGGAAGGTTTAGACCCGTGCTCGCACACGGATATAACAGAATATGAATTCAAAGCGAACATCTAAGGGAAATCTGTTTTAACAGATAAAGTAAGAAGATTAAGTTATAAACAAGGTTTTATAAATTAAGTAAAATATTTATCATTGGATAAATAAAATATATAAGTCAGGACTTATATAGTGAAGTAAGAATCGATTTCAACATCGATATTGGAAACTGAATATGGACAAAGAGTAAATCAGATAGGATTAATCAGTTAGAGTTAATCAGATAGAGTTAATCAGTTAGAGTTAATCAGTTAGAGTTAACCAGTTAGAGTTAATCAGATAGAGTTAATCGGATAGAGTTAGTCAGTTAGAGTTAATCAGTTAGAGTTAACCAGTTAGAGTTAATCAGTTAGAGTTAATCGGATAGAGTTAATCAACCAGAGTTAACCAGTTAGAGTTAATCGAATAGAGTTAATCGAACAAGAGTTAGTCGAATATTTGTTATTCGAATAGAGTTAAGAAAGGAGTTATCGAATATTTGTTATTCGAATAGAGTTAAGAAAGGAGTTATCGAATATTTGTTATTCGAATAGAGTTAAGATAGGAGTTATCGAATATTTGTTATTCGAATAGAGTTAAAAGGAGTTATCGAATATTTGTTATTCGAATAGAGTTAAAAAAGGAGTTATCGAATATTAGTTATTCGATTAGAGTTAAAAGGAGTTAATCGAATATAGTTTATTTGAAAGGAGATTAATCTAATGTAAAACATTCGAATAGAATTAATCGAATGTAAAATATTCGAAGAGAGTTAATCGAATGTAAAACATTCGAAGAGAGTTAATCGAATGTAAAACATTCGAAGAGAGTTAATCGAATGTAAATCATTCGAAGAGAGTTAATCGAATGTAAAACATTCGAAGAGAGTTAATCGAATGTAAAACATTCGAAGAGAATTAATCGAATGTAAAACATTCGAAGAGAATTAATCGAATGTAAATCATTCGAAGAGAGTTAATCGAATGTAAAACATTCGAAGAGAGTTAATCGAATGTAAATCATTCGAAGAGAGTTAATCGAATGTAAATCATTCGAAGAGAGTTAATCGAATATAGTTATTCGGCGAGAGATTATCGAATATAGTTTATTCGAAAAAGAGTTATCAAATATAGTTTATTCGAAAAGGAGTTACCGAATAGAGATTATTCGAAAGAGAGTTATACGTTGGAATTCGATTATATCATATTCGGGAAAGTACACTTTCCGTTTTTAATCAAGATTTAATGATTTCTTCATAAATTGTCTATTTAGTTATTTAGTTAAATTAAGGAATAAAAGCTATATTTTGAAGTTAGATATTTCAGAAGAAGGGATTATAAAGCTATAGTTATAATCAATGTTTTAAATAAAGAAGTGGATTCGTAAATAGAATCTGAGAGTTACGTAAGGAAGTTTGTTAAAGATTTAAAGGGTGAACTTTGTCTATTACGTGGTTAGAAATGTTATTCAATTAAGGTCTGAGAGTTAGTCATACCCCAACTTGATTGGCTTCGTTTTTAACTAAGGAATGGTTAAGGTTCGATAGTGAAGGTTGGTTAAGTGAAATTAGTTAATCAGTGTAATATTTGAGTGGCATAGCGATGTTTTATCTAAGCATCTGTTTAAATCCAATGAACGATTTTTGGAAACATTTTCCAAATATAATCAGAGATATTTTCTAATCATAGAAAATGAAATGTTGATGATAAAGAATACTGGAATGACAGTGATCCGTGAAAAGAGATGGAAATGTTTTCCAGTGATTAATAACGTATATTTTCTAAATCTTGAAAATAAGAAATGTTGAATATGTGGAAACAGGAAATGGAGAATGAATAAATTAATGATAAATTAATTTAAGAGATAAAAGATGATTGATGATTGATCGATAGAATTTCCATTTGGAAATAATATCGTTGTTTGCACACGTGTTTTACTTCGATAGTTAACTCACCGACTATCGAAGTTTTTGACCATTTTTCAGTCATCGAAACGAAGAAATCGGGATCAGGTTCATTATCTGAAAACCACTCTGTACGGGCATTAGCGCTGCGATCAAATATGATGAAGATAATTGAAGACGGAGTTATGCAAGGGCTGTCCTGTTTACAGAATAGTGCCTTCGGTTTGTCCAGTCCCAGGACGACCTGTATGTAAGAATGTCTGACAGAGTATATTTAATAGATTGCGTAAGTTGATCTCTTCAAACATATATACGTTTGGCGGTGGAGGAATTCGTTTCTCTTAGCTGTATACCAGTTGTATTTTTGGGGAAATCAATTTGTGATTTGGCGGGTATGACGATGTGACATTCAAAGTGAATAATTGTGTGATCTGTCAGAGATAAGCGTGGCCTCTAGCCTCACAACCGGGAAATGACAAAAATCGGGGAGGCAGCTTGCCTAAGTGGTTGGCTGCCAAGTAGGGTGTACTATCACCTATCTAGGGATATTCATTTCATTCTATAATCTATTGTCGATGCTGTCCCATTCGGAAAACCGTTGCTGATCTCAACCGTTGGTGATATACATTCGATACACTCAAGCGAAATGAGTGGTCAATCATGTGTGGCCGGGTTGCAAGATGTTCTTGTTGAACCCAGTGTATTCCTCTTTAGATGTACACTATCAGAAGGTGGTTCCATACCTTGTCATAGTTGGAAATCCATTACCCAATAAGTGCTCGCGGTTTTGATTGTATACTATATATATGGAACGTGAGATGAAAGCGTTCTGCAAGATGATTATTATATTGTGGTTGATAGACACTATTATAATATCAAAAGAGTTTTGCTATAAAAGGTCATTGTTTCTTTCAAAATGATTTGAAAGTTAAATCAAATTGATTTGGATTCTCATAAGGGAAAAACCCATTCCGTTATACGGCGTGGTCTTATGAGATATCGTTATTCTCCTAAACTGTTTTAAATTGTTTACTCATACAAGTCCCATGACTGGACCGGAGTTTGTTTTGTTTTGTTTTCCCTAAACTCTTGGTTGCTCAAATTTGTACAAGCAGTCTAGTAGTCGGGATTTACAGATGCACTAGAAGGAGCTGGAGCAGGAGGCTTCAGCAGCGTTTTTATCGCTATTGTTTATTTCCGCTATGATGTAAGTGTTATACTCTGATAATGTTACTGTATACATATATTGATTTTATTTCAAAGTTATGTATCTATTATATATTGTTCATTCCGCTTTGAGATTCGTGTTTATTCTGATGTTGTATGTTCTTCTTCTTGTTCTATTCTAAGTTTCTATCTTACCTAACCTCACCCTCTAATTTCTTTCATGGACTATCCGGTGTTTCCGATGCTTGAATAGTCGATATAGTGTTGTATGCCGATATCCAGGATCGCAAATTCCCCGGGTCGTTACAGTGGTATCAGAGCTGAAGGTTAAGTTGTTACCTTGGCTCTATGGTGTGACTCGGTAGAGATGGGGTTAGTAATACCCTAGATTTAGTTGAGTGTATATATACAAGTGAATGTATTTGTTATTCAATATAAAATTGTTTTATATTGTGGAGATTTATTGGTTGAGTTGTTTATGAGTTCTAGTCGATCAGTTTGGTCCACTGTATCGGTAGGAGTTTCTAAACACTCGAATACGATGAGTCGACACGATATGTTTTGAAAAGAGGATAAACAAAATAATTTTACCCAAATTATATTTTTGATATAAAGGATTTATATTGAAATGATTATAGTATATTGGATGTGTTGGTTGTGATTATAATCAGATAAGATTATAATAGAAATGGTTATGTAAATAACTAATCATAATTTGTATAAGTGCAATATATAAAAATCAGATGAATTAAATCTGAATTTAAATCAGAATTGAAATTAAAACCCTAGTAATTCGGAAAGGTGTTTGTAGATGGATTTGGATTGAATATATGAGAAATTCAAAATCCTGGGAGATTTATATTGTTTTACAAGCACTGGGAAAGGATATTTTGAAATGGATTTCAAAATGAAAGTGTTTAGAAATGGTTTTGAAAAGTGATATAGTATTGAACTCACTTCGATAACTGGAAAATAGATTCCGATGATGATCATGACATCATCCGTGTTCATTTTTGAGTGTGTAAGTGACGGATTACTATCAAAGAGATGATTTTTGAATTGTTTTGAGAAAAGCAAGTTGTTTTGAATTTCGAAAAGGGATATTTGATTTTTGAAAAGCAAAGTTGTTTAAAAACTCCCAGAAACGGATTGCTTGAATTAAAAACAAATTTAAATGGAAATTTGTGAAACCGAGCTGGAATTGAATGAAAACCAATTAAGTGGAATTGAATTGGATTAGATTGATATCGATAAAATTGGATTTGTGACATAGGAATCCGAAATTGTATTGAATTTATGAGTTAAGAATTTGAAAATCGGGAATGAAACTTGAGTGAAAAGGAATTTGGTTTGGATATAAGCGAATAGTTGTGTTGAACATATATTGATTGGAAATTGGTTGAGATGATATTAGTATATGTTGGATTGATAACAGGTGAAAGTGATAAAGTTGATATGCCTGACAAAAAAGTACAAATTTATATTTGGTATAAGCATGAGATTTATGAGCCGATTAGGCAAGCCGCTTGGCTGTTTGATTTTCTTTGGGTAGGAGAATGCCTAGAGAGGCGAGTTGTAGTTGTACCGATTGACCAATACAAAGGAGGTGTTGGCGAAATTTTTCGAAAAGTTAAGGTGTTAGAAAATTTTCATGATTGTTGAAAAGTTTCATTAGTAGGAATGAATAAATATTTAATTGAAATTAAATTGGTTCAGTTGAAATTGAAGTTAAGAAGTGTATAAATAATTTTTAACCAGTTAGTAAGGTTTGTTTTCTACCATAGCAATTTCGATGACGAAATTATTTTAAGGGGGGAAGAATGTAATGTCCTGGATTTTAGCAATATAAAAAATAATTTATTTAATTATTTAAATAATGGTTTAGAGAATTAAATGGTTGTTTAATTAAATAATATTGAATATTTAATTAATTTAAATAATAGAATAATATATTTGTTATTCCGAAATAGTCGGAAATAGTGAATTGACAATATAATGTGAAATGGACAATTCAAAATATATATAATTCAGTTTGGAATTGAATTCGAATAACAAATATGTTATATAAACGATAGTTGAACGTATAATTATAATATAATTAAAATCGAGCTCGAAATGGCGTGGCAGTTCGTTATTTGGCGATTTGAACTTCAACTGAATATACAGGGTCCGTTTTAAATTGGATTTCTGTGAAACAAGAAACGTTCGGAGCTGGTGAAGTATATTTTTCTAATGAAAGAGAAAAATCTGGATTTCGTCATGTGGATTTTGATTTATGTCCAAATCAAATTTTTGAAAAGTCGCTATGGAATTCCTTTATAACTTATATCGATTTATTTATATAAAAAAATGGATTTTTAAATATAAATCAAATATCGATATAACACTGGGTTTGGAATATCGAGTTATAAATCCCGATATGGAGATGTGTGATATTCTAGTGTGAATATATACGATAATATTTATTTATAAATATTTAATTTAATTGTATTTAAATATATTTATATATTTAAATGGGTTATTTATAGCTTTAAAAATAGCCAGTTTTGCAAACGACCTCCGTTTTCGACGAAACTAATTTTGTTGGATCCGCAATATTAAATTATTGTTAGATTTCAATTTCTGTGATTTTTGAAGTCAGTGTGTGGCCGTACGGATTTTTAATGTGAAAAACAGTCAGTACTTTGACGGTTAAAAATACGCTGTGTGAGCAAACGGAGTCAAAATTCGACGAAACCAGTTTCGTCGGGTCCGTAATGTCGAACTGTAGCTGCATGCCCATTTTCATGATTTTTGGGTATCATATGTGATCATACAGATTTTTAAAAGACAAATACAAATAGTGATTGATTAAAACTAAATAAAATAATCAATAAAAATCATATTGTATCCTTTCTATAAATATCCCTTACATCCCTTAACCCTAATTATATTTTTCCTCAGGTCAATCCTATGCGCCGCTACTCTCTACTATAAACGTGAATACCTCTTTTCTTCAAAAATGGAAATCAAATCTAATAAAACTCTATAAATCTCATGATATATATATTTGCAGTCCTCGTGATATACTCTTCAACCTGATATGAGTTTCCAAGGAATTTGAAAGATTTTTATTCGTTGTTCTTCACAACAGAAAATGTTGCGCGAGCTAGGGTTCAAAGTTTGAGAAGATTGAGGCTTTGGTGTTTGAATTCGATGTTGTATTTGGGTTCGTGAGTTATAACAGCACTTGTACGCTAAAAATTAGGATTTTTGGTGATAATAAATGTCGATGGAATCACTATAACAGCGAACGACGTTGTTCGACGCAAAGAAGAAAATAGGGGCGAGTTGCCTTAGACTAGGATGAGGTGATTAAGGATTGGAAGAGAAAGATTTCGGTGCATGGATGGGCATTTTCGTTGAGAGATAAAGGAAAGGGAGGCTTGTGAAGACAACGACCATGGAGGATGTATGCTCGGGTTGGTTTGGAGAGGACGGAGGGGGGGGGGTAGCAGCGGACCTGGGTATTTGAATAAGGGAGATGGGCCGGTGTTCTTAATGGGTAAGGCCCATTTGAATGTATTGTTCAGTTATTATTAAGTTAATAACTTGTGTATTTTCATGAAATGGAAATGGTGCGCTAATGGTGTTTATTGGGAGCTGGAGTCGCGATATTTCATTTGTGGAAGAAGGAATGGAGTAAGGGAGTGGGTGGGCTTTGTTATGGTTGATGGGCCAGTTTGGTATAAAGGGGTAAGGCCCATCGATAAATTAAATTGGTTTTGTTTTATTTTAAAACAATTTATAACTTGTATAAAGTGTAACTTTATCGTACGTAATCAGAATTGAACAAAACAAGATCCGTTGGGATCGTATGGATGATGGCTACCCAATGGAACTGACTAGGAGTGAATTAGAGCTCGTTACAATTTATAGCGAAATAAATTGTCCGTCTAAATCAAGCGATGGTTATCGTTATTAACGATGATCGTCCAAGTTAAACTCACCAACTCTATCAGTTCGTATTTTTATAACGTATTATTAGAACTGATAAATGATGATTGATATCTGTGTATTGACTATTTAATTGAATTGCTGATTGATAGTTTGAAATTATAGATAACGATATATATATAAATCATTAATCAAACATTGATTCTGTCTATCAGAATATTTCATATTGAAATGAAATCAATGTTAATTATATTGGTTAACATTTGTGGATGCAGGGAAACAGGACGGAGGAATCCAACTGGATTCCTCAACATTAATTATACTGTTTTTCATATATGGTGATACATGATGTGATATATAATATGTTGTTGATTATGTGTGTTTGAATGATATCGATCTTTGTGAATTGGTATTTTAAATACCGTATGAAATACTGGGATATAGAAAAGGGGATTTTCAAAGTGTATTTTGAAAACAAATTATTTATATAAAATCAATGGATTTTATATTCTAAAAAGGAAAAGGATTTTATAAAAGAAAATAATTATAAAATCAAAGAATTGGAGAAAAGGAAATATTTTTGAAAACAAAGAGAAAAGGAAACATTTGTGAAAACAAAGAGAAAAGGAAAATATTTGTGAAACAAATAGAAAAGGGAATATTTGTAAACCATTTACAAATAGAATTGAAAAGGGAATATTTGTAAAACATTTACAAATAGATTATAAATGGAATTCTTTATTTAGAAAATAAATAGAATTATAAAGGAAATATTTATTTAGAAAACAAATAGATTATAAAAGGAAATACTTGAAAAATGAATAGAATTGTATAAAAAGAGAATTTTACACTAGGAAGGTTTAGACCCGTGCTTCGCACACGGTTATAACATAATATGAATTCAAAGTGAACATCTAAGAGAAATTTGTTTAAACAGATAAAGTAATAAGATTAAGTTATAAATAAGGTTCTATAAATTAAGTAAAATATTTATCATTGGATAAATAAAATATATAAGTCAGGACTTATATAGAGAAGTAAGAATCGATTTCAACATCGATATTGGAAACTGAATATGGACAAAGAGTAAATCAGATAGGATTAATCAGTTAGAGTTAATCAGATAGAGTTAATCAGTTAGAGTTAATCAGTTAGAGTTAACCAGTTAGAGTTAATCAGATAGAGTTAATCAGATAGAGTTAATCAGTTAGAGTTAATCAGTTAGAGTTAACCAGTTAGAGTTAATCAGTTAGAGTTAATCGGATAGAGTTAATCAACCAGAGTTAACCAGTTAGAGTTAATCGAGTAGAGTTAATCGAACAAGAGTTAGTCGAATATTTGTTATTCGAATAGAGTTAAGAAAGGAGTTATCGAATATTTGTTATTCGAATAGAGTTATGAAAGGAGTTATCGAATATTTGTTATTCGAATAGAGTTAAAAAAGGAGTTGTCAAATATTAGTTATTCGAATAGAGTTAAAAGGAGTTAATCGAATATAGTTTATTCTGAAGGAGATTAATCGAATGTAAAACATTCGTAGAGAATTAATCGAATGTAAAACATTCGAAGAGAGTTAATCGAATGTAAAACATTCAAAGAGAGTTAATCGAATGTAAAACATTCAAAGAGAGTTAATCGAATGTAAAACATTCGAAGAGAATTAATCGAATGTAAATCATTCGAAGAAAGTTAATCGAATGTAAAACATTCGAAGAGAGTTAATCGAATGTAAATCATTCGAAGAGAGTTAATCGAATATAGTTATTCGACGAGAGATTATCGAATATAGTTTATTCGAAAAAGAGTTATTGAATATAGTTTATTCGAAAAGGATTTATCGAATAGAGATTATTTGAAAGAGAGTTATATGTTGGAATTTGATTATATCGAATTCGAGAAAGTACACTTTCCGTTTTTAATCAAGATTTAATGATTTCTTCATAAATTGTCTTTTTAGTTATTTAGTTAAATTAAGGAATAAAAGTTATATTTTGAAGTTAGATATTTCAGAAGAAGGGATTATAATGCTATAGTTATGATCAATGTTTTAAATAAAGAAGTAGATTCGTAAATAGAATCAGAGAGTTACGTAAGGAAGTTTGTTAAAGATTTAAAGGGTGAATTTTGTCTATTACGAGGTTAGAAATGTTGTTCAGTTAAGGTCTGAGAGGTAGTTATACCCCAACTTGATTGGCTTCGTTTTAAACTAAGGAATAAGTTCGATAGTGAAGGTTGGTTAAGTGAAATTAGTTAATTAGGTTAATATTTGAGTGGCATAGCGATGTTTTATCTAAACATCTGTTTAAATCCAATGAATGAGTTTTGGAAGCATTTTCCAAATATAATCAGAGATATTTCTAATTATAGAAAATGAAATGTTGATGATAAAGAATACTGGAATGACAGTGATACGTGAAAAGAGATGTTAATGTTTTCCAATGATTAATAACGTATATTTTCTAAATCTCGAAAATAAGAAATGTTGAATATATGGAAACAGCAAATGGAGAATGAATAAATTAATGATAAATTAATTTAAGAGATAAATGATGATTGATCGATAGAATTTCCATTTGGAAATAATATCGTTGTTTGCACACGTGTTTTTCTTCGATAGTTAACTCACCGACTATCGAAGTTTTTGACCATTTTTCCGTCGTCGATACGAAGAAATCGGGATCAGATTCATTATCTGAAAACCACTCTGTACGGGCATTAGCGCTGCGATCAAATATGGTGAAGATAATTGAAGACGGAGTTATGCAAGGGCTGTCCTGTTTACAGAATAGTGCCTTCGGTTTGTCCAGTCCCAGGACGACCTGTATGGAAGAATGTCTGACAGAGTATATTTAATAGATTGCGTAAGTTGATCTCTTCAAACGTATATTCGTTTGGTAGCGGAGGAATTAGTTTCTCTTAGATGTATACCCGTTGTATTTTTGGGGAAATCAATTTGTGAATTGGCGGGTATGACGATGTAATTCAAAGTGAATAATTGTATGATCTGTCAGAGATAAGCGTGGCCTCTAGCCTCACAACCGGGAAATGACAAAAATCGGGCAGGCAGCTTGGCTAAGTGGTTGGCTGCCAAGTAGGGTGTATTATCACCTATCTAGAGATATTCATTTCATTATATAATCTGTTTTCGATGCTGTCCCATTTGGGAAACGGTTGCTGATCCCAACCGTTGGTGATATACATTCGATACACTCAAGAGAAATGAGTGGTCGATCATATGTGGCCAGGTTGCAAGATGTTCTTGTTGAACCCAGTGTATTCCTCTCTAGAGGTACACTATCGGAAGGTGGTTCCATACCTTGTCATAGTTGGAAATCCATTACCCAATAAGTGCTCGCGGTTTTGATTGTATACTATATATGTGGAACGTGAGATGAAAGCGTTCTTCTAAATGATTATTATATTGTGGTTGATAGACACTATTATAATATCAAAAGAGTTTTGATATAAAAGGTCATTGTTTCTTTCAAAATGATTTGAAAGTTAAATCAAATTGATTTTGTGACGACCCCAAAACCCGTACTGACGGTGTTAAGGTAATCTTTGGAATATAAAACATAAACAGATAATAACAGAACAGAAATAAATAAATACACCAGATAATGAACAAATAATACACTGGATAAACATAATCATCTGAGTTACACAGTATACAGGATCATACTTAGTACAAATACAGTTCAGCTATACATAAATGTCTACAGCGGAAAAACAAACATAATATGTACAATAGGAGCTGAACAGCATAAAAGAGATAAATGATAGAATCCAGCTCCAGCTATCCAGAAAGAGCCTGCTAGAAACCTGAATACAAGGCTTCCTGTGTAGAAAAAGGGGCACCCGAGTTTGCAAGTGAAACAAACTACGAGTCAGTCATGGGACTGGTATGATAAATCTACTTAACACATTTATAATATGGCTAATCACAGGACCACGCCACTTTCGCGGAATGGGTTTACTCCATTGGATTGCCAGTGCTTTAAAACAAATAATTCTTTTAAACATCGCAATGCTTTTTATAAAAATGAAACCATTATAAGACTCAGTTCCCATCACACAATGTAATGCAAACCGGAGGATAGAGTTTCTACCTTATAATGGCCAAAATATGCTTGATACGAATAAAACAAAAGCATTTGATGTTATAACTAGTGTTTATATGTTTCAAAAACAATTTCGAATCATAAGTATCAATCATAGACGGCATTAATGCCCCATACCACTATGTCGCCATATATAAGTATACAATCCAGTCACGTATTTGGGAATTAGATTTCCGTCATGAACCGAGGCAAGGGATCGTCCTCACCGAATTCGAGACGCTCTAGCCCGCCCCTCAGGCAAGTACTCAGTCAAGCCTTTGGATCTTCAGGGCCGGTCCACGAATGTGGATTAAAATTCCTGAACAATGCGTTTCCCCGCCCTTTGGGGCGTGAGTAAGCCAACGAATGACTACTCCATCAATCCCGGACCGACCGATATATCCGAGGCGCCTCGCAACAGCAACAACCACATAGGTGAAAATAATATAAATGTCAGCCAGTTCAAGCACCGACACCACCTTTAGCTAGAAGGAAACGCATGCCCTCCCTGAGGTCCTTCTCCCGTTTCTGGTTCATACCGGGGTGTGAGGCTCGCGAATTCACGTTATACACAAAGCTACGCCACACAGGCGATGCTTTGATCATCAATTACAAGACTTTGTTTTTCAACAGAAGCCCTGATCGCTGCATCTTAGCATGCCACACTGGCAATTCACACCGTGCCACTGATGGCTATCAATCACACAGAATGAATTCTAATGTCAGACACACAGTCCATTTACAAGTCCGTTCTGGGTCTGAACGAAACCGGAGGCACTATATACCTCGCAAACCCATCGATCTCTACGTACGCCTGGACGATCACCACTCATTATCCATATTTCGGGATGCCTCCAAATCAGGACATCTGTTACCATCCAAACGAGGTGAAGATCTCCGATCTTCGACCACCGTCTTCATCTTCGATTTCTTATCGTCGATTCAGTTATTCAGAATGGGATAAACCCGGTCTTTCTGAGCAACTCGCGTATGTAATTAAAAATTGCTACACAAACACAACACACGCTTCATTCCAATTCATCGATCACTAACCGTAAATCGGTAAGAGAACGATTCCCCAAATATTAACCCCGAAGGCCGAAACCAACATCAGATCAAAACCCAGGAAACCATTCGACTTAGCCAACATCCAGTTAATTTCTAAATTTCACATTCCATATCGTTTATAATACTATATAACGATTTATCGCTATTTTTATTTGTTTTAAAATAGCCAATTTATTCAAACGACGCTTCGGGCTATAATGCGGCCATGGCGCTGTTTTTCTTCAGATTTGATTTACACATATCTGAAAATCTAACCGTTGGATCTTCACAAAATTTAAATCATTAGAAAGATCTTTTCAAAACAAATCCAACGATTCCAGCTTTGGTGAAATCCGACGGTCGGATCTCCCGGTACAATCGTTTGAAGTTTCGATTTCAAAATACGAACTACAGCGTCGTTATTCAATTTATTTTAATTATATTTATATATATATATAAAATCGATTCTGGCGCTGTTTTTCTTCAGATTTGAATTAAACATTCCAGACAATCCAACCGTTGGATCTTTGCAAAGTTGGTGTCGTTGGAAAGATATTTCCAAAGCGAACCCAACGGTTTCAGTTTCGGGAAAATCCGATGGTCGGATCTCCCGCACTAATCGTTTGAAATCACGGTTTCAAAACACGAGCTGCAGCTTTGTTATTTGATTTATTTTTATTATATATATATATATATATATATATATATATATATAATCGATTCTTCGATTTCAAAACCATTTCCTTTTCATACATTTGATAAAAATGACATTTTTATCCAATTGACTTCTATTTCAACACTTCACTATTTTTAACAATTCATGTATATAATAAAAATATGATTTTTATTGTTAAACAATTTATTTCAAAACACTACTATTTTAGGTAGTTCATATATATGGTAAAAATATGATTTTTTATTATAAGACAATTTCTTTCAAAACACGGCTATTTTATAGAGTTCATATAGATGATAAAAATATGATTTTTATTATAAAACAATTTATTACAAAACATGAATGTCGTTCAATAAATGAATTTCTTTTCAACACACGAATATAGTTTCAACACATGAAAATAATTCTAACACATGAATATTATTCAAAATTTCGGCAGCATAACGGCAGGGTAGTTAAAACCGGGGCCGTCCCTAGTACGACTCCTCGCTCTACCTTAAAGCCTCACAGCTTTTGATAATGGGGATTTCATGCATCTAGTTCGCACGCAGGCGGCATGTATATATTTTTCATTTCCACAAACTAATCCTACGTGGTTTTAACCAAATAATTCTCAACCACAAACGGGTATTTTTCAACCACTATCAATCAATTTCAATCACAAACAATTCTAATCAACCATTCGCTATCAACCAATTTTCACATCAATCACAACCAATAAATATCGTCCATAGTTTGTGGACGAGAGGCGTATATATAAATATATATATTTTATATAAGCATTTCACTTCTATTTCAACACATATATAATTTTTACAACGCATGTATAACTTATATATCGAACGTACGACTTATACAATGCTTATACATGAGGTGTACAACGCTTATATAACTCATACATCGACTATATAATTTATACATCGTCGTTCTCCATATCGTTTAGAAATTAGAAATCTCACATTGGGTTCCACTCCACCAAAAATATCAGAAGGCTCAGAAAAATATGCGGTCTCTTCTAGAATGTAGAAGACGTCCACACGAGTCCACTGTCTCTTGTTTCACTGAATTTCGTCAACAAACAAAAAAGATATGATTTTTACAGTGAAATCAAAAACCGTAGCGCTTTAAACTGCTATTAAATAGTTTATATTATATAAACCGTACCTTTTCAAACCCATTCAAAACTAGGTTTTTGATTTTCGCACAAACGGTTGCACAATAGGAGAATCGACCTATGCCACGTTGTCAAGCTAGGAGGGGCGCACGTGCGCTGGAGGTGGTGACTGGTTCGAACTCGCTAGGTGGCGGGGCTGCAATGGCGGCGACTTTGTCGAGGTGATTCGTGCGAAAAACGAAGCGATAGCAGAGGTGACGGGTATTGTAACACCCCGCCTCCGCTAGGGTCACTCGCAAAGGAATGCACTAGCTTTAGAGGGGTATTATTGGTAAACATGCACAGAAATATCACAAGACAGAACATATAAAATAGCGGAAGTAAAATCGAACTTTCATAAACATGAATACATAAGGTCTAAAGCCTTTTACATCAGAGTACATCAAAACCTGTCTTGCAATAGTAAAGAAGCATAAAGAATTTTTCATAAATTATTCCCCAAATAAAACAGTAAAGTAGCCATAGCCAAGAAAAGTCCAAGCCATCCATGATGACCTTCAAGCAGAAGAAGTCCGAACTAAACAGCAGTGTTTCCTCCCTGTAACCTGGGGGGGAAACGGAAGAAAAGAGGCGAAACAAAATGGGTCAGTCAAAAAGACTGAGTAAGCCCCATCTACTATTAGTATAAAAACTAGTAAAGTTAACTGACATGAGAAACTGAGATGAACATAAGTATGATAACAAGATAGATAAGCTAAATCAAAATAACAGGATGAACTACTGAACTCAGATAAACTAAGATGTCATGATAAATTACGATGTCAAGACAAAACAAGGTATCACATCGTCAGGTTCCTATCAAGTATAATATCCCAAGATATCTATCACGTATAACGTCCCATGGTATCTATCCTGTATATCTGCTCTGCACCTACCGTACTAGTATCCCAACTGTATTACGTGTTATCCGTGAATGACCCTTACTCAAAAGTCGTGTAATGGTCCCTGCCAACCTAATATGCCGCATATATAGGTTACTCAACTCATATGTTTCTTTCCATGTATAAGTTCAGTTCTTTGCCGTAGGCTATACGGGTTTTCCCATGTAAACGGTTTATCCTTGAAGTTGTTTTGGACTGCAACCCTTGATCTAGTTGTGTTTCCTTACCATGAACTATCGCGCGTCCACTTAGGATTTATGCCACCTAGGACCGCTAGGGATTATGCTACCTAATGAACGTTTCTGTGTCTCGGTTTGGGTTTTGGCCACCTAGGACCACTACGGATTACGCCACCCGTCAACCGCGCCCTTGATCCCACGTATGTATCGTGAATCGTTTTCCATGTCTAGATGCACATGTTCCCCAATGTGCCATCCGAGTTCCGTGCCAGGGCAAATCAAGAAATACGGAACTCGGTCGGGAGCTTTAAATCGTCTGCCGATGCAGATATCAAGGTCTGTTTTTGTACCCGTGGCTATGGTCCCACGTGACCCCTCCCTCAACTACTGAAAGGCAATCCAAGAAAAATCATGTGTAAGAACCACTCCACGGCCCCACTATAGCCCACTTTCCTACGGGCCAACCTCACCCATGACTCGATAGCAAGCACATGGTCTGTTGGGGGTTCCCTGCCTTTCCGCACGTACACGATTGACTAAAGATGGTAGGTAGTCGGTGATGCGCTATCCAGGGCAAAAACAAGAATCGTCGACTCCACGCTAATCCATCCCAGTCTTTAGGTTGCTCGCATAGCAACCAAGGCATACTCTTGGTCCTTCTAACGCAGACCTTAACCTCTCATGGGCCTAGTATAATTACCTGGCAGCCCACAGAGGGATCCCAAGAATATCCTCACGTCCCCCGAAGCTTCCACTTCGGCACCCAGTGCGCTGGAGCTTTTATCCAAGTCAGATAACTTGCTCCCCCTCGTATACTAAGCGATGACCTACCGTATCAGGTTACTCATCGTTTTGAGAATTAGTCCTATGTCCTTAGCTAAGAATTATTACTTAGTTACCCTTAACTAAGGTTTACCACTTAGCTTCCTTTCCCGTTATCCTTGATTAACCACGGTTTTCTACCTAGTTCTTCTAGCTAGGGTTTGTCTATTGGGTTAAGTGTTATCATTCAAGTCCATGACTTAACCCGCCCACGAATCACGTCAAAGATTGGCTAAGTATTTAAGTTCAAGACTTAGTCCCACAAGTTGGTAAGTGTACCCAGAGGCTCATGACTTAACCCTATCAAGTCAAATTGGTCAAGTACTAGCTTACCTTAATCCTATCGGATTATCTTGCTAGATCGATTAAGCATAGATTATCTTAATCCCATCAAATTATCGAGTCGGATTGGTTAAGTATAGGTAGGCTTAACCCCATCCTCTAATCGTACTACAATGGTTAAGTATATTCTAAAAAGGTCTTGTGACTTAACCTTATCAGGTCCGCGTATTAGATTGGTTAAGTGTAAGTTACTTAACCCCATCAAATCATCATGTATAATTGGTTAAGTATAAGTTGCTTAACCCCATTAAATTATCACGTTAAGTTGGTTAAGTATTGGTTACTTAACCTCATTGAATTACCGAGTTTAAATTGGTTAAGTGTTTAACTTAACCCCATCGAATTACCGTGTTTAGATTAGTTAAGCGTAAATTACTTAACCCCATCCCCTAATCATCTTGTATGGTTAAGTGTCATTAAGAAAACTTACTTAACCTTGCCAAATTATCATGTTGGATTGATTAAGTGTTGGTTAACTTAATCCCCGTCCACTAGTCGTATAAAAATGGTTAAGCGTCATTAGGCAAATCAAATCACTTAACCTACCCAACCTTGTCATGTTTTGTTAAGTATCATTAGCCTAACCAATTTACTTAACCCATTTACCCATGTCATATTTGGTTAAGAGTCATTAATCAAATTAACTTAACCCTATCATGTGGCATTAATTACTTAATGCACCCCAACCTCTCACATTAGACTTTGTTGTGGTTACTAGTTAAGCCGGTCGGTTCCGGGTAGCTTTACACCACAACCTGGTCTAACCTCTGGTTCAAGCACAACATGACCAACTTCTCACATTGGGTCCTATTGTTTGCAACTACTAGTTAGGTCGGTCGGTTCCGCGTAGTTTTACGTTGCAAATTCAACCCAACCTCGAGTTGGCCACTTTCATGTTTAGTCTAGTGTCATGTTCATAGTCAAGTTTTCAAGCAATTGGGTAGACCTAACTTAATAGGTAAATTCCCAATGGGTAGACCTAACTTAATAGGTAAATTCCCAAGCTTATGTTTTTATGCATACTTACATGTCAACTTCCATGTTATATTTCAAGTCGTGTTTTCAAGTACAAACACATGTCATATTTAACGTTACATGTTGTCATGTTTATACCCATTTACCCAAGTCATATTCATGTCATTATGTTTCCCCATAATGTGACCCCAACGCTTTTTAAACTAGCATATACGTTCGCAACAACGTGATGGATTAAAAGAAGAGACTTGGCAAAGGAATGACAAAAATGGGTATTAAGCCACAAGTTAATCATGGTGGCAAATGAGGCACAAATGTGTTCATTAGCTTGCATGTTACATTCTTAAGCCTCAAAAACATGCATCAACCCAAACTTGGTACATAAGCGAATCATGGTGACAAAAGACATGGAATGATGGCTAGAAACTCGCATATATCATCATATAAGGATTATGACTTCATATGCAAGTTGACATAATGATTATGAAGGTTCTCATGTTGCATAATACAACATTTCAACATAAAGGTTGTGGCTTTTTGCTCATAAGATCAAGCTAATGACTTCATAGACTTGCATGACATGATAGCATATATCATTCTCAATGATCAAACCCAAACTTGCAACATGAACATTTAACTTCATAGTTAATATCTAAGAGTAGGGAAGGGCTTACATTGCTATGAAGGCCTAAATCGATTAAACTAAAGCTTGTAATGAAGCCTATGCATGCCATCACCCAAAAACCCAAAGATGGATGCTCCAAATCAACAATACACCATCTTTATGAACAAAGACCAAAACTTTTGCCTTGAAATCAACTTGAGGAGCTCTCATACTAACATAGGGACTCTCTAATACTCTCATGATCATGAAACCTCTCATAGAAATGAAGTGGAGGCTAGGATAGTTGAGTGGAGGCCATGAGAGTAGAAATTTGGCCATAGTTTAGTTACATGAGTGAATAATGAGGGTTTTGGGGGGTTAGGGGCTTATTTATAGAAGATTAGGCTAGTTAGGACCCTTAGATTAACCCTAGGACCAACCTGAACCGTCAGATTTCAAACCAGGCCCAAAAACCTAGCCAAGATAGAAAATAGGTGCACCAGGCCAGAATCAGCCGACAGGGCAAGTCGACAGCCCTGTCGACTTGCCTGTCGACATGACTGTCGACTTGCAAGTCGACAGCCCTATCGACAGCCAAGTCGACTTGTCTGGGCGGGAATTTTCCCGCCTGGCCCCATCTCTGCATGTTTCGAAATTCAAATTTCCCGAAAACTTCTTTGGGCCTTAACCGGGTCATACGGACTCCGATTTACAAAATTTCGGACTCTATTTCGCGTATTTTTCCGAGACGAACGCAATGGCATAGCCCGTTTTACTTGATTCAGAATTTAAAATTAAATTCTGCCTTGATTCTCGTTTTAACATGTTATCGAAATACGAGTTGTTACATTCTCCCCACCTTTTAGGATTTCGTCCCCGAAATCTCCAAGTTAGGAAGAACATATCCTACCATCCATCATCCATCTACTCAAAACATCATCCACAAGCAATCATTGTCCTTAGATGATTTCTAATGTTATATGAATATATGCAAAACGTGTGTGTACATGTTCCTTAGCTAATGCTAATGATCAGGCCTGAATAATCTTTCTAATGCAAAAATATGTATAGTGCCATGAATCCAACATGTATGCAAATAGTCCTAGCCATATAGATACTATATGCGTGCACAATCATTCATTCATATGCAACAACCGCATGATAACACATTCGATTTCATCCATAAACAAGTATAAATACTCGTGCATATGCAATATGAAATGTGACCAAGTCGAGCTAGTATCTAATGTGTATTCGCGCATCCACGAGCAACCACTTGCAACCACTTGCAACCATATCAATCATAACATGTTTCAAATACATGTTTACATCCATAGGGTTTTACCTAGGATTCCCTGAAATAGGGTCGAGAAGATAAACAAGACAAACTCCTTATGGGGTTTGTAACAGAAAATAGGACCAAGAGGATGTCCACAAAAGATAGCCTACAAGTAAGCTCTACAGAAAACAGGGATCAAGGATATACTCCCAAAAAGAGATATCATGCGCGTATCTAGTCTTTGACCATCAAAGTCGTATTTCCTTGAGCTCGATTCCATTGTGCCTTGACAGTCCATTAACTTCGCGATTTCGTAGCTTCTTATTTCCTGTTTCCATAACATGAGCTGGAACTCATTTCTTCGTCGCCTCTCGTTCCACTCGCACACTTAGCGCAAACATGACTGCGTACTCATGATCTCATGCAAGCTTTCCAAAATTCACTAGTGAATCTCGGACCTCGTACCATAAGGTATTCCACGTAGTAGAACTTTCTCTTGAAAGTAAACAAATGTCAACCGGGTTATCAAGTGCACTTACTAGGGTGATTTCCATAACCCATGCATAAGTGAAATAAACCATCCGTCTTATCGGCGAACACCACTCGATCGGGCTTCAAATTTCCAATAAAGGTATCAAGGGATTCTAGGTAACTAATCATGACCGAACCCAAAAGGTTCCACGAGACTTCGAGGGTATTACCAAGGCTAGTCAAGAGTCTAACTACCCTCCTATCAAAACCGAGAGTGGCACCCCTTACTGGATAACCACTTCATCCCTAGAATCCATCCATAACCGAGGCATGTCATTCTCAAATCCAAAACAAGTCATGAATAAATGGACCGATTCTCCACAGGACTTGAGACAAAAATGGGATTCTCTATTACGCTAGTACTTAAGGTGCAGAGACTCAACTATCGAAGCAGACTTAAATGATACGATGATCAAACCAAAGTCCTAACGGGATGATAGAGAAGAAAAGCTAAACCTTTAACAAGATCGTTACCCTCCTTCCGAGGTACCCTAGAAATGGGAGCATACTACTGCCCTCCCGATGATCTTGTCCTTGTCCCATGATACTTAACTATCCGCCCCGTTTCACCATGCCAAAGGTACTCCCTCGTCATGGGTTTCATTGTTCATCTTTCCCTCTCATTCTGGGTTGAGCCATACCAACAAGTTGCTCATCCTTAAACTCGTATCCTTTACCCTTGCTCTTTATTATCCTTTCTTGTAACACGGCAATGGATCTCTCGAGAACCACCTCCATCGTACAAGAAACACCTACGTGGCTAGACAAAGATTAGTCACAGTGAGAACTACTGTGACCACGGATGGAGGAAAGAAAGGAAATGAGATTCAATCAAGGAATCAAAGAATGGTGCTAATGGCTTTTGGGGAATAGCCTTTTTAAAACAAACTTTTCTTGAAAAATGCTTCTTTATAAACGGTTTTCCAAATAGTTTTCAGAAGGTTTTAAAAGCTTTTGCCCAGTCTGGTAACCTTCCGCTCTGATACCAAATGTAACACCCCGCCTCCGCTAGGGTCACTTGCAAAGGAATGCACTAGCTTTAGAGGGGCATTATTGGTAAACATGCACAGAAATATCACAAGACAGAACATATAAAATAGCGGAAGTAAAATCGAACTTTCATAAACATGAATACATAAGGTCTAAAGCCTTTTACATCAGAGTACATCAAAACCTGTCTTGCAATAGTAAAGAAGCATAAAGACTTTTTCATAAATTATTCCCCAAATAAAACAGTAAAGTAGCCATAGCCAAGAAAAGTCCAAGCCATCCATGATGACCTTCAAGCAGAAGAAGTCCGAACTAAACAGCAGTGTTTCCTCCCTGTAACCTGGGGAGGGGGAACGGAAGAAAAGAGGCGAAACAAAACGGGTCAGTCAAAAAGACTGAGTAAGCCCCATCTACTATTAGTATAAAAACTAGTAAAGTTAACTGACATGAGAAACTGAGATGAACATAAGCATGATAACAAGATAGATAAGCTAAATCAAAATAACAGGATGAACTACTGAACTCAGATAAACTAAGATGTCATGATAAATTACGATGTCAAGACAAAACAAGGTATCACATCGTCAGGTTCCTATCAAGTATAATATCCCAAGATATCTATCACGTATAACGTCCCATGGTATCTATCCTGTATATCTGCTCTGCACCTACCGTACTAGTATCCCAACTGTATTACGTGTTATCCTTGAATGACCCTTACTCAAAAGTCGTGTAATGGTCCCTGCCAACCTAATATGCCGCATATATAGGTTACTCAACTCATATGTTTCTTTCCATGTATAAGTTCAGTTCTTTGTCGTAGGCTATACGGGCTTTCCCATGTAAATGGTTTATCCTTGAAGTTGTTTTGGACTGCAACCCTTGATCTAGTTGTGTTTCCTTACCATGAACTATCGCGCGTCCACTTAGGATTTATGCCACCTAGGACCGCTAGGGATTATGCTACCTAATGAACGTTTCCGTGTCTCGGTTTGGGTTTTGGCCACCTAGGACCACTAGGGATTACGCCACCCGTCAACCGCGCCCTTGATCCCACGTATGTATCGTGAATCGTTTTCCATGTCTAGATGCACATGTTCCCCAATGTGCCATCCGAGTTCCGTGCCAGGGCAAATCAAGAAATACGGAACTCGGTCGGGAGCTTTAAATCGTCTGCCGATGCAGATATCAAGGTCTGTTTTTGTACCCGTGGCTATGGTCCCACGTGAACCCTCCCTCAACTACTGAAAGGCAATCCAAGAAAAATCATGTGTAAGAACCACTCCACGGCCCCACTATAGCCCACTTTCCTACGGGCCAACCTCACCCATGACTCGATAGCAAGCACATGGTCTGTTGGGGGTTCCCTGCCTTTCCGCACGTACACGATTGACTAAAGATGGTAGGTAGTCGGCGATGCGCTATCCAGGGCAAAAACAAGAATCGTCGACTCCACGCTAATCCATCCCAGTCTTTAGGTTGCTCGCATAGCAACCAAGGCATACTCTTGGTCCTTCTAACGCAGACCTTAACCTCTCATGGGCCTAGTATAATTACCTGGCAGCCCACAGAGGGATCCCAAGAATATCCTCACGTCCCCCGAAGCTTCCACTTCGGCACCCAGTGCGCTGGAGCTTTTATCCAAGTCAGATAACTTGCTCCCCCTCGTATACTAAGCGATGACCTACCGTATCAGGTTACTCATCGTTTTGAGAATTAGTCCTATGTCCTTAGCTAAGAATTATTACTTAGTTACCCTTAACTAAGGTTTACCACTTAGCTTCCTTTCCCGTTATCCTTGATTAACCACGGTTTTCTACCTAGTTCTTCTAGCTAGGGTTTGTCTATTGGGTTAAGTGTTATCATTCAAGTCCATGACTTAACCCGCCCACGAATCACGTCAAAGATTGGCTAAGTATTTAAGTTCAAGACTTAGTCCCACAAGTTGGTTAAGTGCACCCAGAGGCTCATGACTTAACCCTATCAAGTCAAATTGGTCAAGTACTAGCTTACCTTAATCCTATCGGATTATCTTGCTAGATCGATTAAGCATAGATTATCTTAATCCCATCAAATTATCGAGTCGGATTGGTTAAGTATAGGTTGGCTTAACCCCATCCTCTAATCGTACTACAATGGTTAAGTATATTCTAAAAAGGTCTTGTGACTTAACCTTATCAGGTCCGCGTATTAGATTGGTTAAGTGTAAGTTACTTAACCCCATCAAATCATCATGTATAATTGGTTAAGTATAAGTTGCTTAACCCCATTAAATTATCACGTTAAGTTGGTTAAGTATTGGTTACTTAACCTCATTGAATTACCGAGTTTAAATTGGTTAAGTGTTTAACTTAACCCCATCGAATTACCATGTTTAGATTAGTTAAGCGTAAATTACTTAACCCCATCCCCTAATCATCTTGTATGGTTAAGTGTCATTAAGAAAACTTACTTAACCTTGCCAAATTATCATGTTGGATTGATTAAGTGTTGGTTAACTTAATCCCCGTCCACTAGTCGTATAAAAATGGTTAAGCGTCATTAGGCAAATCAAATCACTTAACCTACCCAACCTTGTCATGTTTTGTTAAGTATCATTAGCCTAACCAATTTACTTAACCCATTTACCAATGTCATATTTGGTTAAGAGTCATTAATCAAATTAACTTAACCCTATCATGTGGCATTAATTACTTAATGCACCCCAACCTCTCACATTAGACTTTGTTGTGGTTACTAGTTAAGCCGGTCGGTTCCGGGTAGCTTTACACCACAACCTGGTCTAACCTCGGGTTCAAGCACAACATGACCAACTTCTCACATTGGGTCCTATTGTTTGCAACTACTAGTTAGGTCGGTCGGTTCCGCGTAGTTTTACGTTGCAAATTCAACCCAACCTCGAGTTGGCCACTTTCATGTTTAGTCTAGTGTCATGTTCATAGTCAAGTTTTCAAGCAATTGGGTAGACCTAACTTAATAGGTAAATTCCCAATGGGTAGACCTAACTTAATAGGTAAATTCCCAAGCTTATGTTTTTATGCATACTTACATGTCAACTTCCATGTTATATTTCAAGTCGTGTTTTCAAGTATAAACACATGTCATATTTAACGTTACATGTTGTCATGTTTATACCCATTTACCCAAGTCATATTCATGTCATTATGTTTCCCCATAATGTGACCCCAACGCTTTTTAAACTAGCATATACGTTCGCAACAACGTGATGGATTAAAAGAAGAGACTTGGCAAAGGAATGACAAAAATGGGTATTAAGCCACAAGTTAATCATGGTGGCAAATGAGGCACAAATGTGTTCATTAGCTTGCATGTTACATTCTTAAGCCTAAAAAACATGCATCAACCCAAACTTGGTACATAAGCGAATCATGGTGACAAAAGACATGGAATGATGGCTAGAAACTCGCATATATCATCATATAAGGATTATGACTTCATATGCAAGTTGACATAATGATTATGAAGGTTCTCATGTTGCATAATACAACATTTCAACATAAAGGTTGTGGCTTTTTGCTCATAAGATCAAGCTAATGACTTCATAGACTTGCATGACATGATAGCATATATCATTCTCAATGATCAAACCCAAACTTGCAACATGAACATTTAACTTCATAGTTAATATCTAAGAGTAGGGAAGGGCTTACATTGCTATGAAGGCCTAAATCGATTAAACTAAAGCTTGTAATGAAGCCTATGCATGCCATCACCCAAAAACCCAAAGATGGATGCTCCAAATCAACAAATACACCATCTTTATGAACAAAGACCAAAACTTTTGCCTTGAAATCAACTTGAGGAGCTCTCATACTAACATAGGGACTCTCTAATACTCTCATGATCATGAAACCTCTCATAGAAATGAAGTGGAGGCTAGGATAGTTGAGTGGAGGCCATGAGAGTAGAAATTTGGCCATAGTTTAGTTACATGAGTGAATAATGAGGGTTTTGGGGGGTTAGGGGCTTATTTATAGAAGATTAGGCTAGTTAGGACCCTTAGATTAACCCTAGGACCAACCTGAACCGTCAGATTTCAAACCAGGCCCAAAAACCTAGCCAAGATAGAAAATAGGTGCACCAGGCCAGAATCAGCCGACAGGGCAAGTCGACAGCCCTGTCGACTTGCCTGTCGACATGCCTGTCGACTTGCAAGTCGACAGCCCTATCGACAGCCAAGTCGACTTGTCTGGGCGGGAATTTTCCCGCCTGGCCCCATCTCTGCATGTTTCGAAATTCAAATTTCCCGAAAACTTCTTTGGGCCTTAACCGGGTCATACGGACTCCGATTTACAAAATTTCGGACTCTATTTCGCGTATTTTTCCGAGACGAACGCAATGGCGTAGCCCGTTTTACTTGATTCAGAATTTAAAATTAAATTCTGCCTTGATTCTCGTTTTAACATGTTATCGAAATACGAGTTGTTACAGGTATGGATTTAAAGAGGAGGTCGAGAGCTTCGAAACGTGGGTGGTGGCGCTCGATTTCGTGGAGAGTTGGAGGAGAGATCGGGTTGGGAAGTTGGGAAGGCTTTTCCGTCGTGCGCGGTTTAGAGATCGGGGAGAGAGAATATTTTTGGACCAATGATTTTTTTTATTAATTTATAAATTTTTAAATTTCTAAAATACCCTTTTTCACACACGAACCCCAATCCAAACCCAAAGACTGTCGTCCATAGCTAAATACCCCCATTCCGAACATAGTGGGATATGTTTTGTAGGCCCATTCGACTGTTTCAGTCAGTTTTCCTTCAATTTAAAATATATAGCATTCAATATTCGATTTGAACGTACATTTCAATTTACCAGGGCCACAAACTGATTCGAAAAATTCCAGAAAAATAAATCTAGCTATGTTTTGACGATGCGGTCCCAACAAAAATAGTTTCGTCGAATTCTGAGACCGTTTGAAAAATGGCCCTTTTCTGGTCGATCCAATTTAACAGAAATCGACCAAACACATTTTCCTTTGCCACGCTCACATACTAGCTTTAAAAATTATGAAATTTAATGCCTAGCAATAATTTGACATCCCGGATCCAACAAAAGTGGTTTCGTCGAATTCTGAGGTCGTTTGCAAAATGACCGTTTTCACGGGCTATATAAACTCTATAGCGACCTTTCTGAAAATTCATTTGGCCATAACTTTTGCTTCCCGCTATGAAACTTCGATTTTTCAGATTCGTTAGAAAGGTATTCACTAACAGATTTAAATATTTTTGGTTTCACTTAAATCCGTTTTGTTTTGCACCCGGTACAGTCAGGCAAAGTTTGAATTCAAATTTTGAAACTACGCCATTTCAGGCCTTGTTTATAATTCAAAGTAATTATATTTATTTTCAATTTCGATTCAAACTTACTTTTCATCGTTATTATTTAAAATATTTATTTTAAATATTTAAAATCCACTAAAATAGCCAATTTAAAATTTTTAAATTGGTTCAGATTTTCCGGGTCGTTACAATCTCCCCCACTTAAAACTTTTCGTCCCCGAAAAGGAACAAAGTCGAAAGTGGTTTGATTTATCAACTCTACTTCCAATCTGGCTTCCATTCTCCAACTTTCAGTTTCTGAGAATTTTCAAATTCTTCAAAAATTTGGCTAACACCCGGAATTCTCGAAAAATTTCGCCATAACCTCCTTTGTACGGGGAGGGGTTTGGAAATTTATTGGGCCGTATTAGGTACCCAATAAATCCTATAAAGCATACACATATTTATAGTGATATATTCTTGTGTTTACAGGGGAGCGTGTATAGATAATAACTCTAGAGAATAAATTCTCGTCACCCTGTCAAAGCCTGAGGGAGTGTGTATTTTTAATTGCTCCAGAGAATAAATTCTCGTCACCTCGTCCCGTATGGGAAATAAATAGTCCATGTGCCGTATCTAATGACTAGAGAGACGTGATTATTGTCAACTCCAGACCCGTGTGGGGTTTTCATTAATTTGGCAATTTTATCGTTTCAATTTTATATGGTCATATCAGTCATCAGTTCAACCTGTAATATATAGTCATCGCCATACAAGCCTCTCGCTCGTATGGTAAATCTTCAACCTCGTCACACAAGCTCCAAATGCTTATGTGGTATATGATGAAGTATGCCTATCTTCAAGAAGTATGCCATGTAGTGTAGTTCAAAATTAATTGTTACTATCCTATGGTGACGTTTACTATTACACACAGAACCACCAGCACTCCGCATCCAATGACATTCACAGGAGTTGATATAATAATAAAATTGCGCATCCAACTCATTAAGGTTTACCTATTTGTCGGGCACGCAAATTAAATCTTTACTCAACAGCTAATCCAATTACCTGTTCAAACATATATAATGCACAATTATATATTTCTATCTATTTTTATATCAGTTCAATGTGTGATTTAATCGAATAAATTCTACCATTCACTCTCTTATTTATTAAATTGACTATCGTCCTAATAATTTAATTAATCAAATCTACTATCACACAACACAAACAACAATCAAATTGTTTTTAACTTTTCAAAATCATACAAATTAATTCACACACTCTTTTTAAATTAATCAGACTATAGAATTAAAAGTGTACATCCATGGAAAGAAAATAAAAACAAAGTAGAGGACTAAATGGTAATGCAAAGTATGGTAAATGTACCTTGCACCAGAGTCAATCAGAGATCTCCACTCGACACCTAGGATAGGCTTTCTGAATGCTCTCCTCAGTTTCCCATGTGGGTTCTTATGCTTCTTAGTGGGTTTAGATCCACTCTTCATTTGTTTCTTTAGAGATCTGCAACTTATCGAGAGATGTCCTCGCCTATTGTAGTTAGAGATCTGCAACTTATCGAGGGATGGGAAGTTGGGAAGGCTTTTCCACCGTGCGCGGTTTAGAGATCGGGGAGAGAGAATATTTTTGGACCAATGAATTTTTTTTAATTAATTTATATATTTTTAAATTTCTAAAATACCCTTTTTCACACACGAACCCCAATCCAAACCCAACGACTGTCGTCCCTAGCTAAATAACCCCATTCCGAACACAATGGGATATGTTTCGTAGGCCCATTCGACTGTTTCAGTCATTTTTCCTTCAATTTAAAATATATAGCATTCAATATTCGATTTGAACGTACATTTCAATTTGCCAGGGCCACAAACTGATTCGAAAAATTCCAAAAAAAATAAATCTAGCTATGTTTTGACGATGCGGTCCCAACAAAACTAGTTTCATCAAATTCTGAGACCGTTTGAAAAATGGTCCTTTTCTGGTCGATCCAATTTAACAGAAATTGACCAAACAAATTGTAATTTCTCGGATAAATAAATAAATAAATAAATTAATATTAAGAAAACCCTAAAAAGTACCACAGATATGAAGAGGGATATATCCATTTATGTGAGTAGATGTCCTACATGTCAGCGAGTAAAGAGCGATCAACAAAAGCCTGCAGGATTGTTGCAGCCATTGCCGGTACCCGAAGGGAAGTGGGACCAAGTCTCCATGGATTTTATAGATGGTTTACCCCGTACTAAGAAAGGGAATGACAGCATTTGGCACATACTAGCTTTAAAAATTATGAAATTTAAAACCTAGCTATAATTTGACATCCCAGATCCAACAAAAGTGGTTTCATCGAATTCCGAGGTCGTTTGCAAAATGGCCATTTTCACGGGCTATATAAACTCTATAACGACCTTTCTGAAAATTCATTTGGCCATAACTTTTGCTTCCCGCTATGAAACTTCGATTTTTCAGATTCGTTAGAAAGGTATTCACTAACAGATTTATATATTTTTTGTTTCACTCAAATCCGTTTTGTTTTGCATCTGGTACAGTCAGGCGAAGTTTGATTTCAAATTTTGAAACTACCGCGCCATTTCAGGCCTTGTTTATAATTCAAAGTAATTATATTTATTTTCAATGTCGATTCAAACTTACTTTTCATCGTTATTATTTAAAATATTGATTTTAAATATTTAAAATCCACTAAAATAGCCAGTTAAAAATTTTTAAATTGGTTCAGATTTTCCGGGTCGTTACAGATTTGGATTCTCATAAGGGAAAAACCCGTTCCGTTATACGGTGTGGTCTTATGAGATATCGTTATTCTCTCAAACTATTTTAATTTTTTTACTCATACCAGTCCCATGACTGACCCGGAGTTTTTTTTGTTTTCCCTAAACTCTTGGGTGCTCAAATTTGTATGAGCAGTCAAGTAGTCGGGATTTACAGATGCACTAGAAGGAGCTGGAGCAGGAGGCTTCAACAGCTTTTTTATAGCTATTGTTTATTTCCGCTGTGATGTAAGTGTTGTACTCTGATAATGTTACTGTATACATATACCGATTTTATTTCAAAGTTATGTATCTATTGTATATTGTTCGTTCCGCTGTGAGATTCGTGTTTACTCTGATGTTGTATGTTCTTCTTCTTCTTCTATTCTAAGTTTCTATCTTACCCATCCTCTCCCTCTAATTTCTTTCATGGACTATCCGGTGTTTCCGATGCTTGAATAGTCGACATAGTGTTGTATGCCGATACCCAGGATCGCAAATTCCTCGGGTCGTTACAAACTCACTTTAAAATGAACCTAAAGATAGTTGTTTTAGTTCTCACACCAGTTCCATGACTGACTTGGAGTTTATTGTTCCTTTACCTAAACTCTGGGTGCCCATAATTTTTGACACGGGCAGCTAGTAGTTTAGTTTGTAGATTTTGTCTTGTCATTAGTCAAAGCTGGATTCAGGAATGGAGTTAGATCTTTATTCCGGATCATTCATCTTCGGTCGAGAGTTTACATTTATTTCTTTCCGTTGTGTTTCTGTTGTACTCTAATGATTTTGTAACTCTAATGTAAAATTATTGTTGTGACAATGAAAAGTTCTTTTGTTTCTGTCCAAATGTGTAACTACTCCTAACAATCTGTCTTTATTAATGATTTGAGTCGGTTTAATTGCCGCTAAGAACCAGGAAAAAAGGCTGGTCGTTACAAAGTGGTATCAGAGCTTTGGTTTATATAAAGCTGTAGGGTACGACTCATTTGAATGGAGAAAAAGAACTCATCAGTGGTAGGATTAGTAATATTCTATAATGGTTAACTCATTAGAGATAAGGTTGGTAATACCCTAGAGTGAGTTTTGGGAGTATTATATACGAGTGAGCGTATTTTCGTACAAAATTTTGGTTTTTAAAAGGTAATATGTTTTGGATATGAAAACAATTGTTTGAAATATAAATTAGGCCCAAAACTGTTAAAGTATGTGTGATCTCCTCCAAACAAATTAGTTAAAGTAGTTAGAATTCAAATGTACACATTCTAAGTCCACTAAGAAATCCAATAATTTAGCTAAAAGTGTGTTTTAAAATAATTAAGAAAAATTTAAAATTGGATTAGACCCTAAGATTATAAAGTGAATTATTAATGGTTTTGGTCAATCAGTAAATGTTAAAAGTCTAAGTATTAAACATAAACTGGAAATACTTAGGAATGATTTTGGCTTCATCAGCAAGATTAAGGGTAACCTAAATTAGGTTAATTCAAACCGTAATTCCCGACAATTAAGAATAGTTAATGAATTCTGGAATACATTTGAGTAAGAAATATAAAAACTTGGAATATGAATACTAGGTGAATCAAGTTTCCTAATTTGACTGGAAGGTATTCGAAAATTTGAAATAAGTAGTAATCTAGACAAAAGTACTTGGATAAGTTATAATGGGATCCCAAAATTTTGTACTCATTAGTAGATTATGGTTTAAAATCTTGGAAAACAATTTTCTAACTTTGTAAATTTTGCTAATTTTTAAGGCGATAAGAACCTTAGCGTTAGACAGTATTTTCCCCCAGTTTCTTACTGGAGATAACAATAGTAGCTCCAGATCTAATCTAGAGAATCGAATGTTAGACTCGTCTAGTGATGATGATTTGAGTGATAGACAACCAGAGGTTTCCTCACCTCGAGAGCCTGAGGACTTAATACCCATTGATGACGATGAGAGTTTTGACTTCGAGGAAGACAAGCATATCATTTGGGAGATAGGCACTCCCATTAATGGTGATGTGATAAGGGACTCAAGAGAGGACGTATAGCCACAATAGGATGATCATGACGTTAAGATGGTCTAGGATGCTATGATGATGGAGAAAATAGATGGTGTTGATGCTGCAGCTCATTTTGTCATATCGATTCCCCCTGGATTTGGTAATGAGATTGTAGATGATATTTGGCATGAGGTTCTAGCCGAGCACGCTGATGCTCACGTGGATCCTATTCCAGTTGATAAGGGTCCTAAGTTGTACCTAGATCCAGAGTTCGACGAGGACGACGATGGAGAGGTTATAAACGATGATGGATACTTAGCCGACGATGAGGATGTCGCTGATGAAGAGCCGGCAGAGTTGAGTATTTAAGGATCGTCTGACGATGGGTCGGGTATGTCAGATGAGTAGTTAGACGAAGTTTATTGTTTTGTATATATGTAGTAGTATATTAAGTGCTTCGGTTGCACTGAGATAGTTTTGGGCCAAGACATCTTTTTGGGGACTAGTACCTTGTAGAAATGTATACTTTTGTTGTTGTACACATAAACCACCTCAAGTACATAGAACATACTCAGGTTGGATGATGTTATTGCTTTTTGTACTCTTACATGGATGATATGATACTTTTTAGGTTGACTATGATATATTTGTTCGGTTATGAACTTAAGTGTGTTTGGTTATTAATGATCTATGTGTGTTAATTCATTTTGCCTGACAATTCACTATGATATGGGATTACCATAAGATTTTGCTACAAAGAAAATATAAATCTTGCATTGGAAATTTATAAGGAGTTTGATGCCTTACTTAACCCCGTTCCTTTTTTAGGATGAATTTTATTTTTGGGGTGGATGGGGGGGGGATGTGACGATTCAGAATTTTGATCAATTTAAAACTGGATTTTTAGAGATAAAAATTAGAATTTTTGAATATATTGGATTTAGTTCTGAGTTTGCATAATTATTCATTTCTAAAATAGTGTAACAACCCAAAAGTTCCCACCTTTCGAATCGATTACAAACCACACAAGTCCGATCCAAAATGGCAGAAACCCTCGAACATTAATTTGGGCATATAACACATCAGACAAAAACAAAAGAATTTCCATCAATGTCATTAAAATGTTACATCAGAGTACAAGAATATCATAGTACATTAAATTACAATACACAGCAAAAATATAAATACATAACTCTCGGCGAAAGACTTATAATGCTCTGGACACAACTTTAACTTCAATCTAGAATCATGCTGCATAAAATATCTGCAAAACAAAAACTCCTGGCTTCCCATGTGGAAAATTATGGGCACCAAGAGTTTAGGTGGGATAAAATAAACTCTGGATCAGTCAAGGGACTGGTGTGAGAAACAAAACAGTTACCTACTTTATTTTAAAGTACGGTAAATCATAGGACTATGCCATATAACATGAACTGGGTTTTCTCCACATGAATACCGATTAAAACTCAATCGATAATACTTTAATCTTCATATTTAAAATTTTCGAATCTAATTAACTTCATTTATTTCCAAACTTCATTTATTTGAAAATAATCTCTCAAGCTTAAATCCCACTTTTATTTCAAATCATTGAAATACTAGATATTTCTTTCATATCAATTATACTTTACTTTCGGAGATAAAAATAAATCATATTTGAAAATCTCAATTATCTATTATATAAGCATATATAAACATATGCAAGCTGATCGAGAGGTTTCTCCCGTTAACAAGGCACAACCTTCCTTTCGTTTCATCGATAGTCTAGGTATATCCCTCCCGCGGGAGCAGACCATACGGGTATGTCCTTCAAATCTTAAGAGTGAACAATACCCTACCTGCCCAAGTTTTAATCATGGGTTACCTAAATCATAGGTAACACATCAAATCATTTCTATTCCGAAGTGATAAATCCTTTTGCAGTAATAATCACAAGTACTTTCAATTTATACTACTATTGCTTTCTCAATCATTCAAAACTTTGGAATTTAAGCCTCCTAGATTCTTTTTGTTTATAAAAACAAATTTTCATAAACCATTTAAGGTTCTTCAAATTTCCATCCAAATGCATATTCTAATTAATCTTAGTTAAAATATTTTACAAAACTCGTCTTTCAAATCCAATAAACTAAAAGGCGTTGCAAAATAGCCTATTTCTAATTAATAGGTTTTTATCATTCAAAATCACATATATTTGGTTCAAACCTCTTCCATATTATTTATTATAATTTATAATAATTTTCCCCTATTTTTATTTATAAAGAAATAAGCCATTTCAGTTCGACGACGTTTCAGGTCATTCATCTGCATTAGCGTTGTTCTTATTCAGATTTGATTTGAACTTATCTCTAGATCTAACCATTGGATTTTAAAGCTCTTGTATCCATATGAAAGCTCTTTTCATTTTATATCTAATGTTTTTTTTCGGGAGAATCCGACGGTATGATCTCCTGGTATGTTAGTTTGAAGTTACATGGCGAAGTTCGCAAACTACCACTGCGCGACGAGTTCTATTCAAACCAAACTTTGATTATATATTAAAATCGATTTGAATTGCTTATAAGATAGTTTATTAATTATATAATAACTTCTATAAAATTTATTTCCAATTTCAACTTCAATTTCAGATATTTCCAATCAATGGATATTATAATATTATTTATTATTGAAATAATATTATTTTTCAAACTTCCTTATTTTAAACCCAGATTTTCCTGATATCCATTGAAAAAATTAATAAGAAAGTTCTGGAAAGGAAATCTTTCAAAATACTTTCCAAATACCCTAACCGAATTTCACATTTTAAAGTTACTATTCATTTCAATTTATTTTTAAATAAAACTTCGACAGACCATAACCTATTTTTGATTTGTCCAAAACCATTTCATTCTTTTGCAAATGTTCACTGTAATGAATTAAACTTTATGTACATACAAAATCGGATGTCAAATTAAGGCTTTTATTTTTTATCCATTATTAAATTAATAAAATGTTCATTAAAATTGATTTTTCAATCAACAAATTAACCGCAATACACAATCATCAACAAACATAGCATTCAATAACAAACGGGGTTCATACCCATATCCTATAACCAATATCAAGTTAATTTCCTATCCATAACCATTTAAGATTCAATTAAATTTCAATGAGAACTATATCGATTTTAAGTGATATATACTTAAGTAAGTGTTGACGTCAAAAGTTAGTCACTAGTGACGGTCAACTCCTTATCGTGCGTAGAACACACGGACAAAAATCACATAGTAGAAAAGTAAATAAAGACGAGCGAACCGCAAGATTTTTATAGTGTTTCGGCAAAGATGATGCCAACGTCCACTTTTTACATTGATTTTCTTTTTATTACAAGTATAATTTGATTTCTATTGAAGAAAGCGGGAGATGAACACAAAATTGTTGTGTTTCAGGAGAGAGTTGGTTATTTTTTAAGTTAGTCGTAGAATTTGAGCTTTAGAAAGGAAGTACTACCCAAAGTCCTCTTTTCCATTCTTGACATGGAGGTATTTATAAATGAAGAAGTTGGCTAACTGAGATGCAACATAGCCTGCCTCTTTTGCGAAACTCGGACACATGGAATGCGATCATTCAGTGTTATCGCGGCCATGGGACTCGGTCTACTGCTGATTAATAGTATCCTCGAGGATTGTGTCTTGCGTGGCATTCAAGATGAGGTGTATCAAAAGTAGATCTTTCGCCGGAAGTGTTTCACCCCCTTTAATGCCTTGAGAATCGGGTTATTGAATGACTTGTTTGGATTTTTCCACGTAGATTCAGAGATATCTGATCGATCCGATCTTTAGGGAAATGTTTGACTCGATCGGTCTGGAAGAGCGATTATGTCGGGGCATGAGATGTCATTGCTCGAGGAAAAACCGGCTCAGGCCAAATCTTGTTCGGGCTTTCTTAAGTAGGAGCCGATCGCTAGGGTCGTTCGATGCTGTTTTTGTGAGCCTTTTAACATTGGGCTTCGATCTATTGAACTGTGACGGCTTTCACCAAAAAGTTGGTCAACACTCTGACGTTCGGAATACACATTTCTTGGTAAAGGAGATGTGTTCTGAATATTATGTTGAAACTCAATGTGTGGGTAGCTATGGTTGCACAAAACCATATTAGGGCCAGAAATCTAACGATCCCTATAGTTGTATTAAGGCCAAAAATTCGACGATCGATGCAAATCATATTAAGGACGGAAAACCGATAATCACCGAGGACCGTATTAAGGCCGAGAGTGCTTCGAAAGTAGTATTCGTCGCTATATCCAATACCTGTAAGGATTGTGTGAGCCACTCTCGGTTTAGAGATGGCTATGAGCTTAGTTGGGTGAGTATTAACTATAATCGGATTTAAAGAGTTGGCGAGCGATAATGACACTTGTCTTAGAGAGGTGGTGAGTATTATCCATACTCGGCTTATGGAGGTGGCGAATATTATCCACACTCGGCTTTAACAAGTGTTAACCGTGCTCGGCTTACATAAACTTATCTGTACTCGGTTAATAGAGTCAGACGTATGCGGTGATGGATAAATGATATTTGAGTGTTTGTGAAGTTTTTGGCGAGTGAGGAGTGCACTTGACTTAGAGAGGGGGCGAGTATAATCCATACTCGGCTTAGAGAAATCTGACCATACAAGGCTCTAGGAGTAGGTTTAGACATGATGGCAGGAATTGACCGTGTTCGGGTCGACGAGCATCAGTCGCGCTCGGCTTAAATCATTCAAACATAATCCATATTTGCAAAAGAAAGTTTATTGGTGCTAAATATCTATTACAAGGAAATAAAAATAAATTCTAAATGAGTGATAACTGAATCCAGAGCACGCCTAGGAGCTAAATCCTAACCCCGTACTTGTGTACTTCATCACACCCATATTATTGAAAGAAAGAAAAATACATTTAAAAGAAGAAATCTATATCTTATTTAATTGATGATGATGCCACGATTGCTGGGCTCAGGGCCCTTTTCGTTTCTAGGAGCTCGAAGACCTGCCCGAGGAGCTTGGGTAGAAGATTGTGGCGGCATGGCCGATGTGGTTTTCTTAACATACTCGGTTAGTTCCCCCGCCTTACCATAACCTTGATGAGATCGCGCAAGTGCCTTCATTCACTGGTGCTGTGACCCGCAATATTGTGAAACATGCAGTGCTTTCCAGAGTCGAGCTCTTTCTGTGTCGGCTCTCTTCGATGAGGTTTTGGGAAGGGCAGAGATCCTCGTACGTCAAGGTAGATGTCGAGTAAGGAGGAGTTGAGCTCGATGTATTGATCTTACTTGTTCTCTCTTCGTAGTCGTACATTACGATCATTCTTATCCGAGATATTTCCCTTTCCTTTGTTCTGGCCATTGGTGTTGGATAAACCTCCATCCTTGGTAGCAAGTACCTCGAGGCTCTCCATCTTAATGTTGGCGTCTTCTTGTCGGAGGAACCGTTCGACCTCGGCGTAAAAATCTTCGATATCTTTAGGAGGATCTCTGGTTAAAGAGATTCTGAATTCCAATTGGTTCTGAACACCTGCAATAGCGGCCATAAGCACCATCAATGGCTCGGGTTGGTCGATAGATGCTACGGCCGTGTTGAATCTTTCAAGGAAGGACCGGAGGATTTCACCGGGTCGTTGTTTGATAAAGGTCAGGAACATGATGCTCTTTGGTCGGTAGATATAAACTCTGAACTGCTCAATATAGCAGGTGACCAACATGTTCCAGCCGTTGATCGACTCAGTTGTTAGCTGCCGAAACCACATGCCAGCTTTGTCTGTGAGGAAGTGAGGGAAGCATTTGGCCATGACGTTGGTCGATGCAGAGAGTACTTTCATGTGGCGCATGTACCGCATGAGATGAGTAGTCGAGTCTGTTCGGCCGTTGTAAGGCTCTATGACCGGGAACTTGAAGTCTGGAGGGTTGCGGGAGTTTCTGATTTCCCTGGTAAAGGGGTTGTGGTGGATATAATCTATATCCTATTGAGAAGATGTGCCCCCGGTGAAGCATCTGATGATGCTTGCAGGCTAGCTTCCATCTCCAAGGATCCGTTGCCATGAATCCAACTTTGTGTTAGGGAGAATCCTAGTACCAGGGTCCACCGAAAACTTGCTAGGAAGGGGGCCCGTTGGTTGGGCCCCACCTCCGAGAGTTGAGTGAAGGTGAGGGCGAGGGTCCATTGTAGTTTCGGCACCCGAATCTGTCGCTATCAGGATTTCTAGATCATTATTGGACTGAACCATACCTGTCCTTAATGTGTTAGTCCGAGCTTGGTTAGCATCAAGCCGACCCAGCATGGCATGTGATGTTCGGGCTCTTCGATGCCCCCGCCCGAAGCGATGTTAGAAGGGTTCATAGTATCGTTTTCCTCCACCTGGCTGGGAACTGGTATGGTAGAGTGGTCTTCCTGGTTCGAAGGGAAGGCTCCACCAGCTCTTTGTTAGAGGAGAGGCGACATAAGACGAGTCTGTTGTAAAATGCTCGATTGTAATGGAAATGATGCTGATCTCGATTGACCCAGCTGTTGTTTGGTCGGTCCAGGGAATCGAGTTGTTCCCTGGAGTGGAGGAAAAATGGTTGGACGACCTAAATCTTGATCGCGGGCCTCCTGAGAATCTGCAGTTGTGTTGGTTGCTGGAAGTGACACTCCTAGCAATCATCGGTCGAGAGGTGGTGTCGAGCCAGGAGGAAGCAAAGTTATGGTCTGATCTACGGCTTGAATTTATGCAGACCGAAGATCAGTTACTGCCCCAACTCCGATGGTGTAGGAAATGATACTGGAATGTTTGACCCCTTATCCATGCGAGCAAGGGGTGATTCATTGCTTCCTGCTGTTGTTTGAGGAGTTCACCCTGAGATGTCATCTGGCCCCTGAATTCGGCCATAATCTTGTCTATGTCGTCCCCAGCAAGATATCGGGACGTGTCTTCATGAAAGGAGGCTTCCCAACTTGCTTCTGCAGTGTTTTTCTCTGTTGCTTTAGCGTTTGTAGGATGGGAAGATGTTGCGTTCTTCTTTCGCTTATTCTCCATTGATCGAAAATTGCTGAACGTCGTGGGGTAGGTCGGTGCGTGCCCCATTCCTGGCGCGCCAAAGTGTTGACATCAAAAGTTGGTCACTAGTGATGGTTAACTCCCTATCATACGTAGAACACGCAAACAAAAATCACAGAGAGCAGAAAAGTAAATAAATACGAGGGACACGCAAGATTTTTATAGTGGTTCGGAAAAGACGATGCCTACATCCACTTTAAATATTGATTTTCTTTTTATTACAGTACAATTTGATTTCTATTTGAAGAAAGCAGGAGATGAACACAAAACTGTTGTGTTTCAGAAGAGAGTTGGCTATTTTTGGAGTTATCCGTAGAATTTGAGTTTCAGAAAGGAAGTACTGCCCAAAGTCCTCTTTCCTATTCTTGACATCGAGGTATTTATAATTGAAGAAGTGGGCTGATTGAGATGCAATGTGGCCTACCTCTTTTGCAGAGCTCGGACACATGGAACTCGATCATTCAGTGTTATCGCGGCTGTGCACCCGGTCTACTGCTGATTAATAATATCCTCGAGGATTGTGGCTTGCTGGCATTCGAAATGAGGTGTATCAAAAGTAGAGCTTTGACCGAAAGTGTTAGACTGCCTTTAATGCCTTGAGAATCAGGCTAATGAATGACTTGTCTAGATATTTCCACGTAGTTTCAGAGATATCTTGTCAATCCGATCTTTAGGGAATTGTTTGACTTGGTCGGTAGAAGAGCGATTATGTCAGGGAATGAGATGCCGTTGCTCGAGGAAAAACCAGCTTGGGCCAAATCTTGTTCGGGCTTTCTTAAGTAGGTGCCGATCACTAGGGTCATTCGATGCTGTTTTTGTGAGCCTTTTGACATTGGGCTTCGATAAGTTGGTCAACAATAACTACATGTACTTCGCTTAAAAATCACATATTTTCTATCTCAAACTTTATCAAATCATATTATGATCCCATATTATCAAGCAACTATCATTATATAACTCAATCGAGTTCATAAACAACTAAATGAAAGTTAGTGTTCTTGCACAACTATATTTATAATTTAAATTGCTCAACTAGTATTCCACTCCTCCTAACGTTAATAGAAGGACAAGCTAACTATTCCAAATGATTTCGACAACTTTCCAGTGTCATAGAGGTTTTCTGAAAATCAAATGGGCAGGGGTTCGACACTATTTGGGTTTCAGATATACAAATGAACGAATGGACGTTATTTTTGGTTTTTGGAGTGAACAGAGTATGGTTTCAGTGTAAATGGGGTTTGGGTTCAAGGAGGTTGGGCCCGAGGGCATTGTTGGGGATGGGTGCAGATTGGGTGGGGCTGGTTTTGATGGAGGATGGGTTATTTTGGGTGTTTAATGGGAAAGGAGGTGGTATTTTGGATAATTAAAGGGTGTAGGAGCATTAGAGGGGAATGGTTCCATGGGGTATGACGCCGGTGAAGGCTGGTGGTGGAGATGGGGGCTGGTGCAACATGGTGAGCTATAGGGGGTCGGTGGAGAGAGGGGATGGAGAGATAGAGAATGGAAGAAATGAGAAGTAAAGTTGTAAAATGAAAGGAGGAGGCTTGTTTCTATATGCAAAATGTGTTGCCAGTGGAGACCCGTAAGTATCTGGTGCCCTAGGCAACTTTGTAGGAGAAGTCAGTGGTAAAAAAAGGGAACCGAAAGGAAAACTAGAAAAGGTGGCTGCCAGGAATTGAATCCAGTTTGCTTACGAGATAACTGAAGATCATACCTTATCTTAACAATTTCTTAAGTCATATTCAAATACTACTCGAAAATCTCAAAAAAAATTATATCGGTAAATAGTGTCAAATTTTCATTTTTGACCAAAATTGTTTGAACTGTTAAGTTGATAAAACTAATTCAAATAACTTATCTGATCATTGTACAATTTGAAATCGTATTTAAAAATGAGTGTATGTATCCAGAACCATGTGCGGTTACTACAAAATGTTGAAAATTCGAATTTTTAAAATATCAGAAATTCTATGTCGTTACAAATAGCTAATTAAAATAGCTATTTTGTTTAAATAGTAAATAGATGTTTAATTTTGTCAAAATATAACGGTGTCATTTATATACAAATTTATCAGGTTTTGTTACAACAAATTTTCAAAATACATATTTATAAAACTATTTTTAAGTGTAATCTTTTCTAGTTGATAAACATATTTTTAATATAGACAAATTAAAATAAATAATTATTTTTTAAACATTAATAAGTTGCTAATATTGTTTAGCTTTGATAACATGAATCCTTAATGTTTAAAATGGTAAGACATAGCCTAGAACTCATGTTTTTCAACATATATAAGCTAAAGTGTTACTAGCCAAAACCATATATATGTACACATGGTTTCTACATGAGAACATGGTTTGAAAAAGGTGGTTTATGACATGGCTTCATGTAGGGAGAAGTAGCTCTTAGAGTGGCATGTGTCCACTTGTCACTAAAGTACCCTTAAGGTGAGGCTATTAAAACGCACCTAAACTCCACATTTTCTCCCATTCCATTTCTCCATTTTTCAAGTGTTTCTTCCCCACATTTTCGGCCATGGCCTCTTCCCCCTTCTAGACCTAGATCCAGTCATCACCATCAACCACCGCCACCTCCTCCACAAATCCTGAACAAAATTCTCCTTCCCCTCAATTTGCTTGGCCACCTCCTGCCCTCCATTTGCCAACCTACATCGTCGTCCATTACCACCCGCCACCACGACGTTCGCCTCCACCTCCTCCGTTCAATCATGGACCCCATACCCCCTCCTCCTTGTTCGACCCCTCCTCTCAAGTAAAAAAATTAAGCAATATATATATATATATATATATTGTCGACGAAGACAGTGAGCCAAAATACTGTCTGATGATTCGTCGTAGTCATCTGGGGCGCTTATCGCGAAGATATTAGAGCTATGCGGGTGGGAACTGCTAAACTGTTTTTAATTTAATTAATGGTAGTGATAACTTCTGAAACTACTTTTAATTAAGTCAATAATAGTGTGGAAACTATACACGTTTTAATATGGATAATTACAGATGTTAATCATATGTTTGTGATGATGGTTGAATGATTGTGTAGATAGAAACACGTTTACACTGATAAGCATCAAGTACAGTAACGCTTGCACATAGTTAATGACCTCTGTTTATGTTATTATGGATGCATACGTGTTGGTTAATATCGTTGTATATGGTTAAATATTGTTTGGATGTAATCACACACTATGGTTATGGTATTATAGAAGTGATTAGTCAAGTCTTAATTTCACATAAACAAGTTTATTATATTTTAATATTAAAATAATGACCGAAAATGGAAGTTTTAATCTGGTTTCCGAAACAGTTTAGAAACTTAATCGAAGTATAAGCGATAACATTCGTAAAAATGAGAAATGGATTTGGAAACAATTTTTCAGCTAGATATGGCTTGTTAAGGTTTAAATTGATTTCAAATTTCAAAATTTTGAAAGTGAAGTTGAATTGGGTATATAAACGTTGGTTTTAATTTAAACCAATTTTTCCATTAGTCTTATATATTTATTCAATGGGTGTCTACAAATTTTGAAGTTAATCAGATTAATTTTTTTTAAAATATATTATTTTATTATATAATAATATTATAATATTCAATTTTGAATTTAAATTGAATTTGAAGTTTAAAATATGAAATATTGTTTTCAAATAAGTTTATATATGTTTATAAAAGTTTATAATCATGTTGGAGGTGAATCGGATAATTTTTTATCTTAATATGGTCTGAATAGGACGTGTCACGCAACGACAGTTGGTGAATTTCTAGCACAAAGTTTAAACAGCTATAACTTATGAATTAATCAGATTGATGTGAAACGAAAAACATTTGCTTCCGTATAATAATAATTTTCAAAAGGAAAAAGAATCTTTGGATTCCGATGTATAGATTACAAGTCATGCTTAAATCTATTTTGAAAAAAGTTATTGTAAACATAGTTCTTAGACTGTAACGGGAAACAATTATCTTTAATTTATTATAATAATGGAAATTTTTTGTAAAATTATTTAAAAGTAATTGGAAGTGAAAGAATTAAGTTTTTGATGATATACAGGTTATTTTTATTAAACTAGCTAATATTACCTGTTTTACGACGCTTTTGTAATGCTTTTGAAATGTTGATGCAACATTTTTTCAAGAAATAGTATATTTTGATGTTTTAAAACTTATGAATCATTATCTAAAACTCAAAAGTTCATTTTTAAATGATTAATGGGGGTATTTTTAGAAGTTTATAGTTTTTAAACCATATTAGGTCTAATTAAGATTTAATTTATCTTGAGATAAATGGTTTTCCAATTATTAATGAAAATGGAAATGGAGGAAAGTGATATGCGGATGTCATTATTAAGTTCATAAGTAGATCTTTACTATTTTAGGAGTTTGAAAGGTAACGTTACTGTTATTCCGCTGATAGTGTCGGTCGAAAATGAAAATTAATATCAAACATAAGCTGATGTAAGTTACATCCAGTTCCTATATATGATGATTTCAATTTATTATTTGGAATAAAGGTTCTCCATATTTATTAAGATGGTTTGGATAGAAATGATCTTCGAATATTTGATATAGAATTCCATTGTTAGACGTATACTACTGGGGGAATTTTGAAAGATATTTATATCATTATTCTGCTTATAGTATTGGCTGATTATGAGAATTGTTGTCGATATAAGTGGATGTAATTTCTGTTTAAATCTTATGTTTAATATCAATCTATTTGGGTTTAACCAGATGTATGGATTTAAAGATATGTTTGAAAATTTTGTGGAACTTATGAATAAATCTTTGAATAAGTTTCAAAATAGAATTTCAATATTTAAAAGAACTATGAAGGAAATGATTTTTTGGGTTTTAAAAAGGAAGTTATGGAATGAACTTCTAGAATATGGATTTTTGTGAAAGATAAGTTTTGAATTGGAGGTTAATGAGAAGCCCTTTTGATTTGGACTTAATATGGAATTATGAACAACAGTTAAGATTGATTAAGAGTCTCAAAAGAATAAAATGTTTATCAAAGATTTGAAAGAAGGAAACAATGATTACTTCGAAATCGAATATGGGTTTGATTAAAAGACAAGGAACAGAGAACGATTTTAAGAAAGGTTTTGATTAACCAAGTAAAATAAGGGATTTGATTAAGAATTGATGTAATCCATGACTTGTTTTTAAACTGTGATGGTTATTTCAAAAGACCGGGATCGAATTGCTACCCGAAAACAATTCCAAAAAATTATACGACGTTATGGAGCAATTGAAGACAATGATTGAAGACTGAACATCTTTACATCGAATGGACTGTCTGTTCATGTCTTAGGCAGCTTCCATTATAAGGTTATAAGTGGCAGTGGTCCAGACGGATTTGTAGATTTTCCAGATTAGCAAGGGACTCTCTCCTTAATTGGACGAGGATTAAAGTGTCTTCGGTTTCATTCAGACCTAGAATGGACATGAATGGATGTATGTCTAACAGTATATTTTGTAGTGTACCGATTGGTCTTTACTAAATATATTTCTGATTGGTTGCATAGAATTTATTATCTTAGCTTAACACTCTTCTTTGAGACGTACGAGCTCAATGGTCATATGGTTCATGATTATCAGTCATATGTTATGAAATGACAATGTGGCATGCCAAATGATGAGCTATTGATGCCCAAAGCATGGTTAGATAAGCGTAGCTTTGTGTAACGAGAATTTGGAGGACGATCGACTGTCCCTCCCTTATAGAGGTTGATTGCTAGGTTAATCACCCTATAGCGGGAGATCGACCGTTGTGTGAGCACATGGAAGGGTGGCAGCTAGGTTTTTAGGTTAAGTTCTTAAGGTTTGATGTCATGGATGGTTCAGGTTTTATTATTTAAGTTCTGATGGTTCCTACACACTTTTACATCAAATAGAGCCCTAAACCGATATTCTCAACTCACATTTTCAACAGCTGTCTTCCTTCATTCTTCTCCTCCTTTATCTCTATTTAGATCTATTTGCAGGAAAAGGTTAGTTTCTTCCTCTTCACTTTCCTCTTCTATTTTATTTTACTTTTGAAATTCTGGATCCTACTACTATATGGGCATCAAGGTTTTAAATCTCGGATATCGGCCGCGTTTCGTCTCGGGAATTTTATAGACTCGGTCTCGTAGCGGGGGAGATCTCGGGCGAGATGAGTCTAACTCCGGAGTTCGTCTCGGATTTTCATCTCGGGTCTGAAAGTTTATATCAGAACAATCTCGGGATACATGATATGTTAAAAATGATATTTTAATAAAATGATTTTTATGAATGCTATTAAAAACATAGTAACTTAAACTTAAAATGAAAAAATAACTTTATTATTCTTTATTTTGTGAAAGTTCATTCATACTCTAAATCGTAATATGCTTGAAACAGAAATATTGTTAGATAGGAAACATTAAAAGGATCAAAAAACTTAAAAAAGTTAGCGTAAATAGACCATAAAATACATAATTTCATAAGTAACATGTATGTAAAAAGATGAATATGAAAATCATAAGCATTGTAAAACATATACGAACATACAATATAGTCATTTAACATGCAATATGTAAAATAACAAAAGATTGATATGGCTAGATTTGAGTTTTTTAATTATAGTTCTAGATCAAACACAAATTTAAATTTTAACCAAAAAAACTAAGATCTCGAACAATATTCCAGTATTTCGTTTCGTTCGATATTGCAATATCTCGGGCGATATATTCAAAAGGAGACTTAGAGTGATATTTGCTCTTTTTGTCGGAAGGAGGCCAAAACGAGATCTCGGAGGAGATCTCGGGCGATATTTGCAAAATTTGAAACAGTGATGGGCATACAAATCTCTCTTGATTCCTATACATATGTAAGAATAAAAGAGGAAAATTTGGAAATTGTTTGCATGATTAATTAAATTAACAATTAAGATTAAGCACATTAATTTGTTCTTCATATGTGAGTGGGATATTTATGTTTATGTTTGTCTTTGTATCATGTTTAGTCTAAATTTTATCGTCTTGTTTGCCTAAGAGATTTGGATATTATGAAAACTAAACATAAAACCCCCTCAAATATCTAATTTAAAGGAAGTGTCAATCTCGATTTGTTATTTAGGTTCGGATTACATATATAAATGAAAAAGGGATTATGTTTTTGTTTCCTCGTTTAAATCAAAATAATAGTCTCCTCTACTTTCTTTTCCCTTCCATTTTAATCTAAGATTTACATGAAATTAGTGGAATTGGGTACGATAAATCATATATAGTCAAATCACTATTTTATCTATAAAAAGGTAGATTTAACTTTTGAGTGTTATAAACCATATAAAACCAAAATCCCTACTTTTGTGTAAAGTTCACATAAAATGGAAACAAAGTGAAATTGGAATAAAATGAATATGTATAAAGTCATATTTATAAGTTGGTCCTTTATTTATTGATGTAATCTGAAACCTAGGATTACAAGTCTATATTTTTGGGATGTGTTAATATTATGCCCTACTGAATCTGTAACTCTTAATTGAGATTTCTTGTGCTATGATATGAATTCTAGGGAGTATGATTTGTGTATAGATCACATTTCTTCTGTTTAGTGCAGTTTTCCATGCATGCTCATTTATTATGTATTTATTATATTTATTATTAGTGTAGTTTATGTATTTTAATATTATTTAACATTTCTTAATTAGGATTTTTAAATTAAATGTCCCCACTAGGAATTTGTATGCTTGGGTGTTAATGGATTTTATTTAGTATTTAATAAAATGCGGACGTGAAGTTAAGCCTTTTTGTAATATATGTCTGCTTAGCCAACCCAGATACCTGCAACTACAAGAAGGTGGGTTAATAAGACACGTCTAGTGCCCCAGTTATTTAGTATTTAATAAAATGCGGACGTGAAGTTGACCCTTCTTATAGTATATGTCTGCTTAGCCAACCCAGCTACCTGCAACTACAAGAAGGTGGGTTAATAAGACACATCTAGTGCCACGGGCCATTTCGTGTCGAATAGGTTTACCTCGAAAAAGGTCTTACGTGCTTAGTCCATCTTATAAGGGTCTTAAGTGGTTGGACTTAGCCCTCTTCTCGAGCTGTGGTCATAGGGCCCACCCTTATTAGGTATTAAGTGATTAATGGGTCCTCTTCTCTAATTGTTTTCAACTGAGGTATTAAATGGTCTTGAATGAGTTAGGAAATTCTGTGGAAGTTGCCTGCTTCCTTTAAGAGGCTATTAATGAGGGTTTACCTAGGGATGGGCTATAGGACTGTCAATTTCCTACACGTCCCGAAACCCGCACGGAAATTAGCAGGTTAACCCGATCCGTTTAATTGGCGGGTCATTTTCGCGTCAACCCGAATTTGACCCGTTTGCAAACGGGTGGGTTTAGCGTTGACCCGCTAACCCAATTTTAACCCGCCAGAACCGATTATATATTGTATCTCTTCCATACCGTTAGTCATTTGTATACGCTATTAATGTTAGTTTTTATGTATGCAGCACTCAATATGCTCATCTATTCTTGTGTAAGATGTGATATTTTACTAATTTATTCTTGTATGTTGTTAGTTAATTACATTTAACTTATAACAACTGTATCTCTTCCATACTGTCAGTCTTTTCTGTATGCAGTATGCTCATATATTATTATGTATGGAGAGTGAGTGATTTCTGGATATGGTGATTTGATGCTTTATATATGTGTTGTCTGTTGGTGATTTTGTAACTTGTTGCCTGTTGGTGATTTCGTAACTTGTTGCCTGTTGGTGATTATATCATAGTGTTGTCTGTTGATGATTTGGTTCTTTTGCTGTTTATATAAGTGGACAATATTTGCCAATGGGCTAAATGGGTAAAACCAACCCAACACGGCCTAACACGACCCGTTTAGCTAAATGGATTACATGGGTCGGGTCGGGTCAACCCTTTTATAAACGGGTCTGGTTAGTTTTGGGAAAAAATGAAACGTTTACAAGTTGACCCAACCCGTCTGTAAATCAACTCGAACCTGACTTGACCCGATCTAAACTCGACCTGACACGACCTATTGACAGCCCTAACGGGCTATTAAGAATTTCGCCTGACTTATAAGGGAAATCACATGTCTGAGGGGAAGTATTAAGTGGTTAGGAGTTTGCTTTTAGTGATAGTTAGATAGTAACATTGAGGTCCACCGGAAGGGTAATAAATGGAGAAATGTCGCCTACCTAAACTTGATCTTAAATGGTTGATTACTATCTCTTGCACTATCTTGAGAGTATGTAAATATATATAGTCATGATGTCTATTGGGAGTGAGGTCTTAGGTGACTAAGGTCCACCAAGTGGTACTAAGTGATCATGAGAATCCACCCTAATTTTATTTTTCCTTAAGTGATCGAAGGGTTCGCCTCTTCCTTTATATATGCATTAGTAGACCAATATTTGTATATGAGTGTATGTTGGCTTAGACATACCCTTGATAGTTTTTAACTACCCAAGTATAGAAATATGGTTTTTAAGCTTAAAGGTTTTATTCACTAGAACTGTTGTTCTGCCCCCCTCCTCTTAACAGTATAGATTAGGCAGGATAGCCTTGTGGAAGAAAGATTGATGATGGTGGACTTAACCATAACAAGTATTGTCTTATTATCTTATTTTACCATTATCTTGTTGTATCTAAGTTATTATGATGATGTATCTTTGATTCAGTACTTATGATGGTTTGGCTATTATGTATTTCGACAATTTGACTGTTTTATTGTATGGAATATCTATTTTGCTATTATATTTTTTCCACTTTGCTATGAGATATGATTTTGTTATAGTTTGGTTTTGTTATGTCTATTTATTTTAGAAATCAACAGCCTATTCAGAACGGATCTAAGTTATGGTAGGCCTTTTCTAGTTCGAATTTCGGACCGTTCCAGGTGGCTTATTACACATGTTGTGCTGCATTGTAACATTGCATGTATTATATTTATTAATTATTAATAAAAGAACCCATTTTAGAAAAAAATCTCTTTGAAAAATAATATATTCAAATAGTATATATGAAATATATTTAAATTCGAAGTATAAGCATTAAATCATTATAAAAATAAAACTTTATGAATATTAAATATTATAAAATCTAAAACCATAAAATATATTAAATCGTAAATCTAAATCTATAAAATATGAAATACTTAAAGATTTAAATATTAAAATGTAAAACACTTTGTAAAAAAGATTAATTCGAATAATATTTGAAAATATGTTTGAAATATCTTTTTGAAAAACAACATTTAAAAATTGAAATTCTTTTAGGAAAAATCAGAAATTCAAAAGTATTTTAAAGATGTGAAGAGATCTATGAAGTGTTATAAGGATTTAACGAATTATTCTGAGAATCTATTAATTTATATTGAACTCTTAAATATTCATGCTCATAATTCTTAAATCTCTAACTCTTGGATCATTTCATCAGTCATTATAACAACTTCTTGAATCTGCTCTTAAAATTGTTCAATATTCTTAATCAACACATGCACAACAATATGTACTATATACAATATATAATTTAATAGACCGTGATTGTCAATACATTTTTATAATGTCATACGATTGTTGTTTGAATCAAAAATGACTCAAACACCAAAGGTGTGAGATCACACTTCACCAATTATGGATAGAAATCGAAAGAGCCACAATCGCAAAATAAACGAGAAAAATTAAGTAAAACACAAGGGTTTTTTATAGTGGTTCGACCTTAGGAAAGATCTACATCCATTTTCGAAATGATCTTCATTATCATGGAGAGATTTACTATAACATCATCTCATATATTTCGTTTTTGTTCATTCTCTCTTTTTATGGTGATTTTCCTTACTTTCCTCTCCTTTAGCTTTAGATCACACTAGAATTCAAGAAGAAATGGAATAGATCCCGTGTTTAGATGATTTTCCTTAACTTCTTCGTGAAATTAGTGGTAGGTCCGAGCTTTAGAGAAGGCTAATGGCTGTTTGAAATCACTGAATTGAGTTAAATCGATTTCCCATGGCATATGAAAGTGATTTGAGAAGCGTTGACCTTCATATTGTTCGAGGAAGATGGAGAAAGCTTAGGAGGCCATTATTGGAGCTTTTAGAAGCCCTAGAATGGTTGAGGAATGATTTTGGCAGCCCTTCGGGGTAGTGGAATATGTCCCTTGAATTGTGGAGAAAGGGGCTATTTATAGGCGAAGTTTGAGGATAGTGGCAGTCTCGTAATTACAAAGTGTAGAGCTTGGGTCGGCCATAAACTTGGGTCGGCCTAAAACTTATTTACAGAAATGCCACTGGTCCACTTTACAGTTGTCAACAGCTGTCATGTCCCATATTTACAGTTCTGCCACCGCTTTTTAAACTAGGCCGACCCAAATGAATTTGTTAACGCCACCATTTCTTGTACCGATCCATTTTATATAAATGCGCCGATCCACTTTATTGATAATGCACCAATCTAGATTGTTCCAATTTGCTGAAGCCACCTCACTTTATTACTGTTTTAGGACCGACCCATTATTTCACTCTATTGACCGTTCCAATTGTTTTATATTATGTGGCCGACCCGTTTTAGTCTAATGTACCGATTCACTTTGTTCTGATGTTAGGTGTTCCACATATTTAAATGCTCCGACCTACTTCATGAAGACTGGCCGACCCGCATGTATTATTTGCTGATATTTGCCATGTGCACAATTACATGCTGCTTCATTTTTCCTGTTACACAATATGTTTTGTATCCATGCATCGTGACATCTATATGAATGAATCAAACCTTCCCATATGTTTTGAGATGCCAACCGGACTTGAATGTAGGAACCGACCCACTTTAGTTTAACAATACCGGCCCATTTTGATATTCACGAAGGAAGTGACGCATACTACTGGTTCCTCGTACATTCATGTGTAAACTTATTTTGGCCATTTCTCGTAATCTTGGTACCATTCAAAGAAAGTGCTAATATTCAAAACATTTGCAGTTGGTCTGTACATACATGAATTTACATGTTTATCCATTTACACTTGTGCATGGTCCATTCAAACTAGTCTTCACGTGCAACTTGTTATATACAAACAATATAAGCTCATTGTCATGCAAACACTAGTGTCATGTCAATTTGTCTTGACCAACTCTCGCGTGTAATGTTTCATGTATACTACCATATAACATAACGTATGCTCATCCTTGTCAGCTCATATGCCGCTTAATCATGGAAATGTAAACAAAGTATATTTCTCCGCTTAATCATAACGTGCTCATGACTTTCAATATACCACCTCACGCTATTGTATTCACGTTGCATCCCCATGTTTCCATATGCGAAAGAGCCAATTCATATTGTCAGTTCTTCATGCATTCTCATAATCCGTCCTGGTGAATCGATAATTGCTTGCGTAGCCTATACTTAGACAATGCCAATTCAAGCATTCATGTTAACATGTCAGTTCACATGCGTTGCATGTTAACATGCTACACTCCACTTTACAGATTTGCTGGTGTTATGGAGCTGAGTCGCCATTCTTTATTGTGTCCGATCCGATGTTTTGATACCGACCCGGCGCAGTGCCTCAGTACTGACCGACCTGCTCTGAAGGGAATGGATCGACCCAATGTAACTAACTGAACCGGTCCATTGATATTGACCGACTCGGTTCCTTGGTATAGACCGACCCGGTCCATTTATACTAACCGACCCGGTCTGAAGGAAATGGACCGACCCGGTGCTTTGCAGAGTAGGCCGACCCGCTGTTGTGTAAACATGACCGATCGGCATTGTTGAGGCCGATCCATATTTGTGACTGATCCGGTGCTTTAAAACTGACTGACTCGGTGCTTCGAACTGTGTTTTAACAGGGTTAACAATTGTTATCATCGAAAAAAATACATGTCATACTTCTACCCTCCCTCTTTTGGTAATGACATCCATATATATACAAAACATGATATAACTCCGACTGAATTCAACCCCAAGTCTACGTCTAACTCCCTCTTAATCTACGCATATGTTTTCTAAATATTCCTCCCTCTTTCTCATAACAAAAATTATAAGATCCCCTAACTAAAATATTATATGATACGTTAAGGAGAATATATATATATATAGTCTGGTATCTCTTAAAAACTATCGATTGTCGTTTCGAATAGACCGAGATCAGATCAAGTTATCCGAAAACCAGTCTGATACGGCTTAGCATTCGAATGAGGAGACATACTGAAAATGATGGAATCATTAATGAAGTTCTTGAGGTGCAAGAGTTATTTGTTAATAATCCTGAGTGCGATTCGAAAATAGATGCTGTAGGAGTAGTGTCTTTCATTTGTTCATATCTTGAATGACTTATGGGACAAATGCTAGTATTTTATGGTGCTTGGAAGGCAATGATAGCATCCCAAGAAGGATTTGCTAAGCAAGAAGAAAGGTAACCATAATCTCACAAGCCTTACAGCTCAGTAATGACTAAAAAGGAGAGGATATGCAACAAAGCTATGTAGGTCACACCCATTTAGAGTAGTCAAATCTTGAATCAATTTATATTATACTTATTGGTATGTATGTGTGCAAGAAGAGCAGGACCAGGCTAATGCATATTATTTTGAACCTAGTGCCAGAGGAATGATATTATATGGCGTGTCAAGTTAAAGGGGCGACAGGCTCTGTGTTAACAACAAGTCTATGCATAGCTCTCAACACATTTTTTAGAGTTGTACTATGGTTGGTGGTACCTGGTAGCCCAGTCGTTATTGGAAATCCAATCTGTAATATGTATCTTTATGGTTTTTGATGTAAATCTATTATGCTAGAATTCAATAACGATAATAGCTTCAGTTACGATTAATATTTATTTGTGTATTATAGGCATTGTTGTAATATCATTGGATTTTACAATAAAAGTATCTTGGTTATTATAAGGTAAAAACGTATTCACGTTTATATGCAGCGTGGTCCAACATGATACTTTTATTCAAAGGTTTATAGGTGAACATAATCTCCCACGTTGGTATTTCAAACTGATCCGAGAATTGTTATTTTTTGATAATGCTCAGGCCAGATCAAGCATATTTCCAAATTAAGGTTAGGTTGCTTTGGAGCTCAAGGAAAAGAGTTTTTTATCATTCATTTTTACACTTAGAATTGTTTATAATTCATTTCAAACCATTTTAAAGAGGTTTAATCATTATATTTTAACCATTTCATTCAATAAAGGAAAATGTTTTCCTTTGTGCTTATCGACATGTATTTGACGTGACTTATTAAAACATCTATACAATCAATTATATTATCACCCAAACTTGATAAAACTATCATGATGGAATACATTATCATCATTTAGAATACACATAGAAATCATATTAATTCATTAGCATATGTATACTTAGGCCATTTAAGGTTTAGTTTCTCACCTTCATCGGTTTATAACGTTCCAAAAATCAGCTATAGTTCCGCTATGTTCGCACCAAAGCAACCTGAACTCGCCCCTCTTCCTTTCTCGAGCTTAGCATCCCTCCTTTCTAGGCCTAAGACGATGAGGATGGGGTTTTGGTCTTCAAATCTTCGTTGAATGGTGGTGACTTATAAATGTGGATTAGAATAGATTCGACGATAGTTTCAACGCCTTCGGATACTCATTTTAGTGGTGAATTATTTTCTACTTCTTTTTTTATGTTTAGGCTAGAGTTTAGAAGCCACTAAAGATTTTTAGGAGGAGAAAGAAGAGAAGATTTGGTTTAAGAGAATAAATGAAAGTGGATGAGTATTTATAGGAAAACTTAGAATAAAATATATATAACCAAACCTTAACATATCACTTCACCTCCATACACTTACTACTCCATCCCTACACTATTCACACATCATGCAACCCTCCCTCCATGCCCCTTTCCATACCAATTTTTCATCTTTCCATACTCCTATATCCATTTGATGTGAATTCTTGACTTAAAAGCGAAGTATGCATATATAAGGAGCTTATATATGCATATATACATGTACATGTTTTACGATTATTTCTTTAGTTTGATTTGATTAATGGTGACATAGATATGTGTAAGAGAGGAATGATATGTGTGTGTATGTGTAAGGGTATGGTGTGTGCAAGAGTAAGGTATTAATTTATTAAAAGTAAACTCATTTTGTCTTCTTATGCTTACTTTTTCCTAAACCCTCTTAATTTATTTAATACTTCATTAGACTTGTGTATTTTGTTATCATATGTATGTGTCTCATAGAAGGGTTCACAATGTAACACAACTCCATTCGTCAAACCGTCAAGAATCCGGAACTCGTTTATCGGTCATATTTTTAGTTTTCACTTGAACAACTTATCTAAGAATTTTTTTTCAAAAATAACCTTCTTATTACATTTACATAATTAAAACATAATTATTTAGTCATTAAAACCATATTAAATAAATTTTATACATTATTTACAAAATTGGGGATTTTACCGATAAAATAATATCGTTTCTCTTATATTTTCATGTCAAACGTATTTCTTTATACGAGTATTTTGGCATGCGCTTCGCACGTGGTAATGGCATATGCTTCATGCATAAATTTTTTTTTATATAAATTATCTATAATTAATATATTCAAGAAAAAAATAACATATATATAAATATTTAGTCATGATTTTATGTTGAAATCATATGTAGTTAACTTAAAATTGTATTTCTAAGTTGCAGCACCAATTTTTTTTATCAGTATGAATTTTATCTACGTTCATAATCAATCAATGATGCTTATTTGTAAGATCCTAATTTAAGTATGAAGGGATATTTTAAATTTACACAAAAATTTGACTGTTAGATCCTATTTTTAAGGGGTATTGAGATTTACGAATATGTGAAGAAGGGCACTTTGATTTCTATTAATTAATAAAATATAAAATTTTAAGTAAGCTTATGCATTATATCCTAATTTAAAGCGATATTATGATTTCCTAATATCTATTGAGGGGAATTTTGAATTAGCAAATGAATTATTCATTAGATCCTACTTTTTAATATTACTAAAAATATAATAATATCTAAGAGCATTGTTGGTAATCCACGTTGATACCAAAAAAGTGTGACATCAAAAGTATTGCAATTATTATTACGAGCGTAATGGCATGCGCTCCGCGCGTGATGACAAAACGCGCAGAGCGCATGATGACGGAACGCGCTCCGCGCGTGATCGTGGCACGCGCTTCATACGTGAATTGTTATTGACCCATTACTCAAGGTCCAACGCGTACATACATGAAGTTTTGAAAAGAAAAATAATAATCAATCGCACAGATCCTATTTTTATGGGATAGTTTTTTAATTTAAATAAAGGGTAATTTTGGAACTTTATGGTCAGACCAAAAATATATGTTTCCAACACAATTAAAGATTAAAGAAAGATAACTTGTTCACCATTGATATGATATCACTATATAACATATTTAAAATGATATCTTATCATTTAATATCCTACTTGAATAAGTATAATAATTATTAACTCGCTAAATTCTTCTTCTAAATCTATAAATCAATTATTGAATATAAATATTCTTGTTGATGATCTCATCCATTCATTAAATTTTCAAAAATAAAATATAACATTTTATTTTATATTCTTCTTCAATTATGAAAATAAGCTTATGTATCCAGAACCGTTCGTGATCCTTCTTGATAGAAATCAGTTTTATTGATAAAATCATTTCGATCAATTTATAACTATTTTCCTATTAAAATATTTTCCGGACTAAATTCTCAAAATTAGTTCATTACCATTATTCTTCACATTAAACTTCATTATTAGTTGGAAATAATCCATTAACAAATGCGTAAAATAATTTAAATATACCTAATTTAGGCGATCAAATTCTAGGTTGTTTCGGGAAATATTAAAAGAAACTGAATTTTTTTATTTACTGGGAAATGAAGAGAACTAAAATAGCGACCCACTTGACATTAATGGTGGAAATAATGAAGGAGAAATAAGAAGAAATATGAACTAGATATGGATTTCCGTGAGGCTGACCACTAATACGAACAAATTAATCTATATGCATGGTAAACAAGTGCGTTAGGTTTTAATAGGTATAAGTGTAAAGCCATGCTTTTGTAAATGAATAGATATTATGGAGTAAATAAGGATCGCAAATTAGATATGACAGAATTAGGTTCTAGAATAAGTTAAGGATAGGTTATACAACCTTATTTGGAAATTTTTGTATTAGTTCCAAACAACTTTATTTGAAAAGTTGGTAAAAATGTAAAATGATAGTTAAGTGCAATTTATTTTTGTTTTTTACATATAAATCCCAAAGGGGACATCAAAATTTAAGCTTACTTCTTTTGTACATCTTGTCCTTTTAAAGTGACTTTGTATCACCTGAATTTGACATGCCCTAACAATAAAGTAGATACTTGTGTTCTCATTGTAGAAAGCTATAAATATATGTTTTAGGTCAGACCAAGCTATTTAATATTAACTGCAAATTTATCATTTAACTAAAGACAGAGGATTTTTAGAAAATCTTTTAATTATTATTATATATTTTTCCACCGACTGAAGTTTTACTAATTTAGATATGAATGTTGGTTTATTTTTTTGGGATTATAGTGTTGATGATTAAAAGAACTAAGTTTGTGAAATTAAAATTATATACGTAGGTTTCAAGATTATATTCCAAAACCTAAATATGATTTTAAGCTTTGAATCAAATATCCGATGTTAAACAAAGATAGTTTCCAATTTTGAATAGACACGAATTATGTGGCTAAAATTTAGGCTCATAATTCAATAGTGGTTTTTTTTTTTAAATTTTAGACTTGACTTTGATTCAAACTCTAAACGTTGAAAATTATCGAATTTTGGATGTTTGGAATTGCTTGGATGAAACGTAGATTTTGAGTTGAAAACTATTAAACTAAACTCTGAATTCAAAAGTGTTAAAAATGAAAAGCTCATTTTATCCTAAATTTTACTGGTTTGTAACCCTTGCATTGCACACGATAATATTATTAAATATAGTATTTATTATTTTAATGTTTAAAAGCGAACTTTGTTATGCAATAGATGATAAATTTTGATGTGAAATATATAAACTATTAAATAAAATTATAATTGTTGTTTGTGTATAATTTATGTTGTATGACTTACACAAATAATATATATGTATCTATATTTGAGAATTTATTTAATTATTTTGTTAATATAGATATACCTGTTGAAGCTAATGTATATTAGTAATTTATTTAATGAACCAGCAAATATTATTTAATAGAGTTTGTTTAAATAAGTTAAAATGTAAAATTACGAAGTTAGTTTAACTATATAACAATCATAGCAGGAAGGATTGAAAGAAATTTGCAAAATAACGTATAAAATTATTTTGAAGTGACTTATGTTCAAAAAGAATTTTATGGTAATATATTGTAAATTTTTGACATAAATGAATCATAACTAATTTACTAATTAACTTTGTCATTATTTTTGATATACGTAGTACATGTTATATATATGATTTACTTTATAGTTGCATATAGAAAACTACCTTTTTTTTAAATGAATATACATAGTAATATTTTTTTGAGGAAATATACATATTAAAATTGGCGTGTGTTTTTTAGAACTATTAGAAAAATGGACCAAATACTATTTAAAATTATTTAAATATTTAGAATTTAAGATTTCATGAGTAATTTAAACATATGGGCTGAAATATAAAATATCACGAAAAAATTAATGAGGTTCAACAAATAATTATAAAAATGTTAAAATGCAGGTATTTGAAGTGGAAAATATTTTCTTCAATTTATGATAAATTTATTGAAATAATTGCATAACATATTAACTTTTTTGTTATTTTTTACATATATTATTTAAACTGTTTGATTTATTTAACTATGTATTTGAAAGAAAGGTTCATTTTGCCATTTTTATTGATATGTACATGATTTACATTTTAAAACGTCACACTTAGGCACTTAGCATTAATTAGATGAATTAACAACAATTTATTAACTAAATTCAAAATCATATAATTAATCTAAACATATTAATTTAAATGTACAATGTTAATTGATATTGTGCAGCGTTTTGTAAATGACTAAATAAATTTTAAAATGTAGATGCTTGACATCAATATTACAATGCAATATACGGTAAATATATTAACGTAAGTGAGTTCAACTTTAAATTTGTGATAATTAATTATGTGTATAGTTTATGCTTTGTGATTAACGTGTTTATACATTTGATTTTTTTTTCATTTTTGTTGATATGAATATTGTTAATAATAATATGATTTGTTAGACGAATCAATGAATTATTGTTTGCTAAAATTATTTATATAGTTTAATTATTATGTAATTAATTATAAAATATGGTACTAAATGTAAAATTTTAAGAAAGAATTGAAAGAGACTTAAATGATTATTGAAAATTTTAAAGTATAAGTATTTTGAGCCAAAAAGCATAAATTTGTCATTTTTAGTATTTAAAAAAATATAAGTTAATTAGATATATTTAAATTACTTAAATTTTGGGTTTATTAATTAATTTATATACCTACACATAAATGTAAAATGTTAAACTGTCAATGAATTATTGCGTAAACTTTGAAATGTCCATGTCAAAAATGTAAAATGACAGAAAATGTAAAAATAACATGAGAGAAATTATAAATAAGCGTAAAATGATAATGTAATTTAAAAATAAAGTATTCGGAGAGATTTAAGGAAAAGAGAGAAAACTCCTAGATGTAAGGAGTGAGCTTTAAAAGTTTCTATTTTTCTATTATTTAACTAGTGTGTAACTCGTGTTTTGCACACGTTGATATTATTAACAACAACATTTACTATTTTAATGTTAAAATGAGAACTTTGTTATGTAATATATGATAAATTTTGATTTAAAATACAAATATTATTAATTAAAACAATTATTATGATTGTGAGTAATTTATGTTCTACAGGTTACAAAAACAATATGTATGTGCGTGTATTTGAGATTTTTTTATAAATATTTTTGTTAATATAGATATACATGTTAAAATTGATGTATGTTATTAATTCATTCGATTAATTAAAAAAACCATTAATAGAATCTGTTTAAATAAGTTAAATGTAAAATTACAAAATTAGTTTAAATGTATAGCTGCTAAGAATAAGAATTTCCTATTACATAATCGAATCTCATAAATAGGGAAACTTCCTATCACATAATCAGATGCAAACTTTCTATCAGTGATTTCCTAATACCCCCTCAAGTTAGAGCATGAGAATCGGAGATGCCCAACTTGCCTCATAGAACTTTCTTTCGAGAAGGTATTTTATTTCGAGTTTCGTTATCCTCCAAAGCATGAATTTCCTTCTGCATAGCACAGCGCCACCCTGCATCTTTCACGGTCTCTTGAGAAGACTGTCAGTCTGCTCGTGCTGTTACTTTTGGTTTTGGTTTGGATTTTGGGTTTTGTTTTGGCAGCCTTAATAAAGAGTCTGCCACTGTTCTACGGTATAGCCTGGGAGAGGCATCGATCTAGAGGCATCTGACATAGCCGATGCAGAATGAGTAGAGGTCGCGTCATTGGCTTTCACAGTATATGCCCACGTCCAGCAGATGACAAGATCCCCTCATTACATGGCTTCTCCTCCTTTATGCGTGTAATACCTCTAGCACCTTCTTCTTGTGCAATCTCCGGATCTATTGTATTCATGAGCCATGAAAAAAGAATACAATGAATTGTGTACCAATCATCCTTGGTACAAGGAGGGATGATGTCTAGTTTATCTTGTGGTCAAAGGTAGAAGGAAGATTTTGGTTTGATTTTTGATGCGGTGGAGTTGTTTCACCAGGCATGGTTGGAATTTTAGAAAGAAAAAAAATAGTGTTTACTAGGCTTTGATACCATGGTAAGAATAATAATTTCTTAGGTTCTACCTCACTTTTATTCATTAGCAAAAGCAATTTTGGACTCTTGTCCTTATGCCTATTTTTTTTATTGTCCTTCAGACTATTTTCCTACAAAAGCAATATATATACAATGACCACGAACTAATCAAATCCCATAATTAGGAAACTTCATATCATATAACCAAATCACATAAATAGGGAAATTTCCTATCACATAAATAAGGAAACTTCCTATCACATAAATAAGGAAACTTTCTATCAGCGATTTCCTAATAATGGCATAGCAAGAAGAGTTGAAAAGAAATTTGCAAAAAAATGTATCAATTATTTGTGGAGTTAATGTTCAAGAAGAATTTTATGATATAATATATGGTAAATTCTTGATATAAATAAACCATGACTTATTTACAAATTAACTTTGTCATTATTGGTGACATACATAGTTCATGTTATGTGATTTATACATCTTTATAGTCGCATGGAAAAGACATTTTTTTAATATGAATATACATAGCAAAACTGACATATATTTTTAAGAGCTTTTAGAAAAATGAACTAATTATATAGTCTCTAAGATTATTTAAATAATTAGAATTTAAGATTTCATGAGTAATTTAAGCATATGAATTTAAATATAAAATATCACGAAAGAATAAAGGAGGTTCAACAAATAATTATAGAAATGTTAAAATTCCAAGTATTTAAAACGGAAATTGTTTTCTACAATTTGTGATAAATTTATTGAGGTAAGTGTATACTATATGTTAATTTTATTATTATTATTTACATATATTATTTAGACGTGTGACTTATTTAACTTTATATTTTAAAGGAAAACTAATTTTGCCATTTTTGTTGATATAAATATGGTGTACATTATAAAACATCACACTTAGCTTTAATAAGATGAATTAAACACAATTTATTGATTGTATTCATTTGTTAAATCCAAATTCACTTAATTAATTTAAACATATTGACTTAAATGTACAATGTTAAGTGATATAGTACAGTGTTTTGTAAGTAACTAAATAATTTTAAAAATGTAAGCATTTGACATTAATATTAGAATGCAATATGTAGTAAATATATTAACGTAAATGAGTTCAGCTTTGAACTTATGATAATTATTAGTGTAAAATTTATGTTATATAACTGACGGGTTTATATATTTGATTTTTTTTTCATTTTTGTTAATATGAATATGGTTGATCTTGATGTGATTCATTGGACGAATCAAGGAATTATAAATTGCTAAAGTTATGCAAATAATTTTAATATTATGTAATTAATTGAAAAATACGGTACTAAATGTGAAACTTAGAAAAAAGATTGAGAGAAATTTAAATTAGGGGAAAATTTTTTTAAGGACAAAAGCCCACTCAAATTTATCCACAAGGACAGCCGCCTAATATTTTATCCTAAAGGATAACACAGAGAAAAAAATAATTCGGCCGCTTCTTTCTTCTTCTCTCCTCTTGCGCTTTCTTTCTTCTTCTATTCACGTGCGGTTTCTTCTTCCTCCGCTCCCGATTCACGTCCGCTCCGAACAATCGAACCCAAAATCGGCCGGCGTAATTTATTCATAACAATTCATAAATCACGACAAGAACATGGACATCAGAATCGAAATTGCAATCGAATCCAAAAATTCGATTCCATAATTCACGAGAAACTACAACCCTAAAAAAAAAATTTGTCGAATAACATAAATCCATTGGAAATCGCAATTGAATTGAATAGTAATATTTTTCTAATGATGGAAAACGCGGTTGAAGAAGTCGAAATTGTTGAAATAATTTTTTCATGATTGGAAATGTTTTTTTTTTCATCGTTAGTAGTATAGCAGTTCGTAGGTATCATTTTTCTATTTTTTTGGTTATCATTTTTCCGGATTTAACTTTAAAATATAGCAGCAGTTTTTAGTTATCATTTTTCTATTTTTTTAGTTATCATTTTTACTGTAGTTTATGTGTTATGTTAAACGTCAAAGCATTTTTAAGGTATCATTTTTATATTTTTTAATGTATCATTTTTAGTGTAATTTCTCTGTTATGTCAAATATTACTGCAGTTTGAAGGAATCATTTTTATATTTTTTAAGGATTCATTTTTACTGTAGTTTATGTGTTATGTTAAACATCACAGCAGTTTTAACATATCATTTTTATATTTTTATGGTATCATTTTTACTGCAGTTTATGTGTTATGTTAAACATCATAACAATTTGAATGTATCATTTTTAGCCTTTTTAAGTTATCATTTTTACTGTAATTTATGTGTTAGGTTCATATACGTCTTTTTTTTATGTGATAAATTTTGTGATGGTGTACTGATGCAAAATTGAAACAAGAAGAAAATCACATGGAAAAAACACATAACACAGTTAAAACATGAAAACTGTTAATTGAAAAAATAGAAAACTGATACTTACGAACTCCATCAATGTTTTAAACAGAAACCAATGCGAAAAATGTTTACATCACTGTTTGATTGAATATAATGAAATAAATTCGACTGAGTTAAAAAGTTGATGCAACAATATAGAAGACACAAAATTAACACAGCAATAAAATTGCATGGAAAAAAAGCATAACACAATTAATAATGTAAAAACTGATATCTAAAAAATTACAAAATGATAAATATAAACTGCATCAATGTTTTAAAAAATTACAAAAAAAAATTATCACAGTTTTATTGATTAAAATGAAAAATGTTCGGCTTAGTTTCAAAGCTGATACAACAATATAACTTCAAAATTAACACAGCAATAAAATGTCCTGAAATAACATGAAAAACAGGTAAAACGGTAAAAATGATAACTACAAATATAGCAAAATGATAACTAAAAACTGCTGCTATGTTTTAAAGTTAAAAACAGGAAAAATGATAACTACAAAAATACAAAAATGATAACTAAAAACTGCTGCTATGTTTTAAAGTTAAAAACTGGAAAAATGATAACTACAAAAATACAAAAATGATACCTACGAACTGCTGTACTGGTAAAATGAAAAAAAAAAACATTTCCAATCGAAAAAAATTGTTTCAACAATTTCGACTTCTTCAACTGTGATTTTCATCGTTTGTAAAATATTTTTATTCCATTCAATTCTGATTTCCATTTGGATTTTGTTGTTCGACATTTTTATTTTTTTTATTTTTTTGGGTTTCGAATGATTTTTTTCTCGATTTTGATTTCGTGATGTTGGCCGAATTATTTCGAATTTCGATTTTTGTATTCTTTGAAATTCGTGATTTCTCGTTTTCTGATTTTACGATTTCATGATTTATGATGAAATCGGGAATGACGTGAGAGAGGAGAGAAGAAGAGAGCAGTGGCCGACGTGAGAGAGGGAGAAGAGAGAAGTAGCGGCGAATTTTTTTTTTCAACTTATTGTCCTTCTGAGTAATTTTTTAGTGGGCTGTCCTTTTGGATAAAAAGGCCTTATGTTTTGTCCTTGTAAGTATTTACCTGTTTAAATTATTACAAAAAAAATAAAGTATACATATTTAAAGCCAAAAAATTAATTTTGTCATTTTTAGTATTTAAAGAAAAATGACTTAATTAAATTTACTTAAGTTACTTAAATTTTGGTTATGTAATTAATTAAATATGCGATCTTAAATGTAAAATGTTAAGAGCTAACAGTTAATAAATAATTGTTTAAACTTTGAAATGTACATATCAAAATGTAAAATGAAAGAAGAAGTAAAAACTATGTGAGAGAAATAATAATAAATGTAAAGTGATTATCTAATTTAAAACTAAAAATATCCGGAGAGATTTAAGGAGAAAAGAAAAAAAATCCTTGATGCAAAAGTGTGAAATAAGTTTTCAATATACTGAAAAGTGAAGATATAGATGCAATTATTTTAGCAATTTTTAAGTTGCATGTAAATTTTAATGCCTATAGAATAAGTGAATGTAAGTCAACACTTTTAACAAATAGTTGCATATTTTTTAGCACGAAATTTGTGCTTAAAACAAAGTTCATTATGTTAATTACAATTATTGCTGATAAGGATGCAATTAATCTGAATTATTGTAGACATATGTGATATTTTTGGTAATGGTTGAAGATAACTGCTTAGTTACTTCTATTAATATACGACTACTGCAGATATGTACATAAATATTTGACATAATTGGATGTTATTAGTGAAAATTATAGACATTTATTTACTAAATTGCATAAAAGTCGATAAATAATGAAAGATTAACAACTGCTTTTGTACGTGACGATAACAGACACATTTTTTTCAAAACTTATAACAAATATTGTAGTTATTTCAACAGCTTAATCGTATACTTGCTGAGAAGTAAGTAATTATTCCTATTTGTTGTGCCTTTTGCATAATAGTCTCCATGCCCTAAATTAGTCAAATATAGTAACTATTGCAGTTATTTCTGCAATTTAATCTTATATGTACTGAGAAGTAAGTAATTGTAATAACCTGAAAATCTGAGCCAATTTAAAAAATTTATTTTGGCAATTTTAGCGAATTTTAGATGTTCAAAATGAATTATTTTAAATAATAACGACGAGAAATTTATTTTGAATAGAATTCGAACGTATATATTTATTCGAATCGTCGTTAGAATATAAATATTTATTTATATATATAAAAGGAATTGAAAATTGTATGGTAGTTCGATAATTCGATTTCAAAATTAAAATGAATGTACAGGATTCAAAATAAACCGGATTTTAGTGAAACCAAAAATATTAGAATCTATTTGTGAATATCTTTCCAACGAATCCGAAAAATCAAAATTTCATAGCGTGAATCAAAAGATACGTCCAGTTGAAAATTCAGAATAGTCGCTATGGAATTTCGGCCCTTAAAAATAGCCATTTTGCAAATGACCTCGGATTTCGACGAAACCACTTTTGTTGGATCCGCGATGTCAAATGATTGCTAGGTTTCAAATTTCATAATTCTTGAATCAATATGTGAGCGTGGCAAAGGAAAACGCGTTTGACCAGTTTCAGTTGATTTTAATCGACTGGAAAATGGCCATTTTTCAAACGATCTCAGATTTTGACGAAATTAGTTTTATTAGGACGGTATCATCAATACGAAGCTAGAAAATATTTTTTTTGGAATTTTTCGAGTTATTATGTGACCCCGGTAAATTGAAATGCGCGTTCAAATTCAATATATAGAGTTATATGTTGATTTTGATGAAAACTGATCGAAACAATTGAATTGGCTTACGATGTATATCCCATTATGTTCGGAATGGGGGTGAAACGCTATGGACGACAGGCGGTGGGTCTCATTCCGAGGTCGAAATAAAAACTAACTTTTTGAAATTAAAATAAATAATAAAATATATAATTGCATTAATTATCCTCTCCTTATATTGCCCCCCGGTCAGTTTTCCCAAATCAAAAATAAAAAAATAAAAAAAAGAAAGAAAAGGGGGGAGCCGCGCTCCTCTCAGCGAGCCGCCACCGCGCCCTAGGGCGGCGCCGCCACCTTCTCTTCCTCCACCTCTCCTTCCTCCGCCCTCCCCCTCTGCTAAATCGAACCCGCAACCCCTATGAACGAAACCTGTCGCCCACCCTTCCCCCTCGCCACCGTGGGCGTCGGCCGACCTCCGCCCTCCCTGGCACCACCGCCTCCCCCTTTCCTTTCCACCCCCTCCGATTCAGCTCGAACCGCACCCCCCAGACCACGTCGACAGCGACACAACCCCCCTCCTCCGTGCAGACCTCCGACGAACTTCGATTCCAGCCCCCCCTCCTCCGTGCAGACCTCCGACGAACTGCGATTCCAGCCCCCCCTCCTTCCTCCAATGCGGTGAGCTTCTTCATTTATAATATAATCTTATTTTCAGTCCTTTCGTTTAGATTTTTTTATAAGTACAAAGCTATGGTTTTAATTTTCAGTTTTAACATTGGGTAGTGATTAAAAATCTGATTTTTACATGTTTGAATAACGATTAAAATACTGATAGGAAAACGAGATATTTATTGAATATAAAAATACGATTTTTATAATATATATTTAAAATAAGAAGATTTGATTTTTAACACTAAATAGGTTCGATTTTTATAGTAGAAAAAAATGATTTTTATTAGTAGAAAGATACGATCTTTAATATTGTAAATATATGATTTTTAGTGAAATAAAAATATGATTTTTATATAATGTAGATATTAAAAATTTGATTTTTATATGATAGGAATGTTAAAAATATAATTTTTATATCATGGGAATAATAAAAATATGATTTTTATCATATGTGAAATATAAAAATTTGATCTTTATATATGTAGCGAAATAAAAATCTGATTTTTATTATATATGTGTTGAGATAAAAATGTGATTTTTATAGCGATGAAATAAAAAATCGATCTTTATATATATGAAGTAGAAATAAAAATACGATTTTTTATTTATTGAAAAGAAGTAATAAAAATATAATTTTTATATGAACAGCGGGACAAGAACTGCATTGGAATTTCAAACAAATCCAGACGGTTCAGCAGTTCAGACAGTAAAGCACGGCGGAGTGGAACCCTCTGTGAGAACTTCTCACCTTTTTATTTTGTTTTCTAGTTAATAATATATACTAGGATGCAGAGGTGTTTAGTAGCACCCGACACCCGTCGTCCACAGACCATGGATGGCTTGTATGCTTGTTTGTTTGATTTTGATGTGTAGTTGATTGTGTGATGTGATGTGAAATGAAATAAAATATTTTATAGTGGAAACTATTTTATAGTTAAAAATAGAATTTTTAACGTGTATTTAAAATAAATATTTATAAACAAATCGGAGATTTGTTTATATACACTGATTTGATTGATATTGATTAGGACGATATATTTTACACATCGCCCAACTGCACAAATAAAATATGTGTTTGATTGTTTGAAACCCCACACGGGTATTGGGATGATAGATGACATACACTAATCCCAATAACTAGTTGTATGTCGATCGATTGATTGACAGGCTGTTATAAGCATTAAATATTTATATTTGATGCTTATACAATGTAGAACGCACTCTGGATGATGGTTGATTATTTATCGTTGTTATTTTGTACATGTGTTGTAGAAAATCCATATAATTAACATTATATGGTAATTGATTGGGCCTCATTCCAGTTTTGAAATAGAAATATTTGAAACAGAATATTTGAAAATAGAAATATATGAAGTCGTGTTGATTAGATTGACGCCATTTTGACGTGAACGATATTTATATCGATTTTATTCAATTTTCAATATATATTGTAAGTGTTTTCAAAATTTGAATTATATTGAAAATAATCGAAATTTGAATTATATTGAATAGAACTGAAATTCAAATTAAATTGAAATGAATTGAAATTCGAATTAAATTGAATTGATTTGAAATTTGAATTATATTGAAGTGAATTGAAATTCGAATTAAATTGAAGTGATTTGAAATTCGAAATAAATTGAAATGATGTGAAATTCGAATAGAATTGAAATTCGAATTAAATTGAAATTGAATTGAAATTGATTCAAATTGAAATCGATTTGAAATGAAATTAAAACGAATTTATATTGAAAAATTCAATCTTGATTTGAATTTGAAAAGGAAGTTGAAATCGTTTCGAAAACGAATTTAAAACGATTTATAAAATATGTTTTAAAGGGAAATCGACGAAGTATATATTATATATATTATATATATAATATAATGGCCTGAATAGAACGCGCCGCGCCGTGGCAGTTCGCGAATTTCGACCATTGACTTCGAATGGATATTGCGGGAGACCCGACCGTCGGATTCTCCTAAAACCGGAACCGTTGGGTTCGTATCGAAAAGAGCTTTCTAACGAATATTAGAAATTTGAATTCTAACAGTTGGGTTTGGAATTATGTCCAAATCAAATTTGAAAAAGGTCGCTGTAAGTGCAGTTTGATGGTCGTTGATGGAAATCGACTGTACGGGCCTTGATAAAATTATTAAAAATAGTAATAATTTGTGTAAAATCATAAAAAATGATTTGGGAAGAATTGGGATGAAAAACTCCATATTTGAAAGGATAAAATAGATTTTTATCGAAATGAACTAGTTTTGAACTAGAATTATTTTTCTATTTATTTTTAAATAAATAAATTGAATTGAAAGAGGTTTTAAAAATAACCAGGATTTCCAATGATTGCATTGGAATGGATTTGAATCGAAATTGTCTTAGGAATATTTCGATGTTGGATTTTGTGATTATACAGATGTTGTTATGGAAATTTGAAAGATATATATATATATATATATATATATATATCGTTATTTCCAATACGATATTTGTTGGTCGTAGAATTTGATATTGAATATAAGTCGGTGTATTTTCTATTCAGAACCTTGTATTTAATATCAAATGTGATTTGGGTTTGTCGTGAATGGTGTCTTCATTAACACTGTTCTTAAACCCAGTTGAGAAAAAGATTAAATCTTTTTATTTAGATTTAATGAAGTGTGCCAATTAAATAATATTTAATTGGAATTGAATTTGAATTAATTTTTGGGTTTATCGTGAACGGTGTTTTTAAATAACACTTGTTCTTTAACCCGACAATTAATGGAAGGTGATTTTGGGTTTATAGTGAACCGTGTTTTAAATAACATTGGTTCTTTAACCCAGTTAAAGACAGGATATTGATTTCTGTGAGGATTAAAACTAAGTGGAATTTTAATGAATTTTTAATTAGATTGAAATGGTCGAGAATGGGGTATCACCAGTTTTGCTCCAGGCGATAGTTAAATCTTTAATTAGATTTGAACGTGAAATGGTAATTAAATTTACCGATAACACCGTGGTGTTAGATATGAAGTATTAGCAGTTTTACTTCATGGGAGGAATAGGTTGGGATTGGGAAATTAAAATAAATGATTACTTCGGTGTGGTTCGCTAAACCCGACTAGTTTGAATTGATATTCAAAGGAGATTAAAGAATAAATTTAAAGAATTTATCTTTGATAAAATTAATGGGAACCTTTCCCAAAGTATAAGAGTATTTGAACAAAAGAATATTCTGAATTGGAATGAGGCGTATGTTGTGTTTGTGTAACACTTGTTTATTATATACGCGAGTTATTCAGAAAAACCGGGTCTATCCCATTCTGAATAACTGATTCGACATGATATCGAAGATGAAAACGGTGGTCGAAGACCGGAGGTCTTCACGTCGTTTGGATAATTACCGATGATCTTGATTGGGTCGTACACCCAAGATGAGGGAATCAGTTGGTGATCATCCAGACGTACTTGGAGATCGATGGATATGCGGGGTACTAGGTGCCTCCGGTTTCGTTCAGACCTAGAATGAACTTGTAAATGGACTGTGTGTCCGACATTGGATATCATTCTGTGTGATTGATGGATATCGGTTGCATGGGGTGGTTTGCCTGTGTGGCATGCTAAGATGCAAATGATCAAGGCTTCTGTTGAAAAGCAGAGTCTTGTGGTTGATGATCAAAGCACAGCCTGTGTGGCACAGCTTTGTGTAGCGTTAATTCGCGAGCCTCACACCCCGGTAGTGAACCAAAACGGGAGACGAACATCAGGGAGGGCATGCGTTTCTTTCTAGTTAGAAGTGGCGTCAGTGGTTTTACACGCCCTGACGAGTTTGACTTATGTGGTTGTTGCTGTTGCGAGGTGCCTCGGATATACCGGTGACTATGTGAAGCCGAAGGAGCCATTCGTTGGCTCATTTACGCCCCATAGGAAGGGGAAACGCAATGTTCAGGCATAATAATCCACATCGGTGGACCGGCCCTGACGATCCAAGGCTTGCCTGCGCGCTTGCCTGAGGGGCGGACTAGAGCGTCTCGAATTCGGTGAGGACTATCTTTTGCCTCGGTTCACAGATGGAAATCCAACTTCCAATACGTGATGTTGCGGTTTTGATTGAAATCCTATATGTGGCGACATAGTGGGATGGGGCGCTTATGCCGTCTATGATTGATACTTATGATTTGAAGTTGTTTTATACACTATACACTTATTATAGTATAAAATGATTTGTTTTAAACGTATCAAGCATTCTTTGGCTATTATAAGGTAAAAACCCTATCCCCCGGCTTGCGTTGCATTGTGTGATAGGACTTGGGTCTTATAATAGCTTCATTTTTCTTTATTTAGCATTGCGCTGTTTGTTTTATGCACTAGTATTCTTGGGAGGAAACCCGTTCCGTGTTATAAGGCGTGGTCCCTTGATTTACCGAACTTTAAAATAAAGATTAATAACTGCTTTAGTTCTCACACTAGTCCCATGACTGACCTGGAGTTTATTGTTTTAACCTAAACTCTGGGTGCTGGCAGCTAGTAGTTTTGGTTTTGCATATTTATATTCACAGGATCCTGGTTTACAGCTGGAATGATATCCGGAAAGCTTTGTATCCGTATATCTCTTCTAGTTGTGTATTGTATTATTTTCCACTGCTATGTAATGTATTGTAATCTCTGATATTTTCGGTGTAATATTCATTTGTTTATACTCTGTATATTCTTGTAATATGATGGAATTGTTGTAATATACAATGAAATGTTCTTCCGTCTGCGTTATGTTGTGGCTTGTTCTCGACTCAATCCGGGCTTTCCTTACCGGGGAAGTTCGGGTCGTTTCAGCTGGTATCAGAGCTTTGGTTTACAAAGCTCAGAGAACAAAACACATTAGAACCATATGAAAGAATTCATCAGAGATTGGATTAGTAATATCTAATAGGAATGACTCGTTAGAGATGGGATCAGTAGCATCCTAGAACGAGTGTGAAGAGTATATTTTTGAAAATGAAAACAAATTTTGTTTTGAGAATTTAAATTAACTATTCGTATTTGATTATTTATTTATATTGATTTGGACTACCCAGTATATATAGATTTTGCATATACGTCTGATCCACGGGTATTCAAAGTTTTAATATACTGGATAGATATAGAATCACGCTCAAGTAGCCCAGAGATGATTCTGATGATTGACTAGTCGTCATTAGTATTCATGTTCGAGTGACGAAAGTGGGATAACTATATCATTCCAATTGACTGGTGTGAGAATCAAAATTAGATAGGGCCTATTGTTGTGATTTGGCATCAAAAATGTGATTTTTGACTATGTATCAAAGTTATGAATTTGAAAAGCTAATTCACTAATTGATTGATGGTTGTGTTGTTTGATTATTGTTTGAGCCAAATTGAATCAAATAGTGAATTGTATTGAAAATTTGTCGCATATGCTTGCATGTACATGTACTTACATTGAATAGGTCATAGCAAGGAGGCAAGAGAAGAGGAATAAAATTGTTTGCCCGACAAATAGGTACATGTTTATCATAATTTACTGTTTTGTTTGGGTGATGATGATTTTGTGAGCTGATTGGCTAGCCTCTTGGCTTTTTCTTATTCTTTTTGATTGAAGAAGGCCATGGGAGGCTATATGAAATATCCCGAAGTCCCCGGTGCAGGGGAGGTTATGGCAAAAAAATTCGAAAATTTAGGGTGTTAGCCAAATTTTCGAAAAATTTGAAAAGTTTTTAGAAACTGAAAAGTTGAAAAACTTAGGCCATAAAGAAAATACTGGAAGTTGAGTTGATTTGTGAAACAACTTTCGGCTTCGTTCCTTTTTGGGGATGAAAAGTTTTAAGTGGGGGAGAATGTAATAACCCAAAAATCTAAGCCAATTTAAAATTTTTATTTTGGCAATTTTAACGAATTTTAGATATTTAAAATGAATTATTTTAAATAATAACGACGAGAAATTTATTTTGAATAGAATTCGAACGTATATATTTATTCGAATCGTCATTAGAATATAAATATTTATTTATATATATAAAAGGAATTGAAAATGGCGTGGTAGTTCGATAATTCGATTTCAAAATTCAAATGAATGTACAGGATTCAAAATAAACCGGATTTTAGTGAAACCAGAAATATTAGAATCTATTTGTGAATATCTTTCCAACGAATCCGAAAAATCGAAATTTCATAGCGGGAATCAAAAGATACGTCCAGTTGAAAATTCAGAATAGTCGCTATGGAATTTCGACCCTTAAAAATAGCCATTTTGCAAATGGCCTCTGATTTCGACGAAACCACTTTTGTTGGATCCGCGATGTCAAATGATTGCTAGGTTTCAAATTTTGTAATTCTTCGAATCAATGTGTGAGCGTGGCAAAGGAAAACGTGTTTGACCAGTTTCAGTTGATTTTAATCGACTGGAAAATGGCCATTTTTCAAACGATCTCAGATTTTGACGAAATTAGTTTTATTAGGACCGTATCGTCAATACGAAGCTAGAAAATATTTTTCTGGAATTTTTCGAGTTAGTATGCGACCCCGGTAAATTGAAATGCGCGTTCAAATTCAATATGCAGAGTTATATATTGATTTTGAGGAAAACTGATCGATACGATCGAATTGGCTTACGATGTATATCCCATTGTGTTCGGAATGGGGGTGAAACACTATGGACGACAGGCGGTGGGTCTCATTTCGAGGTCGAAATAAAAAGTAACTTTTTGAAATTAAAATAAATAATAAAATATATAATTCCATTAATTATCCTCTCCTTATATTGGCCCCCCGGTCAGTTTTCCCAAATCAAAAATAAAAAAATAAAAAAAAAAGAAAGAAAAGGGGGGAGCCGCGCTCCTCCCAACGAGCCGCCACCGCGCCCTAGGGCGGCGCCGCCACCTTCTCTTCCTCTACCTCTTCTTCCTCCCCCCCCCCCCCCCCGCTAAATCGAACCCGCAACCCCCACGAACAAAACCCATCGCCCACCCTTCCCCCTCGCCACCGTGGGCGTCGGCCAACCTCCGCCTTCCCTGGCACCACCGCCTCCCCCTTTCCTTTCCTCCCCCTCCGAATCAGCTCGAACCGCACCCCCCAGACCACCTCGATAGCGACGCAACCCCCATCCTCTATGCAGACCTCCGACGAACTGCGATTCCAGCCCCCCCACCTTCCTCCAACGCGGTGAGCTTCTTCATTTATAATATAATCTTCTTTTCAGTCCTTTCATTCAAATTTTTTTTATAAGTATAAAGCTATGATTTTAATTTTCAGTTTTAACATTGGGTAGTGATTAAAAATCTGATTTTTACATGTTTGAATAACGATTAAAATACTGATAGGAAAACGAGATATTTAATGAATATAAAAATACGATTTTTATAGTATATATTTAAAATAAGAAGATTTGATTTTTAACATTAAAAAGGTTCGATTTTTATAGTAGAAAAAAATGATTTTTATTAGTAGAAAGATACGATCTTTAATATTGTAAATATATGATTTTTAGTGAAATAAAAATATGATTTTTATATAATGTAGATATTAAAATTTTGATTTTTATATTATAGGAATGTTAAAAATATAATTTTTATATCATGGGAATAATAAAAATATGATTTTTATCATATGTGAAATATAAAAATTTGATCTTTATATATGTAGCAAAATAAAAATCTGATTTTTATTATATATGCGTTGAGATAAAAATGTGATTTTTATAGCGATGAAATAAAAAATCGATCTTTATATATATGAAGTAGAAATAAAAATACGATTTTTTATTTATTGAAAAGAAGTAATAAAAATATAATTTTTATATGAACAGCGGGACAAGAACTGCATTGGAATTTCAAACAAATCAAGACGGTTCAGCAGTTCAGACAGCAAAGCACGGCGGAGTGGAACCCTCTGTGAGAACTTCTCACCTTTTTATTTTGTTTTCTAGTTAATAATATATACTAGGATGCAGAGGTGTTTAGTAGCACCCGACACCCGTCGTCCACAGACCATGGACGGCTTGTATGCTTGTTTGTTTGATTTTGATGTGTAGTTGATTGTGTGATGTGATGTGAAATGAAATAAAATATTTTATAGTGGAAAATATTTTATAGTTAAAAATAGAATTTTTAACGTGTATTTAAAATAAATATTTATAAACAAATCGGAGATTTGTTTATATACACTGATTTGATTAATATTGATTAGGACGATAAATTTTACACATCGCCCAACTGCACAAATAAAATCTGTGTTTGATTGTTTGAAACCCCACACGTGTATTGGGATGATAGATGACATACACTAATCCCAATAATTAGTTGTATGTCGATCGATTGATTGACAGGCTGTTATAAGCGTTAAATATTTATATTTGATGCTTATACAGTGTAGAACGCACTCTGGATGATGGTTGATTATTTATCGTTGTTATTTTGTACATGTGTTGTAGAAAATCCATATAATTAACATTATATGGTAATTGATTGGGCCTCATTCCAGTTTTGAAATAGAAATATTTGAAAAAGAAATATTTGAAACAGAATATTTGAAAATAGAAATATATGAAGTTGTGTTGATTAGATTGACGCCATTTTGACGTGAATGATATTTATATCGATTTTATTCAATTTTCAATGTATATTGTAAGTGTTTTCGAAATTTGAATTATATTGAAAATAATCGAAATTCGAATTATATTGAATAGAATTGAATTTCGAATTAAATTGAAATGAATTGAAATTCGAATTAAATTGAATTGATTTGAAATTCGAATTATATTAAAGTGAATGGAAATTCGAATTAAATTGAAGTGATTTGAAATTCGTAATAAATTGAAATGATTTGAAATTCAAATAGAATTGAAATTCGAATTAAATTTAAATTGAATTGAAATCGATTCAAATTGAAATCGATTTGAAATGAAATTAAAACGAATTTATATTAAAAAATTCAATCTTGATTTGAATTTGAAAAGGAAGCTGAAATCGTTTCGAAAATGAATTTAAAACGATTTATAAAAATAAGTTTTAAAGGGAAATCGACGAAGTATATATTATATATATTATATATATAATATAATGGCCTGAATAGAACGCGCCGCGGCAGTTCGCGAATTTCGACCATTGACTTCGAATGGATATTGCGGGAGATCCGACCGTCGGATTCTGCTAAAACTGGAACCGTTGGGTTCGTATCAAAAAGAGCTTTCTAACGAATATTAGAAATTTGAAATCTAACGGTTGGATTTGGAATTATGTCCAAATCAAATTTGAAAAAGGTCGATGTAAGTGCAGTTCGATGGCCGTTGATGGAAATCGACTGTACAGGCCTTGATAAAATTATTAAAAATAGTAATAATTTGTGTAAAATCATAAGAAATGATTTGGGAAGAATTGGGATGAAAAACTCCATATTTGAAAGGATAAAATATATTTTTATCGAAATGAACTAGTTTTGAACTAGAATTATAATTCTATTTATTTTTAAATAAATAAATTGAATTTGAAAGAGGTTTTAAAAATAACCAGGATTTCCAATGATTGCATTGGAATGGATTTGAATCGAAATTTTCTTTGGAATATTTCGATGTTGGATTTCGTGATTATACAGATGTTGTTATGGAAATTTGAAAGATATATATATATATCGTTATTTCCAATACAATATTTGTTGGTCGTAGAATTTGATATTGAATATAAGTCGGTATATTTTCTATTCAGAACCTTGTATTTAATGTCAAATGTGATTTGGGTTTGTCGTGAATGGTGTCTTCATTAACACTGTTCTTAAACCTAGTTGAGAAAAAGATTAAATCTTTTTATTTAGATTTAATGAAGTGTGCCAATTAAATAATATTTAATTGGAATTGAATTTGAATTAATTTTTGGGTTTATCGTGAACGGTGTTTTTAAATAACACTTGTTCTTTAACCCAACAATTAATGGAAGGTGATTTTGGGTTTATAGTGAACCGTGTTTTAAATGACATTGGTTCTTTAACCCAGTTAAAGACAGGATATTGATTTCTATGAAGATTAAAACTAAGTGGAGTTTTAATGAATTTTTAATTAGATTGAAATGGTCGAGAATGGGGTATCACCAGTTTTGCTCCAGGCGATAGTTAAATCTTTAATTAGATTTGAACGTGAAATGGTAATTAAATTTACCCATAACACTGTGGTGTTAGATATGAAGTATTAGCAGTTTTACTTCATGGGAGGAATAGGTTGGGATTGGGAAATTAAAATAAATGATTACTTCGGTGTGGTTCGCTAAACCCGACTAGTTTGAATTGATATTCAAAGGAGATTAAAGAATAAATTTAAGGAATTTATCTTTGATAAAATTAATGGGAACCTTTCCCAAAGTATAAGAGTATTTGAACAAAAGAATATTCTGAATTGGAATGAGGCGTATGTTGTGTTTGTGTAACACTTGTTTATTATATACGCGAGTTATTCAGAAAGACCGGGTCTATCCAAATCTGGAATAACTGATTCGACGTGATATCGAAGATGAAGACGGTGGTCGAAGACCGGAGGTCTTCACGTCGTTTGGATAATTACTGATGATCTTGATTGGGTCGTACACCCAAGAGGAGGGAATCAGTTGGTGATCGTTCAGACGTACTTGGAGATCGGTGGATATGCGGGGTACTAGGTGCCTCCGGTTTCGTTCAGACCTAGAACGAACTTGTAAATGGACTGTGTGTCTGACATTGGATATTATTCTGTGTGATTGATGGATATCGGTTGCATGGGATGGTTTGCCTGTGTGGCATGCTAAGATGCAAATGATCAAGGCTTCTGTTGAAAAGCAGAGTCTTGTGGTTGATGATCAAAGCACAGCCTGTGTGGCACAGCTTTGTGGCATAGCTTTGTGTAGCGTTAATTCGCGAGCCTCACACCCCGGTAGTGAACCAAAACAGGAGACGGACATCAGGGAGGGCATGCGTTTCTTTCTAGTTAGAAGTGGCGTCAGTGGTTTTACACGCCCTGACAAGTTTGACTTATGTGGTTGTTGCTGTTGCGAGGCGCCTCCGATATAGCGGTGACTATGTGAAGCCGAAGGGGCCATTCGTTGGCTCATTTATGCCCCATAAGGCGGGGAAACGCAGTGTTCAGGCATAATAATCCACATCGGTGGACCGACTCTGACGATCCAAGGCTTGCCTGCGCGCTTGCCTGAGGGGCGGACTAGAGCGTCTCGAATTCGGTGAGGACTATCTTTTGCCTCGGTTCACAGATGGAAATCCAACTTCCAATACGTGACGTTGCGGTTTTGATTGTAATCATAAATATGGCGACATAGTGGGATGGGGCGCTTATGTCGTCTATGATTGATACTTATGATTTGAAGTTGTTTTATACACTATACACTTATTATAGTGTCAAATGATTTGTTTTAAACGTATCAAGCATTCTTTGGCTATTATAAGGTAAAAACCCTATCCCCCAGCTTGCGTTGCATTGTGTGATAGAACCTGGGTCTTATAATAGCTTCATTTTTCTTTATTTAGCATTGCGCTGTTTGTTTTATGCACTGGTATTCTTGGGAGGAAACCCGTTCCGTGTTATACGGCGTGGTCCCTTGATTTACCGAACTTTAAAATAAAGATTAATAACTGGTTTAGTTCTCACACCAGTCCCATGACTGACCTGGAGTTTATTGTTTTAACCTAAACTCTGGGTGCCCTTATTTCGACACAGGCAGCTAGTAGTTTTGGTTTTGCAGATTTATATTCATAGGATCCTGGTTTACAGCTGGAATGATATCCGGAAAGCTTTGTAACCGTATATCTCTTCTAGTTGTGTATTGTATTATTTTCCGCTGCTATGTAATGTATTGTAATCTCTGATATTTTCGGTGTAATATTCATTTGTTTATACTCTGTATATTCTTGTAATCTGATGGAATTGTTGTAATATACAATGAAATGTTCTTCCGTCCGCGTTATGTTGTGGCTTGTTCTCGACTCAATCTGCGCTTTCCTTACTGGGGAAGTTCGGGTCGTTTCAGTAATTATTCCTATTATTTGAAAATTTATCATTCGTTTTTTATTTAACTGTTTGCATGCCCTAAAATTGGTCAAATAAATTACGATGAATCCTAAAACATGTTGATTACATTTACGAGAAATCCTAATAAGCATAGACTAGCAATCAAGGAAAATGCAACAAAAAGTTTGAAGTTATACCTTCGGTCTTCCCATCGCGAGCTATTTTATGTTGAAAATGATGTTTTTGCACCAGATTTCCTAAGTATTAATTTGAAAATGTCGAAAATCGGTCTTCCATATGTTTATTTAGTTGAATCATCTAATAAGGACGAAGGATTTGATGGCAGAAATGATAAAAAAACCGGTATTTTCATGCGTCGAGGATTCTGACATGACGACAACGGTATAAACAGAATTTTTGGTGCCGCATTCTCAATACAGTATACGCATGAAAAATAAACAACAACTCATTCATAACTAGTGTGTTACCTGTGCGTTGCACACGATAATATCATTAAAAATAGTATTTATTATTTTAATGTTAAAGTGAGAACTTTGTTATGCAACATACGATAATTTTGATTTGAAATATATAAATTATAAATTAAGATAATTATTATTGTTTGTGTGTAATTTATGTTCTATAGGTTACACAAACAATATGTATATGTGTGTATTTGAGATTTTTTTTTAAATATTTTTGTAAATATAGGTATACCTGTTGAAATTGATGTATGTTAGTAATTTATTCACTTAATTACAAAATATTATTTAATAGAATTTATTTAAATAAGTTAAATGTAAACAAAAAAGCTACTTTGACAAAAAAAATGTCAAAAAATACACCGGAGACAAAAAAATATGAGGCCCACCCCTTGAATTACACTAATATCCCCCTGAATTCAATGCTTACCCCCTTGAATTCCGGATTTATCCCTATTTCTTAGTTTTCGACAAAAACTTTTTCGGGTAATCTAGCATAACTCAAATGTAAAATTATGAAGTCAGTTTAAATGTATAGCATAGCATGAAGAGTTGAAATTTTTTGCATTTTTTTTATAAAATTGTTGTGGAGTGAAATGTTCAAGAAGAATTTTATGATATAATATATGGTAAATTCTTGGTATAAATATACCATGACTAATTTACAAATTACCATTATCATTATTGTTGATATGCATAGTTTATGTTATGTGATTTATACATCTTTATAGTTGCATGGAAAACTACATTTTTTTAATATGAATATACATAGCAAAATTGACATATATTTTAAAGAAATTTTCGAAAAATGGACTAACTAAATAGTCTCTAAGATTATTTAAATAATTAGAATTTAAAATTTCATGAGTAATTTAAGCATATGAATTACAAAATAATAAAGGGGGTTCAGCAGATAATTATAGAAATGTTAAAATTTCAAGCATTTAAAACAGAAATTGTTTTCTTCAATTTTGGATAAATTTATTGAGATAAGTGTATGATATATATTAAAAAAATTCTTATTGTTTACATATATTATTTAAACAGTGTGACTTATTTGACTTTATATTTGAAAGAAAAACTAATTTTGTCATTTTTGTTGATATGAATATGGTGTACATTATAAAACATCACACTTTACTTTAATTAGATGAATTAACAACAATTTATCGATTGAATTCATTTGTTAAATCAAAATTCACTTAACTAATTTAAACATATTAACTTATATGGACAGTGTTAAGTGATATTGTGTAGTGTCTTTTGTAAGTAACTTAATAAGTTTTAAAATGTAAGCATTTGACATTAATATTACAACACAATACACAGTAAATATGTTGACGTAAATGAGTTCAACTTTAAACTTGTGATAATTATTTATGTGTATAATCTATCTTATATAACTTACAGGTTTATATACATGATTTTTTTTTATTTTTGTTAATATGAATATGGTTTATCTTGATGTGATTTATTAGACAAATCAATGATTTATAGTTTGCTAAAGTTATTGAAATAATTTAATATTATGTAATCAACTGAAAAATATGGTACCAAATGTGAAATGTAAGAAAAAAATTGAGAGAAATTTAAATAATTATAAAAAAAATTAAAGTATGTAAAGTTTCAAAATTACGGAGAAAGACACATTTACACTAAAAGTGCAATTCAGAGGGACCACTGTCCTTTTCCCTAAGGCTATCAGTGGATGCTTTCAGATACGAATAGTGCCATATCCGTATCCGAAACTATTTTCGGATATCGGATATCCGTATCCGCTTAATTTTCGGATATGAAATATCTGTATTCGCTTAATTTTCGGATACAGACGGATATCGGATATTTATCCACTCCGCCTGTAATTAATACATTTAAGAATATAAATAAAAAAGTTTGGATCAATATAAAATAATTTTTATAGTATTTTAAAAAAAACAGAAAATAAAGAAATGTCTGATGAAACATTGTTTTTTTACTAATATCCATAGGCATATCAAAAAATATTCCAAAATTAAACGCTAAAACTACCATTTTTCACTAAAAATGGACAAAAAATTATATCATAATAATATCTCACAGTTACAAAATAATTATAAACTCTATTTTTCTGTTTTGAGTAATATATATTACATCAATTGGTCGGACTGATATTTTTCGGACACAGATACAACTATAACCATATCCGTATCCGCTTTTCGGATAATGCCGGATAACGGATATTTCAGATACGGATTCGGATGGATATCGGATTTTTCGGGTATCCATTGACAGTCCTACTTTTCCCATTTGCACTGACATTAGAATTTAAGACCTTCTGAGTCGTTTAAACATATGGATTAAAATTTAAAACATCACGTAAGAATTGAAAAGGTTCAACAAATAATTATAGAAATGTTAAAATGCAGGTATTTAAAGAGAAAATGGTTTTCTTCAATTTACGATAAATTTATCGAGATAAGTGTAAAATATATTAATTTTTTTATTATTATTTACATATATTATTTAAATTATATGACTTTATATTTGGAAGAAAGGCTAAATTTGCCATTTTTGTTGATATGAACATGGTGTACCGTTTAAAACATCAAACTTAGCGTTAGTTAGGTCAATTAACAATAATTTATTAGTTGAATTCATTTGTTAAATTCAAAATCACATAATCAATTTAAATGGGTTGACTTAGATTTACAATGCTAAGTGATATTATGCGATGTTTTGTAAATAACTAAATAGATTTTAAAATGTAGTAGACATGTGACATTAATATTACAATGCAATACATGGTAAATATATTAATGTAAATGAATTCAATTTTTTACTTGTGATAGTTATTTATGTGTATAATTTACGTTGTGTAACTGACTTGTTTATATATTCGATTTTTCTTTCATTTTTGTTAAAATGAATATGGTTAATCTTGATGTGATTTATTAGACAAATCAATGAACGATAGCTCGCTAAAGTTATCTAAATAGCTTTAATATTATGTAATTAATTGTAAAATATGGTTGTAAATGTAAAATATTAGAAAAAAATTGAGAGAAACTTAAATTACTGTAGAAAATTTGAAGTGTGGATATTTGGAGCCAAAAAAACATAATTTTTTCGTTAAGAGCTAACTGTTAATAAATAATTATATAAACTTTGAAATGTCCGTATGAAAATGTAAAATGACAGAAGAGGTAAAATAATACAAGAAAAATAATAAATAAGTATAAAGTGATCATAAACTAATATAAAAATACTATATTTGGAGAGAATTATGGAGAAATGAGAACTTTTTTAATGTTAAAATGAGAATTGCAATATGTGATAAATTTTGATGTGAAATAAATACACTATTAATTAAAATAATTATTATTGTCCGTGCGTAATGCACAAACAATATGTATGTGTTTGTATTTGAGATCTTTTTTAATCATTTTTGTTAATATAGATATACGTGTTGAAATTAATATATGTTAGTAATTTATTCAATAAATTAGCAAATAGTATTTAATATTTTTTTTTAAATAGTCAAATGTAAAATTACGTAGTTAGTTTAACAGTACAACATAGCAGAAGAATTAAAAAGAAATTTTCTAAAAAATGTATAAATTTATTGTGGAGTTATTGATGTTCAATTTTTTTTATGATATAATATATGACAAATTCTTGATATAAATGCATCATAACTTATTTACAAATTAACTTTCTCATTATTATTGATATACATAGTTCTTATTATGTGATTTATACATATTTATAGATGCATGTAAAACTACCTTTTTTAATATGAATATACATAGTAAAATTGGTGTATATTTATAAGAGCTATTAGAAAAATAGACTAAACACTCTTTAAGAATATTTAAATAATTAGAATTTCTGATTTCATGAATAGTTTAAACATATAGATTGAAATACAAAATATCACGAAAGGATTGTAGAGAATTAAGAAATAATGGTTGAAATGTTAAAACGGACGTATTTAAAGAGAAAATTGCTTTCTTCAAGTTATGTCAATTTTATCGAGACATGTGTATAATATTTTTTTATTGTTTACATATATTATTTAAATTTTTTGACTTATTTAACATTATATTTGGAGGAAAAACTATTTTTTTTTTTCATTTTTGTTGATACAAAACATGGTGTATATTTTAAAACATCACACCTGGCGTTAATTAGATGAATCAACAATAGCTTGTCGATTGAATTCATTTGTTAAATTCAAAATCACATAACTAATTTAAATATATTGATTTAAATGTACATTGTTAAGCAATATCGTGTAGTGTTTTGTAAAAAAAAAACTAAATAAATTTTACAATATAGGCGTTTGACATTAATATTACAATGCAATATACGGTAATTATATTGATGTAAATGAGTCCACTTTGAACTTATGATCGTTATTTATGTGTATAATTTATAGTATGTGATTGACATGTTTATATACAATATTTTTTTTCATTTTTATTAATATGAATGTGGTTAATATTGACATGATTTATTAGGGGAATCAATGAATAATAGTTTTCTAAATTTATTTAAATAAAATTTGTATTATGTAATTAATTATAAAATATGGTACTAAATGTAAAATGTTAGAAACGAATTGAGAGAGGCTTAAATGATTATAGAAAAACTGAAGTATATGCATTTGGAGCAAAAAAAACATAGTTTTTTCGTTTGCAGTATTTAATAGAAATATTTGTTAATTAAATTTTGGGTTCTGTAATTAATTTAAATATTAGGCCTTAAATATAAAATGTTAGGAGCTAACTATTAAAAAATAATTGTCGTAATAAATATATAAATGTTGTGAATATGTTTTTACTAGTTCTCTGTTTAGTCCAACATCATGTCTAACAACCCGGAAAATTAGAACCAATTTAAAAAAAAATTATTTTGGCAATTATGATGAATTTTGAATATTTAAAATGAATTATTTTAAATAATAACGACGGAAAATTTGTTTTTGACGAAGTTAAAACGAATAATTTTATTTTAATTATAAAAGGAATTGAAAATGGCGTGGTAGTTTGAAAATTCGATTTCAAATTTCAAATGAATGTACAGGATTCAAAATAAACTGGATTTTAGCGAAACCAAAAATATTAGAATTTATTTGAAAATATCTTTCCAACGAATCCGAAAAATACAAATTTCATAGCGGAAATAAAAAGTTATGCCCAGTTGAGAATTCAGAATAGTCGCTATAGAAATATAGCCCAAAAAAGTCACAATTTGCATACGGATGAATTTGGACTCAAAACCACTTCCATTGAGTTCAAAATGTCGTTTGCGACTCTGAAAAGTATAAGCTTCGATATATTCCGAGACCCGGAATAATGAGAATTGGATGGGGTTTTCGGTTATCAATACATAGTCCTTAAAAAGTGAAATTTTGCATATGAGCTCTGAATTTGACGAGATAAATTTTTCTGGATTCATAATGACAAATCATTGATGAGTTCCAAAATGCATGTCGAACGGAGTTAGTATATGGCCGAGCGAGCTAAAACAGTTCAGGGTAAAACGAGCAGTCATTTTACAGAGGAACATTATTGATACGATCTCAGAATTCGATTCCCTTTTTTTTGGATTTGTATCGTCTGATAATGGTTAAATCCAAAAGGGCATGGTTTTTGGAGTTAGCATGTGAGCATGCAAGAAGAAAAGGTGTGCTAAAATCGCATTTTTGAACAATATCCGAGCATCTTTGTGAATTTTATCAAATGGTCAAACGAACTCAGAATTCGACAAAACTTGTTTCGTTGGACTCGTCTTCACGTATATTATGTCGTGTCCGAAATCCGCGACAAATGGAGATCGTTTGCAGTCGGACAATTCGGGAGAAACTAGCATATAATCTCTTTCCCCTCTTTCTCTCTTCATTATTCCTTCCTCTTTCAAGCAAAAAAGAAAATAAATGGCCTCCCTCCCCAAAACACGCTACCACCGCCCTCCTCCCCACTGCCGCACCCCACCAGCGCTGCCACCTAGCTCCGGCCACCCCCTCCTCCTCCTCTCTCTCTCCTCCTCTCTTTCTCCCCTTTTCATGAACCCTAGCCCCTAAATCCACTAACACCCGCCACCGTGGACCCCCACCGACGCACCACCACCACCTCATCCACGTCAGTAGGCCCTACCACCGCCATCCACCACCCAGCTCCGGCCGTGGGCCCCTCCTCCTCCAAAAACCCATTTTTCACAAATTTCCCGTTTTGCATTTAACCCTCTGTCACTATCTCGCCAATAACTCCCAAACCGTACATTTCTGGCCTAAACTCCACAGTACCAAATTCGGAGAGCACAATTTTCTCTCCGATTTTGTATATGATAGTCCTATTTTGGATTGCGGAGCTGTCGGGAAAATACGTCCAAAGTCTGCTATCCAAACATTGTCCAAATGCCGTCTTTTCGCGATTTCCGGCGAAATGGCACATTTTTGGAAGGAAGACCACTATGCGAAAGTTGTCCGAAATGGCGCGTTTAAGCTAGAAAAAAGATGGTGTGAAGATTGGAGCTCATTTGCAAATTCTGGAACCAGAACAGCAAATCCGGACGATAGAAAATATGTGAGTTTTCTCCGCTTTAAAGCTTCTATGGTTTTTGAAGTATGAAGTATGTAAAAATATGATTTTTATACTTATAGCAAATTAAAAATATGATTTTTATATTATAGAAATAATAAAAATATGATTTTTATAATATATAGATAATAAAAATTTGATCTTTACATATTTTGTAGAGATATAAAAGTACGATTCTTATATATATGAAGTGACGATATAAAAATGTGATTTTTATCTATGTAGCGTTGTTATAAAAATATAAAATTATTTTTAGAAAGATAAAAATATAATTTTTAGTCTATGTATATCATTTATAAAATAATCATACAAAGAAATAATTATTGATTGGTTAAAAATATAATTTTTAACGTAGGTATACTACATAGATCGACAATCAAAGCATGGCGGAGTGGATCCCAAAGGTGAGAACTCCTTACCATATTTTCTTATACAGTTATTATTTTTATAACTGCATATATGAACTGTTCCCCGTTGTCCACAGACCATGGACGACTTGTTTGATTGTTTGGTTTGGTTGATTAGATTATTTGGTTGAAATTGGTTGTTTGGGTGAAATGAATTGATTAGAATTGTTATATGTATATAGCGCGAGCCAATATCAGGAGAGGGGTAATGCTAGACATTACCCGATTTTGATATCCCGCCGTTATACTGCCAAAATTTTCTAAAATATGTTAGAACAATAAAAATATCATTTTTATTGTGTAAATGAACCGAATAAATATTTTATCGTTAATTTTTAATGGGTATATGAATAAAATAAATATTCATTTACAAATCAGACGATTTGTTTGTGTACACCCATTTTACTGATATGGATTGGGACGATAAATTTTACACATCGCCCAACTGCACAAATAATATTCATTATTTGTTGATTGAAACCCCACGCGGGTATTGGAATGATATTGGACATACACTAATCTCAAGTTAGTTGTATGTCAATCGATTGGTTGACAGACTGTTATAAGCGTTAAATATTTATATTTAATGCTTATACAGTGTAGAATGCACTCTGGATGATGGATGATTATTTATCACTGTTGTTGTATACATGTATTGTATGAAATCCATATAATCAAATTATATGGTAATTGACTTTGTCTGATTCCAGTTCAGAAAGAATGAATATTTTAAAATAACGATTATTTTAAAATAACGAATATTTTCAAATAATATTCAGTAAAAGATTAAAATCAAATTTTGATGTACGGTTTGGGATGGACATGAATATATTTAAATAAATAAAGCCGTGTTGATTAGATTAATGCCATTTTGAGGTGAACGATATTTATATCGATTTGATTCACTTCTATAATGAATATCAAAAATGAAATGATTTTGAAATCCAATGTTTCGAAAATACTATTATTTATATATCGATGATATGGATTATTCAATTTTGTTTTGAAATTGAATATGAAGTTGAAATCGTTTTGAAAACAAATTTTAAAACGATTTATAAAATGCGTTATAAATGGAAATCGACGAAATATGTATAATATATATTAGATATATAATGGCCTGAATAGAACGCGCCGTGCTGCGGTAGTTTGCGAATTTCGATCATTGACTTCGAACGGACATTACGGGAGATCCGACCGTCGGATTCTCCTAAAACTGGAACGTTGGGTTCGTATCGAAAAGAGCTTTCCAACGAATATTAGATATTTGAAATCTAATGGTTGGATTTGGAATTATGTCCAAAACCAATTTGGAAAAGGTCGTTCTAAGTGCAGTTAGATGGCCGTTTATGGAAATCGACTGTGCGGGCCTTGATAAAATTATTAAAAATATCAATAATTTGTGAAAATTTATATTAAATAATTTGGAAAGAATTGGTGTGAAAAATTCCCTATTTGAAAAGATAAAAATATATTTTTATCGAAATGAACTAGTTATGAACTAGAATTATGAAATTCAATATTTTTAAATAAATAAACTGGATTTGAAATGGTTTTAAAAATAACCAGAATTTCCAATATATGAATTGGAATGGATTTGAATCGAAATTATCTTCGGAATATTTCGATATTAGATTCCGTGATTATATAGATATTGTGGAGGAATTTGGAAGATATATATATCGTTATTCCAATACGGTATTTGTTGATTCCAGAGTTTGATATTGAATATAAGCCGATATATTTTCTATTCGGAGCCTTGTATTTAATATTAAAGGTGATTTTGGGTTTGTCGTGAATGGTGTCTTCATTAACACTGTTCTTGAACCTAGTTGAGAAAAGATTAAATCTTTTTGTTTGGATTTAATGATGTATACCAATTAATTAATATTTAATTGGAATTGAATTGAAATGGGTCTTTGGGTTTATCGTGAACGATGTTTTAAATAACACTTGTTCTTTAACCCGATTAATAATGGAATAAGATTTTGGGTTTTCGTGAATGGTATCTTTAATAATAATGTTCTTAAACCCAATGGAGTTAAGAAAACCAAAAACTAATTGGAGATTAGTTAAGTTGAACGGTTTCTTGGGTGTTGATTTGAAATTAGTTTCGGCCTTCGGGGTTAATACTTAAGGAATTGTTCACTTGCTAATTTATAGTTAAAGGCTGATGGAACGAAATGTAATTTTGGGTTTATCGTGAACCGTGTTTTAAAGGACATTGGTTCTTTAACAAAGTTAAAGACAGGAATAAGATTTTGGGTTGTCATGAATGGTATCTTTAATAATATTGTTATTAGACCCAATGGAGTTAAGAAAATCAGAAACTAATTGGAGATTAGTTAAGTTGAGTGGTTTCCTGGATATTGATCTGATGTTGGTTTCGACCTTTGGGGTTAATACTTAGGGAATTGTTCACTTGCTAATTTACGGTTAAAGGCTGATGGAATCGAATGTGATTTTGGGTTTATCGTGAACCGTGTTTTAAATAACATTGGTTCTTTAACCCAGTTAAAGACAGGATATGATTTCCCAAGTTAAACAATCGTTAATATTGATTTTTGGGAAGATTAAAACCAAGTAGAGTTTTAATGCATCTTTAATTAGATTGAAATGATATCCAAAGGAAGATTAAAGAATAAATTTAAAGAATTTATATGTGATAAAATTAATGGGAACCTTTCCCAAAGTATAAGAATATTTGAATAAAGGAATATTCAGGATTGGAATGAGGCGTATATTGTGTTTTTATAACACTTGTTTATTATATAAGCGAGTTATTTAGAAAGACCGGGTTTATCCCATTCTGAATATCTGATTCGACGATGTGTCGAGGATGAAGACGGTGGTTGAAGACCGGAGATCTTCACATCGTTTGGATGATTACTGATGTCTTGATTGGGCTGTACACCCAAGACAAGGTAATAAGTGGTGATCGTCCAGACGTACTTGTAGATCGACGGATATGCGAGGACCTCTCCCCTGTATTAGACATATGGGGAAGGAACAATGTAATGTCTCGTATTTTTACGGTGTAATAATTAATTAATTTAATTATTTAAAAAAGTGATTTAGAGATTTTAATAGTCGTTTAATTAAATAACTATTGAATATTTAATTAATGAAATAATTAAGTAATATATTTAATTTCTGAAATAGTGAATTGACGATATAGTGTGAACTGGACAATTCAAAATATATATAATTCAGTTTGGAATTGAATTAGAATAACGAATATATTTAAATAACGACAGTTTGAACGTATAATAATTATATTATAATTAAAAATCGAGCTTCAAATGGCGCGGCAGTTCGCTATTTGGCGATTCAAACTTCAATTGGATATACAGGATTCGTTTTAAATCGGATTTCTGTGAAACAAGAAACGTTCGGAGCTGGTGAAGTATATTTTTCTAATGAAAGAGAAAAATTGGGATTTCATTGTGTAGATTTTGATTTATGTCCAAATCAAATTTCAGAATAGTTGTTATGGAATCGTTTATAAACCATAACGATATATTTAATTATAATTAAATATTGGCTTCGAATTTGGACAGGACCTTTGAGACGTAGGGATAATTTAATTTTCAGAATTTTACTGTAATTTTTATTTCATAAAATAAGCACTTTTTATTTCGGACTATTTTGCACCCTATATCAACATTTCGGGGTTTCACAATATGAGTTAAACTACCGATATTATTATATTTTTGGGAACGTGGCATTTTGCTGAATATAACGGTGTTTTTATTTCTGTCTATAACCGTCCGTAAAAATGAATGAATTTTGTGAAAAGGGGTACGCATATTTTATAACTTAAAAATATATATATGATAACAGTAAGGTCCACGCATCCTTTTTCTCAACCACTAGTTTCCCTTGGCCCTCAAATGAAATCGTGGCTTAAGAAGAATCACAAAATATCTCCTATATAATATCGTTAAAACACCCAACCCTTATTTCATACTTTTCCACTTCGATCAAAGATGAGCCGCCGCATATTTCTCCTTTCAGCAAAACAAATTCCAAGCTTTGAAAATGGAAATCAAATTCAAAGAAAAAAAATATACCCTACAAATCTCGTAACTATTTTCTTCGAACCCCGTGTCTTTCTCGTCGGCCAGAGGTCGAGTATTTCTGGAGGGGTATCGCGATGTAGGCGAAGGATGTGGGAGAATGGAGTTGCGTTTGTTCTGTGAAATGAGGGGAGGCCGACGAGTTGGTCTATTGTTTTAAAGTGGCGAAGGTAGTTGTTTGTACTGTGATGATTTGAGTGAGTCAATGTTTTGCTGTGTGACTTGCGAACTGGAATACTGAAAAGTGAAGGTGGTTTCCAGTCATTTCAGGGGAGAGAAACAGGAGGAGTTTGGTGCAAGTTTTTGGGAATTGGTACTGTCGTGATTTACTGTGAGGGTTCGTTTGTCTTCAATATTGAGAAGGAAGTCACGGTGTAGGGATGTTGATCATTTGCTGTTGACTGAGAAATGGAGGAGAAAGTAGCTGGAAGTCGCGGTTCTTGTTTTACTGGAAGCGTGAGTTTTAAAATGGAACTTTAGGTTATATATATATTTATCATTCTGGGGTTCTCTCGCAACTTTGTAGGGGAGTTTTAGGCATCATGAAGTGAGTCTGTGTGTGTTCATTGGAGAAGAACTGTCCATGCGTGGCGTTGGTGAAGCAGTAGAACGAGGTTGGCGGTGTGTTTACTGTTTGAAAATGTAATACAAAGGATGAAGGGTGAATCTACATGAAAGGAGGAGCAACGGTTTTGTGTTCTGCACACTAGAAGAAGTGGAAGTGTGAAAGTATACTGGAATGAATCATCAGATGAGGAAGACGGAGGAGCCACTGTTTCTCTTGGAAGCAAACGGGTATGTCAATGGGCCAACGAGGCAAGTTAAGGCCCAATAAATTTGAAATGAATTAAAGTTTGTTAGTTAAATAATATATTAATTTGTAAACCGTATATCTTAGGCATACCATGCTTTTGGAATTTGAGGGACTTTGGGCTTTACAGTTGGAATGGGGAGTATATCAAAATAAAATGGAGGACAGGGTAAGAAGAGGCTACTTTGTAGCACGTATGGATTTTGAAAGTAGTGGGCTTGAAATTGGTAAAGCCTAATATAAATATATATTAAGTTTTTTTTAAATTTATTTAAATACAGTATAAACTATTAAATGCAATATTTCACTCGTACTATATCAGAATTTCGAACAGTCAGATCCGTTGGGATCGTATGGACAATAGGTACACGATGGAACTGACTGGAAGTCCATTGGAGTCCGTTACAATTTATAGCGAAATAAATTGTCGGTCTGAATCAAGCGATGGTTATCGTTATTAACGATGATCGTCCAATGTGAGTAAAACTCACCAAATCTGAACAGTTATATTTTTACAATGTATTCTTAGAACTGATAATTTTCTGTTGATTGATGTGTGTTAACTGTTTGGTTGAATTGCTTATGTATTGGTTGATATTATAGATAACGATATAAATATAAATCGTTAATCAAATATTGATTCTGTTTAGCAGAATATTTCATATTGAAATGAAATCGATGTTAATTATATTGTTAACATCTGTGATGCAGGGAAAATAGGTCGGAGGAATCCAACTAGATTCCTCAACATTTATTTTACTATTTTTCATATATATTATGATATATGATGTGATATACAATCTGTTGTTGATTGTGCGTGTTTGGGTGATACTGAGCAGTGATATATGGTATTTGAAACACCATAAGAAATACTGGAGTATACAAAGGGATTTGTCAAACTGTATATTGAAAATAAATTATGTTTGTAAAACAAATATAATTGAATTGGGAATATTTGTGAAAACAAATATAAAGGAAATATATTTGTAAAACAAATATAAAGGAAATATATTTGTAAAAAAAATATAAAGGAACATATTTGCAAAACAAATAAAAAGTGAAATATTTGTTAAACATTTATAAATAAAATAGAAAAAGGAATATTTGTAAAACATTTACAAATAGAATTTAAAAGAAAATATTTGTAAAACATTTACAAATAGATTAAATGGAAATATTTATTTATAGGAAATAAATAGAATGTTTTAAAGGAAATATTTATTTGTTAAATAAATAGGAAAGATAAAAGAAATATTTATTTGTTAAATAAATAGGAAAGATAAAAGAAATATTTATTTGTTAAATAAATAGAAAAGATAAAAGAAATATTTATTTGTTAAATAAATAAAATTGAAAAGGAAATAGTTATTTGTTAAGTAAACAAGTAGAAAAGGAAATGATTCAAATGAGATGGTTCAAAGGAATAATTCCAAGGAGATAATCCAAAGGAATAATTCAAAGGAGATAATTCAAGAGGAATGATTCAAAGGAATAAATCAAAGGAGTTAATTCAAAGGAGTAAATCGAAATGAGTTAATCGAATATTAGTTAATCGGTTAGAGTTAATCGAATTAGAGTTAATCGATTTAAGTTAATCGAGTTAGAGTTAATCGATTAGAGTTAGAGTTAACCAGTTAGAGTTAACCGATTAGAGTTAGAGTTAATCAGTTAGAGTTAACCAGTTAGAGTTAATCGATTAGAGTTAGAGTTAATCAGTTAGAGTTAACCAGTTAGAGTTAATCGATTAGAGTTAGAGTTAATTAGATAGAGTTAACCAGTTAGAGTTAATCAGTTAGAGTTAATCAGTTAGAGTTAACCAGTTAGAGTTAATCGATTAGAGTTAGAGTTAATCGATTAGATAGAGTTAACCAGTTAGAGTTAATCGATTAGAGTTAGAGTTAATCAGTTAGAGTTAACCAGTTAGAGTTAATCGATTAGAGTTAGAGTTAATCAGTTAGAGTTAACCAGTTAGAGTTAATCGATTAGATAGAGTTGACCAATTAGAGTTAATCAGTTAGAATTAATCAGTTAGAGTTAACCAGTTAGAGTTAAAGTTAACCAGTTAGAGTTAATCAGTTAGAGTTATTCAAATGGAGTAAATCGAGTAGAGTTATCGAATATCGCTTATTCGAAGTAGAGTTATCAAATATCACTTATTCGAAGTAGAGTTATCGAATATAGTGTATTCGAGAAAAGAGTTATCAAATATAATTTATTCGAAGAGGAGTTATCGAATCTAGTTATTCGAAAGGAGTTATCGAATCTAGTTATTTGAAAGGAGTTATCGAATCTAGTTATTCGAAAGGAGTTATCGAATCTAGTTATTCGAAAGGAGTTATCGAATCTAATAAATTCGAAAGGTGTAACACCCTGTAATTCTGATAATATTAATATTCACAAATTAAAGAATAACTCATCTCAGACGTGAGAATGGTGGGAAATGGGTTGCGCCATTGTGTTCGTCTCGGAATTCTGGTTGAAATAGAGTCCGAGTTTGCGTGATTTGGACTTCGTATGAAGAAGTTATGGCCATCGGAAGTTTCTGAAAATTTAAAACAGCTCGCAGGTAATTTAAAATTCAAAATTCGAAGTCAAACAGGCTAGGCAGGAAATTTCCCGCCCAGCACCCCAGGTCGACTGGGCAGTCGACACACCCCCCAGGTCGACTGGGGAGTCGACACCCCAGGGACCAGGTCGACTACGCAGTCGACCTGGGTGTCGACCTGGTCTGGCGGCTAGCGTTTCTGGCTGACCTGTTTTTAATTGAGTAATGACCCATTAGGGTTTCTGACCTAATCTGGTTGGCTAGGATTAGTTCTTAGATGATCTGACGGTCTAATATAAATCCTAACTCTATAAATACCTAGGTAGTCTCTCACCCTAATTCATAAAAAAATAGAATAGCTACCGTCATACCGCCACCATGGAATTCAGTTTAGCCGCCGCCAACTAAGAAGGAAGAAAAGCTAATTCAAATCCAATTCTAATCAACTCTAAAGCAAAGCAAAACTCTTTTCTTCTCTAAATTGTGAGTATGATAGTCTTAACAAGATTATTATCATTTTAATTAGGTTAAGTCATGAATGGATTATGAGTAGATGATGTGAATTGTCATATATGTTGTTGTAAACCTTATGCTATCATGTATGTTATTAATCCTATGCTATGTGGTGATGATATCCTATATGTTGTAAATCATGCTATGATGATGCTATGTATGTTGAAAGTTTCTATGCTAAGTTGTGATGAATCATACATATTAATAAAGCCATGATGTTACTATCTATGCTAGTTAGTTCATATTAATTAAATCATCATGTTTGGGCTATGTTGATCTATATGACAAGTCACATATGCAAGATAGATTGATTAGAAAAGTCATGAACATATGCCATGACATCTATTATGACATCTAGAATTATGCTATGACATATGTGATATCCTATGCTAGTTCACACCATCATTATGTTGCCTAAAAACCCCATATGCAAGTTTATGTATAGATTTGGGCTATAATCATATCATGTAAATTGAGACATTTAACAAGTTGACACCTTTTGATCCTTAACATGTGTAGTTTATGCAAGTTTCACCCCTATTATTATTAGATTTATTTTAATTGTCTATATGTTGTGATAATTTATCTTTGTGCTATGTGTTTGATTATTCAAGTCTAGCCTATATTATGCGTTGAATAAGCGAACGTATAAACGTGGGGTAGGGGTAATATTAAGGATCTAATATTAAAAAGTTGGGGTGCAATTGATATGATTTTGCATGCCATAAGTGGATGGCCATAATTGAGTCAATTATGGACATCATTAAAATTGGAAGTAATTAATAATTTGAATAGGGAATTATTAAAACTGGGGTAAAAGATTATAAGTGTTAATCAATGCTTAGGACACGAGGTTGGACTCGTTTGTGACGTAAATCTGCCCGGACCCGCCCGGCAAATCCAGTGGTCACAAATGTCAGCCCAATGTGAGAGGTCCTAGGCCTAAACTAAAGCATAACAGTTGTAAAGACACGAGGTTAGACTCTTTTATGGTATAAGACTGCCCTGACCCGCCCGGCAAATCCAGCTGCCATAAATGTCAGTCTAATGATAGAGGTCTTTATGAGGTTATGGCCTGAATGAATTAAGAAATACTTAACCAGATAAACATGTAAGGTGGTACATGGGGGTTAAGTAGGTGCCTTGGGTGGCATGAGGAGTCTAGTGGGTGCCCTTAGTGGCATGTGAAATACGAGTAGTAAGACTTAACCAAACACACATGTAAATGAACATGACTAAGAGGGTTAAGTGGGATATAGTAGTAGTGACAAGCTTAGGTGGGTAGCTTGTGGGGGCCCATTTCAACCAGTATCCCAAACGTATCTTTGTGGGCTCGACCCAAGTCGAGGACGGGACACGCATGCTGGATTTGACTGTAAGAGGCCAAAACAGGGAGCGGTGGTAACACAAGTCCAACGGGTTTCATATGCGTGTGTGGACCCGGGCTGGTAGGTAAGACGTTGTTGCATCGTGTAGGTATAAGCCGTGCATTCTCAAGTTGTATCGGGTTGCCACTTTAGGGGAGTGATACACCCCACTGTGGGGCCAACACGGGTATCTACGAGTAGGGAGCCAATCGAAAGTGGGTAGTGGGGTACACGTAGTGGAGATAGGGGCAGACGACACTTATGTAGTCAGCTAGGGTTACGCAAGGCTATTTATAAAGTTTCTGTGTGAAGCAAGTGGGATCAACCTTTAGGGTGACTGGTGCGGTGCAGTGTAGTAATGTGCGGTGCAGTGTAGTAATCATTCGTTAGTAATTAGGTGTGCCTTTAACGTTATCTTTCACGTTATCATTATCTGCTCATCCCATACCTAATAGTTCATAGACATTTACTTGTCTTCCAGCTTATGCCTTAGTCTAGTTATTTTGATAGTAGTATTGTTAGAATTATCATACTCGCCAGACTTTATGTCTGACCCCCTCCATTTCTATCCTTTTTCCCCCTCCAGGTCCTCAGGTTGGGCCCAGCTCTAGTGGAGTTTGATTGGATTGCTTATCTCTTTTGGAAAGCTTGGACCGTTGAAAGTAAAGTCCAGCTTGTTATCTTCTTTAATGGCTATTTATATAATGGGATTATGTATTTTGTTTTATCAAGATGGATAATGTACTTGACTTTTATTAATGGTTTTATGATGTAATAAACATGTTTAATTTCCGCTGCAATAAAATGAAGTTTTAGATTTATAAGTACTACTTATTATCTGTCTTGTTGTAATTTTTCTGTTCTATATCCACTTATAACCTCCATGGAAGTTAATGCATTCCCATTGTGAGTGACATTAATGGACGTGGGGTGTTACACGTGGTATCAGAGCTTATGGTTACCAGAACAGATAAAATTTTTAGAAAAATTATTTTTCTAAAGTATTTTTGGAAGAAGTGCTTTCAAAAACATGTTTTAATGAGTAATTTAAAGAGGAAAGTTTTTTTTAAGAAAAACATAATCCCCAAATAGCCATATATCTTTATCTTTCGAATTCTCCATTTTGAATCTTTCCTTTTTCGTTTCAGCATGGCTGAAGATCTTAACCTTCCGGATGGTGTAACGATACCAGGATGGTATAGGAGGCTATTAGAGGCTAGGGTCGCCGCAGGTCCGGCCAATGTTCCTCCACCACCAGTTGCACCCGTTCCTCCTCCTCTTCCTCCTCCTCGCGTAGATACTTTTGCAAAGACGTGCAAGGAATTCAAGGCTATGGGTGGGAAACCTTTTCAAGGGTCAGAAACATTTGTGGAAGCTAGAGATTGGCTTAAGGAGGTGGAAGAATTGATAGAAATCTTTGAAGTAGAAGAAGGGAGGAAAGTTCGTTTAGCAGCTTGGTTGATGAAGGGAGAGGCCTCGTTTTGGTGGGAGGTCACTAATGGGGAGCGTCCTGTGGATTCTTGGGCGGATTTCATACATAGGTTCGAGGCGAAGTTTCTCTCAAGGGCGGAAGAAAATCTATATATGGAAAGGTTCTTGACATTGAAGCAAGGAAGCTCATCAGTGAAAGAATATGTCAATAAATTTAATCAGTTAGCAAGGTTTGGCTTGGACTTAGTAAACACGCCGGAGAAGAAGGCGCTGAGGTTCGTGAATGGCTTGAATGAACCGTTGCAAGGGTTGGCTATGACCCACATCCCTATGGGGGCCACCTTTGAGAAGTTAGTAGAAATGGCGCTCATGCACGAGGAGAAAAGCGCTAATGCTAATAAGGCACCCGAGAAGAAGGGGGATCAGAAGAAACCACAACAGCAAAACAAGAAGGGTGGTAAAGACAATAACAGCAAGGGAAAGAAGAAATGTTTTAACTGTGGGACACCAGGCTATCTCAGCAAGGATTGCCGAAAGAAAAAGAAGACTGGTTGTTTCCACTGTGGCGAAGCGGGACATTTAGTGAAGGACTGCCCAAAGAAGGGGCAGAGGGCAGGAGCTACCTCGGGAGGACATGTGCAGGCTCTTATGGCACCAGGGCAGGCAAGGGGACAAGTTCAGGCTCTCGCGGTCCCACTGCTGCAAGAACGAGGTAAAACCATTTCTGTTGAAAGCTTAGTTTTTCTGTTTGATCATCATGTCCGTACCTTATTCGATTCGGGCGCATCACATTCGTTTATCTCTACATCATTAGTTGAATCATTGCACTTAAACACCAGTTTAGTAGAGGATCCCTTAGATGTTTCGAATCCAATAGGGGGCTCAGCTTATTTGTCCATGATGTGTTTGGATTTGAAAATTTCTATACTTAGCGTCGAGTTTAGATGTGATGCTTATGTGTTGGGCTTCATGGGCTATGGGCTAATTTTAGGAATGGATTGGTTATCCAGAAATGGGGCCGTTCTTGATTGTGAAAGGAGAGTAGTTAGGCTCGTGACTCGCCTTGGCAACACTCTCGAAATCTTTTGTAATCCCATAAATTCGGTTATGTTAAGTTATCTAGAATCGCTTGACGCGTTTGAGGAAAATCTACGATCTGTTAGAGTGGTCCGAGAGTATTCAGATGTGTTTGAGGAGGTGAAGGGCTTGCCTCCGAAGCGGGAGATAGATTTTCGGATATATCTTGTGGATAATGCGAAACCAGTATCTTTGCCGATACGCCACATGGCTCCACGTGAAAGGAGGGAACTCGATAAGCAAGTGAAGGAGTTGCTTGAGAAGGGGTTTATAAGACGAAGTATATCGGAGTGGGGTGCTCCAGTAGTATTTGCCACGAAGGCGGATGGGTCCCTTAGACTTTGTGTGGATTATAGAGAACTTAATAAGCTTACGAAGAAGAACACACACCCACTGCCGAGGATTGACGATCTCTTCGATCAGTTAGTTGGCGCTTCAGTGTTTTCGCAGTTGGACTTAGCCACTGGTTTCCATCAGTTGAGAGTGGCTGAGGATAGCATAGACAAGACTGCCTTTAGGACTCCGGACGGTTTCTATGAATGGCTAGTGATGCCCTTCGATTTGACAAACGCCCCAGCATATTTTGTTGATTTGATGAGTAGGGTGTTTAGGGAGTACCTTAACAAATTCGTGGTAGTCTTTGTAGACTACATCTTGATCTTTTCTAAGGATGAAGAAGAGCATGCCCTACATCTTAGGGAAGTGTTGGAGACCATACGAGCGCACAAGCTTAAAGCTAAATTTTCTAAGTGTCACTTCTGGAGGAAGGAAGTACGGTTCTTAGGACACGTGGTTTCCAAGGAAGGGATAGCTGTGGATCCCGCGAAGGTGGTGGCCATCCAAGATTGGAAGGTCCCTAAAAATGCTACCGAAGTGAGAAGTTTCTTGGGGTTGGCTGGCTACTATAGGAAGTTTATCAAAGACTTCGCAAAGATATCAGCTCCATTGACACGCTTGACGAAGAAGAACCTAGTTTTCACATGGGACGTAGATTGTGATGATGCGTTCCAACGTTTGAAGAGAGCTTTGACTTCAGCCTCAGTCTTAGTATTGCCAAACGGGAGTAAGCCGTTTACTGTTTATACGGACGCTTGTGGGACAGGACTAGGAGCAGTCTTAATGTAAGAGGGCAGGGTAATAGCCTATGGTGGAAGGCAGTTGAGAGCGCATGAGAAGAATTACCCCACACATGACCTAGAGTTGGCCGCTATTGTTTTCGCGTTTAAGTCTTAGCGTCATTATCTTCTTGGCGAGAAATTCGAATTATTCACTGACCACAAATCTTTAAAATACCTATTCTCTCAAAAGGACTTGAACTTAAGGCAACAAAGGTGGATGGAGTTATTAGCGTCCTACGACTTTGAGATAGCATATACCCCTGGCAAGGGTAACGTGGTGGCCGACTCCTTAAGTAGAAAAAGATTATCCTTAAGTCCTTTGTTTGTTGAGCGACGAAGTTTAGAGTTCATCTCTATGTTTGATTTTAGACCTTCCGTTGACTTCGTACCCGGTTTGCTAACATCCTTGGAGGTCAGACCTACGCTTTTGGGACGGATTGGCGAGGCACAGCGAGACGACCCGCAGTTGGTTGAGTTAGTAGAAAATCTCAAAGGAGGGGAGTCATCAAGCCATCTCCGTAGGTATACCCTAGATGATAAGGGTTGGTTACATAGGGACGGTAGACTTTGTGTACCAAAAGACGATGACCTAAGGAAGACTATTCTTGACGAAGCACATCGTTCGAAGATGACCGTTCATCCCGGCGGGGACAAGATGTACAAAGACATGAAGAGAGTTTACTTTTGGGCCGGCATGAAGAAAGATGTGGCCGAGTATGTCGCTAGATGCTTGGTGTGCCAACAAGTAAAAGCAGAGCAAAAGAAACCCGGCGGGTTGCTTCACCCATGGGAGGTTCTACTATGGAAGTGGGAAAGTGTCTCGATGGATTTTGTGGATGGATTACCAAGATCAAGGAAGGGTAATACGGTAATTTGGGTTATAGTAGATAGACTTACTAAGAGCGCCCATTTTATTCCCGTGAAAAGTAAGAGGACTGCTCCATGGTTAGCTTCTGTATATATCTGAGAAATAGTTCGTTTGCACGGTGTTCCTTCTAGCATAGTGAGCGACCGCGATCCTATTTTCACTAGCGAATTTTGGAGAAGCTTACAAGAGGCGGTAGGGACTCAGTTATGTTTGAGCACCGCATATCATCCTCAGACGGACGACCAAACCGAGAGGGTGAATCGCATTCTAGAGGATCTTTTGAGGCTGTGTATCCTAGACTTTGGGGGTACATGGGAAGAGCATCTTCCATTGGTGGAGTTTGCATATAATAACAGCTTTCAGTCTACCATTGGTATGGCACCATTCGAAGCTCTTTATGGACGACCTTGTCGTTCACCTACATGTTGGTGGGAATCTACGGATAAGATCTTACTTGGGCCCGATATGATTAGGGAGACTTCGGAGAAGATCGACTTGATTCGAAGGAGGATGAAAGCAGCGCAAGATAGGCAGAAATCTTATGCGGATAAGAGGAGGACAAATCTCGAGTTTGAAGTTGGGGACATGGTCTTTGTCAAAGTGTCTCCATTACGGAACGTTGTTCGCTTTGGGTCCGTTGGGAAGTTAGCACCAAGGTTTGTAGGGCCGTTTCCTATTAAGGAGAAGATTGGACAGATGGTGTATAGAGTGGAGTTGCCTGAGAGACTTAGTGGTGTACACGACGTATTCTATGTGTCACATTTGAGGAAGTGCTTGCACGAGACCGCGGAAGTGGTAGAGCCGAGCTTGCTTAGAGAGGTGGGGATAGAGCGTGATGCGACGATTCGACGAGCTCCTACGCGCATTCTTGGGTCGGAGATCAAGAAGTTGAGGAATCGAGAGGTCAGACTAGTCAAAGTGCAATGGGGAGATGATGAGAGCAACGCTACTTGGGAGACGGAAGAGAAGATGCGTTCGCGATACCCTTTTCTTTTTGAGGGTATGTCTTTTAATTTCTCCTTTATCATTTAGCTTGTACTTATCTTATCTTTAGTATGTCCTCTCGCTAGTATCTTTGACCTTTAGTTAGGATAACCCTATGGTTGAAACATGTGTTTGAGACATGTTATGTATGATGGATGCAAAGTGGATGCAAGTGTTTGCTAGTGGTTGCTCGTGGACGCATATGCACACACTATTAGGCACTAGATCGGCTCAGTCACTTCATAGTGCATATTGCATATAAATGGCTGTATTTAGTAAAATGGATGTATAATGGTTGTGCTATCATATGGATACCGCATTTTGGTGAATGGTTGTGCACGCATGTAGAAATAATATGTATCGATAGGGTTCTTTTGCATACATAATGGATGCACGACACTATCATGGTTTGCATTAAGGAGGTCAACTGAATCAGTGGACCGCCTGATTTTTGCATTAACAAAGAACATATACACACACTGTGCATTTAAACATAAAAGCATTAGAAGTCTATAAGGACAATGGATGCCTGTGTTTGATGGTTGAGTAGATGGACGATTGGATGTTAGGATATACATTCTTCTTAACTTGAAGATTTCGGGGACGAAATCCTTTAAGGAGGGGAGAATGTAACACCCTGTAATTCTGATAATATTAATATTCACAAATTAAAGAATAACTAATCTCAGACGTGAGAATTGTGGGAAACGGGTTGCTCCATTGTGTTCGTCTCGGAATTCTGGTTGAAATAGAGTCCGAGTTTGCGTGATTTGGACTTCGTATGAAGGAGTTATGGCCATCGGAAGTTGCTGAAATTTTAAAACAGCTCACAGGAAATTTAAAATTCAAAATTCGAAGTCAAACAGGCTAGGCGGGAAATTTCCCGCCCAGCACCCCAGGTCGACTGGGGAGTCTACTGGGCATTAGACACACCCCCCAGGTCGACTGGGCAGTCGACACCCCAGGGACCAGGTCGACTGCGCAGTCGACCTAGGTGTCGACCTGGTCTGGCGGCTAGCGTTTCTAGCTGACCTGTTTTTAATTGAGTAATGACCCATTAGGGTTTCTGACCTAATCTGGTTGGCTGGGATTAGTTCTGAGATGATCTGACGGTCTAAAATAAATCCTAACTCTATAAATACCTAGGTAGTCTCTCACACTAATTCATAAGAAAAATAGAATAGCTACCGTCATACCGCCACCATGGAATTCAGTCTAGCCGCCGCCAACTAAGAAGGAAGAAAAGCTAATTCAATTCCAATTCTAATCAACTCTATAGCAAATCAAAACTCTTTTCTTCTCTAAATTGTGAGTATGATAGTCTTAACAAGATTATTATCATTTTAATTAGGTTAAGTCATGAATCGATTATGAGTAGATGATGTGAATTGTCATATATGTTGTTGTAAACCTTATGCTATCATGTATGTTATTAATCCTATGCTATGTGGTGATGCTATCTTATATGTTGTAAATCATGCTATGATGATGCTATGTATGTTGAAAGTTTCTATGCTAAGTTGTGATGAATCATACATGTTAAAAAAGCCATGATGTTACTATCTATGTTAGTTAGTTCATATTAATTAAATCATCATGTTTGGGCTATGTTGATCTATATGACAAGCCACATGTGCATGATAGATTGATTAGAAAAGTTATGAACATATGCTATGACATCTATTATGACATCTAGAATTATGCTATGACATATGTGATATCCTATGCTAGTTCACACCATCATTATGTTGCCTAAAAACCCCATATGCAAGTTTATGTATAGATTTGGGCTCTGATCATATCATGTAAATTGAGACATTTAAAAAGTTGACACCTTTTGATCCTTAACATGTGTAGTTTATGCAAGTTTCACCCCTATTATGATTAGATTTATTTTAATTGTCTATATGTTGTGATAATTTATCTTTGTGCTATGTGTTAGACTATTCAAGTCTAGCCTATATTATGCGTTGAATAAGCGAACGTATAAACGTGGGGTAGGGATAATATTAAGGATCTAATATTAAAAAGTTGGGGTGCAATTGATATGATTTTGCATGCCATAAGTGGATGGCCATAATTGAGTCAATTATGGACATCATTAAAATTGGAAGTAATTAATAATTTGAATAGGGAATTATTAAAACTGGGGTAAAAGATTATAAGTGTTAATCAATGCTTAGGACACGAGGTTGGACTCGTTTGTGACGTAAACCTGCCCGGACCCGCCCGGCAAATCCAATGGTCACAAATGTCAGCCCAATGTGAGAGGTCCTAGGCCTAAACTAAAGCATAACAGTTGTAAAGACACGAGGTTAGACTCTTTTATGGTATAAGACTGCCCGGACCCGCCCGGCAAATCCAGCTGCCATAAATATCTGTCTAATGTGAGAGGTCTTTATGAGGTTATGGCCTGAATGAATTAAGAAACACTTAACTAGATAAACATGTAAGGTGGTACATGGGGGTTAAGTAGGTGCCTTGGGTGGCATGAGGAGTCTAGTGGGTGCCCTTAGTGGCATGTGAAATACGAGTAGTAAGACTTAACCAAACACACATGTAAATGAACATGACTAAGAGGGTTAAGTGGGATATACTAGTAGTGACAAGCTTAGGTGGGTAGCTTGTGGGGGCCCATTTCAACCAGTATCCCAAACGTATCTTTGTGGGCTCGACCCAAGTCGAGGATGGGACACGCATGCTGGATTTGACTGTAAGAGGCCAAAACGGGGAGCGGTGGCAACGCAAGTCCAACGGGTTTCATATGCGTGTGTGGACCCGGGCTGGTAGGTAAGACGTTGTTGCATCGTGTAGGTATAAGCCGTGCATTCTCAAGTTGTATCGAGATGTCACTTTAGGGGAGTGATACACCCCACTGTGGGGCCAGCACGGGTATCTACGAGTAGGGAGCCGATCGAAAGTGGGTAGTGGGGTACACCTAGTGGAGATAGGGGCAGACGACACCTATGTAGTCAGCTAGGGGTACGCAAGGCTATTTATAAAGTTTCTGTGTGAAGCAAATGGGATCAACCTTTAGGGTGACTGGTGCGGTGCAGTGTATTAATGTGCGGTGCAGTGTAGTAGTCATTCGTTGGTAATTAGGTGTGCCTTTAACGTTACCTTTCACGTTATCATTATCTGCTCATCCCATACCTAATAGTTCATAAACATTTACTTGTCTTCCAGCTTGTGCCTTAGTCTAGTTATTTTGATAGTAGTATTGTTAGAATTATCATACTCGCCAGACTTTATGTCTGACCCCCTCCATTTCTATCCTTTTCCCCCTCCAGGTCCTCAGGTTGGGCCCATCTCTAGTGGAGTTTGATTGGATTGCTTATCTCTTTTGGAAAGCTTGGACCGTTGAAAGTAAAGTCCAGCTTGTTATCTTCTTTAATGGCTATTTATGTGATGGGATTATGTATTTTGTTTTATCAAGATGGATAATGTACTTGACTCTGATTAATGGTTTTATGATGTAATAAACATGTTTAATTTCCGCTGCAATAAAATGAAGTTTTAGATTTACAAGTACTACTTATTATCTGTCTTGTTGTAATTTTTCTGTTCTATATTCACTTATAACCTCCATGGAAGTTAATGCATTCCCATTGTGAGTGACATTAATGGACGTGGGGTGTTACAAAAGGAGTAAATCGAATATAGTTCATTGATAAGAGTTAATTGAATAGAGTTAATCGAATATAGTTTATTCGAAGAAAGGTTTTCGAATCTAGTTATTCGTAAGAGAGATTATCGAATATAGTTATTCGAAGGGGGGAGTTATCAAATAGAGATTATTCGAAAGAGAGTTACGTAAGGAAGTTTGTTAAAGGTTTAAAAGATAAACTTTGTCTATTCCGAAGTTAAAACGTTGTTCAGTTAAGGTCTGAGAGGTAATTATACCCCAACTTGATTGACTTCCTTCTTAACTAAGGAAAGGGCTAAGGTTTGATAGTAAAGGATGGTTAAGTAAATTTACTTAATAAATGTAATGGTTTGAGTTGGCATAGCGATGGTTTTTTTAAACATCTGTCTGAGTCCAATGTAGGAGTTTTGGAAATGTTTTTCAAATAAGAATCGGAATTTTTTTTCTAATATAGAAAACAAGAAATGGGAATGTTTCCCAATGTTAATATCATATATTTTCTAAATTTAGAAAATAAGAAATGTTGAATATATGGAAACAGGAAATGACAAATGAAATAAATTAATGATAAATTAATTTAAAGGATAAAAGTTGATTGGTGATTGATCGATGTAATTTCCATCTGGAAATAAGATCGTTGTTTGCACACGTGTTTTTCTTTGATAGTTAACTCACTGACTATCGAAGTTTTTGACCATTTTAACATTGTTGATATGGAGAGACCGGTTGGATTATTATCTGAAGAACCACTCCATATTGGCATAAGCGTTGCGAATCATATATGCCAAAGATAATTGAAGACGGAGTAAAGTGCAAGGGCTGTTGTATAAATCTTAGGTAAAGATTGCCTAAGATGGTTGTACTGAATAGTGTCTTCGGTTTGTCCAGTCCCAAGACGACCTATATGGAAGAATGTCTGACAGAGTATATTTAATAGATCGCATAAGTTGATCTCTTCAAACGTATTTACGTTTGGTGGCGGAGAAATTCATTTCTCTTAGCTGTATACCCGTGGTATTTTTGGGGAAATCAATTTGTGATTTGGCGGGTATGACGATGTGACATTCAAAGTGCATAAATGTGTGATCTGTCAAAGATAAGCGTGACCTCTAGCCTCACAACCAGGAAATGACAAAAATCGGGCAGGTTGCATGGCTATGTAGGTCGCACCTATTAGGGTGTATAATCACCTGATCTAGAGTTTCATTTACTTGTAAAAATCTATTGTCGATGCGGTCCCATTCGGGAAACGATTGCTGATCCCAACCGTTGGTGATATACATTCGATATACTCAAGCGAAATGAGTGGTCGGTCATGTGTGGCCGGGTTGCAAGATGTTCTTATTGAACCCAGTGTATTCCTCTCTAGAGGTACACTAGCGAAAGGTGGTTCCATACCTTGTCATAGTTGGAAATCCATTACCGAATACGTGCTTGCGGTTTTGATTGTATACTATATATGTAGAACTTGAGATGAAAGCGCTTCTGCTAGATGATTATTATATTGTGGTTGATAGACATTGTTATAATATCAATGAGTTTTGATATAAAGATTATTTTGGATTCTCATAAGGGAAAAACCCGTTCCGTTATACGGCGTGGTCTTATGAGATATCATTTATTGCTTAAACTGTTTTACTCACACCTGTCCCATGACTGACCCGGAGTTTATTTTGTTTTGTTTTCCCTAAACTCTTGGATGCCCAATTTTGTGCAGGAAGTCAAGTAGTCGGGATTTACAGATACTTGAAGAGCTGGGGCAGTAGGCTTCAGGATCATATGGCTATTGTTTATTTCCGATGTGTTGTAAGAGTTGTACTTTGGAAATGATATGTATATTCAAGTACAGATTTATATTTCAAAGTTATGTTATATATTATATGTTATTCGTTCCGCTGTGAGGTTCGTGTTACTCTGATGTTGTGTTATTCTACTTCTTCTATTCTAAGTTTCTATCTTATCTATTCTCACCCTCTAATTTCTTTCATGGACTATCCGGCGTTTTCGATGTTTGAATACTTGACATGGTGTTGTATGCCGAATTTTCTAAGTCGAAAATTTTCGGTACGTTACAAATAAGGTGCCTCCGGTTTCGTTCAGATCCAGAACGAACTTGTAAATGGATGTGTGTCTGATATCGGACTTCATTCTATTTGATTGATTGACATCGGTTGCATGGCGTGAATTGCCTGTGTGGCATGCTGAGATGCAAATGATCAAGGCTTCTGTTGAAAAGTAGAGTCTTATGGTTGATGATCAAAGCACGGCTTTAATATAGCATAGCTTTGTGTAGCGTTAATTCGCGAGCCTCACACACCGGTGTGAACCAGAAACGGGAGAGGACTGCAAGGAGGGCATGTGTTTCCTTCTAGCTAGGAGTGGTGTCAGTGGTTTTACACGCCCTGGCATATTACTTATGTGGATAATGGATAGCGAGGCGCCTCATTAATATCGGTCATTCCGGGGCCGATAGTTTGGTCGGGATATGACCAGTTGACGCCCCATAGGGCGGGGAAACGCATTAGTCAGGCATTTTAATCCACTCCATATGGACCAGCCCTGAAGATCCAAGGGTCGATGCGTTCTGATCCTGAGACACGGGCTAGAGCATCTCGAAGAGGTAAGGATGATCCCTTGTCGTGGTTCACAGATGGAAATCCAACTTCCAATATGACATTTTGCGGTTTTGATTGTAGAGCCTAGTATTGCCGACATGATATATGGTACCCATGTCGTCTATGATTGATACTTATGATTGAAATTGTTTTCACACTATACACTTATAGTAATAATAAAATATGAAATTTCACGTATCAAACATTATTTGGCTATTATAAGGTAAAACCTTTTCCTTTGGCTTGTGTTGCATTGTGTGATGAGACATGGGTCTTATAATAACTTCATTATTCTTTATTTAGCATTGCGCTGTTTGTTTTATGCACTGGTTTTCTTGGGGGTAAACCCGTTCCGTGTTATACGGCGTGGTCTCTTGATTTACCTAACTTTAAAAGCAAATTAATAACTGTTTTAGTTCTCACACCAGTCACATGACTGACCTGGAGTTTATTGTTTTAACCTAAACTCTAGGTGCCCTTATTTTCCACCCGGGCAGCTAGTAGTTTTGGTTTTGCAGATTTATATTCACAGGATCCTGGTTTACAGCTGGAATGATATTCGGAAAGCTCTGTATCCGTGTATTTCTTTCAGTTGTGTTTTGTATTATTTTTCCACTGCATTGTAATTTGTAAATCTCTGATATTTGTCAAATGTATATTATTTGTTCATACTCTGTATATTCTTGTATTCTGATGAAATTGTTGTAATAAGCAATGAAATGTTCTTCTGTTTGTGTTCTGATTCGTCTTGTCCTCAAAGCAATCCGGGCTTTCCTTCACAAGGAAGTTCAGGTCGTTTCATTTTAATATCAAAGTTTTGGTTTACAGAGCTCGAGAACATGGCACATTAGAACCGAACGAAAGAATTCATCAGAGACTGGATTAGTAATATCCAATGAGAATGACTCGTTAGAGATGGGATCAGTAGTATCCTAGAACGAGTGTGAAGAGTATATTTTTAAGATGAAAACAAAGTTTGTTTTGAAAATTTAAACCATTTCATACGTATTTGAATATTTATTTGTATTGAATTTGGATAATCCAATATATAAAGATTTTGCATATACGCCTTGCAAACATGTATTCGAAGTTTTAATATACTGGATAGATATAGAATCACACTCTAGTCACCCGGACATGATCCTGATGATGAAGTATACCATCACCAGTATTTATTTTCGAGTTTCGAAAGTGCGATGTCTATATATTTCTAATTGACTGGTGTGAGAACCAAAGACTAGATCAGATATATTGTTGTGATTTGGCATCAAAAATCTGATTTTTGGACTGTATCAAAGTTATGAATTTGAAAAGCTAATCAACTAATTGATTGATGATTGTGTTGTGTGGTTATTTATTTAAACCATTATGTCAACGAATGGTACATATAACCAAATTGAACCAAATATTGACCTGTATTGAAAATTGTTTGGAAATGCATGCATGTACATATATATGTGTGAACAGGTCATTGCAAGGAGGCTAGAACAGAGGAATAAAATTGTATGCCCGACAAATAGGTACATGTTTACTAATTTATTGGGTTTGGATGATTTTATGAGCCGATTGGCTTTTTCTTTTTATTTTTGAGATGAGAGGGCCTGTGTGGCGGTTTGGGGATTTTCCTGGTGCTCCCCGTACAAAGGAGGTTATGGCGAATTTTTTCGAAAATTTAAGGTGTTAGCCATATTTTTGAAGAATTGGAAAGTTCTTATAAACTCAAAAGTTGAAGAACATAAGTCATAATGAAAATAATGAAAGTTGAATTGATTAGTAAAACAACTTTCAGCTCCGTTCCTTTTCGAGGACGAAAAGATTTTAAGTGGGGGAGACTCTAACAACCCGGAAAATTAAAAACAATTTAAAATTTTTATTTTGGCAATTTGATGAATTTTAAATATTTAAAATGAATTATTTTAAATAATAATGATGGAAAATTTATTTTTGACGAAGTTAAAACATATAATTTTATTTTAATTATAAAAGGAATTGAAAATGGCGTGGTAAATTGAAAATTCGATTTCAAATTTCAAATGAATGTACATGATTCAAAATAAATCGGATTTTAGCGAAACAAAAATATTAGAATCTATTTGAAAATATCTTTCCAACGAATCCGAAAAATCCAAATTTCATAGCGGGAATAAAAAGTTATGCCCAGTTGAAAATTCAGAATAGTTGCTATAGAAATATAGCCCAAAAAATCACATTTTTCATACGGATGAATTTGGACTTGAAACCACTTCCATTGAGTTCAAAATGCCGTTTGCGACTTCGAAAAGTATAAGCTTTGATATATTCCGAGATCCGGAATAGTGAGAATTGGATGGGGTTTTCGGTTATCAATACATAGCCCTTAAAAAGTGAAATTTTGCATATGAGCTCTGAATTCGACGAGATAAATTTTTCTGGATTCATAATGACAAATCATTGATGAGTTCCAAAATGCACATCGAACAGAGTTAGTATATGGCCGAGCGAGCTAAAACAGTTCAGGGTAAAACAGGCAGTCATTTTACAGAGGAACATTATTGGTACGATCTTAGAATTCGATTCCGTTTTTTTTTTTTGATTCGTATCGTCTGATAATGGTTAAATCCAAAAGGGCATGATTTTTGGAGTTAGCGTGTGAGCGTGCAAGAAGAAAAGGTGCGCTAAAATCCCATTTTTGAATAATATCTGAGCATCTTTGTGAATTTTAACGGACAATCAAACGAAATCGGAATTCGAAAAAACTTGTTTCGTTGGACTCGTCTTCACGTATACTATGTCGTGTCCGAAATCCACGGCAAACGGAGATCGTTTGCGGTCGGACGATTCGGGAGAAACTAGCATATAATCTCTTTCCCCTCTTTCCCCTCTTTATCTCTTCATTATTCCTTCCTCTTTCAAGCAAAAAAGAAAATAAATGGCCTCCCTCCCCAGAACCCGCTGCCACCGCCCTCCTCCCCGCTGCCGCACTCCACCAGCGCCGCCACCTAGCTCCGGCCACCCCCTCCTCTCTTTCTCCTGTTTTCATGAACCCTAGCCCCTAAATCCACCAACACCTGCCACCGTGAACCCCACCACCGCACCACCACCACCCCATCCACGTCAGCAGGCCCTACCGCCGCCACCCACCACCCAGCTCCGGCCATGGGCCCCTCCTCCTCCAAAAACCCATTTTTCACAAATTTCCCGTTTTGCATTTAACTCTCGTCACTATTTCGCCAATAACTCCCAAACCGTGCATTTCTGGCCTGAACTCCACAGTATCAAATTCGAAGAGCACAATTTTCTCTTCGATTTGGTATATGATTGTCCTATTTTGGATTGCGGAGCTGTCGGGAAAATGCGTCCAAAGTCTGTTGTCCAAACATTGTTCAAATGCTGTCTTTTCGCGATTTTCGGCGAAATGGCACATTTTTGGAAGGAAGACCATTATGCGAAAGTTGTCCGAAATGGCGCGTTTAAGCTAGAAAAAAAGATGGTGTGAAGATTGGAGCTCATTTGCAAATTCTGGAACCAGAATAACAAATCCGGACGATAGAAAATATGTGAGTTTTCTCCGCTTTAAAGCTTCTATGGTTTTTGACGTATGAAGTATGTAAAAATATGATTTTTATACTTATAGCAAATTAAAAATATGATTTTTATATTATAGAAATAATAAAAATATGATTTTTATAATATATAGATAATAAAATTTTGATCTTTACATATTTAGTAGAGATATAAAAGTACGATTCTTATATATATGAAGTGACGATATAAAAATGTGATTTTTATCTATGTAGTGTTGTTATAAAAATATAAAATTATTTTTAGAAAGATAAAAATATATTTTTTAGTCTATGTATGTCATTATAAAATAATCATACAAAGAAGTAATTATTGACTGGTTAAAAATATAATTTTTAACGTAGGTATACCACATAGATCGACAATCAAAGCATGGCGGAGTGGATCCCAAAGGTGAGAACTCCTCACCATATTTTCTTATACAGTTATTTATTTTTATAACTGCATATATGAACTGTTCCACATCGTCCACAGACAATGAACGACTTGTTTGATTATTTGGTTTGGTTGATTATATTACTTGGTTGAAATTGGTTGTTTGGGTAAAATGAATTGATTAGAATTGCTATATGTATATAGCGCGAGCCAATATCAGGAGAGGGGTAATGCTAGACATTAGCCGATTTTGATATCGCGCCGTTATGCCGCCAAAATTTTCTAAAATATGTTAGAACAATAAAAATATCATTTTTATTGTGTAAATGAACCGAATAAATATTTTATCATTAATTTTTAACGGGTATATGAATAAATAAATATTCATTTACAAATCAGACGATTTGTTTATGTACACCCATTTTACTGATATGGATTGGGACGATAAATTTTACACATCGCCCAACTGCACAAATAAAATTCATTATTTGTTGATTGAAACCCCACACGGGTATTGGAATGACATTGGACATACACTAATCCCAATAGTTAGTTGTATGCCATTCGATTGGTTGATAGACTGTTATAAGTGTTAAATATTTATATTTACTGCTTATACAGTGTAGAATGCACTCTGGATGATGGATGATTATTTATCACTGTTGTTGTATACATGTATTATATGAAATCCATATAATCAAATTATATGGTAATTGATTGTGTCTGATTCTAGTTCAGAAAGAATGAATATTTTTAAATAACAATTATTTTAAAATAACGAATATTTTCAAATAATATTTAGTAAAAGATCAAAATCAAATTTTGATGTCCGATTTGGGATGGACACGAATATATTTAAATATATAAAGCCGTGTTGATTAGATTAACGCCATTTTGACGTGAACGATATTTATATCGATTTGATTCATTTCTATAATGAATATCAAAAATGAAATGATTTTGAAATCTAATGTTTTGAAAATACTATTATTTATATATTGATGATATGGAATATTCAATTTTATTTTGAAAATGAATATGAAGTTGAAATCGTTTTGAAAACGAATTTTAAAACGATTTATAAAATATGTTAGAAATGGAAATCGATGAAATATATATAATATATGTATTATATATATATATATAATGGCCTGAATAGAACGCGTTGCGCTACGGTAGTTCGCGAATTTTTACCATTGACTTCGAACGGACATTTATTTATTAGTAATCATAATAAATGATTTAATACAACAATTTGTTTATGTACATATTATGTACAACGAATTTTAAAACGATTTATAAAATATGTTAGAAATGGAAATCGATGAAATATGTATAATATATGTATATATATATATATATATATATATATATATATATATATATATATATAATGGTCTGAATAGAACGCGCCGCGCTACGGTAGTTCGCAAATTTTGACCATTGACTTCGAACGGACATTTATTTATTAGTAATCATAATAAATTTCAATTTGTTTATGTACACCCATTTGTGAAAAATCATAATAAATGATTTGGAAAGAATTGGGGTGAAAAATTCCCTATTTGAAAAGATAAAAATATATTTTTATCGAAATAAACTAGTTATGAACTAGAATTATGAAATCCAATATTATTTTTTTTGATTTACATGTGGAACCTAAGACTTCACTCAAGCCATTGCTTGTCGGTCTTAGTAAACCCCACGGGTAGTGATATACCCCGATTTTTCAACGCCTTCACACTACCTAGATAGTCATCCCTAGAAATTGGCAGAGGTGCCCCTCGAACCTGAGACCTATGTCTCATCCCAATTTGCCCACCTCTAACCAACTGAGCTAGGAGCGTCGGGTACGAAATTCAATATTTTTAATAAATAAATTGGATTTGAAATGGTTTTAAAAATAACCAGAATTTCCAATACATGAGTTGGAATGGATTTGAATCGAAATTATCTTCAGAATATTTCGATATTGGATTCCGTGATTATACGGATATTGTGGAGGAATTTGGATGATATATATATCGTTATTCCAATACGGTATTTGTTGATTCCAGAATTTGATATTGAATATAAGCCGATATATTTTCTATTCAGAGCCTTGTATTTAATATTAAAGGTGATTTTGGGTTTGTCGTGAATGGTGTCTTCGTTAACACTGTTCTTGAACCTAGTTGAGAAAAGATTAAATCTTTTTGTTTAGATTTAATGATGTATACCAATTAATTAATATTTAATTGGAATTGAATTGAAATAGGTCTTTGGGTTTATCGTGAATGGTGTTTTAAATAGCACTTGTTCTTTAACGCGATTAATAATGGAATAAGAATTTGGGTTGTCATGAATGGTACCTTTAATAATACTGTTCTTAGACCCAATGGAGTTGAGAAAATCAGAAACTAACTGGAGATCAGTTAAGTTGAATGGTTTCTTGGGTATTGATTTGATGTTGGTTTTGGCCTTCGGGGTTAATACATAGGGAATTGTTCACTTGCTAATTTACGGATAAAGGCTGATGGAACGGAATGTAATTTTGGGTTTATCATGAACCGTGTTTTAAAGGACATTGGTTCTTTAACCCTGTTAAAGACAGGAATAAGATTTTGGGTTGTCGTGAATGGTATCTTTAATAATACTGATCTTAGACCCAATGGAGTTAAGAAAATCAGAAACTAACTGGAGATCAGTTATGTTGAGTGGTTTCCTGGGTATTGATCTGATGTTGGTTTCGGCCTTTGGGGTTAATACTTAGGGAATTGCTCACTTGCTAATTTACAGTTAAAGGCTGATGGATTGGAATGTGATTTTGGGTTTATCGTGAACCGTGTTTTAAATGACATTGGTTCTTTAACCCAGTTAAAGACAGGATGTGATTTATCAAGTTAAACAATCGTCAATATTGATTTCTGAGAAGATTAAAACCAAGTAGAGTTTTAATGCATCTTTAATTAGATCGAAATGATATCCAAATGAAGATTAAAGAATAAATTTAAAGAATTTATCTTCGATAAAATTAATGGGAAGCTTTCCCAAAGTATAAGAATATTTGAATAAAGGAATATTCTGGATTAGAATGAGGCGTATGTTGTGTTTTTCTAGCACTTGTTTATTATATACGCGAGTTATTCAGAAAGACCGGGTTTATCCCATTATGAATAACTGATTTGACGATGTGTCGAGGACGAAGACGGTGGTTAAAGACCGGAGGTTTTCACATCGTTTGGATGATTATTGATGTCTTGATTGGGCTATACACCCAAGATAAGGTAATAAGTGGTGATCGTCCAGACGTACTTGGAGATCGACGAAGATGCAAGGACATATCCCCTGTATTGGACATATGGGGGAGGAATATGGTGCCTCCGGTTTCGTTCAGACCCAGAACGAACTTGTAAATGGATGTGTGTATGACATCGAATTTCATTCTGTGTGATTGATTGACATCGGTTTCATGGCGTGAATTGCCTGTGTGACATGCTAAGATGCAAATGATTAAGGCTTCTGTTGAAAAGCAGAGTCTTGTGGTTGGTGATCAAAGCACGACTTTAATATCGCATAGCTTTGTGTAGCGTTAATTCGCGAGCCTCACACACCGGTGTGAACCAGAAATGGGAGAGGACTGCAGGGAGGGCATGCGTTTCCTTCTAGCTAGGAGTGGTCTTAGTGGTTTTACATGCCCTGGCATTTTACTTATGTGCATGATGGATAGCGAGGCACCTCGGTTATATCGGTCGTTCCGGGGCCGATAGTTTGGTCGGGATATGACCAGTTGACGCCCCATATGGCGGGGAAACACATTGTTCAGGCATTTTAATCCACTCCATGTGGACCGGCCCTGAAGATCAATGGTCGATGCATTCTGATCCTGGGACATGGGCTAGAGCATCTCAAAGCAGTAAGGACGATCCCTTGTCTTGGTTCACAGATGGAAATCCAACTTCCAATACGGCATTTTTCGGTTTTAATTGTAGAGCCTAGTATTTGCGACATGATATATGGTACCCATGCCGTCTGTGATTGATACTTATGATTGAAATTGTTTTCACACTATACACCTATAGTAATAATAAAATATGAAATTTCACATATCAAGCATTATTTGGCTATTATAAGGTAAAACCCTATCCTCCGGCTTGCGTTGCATTGTGTGATGGGATCTGGGTCTTATAATAGCTTCATTGTTCTTTATTTAGCATTGCGCTGTTAGTTTTATGCACTGGTTTTCTTTGGGGTAAACCCATTCCGTGTTATACGGCGTGGTCCCTTGATTTACCTAACTTTAAAAGAAAATTAATAACTGTTTTAGTTCTCACACCAGTCACATGACTGACCTGGAGTTTATTGTTTTAACCTAAACTCTAGGTGCCCTTATTTTCCACACGGGCAGCTAGTAGTTTTGGTTTGCAGATTTATATTCACAGGATCCTGGTTTACTGCTGGAATGATATTCAGAAAGCTGTGTATCCGTATATTTCTTTCAGTTGTGTTTTGTATTATTTTTCCACTGCATTGTAATTTGTAAATCTCTGATATTTGTCAAATGTATATTATTTGTTCATACTCTGTATATTCTTGTATTCTGATGAAATTGTTGTGATAAGCAATGAAATGTTCTTCTGTTTGTGTTCTGATTCGTCTTGTCTTCAAAGCAATCCAGGCTTTCCTTCACAGGGAAGTTCGGGTCATTTCATCATGGGAAAAAGTTAAACATCAGCTCCAAAACCTATATATAAAGGAGCCAATGTAATAGAAAGAAACACACTTCTGAATGAATTGAAATGTCCTCTCTCCCTTGTTTCTTCTATTTTGTGTTCCTTTTATAACACGTTATCAGCACGAGATTCTATTATAGTTATTTGTTGAAATCTTCTAGATCTACATCTATTAATTTGTCATGTATGTAATTTTTATTTGAGAATATCAATTCGTGGATTTCTATATTTGTTCTATAATTATTTTCTATCTGAGAATATTTGATCTATGGATCTATATACATTTTGTATATCTAGATTATGTTCCAGTGGATCTAACATTTTAGATCTAATTATTTTTAACTTATTGGTTTTTAGATATCCACCTATTCATATTTGATCTGGTATTATGGTATACCAAATATATTTTTACGAAGATCCATTCATTTTCTTTTTATAATATTATATATGGATTTTTTTACCCTATACGCCATAGATGAAACATCTTCATTTGCTACTTTATCTCTTCAATAACAGAGAAGCCATTGCTAATAGGTATGCATATATGTAAATAGCAAGCTGCTTGTTGGCCAACATCTATATAACTGTGGCCATTATTTTTGTTATGTAACATGGTGTATGGCTCCTTGACGGTTTGTATTGTTTCATTATTGTAAGAAGTTCATTGTAAATGCATAGAGAAACACTTGCAGATTTGGATTTTTTTTTTATGATTCCGTGCCATAATATATTCAATTTATTACATGCATGTCTACGGTCCTATTCTATTTTACGAGATCTGCATTTTTTTATGATATAACAGTACTACAGTTTCATCGTTTTATCTGTTCATTAATTTGTTAATTTGTTTTGATAATTATAGAACATATATACTGATATGTGAATTTTTTTTAATTAGGCATTTGCAATTAATTTTTTTGTATAGTACACAAAAATGTCGAACACTGAAATCCATTTACAATCTCAATACTTAGATTATACCATTAAAATTGGTAATAATTTGTCCCAGAAGGACAAAACAAAGGCTTTGATATTTTAAAGACGCCATATTCACGATGATCTAAAATCATAATATTTAACTGAAAAAGATCCTCTCCACTTATGGAACTCCCTGAAGGAGCGTTATGACCACCAGAAGTCTGTCATACTTCCAAACATAAGGTAAGAGTGGTTGAACTAGAAGTTCACATGCAAATGACCTGAAGTTCATATGACCTAACAAGGAACCTGAAGTTCATATGCAAATAAGGAACCTGAAGTTCATATTCAAACGAGAAACATGAAATAAAGCATATAACTGCATTTAATATTTGCTTATAGCAAATGACCTATAATAGGAAAGGATTTGAAAAATCAATGAAAGGAAAAGTTTCAACAAAAGGAAAAAGCCTTATACTCCAATTTTATGCAAACCATAATTTCTTGAAGAAACTTATTATTGGAAGAGATCATTACATTTATAATAAATACTATTTTCTTGAAGAAAAATAGTAAAATGACTCTTATATGTAAAAAAAGGGCACTTTCTATAAAAGTTGCTTCAATTTAGAATATATAATAACAATAGATGAATTATGATAAAATTTGAAGTTTTATTATGGTCATTTTGGAATATATTATATTTTTAGAAGAAACATTTCATTGTTTCTTAGGAAAACTTTTATAAAGAAAATATGCATCCTGTAGATCATATTAAGTTAAGATCTAAATATTGACCTTAATTTTGCACACCGGAAGTGAATGTAAAAAACAATTTTTGTCATTACATGGAAAATTTAGAACCTGCAGTTTCTAAAAAGGCAAGAAGAAATTTTGATATAAAAAGAAAGATCTAAAAGATCTTTATATGTGTTGTATAATTTGAATAAAAAAATGTAATTTTTATGTTTGTGAATTTTATGTATAAATTTACAAGTGTTTCGAATCATTCATATTGAAAAATGAAAAAAAAATTGAATATGAGACATGTAGTTTATTTTTGTTTATAGTTGTGAATTTTTTGTACAGATCTGTAAATTTTTGAACCATTCATGTTAAAGAATGTAAAATGTTGATTATGTGATTGATAAATATATTATATTACCTTATTGTCGTAAATGCATTGAATGTTAGAGATTGCATTGTTATGATAATATATTATAGTACCTTATTGTCATAAATGCATTGAATGTTGTTAGTTAACTGATGTATGTTTTGGAATAAGAATAAACATATGTTGATATGTATTATTATTCGATGTATTTAGCTAGTAATAACTAATGTTATGGAAGAAAGGATAGAACCACAACCTGAAGTTGTGCAAAGAAAATATTTATACTGGAAGTTGTATAACTCAAAGTCTTGGACCTGAAGTCTTGAATTATATATATATGTATATGTATATGTATATATATAAACATTTTTGATAAAGTATACAAGTTTGAAATCTTTTCAATTAGAAAAAATGTAAAAGCTTTTAAATTAAAAGTATGTTAAAAGATTGAGAAACAGAAGTTCATCATAAACTAATAAATTTGATATACATATGTATGTGTATATATATGCATAGGAACTTGAAGTTCCTTAACTAATGAACTTGAAATACTTCATAATTTTAAAGGCTGAAGCTTTATTGAAACTATGTGAAATAATAACATTAATTGATATCCAAAGATTGCACAATTTTCAAAATGAGCTGTATCTTGCTTATATATTTACATTTGCATGTTGTATTGAAGAATAAATTTTAACAACTCGAAGTTGTTATATATTTTATTTGAACCAGAAGTTCAACACAGTGGAACCAGAAGTTCAATATAGTGGAGCCAGAAATTCAATACAGTGGAATCATAAGTTCAATACAGTGGAACCAGAAGTTCAATTAAGTGGAACCAGAAGTTCAATACAGTTTAACAAACTTGAAATTATCGATATATTATTTGAACCATGAGTTCAATATAGATTAACAACGTGAAGTTGTTCTTATATTTCATTTGAACCAGAAGTTCAATACAGTTCCAAATCATATATTTTGGATATTATGATGTCATCTTTAAGATTCGCATTGACATTGCTTGATAAGCAAAAATTAATGATTGGAACCTTATGAACAATTTGTTCTAGAATAGGGAACTTGAATGAGAAAGAATATGCAAATCCATTACATATGGAATATGTAGACGCACGTATATACACATATATGCAAATATTTAACTAACAACCTGAAGTTGTCATGAGCTCATATTATAAATTATGCATATATTATTTAATATTTTAGAAAGTAGATTGACATCAATATTGAATGACCTGAAGTCATGTGCATATTCAAATGATAGAAAATTTCTCCAAGTCATTAGATAGTTGAAAGGGAATAAGCAATACAATATGAATGCATCTTATCAACTGATAAGAGAATTATCCTCCTACAATTGAAATACATCTAATGTATTTGCTAGCTATGATGCTATAATGGATCAAAAATAAATCCAAAGTAGGTTTATTATTTAAAGTGACAATGTTTGTGAACATTGAAGGGGAGGATAAAGGAATCATCGATGTTAAATATTTGTTAACATATAGAATTATCCAAAGTATTAAGTAACTTGCATAAATTATCAATTATGTCCCTAATAGACTTTCTCCAATATAATTTGAATCCCCGAAGAATCAAAAGGTGTAAACCACTGTAACGGCAAGGAATTTCGCTCGATCCGAATCAGTCGCTAAACCGACCCAGACCGCTCGAAACCCCTGATCGCTTTGAGAACACGACACATTAGAACGTAGACCGAAGAACATTTCATTTCTAATTACAACAATTCCATCAGAATACTAGAATATACAAAGTATAAAGGAATAAATATTACACAGAAAATATCAGAGATTACAATACATTACATAGCAGCGGAAAATAATACAATACACAACTAGAAGTAATACGCGGATACAAAGCTTTTCGAGTATCGTTCCAGCTGTATATCAGGATCCTGTGAATATAAATCTGCAAAACTAAAACTACTAGCTGCCCGTGTTGAAATAAGGGCACCCAGAGTTTAGGTTAAAACAATAAACTCCAGGTCAGTCATGGGACTGGTGTGAGAACTAAAACAGTTATTAATCTTTATTTTAAAGTTAGGTAAATCAAGGGACCACGCCGTATAACACGGAACGGGTTTCCTCACAAGAATACTAGTGCATAAAACAACAACGCAATGCTAAATAAAGAAAAATGAAGCTATTATAAGACCCAGGTCCTATCATACAATGCAACGCAAGCCAGGGGATAGGGTTTTTACCTTATAATAGCCAAGAATGCTTGATACGTTTAAAAAAAATCTTTTGATACTATAATAAGTGTGTAGTGTATAAAACAACTTCAAATCATAAGTATAAATCATAGGCGACATAGCATCCCATGCTACTATGTCGCCAATACTAGGCTTTACAAATAAAACCGCAAATGACACGTATTGGAAGTTAGATTTCCATTTGTGAACCGAGGCAAAAGATAGTCCTCACGGATTCGAGATTGTCTAGCCCGAGCCTCAGGAACAACCGCAACTGCCCCTTGGATCGTCAGGGCCGGTCCACCGATGTGGATTAAAATTCCTGAACACTTCGTTTCCCCGCCCTTTGGGGCGTAAATGAGCCAACGAATGACTCCATCTGACCCGGATCGTCCGATCAAACTGAGGCGCCTCGCAATAGCAACAACCACATAAGTCAAACTCGTCAGGGCGTGTAAAACCACTGATGCCACTTCTAGCTAGAAAGAAACGCATGCCCTCCCTGAGGTCCTCTCCCATTTTTGGTTCACACCGGGGTGTGAGGCTCGCGAATCAACGCTACACAAAGCTATGCCACACAGGCGGTGTTTTGATCATCAACCACAAGACTTTGCTTTTCAACAGAAGCCTCGATCTATTGCCACTTAGGCATGCCACACAGGCAATTCACTCCATGCGTTTGATATCCATCAATATATAACCTCTGAGCTCGTACGTCTCAGAGAAGGGCGTTAAGCAAGAGAATAAATTCTCCGTCGCCAAACAGATATATATTTAATAGAAATCAACCACACAGACTAAAATCCAATGTCAGATACATAGTCCATTTACAAGTTCGTTCTGGGTCTGAACGAAACCGGAGGCACCTAATACCCCGCATATCCATCGATCTCCAAGTACGTCTGGACGACCACTAACTGATTCCTTCCTCTTGGGTGTACAACCCAATCAAGATCATCAGTAATCACCTAAACGACATGAAGACCTCCGGTCTTCGACCACCGTCTTCATCCTCGACACCACGTCGAATCAGTTATTCAAAATGGGATAAACCCGGTCTTTCTGAATAACTCGCGTATATAATAAACAAGTGTTACACAAACACAACATACGCCTCATTCCAATTCAGAATATCCCTTTATTCAAATATTCTTATACTTTGGGAAAGGTTCCCATTAATTTTATCAAAGATAAATTCTTTAAATTTATTCTTTAATCTTCTTTGAATATCAATTCAAACTAGTCGGGATTAGCGGACCACACCGGAGCAATCATTTATTTTATTTCCCAATCCCCACCTATTCATCCCATGAAGTAAAACTGGTCATACTTCATATCTAACACCACAGTGTTATCGGTAAATTCAATTACCATCTCACGTTTAAATCAAATTAAAGATCTAACTATCGCCTGGAGCAAAACTGGCGATACTCCATTCTCGATCTTTTCAATCTAATTAAAGATTCATTAAAACTCCACTTAGTTTTAATCTTTAACTGGGTTAAAGAATCAGTGTCATTTAAAACATGGTTCACGATAAACCCAAAATCACATTCCATTAATTATCGGGTTAAAGAACAAGTGTTATTTAAAACACTGTTCACGATAAACCCAAAAATCAATACCAATTCAGTCCCAATTAAATATTATTTAATTGGTACACTTCATTAAATCTAAATAAAAAGATTTAATCTTTTTTCTCCACTGGGCTTAAGAACAGTGTTAATGAAGACACCATTCATGACAAACCCAAATCATATTTGATATTAAATACAAGGCTCGGAATAGAAAATATACCGGCTTATATTCAATATCAAATTCTACGACCAACAAATATCGTATTGGAAATAACGATATTAATATATCTTTCAAATTCCCATAACAATATCTGTATCACCACGAAATCCAACATCGAAATATTCCGAAGGCAATTTCGATTCAAATCCATTCCGATTCAATTATTGGAAATTCTGGTTATTTTCAAAACCATTTCAAATCCAATTTATTTATTTTAAAAATAAATTATTATTCTAGTTCAAAACTAGTTCATTTCGATAGAAATCTATTTCTATCTTTCAAATAGGGAGTTTTTCATCCCAATTCTTCACAAATCATTTCTTATGATTCTACACAAATTATTACTATTTTAATAATTTTACCAAGGCCCGTACAGTCGATTTCCATCTACGGTAATCGAACTGCACTTACAGCGACCTTTTTCAAATCTGGTTTGGACATAATTCCAAATCCAACCATTAGATTTCAAATTTCTAATATTCGTTAGAAAGCTCTTTTCGATACGAACCCAACGGTTCCAGATTTAGGAGAATCCGACGGTCGGATCTCCCGCAACGTCCATTCGAAGTCAATGGTCGAAATTCACGAACTGCCGCAGCACGGCGCGTTCTATTCAGGCCATTATATTATATATATATATATATATATATATATATATATATATAATATATTTCGTCGATTTCCTTTTAAAACGAATTTTATAAATTGTTTTAAATTCGATTTCAACATAATATTTAATTTCTAATCAAAATTGAATATTCTAATATAAATTCGTTTTAATTTCATTTCAAAATGATTTCAATTCAATTTCAATTTAATTCGAATTTCAATTCATTTCAATTTAATTCGAATTCATTTCTATTTAATTTCAATTCGAATTCATTTCTGTTCAATTTCAATTCGAATTCATTTCTATTCAATTTCAATTCGAATTCATTTCTATTCAATTTCAATTCGAATTCATTTCTATTCAATTTATCAGATTTTGAAATCACTTTCGATATTCATTGAAAAATGAATAAAATCGATATAAATATCGTTCGCGTCAAAATGGCGTCAATCTAATCAACACGGCTTCATATATTTCTATTTTCAAATATTCTGTTTCAAATATTTCTTTTTCAAATATTTCTATTTCAAATATTTCTATTTCAAATATTTCTTTTCAAATATTTCTTTTCAAATATTTCTATTTCAAAACTGGAATGAGGCCCAATCAATTACCAAATAATGTTAATTATATGGATTTTCTACAACACATGTATACAATAACAACGATGAATGATCAACCATCATCCAAAGTGCATTCTACACTGTATAAGCATCAAATATAAATATTTAACGCTTATAACAGTTTTTCAAACAATCGATCGACATACAACTAATTATTGGGATTAGTGTATGTCGTGTATCATCCCAATACCCGTGTGGGGTTTCAAACAATCAAACACAGATTTTATTTGTGCAGTTGGGCGATGTGTAAAATTTATCGTCCCAATCAATATCAATCAAATCAGTGTATATAAACAAATCTCCGATTTGTTTATAAATATTTATTTTATATACACGTTAAAAATTCTATTTTTAACTATATAATATTTTCCACTACAAATTATTTTATTTCGTTTCACATCACTTCACACAATCAACTACACATCAAAATCAAACATACAAGCATACAAGCCGTCCATGGACTGTGGACGACGGGTGTCGGGTGCTACTAAACACCGTCTGCATCCTAGTATATATTTTAACTAGAGAATAAAATTTAAAGTGAGGAGTTCTCACAGAGGGTTCCACTCAGCCGTGCTTTGCTGTTGAACTGCTGAACCGTCTGGATCTGCTTGAAATTCCAATGTAGTTCTTTTCACGCTGTTCATAATAAAAATTATATTTTTATTGCTTCATTTCAATAAATAAAAATCATATTTTTATTTCTACTTCATATATATTTTTACAACGCTTCTTTCTATATAAAAATTATATTTTTGCTATTTATTCGAACAAATAAAAATCTCATTTCAAACTTTCTTCGCCTCCTACATATGAAAGATCCAATTTTTACTACGCTTCCTTATGTATAAAAATCCTATACCTTTCCTTATATTATAAAAATCCGATTTTTATACTTCCTTTACTTATATAAAAATTGTTTTTTTTATATTACATTTCAAACAATTAAAAAACAATTCTTTTACAAAGAAAAAATCATTTCTTTTTCTAAGTAAAAATTAAATTTTTATCTACCATTTACATATATAAAAACTGATTTTATATCGTTAAACCATGCTAGTTTTATAAATTTAAAACAACGATTTTTTTTCAATGAAATGATTTAAAAATCATATTTTTTTTCACCTAAATAAATAAAACGATAAAGTAAATAAAAAAAGGCTCACCGATGTATGGAGGTCGAAGGAGGGTGGCCAGGGGTGCTCAGGTGGGTGGCGGACTGTCGGAGGCGGCGCTGGGCTGACCTAGGCGTCGGATTGGAGAAGCAGGGGGCGGAGCATCGATGGGCGGAGGGAGGAGCAATGTCAGGTGGTGCGGTGGAGTTCTGGGCGGGTTTGGGTTCGTTGCGGGTTTTCCAGAGGAGAGAGAAGCAGCGGAGAGAGGTGGGGGGGTCGTGGACGGGGGTGCGGAGGCGGAGGGAGGCTAGGGGGCGCTGCACCTCCTGGCGGCGGCGAAGCCCTGGGAGGGGGCACGCGCGATGGCGCCGTCGCCATCTCCGATCTCGATCGAGATATTTTGGGGGGGGGGCTGAAGGAATAAAGTGGTACGGGGTTTTTGTGAAAAGGTTTATATATATAAATTTCAGTTTATCTCTCAATAAGGTTGACTTCTTATGCGAACTCAGAATCAAACCCACATACTGTCGTTCCGAGCTAATTACCCCTATTCCGAACACAATGGGATATGTACCGTAAGCCGATTTGATTGTTTCGAACAGTTTTCGTCAAAATCAAAATATAACTCTATATATTGAATTTGAACGTGCATTTCAATTTACTGGGGTTACATACTAACTCGAAAAATTCTGGAAAAATATTTTACTAGCTTCGTATTGACGATACGGTCCTAACAAAACTAGTTTCGTCGAATTCCGACACCGTTTGAAAAATGGCCATTTTCCAGTCGATTAAAATCAACTGAAACTGGTCAAACGCGTTTTCCTTTGCCACGCTCACATATTGAATTAAAAAATTATGAAAATTGGAACCTAGCAATAATTTGACACCACAGATCCAACAAAAGTGGTTTCGTCGAAATCCGAGGTCGTTTGCAAAATTTCAATTTTTAAGGGCCAGAATTCCATAGCGACTATTCTGAATTTTCAACTGGACATATCTTTTGATTCCCGCTATGAAATTTTGATTTTTCGGATTCGTTGGAAAGATATTCTCAATTAGATTCTATTATTTTTGGTTTCGCTAAATTCCGGTTTATTTTGAATCCTGCACATTCATTTGAATTTTGAAATCGAATTATCGAACCATCGCGCCATTTTCAATTCCTTTTATAATTATAAATAATTATTTATATTCTAGCGACGATTCAAATAAATATATACGTTCGAATTATATTCAAAATAAATTTCTCATCATTTTTATTTTTAATAATTCATTTTAAATATTCAAAATTCATCAAACTGCCAAAATAAAAATTTTAAATTGGCTCAGATTTTCGGGTTATTACAATCTCCCCCACCTAAAACTTTTCGTCCCCGAAAAGGAACAAAACCGAAAGTTGTTTCCCAAATCAACTCAACTTCCAGTGTTTTCACTACGGCTTAAGTTCTTCAACTTTTCAGTTTCTAAGAACTTTTCAAATTTTTCAAAAATTTGGCTAACACCCTAAATTTTCGAAATATTTCGCCGTAACCTCCCCTGCACCGAGGACTTCGGGATATTTCATATAGCCTCCCATGGCCTTCTTCAATCCAAAAGAAAAATAAAAAGGCAAGCGGCTAGCCAATCGGCTCATAAAATCATCATCACCCAAACAAAACGGTAAATTATGGTAAACATGTACCTATTTGTCGGGCAAACAATTTTACTCTTCTGCTCTTGCCTCCTTGCTATGACCTGTTCAGTGTAAGTACATGTATATGCATGCAAATGCGACAAACTTTCAATACAATTACTATTTGATTCAATTTGGCTAAAGGTTTAACATTTAATTGATCACAACAATAATCAAACAACACAATCAGCAATCCATTAGTTGATTATCATTTCAAATTCATAACTTTGATACATAGTCAAAAATCATATTTTTGATGCCAAATCACAACAATAGACCCTATCTAATTTTGGTTCTCACACCAGTCAATAGGAAATATATAGAAATCCCACCTTCGAAACTCGAACACAAAAACTGATGATGGTCGACCGATCATCAGAATCATCTCCGGGCGACTAGAGCGTGATTCTATATCCTTCCAGTATATTGGAGGCTTTCAATACACGTGGATCAGACGTATATTAAAATCTCTATATACCTGATAGTCCAAATCAATATATAATAAATATTCAAATACGAATAATAAAGTTTAAATTTTCAAAATAAAATTTGTTATCATTTTAAAAATATACTCTTCACGCTCGTTGTAGGATACTACTGACCCATCTCTAACGAGTCATTCTCATTGGATATTACTAATCCAATATCTGATGAATTCTTTCGTATGGTTCTAATGTGTCTTGTTCTCTGAGCTTTGTAAACCAAAGCTCTGATACCAAATGTAACGGCAAGGAATTTCGCTCGATCCGAATCAGTCGCTAAACCGACCCAGACCGCTCGAAACCCCTGATCGCTTTGAGAACACGACACATTAGAACGCAGACTAAAGAACACTTCATTGCTAATTACAAAAATTCCATCAGAATACAAGAATATACAGAGTATAAAGGAATAAATATTACACAGTAAATATCAGAGATTACAATACATTACATAGCAGCGGAAAATAATACAATACACAACTAGAAGTAATACGCAGATACAAAGCTTTCCGAGTATCGTTCCAGCTGTAAATCAGGATCCTGTGAATATAAATCTGCAAAACCAAAACTACTAGCTTCCCATGTCGAAATAAGGGCACCCAGAGTTTAGGTTAAAACAATAAACTCCAGATCAATCATGGCACTGGTGTGAGAACTAAAACAGTTATTAATCTTTATTTTAAAGTTAGGTAAATCAAGGGACCACGCCGTATAACACGGAACGGGTTTCCTCCCAAGAATACCATTGCATAAAAGAAGAGCACAATGCTAAATAAAGAAAAATGAAGCTATTATAAGACCCAGGTCCTATCACACAATGCAACGCAAGCCGGGGATAGGGTTTTTACCTTATAATAGCCAAGAATGCTTGATACGTTTAAAACAAATCTTTTGATACTATAATAAGTGTATAGTGTATAAAACAACTTCAAATCACAAGTATCAATCATAGACGGCATAGCATCCCATGCTACTATGTCGCCAATACTAGGCTCTACAAATAAAACCGCAAATGGCACGTATTGGAAGTTGGATTTCCATCTGTGAACCGAGGCAAAAGATAGTCCTAACGGATTCGAGACTGTCTAGCCCGAGCCTCAGGAACAGCCGCAACTGCCCCTTGGATCGTCAGAGCCGGTCCACCAATGTGGATTAAAATTTCTGAACACTGCGTTTCCCCGCCCTTTGGGGCGTAAATGAGCCAACGAATGACTCCATCGGACCCGGATCGTCCGATCAAACCGAGGCGCCTCGCAACAGCAACAACCACATAAGTCAAACTCGTCAGGGCGTGTAAAACCACTGATGCCACTTCTAGCTAGAAAATAACGCATGCCCTCCCTGAGGTCCTCTCCCATTTTTGGTTCACACCGGGGTGTGAGGATCGCGAATCAACGCTACACAAAGCTATGCCACACAGGCGGTGCTTTGATCATCAACCACAAGACTTTGCTTTTCAACAGAAGTCTCGATCTATTGCCACTTAGGCATGCCACACAGGCAATTCACTCCATGCGTTTGATATCCATCAATATATAACCTCTGAGCTCGTATGTCTCAGAGAAGGGCGTTAAGCAAGAGAATAAATTCTCTGCCGCCAAACAGATATATATTTAATAGAAATCAACCACACAGACTAAAATCCAATGTCAGACACACAGTCCATTTACAAGTTCGTTCTGGGTCTGAACGAAACCAGAGGCACCTAGTACCCCACATATCCATCGATCTCCAAGTACGTCTGGACGACCACTAACTGATTCCCTCCTCTTGGGTGTACAGCCCAATCAAGATCATCAGTCCAAACGACGTGAAGACCTCCGGTCTTCGACCACCGTCTTCATCCTCGACACCACGTCGAATCAGTTATTCAGAATGGGATAAACCCGGTCTTTCTGAATAACTTGCGTATATAATAAACAAGTGTTACACAAACACAACATACGCCTCATTCCAATTCAGAATATCCCTTTATTCAAATATTCTTATACTTTGGGAAAGGTTCTCATTAATTTTATCAAAGATAAATTCTTTAAATTTATTCTTTAATCTTCTTTGAATATCAATTCAAACTAGTCGGGATTAGCGAACCACACCGGAGTAATCATTTATTTTATTTCCCAATCCCCACCTATTCATCCCATGAAGTAAAACTGGTCATACTTCATATCTAATACCACAGTGTTATCGGTAAATTCAATTACCATTTCACGTTCAAATCTAATTAAAGATTTAACTATCGCCTGGAGCAAAACTGGCGATACTGCATTCTCGATCTTTTCAATCTAATTAAAGATTCATTAAAACTCCACTTAGTTTTAATCTTTAACTGGGTTAAAGAATCAGTGTCATTTAAAACACGGTTCACGATAAACCCAAAATCACATTCCTTTAATTATCGGGTTAAAGAACAAGTGTTATTTAAAACACTGTTCACGATAAACCCAAAAATCAATACCAATTCAATCCCAATTAAATATTATTTAATTGGTATAGTTCATTAAATCTAAATAAAAAGATTTAATCTTTTTTCTCCACTGGGCTTAAGAACAGTGTTAATGAAGACACCATTCACGACAAATCCAAATAACATTAGATATTAAATACAAGGCTCTGAATAGAAAATATACCGGCTTATATTCAACATCAAATTCTACGACCAACAAATATTGTATTGGAAATAACGATATTAATATATCTTTCAAATTCCCATAACAATATCTGTATCATCACGAAATCCAACATCGAAATATTCCGAAGACAATTTCGATTCAAATCCATTCCGATTCAATTATTGGAAATTATGGTTATTTTCAAAACCATTTCAAATCCAATTTATTTATTTTAAAAATAAATGAATTATTATTCTAGTTCAAAACTAGTTCATTTCGACAGTAATCTATTTTTATCTTTTCAAATAGGGAGTTTTTCATCCCAATTCTTCACAAAACATTTCTTATGATCCTACACAAATTATTACTATTTTTAATAATTTTATCAAGGCCCGTACAGTCGATTTCAATCAACGGCCGTCGAACTGCACTTACAGCGACCTTTTTCAAATTTGATTTGGACATAATTCCAAATCCAACTGTTAGATTTCAAATTTCTAATATTCATTAGAAATCTCTTTTCGATACGAACCCAACGGTTCCGGTTTTAGGAGAATCCGACGGTCGGATCTCCCGCAATGTCCATTCGAAGTCAATGGTCGAAATTCACGAACTGCCGCAGCGGGGCGCATTCTATTTAGGCCATTATATTATATATATAATATATATTTCGTCGATTTTCCTTTTAAAACGAATTTTATAAATCGTTTTAAATTCGATTTCAACATCATATTCAATTTCTAATCAAAATTGAATATTCCAATATAAATTCGTTTTAATTTCATTTCAAAACGATTTCAATTCAATTTCAATTTAATTCGAATTTCAATTCATTTCAATTTAATTCGAATTCATTTCTATTCAATTTCAATTCGAATTCATTTCTATTCAATTTCAATTCGAATTCATTTCTATTCAATTTCAATTCGAATTCATTTCTATTCAATTTCAATTCGAATTCATTTTTATTCAATTTATCAGATTTTGAAATCACTTTCGATATTCATTGAAATATGAATAAAATCGATATAAATATCGTTCGCGTCAAAATGGCGTCAATCTAATCAACAAGACTTCATATATTTCTATTTTCAAATATTCTATTTCAAATATTTCTTTTTCAAATATTTCTATTTCAAATATTTCTATTTCAAATATTTCTTTTCAAATATTTCTTTTCAAATATTTCTATTTCAAAACTGGAATGAGGCCCAATCAATTACCATATAATGTTAATTATATGGATTTTCTACAACACATGTATACAATAACAACGATGAATAATCAACCATCATCCAAAGTGCATTCTACACTGTATAAGCATCAAATATAAATATTTAACGCTTATCAATCAATCGATCGACATACAACTAATTATTGGGATTAGTGTATGTCATGTATCATCCCAATACCCGTGTGGGGTTTCAAACAATCAAACACAGATTTTATTTGTGCAGTTGGGCGATGTGTAAAATTTATCGTCCCAATCAATATCAATCAAATCAGTGTATATAAACAAATCTCCGATTTGTTTATAAATATTTATTTTAAATACATGTTAAAAATTCTATTTTTAACTATATAATATTTTCCACTATAAATTATTTTATTTCGTTTCACATCACTTCACACAATCAACTACACATCAAAATCAAATAAACAAGCATACAAGTCGTCCATGGTCTGTGGACGACTGGTGTCGGGTGCTACTAAACACCGTCTGCATCCTAGTATATATTTTAACTAGAGAATAAAATTTAAAGTGAGGAGTTCTCACAGAGGGTTCCATTCCGCCGTGCTTTGCTGTTGAACTGCTGAACCGTCTGGATCTGCTTGAAATTCCAATGTAGTTCTTTTCACGCTGTTCATAATAAAAATTATATTTTTATTGCTTCATTTCAATAAATAAAAATTATATTTTTATTTCTACTTCATATATATTTTTACAACGCTTCTTTCTATATAAAATTATATTTTTGCTATTTATTCGAACAAATAAAAATCTCATTTCAAATTTTCTTCGCCTCCTACATATGAAAGATCCAATTTTTACTACGCTTCCATATGTATAAAAATCCTATACCTTTCCTTATATGATAAAAATCCGATTTTTATACTTCCTTTACATATATAAAAATTGTTTTTTTTATATTACATTTCAAACAATAAAAAAACAATTCTTTTACAAAGCAAAAATCATTTCTTTTTCTAAGTAAAAATCAAATTTTTATCTACCATTTACATATATAAAAACTAATTTTTATATTGTTATACCATGCTAGTTTTATAAATTTAAAACAACGATTTTTTTTCAATGAAATGATTTAAAAATCATATTTTTATTCACCTAAATAAATAAAACAATAAAGTAAATTAAAAAAAGGCTCACCGACATATGGAGGTCGAAGGAGGGTGGCCAGGGGTGCTCAGGTGGGTGGCGGACTGTCGGAGGCGGCGCTGGGCTGACCTAGGCGTCGGATTGGAGAAGCAGGGGACGGAGCATCGATGGGCGGAGGGAGGAGAGGTGTCAGGTGGTGCGGTGGAGTTCTGGGCGGGTTTGGGTTCGTTGCGGGAATTCCAGAGGAGAGAGAAGCAGCGGAGAGAGGTAGGGGGTCGTGGACGGGGGTGCGGAGGCGGAGGGAGGCTAGGGGGGCGTTGCGCCTCCTGGCGGCAGTGAAGCCCTGGGAGGGGGCGCGCGCGATGGCGCCCTCGCCATCTCCGATCTCGATCGCGATATTTGGGGGGGGGGCTGAAGGAATAAAGTGGTAGGGGGGTTTTGTGAAAAGGTTTATATATATATATATTTCAATTTATCTCTCAATAAGGTTGACTTCTTATGCGAACTCAAAATCAAACCCACCGACTGTCGTTCCCAGCTAGTTACCCCCATTCCGGACACAATGGGATATTTACCGTAAGCTGATTCGATTGTTTCGATCAATTTTCGTCAAAATCAAAATATAACTCTATATATTGAATTTGAACGTGCATTTCAATTTACTGGGCTTACATACTAACTCGAAAAATTCCAGAAAAATATTTTCTAGCTTCGTATTGACGATACGGTCCTAACAAAACTAGTTTCGTCGAATTCCGACACCGTTTGAAAAATGGCCATTTTCCAGTCGATTAAAATCAACTGAAACTGGTCAAATGCGTTTTCCTTTGCCACGCTCACATATTGAATTCAAAAATTATGAAAATTGGAACCTAGCAATAATTTGACACTACGGATCCAACAAAAGTGGTTTCGTCGAAATCCGAGGTCGTTTGTAAAATTTCAATTTTTAAGGGCCAGAATTCCATAGCGACTATTCTGAATTTTCAACTGGACATATCTTTTGATTCCCGCTATGAAATTTTGATTTTTCGGATTCGTTGGAAAGATATTCTCAATTAGATTCTATTATTTTTGGTTTTGCTAAATTCCGGTTTATTTTGAATCCTGCACATTCATTTGAATTTTGAAATCGAATTATCGAACTACCGCGCCATTTTCAATTCCTTTTATAATTATAAATAATTATTTATATTCTAACGACGATTCAAATAAATATATACATTCGAATTCTATTCAAAATAAATTTCTCATCGTTTTTATTTTAAATAATTCATTTTAAATTGGCTCAGATTTTCGGGTTATTACAACCACAGCTGAAAATGTGGTATAAAAATCAGTTCAAAATATCTTTGGAGTAAGTCATAAAGATGCAAAATAAAGGAGGTGAGTGTTCCTGAAGAAACACTTAATGGTGCTTTGAAAGAAACTCATGACATGATTGTCAAAATAACCCCAGAAGTGGTTTAGGTACCTAAAGTATGATAATTTTTCGAGATCTCAATAAATCATGTATAGAACTGACAGAAAATAATCATCGATGATAAATTAATAAATAATAAAGCGCTTATATTTATAAATGGATTAAAATCCCATATTAGAGAGAAACATGATTGGCCATCATGAAATTATCCTAAATAAGATATATGGACCGGTAGTCCATAAGATATGAACCTGTAGTTCATAAGATAAAAATAGAAATATATATAATGAAAAAATCATATGGAAGTTCTGAAGCACCATAGAGTGTCAACAAAATGTTACGTGAGATGAGCATTGTATTTTCAGAGATAATTGAATTGATTAAAGTGGTGAAAGTGTTTAAAACGCTTACAATACCCTGAAGGTAAAGTATACAAATTCCAGAAGAATTTGAATAAGTTTGGTAGTGATAAAGAGCAAGATGTAGATTACAACATTCTTTTAAGTATTGTTGTGATGAAAATCTTGAAATAATTCATGATGAGTAGATCACTTCCTGCTTTCAAGAATTGTTGTAGTGAAACTCTTAATATCCATTGAAGTGGTAGTTGCGATATGCAAAAATTATTATAATATATAAGTTCCTGAAGAACATAAATAACATTTGTTATTTTAAAGAATACAAAGAACATGTCCGATAGATCGCAACATTCTTCTAAGTATTGATGTAATGAAAATCTTGATATACTTCAAGATGAGTAGATTACTTCTGCCTGGTGTTGTTGTAATGAAACTTGTCTCATTCATCAAATGTGTATTGCAATATTCAAGCCTGATTGAAATAGAAAATTATAAGCACCTGAAGTGTATTCACAAATGAATATTAGTATCATACAAATCACACAAGGGAGGCGTTTTAAATAAGAAAGCATGTCTGAAGCATGGAAATGCACATGAAGCTTTAAAAGAAAAAAAAAACTTCATTAAGAAGTATTTGTAAGCAATTTGAGTTATTGAAAAAAGAATATGAATTCAGAGGAAATTATTAAATCAGGGGGAGCATCCATAAGTATGATATAATGCACTATTTTTCCTTAACTAAGTTTTTCCTCACTGGGTTTTCTTAGTAAGGTTTTAATGAGGCATGGGTCATGATTCAGAAGTATCAACCTAAAAGTAACATACAAAAATAAGTTATAATGTACTCTTTTTCCTTATTTAAGTTTTTTACCCCTGGGTTTTTCTTACTAAGGTTTTAACAAGGCATAACATTGATCTAGAAGTATCATACTACTTTTGACGTAGTAAATATGACATTGCATATTGTACTCTTTTTCCTTCACTAAGATTTTTCCCATTCGGTTTTTCTTAGTAAGGTTTTGACGAGGCAATATTTTGATCCAGAAGTATCAAACATCTTTTGATGCAGTAAACTATTATTTATGAAGAAGACAAGGAAGTTTGCATGGCTCAAATTCAAGTGAATTATATCAAGGATGATAGGATGGAGCACATTTCTTCTAAATTTCTCTTCACACATGAATGAAAGGATAACAAGAAAGAGGAGAAACAAATTCAGTTTCAAGAAAAGCGGGTAGATCCGTTCTCAAAGGCAATTTCCAAATCTACAATCTAGAAGATGATGTACAAAATTGGCATGCGTCGACTACATCAATAGACTAATTGACTAATGAGTTATAAATAAGGTGGAGCATATAAAATTATGCTATAATGTACTCTTTTCCTTCACTAATATTTTTCCCACTGGGTTTTTGTTTGTAAGGTTTTTATTGAGGCATCATCTTGATCCTGAAGTATCAACCCTTACGGTAACGTTGTAAAACATGTTACCTAAAAAGGAAATAAATTTGCACTCTTTTCCTTGTTTATGATTTTTCCCACAGGGTTTTTCATCAAAACGTTTTTAATGAGGCATTATTTTGATCCTGAAGCATCAAACTCTTTTAAGGAATATCATTTCAATATGATATTCATAATGTCAGACATTGTACTCTTTTTCTCGTTCAAGGTTTTTTCCATTGGGTTTTCCTGATAGAGTTCTGAAGGCAACAGACAATAGTTGTATCGACTGAACGGATATATGCAAGCAAGATAATAATAAAGGGGAGCAATCATCATATATGTTTTAAAAGGGACAACTTCAAGTTAATAGGGCATTCAAGTTTTTGAAGACGCATATTCCAAGGGGAGTGTTGTAATAAATATATAAATGTTGTGAATATGCTTTTATTAGTTCTCTGTTTAGTCCCACATCATGGGAAAAAATTAAACATCAGCTCCAAAGCCTATATATAAAGGAGCCAATGTAATAGATAGAAACACACTTCTGAATGAATAGAAATGTCCTCTCTCCCTTATTTCTTCTGTTCTATGTTCGTTTTATAACAATAATTGTCTAAAATTTGAAATGTCCACATAAAATTGTAAAATGACAAAAGAAGTAAAACAATATGATAAAAATAGTTAATAAGTGCAAAGTAAAAAAATGATTTAAGAATAAAATATCCAGAGAGAATCAAGGAGAATAGAGAGAACTGCTACAATTAAGGAGAGTGCTTTAAATGGTTCTGCTTTACTTTACTACTAGCGTGTAACTCATGCGTTGCACACAATAATATTATTAAATAATATTTATTTTTTTAATGTTAAAAAGATAATTTTTTTATGCGATATATGATAAATTTTGATGTAAAAACATAAACTATTAATAAAATAATTATAATTATTGTTTATGTGTAATTTATGTTCTGTGGCTTACATAAACAATACTTGTGCATCTACATTTGAGAATTTTTTTAAATTATTTTTGTTAATATAGATATACCTATTGAAATTGGTGTATGTTACAAATTTATTCAATGAAAAAGCAATTATTATTTTATAAAATTTGCTTAAATTAAATGTAAAATTTCGAAGTTATGCTAACTCTATAGCATACCAGGGAGAATAGAAAAGAAATTTGCAAAAAAATGTACAATTTTGTTGTGGATTTATTAATGTTCAAAAAGAATTATATGATAATATATGCTAAATTCTTGATATAAATAAATCACAACTAATGTACAAATTTATCTTTTCATTATTGTTGATATACATAGTTCATGTTTATACATCTTTACAATTGCATTAAAAAGTACTTTTTTAATATATGCATAGTAAAATTGACATATATTTTTAAGAGCTATTAGAAACTAAACTAAATATTCTCAAAGGTAATTTAAATAATTAGACTTTAAGATATAATGAGTAGTTTAAACATATGGATCGAAATATAAAATATTACGAAAGAATTGAGGAGGTTCAACAAATAATTATAAAAATGCTAAAATGCAGGTACTTATAGTAGAAATTACTTTCTTCAATTTATGATAAATTTAGCTAAGTATATAATATATTAATTTTTTTATTGTTTACATATATTTTTTAACCTGGATGACTTATTTAACTTTATATTTCGAAGAATTTTTTTCCATTTTTTGTTGATATTTGCATAATGTACATTTTAAATTATCATACTTAGCGTTAATCAGATGAGATAACAACTTATTGATTGAATACAAAATCACATAACTAATCTAAACATACTAATTTAAATGTACAATGTTAAATGATATTGTGCAGTGTTTTGTAAATGATTAAATAAATTTTAAAATGTCATTTGACATTAATTTTAAAATGTGATGCACGGTAAATATATTGACGTAAATAAGTTCTACTTTTAACTTGTGATAGTTAATTATGTGTATAATTTATGTTATGTGATTTACGTGCTTATATATTTAATTTTTTCGTTCATATGAATATGATTAATTTTAATGTGATTTATTAGATGAATCAATGAATAATGGTTTGCTAAAATTATTGAAATAGTTTAATATTATGCGATTAATTGTAAAATATGGTACTAAATATAAGATGTTATAAAAGAACTGAACGAGACTTAAATTATTATAGAAAATATGAAGTGTAGGTATAGAGATATAAAAAATATAATTTTTGTCATTTTTTAGTATTTGAAAGAAATATTAGTTAGTTAAATTTATTTGAATTACTTAAATTTTGGGTTTTGTAATTAATTTAAATTTGTATGCTTAAATATAAAATATTAGGAGCTAACTATTAATAAATAATTGTGTAAACTCTGAAATGTTCATGTTAAAGTGTAAAATGATAGAAAAAGTAAAATAATGTCGGAAAAATAGTAAATATGTATTAAATGATAAAGTAACTTAAAAATAAGATATCAAGAGAGATCTAAGGAGAAGAGAGAAAACTCCTTGAAGTAAGCAGAGAGCTTTAAAAGTTTTGTAATGGCTCGTTTTGTAAGGTATAATAATGAAGTTATTTAATTATTTAAATAACGAATATATTAAATAAACGATAGTTGAACATATAAATTATAATAATAATTATAAACAAGCCCGTAACGACGCGGCAGTTCGTTATTTGGCGAGTTGAACTTCAACTGAATGTACAGGATTCGTTTTAAGCCGGATTTCTGTGAAACAAGAAATGTGTGGAGCTGGTGGAATATATCTTTCTAGTGGAAGAGAAGAATCGGGATTTCGTCGTGTAGATTTGGAGATATGTCCAAATCAAATTTTAGAATAGTCGCTATAGAATCGTTTATCGACCATAACGGTTTATTCGATATAACTAGTTATCAGATTCGAATTTGAACAAGGTTCTTTTGGGAAGTAGTGATAATTTAATTTTTAGAATTTTATGGTAATTTTTAATTAATTTAATAAGAGACTTTTTATTTGAAGTATTTCGCACCCTGAAATCAACATTTTGAAGTTTCAAAATATGAGTCCATCTACCGGTATTATTATATTTTTGGGATCATGGAACCGAGCTCGATACAATGGTATTTTGATTTCTGTCCGTACGTGAATGGAATTTAGGTAACATGGTACTTTGAAAAACCAAACTTTAAACACACTATATAACTTAACCTAATTATTGATTCTCCGGTCAGAACAGAATCCACGTCTCCATTTCCTTTCAGCCGATAGCCAAAACAAGAAAACGTGGGTGTGTAACAACCTCTCCCTGCAACCATATAATATCTTTTATCCCTCTCTAACCTAAACGCTTTTCACCCCTTCGATCCAAATAGATGAGCCGCCATAAATCCTCATTTCTCAGCAGAAACGAAAATCGCGAGAATAAATAAAAATCAACATGAGTTCCTTTTTCCCTCTTATTATATCGGGGTGGACTTTTTCTTCTGGAACTCGAGAACTTCGCAGCAGCGTCGAGGACAGGGCGAAGCTCTGAGGAAGGGGGGTCGGTCTGTGGTGTTGGTGGCGCGTCAGAGGGGATGGGGTGCAGCGCCTGAAGTTCACCAGCGGTGGAGCTGGAATTGGTGAAAGGGAAGCTCACAAGCGAGTTGCATAAGGGTGAAAGGAGGCACTGTTTTCCTGTTTGAATGAGTTTGCTAAAGGCAAACGTGAAAGGGGATGAGTGATTGGAAGGGGAGTGTATGTGAGCGAGAGGGTGTTTGTGGCATGGCGTGATGAAGCACTCCATGATGGACGTGAATGAGGTTGGTTACGTGACTAAAAGCATGGGATGGGAGAGCGGTTTTCCTATGTAGTAGTAGGAGGAGAAGCACGGTGTACAGTGATGGTCTGTTGCGTGATATACATGGGGTTTCCCTTAGTATACTGTGTGGGTGGTGATGGTATAACGTAGGGTTAAAGTGTTATAATGGTGTGGTCGGTTTGAAGTAAAGTGGAGGACTGAGAGAATATTGGGGTGAAAAGGTTGTTGGCGGCATGGTGAAACAGGGAAGAAGGTGGAAGCAAGTTTCGGTTATGGACAGGATGCGAGACAAATGGCTTGCGTGGGTAGTTTGGAATAACGCCGGAGATAGAAATGTAGTTAAAGAGGAAGAAGGGTATTGGATGTGGGCCGATGAATTAACAATGAGGCCTCGTATACAATTAAAAAAAAGGGATATATATATATCGTAGTGAAGAACAAATGAGCAAGTTTTAAAAGAAGGGGAGATGGGTTCTGTAACATGCGGTTACGAAGTAGGGTGATGGGCCGTTTAAATGGAGATTGAAGAACCGTAAGTTGCACTGGGATCGTATGGACGGGAGCAACACAATGAGACTGACTGGGAGTACATCGGAGCTCGTTACAATTTATGGCGAAATAAATTGTCCAACTGAGTCAAATAACGCAAACCGTTATTTAACGATTAACGCGCCAATGTGAGTAAATCTCACTAACTCTGAACAGTTTATAATTTCATGTTGTATTGTTAGAACTGTTAAAATTGTCTGTTTGACTGTGTGTTGATTGTTTGATTGAACTGCTAGTCAGTTAGTTAAATTTCTATATGGATTCTGTTTAACAGAATATACCATATGGAACTGAAAGTGAGGCTATCTATATTGTCTAACATCTGTGATGCAGGGAAACAGGTTGGAGGAATCCGATTGGATTCCTCAACAGTCATTTTATTGTTTTTCATATATTGTTATATGATGTGATATAAAATCTGTGGGCGATTATATGTGCTTGGACGATATTGAATATCGTAATTTGATATGATTGAATACCATAACATACCGAAATGTTGATAAGGGGATTTTCAATGTTTATATTGAAAATGAATCTTATTTATAAAATCGATAGGATTTTATAAAAGGAAAACATTTATTTAATTTGAAAATAAATAAATGAAAAAGGAAAACATTTATTTAGAAAATAAATGAAATTAAATAGAAACATTTATTTAGAAAATAAATGAATTTGAAATTAAAGGAACATTTATTTAGATTATAAATAAATGGAATAAAGGAATATTTATTTAGGGAATAAATAAAGGAACACTTGTTCGGAAAATAAATAGAATTATACAAGGATAGTTTTAAACACGTGCTTCGCACACAAGTATAATACGATGTGGATTTTGAGGAGATATTGTAGAAGTAGGGATTATAACCAGAGTGTGATAAAAGGATTAAACAAAGTAATTGGTTAGGTTAACCAAAGCAAGTTAGTCGAGTTAATCAAAGTAATTGGTTAAGTTAATCGAAGTGAATTAGTTAAGTTAAACTAATTTGTAAATCAAAGTGAATTAGTTGCGTCAAACTAAGTGAATTAACTAAGTTAAACTAAGTGGATTAGTTCAGTTAAGCGAGACAAGTAAATCAAGTTGGGTTAAACCATTTGAGTTAACCAGTTAGGTTAAACCATTTGAGTTAACCAGTTAAAGTTTACCAGTTAAAGATAAACAGTTAGAGTTGACCAGTTAAAGTTGACCAGTTAGAGTTGATCAGTTAGAGTTATCTAAGTAGAGTTAATCGAGTAGAGTTGTCGAATATCACATATCCGAAGTAGAGTTATCGAATATAGGGTATTCGAGAGAAGAGTAATCGAATATAGTTTATTCGAGTGGAGAAATCAAATGTTATTCATTTGAGAAGAGTTATCGAATATAGTTTATTCGAGTGGAGAAAATCAAATGTTATTCATTTGAGAAGAGTTATCGAATATTATTCATTCGAAGAGTTAATCCGAAGGAGTTATTCGAAGTTAGCTAATCCAAAGGAGTTATTCGAAGTTAGTTAATCCAAAGGAGTTAGTCGAAGAGTTAATCGAATATAGTTATTCGAAAGAAGGTGTAAATCGAATATAGTTATTCGAGTAAAGTTAAAAGAGTTAATCGAATTTAGTTATTCGAAATGAGTTATTCGAATTTGATATTTGAATAGAGTTAAACACATTAGAGTGATTCGAATTACTTATTCAAATAGAGTTAAACACGTAAGAGTTAATTGAATATTAGTTATTCAATTAGAGTTAAATCGAATTTAGTTATTCGAAAGGAGTTAATCAATTTGAGTTAAGTTAATCGATTTGAATTAAGTTGAATCGAAATGGAGTAAATCGATTAGAATTAAGTTAATCGAGTTAGAGTAAATCGAATATTGGTTATTCGAAGGTAAGTTATTCGAATTAGTTATTCGAAGGAGTTAATCAAATGAGTCGATCCAAAGGAGTTAGTCGAATATTAGTTATTCGAATAGAGTTAAAGGAGTTATCGATTTTAGTTTGATCGAAAGGAGTTATCGATTAGTAAATCGAAAGGAGATTTTCGAATATAGCATATTCGAAAGAAAGAGATCGAATATTGTTTATTCGAAAGAGAGAGATTTCGAATATGAGTTATTCGAAGAGAGATAATCGAATATAGGTTATTCGAAGAAGAGTTAATCAAATAGAGATTACTCGAAAGAGAGTTATACGTCGAATTCAATTATAGCGAATTCGGGAAAGTACTATTTACTTTCCAGGGTTTAAATCAAGATTTAGTTATTGATTTAGAAATTAGGTGTCTGTTAAATTATTCGAGTTAGGAAATAAAATATATAGGGGTAGGAATTATAACGTTATAGTTATAATCAAACACTGTCATATAAGAAGTGGATTTGTAACCTGAATCCGAGAATTTGCATAAACAGATGATTGTAAAAAGTGAGTGATGAGCTTCATCTATTTCACAGTAAAGGACGTTGTTCAATTAAGGTCTGAGAGGTAATTATACCCCAACTTGATTGACTTCAGAATTGACAAAGGAATAGTTGTGGTTCGATAGAAAAGGTTGATTTGAAATATAGTTAAGTAATAAGCGATTAATGGATTAAGCGTAACGATGTTTTATACAACGTTCATTGGAAATCCGTAAATGAGTTTTGGAAACGTTTTCCAAATATAGTCAGACATGTTTTCTAAACATAGAAAATGAAATGTTTTCATGATAAGAATTTAAGAAATAGAGTTAAGCAAATTCAGAAACTAACTGGAGAGGGTAAGTTGAACGGTTTTCTAAGTGACGATCTGATGTTGGTTTCGACCTTCCGGATTGATACTTAGAGAATTGTTCTCATACTAGTTACAGTTAGGGACTGATAGTTGCAAAATAATAGTGATGTGAAAATAAGCTATGGAAATGTTTTCCAATGATTAATAACATATATTTTCTAAATATATGAAAGAAGGAAATATGAACATATGATGATTGATCGATCGAATTTCCATTTGGAAATAAGATCGTTGTTTGTACACCGACATGTTTTAATTTGATAGTTAGATTACAGACTATCAAAGTTTTGACCATTTTAACGTTGTTAATATGGAGAGACCGTTGGATTATTATCCAAAGAACCACTCTGTATTGGCATAAGCGTTGCGAGCAATATATGCCAAAGATAAATTGAAGACGGAGTAAAGTGCAAGGGCTGTTGTATAAGTCTTAGATAACAGTGACTAAGATGGATATACTGAATAGTGCCTTCGGTTTGTCCAGTCCCAGGACAACGTATATGGAAGAAGGTCTGACAGAGTATATCCAATGGATCGCGTAAGTTGATCTGTTCAAACTTATTCACGTTTGGTGGCGGAGGAATTCGTTTCTCTTAGCTGTATACCCGTGTTATTTTTGGATAAGTCAATTTGTGATTTGGCGGGTATGACGATGTGGCATTCAAAGTGAATGGTGATCAGATGTTCTGAAGATAGACGTAGCTTCTGGCTTCACACCAGGAAGTAACAAAAGTTGGGCTAGGCAGCATGGCTAGTTGGGTCATTCCCAAGCAGGGTGTATTGTCACCGATCTAGGGAATATTCATATTTATACTTCTTTTTGATTCTGTATCTTCGGATGACGGTTTGATGGCCTATAACCGTGGTGGCAATATATTCGCGACACTCAAGCTAAATGAGTGAGCGGTCATGTGTGGCCGGGTTGCAAGACGTTCTTGTTGAACCCTGAGTGTATCACCTCTAGAGTACACTATTCAGAAGGTGCTCCCATACCTTGTCTGTTGGAATCCATTCTCCGATAAGCGCCCTGCGGTTTATGATTTTATACTATGTATGTAGAACGTGAGATGCAAGCGTTTCTGCTAGATTGATACCTATTTTTACTTAGACATTATTATAATATCACAATGATATTGCTTGTCAAAGTTGTTTAGATACTCATAAGGAAAAACCCGTTCCGTATTCACGGCGTGGTCTTATGAAATATCATAAACCTGTTCAATTGTTTTAAACTGTTTTACTCACACCAGTCCTTGTTGCTTGTGCGCTTGGTACGCATGATAGAGGGTTCTCGCTTCGCGGTTTGGTGGCGAATGGGAGACTCTTACCTCTACATGTCCCGACAATGTGGGTTGGTCGAGTCGAGAGGCTGGCCGTAAAACAAGGTGCTGGGTTACCTCTGTAAGCCATGGTGGGATGATAGCCCACTGCCTCCCGCCGTTACAGTTGGTATCAGAGCTTAAGTTTAGAATTACTTGGCTCTGTGGCATAACTCGATAGAGATAGGATTAGTAATATCCTAGATTGAGTTTGAGTGTATATATACGAGTGCGTATTTGTATTTGATATAAAAATGGTTTTATATTGTGGAGATTCATTGGCTGAGTTGTTTATGAGTTCTGGTCGATCAGTTTGATCCACTGTATCGGTAGGAGTAAATAAACACTCAAATACGATGGGTCGTCACGATATGTTTTGAAAGAGGGTAAGTGAAATTAAACTTTACCCAAAGTATATTTTGATATAGAGATATATTTATATATATCAAAATTTTAATATATTAGATATATTGGTTGTAATTATGATCGAGTAAGATTATATAGTGAAAGGGTTATACATAACCAACAGAATTCATATAAGTGAAATCAGATGAGTAAATCTGAATTTAAATCAAAATTTGGAATTAAAATAAGGAAATTTTAAGTTCCTGGGAGATTTTGAAAATGTTTTTCAGTTCAAAATAAATATAGTATTGAACTCACCTGGATGACTGGAAAATAATTCCGAGGATGGATCGATACATCGTCGGTGTAATTTTCGAGTTTCTAAGTGGCGGATTACTACCAATGGTTTTGTTTTCAAATGGTGTTGAGGAAAACAAGTTGTTTAGAAATTCAAAAGTTTTGAATTGGTGTTAGGATTTGAAATTGATTTGAAATAAATCCCAGGAATTTAAATCTTGAAATTTAAAATTTAACTTGTTAAGTTGAATGAATCAAGATGGTAAAAACAAATAGTAAATTAAAATTTTACTTGAACCAAGTTAAATAAATCGGGATTCGGTTAGAGAATCATCTGGATTGGAATTAAGTTGATGGGTTAAGAGTTTGAAATCTGATATTGGAGTTTGAATAGAATTTGACTTGGATAGCACCAAGTGTTTGAGTTGAAGGTTGGATTGAGATGACATTGGTATATGTTGGGTTGATAACAAGTGAAAGTGATAAGAGTTGATATGCCCGACAAAAAGGTACAAGTTTATTTTTGATATAAGCATGAGATTTATGAGCCGAATTGGCAAGCCGCTTGGCTGTTTGATTTTCTTTTGGGTTGGAGATGGCCTAGAGAGGCGAGTTGTGGTTTTACCGATAGGGCTGTACAAAGGAGGTTTTGGCGAAAGTTTCCGAAAATTTAAAGTGTTAGAAAATTTTCAGAATTTTTGAAAATCTTAGTTTGTCGGAAGAATAAATATTTCAGTCGATATTAATTGGTTTGGTTGAAATCAGAAATAAGGGGTAAACCAATCTTAGGAGTTCCAATATATAGGGTCAACCTCTAACTTAGCAATTTCGAGGACGAAATTATTTTAAGTGGGGAAGTCTGTAATGGCGCGTTTTGTAAGGTATAATAATGAAGTTATTTAATTATTTAAATAACGAATATATTAAATAAACGATAGTTGAACATATAAATTATAATAATAATTATAAACAAGCCAGTAACGACGCGGCAGTTCGTTATTTGGCGAGCTGAACTTCAACTGAATGTACAGGATTCGTTTTAAGCCGGATTTCTGTGAAACAAGAAATGTGTGGAGCTGGTGGAATATATCTTTCTAGTGGAAGAGAAGAATCGGGATTTCGTCGTGTAGATTTGGAGATATGTCCAAATCAAATTTTAGAATAGTCGCTATAGAATCGTTTATCGACCATAACGGTTTATTCGATATAACTAGTTATCAGATTCGAATTTGAACAAGGTTCTTTTGGGAAGTAGTGATAATTTAATTTTTAGAATTTTATGGTAATTTTTAATTAATTTAATAAGCGACTTTTTATTTGAAGTATTTCGCACCCTGAAATCAACATTTTGAAGTTTCAAAATATGAGTCCATCTACCGGTATTATTATATTTTTGGGATCATGGAACCGAGCTCGATACAATGGTATTTTGATTTCTGTCCGTACGTGAATGGAATTTAGGTAACATGGTACTTTGAAAAACCAAACTTTAAACACACTATATAACTTAACCTGATTATTGATTCTCCGGTCAGAACAGAATCCACGTCTCCATTTCCTTTCAGCCGATAGCCAAAACAAGAAAACGTGGGTGTGTAACAACCTCTCCCTGCAACCATATAATATCTTTTATCCCTCTCTAACCTAAACGCTTTTCACCCCTCCGATCCAAATAGATGAGCCGCCATAAATCCTCATTTCTCAGCAGAAACGAAAATCGCGAGAATAAATAAAAATCAACATGAGTTCCTTTTTCCCTCTTATTATATCGGGGTGGACTTTTTCTTCTGGAACTCGAGCACTTCGCAGCAGCGTCGAGGACAGGGCGAAGCTCTGAGGAAGGGGGGTCGGTCTGTGGTGTTGGTGGCACGTCAGAGGGGATAGGGTGCAGCGCCTGAAGTTCACCAGCGGTGGAGCTGGAATTGGTGAAAGGGAAGCTCACAAGCGAGTTGCATAAGGGTGAAAGGAGGCACTGTTTTCCTGTTTGAATGAGTTTGCTAAAGGCAAACGTGAAAGGGGATGAGTGATTGGAAGGGGAGTGTATGTGAGCGAGAGGGTGTTTGTGGCATGGCGTGATGAAGCACACCATGATGGACGTGAATGAGGTTGGTTACGTGACTAAAAGCATGGGATGGGAGAGCGGTTTTCCTATGTAGTAGTAGGAGGAGAAGCACGGTGTACAGTGATGGTCTGTTGCGTGATATACATGGGGTTTCCCTTAGTATACTGTGTGGGTGGTGATGTATAACGTAGGGTTAAAGTGTTATAATGGTGTGGTCGGTTTGAAGTAAAGTGGAGGACTGAGAGAATATTGGGGTGAAAAGGTTGTTGGCGGCATGGTGAAACAGGGAAGAAGGTGGAAGCAAGTTTCGGTTATGGACAGGATGCGAGACAAATGGCTTGCGTGTGTAGTTTGGAATAACGCCGGAGTTAGAAATGTAGTTAAAGAGGAAGAAGGGTATTGGATGTGGGCCGATGAATTAACAATGAGGCCTCGTATACAATTAAAAAAAAAGGGATATATATATATATATATATATATCGTAGTAAAGAACAAATGAGCAAGTTTTAAAAGAAGGGGAGATGGGTTCTGTAACAAGCGGTTACGAAGTAGGGTGATGGGCCGTTTAAATGGAGATTGAAGAACCGTAAGTTGCATTGGGATCGTATGGACGGGAGCAACACAATGAGACTGACTGGGAGTACATCGGAGCTCGTTACAATTTATGGCGAAATAAATTGTCCAACTGAGTCAAATAACGCAAACCGTTATTTAACGATTAACGCGCCAATGTGAGTAAATCTCACTAACTCTGAACAGTTTATAATTTCATGTTGTATTGTTAGAACTGTTAAAATTGTCGGTTTGACTGTGTGTTGATTGTTTGATTGAACTGCTAGTCAGTTAGTTGAATTTCTATATGGATTCTGTTTAACAGAATATACCATATGGAACTGAAAGTGAGGCTATCTATATTGTCTAACATCTGTGATGCAGGGAAACAGGTTGGAGGAATCCGACTGGATTCCTCAACAGTCATTTTATTGTTTTTCATATATTGTTATATGATGTGATATAAAATCTGTGGGCGATTATATGTGCTTGGACGATATTGAATATCGTAATTTGATATGATTGAATACCATAACATACCGAAATGTTGATAAGGGGATTTTCAATGTTTATATTGAAAATGAATCTTATTTATAAAATCGATAGGATTTTATAAAAGGAAAACATTTATTTAATTTGAAAATAAATAAATGAAAAAGGAAAACATTTATTTAGAAAATAAATGAAATAAAATAGAAACATTTATTTAGAAAATAAATGAATTTGAAATTAAATGAACATTTATTTAGATTATAAATAAATGGAATAAAGGAATATTTATTTAGGGAATAAATAAAGGAACACTTGTTCGGAAAATAAATAGAATTATACAACGATAGATTTAAACACGTGCTTCGCACACAAGTATAATACGATGTGGATTTTGAGGAGATATTGTAGAAGTAGGGATTATAACCAGAGTGTGATAAAAGGATTAAACAAAGTAATTGGTTAGGTTAACCAAAGCAAGTTAGTCGAGTTAATCAAAGTAATTGGTTAAGTTAATCGAAGTGAATTAGTTAAGTTAAACTAATTTGTAAATCAAAGTGAATTAGTTGCGTCAAACTAAGTGAATTAACTAAGTTAAACTAAGTGGATTAGTTCAGTTAAGCGAGACAAGTAAATCAAGTTGGGTTAAACCATTTGAGTTAACCAGTTAGGTTAAACCATTTGAGTTAACCAGTTAAAGTTTACCAGTTAAAGATAAACAGTTAGAGTTGACCAGTTAAAGTTGACCAGTTAGAGTTGATCAGTTAGAGTTATCTAAGTAGAGTTAATCGAGTAGAGTTGTCGAATATCACATATCCGAAGTAGAGTTATCGAATATAGGGTATTCGAGAGAAGAGTAATCGAATATAGTTTATTCGAGTGGAGAAATCAAATGTTATTCATTTGAGAAGAGTTATCGAATATAGTTTATTCGAGTGGAGAAAATCAAATGTTATTCATTTGAGAAGAGTTATCGAATATTATTCATTCGAAGAGTTAATCCGAAGGAGTTATTCGAAGTTAGCTAATCCAAAGGAGTTATTCGAAGTTAGTTAATCCAAAGGAGTTAGTCGAAGAGTTAATCGAATATAGTTATTCGAAAGAAGGTGTAAATCGAATATAGTTATTCGAGTAAAGTTAAAAGAGTTAATCGAATTTAGTTATTCGAAATGAGTTATTCGAATTTGATATTTGAATAGAGTTAAACACATTAGAGTGATTCGAATTACTTATTCAAATAGAGTTAAACACGTAAGAGTTAATTGAATATTAGTTATTCAATTAGAGTTAAATCGAATTTAGTTATTCGAAAGGAGTTAATCAATTTGAGTTAAGTTAATCGATTTGAATTAAGTTGAATCGAAATGGAGTAAATCGATTAGAATTAAGTTAATCGAGTTAGAGTAAATCGAATATTGGTTATTCGAAGGTAAGTTATTCGAATTAGTTATTCGAAGGAGTTAATCAAATGAGTCGATCCAAAGGAGTTAGTCGAATATTAGTTATTCGAATAGAGTTAAAGGAGTTATCGATTTTAGTTTGATCGAAAGGAGTTATCGATTAGTAAATCGAAAGGAGATTTTCGAATATAGCATATTCGAAAGAAAGAGATCGAATATTGTTTATTCGAAAGAGAGAGATTTCGAATATGAGTTATTCGAAGAGAGATAATCGAATATAGGTTATTCGAAGAAGAGTTAATCAAATAGAGATTACTCGAAAGAGAGTTATACGTCGAATTCAATTATAGCGAATTCGGGAAAGTACTATTTACTTTCCAGGGTTTAAATCAAGATTTAGTTATTGATTTAGAAATTAGGTGTCTGTTAAATTATTCGAGTTAGGAAATAAAATATATAGGGGTAGGAATTATAACGTTATAGTTATAATCAAACACTGTCATATAAGAAGTGGATTCGTAACCTGAATCCGAGAATTTGCATAAACAGATGATTGTAAAAAGTGAGTGATGAGCTTCATCTATTTCACAGTAAAGGACGTTGTTCAATTAAGGTCTGAGAGGTAATTATACCCCAACTTGATTGACTTCAGAATTGACAAAGGAATAGTTGTGGTTCGATAGAAAAGGTTGATTTGAAATATAGTTAAGTAATAAGCGATTAATGGATTAAGCGTAACGATGTTTTATACAACGTTCATTGGAAATCCGTAAATGAGTTTTGGAAACGTTTTCCAAATATAGTCAGATATGTTTTCTAAACATAGAAAATGAAATGTTTTCATGATAAGAATTTAAGAAATAGAGTTAAGCAAATTCAGAAACTAACTGGAGAGGGTAAGTTGAACGGTTTTCTAAGTGATGATCTGATGTTGGTTTCGACCTTCCGGATTGATACTTAGAGAATTGTTCTCATACTAGTTACAGTTAGGGACTGATAGTTGCGAAATAATAGTGATGTGAAAATAAGCTATGGAAATGTTTTCCAATGATTAATAACATATATTTTCTAAATATATGAAATAAGGAAATATGAACATATGATGATTGATCGATCGAATTTCCATTTGGAAATAAGATCGTTGTTTGTACACCGACATGTTTTCATTTGATAGTTAGATCACAGACTATCAAAGTTTTGACCATTTTAACGTTGTTAATATGGAGAGACCAGTTGGATTATTATCCAAAGAACCACTCTGTATTGGCATAAGCGTTGCGAGCAATATATGCCAAAGATAAATTGAAGACGGAGTAAAATGCAAGGGTTGTTGTATAAGTCTTAGATAACAGTGACTAAGATGGATATACTGAATAGTGCCTTTGGTTTGTCCAGTCCCAGGACAACGTATATGGAAGAAGGTCTGATAGAGTATATCCAATGGATCGCGTAAGTTGATCTGTTCAAACGTATTCACGTTTGGTGGCGGAGGAATTCGTTTCTCTTAGCTGTATACCCGTGTTATTTTTGGATAAGTCAATTTGTGATTTGGCGGGTATGACGATGTGGCATTCAAAGTGAATGGTGATCAGATGTTCTGAAGATAGACGTAGCTTCTGGCTTCACACCAGGAAGTAACAAAAGTTGGGCTAGGCAGCATGGCTAGTTGGGTCATTCCCAAGCAGGGTGTATTGTCACCGATCTAGGGAATATTCATATTTATACTTCTTTTTGATTCTGTATCTTCGGATGACGGTTTGATGGCCTATAACCGTGGTGGCAACATATTCGCGACACTCAAGCTAAATGAGTGAGCGGTCATGTGTGGCCGGGTTGCAAGACGTTCTTGTTGAACCCTGAGTGTATCACCTCTAGAGTACACTATTCAGAAGGTGCTCCCATACCTTGTCTGTTGGAATCCATTCTCCGATAAGCGCCCTGCGGTTTATGATTTTATACTATGTATGTAGAACGTGAGATGCAAGCGTTTCTGCTAGATTGATACCTATTTGTTCTTAGACATTATTATAATATCACAATGATATTGCTTGTCAAAGTTGCTTAGATACTCATAAGGAAAAACCCGTTCCGTATTCACGGTGTGGTCTTATGAGATATCATAAACCTGTTCAATTGTTTTAAACTGTTTTACTCATACCAGTCCCATGACTGACCCGGAGTTTACTTTGTTGTTTTCCCTAAATTCTTGGGTGCCTAAATTTGTACGGGCAGCCAAGTAGTCGGGATTTTACAGATACACTTGGAGAGCTTGGAGCAGAAGACTTCAGGATTATAGCTATTATTATTCCGCTGTGTTGTTAAGTGTTGTACTTTGAAATGGTATGTATATACGAGTACTGATTTGTATTTCAAAGTTTGTTATATTTTATTCGTTCCGCTGTGAGATTCGTGTTTACTCTGATGATTCTGATGTTCTTCTTCTTCTATTCTATTAGTTCTATCTTTTCTTTCTCACCTTCTAAATTCTTTCACTAACGTCTCGGAATTTCCGACTCTCGAGGAGTCAGAAATTTCCAGCCGTTACAAGTTTCTGTTTTTTTTTGAAAGCATTAAAAAGAGTTATGGCCCACGGCCCATATAGTTATTGGGTATAACAACCTAATATATTGACTATATCATAACATAACACTTCGAAACCCTAGCTGCGAATCAGTATTGAGCTATACACTATCTCCCCGAAAACCCTAATAATGGAGAGCTTTCGAGTGATAGAATCTCCAATTAAATTTTTGATTAAAATTCGTGTAACTTCAAGGCGGCTTCCAAATGAAACTAGCTTTGTTCTCCTTCCATATCATAGGAGAACTAAGCTTGTTATTGGCTGAATAATCTTTTAGATCAATTCTTTGACAATCGATCTTAGCCGGGTTGCTTCGAATCGAATCTCTTGAGGTTTTATAGCTCCATCTGGGTCTTTTGAAGTCTCTGTGCTCATCAGGAATCCCATTTCTACTGCTTTCTCCTTCATTCTAATAAGATAAGTGGTAAATTTGGTTGTTAATCAGGCTTTTAGTGATATTCTCCAATTCTTTGTAAAAGGATGAACTTTTCTTCAAATTTTCCTTTCGTCAGGAGCTTGTTCAACTCTGGATCACTGCTGGCAGCTTTTCCTTCTATATTAGGTAATAAATACAGATTACTGTTCTAATTACACTCAAAATAAGGATGACTTGACTCAGTAATTTGTTTACTTCCCTTACAGAAAAATTTTCTGTTATCGGAATTGGGATTAGCTCCAGATAGGAAGTTAGGGTCGCAATAAGTTCTGGATCACTGCTGTGCGGATAGAGATCTCTACCCCCTGTAACATGTGAGAAATCCACATTATTGTTCTTATATTTAAAATCAGGAATTTTAATACCTATTTTAACCTACTTATTTCTCTTGCAGTTATTAAAGATGTTGACAGGGTCGAGAATTCTTCCATCAGGGAGGATGTCAGAGTGACTATTTTGGTTACTATTGCCAAATGTTTTGGCAGCTGAGTTGTGCTGAAAGTTTGAAGACTTCTTTGAGCTTTGCTTCCCATTAAGTAAAAAAATCTTCAACTTGTTTCTCATAACCTACATCTTTGTTACAAGTAGCTTGATTATTGATATTTTCATCTCTCTGTCTGTTAGCTTTTTTCATGATGATATGATAGTCACTTGAGATATTTTTCCAAAATTGGGAACAAATGGTTTCCTTGTTTGAATGTATCCTTTGATTCCTTTCTTTCTATATGTAGTAAATGACCGCAGTTAACAGAACACAAGCTTTATTAAAAATGAGGGACTTAGGCTTGAAATATCTCAGGATGTAATCAATATTGTCCCTTATATTTAAAGCGAATATTATGATTGAAACCTAGAGCACATTTAGCATTATACCAAATGTACTAGGAGTATGCAATTAAAAAATAAATGATAGGAGCTTTCAATCCCGATTTTACATAATAAGCAAGTGTTTTCAATGTCTTTGCTCCATTTACTACATTTTCCTCTGGTAGGCAATTTATTAAAGAGAGCAAAATATGTACAATGGGCCATTTTAGGACAATTAGTTTTGCACCAAATAACCTTATGCCAAACAACTTCAACCTCATCCCCTTTCATAAGATCCCACAATTTTTTAAAAGAAAATTTCTCTTTTTGACAAGGTTCCAACCCAAATTATCTTTAAAATTGTTTTGATCAATGTGCATACTGCTGATAGCTGCTTTAAAAATACTAGCAGCAGTAAAATTTTGAAAGCTCCAACAATTATTAAAGATAATCTTTTTCACTCTATCATTGACACCTCCTAAAAGATATAAATTATTCCACCCTAGGAGATTAATCAATGAGTTACCACATATCCATGGGTCAAACCATAGACTTGTTTGACTGCCATATTTAATATTTCTGTCAATAAGATTACTCCCCTTATCTCTACAGTCTAATATGTTTTTCCAAACATATGAATGATGATTTTCCTTTCTAGCAATCCAAATTTTTTTTCTTTAAATCTTTGGCTTTCATCCATCTGGCCCAAAGAGATTTGCCATCTAAAAATTTCCAAAAAATCTTGAACTTACAAACCTCAGAAAGATCTCTGATGTTTCTAAGCCCATGACCCCCAAATCTCTTTGGTTTACAAACTTTATCCCATGCAATTTTGTGATACTTCCCCTTCTATATGAAGTTAGCATACATTTTCTCTTTTTTTTTAATAGTATTTACTGGGATGTTGTGTGATTGAATCCAGTGAATTATAACAGCAGTAATAACTGTATGTTTGATCTTTACTCTACCAGTTAGAGATAAAATTTTGCTAGACTTTCCCTCTAACTTGCTATGAATTATATGTATTAGTCTAGAACAATCTCTATCTTTAATCTAATTTATACTTAAAGGAAGACCAAGATATTTAACAGGTATATTTCCCTCTCTAAAATTAAGGAGCTTGAGAATAGCATCCTTGTATATAGCCTCCTTACTGAAATATATATTTCTTTTACTAGTATTAACAGAAAGGCCAGAATTTTTTTCCATATTATCCAAAATTCTTTTAATAGCAACAACACTATTCCTATCTACTTTCACAAATTGAAGCATATCATCTACATAAAGTAAATAAGTAATATGCGGCTTATTTCTATTAATAGGCATAATATTTTCCCTTATCAACTCAATTTCCATTTGAATTGAAGAGTATTCCATAACTATAAAGAATAGGTAGGGAGACAAAGGGTCTCCTTGCCTAATTCCTCTATTGCTATGAATAAATCCTTTTGGGGAACCATTAATCATAACAAAATAAGTAATATTACTAATACATTCTTTAGTTAAAGCACAAAAATTTTCATTAAAACCCATTTTATGCATAATGTATATGATAAAATTCCTATTAATTTTATCAAATGCTTTATGCAAATCAATTTTTATATACATGAGATTTTTATTTTTCAAATTGAAATCCCTTATTAAGTCATGAGCTAGTAAGGTATTTTCAGAAATCAATCTCCCAGGAATAAAAGCACTCTGATTCTCAGATATGACAAATTTAAGAAAATATTTCACTCTGTTGCAAAGAAGAGAAGAAATCAATTTATAGACAAAATTGCAACAAGAAATTGGCTTATAACTTCTAAACCCAAAGGAATTTCAATTTTAGGAATCAGCGTTGAAAAGGGTATTGTTATTGACACTCCAAGTATTGTTAAGGAAGGGATCAATTTAAAAAGAAAAAAGTTTTTGTTAAGGAGAGTATCAATGCAGAGAGCACCCCCTTAACAAATAAAGTTTATTTTACCAAATTAGTCTTCTTTATAATAATCCTTTTCTAGTTATTAATTTAAAAAAAAATTATATGATATATTAGTCGAACTGCATCAGATTTTTATATCAACTTATCAACAATCTCATTTGTCGATTGTTTTTTTTAAATAATTTCATTTCTCGTTTGTCGATTGCTTTTTTTAAATAATTTCATTTCTCATACGTTAAATTATCAGTAATCTCATTTGTTTCACATTCTTTGTTTGCGCCGTCATTTCTCCCCAAACGATCGCTCTTTTTTTGTTTGCAAATAATTTAGGGATTTGGTTTTTTGCATTTGAAATTGATTGGGATTTGGGATGGTAACTGATGTTATTACCAGGGTAAAAATGGAACATACAAAATTAAGTACGTTTCTCCCCTAACATTTTTTTTAGCAATTGGAGTTTTTTAAAATTGACCCTCCCTTAATAATATTTGGAGTGTCAATAACAATGCCCTAAAAAGGCGTGATAGGTGTTTTTCAATAGTTTCCCAAAGTTAAAAAATTCAGAAATGCAATCACATAAAGAAGACTGCATATCAACCCAATGAGTTTTATAAAATTTAGCACCAAACCCATCAGGGCCAGGACTTTTATCATTTTTAGCATTAAAATGATATTCTTAATTTCCTCACTTTTAACAGGGGCTAGAAGAACCTCAGAATAATTACTGTTGACAGTGTATTTAAATTAAATATTCGGGAAATAATTAGTTTGCTTAGAAGAATTATATAATATGCAAAAATAATTAATATCCTCTTTCTCAATGATAGAGGCTTCATTAATCATTTTCCATTATAGTCAATAATTTTCCCAATATCATTCCTATTTCTCCTATTAGACATTTTAGTGTAAAAAACTTGCTAGCTTCATCCCAGTAGTTAACCAATCAATCTTAGCCTTTCATCTTAGATTGACAGAATTAATATGAAGAGCATTGACCAGTTTAGCTTGTTCTTTAAAAAAGGAAGGGCATTGTTATTGACACTCCATTTTCTGTTAAGGGGAGGCCAAATTTTAAGGACACTCCACTTTATTTAAATTATTAAGGGAGGGATCAACGTAGCTGACTATTTTTTTATTTTTTACGTTTTTACCCTTACTTCCAAAAATTACTCACCATAAAGGCAAATTCTATTTATACACCGAAAATTCCTTAACATACACCATTATTTTTTCTATAAAATTTTATTACAAAATTACCCTTTTCTCATAGTTGCTTTTTTAATGCTTCTGCATATAAAAAGTCAAATTATTCTTAAAAGTATTGAAATTTGATACAAACTAAATATGTTAATGAATTATTCAATCATGAAATCTAAAATTTCAATTAAGAAAACATTCATAAATAATGGTCTAATTTAGAAGTGTTGATTTATTTTGTAAAATTACAGTAATTTTGTTGAAATTGAATTTTTTTTTCATAAAGTTTATAAAAGTTGCAATATTAGTACAAGAAATATATTTAATTTTGTAAAATTTTACTCAATTTGATGGAAAGAGTTTCTAATTTTTGGTAATTGTGTTTTAAGTTTGAAAAAGGAAAGAAAAAGAAGATGAGAACATGGATATTTTAGTAAAAGAAACGGTGTATGTAAAGTAATATATGGTGCATATTAGTTTATTATAATTTTTGGTATATGTTTAACAATTTTTGGTGTATAAATAGAATTAGCCAACCGAAAGATCATAAGTTTCCTAAATCACAAAAGCCCAAATTAAGCCTAAATGGATAATAAGGTAAAAGTACATTTATTTGTTAAGGGGCTACTTTCTTCCTTGGTACTCCCCTTAACAATTTTTTTAAAAATAAAAAAATGGCCTCCCCCTAACAATATTTGGAGTGTCAATAACAATGCCCAAAAGGAATATGCCTTGCACTTGTTAGAGCAGTTTTCATCCAAATCATTTTGGAGTTTTTGACATTCATCTCTGCTTTCTTTTATGTCATTTTCCTTCTAGACTTATTCCAGTTTTTAAGATTATTTTTAACAAGCTTCAATGTTTTGTTGAACTTATATTGAGTAGTGCCATATAGGTTGTTATTAAAACAATTTGTCACAACTTCTTTATAATTATTTTCAAAAACCCAACCATTAACAAACCTAAAAGGGGAGTTAGAAACACCACTCTTATTAATAAAAAAAGACACATGAATAGGTGTATGATCACTAAAGTTTTGGGGTAATGTACTACATTTCACATTAGAAAAGGTCTTAATAAATTCTTGGTTGAAAAGAACCCCGTCTAGCTCATAGTGGATATTTCTAAATTCACCTGATTTCCAGTTGAATTTATTATCCAATATAGGGCGTTCAACTAGCCCAGATTTTATGATAAATTTTGGCAACCCATTCAAGTTTTTGAAAAGGGACAACATTGCCACCTCTCTTTTCATGACTATGAAATATAGTATTAAAGTCCCCAATTATTAATCAAGGGCTGTTTATAGAGACAAAACTGCTCAATATAATTCCAAATCTTAATTCTATCATTTTTCAAAATTGGATGCATAAATAAAGGTAATCTTAAGTATAAAACCCCCTTTATTATTAGAGATGCAATGAATATACTACAAATCAATAAAATGACTAACAAGAGACCAAATGTTAGGATTATGTAAAACCATAATTCTTCCATTGCCTCCCATTATATTATTATTGACCATATTCCAATTTGAAAGCCTTCTTGTATGAAGATCAACTAGTTTTTGATCATTCAATTTGTGTTCAAGCAAACCTATAATACAGGGTTGCGCTGATTCAAAAAGTTTGAAAGGTCAAGTTGCTTTTCAGGGGAACTGAGCCCCCGTATATTCCAAGCTATGACATCCATATAAAAAATTTATAAAAAATTAAGATATTAAGGATACAATGCAGCTACAACAAATCATTGTGATTGCTGCTGTCTACTTTCAAATCCAGGTGCATGCCACTTTTTTAAAACTTATATTGCCAATGGTTTTAAGTTGATTGTCCCATTTAGTATTTTTCTCTATATACTTCTTTCTGAAATCATTATCCTTGGCATCCTCAGTTTCCCTTGTGGTGCTTATGTCTGTTAAAATTTTGGTCTTCTTCTTCGTTTTTCTTTTTATTTGTGTTGCAGATTGTGAGGCCGAAACGACATTGTTCACTGCACTTTGGATGTTCTCTTCTGTGATAGTAAAATGAGTGGAAGGAGCAAGACCATTTGCTAATAGCGAAGCATTAGTGAAAATGGGATTTGCAAAAAGAAGTGCAGAACAATTATCAAGCCCAGCATCAGATTTATAGTTATTATTAATTTCTGAACTTGTAATATATCTTGCGTCCTTCGATGGCGGTGGGGGGGAGGGCTCAATGACCTGTGTATTTGAAACCCCACCTATAGTTTATATAATATTACTTATAGGAACAATATTCTCAATCAATATTAAGGGGATTTCAGATCGATTTTCCTTAGTTTTGCATTGAGAAGTACCAGCTATCGAATTGTCTAAAATAGATGCCGGTTCTTGATGATTCTGCATATGATCTTTCACGTCAGCGTTGTCCAATTTACTATTGGATATTGACCTAGAGTCAATATTCATTTCGGTTTGCATATTTTCAGAGAAGTCTGTAGTTCACTGATACTGTTGAGATGTGTTGTTTAGACCAGGATTACCCAAATCTGCATCTGTTTTGTCTGAAATATCAATGTTCATTTCTTCTTCATTTTTACATGGAGAAATATATGCAGAATTAGGGGATTTTTGTGGAGCTACTTTGAATTGTTCCCCTAAACATTAATGTCAGAATCTGTGTTGGCTTTTGGTTTTCCACTCCTTTCATTATTGCAAACACAATCATTTATGGATTGTCCAAAGCATTTACGTATCTTGCATCTATCTGGGATCAGTTCATAAGTAATTTGTTATGTGATGATTTCCCCATCATGCATATAGATAGATACTTCGTTGGGAAATTCTGCTTCTGCACTGATTTCTACTAAAATATGTGCAAAGCTTAATCGAGTTTTTTTTGTTGTTTACTCGTTCAACTTCAAAGGAACACCAAGTATATTTGCTATGGCGCTAAATGCTTCTTTATTCCAAAGGCTTAAATTTAATTCTGGAAGCCTGATCAAAACAGGCATTGTACTCAATATGTCACGATCAAGAACCAATTTCTTGGTCCGTTTATTGAGTACAATTGAAACGACCCGAACTTCCTGGTCGACCTAAACCGAACAGGAAGGCGGATTGCTTTGAGAACACGATGCATTAGAACAAAAACATTAGAACATTTCATTACTATTACAACAATTTACATCAGAGTAAAAGATATCATAGTTCAATAAATAATATATAGCGGAAAATATTAGAGAAATTAATTACAAAACAATGGAAAATACAATACATAAATATAATGTGCAGCGGAAAACATTAACTACCACAACTGAAAGAAATACACGGATACAAAGCATTCTGAATATAACTTCAGCCTTAATCCAGGATCCCATGAAAAGAAATGTCTACAAAAGCCAAAACTACAAGCCACCCATGTGGAAAATATGGGCACCCAGAGTTTAGGTGGAAACAGTAAACTCCGAGTCGGTCATGGGATTGGTGTGAGAACTAAAACAGTGATTAACTTTATTTTTAAGTTGGGTAAATCAAAAGACCATGCCATATAACATGGAATGGGTTTTCTCCCAAGAATACCATAAAACAAATAGTGCAATGCTAAAAGGAAAAATGAAGCCATTATAAGACTCAGGTCCTATCACATAATGCAAACGCAAACAGGGGATAGAGTTTTACCTTATAATGGCCAAATATGCTTGATATGCGAAATTTATCTTTCATTATTATTAGTGCACAGTGAAGAGATCAACTTCAAATTTAAGTGTATCAATCATAGACGGCATAGTACCCCATTCTATATGTCGCCGTATAGGTTTACAACTAAAATCGAAAGTCGCGTATTGGAATTTGGATTCCATTTTGAACCACATCAAGGGATCTTCCTTATATGATTCAAGACAATCTAGCTCATGTCTCAGGAACAGAACACATCGTCCCTTGGATCTGGCAGGGCCGGTCCACTCTTACGTTTGTGGATTGGCAATTCCTGAACAATACATTTCCGGGTCCTATGGGACCTAAAACCTGGTCAGTATGTCGACCGTCAAGGCCTTTTAGTCGGCCATATCCAAGGTACCTTGCTATCCATCAACCACATAAGTAAAATGTCTGGGTTTCATACCATGACATCACGCTTAGATAGAAAGAAATGCATGTCCTCACTGCGGTCCTCTCCCGTTGTTGTTTCACGCCGGGGTGTGAGGCTCATGAATTAACGCTATACACAAAGTGGTGCTACTTAAAGCTGTGCTTTGATCATCAACCACACGACTCTGCTTTTCAACAAAAGTCTTGATCAATGCAACTCAGCATGCCCCATTGTCAACCCATACCATACCACTGATTTCTACCAATATATAACCTCCAAGCTCGTACGTCTTAGAGAAGAGTGTTATGCAAGAGAATAAATTGTTCTCCACCAAACAGATATATATATTTAGTAGAGATCAATGAATACAATGGAAAATACAACGTCAGACATACAATACATTAGCAAGTCCGTTCTGGGTCTGAACGAAATTGGAGGCACCTTATTCCTTATTCCATATGTCCAATACAGGAGAGAGTCCCTCGCATATCCGGTCTATCTCCAAGTACGTTTGGACGATCACCACTTATTACCGCGTCTTGGGTGTACAGCCCAATCAAGACATCAATAATCATCCAAACGATGTGAAGATCTCTGGTCTTCAATCACCGCCTTGTTCGATTTTTAGTCGTCGTATCAGTTATTTAAAATGGGTTAAACCCGGTCTTTCCGAATAACTTGCGTATCTCATAATCAAGTGTTATAAAAAACACATCATACTTCTCATTCCAATCCAAAATATTCTTTTATTCAAATATTTTTGGAAATCATTTCAAAAGATTTATAATATCTTTTCACAACTTAAACCAAATTAGGGTTTATCAGCTAGTCGGGATTAACGAGCCTTATCTAAGTAATCATACATTTTATTATCCCAATCCCAACCTATTCATCCTATGGAGCAAAAGTGGTAGTAGTTCATATCTAACACCCATTGTGTTATCGGTAAAATTAATTACCATTTCTCGTTTCAAATCTAATTAAAGATTTAGCTATCGCATGAAGTAAAACTGGTGGTACTCCATTCTCGATCATTCCTTAATTTCGGTAAATTTAATTACCTTATTCACATTTCAATTTAATTAAAGATTCATTAAAAATCCATTTTGTTTTAATCTCCAAAATCATTATTTAATGATTTATTCAACTCAGGAAATTATCATGTCTTTAACTGGGTTAAAGAACTAATGTCTTTTAAAACATCGCTCACGATAAACCCAAATTTATCTTCCATCAAAATGGAATTTCATGGAAATTTGATCAATATATAATTGATATAAATTTCTGTATCAGACTAACACTATAAATGGAATAATGGCAAAGCCTTTTAAATTCCAAAAATAGTAATGGTCTTCCTTTATAGAAACTTATCTCGATTATTAATAAATCGAATTTCACTCAATTCCAATTTAATATATTAAATTGGAAAACTTTACTTTGGAAAATTCCATTAAATTTAGTTAAAAGATTTATAAATTCCAAATCATAATTTCACTGTTAACCGGGTTTAAGAACAAATGTTATTTAAAACATCGTTTACAATGAACCCAAAATCAACTTCCATTTAATTCCAATTATATGTATTAATTGAAAAACTCCATTAATCTTAATTAGAAGAGTTATTCAATTGTCAACTAGGTTCAAGAATAGTAGTATTAAAGATACCATTCACGACAAACCTTAAATCCAATTTGATATTAAATACAAGGCTCTGAATAGAAATTATATCAACTTATATTCAATATCAAATTCTAAAACTAACAGATACTGTACTGGGAATAACGATATCTGTATCGTCCAAATTACTCAACGGCATCCGTATAATCACGGAATCTGATATCAATTCCGAATATTATTTCTATTCAATTCCTTTCCAACTCATACGTTGGAAAATTCTAGTTATATTAATCATTTATTATGATTTTACATAATTTATTCATATTTTTAATAATTTTAATAAATCCCTTACAGTCAGTTTTCAATATCGGTCACCGATCTACATCCATAACGACCTTTTCCAAAACTGATTTGAATATATCTTAAAATTTAAACATTAGATTTCAAATCACTTATTATCATTCGAAAGCTCTTTTCGATATGAACCCAACAATTTTAGTTTTAGGAGAATCCGACGGTCGGATTTTCCGTTACGTCCGTTCAAAGTCAATGGTCGAAATTCGCGAATGGTCGCAGCGCGACACGTTCTATTCAGGCCATTTAAATATATATAGTATACTTCGTCGATTTCGATTTAAAACATACTTTATAAATCGTTTATAAAATCGTTTTAAAGCGATTTCAATTCCATTTAAATTTTAAATCAAAATTGAATATTCCATATCAATATAATATTAAAATGATAATATTTTCAGAATATCATATTTTGAAATCAAATCTTTTCGAGATTCATTATAAATTGAATAAAATTGACAGAAAATTCCGTTTGAGTTAAAATGGCGTATATCTACTTAACTCGGCTTCATATTCATTTCAATTTTGAATATTTCAAAATTTTCATGTCCATCCAAAAATCGGACATCAAAATCATATTTTGATTCTTCACTAAATATTATTTGAAAATATTCGTTATTTCTGAATTGGAATCAGACTCAATCAATTACCATTTAATTTTATTTATATGGATTTCATTCATCGCATGTATTCAAAAATAGTGCTAAACAACTATTAAACATTCAATTCACATCCAGAGTGCGATTTACAACTGTATAAGCATTAAATAATTAAATAATGCTTATAACAGTCTGTCAATCAATTGATTGACATACAATTAAATCTAAGGGAGATGTGAATGAATTATCATCCCCAGACCCGTGTGGAGTTGAACATCAAACAAATATTGCGATCACGGACAATCAATATACATTCAGTTATAAAAATATATAACTGTACAAAAGAATTGAGTGAGAGAGTTTTCACAGTTGGTTTCCACTCCGTCAGTCTTTAATTGACAATTTTAGTACTGTATGGGTTTAAATTTGCCTCAAATTCTAACTTGTTCTGTTTCTGTTTTGGTCAGTTCCATGTTGTAGTATTCGACTCAACGATTCCAAGCATCTTGAATTTTTGAATTCAGATTCAGTTTGAACTAGTTATGGCCATTACAAGTTATAACATATATCGAATAAATTTAAATATAATTAGATTTCCTTAATTACAAAATTAAACAAATTAATTAAGTTTGAAATATCACTATCGTTCCTTTTCTTCTTCTTCATGTTCCAGGTTTTCACCCGATCTTCAAAAACCTATGCCCCTAGGGCATCAAATCGCAACCTCAAGGTTTTCCGATGATTTGACTTTATCCCTCCGACCGCCTATGTGGCACCTCCCTGCTCCAGCCATGGTAGCGCACTCGCCACCCTCCTCCTCCCTGAAAACGTGCGCGAGCGTGACAGCTAATGTGAGCACCGATTGCTTGAGAATTCCAACACCATAAACGATCAAAATCGTATCAAACTGAATCCCTCAGAAAACCCTTTAATTTTTGTTTAATAAGTGCCTGAAAATATTGAATGGATTTAAAGATATTAAAGGAGAAAAATACGACAATCTCAACTATTAAATAAAGAAACAGCGATGGCTACAAAGTTGTGGAGATTAGCGTTCTGAAATTATATATATATATTATCTTAATATTATTTTATTTACAAAAGTGATATTTTACATCCGAACTCTAAACGAGACCCAACGACTGTCGCCCCTAACGTAATACCCCCATTCCGAACACAATCAAATATGTTTCGCAAGCCAATTCAACTGTTTCTAGTAGTTTTTATCAAAATTAAAATATAAATTGATATAACGTTCAGTATTGATTTTCAACGCACATTTTAATTTACCAGGGCCACATACTGACTCCAAAAATTACGAAATTTGAAACCTTGCTATGTTTTTACGATAAAATCCTAATAAAATTAACTTCATCCAATTTGGAGACCATTTGAAAAATGGTGTTTTAACTAGCTTATTAAATTCAGCCAAATTTACAAAACACGTTTAAATTTACTACGCTGACATACTAATCCAAATGAATTTAGATTTTAAAGCTGACAATAATTTGACGTTCTGGATCCAACAAAATTAGTTTCGTCGTAAATGGAGGCCGTTTGAAAAATGGCTATTTTTAAGGGCTTTAATATATTAAAATATTAATAAATTCCATAGAGACTATTTTAAATTTTAATTTAGACATAACTTACAATTTATAAAACGAAATCTCAATTTCTTATATTCATTATAAAGATATAATTAGATCGATTCTAACGTTTCTTGTTTCATCCAATTCTGATTTATATTGAATTATGTACATTAATTTAAAGTTTAAAACCAAATTTTCAAACTACCACGCCATTACGAGTTCATTTTAATTAAATTTTAAATTTATACTTTCAAATTTCGATTTAAATAAATTTTACATCTTTAATTCTCAAAATAAATCGATTAAAATATTTAATTCCCATTAAAATCAATTAAAATAATTTTAATTGGTTCCAAAATTCTGGGTTGTTACAACAATTAGCTTTCCATTAATAAAATATGGCCCTCCGCTCAATAACTTCTCATAGTCCTCGGAATTTGTGAATCTAATTATAAAAAATCCATTGTCGTGGGTGAAAATTTCAAAAGATCTGATAGGGTTCCAAAGACGAACAACAAACGCCCTGAAATGATGATAGGGAGGTCTTTTGCCAAAAACATAGGCAATCACTGATAATCCCCATTTCCCTTCAGTTCGATTACTAATCTCTTCACTCACCACGATAATCTTCTCATCGTTGATGGTTTCCACGGGAGAAATATACTTCAGATCGAAATCTGAACTTTGACCACCATTCTTTATCACTTCATCCCAAGAAGATGGATTTGTGGCATTTGACAAATTATTCTTTGTCAATTGCCTATGTTCTTGGATATTTCTACTTGAATTCTTGGGCCGAAATCGGTTGCCATTGGATGTAGGAAATGACTTCTGTTTAGATCTAAATGGGTACTCGTTAGATTTTCCGATCCCCTTTCGAATATGGGTCAGTGCAACTGATTTCGGATCTGGTTTCATATTTGATTTTACTGCTTTCTTTCGATTCCTCACCGCTGTGAATCCCTCCTCATCAGCGATGAAAACAGAAGAGGTTTGTGGAATAACAGGGTTGAGGCTAGTACGAGGGATGGAGGGAGATGTGGGAGAGGAAGAAGAGCCCCCGTTCTGATATGGGTTGTCATCAAAGATCAGACTTTTGTAGGATTTGGTGGCAGCCATAGCTGTAGAGTTTTTCTCTATTATTTTTCTATATTAAAAAAAGTATTGCTTTACTATTATTTAACCTTTACTAATAATCGGAATATGTTCGATGTCACACTTTTTTGGTGTACACCTGAACTGACGAAAATGCCCTTTACTGTCAGAATCCACGTGAATCCCACGTTAAACATTTTTCGTTATTAATTAATATATACATAATAATAATAGAATTATGGTAGGATGATGCATTCCTTATATTGAAAAAGCAATGCATTTGTGTGATTATTATGGTAACATATCACTACATTTCCAATATATTAATTTGTATGATTACCTTATATACCCTAAATCATTCTATTAATTTTAAATAATCCAATTTCTAAAATGTATATCTTTATCATTATTCTTTATTTTTTATTTTATTTTATTAATAATTCTCTTGGAAACACATATTTTTGGTCCGACCGTGAAATGCCAAAATTGCCCTTTATTTAATTAAAAAACTATCCCATAAAAATAGGGTCAGTGCGATTGATTTTTTTAAAAAATCTTTATTAATAATTCTCTTTGAAGCACAAAGTTTTGCTTCCACCGTGAACTTCCCAAAATGCCCTTACATATGAGCTTTTAAATATACAAAATTATTATTTAACCTAATATCCCCAATAAATTAAGCATTTAATGTCACTTAAATTAAGATCTAATAAACCTTTTCAACAAATTCAAACCACCTCTTTAATTTTGCTCAAAAAGAGGATCTCTAAATAGGCTTTCATTTCAAATTTTAATCGCTTCTCATTTTAGTTGCTATTTATTTTAGTTTATGCATTTCATTGGTTCTAATGGTACGAATTTCCATGCGTAATTTACTGCATCCATTCAGGTTTTTATTATGCAATTAAAATTTTACATTTGACAACAGTTTGCTTAAAACCTTTATTATATGTATGCACGATACTATTATATGTGTAAACATATTTGTGTTAAAATTAGAACTAAGATTATTTATATTTGGCATATAGATTTACTAATTCAATTTATTTTCCATATATAGAAATTAATATTGACATGGATATATGGCAATTAATTTGGCATTATATCAATAACAATTTTTTTTACAATATTTACGTGCTAAATTTAGGACAATTTCTTTGATTTAATTGCTATTTATTTTAGTTTACGCATTTTAATTGGTTCTAATGCTACAAATTTCCATGCGTAATTTACTGCATCCATTCAGGTTTTCATTATGCTATTAAAATTTTACATTTCAAAACTCTTTGTTTTAAAGCTTTATTATATGTATACATAATACTATTATATACATATAAACATATTTGTGTTTAAAATTAGAACTAAGGTCGCTTATATTTTGCATATAGATATACCAATTCAATTTACTTTTCCATATATAGAAATTCCTATTGATGTGTATATATGGCAATGTCTTATATGGTTAGAAAACAAATTTAGCACTATATCAATGATAGTTGTTTTTTCTATATTGTGTAGCTTGAAATTTTATCCAATTCAATTTCAAATATAGATGGTACTAATAATTGGAATAAATCCCTAAAATTTCGCTAAGCCCAAAAAATAGCATCCGTCTTACTATGTTTTATTCATAGCTAAAAAATAACATCCTCTGCATTTGACTGGTTCTGAAATACTCTCAGCCTCTACCTACAAATGCGACATTTCTAGAACAAACCATACATCCCTTTAAATATCGATAAAAATATCTATTATATTCACATTTCTCTCCACATTTTCACTGCTTTTTGTTCAACATAATTGTTCTCTCATCATTCATCCTTCCCTTCGTATTTTTATGAAGCACTTAAATGGGAACGATCGTTATACAACCAATTCGTATGTTTTTTAAAAGAAAATTGATGTGAAAATTGTCTCCAGAGAAGCTTTAATGTTGGTCTCGACGGAACTGAAGAGTTTAGTAGAGCCGTCATCACCTGAGACATTGGGATTTGCGCGATGCTTTTCAACATCGTATTTGTTGTATTTGTGGCAGCTCGCTCAAAGCTCCAGGTTACTCATTTATTTTTAGTTCTTATTGTTTAGTTGTTAAACTTTGGGAATATTTCAAAGCTTTAGGCTCATTAGTTTCAATTTTCTCGGTGGTTTGCAATTTGTAGGTTTCTATGGTGCCTAGGGTTTGTAAATAGGTGTAAGAAGAAGAATGATTTGAAGGAGGGGTCAGGTTGCTTATTCTGCTTGCTAGAAATTTTCGTGTAAGACTGCTCAGAAATGGAGCTATTGTTCCTCCCATTGACATGCAGAATATAACCACCTGCCATAAATATACCAGTTTTTCTTCAAAAATAATTTGTGTACAAATACACACACAAACGAATATTTGTAACTCCATCTTCAACATTTTATGTAGATATACTTTCGAATTTGTTTATATTGTTAACTCTTTTTGCTTTTTTTGTTATACTTAATATTTATAGGATACACAATATTTGAGGCATAATTACGCACGAAGCGCGTGCCACGATCACACGCGAAGCGCGTGCCGTTACGCTCGTAGATTATTTAATAGACTAGTGCATAACCCATGCGTTGCACACGACACTGTTGTTAATAATAGTAATCATATTTTATTTATTGTTAAAATAGTATGTTCTATATAGTTTTTCCAAATTTAACTTTGATATATCAAATACAAATTAAAAAGATATTCAATTATTGCTATCTATCTATATATGTCTAACTACTAATGTCTTAACGGAAAAAAAAACTAAATTTCTTAATAATATAAATGTGAATGATTTATGTTATGTGATATATAATTATTGTATATATGAGTGAATATATACAATATTATTTGTACATATATTATTTGAAATTGAGAGGAGCTTTTATTTATTAGCTAGTTTTATTTATTAAACAATTTTATCTTTGTAGTCAACCATATATTTCATGTTATTGTAAGGATCATACGTATAATTGTGATAGTTGCAAAATAATATTATGTAGTGTCAAAGTGAATTGTGATTTGGGTATGGTTTGTAATGTATTGAAAGAGAGAATGTTTTTTTAATCAATTAACCTGTGTGTTCACATCTTAATGTTGTAAAATATAAGTTTGTCTTCTAAAAGTTTCTTAAAGTAAAATTACGTTACGCAACAAACAATTTTTTTGGAGTAAATGAACGGAGAATTAAACGAGACCTTTTTGTTACTTCATTTGACTAAAGAAATTATATTATTATTATTCTTAATTGTATTGGAATGTTGCATATATTCAAATTATCGTATTTTTAGTATTTATTTGATAGATTAATGAATGGTAGTTAATCGAATATTTATATAGCTTTGATTTAAGAGAGAACTGAGAAATACTATCAAGTAATTGAATATATGGACTTGAGCGTAAAATATCAAGAGAGAACTAAGAAGAGTTTTTAAGTAATTATAAAAAAATAGACGTTAAAGATAACAAAATTCTACATTGTAATATTTGTGGATGAATTATTATAACATAATTTTGTTATTATTGTTAATTTATATAATTTACGTTATGCAATTTATATATTTTTGTATTTAAATGATTTATTTTTACCAATTTGTTGACGTATGTGTAGTATGCACATTGAAAGTTTGGATTAATTAATTAATTTAAATATGTGAGTCTCAATGCAAAATATTGGAAGAAAATTGAGAAACATTTGTAAATAATTATAGAATTTTTTTAAAGTAGACGTTTGAATGTAAAATAATATAAGATATTAATAAATATTGTAAAATGGCAGATATTAGAATTTTAAAAATAAAATATCAGAGATAATTAATTAAGGAGAATGGAGATAGCTTTTAAGATTAAAAAATAATCTGAGCACTTAAAGTTATTCTGCTTTACTATTATTTAATAGATAAATAGATTAAATTCAAAATTCAAAATATCCTTGTTTGAATTATTTTAATAACCTAAAAATTGAAAACAACGGTGATTTGTTAGATCGCAAAATTTTGAATCTCATCCCCATTTCTTCTCCTAATCGGTTTCGTCCGACGACCACGTCCACCTAGCCTTCACCACTTAGCTCCCCATTGCTATTCGTCACCCGCATCGTTTTCCCCTTCCATCGCCTACAATCTGCATCACTCACAGTATATCAGAGTAGTTGCTCTGCGTTCCTGCTCCGTTACCCATTCAGGGTAGATCTTTCTCGAGCATTGACCAGTCTGCAACTGAAGCTCTTGTGCCCCGCAATTCCTCACAGTTTTGAGAACCGACTGGGGTTTCAAATCCTGCCAATCTCTGGCTTTGTGTCAATGCGTAAGTCGATTTTAATTCCCTTGGTTGATGTTGCTATGAATTGTGAACAAGAACCATGCTCTGCAACTGTAAAAAATTCAGGTAGTGTTTGGTTTAAAATATATTTTTAAGATTTGAATTTTCAATATTGATAACGAAACATAAGAAAAATTAAGGGACGGTGAAGGGAGTGAAAGAGTAATGGAGGGGACCATGTAAAGAAAAGAGGGACGACGAAATGATATATTATCTCTTTTTCTTGTGTTAATTCCCAAAATGAGGAAAACAAATAAAAGTTGTTTTCTATTTTGTGTATTAACTTTGTTTTGTAAAACGGTCGTTTTTGGCGTTACTCATGCATTGTTCACAATTTACTGTGGTTGAAAACTAAAAACAAAAAAAAACAAAAATCTGAACCAACCACCGCCTTAGTTTTGGCTGTAAACGAAGCGGAGAATTTAGGTACTAATTGTGTTCAGAATGTGGTTGCAGCTAATTAAATAACTACTGGTTGTGATAAATGGGTTGTGGATGTGGTTATGCCTCTCAAACTAGATTGGGACCAGTGCTTCGCACACACGGACAAATGGAGGTGGATAATAAATGAAAGATGGAAAACAGTAGTAGTTGAATAAGCGTATTCATCAATGGCAGTATCTTAGTTAAAGTAATGTGACATATTCTAAGTTGATGCCAGTGTGAAAGCAACATAAGCTGGTATAACTGCAACATTCGAACTGAAGTTATAGTAAATAAATATTTCGCTTATGCCCTGTAGAAATAGATTAGAAGAAAAAAAAACATTGGTATGCTACATGCTCATGAAATTCAAAAACAACAAACGTGTAACGCACACGCTGAATCAGTATCAAATCTATAATATTGGGTGAGTAATATATTGAAGTAGCTGGCTTAGATTTCCAATGATTCAAACATTTTAGTCTACTTCGCTCCAGACAAATTGCACTTCAGTACATTTCATTAACTTGTTTTGTTCCAGTTCAGTACTTATCAGTGAATAGTCAAAATTCGGTCATACATTCTTTATTTTTGCACTCATTTCAATCGTACAATCCAGAAAAGCTTGGATCCCAACATGCACTTTCTTCTGCCCAGTAGTCAGTCTGCACTTGCCTCAGCACTTTGTTTATGTGTTATCAGCTACACTCCTGTTGCATTTGCCCTTGCACTACCAAGTCATTCAGCAACCTGAAGTTACCTCAATAATAAACTATAGCTTGGCCAATGTTAGATTCAGTTGATGTAAAATCAAAGCTTGCTATCTATTATATTACATGAAAGCTCGATCTTCATATAAAGATCTTTCTGTTTCGTTTTTGTCAAAAAAACATTATGCTGACACATGTCCATAAAAATATATCAACGGTGGTAAAAGTGAGTCCTACATATATGTATGTCACTTGGTTTCTTACAATAATGTAACTTACACACACTCTTAGAGATTTACAATTTAAAACTTCCTCGATGAATGCTAAAATTTAATCAACTTGAAGTTTTTTTAATGTACTTGCTAACATTACTGTCAACTATACTCTTCATTATCTATATGTTATCAATTATATTATATGAAAGCACAATATTCATCCGTAGGCTTTTCGGTTTTAGTTTTCTCAGAAATCTCACATGTAGTCATGTGTCATGGAAGTTTAATTGTCTTAATTTTGTCATTATTTTTACTTATAACATGGATTTCTTAAAAGAATTTTAATGGACTCGTAAATATTTTGTTGATTATCATCCTATTACACAATTTATTATATCTATCTATCACATAATGAAAGTTTAATTGTATTAAATTTGTCATAATTTTTTCTTATTGCATGTATTTCTTAAACGAATTCTAATGGACTCATGAATGTTTTGTTGATTAACTCCTATTATACATCTATTATATCTATTATGTCTATTATATTGTATGAATTGTATAAATCACAATATATGACTTTTTGGGTACTTGCTCCTTATTCAAACCAAACTCAAGTACTCATCCCTCATTGATTTGAGTTAATAATTAATAACGGTCTTATTTTAACTTATCTCCCATAATTACCCATTTATTATATCTATTACCTAATGGAAGTTTAATTGTCTTACATTTGTCATACTTTTTTCTTATTGTAGGCATTTCATAAACGAATTCTAGTGAACTCATATTATTATTTTTTGATTATCTCCTATTATTATACATTTATTATATTGTATGAATCATGTAAATCACAATCTATGACTCTTTGTGTACTTGCTCCTTATTCAAACCAAACTCAAGTACCCATCCCTCACTGATTTGAGTAAATACTTAATAAAGGTCTTATTTTAACTTATGTCCCAATTAATAGAGAAAACTAATCTTGAGTAATGCACAAAATGGCATTACTTTCTACCTCTTCATTTCCAAACTCTCTAATCGCAGCTTGCTTTGTATTTTCAATTACCATAATTACTATATATCTTACGTCTTTAGTGCTAAAAGATTATCTCATAGTAATTAAAGTTCTCTCAATACGAATGATAATTCTAATCCTTACAGTATAGGGTTCAAATGTGCTCCCCTTTCCTGCAGTAGATTCCTTAAATATCATGTATCTTCCATCCCTAATTTTCGCATGTTGATTTTTCTTTTCTTTTCATTACATTGTTTGTGAGTTTTTTCTCTTTTCTCGATCGTTTTTAGACTCTACCTCCTGAGTAAATCAATATCTATGGTTTATCGTTAAAGATCACCTATCTTGCTATTTTCTCCCTATGATTTGTTATATGCTAACTCTAATCCTTAAGCAATTTCATTTGTTTATTAAAATCAAAAGAAAATTTCAAAATTATGAAAAGTGATAACTGTAGACTAAATTATGGCTTTTTTGTAGATCATCTTGGGTTATGCACCAAACATATATGAAGTCTGGACAAAGCGAATATCAAAAGTTGCAAGGAAAAATCTTAGGGAATTTAGTTGTAAGTTTCAGGTCAAGGCTTTGATTCATGTCCTCGATTTTACTACTATGTTAGCATATGATTATTGTTTTTTCTGGAATTTTATTGACTAAAATTAATTTTATTTCAGGATGAACACAAATGGATTGATTAAATAAAAAAGTAAACTCACTTAGATATATGTGATAACTAACACTGAATTTTTGCTGCACCTTTTATAACAGTTTAGAGCCATAGATTTTTTATTTTGTTTGACATGAAAATTGACATTTATTTTTATATTAATTAAATTATCTATGTGTAGTATGATGATTAGGAGAAGCTTGAGTTCTATATATCGATTTTTATATTTAATAAAACATACTAGAATATTATTCTTATACCAAGTTTTTCACTTAAAAAAAATGTTGATTGATCATCGACCGAGGGTTGAAATACAATATACCTGTTAACTTCACAATTGTATGAATTTAATGACAGAGTTACAAGGTAACATTGTTAACACTACCCCATCAATTTGATTTTTTATGTGCATTTTCTTTTATGTTGTTAGTGAAGTGCTTTCTCCTTTGGCGGAAAAATAGTAGGAATCTAATTGTTTTTTTTTCTACGGCTATTATATTTTAAGCTTCTTTAACATGAAAATAATGATGGAAATGTATATATACTTTGTGTTTTTTTAAAAAAATTTCATTTATGAGTTTAGTCCGCTACTTAACCCTTTGGGTTCATGCATATGACAGGTTGCTATATAATATATGTACACATTGGTTTATATTGCATCATTCTTTTCTTTGGGATAATTTATGCTTTCCACGGTATGCATGATTTTTTGTTTTGATTTGATCTCTTTTTGATAAATTTTAGACATTGCTGCTTTCATTTTATTGTTTAATTTTCATAATTGGAATTTAAGGCTTTTTTTCATATTGCTACTTCACAAAGATCATTTTTTTTAAAATACAACTGCACTTTTCTAGAAAACCCAACAAGTAGATTTTTTTTTATATATATAATGGGTATGAAAGTATGCACTACAAGTTATGACTATATTTTGTGCTATATGGTAGAAGTCACTAGAAAGTTTTGGAAAATATTTATCGAGATGGTAATTGGAGATCACTTATTTCTTTGCTTAGTAAGAAAAATCATATTTTGAACTGTGGTTTGCAAAAGCATCCCAAATTGAAATGAGACAAAAGTTAATGGTATTATGAGCATATATATGACATATGCTTTGATTAGGCAATGGTTCAAGTTACGATCAAGAGAATATTGTATGTTTCTTACTAGCTTAAATCGTCTTTGCTACCTATATTGAATAATTGATGTCTTTAGGTTTTGTAAAGTAGAAGATACCAAAATAACTTGATCATTTCTCACTTTGAAGTTATTTTTGTAAAGTAGAAGATACGACTCAATAATATGATGTGGAAGCGTGTAAGATGATCAAAAATAACAAAACATATAATAACCACATATATAAGCGAGATTTCACTAGAATGCAAATTCAAGTTTGATATTTTCTCACTGTATTTTCTTTCATATTATTTTAATGAGTGGTCAGATATACATGTCCGCATTAGTCATTATCAGTTCAACAACAAAATACATCAATTTAAATTATGTAATTAAATCAATTGCTTTCAACAATTGATTATGAGAGTAACATCACAGTGAAATAGATTAAGAGATCTATAATCTACTCTACACGTATGTCTACCCATATCCTTTCATCTACATACAAACATTTCTACTGGCTATGTTAGCTCATATAGATTTACGCTAAACATAAAATTAAAAATCAAAACCTTACTACTCAAGAAACATAATTTATTAACTAAATCAACTAACATTATGACTACCATACTCTTTACTTAATCATGTCTACTACATGTACTTCCATCTATTTATTTTTTCAATCATTGTTTACGAAAATATTTCTTCCCCCTAAAAATTTGTGTACCTGTTTTTATTCCAACGTAAAATCAACTACAAAAATAAAGATACTAAGTGGTAGTTTTGTCAAACGCTCCGGTTAATATTTACATCCATCGCAATTCCAATGCAGGCGACCAAAACCTTTTACCGACCTACTCCCATCATTATTCTATTCTTTCAACCATAGCATAAACATAAACTAAACACTATCCGTGTGCGAAGCACGGGATACTCACTAGTTGTTGGGGGACTATATACCACGTGACTTTGACTCTACTAATAGCGATATACCGCTTGATGATATTGTGCAAGAAGGATTCTCCAATTAGGACTATCTTGTCGGGATTTTCTTAATTCTGAGGCGAATTATTTGGAAATTTGAGAACATTGTCGCACTAGGTGGAAGCTTATAGGAGGCTTGCCAGTATAGTTTGTTGACGAAATGCTTTGTTTCAAGTTACTTATGGTAGAGGGAAAAAGATGTGCACTAGAACTTGACCCCTTGATCATGATGGAAAGCTCCTTATTGTCACCACTTGGATTCCGTCTGTTAGCCGTGCTAGAGAGTAGATATTATCTATTCCAATCTGGACACATCTCACACATATTCTGATGGTTCTTCAGACTTTAGTTGGACTTAGTGGGATAGCCCGTCGAAAGGATAAGCTCTAGTATTTCGACCCTAGCACGAACATCTAAAGAGCATTTCGACCCCAGCACGTCAAAAACAGCTGGAAGCTTGACATTGCCTTATATGCCACTCTTTTGGTCACACATATTCTGATGTTTGTAAGCTTGCTAGTGATACATCCATTTTGGAAAAACTTCCCTTTCTCGTCTGCATCTTAGGACATGGTTCCAAAATATGTTCAATCTCATCCTACAGCATGTGTGATACACCTATTATATCAGATATTCCCACAAACGCTACTGCTTACCCCACTTACGTGCACATGACTAGCTACTTCTAAGATTATTACTCCTTCTGTTGATCGTATTGTCGAGCAACCGGTTTCTGCTGAGATACATGCTTCCATTGTTGAGTCTCCTACTTGTTTAGACGTACTTTCCGTCCCCATTGTTTGGAGCCCCTTTGATCAGTCCTCGCAGCATTCGTCTTCTAGCATGAGGTATACTCTGAAATGTCAAGTTTTCTACAAGTATGTTATTAGTGAGGGTGATACTATGCGCCTCATTACCAACCTGTAGATGGCAACATTGTCCTTTATTCTTTGGTGAGTATGGTAAGAGTAACTCTGCGCTGTTAGCTGACCTTTGGTGGGACAAGAAACTTGCTTATGGTCCCGACTCTGTTGGCTATGAAACCTCTCACATTGTTCTTTGATTAAAGATGGTTCTTCTTTTGTTTAAAGAAACCGGTCTTGACATGTAGTAGTCTCGCCTCCTTGCTAAACTCATATACTTATTTCTGGATGTCTCTTTCATCCTTTCTTCTTGTTTTTCTTTTGTTTTTTCCCTTTTTATAGCTGCTTCTGTTTATGTACAGAACACTTTCCCTTCAATTTAGTAATTAAAGTGGTTCTGCCACTATAAACCTATCTTGCAACCCAAAACAAAATTTAAATTAGGACGAAAAAACTTCAAAACTAAATTAATGACACTCTTGATTTTACTTATTAGATATCATTTTGATTTTATTATTCAATGCTTAATATGAATTCACTAGCTAAATAAATCACGCCACTAGTATATTGTGTTTCATTAATGATACAATAAAATAATTAATGAAATTGCACACATGTATCTACCAAAAAAGAGGAAATAAATTATATAGGCGGATGTGGGCCATGTCGGGATAAACAAAGCAAGATTAGAATATAAGTATATAATATTTAGGATTAACTAAATTCACTTATATAGTCGTACTCATATCTAATTTATCATTTTTTTACATTTTTTAAAATTTAGTGAATTTGAACTTGATCTAAACATTTTGATTAAAGTGAGCGTCCTCTTTACGTGGAAGGAACTGAGGATATGAATAGAAGCATATAATGAAACCGAATCGTATCCTTATTGTGCAAGCATAAATCAACAAATTAATTATATTGTAAGACTTTTTTTTTTTTTTGAAAATGGGATATTGTAAGACTTTGAAATAAGTCAATGTACTTATTACTTGTTGGGGATAGCTATTTGAACATCAAATTGGACACAAACCAAGAGACACAAAGCCTCGACATTTGAATCTTTTTGTCCTAATATGAGGAAGTGGAATTCAGAGGGAAATCCAATGGTGGATATTAACTGTGTCACCAATTGTGTCTAAATTTTGTGTTTAAATAGACTTTCCCTTACTTATTTATTGACTAATTTATTAGATGCAAAGTAAGAATCTTAAAGCTAAATCAACACTAGAGGTGGATGAATAAAGTTTAATGAATAGCCTTACCGAGAAAATTAACGTTTAATGAATTTTACGTATCTTTTCTATTTTATATTAAGCAATTCAAGCTTGATGATCACATATGCAAACATAAACAAAAATAAATAGAGAAAATAATAGGTAAAGAGTTAGCAAGAGCGTATTATGAATTTTTATACTAGTTCGAAGTTACCATCTAATCATGTACAATTTCTTATACATATTTCTTTTCAAAATCAACTTTCAATAAAACCTTGATTTCAAGATTACGAGATTCTAAATTTTCAAGGCTCTAGTTAAGCCCAGTGGATTCATATAGGACACCACCATTCCTATTGGATTCAAAAGGGATACTAAGCACACTTATTTAAAAATTGAAATGGAAGTTGAAATCGTTTTTAAACGAGATTTTAAATGTTTTATAAAATATGTTTTGAATGTAAATCGACGAAATCTATTATATATAATATAATGACCGAAAATGATGTTATTTGATTTTGAAGTAAAAAGAATGAAATAAAATTTCAAATGGTAATTGAATAACTTATAATATCTATAAATTATTTCGGAAACGTTTTTGATTATATTTTAATTATTAATCGAATTCGGGCATGAATAGAACGCGTCGCACAGCGCCCGTTCACGAATGTCAACCCATAACTTCGAATTGACGTAACGGTAGATCCGACCATCGAATTCTCCTGGAACCGGACCCGTTGGGTTCGTATCGAAAAGATCTTTCAAATAAAAATAAAAGGCTTAAAATCCAACGGTTAGATTTAAAATATATCCAAATCAATTTTTGAAAAGGTCGATATGGATGTAGTTCAATGGCCGATATTGAAAACCGACTATAAGCGCCTTAATATAATTATTAAAAATATAAATAAATTATATAAAATCATAATAAGTGATTTGAAACGATTTTGGATGAAATACTCGAAGTTTGAAATGATAAAAGATATTTTTATCTAAATAAGTTGTTTATCACCTAGAATAGAAAACTGAATAGAATTATAATGGTTTTAATATAACCAGAACTTTCCAATGTATGAATTGGAATGGATTTGAATGGAAATTATCTTCGGATATTTCGGTATTGGATTCTAGATTATATGAATATCGTTAAGGAATTTGAAAGATATATATATCGTTATTCCCAATACGATATATGTTAGTTTCAGAATTTGATGTTGAATATAAGCCGATATTATTCCTATTCGGAGCCTTTTATTTAACATTAAATTGGATTTTGGGTTTGTCATGAATGATATCTTTAATAATACCGTTCTTAAACCCAGTTGAGAATGGAATAAATTTTTAATTAAAGTTAATGAAGTTTTCCAATTAATAAATATAATTGGAGTAAAATAGCAGTTGTTTTTGGGTTTATTGTGAACGATGCTTTCAATAACATTAGTTATTTAACCCAATTATTAATGAAGATATGATTTGGAATTTATAAATCTTTAGTTAATATTTAATGAAATTTTCCAGAGCAAAGTTTTTCAATTTAATATATTAAATTGGAACTAAATGGGGTTCGATTTAGTAGTAATCGAGATGAGCTTATGTAAAGGAAGACCGTTACTATTTATGGAATTTAAAAGGCTTTGTCGTTATTCCACTTATAGTACCAGTCTAATATGGAAATTCTAACTGATTGTGATTATTCTAATTTACGTTAAAATGCCATATTAATGGAAGATCATTTTGGGTCTATCGCGAACGGTGTTTTAAATGACATTCGTTCTTTAACCCAGTTAAAGACAGTATTAATTTCCTAAAGTTGAATAATCATTAAGTAATGATTTTTGGGATTAAAACTAAGTTGGTGTTTTAAATAATTTTTAATTAGATTGAAATATGAACGAGGTAATTAAATTTACCAAATTCAAGAAATATTCGAGATGGAGTACCACCAGTTTTACTACAGGTGATAGTTAAATATTTAATTAGATTTGGAATGTCATATGGTAATTAAATTTACCGATGACACAATGGGTGTAAGATCTGGAGTACTACCAGTTTTGCTCCACGGGACGAATAGGTTGGGATTGGGATATTAAAATGATGATTACTTCAGTAAGACTCGATAACCCCGACTAGTTTTATAAACCTTAATCTGGTTTATATTGTGAAAAGATATTATAAATTTTTTTGAAATGGTTTCCAAGGAATGGATTAAACAATGTTTAAAAGAGATAATCTTTGATAAAATTATTGGCACCTTTCCCAAGGATAAGAATATTTGAATATAAGAATATTCTGGATTGGAATGAGGCATATGATGTGTTTTTATATCATTTGATTATGAGACATGCGAGTTATTCGGAAAGACCGGGTTTAACTCATTCTGAATAACTGTTACGAGGACTGAAAGTCGAAGATTTGAAGACGGTGGTTGATGACTGGAGATCTTCACATTGTTAGTATGATTACTGATGTCTCGATTGGGTTGTACACCTAAGATGAGGTAATAAGTGGTGATCATCCAGACGTACTTGGTGATCGACTGGACATGCGAGGGCCTCTCTCCTGTATTGGACATATGGGATGAGGAATAAGGTTCCTTCGGTTTCGTTCAGACTTGCAAATGGATTGCATGTCTGACATTGTACTTCACGCTGTATTCATTGATCTCTACTAGATATATGTCTGTTTGGTGGCGGAGAATTTATTCTCTTTGCTTAACACCCTTCTCTGAGACATACGAGCTTAAACGTAATATATTGATAGAAATCAATGGTATGGTATGGATTGATATTGCGGCATGCTAAGATGCAATGATCAAGGCTTTTGTTGTAAAGTAGCGCTTTGTGGTTAATGATCAAGCATAGATTTAATATAGCAAAGCTTTGTGTAGTGTTAATTTGCGAGCTTTACACCCCGGTATGAACCAAAAATGGGATGAAGGACAACAGAGAAATAAAGGACGGCGTTCCCTTCTAGCTAGAAGTGATGTCATGGTATGGAGCCCGTACATTTTACTTATGTGGATGTTGGATGATGGAAAGCGAGGTACCTCGGATTTGGCCGCACAAAGGCCCTTAATAGTCGACATACTGACTAAGATTGCGGTCCAATTAGGCCGAGGAACGTACGGTTCAGGTATTACTAATTAGCGGCGGCTGGCCAACTCTGCATGATCCTAGGAGCACATGCGTATGAGTCTTAGACGTCTTACTACAGATGCTCTGAATCGACAGACGGAGATCCCTTGCCTTGGTTCATAGATGGAAACCGAATTTCTAATATGCGATTTTACGGTTTTAGTTGTATACTATCGGCGTCATAGTGGTATGGGACATTCATGTCGTCTACGATTTATACATTTATATTTGAAATTGATTTCTGCACTATGCACTAATAATAATAAAAGATAAATTTTGCGTATCAAGCATATTTGGCCACTATAAGGTTAAACCCTATCCTTTAGTTTATGTTGCATTGTGTGATGGGACCTGAGTATTTTAATGGCTCCTGTATAATCTGTCTCAGCATCTTTTTCTCCTGTATAATCTGTCTCAACATCTTTTTCATTTTGTTTTTGTAAATCTAATACAAGATTTCCCTGATCTTGTTGTTCATTTACTTTGAGAGTCATGTGCGGTAGAAATACCAAACCAAATACGACGAGTAGTGGGATCCTGAGCTAAACCTTGGAAATATTAATGTCATAATGCCTTTCAAATCCTCCTAGCCATTATCCTACTGCAATAATTCTTGCTAAGAAGAATGCCCATGTTGTGGCAATTCCACCCAGAAGGTAATGCGTTACTCCTTCAGCACATCCTTGTACAATGCTCAAGGCTCTAGGCTGTGATCCGATCCGCAAGGACCATGATTGGGAATTGTTTGATCGTCTTTCTCCGAGGAAGAAGCGAAACATAATCAACTTGAATTCGGGACAGCTATTCGAAATCTTAGGGAAAGACTTGATTTGTTATCTCATGTCTGCTTTTCATGTTTGTTACCCTGAAATTTTCTTGTCTTTCTCGAATGATAAGGAGAAAAAGAAGATTGGATCCAAAGAAAATGCCATTTTGGAGTTTTATCAACAATTTTCTTGTGTCGGTGGGGATCCGGTATTTTTTGAGTCCCTATGTAAGGAATTACAAGAATACCAGCTACAGTACCTATTAGCCAAAGAGGAATCCTTCCAGTAGTATCGGCCATTTCCTCTACTTTCCTCCACATTTCATCAAGTAGTCATACTATAGACAAAAACAGTGATGGATAATTATGAAGATGATATCCTTCCGAAACCCGTGGGCCTTCTACCTCCACACGACATTGCTCCGTCAGGCTTTCGCCCATTGCGGAAAATTCCCCATTGCTGCCTCCCATAGGAATCAGGGTCGTTATCAAGATTCAGTCTCCGGTTCATATTTCGTCGACCAATCCTTCCTAATTCACATTTTTATTGAAAAAAATTCTTTTGTAATTCCTCACATAGGGACTCAGAAAATAACGGATCCCCACCGACACAAGCACCTATTTAATCATTGGTTGAGATCGGTTGACTTTGTATACTATTCCGTTGTAATTGTAAATAAATAAACGATCTTATCGCAGATCCATTGTAATCTTGAAATTTTCGCATGGGCTATTCGTAGAAGTGGTATACTATTAAGTTTCGTACGTGATGTGACACCTATGCCACATAATGGATGTAGAGCTCCCAAAAAAAGACGTGTTTCCCCTTCTTTTATTTTTACATCTAGGATCTGAACTATATTATTGATAATAATAGGAACTGAACATTATGGCAAGAAAATGTTTGATTCAGAGGGAGAATAAACGCAGCCATTTCGTTTTGGGTTAAGAAGATGTGAAAGTGTGTTTCTCTCTATAAGAATAGTGCGTTCTGAGGTGTGAAGGGGGGCCCTCCACTAAAATGGGTTGGAACGCTTGTATACCCAATCTATGCAGGGTAGGTGCTCTATTCAACAATACAAGATGCCCCTGCATAACTTCTTGAAGTATTACCCATACAGTCGGTTCTTTTTCCCGAATTTTCCTTTTCGCAATCACGATGTTAGAAATAATATGTTGTCTAATTAGACCACGAATTACAAATGTTTGGAAAAGCTCTAATGCTATTTCTCGAGGTAACCCACATTGATGTAATGAAAGTGAAGGACAGACGACAATGACGGAACGTCCCGAATAATTGACCCGTTTACCAAGCAGAGTCTCATGAAATCTTCCATCTTTGCCTTCAATTACATCTGAAAATGATTTGTAAACTTTATTATGACCATCCATCATTGGTTGTCCGCATATCCCATTATCAAGAAGTGTATCCACAGCCTCTTGTACTAATTTTTCCTGACACATTACTAATTCTCCTGGCGTAGACCTACTTGTTGCCTTCTAATTCCTTAAGGGGGTTTATCTAAAAGATTCGCGATATAACTAGGAAGGCGTTTCAAATACCACACATGAGTTACTGGACATGCAAGTTTGCCCCATTTTCTCCTCCGATCGAGATATCCTCTGTTTCGCCCAAGAAATATTGTATTGATTGAAGAATCAATCATGCGTAGCGTGAAGTTAAATTAGATTAATTTAGATTGAGGAGCAATATTCTTAATTAGAAGAATTTATGGTTAACTTGGACTAAAGACTAAAAAAATGGGGTATCCAGGCTCTGCTCATAAAATACCAAATGGGTAATAGTAATATATGTAGAATTACCGCTTGTAGCTATGCATAGAAGATTCCTCTATTTTATTTATTTAATTAGAGAAGCACTCTTAAACTGCCATGTCAACCATTATAATAAATCCATTGAATAGTTTTTTGGAGACATGAAACGAATTGAAAAAAAAAACTCGTAGCAAAAAGAAGTGGTCTCAGCGGAATATGGAGGTACTTATGGCAGAACGAGCCGATCTGGTCTTTCACAATAACTTTCGACCATCTTTCGATTGGTAATACGAGATATAAGGACCACTACTACAAGCAGTACTACACCTTTGATCGTGAAATATCGATTGCTTGTTGAACCCTGTGAATCACGTGAAAGTCTGAGGAACAACGGGAGATTCGATCTCATAGAGTTCAACTCCCGTTCTCAACCCATGAGTCCGAAGCTTCCTTCGTAACTCCCGGAACTTCTTCATAGTAGCTCCGTTCCATTCCTCATTTCATAGGGAACCTCAAAGTAGCTCTATTTCATTATACCGCGGCTGCTGGCACAGAGTTAGCCGATGCTTATTCCTCAGATCCCGTCATTGCTTCTTCTCTGAGAAAAGAAGTTCATGACCCGTGGGCCTTCTACCTCCACGCGGCATTTCTCCGTCAGGCTTTCGCCCATTGCGGAAAATTCCCCACTATTGCCTCCCGTAGGAGTCTGGGCCGTGTCTCAGTCCCAGTGTGGTTGATCATCCTCTCGGACCACCTACTGATAATCGCCTTGGTAAGCTATTGCCTCACCAACTAGCAAATCAGACGCGAGCCCCTCCTCGGGTGGATTCCTCTTTTTGCTCCTCAGCCTACGGGGCCTTCTTCAAAAAGGTCTAAAGGATAAGCTATATAAGCAATAAATTTATTTTCTTCCCCAATAACGACCTCAATGTGGTAGCATCGTCCTTTGTAACGATCAAGACTGGTAAGTCCATCAGTCTACACAGTTGTCCAGGTACCAGTAGAAGATTCGGCGGCTACCGCAGCCCCTGCTTCTTCAGCGGGAACTCCGGGTTGAGGAATTACTCGGAATGCTGCTAAGATATCAGTATCTTTGGTTTTGTAATCAGGAGTATAATAAGTCAATCTGTAATCTTTAACACCGGCTTTAAATCCAACACTTGCTTTAGTTTCTGTTTGTGGTGACATAAGTCCCTCCCTCCAACTCATGAATTAAGAATTCTTACAACAACAAGGTCTACTCGTATAGGCCTTATACACACAAGCAACGGGGAGCATACAAAGGCTTTGGAATACTATTTCCGGGCATTAGAACGAAACCCATTCTTACCACAAGCTTTTAATAATATGGACGTGATCTGTCATTATGTGCGACTATCTCCACTATAGAAAGAATGAAAAAAGATAAAATTAACTAGTCAATACTAGAAAAAAAAGGCTTTCTACATATGCATCGTTCAAAGCAACGATTTTTACCAGCTGTAGCAAGGAAAGAAACCTCATGATAACAAAAAAGGCCGCTCTACCACTGAGCTACTGAGGAACAACGGGAGATTCGACCTCATAGAGTTCAACTCCCGTTCTCAACCCATGAGTCCGAAGCTTCCTTCGTAACTCCCGGAACTTCTTCGTAGTGGCTCCGTTCCATGCCTCATTTCATAAGGAACCTCAAAGTAGCTCTATTTCATTATATTCCATTTATATCCCAATTCCATTCATTTAATATTTCTTTGGTGTGATTGACATAGGAGATGTCATTCAATCAAAGAAGATGGCATCGTTGACATAAGAGATGTCATTTCTAGTCTATCTCATGTCTGTTTTCGTGAAAAAAGACCAATTGAAGGGGAGAGTTTCTTCAAACAACAAGGAGCTGAGGCAACTATTCAATCAAATGATATTGAGCACGTTTCCCATCTCTTCTCGAGAAACAAGTGGGGGTAAAATAGGAGTCTCTTAATGATATACCCAAAAATTGTTTTGAATTTAGAATTCAATGAAATATCTGTTGGATCTAGATTAACCCTAGAGGGGGTGAATAGGGTTTATCACAGTTTTTAACTGAATTAAAAATCTAACGAGATATATAATAATAAACAGATCACAGAATATAAACAGAAATGCAGAAAATAAATCACACACAGATATACCCAGCTTCGGCAAAAATTCTGCCTACTGTTGCATTCCTAAGGTTTCTACTAGGTGATAGAACAGATCCCGCATACAAGACCATATACACTCGCGACTCTCACTCCTATTCTAACCCTACGCTCAAAACCCTAGATTGATCTAAACCCCTAAATCAGATTTCCCCTAGTTTTACAAACACTAGTAAACTGCTAGTTAAACCCCTAACTGGTTCCCCCTAGATTTTTACAGAATCTATAAACTGTTTTGTCGGTTTACAAATAAATTGAAAAACAAAAACAATGAAAACAATAAAAAAATTAAACCCTTGGTCTTAAGAATATAAGGGTCATCCCCTTTTAAAATTAAAACAAAAACTTGGCCGGCCCTTTGTTTATTTGGTGCGCTCTTTTCTTTTAGCTCGATCACTTTGCTTTCTTTGAACAGAAATGGCGGCAGCTCCTTTGAACTAGGGTTTTCTGCTTCGTCCCTAAATCGATCTATGAATTGATGTCGTGATTCTTATGATTTCTCCAATGGTTCGAGTTTCTCTCTCTCGATCGATTAGTTGGCAGATCGGATCCCAGTAAAAAAGTGAGTTTTCTGAAATTACTTTATACTTGAAATTTGCGTTTTTGGATTCGAACGAAATTGTGAGTTTTCTGAAATATCTTGTTTTAAAAATTGCTTGAATTGAGTTTGTGGGTTTCGATATATCTGTTGCCAGTGATGATATGGTGCTTAAGTAGGATTTTAAAATCCTCAATCACTCTGATTTCCTAAGTGGCTCGATCTGATTGCTGCGTGTTTCCTCTTTTGATTTGTTGCCTGATTTTGCTCTACCTTGAATGTGTGATGATAAAGACTGGAAACAATTGATTTCGAATTTATTTCTTCCAAGAAACTTGCTTGCCCCATTTTAAAATGTTCCCAAATCTGTTTTGCTTGATTGAAACTGCTGTAAGTCACTCTGGGAAAATCGAAATCTAAAATGATTTCTTTCCTTGTTCGAAATTCCATATTTCTGGAATAATAAAAAGCACAAAAAAATATTTGTGTCCCTTTGGAATTAATTGAATCATTTTCTGGAAGATAGTAAAGTTTTCCAAAAAAAAAAAACTTGTGTGATTGCTCAATGAACTTGGATGGCTTTATACACTATTCTGGACGTTGGCAGAAACAAAAATCGATTTTCATAATTAATGTTTGCCAAATGTATCCTCTTTGATTGCATAGATGTTTTCTTGGTTGATTTCTGGAAGTTGATGATAATCCTTCATTTCTGCAAGCATTTCATATCCATATATTGATTTGTACTGCATCATGAATGCATTTTGAAAAACCATATTTCATATTTGCCAAAAAAACATTTTTGTGAAATCTGATTTTCTTGATATTCACTTGTCTATTCTCAAACCTGTATGCACCAACCCATACCAGTGATATGCTGCTACATGTGTTGTGATCTTTCATGCTCTTTGTTACACTGCACTCATGTTAAATATGCTGAACCATTCTGTGCTTGCCTCACCATAAACTGCTGTGTAATCATATTAGTGCATTGCTGAACTGTTTAACTTTGACATGCATGTGCATACCCTGTTTTGAAAGCACTTGAGTCATGTTGTACATTTCTGAACCATGCTGCTAGCCTTATTTGTGCACAATACTGAACCATCATCCCATGCACTCTTTACATATGCCATGTATACTTACATTATTGCTGAGCCATGATTTTTGAGCTGATTGTTTTGCACTGATCAGTTTAGCTGCTGAACCACTTCATGCTTGGCCTTGTTTTTGACTAGCCTGATCACTTGTGCATTCATGTTCAAATATTTTGTAGCTCCATCACCATGCTTTTGCATCTCTGTTTTGGCCCGGTCTCATCTGTATTTACTGTGTGTGTACTACACTGTTGTTGCTTGTGCTAACATGCATGTATTATTGTTGCTATATTTGATGACCATACACTTGAAACTGCCATGACACTTTGTTGCAGCATCACTTGCTGTCCCGACTATTTGGGCTGCACTTGTGTATTTTTTGCCTTGATCATGTACCGTTGAAACTGTCTCGACCAATTTGAATTTGTTGTTGACTTTGAAAGCTATTCCATATTGATCATTTACATGCTGCCTTATATTAGTGCCATGCCACTATTCATTTTTGCTTTGCCCCTTGCTCGACCATGCTATTGTCTTCATGAATTTGTTGTGCCATGCTTTTTCATCATTATTGTTAACTGTTGGCATTTATCAATTCTTCGTTGGGCACTCTTGCTGACATGTACTCGACCAGTTGATGTTGTGTTGACTTGTTTTCATGTGCACTGAATCGAGATGGTCCACGTGGCTACTCCAAAGCTGTATACACTGATTGGCGAGGCAGTGCACACGTGTATTTATACACTTGTGTATTTGCAGCCATCAGAAAATTTCCTATCCCTATGCTATACATACACAAATTGACTAGACACAGATGAATCAGATCAAGTCATGAAAAATGATGAGAAACACACTAAAAAACCGAGGCAAATAAAAAAAAATTAAAAATAAAATTTATATTCGCGTGTATTTTGTTTTATTCCTGTTGCAGTGTACTGTGTGTGTTTCTATTTTATATGCCAGGTAAGCAGAAGATGATGACTGGACTGACTGTGTAAAGATAGAAGACTAAAGATTGACAGAGACATGTATATAAGAATATATGTATATGAGAGAATATATGTATATGAGAGAGAGTGTATGTTTGTACAAATGAAACTGTAAATGAGTCAAAGAATGTAATGTAATGAATTATATATCAGTGATGTGTTCAAATAGTGAAGTTGTAAATTTGTACTGTTTAAATGTTGAAATAAAATATTATATTCAAATAAAATACTGTGTAAATATTTGAATTTCTGTACAGTCGTATTTTATTTAAATATAAATATTATATTCTTGTTTGTGATGTAGAATAACAGTATAGTAACAAACACATTTGAAATAACTTTTATTTGATTGTTATCATCAAACAAAAATCATATAATTGTGTATACAACACCGTTATATACAACAATCTCCCCCTTTTGATGATGACAAACAAATAAAAGATTTTGATCACAATAAATGTGTTTGACAGTGAAAAGTTCCCCCTACAACAAAAACTCCCCCTATAACTGTGAATGAGTGAAACAAAATGAAAATTGAATAGAATTTCAAAATTAAAAATATTTATGGAACATTCACTCATAAATTAAAATATCAACCCATTCTCCCCCTTTTGTTATCATCAAAAGGATACAGAATTTTAAAATTTAGATGAAAAAGGACTAAAAATATAATTTCAGCATAAGAGGAGGGACGGTTATCATAAATCTCAATTAGTCAAACAAAAACCACAATATTCTAAGAACATGTGGCATATTTCACATTGCAGAACGATGGATTTACAATGAATTTTATAAAAATGGAGAGAGTTACAAAAATATGATTTCCAATTATTAAAAAAAAATTAAAAAATTTAGCACAAAAACAGTGATGGCTTTGGACTATAATCAATCAATCAATTTAAGTGACAAAATCATATAATCTCAAATCCCAAAATCTATCAATCAACAAATCATAATACATCATAAAATTTCAACATATTTCACAGAATAGAATATGGATTGATAGGCTGGTTTTTATACACCAAGGAGAATTTCATATAAAAGTTTATTTAGCATTTTCTTTTTCTTTTTCTTTTATTTAAGAGCACACTGACCACGCATAACCAGATCTTGGATTTTTAAATGAGGTCAGTCGCAGCTTATATTATAAGTTGTGTCATAACCATGCATAACCAGAGCTTGGATTTTTAAATGAGATTAGAGACACACTTATGTATTAATTATATATTTTATCATTTTCAGCTTTAAATAGAAAAACTCCTCGGTGTATAAAACCAATATGAATGATAGAAATGTGGTAGATACAGAAATGGACTGTGAAATAAATTTCTAAATTAATTATATTATGAAATATGATCAACTGTACCGAGATCATTGAAAATTTTCAATTATCGCTAATTTTGAATAATAACATGGTCCAATTTCTACCATAAATAATTCCAATGTTTATTCAAAAAGATTTAAAAAAAACTCTCCATATTTATATAAAATCATAATGGATGGTAGAAGGATGATAGATAATGAAGATGGTCATGAAATAATTACCAGTTCATAGATATTATAATAAATATTCAACCATCATGAAATTAAAAATAAAATTTCCTCTTGTTGTGAAATATATTGCAGTCACAATTCATCACAATTTAAAAATCTGTAAATAATTTTGATGAATTATGAGTACAGTTCAATTTGGATATAGATTTCAATTTCTGAATGAATAATCAATAAATAATCTTAAAATTGAAAATCAATTACAAGAGGGATATGGAGATTTATACAGAACACGAGGGAAAAAATTGTACAAGGAAAAAAGAGTGTGTGGATCTATACAAGGTGAAGATTAGAATCTAAGTACAGATGAGTGATACAAATATAAGGCACTTCTGATACCACTTGGTGTCTCTATTAATGAAAAATGTAACAAGATACTGAAGACAACCAGGATATCACGGACAAATAGAATGTTAGTCACAAAGCCCAATCAGATAAGATAACAGATTATGCACATGTATCAGAGCAGCAATTAGATCAAAAACAAGTAATTTCCAAAATATTTTCAAACCAATATCAGAGCAACACAAGAATCAGTTCAAATCAGACTTGTCAGAATGATGGTCACAAAAGATCATTCATGATCCAAGATTAAATAAACAGATATTCAAACCAAATAATCATGAAATAACAAAGAATTTTAAAACCATATTTTCAAAGAAATTTTCAGAAGTATTTCTGACAAGCCCAAAGAAAAAAATTCAGATCATTTACATCAAGTTTGATAGATATTCATGATACAAAATAATATATTTGAAATCACTTGAATCAATGTTAAGTTTTGAGATATAATGAATTAGTCACACAATGTTGATAATTTCAAATTTAGGAGGTGTGTGACATTCAAAATATCAAGAATTTCGGATGATTTCAAATAAACAAATTTCAACCATACTGATCATGAATACAAAATGAATTTCAAGATGTATCACTGAGATTCGAGACAGATCAAAAAATATCCAAGCCAATCTGAAAATTAATGAAATTATCATGACTGATAAATAGCAATGTGCTGTAATGAGTATGAATTTTCAAGTTTTTCTAATGAATTAGAAAAAAACTCAAAACAGCAAAGGTGTGTGAAATTCCATTAAATTTTCAGATCTTCAAAATTTTAGAATTCAAATTAACAGTGTTCAAGATATGACAAGAATACATCAACACTGTTATGAATTCAGAAAATAGAAAAAAAACTTCACAACAATTTCAGATATATACAAAGTTATAATTCAAGATCTGGAAGACATCAAATTTTTATTCAAATATACCAAATTTCCAGAAGATCATGAATACTTCAAATGGAAGTTAAGAAAGCCCAAGAAGAAAAGAAAATATAGCAGTGTCAAATCAAAAAACAAAAAAAAGAGGTAAAAGAGGAAATAAACAAAAAAAAACTTACAAAGATGAGGTTAGAAATTATACCTGAAAACGATGTAAACCAGAATCTCGAACTCATCAAGAATGGCTAAGAAACATATGCTGGATAGCTTCAAGATGTGGAACGATATTTGATTCTTCTAGATTGTCGTTCCTTAGCCAGATTCCAATACCTAAACATTTAAAGGATCGAGTGGTCTAACAAAGATTGTTTTTCCACTCATAGCTATGTGTCGAACTTTCGGTACCCACACTTGTTTGTATAACAAACCATCAGAATTTCCTTTGTACCCTTAGGAACCCAAAACTGTTTGAATTTAGTAGAAGTCAATTTATTTTCTTTTGGGGTCCAAGAATGTTTAAACGGATTATTATCAAACAAATTCACATCTCGCTTTTGATTTAAAAATCCTTTGAAATTGTTAGAATTCAAATTTTCAAAACAAACATTTCCAAATTGATTAAAAGGATTTTTATAGTCTTTTGAACTTCTCTTTTCAATAACATCAAATTTTCCAAAGCCGAGTCCACTTTTATTTCCTGATGGAAACTGATTTTTCAACAACATATTTAAAGATTTTTCACCGTTAGAAAATTTAGTCAATTTTGTGTAAAGTCGTTGAATTTCAGTTTTAAGATCACTGTTTTCTTTCATTAAACCCGAACAACAATTTTTAGTGTTCTTACGTCTTTCAAAATCAGATTTCAAAACCAAATTTTCATCATTAAGCAATTTAATTTTGGTTTGAGACTCAGCAATTTCAAATTAAAAATGTTTTCGATTCTCAGACTCAAATTTCTTGAGTTTTTCAATCTTAATTTCTAGCTCATTCAGAACAGACTCAGTTTTCAACAGGCTTTGATTTTCAGCAAAAATATATTTGGAATTTTCAGTCGTTTTAAAATTTTCAAATTCTATTTGCAAATAATTGTCTGTGCTTTCAAGCTCTATCTTGTTCTCTTTTAAAATCAGAATTTCATTCTCAAATTTTTGAATATTTTTATTTTGACGAACAAGATTATTTTTCAAATTTAAACAATTTTTGCAATTAGAATTTGAAGACTTCTTAACGTTTTTGAGTTTTGATTCCAAAAGATTAATTTTGCAGATCAACTCAAGCTTCTCAGATTTCAGAATTTTATTTTTAGATTTTAGATTCTCAACAGATTCAGATAAATCATTTACAAGATGAGTTAAATTTTTATAAGAAAGATCTTTTGATGAGTCAACATCTGAATTTCCATCTGTACAACCTGTTAAGCCCAAATCTGAAACTGAGTTGACATTCTGGGGTTTTGAGTAGTTGTCTTCTTTTCCATGTAGCGTGTTAAGAGTTGTCCAGATTTCCTGCGCGGTCAAACAATGGGAGATAAGGCTATATTGGACATCATCGATATAAGAATATAAAGTGTGAATAGCACGAGAATTAAATCCCATATCATTTCTACTAACGATATCAAATCCATTAATAACAGTATCCCAACATTTAACATCAACAGATTTTAAATATAACTCCATTTCTAATTTCCAATTCAAAAAATCTGTACCATTAAAATAGATGGAATGCGACTGGAATGACTCTCAGAGGACTGACAACTAGGATGACATATTACTCTAGAGTTAGTGAAATAACCTGCTCTGATACCACTTGTTGGATCTAGATTAACCCTAGAGGGGGTGAATAGGATTTATCACAGTTTTTAACTGAATTAAAAATCTAACGAGATATATAATAATAAACAGATCACAGAATATAGTAGAAACATAAATGCAGAAAACAAATCACACATAGATATACCCAGCTTCGGCAAAAATCTAGCCTACTGCTGCATTCCTAAGGTTTCTACTAGGTGATAGAATAGATCCCGCTTACAAGACCATGTACACTCGCGACTCTCACTCCTATTCTAACCCTACGCTCAAAACCCTAGACTGATCTAAACCCCTAGATCAGATTTCCCCTAGTTTTACAGACACTATTAAACTGCCAGTTAAACCCCAAACTGGTTCCCCCTAGATTTTTACAGAATCTATAAATTGTTTTGTCGGTTTACAAAAGAAATTAAAAAACCAAAACAATAAAAAAAAATAAACCCTTGGACTTAAGAATATAAGGGTCATCCCCTTTTAAAATTAAAACAAAAACTTGGCCGGCCCTTTGTTTATTTGGTGCGCTCTTTTCTTTTAGCCCGATCCTTTCTTTAAACAGAAATGGCGGCGACTCCTTTGAACTAGGGTTTCCAGCTTCGTCCCCAAATCGATCTATGAATTGATGTCGTGATTCTTCTGATTTCTCCAATGGTTCGAGTTGCTCTCTCTCGATCGATTAATAGGAAGATCGAATCCCAGTAAAAAAGTGAGTTTTCTGAAACTACTTTATACTTGAAATTTGCGTTTTTGGATTCGATCGAAATTGTGAGTTTTCTGAAATTTCTTGTTTTGAAAATTGCTTGAATTGAGTTTGTGGGTTTCGATATATCTGTTTCCAGTGATGATATGGTGCTTAAGTAGGATTTTAAAATCCTCAATCACTCTGATTTCCTAAGCGGCTCGATCTGATTGCTGAATGTTTCCTCTTTTGATTTGTTGCCTGATTTTGCTCTACTTTGAATGTGTGATGATAAAGACTGGAAACAATTGATTTCGAATTTATTTCTTCCTAGAAACTTGCTTGCCCCATTTTAAAAAGTTCCCAAATCTGTTTTGCTTGACTGAAACTGCTGTAAGTCACTTTGGGAAAATTGAAATCTAAAAATGATTTCTTTCCTTGTTCGAAATTCCATATTTTTGGAATAATAAAAAGCACATAAAAAACATTTGTGTCCCTTTGGAATTAATTGAATCATTTTCTGGAAGATAATAAAGTTTTCCAAAAAAAAACTTATGTGATTGCTCAATGAACTTGGATGGCATAATACACTATTCTGGACGTTGGTAGAAACAAAAATCGATTTTCATAATTAATGTTTGCCAAATATATCCTCTTTGATTGCACAAATGTTTTCTTGTTTGATTTCTGGAAATTGATGACAAGCCTTCATTTCTGCAAGCATTTCATATCCATATACTGATTTGTACTGCATCACGAATGCATTTTGAAAAACCATATTTGATATTTGCCAACAAAACTTTTTTGTGAAATCTGATTTTCTTGATATTCACTTGTCTATTCTCAAACCTGTATGCACCAACCCATACCAGTGATATGCTGCTACATGTGTTGTGATCTGTCATGCTCTTTGTTACACTGCACTCATGTTAAATATGCTGAACCATTCTGTGCTTGCCTCACCATAAACTGCTGTGTAATCATATTAGTGCATTGCTGAAATGTTTAGCTTTGACATGCATGTGCATACCCTGTTTTGAAAGCACTTGAGTCCTGCTGTACATTTCTGAACCATGCTGCTAGCCTTGTTTGTGCACAATACTGAACCATCATCCCATGCACTCTTCACATATGCCATGTATACTTACATTATTGCTGAGCCATGATTTTTAAGCTGATTGTTTTGCACTGATCAGTTTAGCTGCTGGACCACTTCATGCTTGGCCTTGTTTTTGACTGGCCTGATCACTTATGCATTTATGTTCAAATATTTTGTAGCTCCATCACCATGCTTTTGCATCTTTGTTTTGGCCCTGTCTCATTTGTATTTGCTGTGTGTGTACTACACAGTTGTTGCTTGTGCTAACATGCATGTATTATTGTTGCTATATTTGATGATCATACACTTGAAACTGCCACGACACTTTGTTGCACCATCACTTGCTGTCTCGACTATTTGGGTTGCACTTGTGTATTTGCTACCTTGATCATGTGCTATTGAAACTGTCTCAACCAATTTGAATTTGCTGTTGACTTTGAAAGCTATTCCATATTGATCATTTACATGCTGCCTTATATTAGTGTCATGCCACTATTCATTTTTGCTTTGCCCCTTGCTCGACCATGCTATTGTCTTCATGAAGTTGTTGTGCCATGCTTTGTCATCATTATTGTTAACTGTTGGCATTTATCAATTCTTTACTGGGCACTCTTGCTGACATGTACTCGACCAGTTGATGTTGTGTTGACTTGTTGTCATATGCACAGAGTCGAGATGGTCCATGTGGCTACTCCACAGCTGTATACACTGATTGGTGAGGCAGTGCACACATGTATTTATACACGTTTGTATTTGCAGCCATCAGAAAATTTCCTATCCCTGTGCTATACATACACAAACTGACTAGACACAGATGAATCAGATCAAGTCATGAAAATGATGAAAAACACACCAGAAAACCGAGGCAAATAAAAAAAAATATCTGCGTGTATTCTGTTTTATTCCTATTGCAGTGTACTGTGTGTATTTCTATTTTATATAACAGGTAAGCAGAAGATGATGACTGGACTGACTGTGTAAAGATAGAAGACAAAAGATTGACAGAGACATGTATATAAGAATATATGTATATGAGAGAATATATGTATATGAGAGAGAGTGTATGTTTGTACAAATGAAACTATAACTGAGTCAAAGAATGTAATGTAACGAATTATATATCAGTGATGTGTTCAAATAGTGGAGTTGTAAATTTGTACTGTTTAAATGTTGAAATAAAATATTATATTCAAATAAAATACTGTGTAGATATTTGAATTTCTGTACAGTCGTATTTTATTTAAATATAAATATCATATTCTTGTTTGTGATGTAGAATAACAATACAGTAACAAACACATTTGAAATAACTTTTATTTGATTGTTATCATCAAACAAAAATCATATAATTGTGTATACAACACCGTTATATACAACAATATCTTTATTTCTACCCATACACTCAGTCGCATTTGTGAAAAACTAAATGAAAAGGTTTTCTTTTTGTAGAAAAATTAGAACAAAAGGTGACACTATATCCAATATTAAAGAAAAAAAATTCCAAACTTTAAAGATAAATTTGTTAAAGAGAAGAATCTTTCCTTTGTAAGAAAAGTCCATTCCCCCGGCCAGTACTTAACCAGGCCGGGTTATTACAATACTTCTGATGAATCAATCATTTCAGGGATCAAATGATTTCATTTTTTATTTTTATTGTGAAAAAAGGTTATTTCCGACATGATCTTCTATGTCGGGAGTGCATTTCAGCGTCACAAACCGTTTTCTTCCACACCAGAAGGCTTTTTCTGATATTTCTATAGTTATAGAAGTAAAAGAACTCAAACCAGAGTATTAGAATGGTTGACAATTCATATTTGAGTGGAGAAGTGTGACTGTTATTCACAGCTCATCTCATTTTCCTTACATTCACAAAGAAAGTCTTCTTTTTGAAAATCGAAAAAATTGGGGAATAGCTCATTTATCGCAAGCACCTTGGTTCCGTAGGAGCACAAGTCAGAAAGATTGAGAAATAGAACCATCTGATTTGATTCGTTCTCCCATTCAGCTATTTATTTTAGTTATTCACTAGAGCAATTATGATACTGAAGTCGATCCGGGGTAAGTGTTCGGATCTATTATGACATAACGATTAGGTGCCTAACGGACTCTTTTGGCAGAAAATCTTTTCTCGGCGTAATGAAAAAACTATTTTTTTTGCAACCTAGTCTAATTTATTTCTATCTAAATATAGAAGTGCATAATTATAGAATACCATTTTGCTAACTATGACGAATGTGCTAACTATGTGTATGACGCCGAAAATAGACCAATTTGATATCACCCTTCAATTCGAATTAGCAAAAGCAATGTCTCCTTGCATGATATGGATTCCAAACATTCATGATCTGTATGTGAATGAGTCGAATTACTTATCCCTCGGTCTATTAGAGAACTATCTCTCCAGGGATTGTGAAAGATGTTCCACTAGAAATATTCTTGTTATTGCTTCGACTCATATTCCCCAAAAAGTGGTTCCCACTCTAATAGCTCCGAATAAATTAAATACATGCATTAAGATACGAAGGCTTATTTAAAGGTAACAGAGGCGTGCAAAGGTTTCCTCGGGCCGGACGGAGATTGGCCCTCGAGTGCAAAGGCATAAGGGAGCTTGACTGCAAGACCCACCCGTCGAGCAAGGACGAAAGTCGGCCTTAGTGATCCGACGGTGCCGAGTGGAAGGGTACATCGCTCAACGGATAAAAGTTACTCTAGGGATAATAGGCTGATCTTCCCCAAGAGTTCACATCGACGGGAAGGTTTGGCACCTCGATGTCAGCTCTTCGCCACCTGGGTTGTAGTATGTTCCAAGGGTTGGGATGTTCGCCCATTAAAGCAGTACGTGAGCTGGGTTCAGAACGTCGTGAGACAGTTCGATCCATATCCGGAGCGGGCGAAAATAAGGGCTTCTGTTCATAAAATTTGTAAAAAATGTCATTTTTTTTCTCAACAATTTATTCATATTGACAATGGTGTTTCGAACAAATATAATTCGATCATAGATAAATAGATCTATTTATTTTGATCCTTATTTATTTATGGGTTTTTCCTTTACTTCATTCAAATTATGGGTTTGCCAAATGGTTCGGGAAGAGATCATGGAAGTTGTAAAATTAATGGTAAGATAATCTTCTTTCATTAAATGATTTATTAGATAATCGAAAATAGAGGATTTTGAGTACTATTCGAAAACACATACAAAGAGACCCGCCAACAGTCAAGATTTTAGTGAACCTATGAAAGATAGATAATTTTTTTATAATAATAATCAGTTTCCTTCTTTCCCTATATTCCAGCCATTTCGTTTCTGGTTAAGAAGATGTGAAAGTGCGTTTCTCTCTATAAGAACAGTGCGTTCTGAGGTGTGAAGGGGGGCGGAGAAGAGATATCATAATTGAGGTTTGGAATAAGAGGACCTTTGCATTTTTTTTAGTAAAATAAGAGGTGTTAAGCTTTTTATCATTCTGGCGTTGAGCTATTTTTTCGCAGGACCTCCCCTATAGTATCGTCACCGCTATTTGGTCTACGTACCGGAACTGATAACATTCGAGATTATGCATGATTATACACGAAAGATCCTTTTTTGGCTCTCTCTTTAGCACAATTCTTATTTTATATAGCTATTTGCGCAAGTATTTTATGATTAAGAAGCAACTGCTTCTTATAGAGATTGTGTATTAATTGCTTCATTTTTCTTTTTAGCACTATGAGTTTGTTTTTATGGTATTCTTGGGAGAAAACTCGTTCTGTGTTATACTGCGTGGTCCCTTAATTTACCCAAAATTAAAATAAAGTTAATAAATGTTTTAGTTCTCACACTAGTCCTATGACTGACTTGGAGTTTATTGTTTCCACCTAAACTTTGGGTGCCCATATTTTCCACACGGGCAGCTAGCAGCTTTGGTTTCGCGGATATTTCTTTTCATAGGATCCTGGATTACGTCTGGAGCTATACTATGGAATGCTTTGTATCCGTGTATTTCCTTCAGTTGTGGTAGTTGATGTTTTCCGCTGCAGTTATACTTATGTATTTAAAATTCTGCTATTTTGTAATTTAAATCTCTGATATTATTTTTCCGTTGTATATTATTTACTTGTACCCTGATGTGAATTGTTGTAATAGGAATGAAATGTTCTCTTGTTCTGTGTTCCAATGAGTCGTGTTCTTAAAACAAATCGCCTTCTTGTTCGGTTTAGGCCGGCCGGGAAGTTTGGGCTGTCATATTTGGTATCAGAGCTTTGGTTTACAAGGCTCAAGAATAAGACATGTTAGAACCAGACGAAAGAATTCATCAGAGATAGGATTAGTAATATCCTATGAGAATGACTCGTTCGAGATAGGGTAAGTAATACTCTAGAATGAGTTTAAAGAATGTTATTAATAAAACGAATTTAGTTTTGAAAATTATATCTTATAATAAGAATTTAAATATTTTATTAGATATTTGTTTTGGACTATCGAGTACAAGTAGATTTTGCATATATGTCTAATCCACCTGTATTCAATGTCTGAAATATACTGGATAGATATAGAATCACAGTCTAGTCGCCCGGGGATGATTCAGATGATAGTCTAAACATCATCAGTATTTATGTTCGAGTTTCAAAAGTGGGATATCTATATATCTCCAATTGACTGGTGTGAGAACCAAAACTTAGTTAGAGTTTATTATTTGCGATTTGGCCTTGAAAATCTATTTTTGAGTATATAAAAGATATATGTTTGGAAAGCTAATTAACCAATTAATTGCTAGTTGTGATGTGTGATTATTAGTTTAACTAAGAAAAATATTGGAGTAATAAAACCAATATGAGAATGAAAGGTAACATTACGCCAAATCAAATTAAAATTAATGGCAAACTGAATTGATTTTTTTTTCCAAATTGGATGAGTATATATAATGAACAGGCTATTGCGTAGAAGCTAAGAAGAGGACTAAAATTGTACGCCCGAAAAAAGGTACATATTTACTGTATTGTTTGGGTTTGATGATTTTAAGAGTCGATTGGCTAGCCGCTTGTAACAACCCGAAAATCTGGGCCAGTTTAAAATTTTTATTTTGGCAATTTTAGCGAATTTTGATTATTTAAAATGGATTATTTTAAATAATTATCGACGAGAAATATATTTTGAATATAATTTGAACGTATATATTATATACGTCGTCGTTAGAATATAAATAATTATTTATAATTATAAATAGAATTGAAAATGGCGCGGTAGTTCGATAATTCGATTTCAAACTTCAATTGAATGTACCGGGTGCAAAACAATCCGGATTTTAGTGAAACCAAAAACATTAGGATCTAATTGATAATATCTTTCCAACGTATCCGAATAATCAAAATTTCATAGCGGGAATCAAAAGATATGTCCAGTTGAAAATTCTGAATAGTCGCTATGGAATTCAGACCCTTAAAAATGGAAATTTTGCAAACGACCTCGGATTTCGACGAAACCACTTTTGTTGGGTCCGCGATGTAAAGTTATTGCTAGATTCCAAATTTCATAATTTTTCGAATCCATATGTGAGCGTGGCATAGGAAAACGCGTTTGACCAGTTTCAGTTGATTTTAATCGACTGGAAATTGGCCATTTTTCAAACGGTCTCAGAATTTGACGAAACTAGTTTTGTTAAGACCGTATCGTCAATACGAAGCTAGAAAATATTTTTCTGGAATTTTTCTGGTTAGTATGGGACCCCAGTAAATTGAAATGCGCGTTTAAATTCAATATATAGAGTTATATGTTGATTTAAACGGAAACTGATCGTAACGTCCGAATCAACCTACGATACATATCCCATTGTGTTCGGAATGGGGGTAAAACGCTATGGACGACAGGCGGTGGACCTCGTTTAGAGGTCGTATGTAAAAGTCAACTTTGTAGAAATTAAAATAATTAAATAAAATAATAAAATTAAAATTCTTTCTCTCCCCTTAAACCCGCTCTGCCCCCCCCCCCCCCCCTCTCATTTCCAACCCGATTCAGAAAAAAAGAAAAAAAAAACGCTGAAGACCATCGATCGCCAGCGCGAGGCCACCGCAGGCGCCGCACCTCAGCCCCCGGCCTCCCCACCTCCGACCGCACCTCCCCCTCCCCTCCGACAGCCCATCCCCTAGCCCTAATCGCGAAGAACCTCCACCCTGGATGCCGCCTTTACCGGATTTGCCACCACCGCAAACCCATCCTCGACGCCGTGGTTAACCCCCCCTGCAGCAGTTCGACGAAGACCTGGTGAAGACGAACCTTTTCTAGAGCGCTTCCCTGAGGATGACGATGAAGAAAGGGTAATTAAGGGTAAGAGATTAACTTAAGTATATTTTTAATTGTTTATTGAATGTAAATGCAATTTTCAAATCAGTTTTTTTTTTTGAAAATAAATAACATTTGTTTTAATCAATATAAAGTTAGCATTGTTTTTATAAGTAAAATAAACTTTATTTTTGAAATACAAAAATAAACTTTGTTTTTGAAATACAAAAATAAACTTTGTTTTTGAAGTAGGCAAAATATAAACATACTTTGTTTAGAAAAATTAGCATAATTTAAAATATATAAATATCCATTGTTTGAAAAATATTAAAATGAGATTTGGGAAAATATAAGTAGCGATGTTCAGAAAATATTGAAAGCATATGCTTTGAAAATATAAAGACTTCGCCTTTGAAAATATAATAGAGAATATAAAAATATTATCTTTACATATGTAGAGTAAAAATTCGATTTTTATATATTGAATAGCGAAATAAAAATGCGATTTTTACATATGTAGAGAATACGGGCAACGAAGGTGATAAAAAGGCGAGAACGACGAAGGTTTCTGCAAAAGAAGAGCCGTGGAGTTGGGATAGCTATTGGTGAGAATTTCTCACTCAAAATCTCTTTTTCTAGTTATATATATATATATATATATATACTAGGATGCAGACGGTGTTTAGTAGCACCCGACACAATCGTCCACAAACCATGGACTTGTTTGTTTGATTGCAAAAAAATTAGTTAGATTATTTGATTGAAACTGAATTGTTTGGTGAAATGAATGGATTTGATTGATGTGTGAATGGCGTGGGCCTTCACTAGACCGGGGATAAGGCTAGGCCTCGTCCCGTTTCTAGTATCGTGCCGTTATGCCGCCGAAATTTTCTAAAATAAGTTAGAAAAATAAAGATAACATTTTATTTGATAAATGAACCGAATAGAATATTCATAGGTTGAATATAATAGTTTGATCGTTAAAAATATAATTTTTAACGTGAATGCGAATAAATAAATATTCATTTACAAACCAGACGGTTTGTTTATGTACACCTTTTTGAAGGACATTGATTGGGACGATAAATTTTACACATCGCCCAACTACACAAATAAAAATCTGTGTTTGATTGCTTGAAACCCCACACGGGTATTGGGCTGATATTTGACGTACACTAATCCCGATTGTTTAATTGTATGTCGATCGATTGATTGACAGGCTGTTATAAGCGTTGAATACTTATATTTGATGCTTATACAGTATAGAATGCACTTTGGATGATGGTTGATTATTCATCGTTGTTGATATATTCATGTGTTGTAGAAAATCCATATAATTAACATTATATGGTAATTGATTGGGCCTCATTCCAGTTTTAAAAAAGAAATATTTAAAAAAGAAATATTTGAAATAGAATATTTGAAAATAGGAATATATGAAGCCGTATTGATTAGATTGACGCCATTTTGACGTGAACGATATTTATATCGATTTTATTCATTTTATAATGAATATTGAAAGTGATTTCAAAATCTGAAATTTTGAAAAGAATTGGAATTCGAATTGAAATTGAATAGAAATGAATTCGAATTGAAATTGAATAGAAACGAATTCGAATTGAAATTAAATAGAAATGAATTCGAATTGAAATTGAATATAAATGAATTCGAATTGAAATTGAATATAAATGAATTCGAATTGAAATTGTATATAAATGAATTCGAATTGAAATTGAATTGAATTGAAAACGAACTGCAATTTAATTAGAAATCAATTTGAATTGAAATCAATTTGAAATGAATTTAAAACGAATTTATATTTGAATATTCAATTTTGATTTGAAATTGAATATGAAGTTGAAACCGTTTTGAAAATGAATTTAGAACGATTTTTAAAGCACGTTTTGAATTGAAATCGACGAAGTATATATTATATATATTATATATATAATAAAATGGCCTGAATAGAACGCGCCGCGCCGCGGCCGTTCGCGAATTTCGTCCATTAACTTCGAACGAATATTACGGGAGATCAGACCGTCGGATTCTCCTGAAACCGGAACCGTTGGGTTCGTATCGAAAAGAGCTTTCTAACGAATATTAGAAATTTGAAATCTAACGGTTGTATTTGGAATTATGTCCAAATCAAATTTGAAAAAGGTCGCTGTAAGTGCAGTTCGATGACCGTTGATGGAAATCGACTGTACGGGCCTTGATAAAATTATTAAGAATATTAATAATTTGTGTAAAATCATAAGAAATGATTTAGAAAGAATTGGGATGAAAAACTCCATATTTGAAAAGATAAAAATAGATTTTTATCGAAATGAAATAGTTTTGAACTAGAATTACAATTCTATTTATTTTTAAATAAATAAATTGAATTTAAAATGGTTTTGAAAATAACCAGAATTTCCAATGATTGCATTGGAGTGGATTTGAATCGAAATTGTCTTCGGAATATTTCGATGTTGGAATTCGTGATTATACGGATGTTGTTATGGAAATTTGGAAGATACATATTTATATCGTTATTTCCAATACGACATTTGTTAATCGTAGAATTTGATATTGAATATAAGCCGATATATTTTCTATTCAGAGCCTTGTATTGAATATCAAATGTGATTTGGGTTTGTCGTGAATGGTGTCTTCACTAACAATGTTCTTGAACCCAGTTCAGAAAAGATTAAATCTTTTTATTTGGATTTAATGAAGTGTACCAATTAAATAATATTTAATTGGAATTGAATTGATATTGATTTTTGGGTTTATCGTGGACAGTGTTTTAAATAACACTCGTTCTTTAACCCGATAATTAATGGAATGTGATTTTGGGTTTGTCGTGAACTGTGTTTTAAATGACACTGATTCTTTAACCCAGTTAAAGATTAAAACTAAGTGGAGTTTTAATGAATCTTTAATTAGATTGAAAAGATCGAGAATGGAGTATCACCAGTTTTACTCCAAGCGATAGTTAAATCTTTAATTAGATTTGAACGTGAAATGGTAATTGAATTTACCGATAACACCGTGGTGTTAGTTATGAAGTATAACCAGTTTTACTTCATGGGATAAATAGGTTGGGATTGGGAAATTAAAACAAATGATTACTTCGGTAAGGTTCGTTAACCCCGACTAGTTGAATCGAAATTCAAAAGAAGTTTAAAGAATAAATTCAAGGAATTTATCTTGGATAAAATTAACGGGAACGTTTCCCTATGAAGGTGAAATTAGAAACTAACTGTCGGTTAGCCAAGTAGGATGGTTTTCTGAATATTGATCTGATGTTGGTTTCGGCCTTCGGGGTTAATATTTGGGGAATTATTCTCTTGATTAATTTACAGTTAGTGACTGATGAATTGGAATGAGGCGTATGTTGTGTTTGTGTAACACTTATTTAAAATATACGCGAGTTATTCGGAAAGACCGGGTTTATCCCATTCTGAATAACTGATACGACGATAAGTCGAAGATGAAGACGATGGTCGAAGACCGGAGGACTTCACGTCGTTTGGGTAATTACTGATGATCTTGATTGGGCTGTACACCCAAGAAGATGGAAACAGTTGGTGATCGTCCAGACGTACTTGGAGATCGATGGATATGCGGGGTACTAGGTTCCTCCGGTTTCGTTCAGACCCAGAACGGACTTGTAAATGGACTGTGTGTCTGAGATTGGATTTTAGTCTGTGTGATTGATTTCTATTAAATATATATCTGTTTGGCGGCGGAGAATTTATTCTCTTGCTTAACGCCCTTCTCTGAGACGTACGAGCTCAGAGGTTATATACTGATGGATATCAAACGCATAGAGTGAACTGCCGGTGTGGCATGCCTAAGTGGCGAATGATCAAGGCTTCTGTTGAAAAGCAAAGTCTTGTGGTTGATGATCGAAGCACAGCCTTTGTGGCGTAGCTTTGTGTAACGTTTACTTCGCGAGTTTCACACCCGGTATGAACCAAAAACGGGAGACGGACCTCAGGGAGGGCATGCGTTTCTTTCTAGTTAGAAGTGGCGTCAGTGGTTTACACGCCCTGATGAGTTTGACTTATGTGGTTGTTGCTGATGCGAGGCGCCTCGGTTTGATCGGACGATCCGGGTCCAATGGAGTCATTCGTTGGCTCATTTACGCCCCATAGGGCGGGGGAACGCATGTTCAGGGTTTAAGTTTAATCCACATCGATGGACCGACCCTGACGATCCAAGGGCCCACCTGAGTCTGGGTCCTGTGGCTCGGGCTAGAGAGTCACGAATCGGTTGAGGTCTATCTTTTGCCTCGGTTCATAGATGGAAATCCAATTTCCAAATACGTGACATTTGCGGTTTTATTTGTAAACCTATATATGGCGACATAGTGGCATGGGACGCTCATGTCGCCTATGATTGATACTTATGATTTGAAGTTGTTTTATACACTATGCACTTACAATAGTATCAAATGATTTGTTTTAAACGTATCAAGCATTCTTTGGCTGTTATAAGGGAAAACCCTATCCCCTGGCTTGCGTTGCATTGTGTGATAGGACCTGGGTCTTATAACAGCTTCATTTTTCTTTATTTAGCATTGCGCTGTTTGTTTTATGCACTGGTATTCTTGGGAGGAAACCCGTTCCGTGTTATACGGCGTGGTCCCTTGATTTACCTAACTTTAAAAATAAAGATTAATAACTGTTTTAGTTCTCACACCAGTCACATGACTGACCTGGAGTTTATTGTTTTAACCTAAACTCTGGGTGCCCTTATTTTGACACGGGCAGCTAGTAGTTTTGGTTTTGCAGATTTATATTCATAGGATCCTGGTTTACAGCTGGAACGATATCCGGAAAGCTTTGTATCCGTATATCTACTTCTAGTTGTGTATTGTATTATTTTCCGCTGTGATGTATTTAAATGTAATTTAAATCTCTGATATTTCTATGTAATATTTATTTGTTTATACTCTGTATATTCTTGTAATCTGATGCAATGTTGTGATATACAGTGAAATGTTCTTTTGTATGCGTTTTATTTTGTCATGTTCTCAAAACAATTCGTTCTTTCTCTTCTCTTCGGAGACTGGGGAAGTTCGGGTCGTTTCACCGCTTGACTTTTTGATTTTCTTTTGATATATGAGAGCCTGTAGAGGCCGTATGTAGTAGTAACGATTAACCTGTACAGAGGAGATTTTGGCGATTTTTTTCAGAAATTTAACGCATTAGCCAAATTTTGAGAAATGAAAAAGCTCTTTGAAACTGAAAAGTTGAAGAGCTTGAATCAAAACGAAGGTTGAGTTGGTTAAGTAAATGACCTTTGAGTTCTGTTTCTTTTCGGAGCCGAAAAGTTTTAAGTGGGAGAGATTGTAACAACCAGGATTTTTTGAACCAATTTAAAATTTATTTTTAATTAATTTTAATGGATTCTATATATTTTAAATTATTTATTTGAAAATTAACGACTAAAAATTTATTTAAAACGAATTTAAAACATATAAATTTTATTTTTAATTAAAACGAGTGTGTAACGTCACGGTAATTTGAAAATTTAGTTTTAAACTTTAAATGAATACACATAATGCAATATAAACCGGATTTCAGTAAAACAAGAAACGTTAGAATCTATTTAATTATATCTTTCAACTGAACGTGAAAAATTTAGATTTCATATTCTAAATTGTAAGTTATGTCCAGATTAAAAATTAAAATAGTCGCTATGGAATTTATTAATATTTTAATATTATATAAGCCCTTAAAAATAGCCATTTTGCAAATGACCTCTGTTTTTAATGAAACCAATTTAGTTGGATCCGGAACGTCAAATTTTTATCAAGTTTAAAATTTCAAGTCAATTGAAATTAGTATGTAAGCGTGGTAAATTTAAACGCATATTGAATTTCAATTATAATTTAATAAGCTAGTTAAAAGGCCATTTTTCAAACAGTCTCCAAATTCGATGAAATTAATTTTGTTTGAACTGTAATTGTAAAACATAGCTAGATTTCAAATTTTGTAATTTTTGGAGTCAGTATGTGGTTGTGGTTAATTAAAACATACGTTCAAATTCAACATTTAACGTTATATTGATTTATATTTTAATTTTTACAAAAACTAATTAAAACAATCGATTCAGCTTACGAAACATATCACATTGTGTCTAGAATGGGGGTACTTGGCTAGGGACGTCATTCATTGGGATTCATTTGGAGTTTGAATGCAAAAATTTCAACATTAAGTAATATTTGGAATTTAATATTATTAAATAAATTCTATAGATACACGTTAATTGCCAAAACCCTAGCTCCCCATTTGTTTCCGCCACCAGTAGTAATTGAATGACCTATTTCGTTCGAAATCAAAACGATAATCACGCCCAATCCATGCTTTAATTTCTGAAACTCATAAAACAATAATCGTAAAGCTTTCCACGATTTTTGGATCCATACGACAATGATCGAAACCGGTGGAGTGTATGGCCCAATTTTTGTGCCTAAAGTCACGCGGTTCGAGAACGAATTTCGAGAGGATAGGGAGGTCGAGTTGTACGTCGCTCTTGTCGTAGGTGAAGCACGGGCGATGCTTCGACGTGGCAACATTGGATGGGGTTCCGACCCCTTTGGATGGCGTGCGATGGTGATTTTCTTATGCGTGTTTGGGTTCGAGTGGCCCTAGAGGGATACACGAAGAAGAAAGGGGAATTGACAGTAGAGTCAAGAAATTAAATAAACTTTAATTATTTTATTTATGTAATTAAAGCTTAAAATATCATATCTTGTTCATACGATTATAGAATTTAGAAAACCCGAGTCCATTGGAATCAAGATGAAGAGAGCTTTGCTATGATATCAATTTGGACAGAATCGGAAGCAGTTGAAAATATTGATCAAATTAAACACACTGTTCAATTTAATCAAAACAGTTGTCTTATAAAAATTTCAAGTCTGGTCAATGTGAGAACTCTCTCACTCAAATATTTTGTACAGTTATATATTTTTATGACTAAATATATTGATTTCCTATGAAAATTTTTATCTGTTTAATTATCACAAATTTGTATACAGTGCATGGTAGCTCACATCACAGTTATTTGCAAACCCGACGGATGAATTGTTGATTGTTTATGTTGTGATTTGAAAATGGAAATAATTAACATATTAAAAACAATGTTAATTTATTTGTGGTAGATGAAATTGGATTAAATATCCATTTACAAGTCATCTGACTTGTTTATGTTCACCCATTTTTAGTGATATCGATTAGAAGAATAAATAATTTATTAATTAATTTGGTTGAAAACCCCACACGGGTATTAGGATGACATTTGATTTACATTAATCCTAGGTGTTTAGATTTAGATGTTAATCGATGGATTGACAGATCGTTATAAGTGTTATTTAATTATTTAATGCTTATACAGTTGTAAATGCACTCTGGATGTGAATTGGGTGTTTAATAATTGTTTATAATTATTGTTGGATACATGTGATATATCAAATCCATATAAATAAAATTATAGGTAATTGGTTGGATCTCATTTCAATCCGAAGTAAAAATGAATATTATAATATAATATTCATTGCAGAATTGAAGCTTGATTTTGATGTCCGATTTTGGATAGACACAGAAATTATAAAATTATACTAAGTGTAAACAAGATTTGATTTCAAAGTCCGATATATTGAAAATATTATTATTTTGATAATATAATAATATGAATGCTCAATTTTAATTTAAAAATTGAAATGGTAGCTAAAATAGATTTTAAACGTTTTATAAAATACTTTGAATAGAAATCGACGAAATCTATTATATATAATATAATGGCTTAAAATGAAGATATTTGTTTCTGAAGTAAAAAGATTGAAATAAAATTTCAAATGATAGTTGAATAATTTATAATATTTATAAATTATTTTGGGAATGTTTTTGATTTTATTTTAATTATTAATCGAACTCGGGCTTGAATAGAACGCATCGTGCAGCGACAGTTCGCGAACGTCAACTCATAACTTCGAATTGACTTAACGGGAGATCCGACCGTCGGATTCTCCTGAAACAGGACTCTTGGATTCATATCAAAAAGATATTTCAAATGAAGATAAGAAACTAAAAATCCAATGGTTATATTTTAAAATATATCCAAATCAGTTTTGGAAAAGGTTGTTATGGATGCGTTCGGTGGCCGATAATGGAAACTGACTATAAAGGCCTTAATAAAATTATTAAAATCATGATAAAAGATTTGAAATGACTTTGGATGAGATACTCCAAGTTTGAAAAGATAAAAGATAATTTTATCTGAATAAGTTGTTTAACAACTAGAATAAAGAACTAAAAAGAATTATAATGGTGTCAATATAACCAGAGCTTTCCAACGTGTGAATTGGAATGGATTTGAGGGGAAATTATCTTTGGATATTTCGGTATTGGATTCCGTTGTTATACAGATATCGTTGAGGAAATTGGAAGATATAGATATCGTTATTCCTAATACAATATCTGTTAGTTTTAGAATTCGATGTTGAATATAAGCCGATATTATTTCTATTCTGAGCCTTGTATTTAACATTAAATAGGATTTTGGGTTTGTCGTGAATGGTATCTTTAATAATACTGTTCTTGAACCTAGTTGAGAATGTAATAAATCTTTTAGTTAAAATTAATGACGTTTTCCAATTAATAAATATATTGGAATAAAATGGCAGTTGATTTTGGTTTTATTGTGAACGATGTTTTAAATAACATTAGTTCTTTAACCCAATTAACAATGAAGATATGATTTTGAATTTATAAATCTTTTAGTTAAGATATAATGAATTATTTTTCAAATTTAATATATTAAATTGGAATTGAATGGGCTTCGATTTAGTAATAATCGAGATTAGCTTCTGTAAAGGAATATCGTAAGTATTTGGAATTTAAAAGGCTTTGTCGTTATTCGACTTACAGTATTAGTCTGATATGGAAATTCTTATTGATTATGATTGATCTGATTCAGGGAAAATTCCACATTAATGGAAGATGATTTTGGGTCTATCGCGAACGGCGTTTTAAATGACATTCGTTCTTTAACCGAGTTAAAGACATTACTAATTTCCTAAAGTTGAATAATCGTTAAGTAATGATTTTTGAGATCAAAACAAAGTTGGAGTTTTAATGAATCTTTAATTAGATTGAAATATGAATAAGGTAATTAAATTTACCAAATCCAAGATATATTCGAGACAGAGTATCACCAGTTTTACTCCAGGAGATAGTTAAATTTTTGATTAGATTTGAAATGTTAAACTGTAATTAAATTAACTGATAACACAATGGGCGTTAGATATGGAGTAGTACCAATTTTGCTCCATGTGATGAATAGGTTGGGATTGTGATATTAAAATTATGATTACTTCGGTAAGGCTCGATAATCCCAACTAGTTCTATAAACCTTAATCTGGTTTATATTGTGAAAAGATATTATAAAATCTTTTGAAATGGTTTCCAAGGAATGGATTAAACAATAAGTTTAATAGAGATAATCTTTGATAAAATTAGTGGGAACCTTTACCAAGGATAAGAATAGTTGAATATAAGAATATTCTGGATTGGAGTGAGGCGCATGATGTGTTTTTATATCACTTGATTATAAGATACGCGAGTTATTTGAAAAGACTGGGTTTAACCCATTCTGAATAACCGTTACGACGATTGAAATTCGAAGATTTGAAGATGGGGGTTGAAGACCGGAGATCTTCACATCGTTAGGATGATTACTGATGTCTCGATTGGGCAATACACCCAAGATGAGGTAATAATTCATGATCGTCCAGACGTACTTAGAGATCGTCCGGACATGCGAGGGCCTCTCTCCTATATTGAACATATGAGATTAGGAATAAGTTGCCTCTGGTTTCACCCAGACCTAGAATGGACTTACAAATGGATTGTATGTCTGACATTGTACTTTGCGCTGTATTTGTTGATCTCTGCCATATATATATATATATATATATATATATATATATATATATATATATATGGGGCAGCTATTTGAACACAAAATTAAACACAAAGAGAGAGACACAGAGCCTCAACCATTAGATCTTTTTGTCTTTATATGAAGAGGTGTAATTCATTGGGTGATCCAACGGTGCAAATCAATTGTGTCACCATTTGTGTCAAAATTTTGTGTCTCTATAAACTTTACCATATATATATATATATATATATAAACCTGTACGAATGCACGTCCGATGGACGTGTGCATAGAAAACTATATATAACGTTGGAAACATGCTTCTAATGAGGTCGTCGCTGCATTAACTTTGGTTTGTTGCTCCTACAGTGAGGTATCTCAGTAGAGAAATAGAAATTGCTTGTGTCCAGAAACTCCAGATTAATTTAAATTGCGCAAGTATGTCATTATCACAGTTCGCATCACAAAAACATGGTTCAACCTTATGTTTTTATAGCATCCACAGCAAATTGCCTCATCATTAGCTAATTCATTTGAAAACATTAAATTACATTGTTAAATACATCAACTATTACACCCAACTTTATTCTCCTCCAAATCCAGTTTCTAATTCCCAGCAGCCAAACCAAAACTCTCTCCCTACTCATATTCAACCTGATCCAACACCAAGACCTATTTCCCCTGAATTGATCACTTTAAAAACACATGATCACCTACCTATGCCAGCTAGCCCTGTTTTGTTTTCACATTCAATACCAAAGCCAAGAACATCTATAGCCTGACCACCAACTCCAACCGCACTGATCACTTTGAGCTGACTGATCAACAATGAAAAATCCCATAATCACCTAACCATGTCCTTACCAATCTCTACACTGATCTTACCACAAATGAACCAAAACAACAAACATATCTCCACATTATTCCTCTTACATCCTAGAAACCACCCCCTTCATCTTCCACCACTACACTTAATCATCCACAACCCCTTTTCCCCTGATCCCTCCTTTGTACACCACAATCCTGAAATTGTCACAGAAAACATCCCCTCTCCCCTTAAATAGACAATGATCAGAAATGAAGAAGCTGATTACATTTTCTCTTACTCTCCTCTCTCTACCATTTTGTTGTGAGATGTATGCGGTTGAAAATTTTAAGAATGTTTACCATGCTGATTGTTTGCGATCCTGCATTTTGATAGAATGGAAGCAATCAAATAGAAATATCAATTATATATCGAAAAAACCTTTGAGTAGAAAAGGCATACAACTGACGAAAAATTTAAATAGGCTGTAATAATCATTGAAACCCAAAATGTAATGTTATTTACAAGGTGAGTTAACTACATAGACACTTTATCCAAAATATACTGAAATTGCTCAGGCCTCACATAGAGAACTGGTGAATTCTTTAGTAATAATATGCTAACAAATAAGCTTTAGTATTTTTTATTTTGAATGTGTAAAGCAGTACTCCCTTGCAAACTGAAGGACGTCTTCATCTAAAAAAATATGTCAAACACACCATACCCAAACTCTTGTCTATTGATATTGCTTTGCATTTTGATCTATTTTTCAGGCCCAGTTCTAACAAACAACCCAGGCTATATATATATATATATATATATATATATATATATATATATATATAACATGAACTCACACAAACACACATATCTGAAACCTCCTTCAACCATATATGTATGCCTATCTACCTGTATGTGTAGCAAAACCTATATTGTTCTTTTATAGAACATGTGCATATGAATCATATGTGAAACCAACTTTGCTCGGTGTAAAGATATTACATATGGTAAGAAACTAATTAGAGCCAAAATTTCTCAAACAATAATGAAATGCAGAAATGCAATGTGCAATACCTTAAGTGTAACTATAACGTAATGGTATGCTTACTCAATTTTGAATGTACTCAGTTCCATTAGTTTAAACTTTCGAACTTCAATGGAATAAGAAATCTAGTTCAGACCACTTTAATCAGATTTAAAATTTCAATTAATCAAGTTATTTGTTGTTATTAACTGCTTTGTGAGGGTTGTCCTTGTTGTCTAAGCAGATAAATAAAATGTTGCTTTATAGAAAAAACAAAATTCCACTACTTCAATACTAAAAAATAATTATTTGCAGTTATCTACTAATAAAATAATGATTCACTATTTTGTTATTAAGAAAATAATATAAAAGGGAGTAAGAGTTGCTGTATACTTTTTTCTTGCTTTTTGAAATTATTGTCAGTAATTAAGCACACGATTAAGGAACAAAACACGATAAAAACATATTAGATATTAGGAGGCCTGTTCATTTAGTCATAATTGGATGTACTTGCATAAACATGATATTTCAGTCTTCACATTATCATTGCGTTCGCACAGCAGATGTTAGTAAAAGCTCAATGACTATCAAATTTATCTACTAATTCTCACAATCTTATGTTATATGCTATAATCATATATCATTTTCTACTGTATAGAACAATTATCAGTCTTAATTCTAGATATTCACACACCTCCAAACAAAGTATTTGACCACTAATAGTAAAATTAAAATCCACATCCACATAAATAGTTACGATCAACCACTGGAGGACAAAACCAAGCTTTACAGCTGAAAATCATTATTATGCTGCAAACCGAATAGAAGGTTGTTAAGTTGCATAAAAGATATTGATTAGTCTTCTCCTTGACTTCAACTTCCTCGCATGCTCCATTTAGGATGTTGTTTATTGAACTTTATAGTTATACACTTATACTTTGATATCTGAATATGGCATGCATGACTAAATAAATACCAATTACACCATCTAAAATGACTTTTCTTCATTACTATGAAAACTCAACGTAAAAGTGTACTTCTCCATCCTACCTTGTAGTACTCCTATGATTTCAATTATAATCATTCTCGCTCATGCATGCATGTATATCAGCGTTGTTAATAAGGAAGCCCCTGTAAATTTAGGAATAAAAAACTTAAGTTTTTTGTATATGCACGTGAGCAATTGAATCCTTATAGGAAAAAATGGTTAACAATATAATCATTATGATAGACGGTTATAAATTTACAACAACTGAAAATCAAAACTGATTACTTGTATAGTTTGTCATATATCATAAACTGATTAGCCATACGGCAATAATCGCTTTTGACAATAACATGATATTTGAAAAAAAAAATAGTAAGACATCACTGTTGAATTCATATCTACGTGGAGAAAATCAAGGTATTAAGTGGACTGTCAAATTTATAAAAATATAAAGGGGTAGTGATGTGAAAATGAAGGCACAATTTATGCTTTGGAAAGAAAGAAAGGTTCCCCTTATTGCATCAATGGAAATTTAGGAAAGTTATAATAATAAACTTCTTCTATCACGGTAACTGAAGAACAACATACAGCATGAATAATTAGGATGTTTATATTATGGTAACTGAAGGAAATACAAAAAACAAAAAAAAAAACATTTGAAATAAGTTACCTAGTGCTGGTGACTGCTATCCATTCATTTATGCTCCCATACCTGCAATAACTTTCTGTCTGTTATGTAATCTAGGAATAATTTTAGTATCCAATTGAATAGAAGCAAATTAAGTGATAACATGGAATCATTGTGGTGTTATAAAATGAATATAATCAACTTTTAAGCAAGGTAAACAAGTAGCACATAAATATGTATCCATTTGTGTTGACATGTTATCTATTTTTATAGGAAGGAAAATATACTTGTTTCCATGTTTGTATATTTGAAAAATTGAAGAAACAGTGTGATAAGGTATAAAAACATTGTTCTTAGGTACAAAGATAATGAAATTAACTAAAATATTACTCATTGTAATAATTGTTATTTGCAATCTTTTACACTGGTGCTATTCGCAAAATCTTTGTATGTTATCAAGAAATTTAGCAAAATCAAGTAAGAAAATAATTATATAACTGATTCATTATTATAACCAAAACAATCAATAGTTATAATGTAATAAGCACAAAAAAATTAATGAATAAAGATCAAAATGAATAGTACATAAATATTATACAACATGGTTAGTTGTAAAATTGTTTAACTAAATATATCTATCAGTGATTTCCATCTCTATGCGAGACCTACGGTATATTCCTATTTAAAAGACGATGCAACAATCTAGAACCAACTATGTATAGCTTTCCTTAGTATATGCCAGAACGCAATAGGTTATGTGTATGCATGGTTCTATTTCCATAATACTTAATATAGAATGCAATTTAAAAGGGATTCATTTTAATAAATTTCTATTATATATAAAAAACATAGTCTATTTGAATTTATTAAGATTTACTATCAAAATATGTAGACACAGTTAACATTTTTTGTATAAAATGGGATAAATAAATGCATGCATAAGTGCTATATATTTGAAAAAAATATGCAGACAAATCTAGTCGATAGAGTGTCACATCTAACAGCCAAATGAAGTAGATAATATCAACATTCCATTTATTCTCTATACCAATTAGACATCTTAAACAGATTTAGTAAGAAATGGCATATAACTGCTTGCCTTTTGAAAATGCTTGCATCAGGCAGCATAGCTGAACTGCATAAGTTTTAAGGCATGTTGTGTCAGCAGCCTCTAGAAGATGAGAATGCAAACTAATGTGGATAACATCATCTCAGTTTTGAAAACTGTTAAAACAAAGGAACATTTTGTTAGATAGTAAAAAAATCGAAGACTCGTTAAATATAGTTACATGTAATATTTTTTACATGCTATATAACTATGGACTCCATCCAGTCAATGTTTAACAATGAGCATTTTCTCCAAAATATAAAAACTTTCGCATGTCAGTTTAATTAAATAATGTCCAAATTTCAGATCTAATTTGTGAGCTAATCGACACAGGAACATGTCAAATTATGTTATCCATCAAACCTGAAACCCCAAATTTAAACTCAATTGAAACATAAGTTAAACCAAAAGAGTAGGAGACATTTTACCTAATTAACAGCAGGTGGGAACCGTTTCGTTGTTCAACACAAACCATAAATTTGTAAATCAGAAGGGGAATCAAACCGGAAACCTATGCGTAGATTCGGTGTTCAACTTGCTTAAGAAAAGAGCAATAGAAAGTCAAATATTCTGTTGTCAAAAGCCTGGAAAACTTTCTTCATTTAGAATAGATTTTTTTTTTTCTACTGATAATAAGCCGAAGTTGTTTTCGAATGTAATAATAGTTTTATTAATTTATTGTATATAAGATTCAATGATTTTGAAGTTCATTATCTATTCATAAATATAGAAATACATCAGTGAGTAAAACCAAAATTTCATATACATGTTATGTTTATTATTAAAGCAGCCTATAAGCACTGAAATGACGGCAATATCTTAATTAAAAATGATGAATGTGTATTTAGAGCCAATATACCATGCTAACAAACTTAGCAGCAGGTAGAACATATGGTAACTATATCAACCAAAATAGAAATAAAGCCAATTTTGTTCAACTCCGGACTTATGTAAATATGATAATCAAGCAATGTAATTTAAAAAGATGAATTATACAGGTTTGATAATCAAGCAATGTTATTTACACATCATATGGAAATTTCAGATATAAAAATAGTGAGATCAATAGTAGAAATTGTTTTTAAAATAACATAAAAGTCCTGAGCGAAACATTGAGCAATCGATCTTTTTACTGATGTAGTCGCAGTGATAATCTATTTTGTCAATTGTGGCTTTTCATTTTCCATTGTATGCAGTTTCCTGTAAAGTTAGACAATTAAAGAACCACTATTCAGATATATAGTCAACATAACACATTTTTTTATTTTCGATAATTATATTCAGTGTTGTGTTATGAGGAAAAAAGTTTAAAAAGTGAAATAAAATTATAATCAATTGTTTTTAAGGAGCAACCAAACTAAGCGAAGTAAGATATTGACACATATGGATAGTTCATACTACAGTAATGATAAAGACAGTACCTACAGTTTACGGATGGAAACCCTTTAATTAGTTCGGCAGAAGCAGTAATCAGAAATTTAAACTTGTGCAACATGATTAACCATATCATACCATGAGTGGGAAAAATTAGGTACGAAGGGTAAATTCGGATAGGAATATTTCAATTACCGTCCCTACTATCTGATAAACAAATTTTTAGTTTACCAATGAATAACTTAAAAATGGAAACTCGGTAAGTATTAGGTAAGTGTCCAATGTTTGAAAAATAAAAACCATTATACAGTAATAAAGTTCTATTATAATTTAGTGTGGTAGGGAATTATTCTAGCAACACTAAAAGCAACACTAAAAACATATTTAATTATATAATTATAAGCATGAGTACATCAATGAGGCATCAATTGTTTTAATGCTGTCGTTACTGGGAGGCCTGTTAATTGTCTAATATACATTGGTTCTAGCCAAAAAATAGAAATTTTATATATAGGAGTTTGCCATTAAACTGTTTATGTAATTGTCAACTGAAAAAAATGAAGGGGAAAAAACTTCATTTAGTATACATAAATGTAGCATGCCATTTAACTGATCAGTAGAAAAATGGTTCACACTATCAACAAACGATCCATCATAAATCTAGTAATCTAAAAAATTTATTTGTGGAAACTACTTGGAGATTTGGAAAATATAAATCAGCGAGTAAGTGAATAAATATGTATAGAGACACAATAGTTGAAACTTGTATGGAGTTCAGTCAAAATATAAATTATGGTGAATAGGGGTTTGTTTGCAAAAAATTGAAATTTTGTATGTAAGATTTTGGCACAAAACTATTTATGTGTTTGGCAACTGAAAATTTTCATAAACTAAGTGTCATTTAGTATAAATAAATGTACCATACCATTATGGTGAAAGCAATATTTCTAAAAATAAAAAATGTATGTGACAGTATACATTATAAAATCAAGTAATTAATCTGTTTGGTAAAACAACCATGTAAAAGATTTAACTGCTAGAAATACATGAAGATTTGTTAAGTATTAACCGGCAAATAATTGATTAGATATCTATAGAGATACAACGGTTGAAATATGCATGAAGTTCAGCTGATAACCAAAAAAAAAACTACAACATATAGGGTTTTCTTTGAGGTCAAATTGTGTTATCCATCAGACCTCCAACGCCAGATTTAAACCTAACTCAAACGAAAATTAAATAAATAGAGAAGAAATGTAACGACCCGGGAAAAGACGACCTTGATTATCCGATATACAACACATATCGAACATCAAGGGTCGACAATTACCGAATAGTTAATGAAAGAATTTAGAGGGTGAGGATAGATAAGATAGAAAATTAGAATAGAAGAAGAAAAAGAAGAACACAACATCAGAGTAACACGAATCTCACAGCGGAACGAATAAAATATAATATATCACATAACTTGAAATCAAAAGTAGTATATGCATACAATACCATTATCAGAGTACAACCGTTGCATCACAGCGGAAATAAACAATAGCTATATAAGTCATGAAGCCTCCTGCTCCAAGCTCTCCAAGTCTATCTGTAAAATCCTGACTACTTGACTGCCCGTACAAATTTGGGCACCCAAGAGTTTAGGGAAAACAAAACAAAATAAAACTCTGGGTCAATCATGGGACTGGTGTGAGTAAACTCAAATCATTTGGTTTAACTTTCCAAAATCCTTTTCAAAAGAAAAGATAATCGTAAGACCAATCCACACATAAATACGGATGGCTTTTACCTTACGATAACCCAAAACACTTTGGAAATCATATATTATCTGATATTATAATAATGTCTAATCACAAGTAATTAAAATCTAGTAGAACGCTTGCATCTCACGCTCTACGTATATAGTATACAAATCAAACTCGCGGGCACTTATTGGAGATTGGATTCCAACTTTGACAAGGTATGGGACCACCTGTCGATAGTGTATCTCTAGAGGCGAATACACTGGGTTTAACAAAAGCATCTTGCAACCCGGCCCTCACATGACCGACCACTCATTTCGCTTGAGTGTATCGAATATATATCACCAACGGTTGGGATCAGCAGCCGTCTCCCGAATGGGGCAGCATCGATAGATTTAAGAAGCAATTGGAATTTCTCTAGATAGGTGATTATACATCCTAATGGGTGCGACCCCCATAGCCATGCTGCCTGCCCGATTTTTGTCATTTCCCGGTTGATGAGGCTAGAGGCCACGCTTATCTCTGACAGATCATTCACTTTGAATGTCACATCGTCATACTCGCCAAATCACAAATTGATTTCCCCAAAAACACCACGGATATAAAGCTAAGAGAAACGAATTCCTCCGCCACCAAACGTAAGTATGTTTGAAGAGATCAACTTACGCGATCTATTGAATATACTCTGTCAGGCATTCTTCCATACACGTTTGTCCTGGGACTGGACAAACCGAAGGCACTATTCTGTAAACAGGATAGCCCTTGCACTTTACTCTGTCTTCAATATATTCAGCATACTTGATTCGCAACGCTTATGCCAATACGGAGTGGTTCTGTGGATAATAATCCAACCGGTCTCTCCATGTTAACAACGTAAAATGGTCAAAAACTTTGATAGTCGGTGATTTAACTATCAAATTAAAAGATGTCTGTGTGCAAACAACGATATTATTTCCAGATGGAAATTATATCGATCAATCATCAATCATCATTAATTCTTAAATTAAATTATCATAATTTTATTCTTTTCCTTATTCATGTTTCCCTATATTTCTTATTTACTATATTTAGAAAATATACATTATTAACAATGGAAAACATTTCCACTTCTTGTTTTCTATATTAGAAAATATCCTGATCTTATTTGGAAAACATTTCCAAAATTCCTTCATTGGGTTTAAACAGATGTTTGAATAAACATCGCTATGTCAACACAGACCATTATGCTCATTAACTAAATTCACTTAACCACTTTTCACTATCGAACTTATCCACTTCTTAGTTAAAACTAAAGTCAATCAAATTGGGGTATAATTACCTCTCAGACCTTAACTGAACAACATTTCTAACTTCGAAACAGACAAAGTTCACCTTTTTACACTTTCAACCACTTACTTACGTAACTCTCGGATTCTATTTACGAATCCACTTCCTTTACGGAAGTCATTTGATTATAATAATGGTGTTATAATCCCCTGCGTCCGAAATATAATAACTTTAATATGACTTTTTCTTTCTAGCTCAAATAAATACACGAACAACTAATTTATCAACTCTTATTCGGTTAACTATAATCTATAACCCTTATTCTATTAACTTTTACTGGATTAACTCTTATTTGGATAACTCGGTTTGATTAACTCATCTTGATTAACTCAACTCGACCAACTTACTTGATCAGCTCAACTTGACTAACTTAACTTAATTAACTCGACTTATTTAACTCAACTTATTTAACTTAATTTGACTAACAATTATCGAATAACTAATATTCGATTAACTTATATTCGACTAACTATGTCTGTTTTTAACTTCATTTTGAATAGTTAATATTTGATTTAACTTCATTCGCTTGACTCTAGATCGTAGCGATCACAATGGTTACGCCTGATTCCCTCAGGAAACATCCGACCACCTTAGGCTATCTGCAGCCCTGCGAATTTCGCTAGCAGTCGTGCTAAATGGCAATTTATACTGAATAACTACTTCTGTTTAACTCTATCTCGAATAACTAAGTTCGATCAACTCTAATTGAATAACTAATATTCAATTTAACCCTTATTCGGTTACTATATTCGAATAACTCTAGTCCGATTTGATTCAAACCGCTTAACTCTAACTGATTTACTCTACTGGTTAATTCTAACTAACTAACTCTAACTGTTTGACTCTAACAGCTTAACTCCAACGGTTTAATTCTAATAGATTAACTCCAACTGTTAGACTCTAATAGTTTAACTCTAATAGTTTAACTCTAATGGTTTAACTCTATCTGTTTAACTTTAACGGTTTAACTCTAACTGACTAACTTTTCTGATTAACTCTAATGGTTTAACTCTAACTGTTTAACTCTGACAGTTTAACTTTGGTTGATTAACTCTTTTGAATTAACCCCTTTAAATTTTCTCTTTTGAATAATTCCATTTGAATAACTCCTTTTGAATAACTCTTTTTGAATAACTCTTTTGAATAACACTTTTTGAATAACTCTTTTTAATAATATTTTTTCTATTTGTTTACTTAACAAATAACTATTCCCTTTTTACTTCTATTTATTTAACAAATAATTATTACTTTTAGCTTTTCCATTTATTCTCTACATAAATATCTCTTTTAACTTTCCTTTATTCCCTAAATGAATATTCGCTTTTCAATTCCATTTGTAATCGTTTTACAAATGATTCCCTTTTGATTTCTATTTGTAAAGGTTTCACAAATAGCTACTTTTTCTCTATTCTGTTTGATTTGCAAATATTTCCCTTTACATTTGTTTTACAAATGTATTTCCTCTATGTTTGTTTTTCTTTTCAAATCTTCTCCTTTATATTTGATTCCACAAATATTTTCCTTTACTCAATTTCTTTGATTCTATAATTATTTTCCTCTATGAAACTCTTTTCCTTTTATACATAAAATCTATTGATTTTATATAAATAATTTATTTTCAAAATATACTTTGAAAATTCCTTTTCACTTCCCGTTATCATTTATGGTATAAAAATACCAAATCAAAAGGTTTGATCATCATCCAAACACACGGGTTCAATGACAGATGATATAACACATCATATAACAGAATATATGAAAAACGGTAAATAAATGTTGAGGAATCCAGTTGGATCCCTCCGACCTGTTTCCCTGCATCCACAGATGTTACACAATATAATTCACATCAATTTCATTTCAATATGAGGTATTCTAATAAATAGAATCAATATCGGTTAACGATATATATATAACTATATCGGTATTTTCAACCAGCTGACTAGCAGTTTAACCAAACAATCAACACTCAGCAATTCAATCAATATTTATCAATTCTAAAAATACTTTATAAAAATATAAAGTGTTCAGAGTTAGTGAGATTTACTCACCTTGGACGGTTTATCGTTGAATAACGATAATCGGTCATTGATTTGGTTCAGACGTTAAATTTCACCATAAATCCGAACGAGCTCCAATCCACTTGCGGTCAGTTCCATTGCGTAGTGCTCGTCCATACGATCCCAACGGATCATGTTTCGTTAAATTTCGTTAATGTATGCAAAAGTTATGTTATTTACAATATTTACCTAATTTAAATGAATATATATTTAATTAAATTAATTAATTTTGTTTATCTTAATTAATTTCTAATTGCGTTATTAGCCAAATTACCTTCCCCGCCCTTCTAAAAAATCCTACTTTCCCATCTCTAGCCATATCCAATTTTTTTTTAAAAAAATTGAAAAACCGTTTTAATATTAATTAAATTTAATTTTAAAATAAAATATTTAAAAATATTCATTTAATTATAACTTAAAATTTTTAACCCGGATCAAAAATCTGCTTCCACTCATTTTAAAGTATTTTTCGATAAGAATCCAACGGTCCTTGTTTCGTGGAAATCCGACTTGTTTTGAAAAAGTTATAAGCTTTTAAAGTTTATGGTTAAAAATTACGAAAATGCCCCTGGTCTGTTTTAAATTCAAATTAAATTCAAATTAAATTAAATTTTAAATTTAAATTAATCATCCCATCCGCCGGATCAGTTAGGGATAGCCAGGAAGAGCAGGAAACTATATTTTCCAAACTCAAGCCTTAGACACTATCCTCTCTGTCACCCTTAGAATGTTCTGATATTTATTTTTACAAATTCTATTTTAATTATAATATATATATATATATATTACACAAATAAATAAATAAATAAATATTATTTAAAAACTTACCCCGTGAAGCCTAAGCCTCTGCCTAAGAGTCCCTGGCTCCCCGTCTTGCCCTCCTTTCTCCCTTCCTTCCCTTTTCCCTATTTCCTAATATTTTATTATTATTTCTGCCATTGCCAAAGCTTGAAAGAGGAGGAGGAGAAGTGAGTTTAAAATGAATGGGGGGGGGGGGCTATTTATAGCCGAAGGAGTCACATGGATTGCTGAGGTGGCGCGAATCCAACGGTCGAAAATGGATGGCTAGGATTAATCCTTAAATTAATTAAATTGTAAATAAATTTAATAATTTATGAATAGTAAAGTGTGTTTTCTCAACCCTATTCGGACGTTAATTTGACTTACTTATTGATACCTTATCCAAAATCTTTTTCAACCATGTTGTTCAATTTTTCTTGCTCTTCAATACTATATAAAAATATATCAATTTTGAATTTGTTTGAACTTTCAAATAATTTAAATTCAAAATAGTGTTTTGTGTTAGTTTCAACACCTTCCGGTCTCATGTTGGAGTATCAAACGATAACGGTTTTCAGAAATTCTTCCACCATCTGGTCCGGTTTTTAACGTACTTCAATCCTATGTATTCAAATCAAAAATCGGAGTTCGTTTAGATTTTCAAATAATTTATTTAAATTTTGTTTCCTTAATAACTTTCTATATCCGTTATAGGATTTTCCCAGATTTCATATATAGCTAATATCCTATGTTTAGAATTTTCCTGGATAGGTCTCAGGTTCTAGTTTTGCCGTTAGCATTAGCAAATTCCAATTACCGTCAAAATTTAGTTCAAATTTTGGCCTTTTATTTTTTTCTTTTCCACATACGGATGCCATTTTTGACGTAACTTGGTTGGTTACCTAATTTCATCATTTCGGATTTAATGAAACTGATTTCATCGAAATCCGAGTTCGTTAGCTACTACATCCTTTGTAAACGTACTATTTTAAATTAAAAATTTATCCTTTTATACTGCCAGTTCACATTATATTGCAGATCCACTAAATTTCTACTATTTTGGAATAAAATAAAATATTCAAAATTATTGAAATTAAACCATTTAAAATTCCAAAACAATAAAAACATTTTTAAATATTAAACTAAATGGTCAAAAAATCTGGGCCGTTACATTCTTTCCCCCTTAAAATAATTTCGTCCTCGAAATTGCTAAGATAGAAAAATGAACTTTATAACTAGATTAAAATTATTTGGTTACTCTGATTTCACTAAACCAATCTATTCTAATTAATTAATTAATTAATTTATATTAATGAAAATTTTCAAAAACTCTGAAAATTTTCTAACATTCGAAATTTCTGAAAAATTTCGCCAGCACCTCCTTTGTACTGGTTAATAGCTCAAACTCCAACTCGCCTCCCTAGGCCTTCTTCAACCCAAAAGAAAATCAAACAGCCAAGTGGCTTGCCCAACAGGTTCATAAATCTCATCAAATTCATATGAATATATACGTGTACCATTTTGTCGACATTCAATTCTGCTATCAATTTAGCATATACTACTATCATCCCAATCAAACTCCCAATCACTTTTATCTTCAACACGACCATCCGCTTATAACCAAGCCAAATTTCAGTCAAACTGCAATTCCAATCTCAATTCAAATTTCTTGCTCGACCATCCATTTCTATCCCAGATTATCTCTAATCTAGTCCAATTCTTCTTGATACCATTCTATTTCAATTCAACTCAATTTCCACTGAACTGCCTGCAATTCAATTTCAAATTTGCTTTCACAAATTTCTATTTTTTTTGTGTTTATTTCAATAATCTGTATGTGGGAGTTTCAAATAGCTTTGCCTTTTCCAAAAATCAAATATCCCTTTGGAATATCAAAACAACTCGGTTTCTCAAAACAATTCAAAAGCAAAATCTTTGGTAGTAATCCGTCACTTACAAACTCGAAAATGAGCACTGATGATGTCCGGATCAACATCGGAATTTATTTTCCAGCTATCGAAGTGAGTTCAATACTATAGCACTTTCAAAACCCATTTTTAAACATTTTCATTTTGAAATTCATTTCAAAATATCCCTTTTCAATGCTTGTAACAAATTTAAAATCTCCCAAGATTTTAAAATTCACATATATTCAATTTAATTCCATTTACAACGCTTATTCAAATTTTAGCAATTTTGATTCCAATTCTGAACTTAAATTCAGATTTAATTCATCTGATTTCATATATCTCACTTATATGAATTTTGATTTGTTATTTACATAACCATTTCACATTTTATAATCTTATTCGATTATAATCACAACCAACACATTCAATATACTATAATAATTTCAAATATCTATACTTTGCTTATATCAAAATATAATTTGGGTAAAATTATTTCATTTACCCTTTTTTCAAAACATATCGTGTCGACCCATCGTATTCAAGTGTTTATAAACTCATATCGATACAGTGGATCAAACTGATCGACTAGAACTCATAAACGACTCAACCAATAAATCTCCACGGTATAAAATCATTTTATATAAAATAACAAATACGTTCACTCTTATATATACACTCAAACTCAGTCTAGGGCATTACTAACCCCATCTCTACTGAGTCAAGCCACAGAGCCAAGGTAAATCACCTAACCTTCAGCTCTGATACCAACTATAACGACCCGGGAAAAGACGACCTTGATTATCCGATATACAACACATATCGAACATCAAGGGTCGACAATTACCGAATAGTTAATGAAAGAATTTAGAGGGTGAGGATAGATAAGATAGAAAATTAGAATAGAAGAAGAAAAAGAAGAACACAACATCAGAGTAACACGAATCTCACAGCGGAACGAATAAAATATAATATATCACATAACTTGAAATCAAAAGTAGTATATGCATACAATACCATTATCAGAGTACAACCCTTGCATCACAGCGGAAATAAACAATAGCTATATAAGTCCTGAAGCCTCCTGCTCTAAGCTCTCCATGTCTACCTGTAAAATCCTGACTACTTGACTGCCCGTACAAATTTGGGCACCCAAGAGTTTAGGGAAAAAAACAAAATAAAACTCTAGGTCAGTCATGGGACTGGTGTGAGTAAACTCAAATCATTTGGTTTAACTTTCCAAAATCCTTTTCAAAAGAAAAGATAATCGTAAGACCAATCCACACATAAATACGGATGGCTTTTACCTTACGATAACCCAAAACACTTTGGAAATCATATATTATCTGATATTATAATAATGTCTAATCACAAGTAATTAAAATCTAGTAGAACGCTTGCATCTCACGCTCTACATATATAGTATACAAATCAAACTCGCGGGCACTTATTGAAGATTGGATTACGACTTTGACAAGGTATAGGACCACCTGCCGATAGTGTATCTCTAGAGGCGAATACACTGGGTTCAACAAGAGCATCTTGCAACCTGGCCCTCACATGACCGACAACTCATTTCGCTTGAGTGTATCGAATATATATCACCAACGGTTGGGATCAGCAACCGTCTCCCGAATGGGGAAGCATCAATAGATTTAAGAAGCAATTAGAATTTCTCTAGATAGGTGATTATACATCCTAATGGGTGCGACCCACATAGCCATGTTGCCTGCCCGATTTTTGTCATTTCCCCGTTGATGAGGCTAGAGGCCATGCTTATCTCTGACAGATCATTCACTTTGAATGCCACATCGTCATACTCGCCAAATCACAAATTGATTTCCCCAAAAACACCACGGGTATAAAGCTAAGAGAAACGAATTCCTCCGCCACCAAATGTAAGTATGTTTGAAGAGATCAACTTACGCGATCTATTGAATATACTCTGTCAGGCATTCTTCCATACACGTTTGTTCTGGGACTGGACAAACCGAAGGCACTATTCTGTAAACAGGATAGCCCTTGCACTTTACTCCGTCTTCAATATATTCAGCATACTTGATTCGCAACGCTTATGCCAATACGGAGTGGTTCTGTGGATAATAATCCAACCGGTCTCTCCATATTAACAACGTAAAATGGTCAAAAACTTTGATAGTCGGTGATTTAACTATCAAATTAAAACATGTCTGTGTGCAAACAACGATATTATTTCCAGATGGAAATTCTATCGATCAATCAACAATCATCATTAATTCTTAAATTAAATTATCATAATTTTATTCTTTTCCTTATTCCTATTTCCCTATATTTCTTATTTACAATATTTAGAAAATATACGTTATTAACAATGGAAAACATTTCCACTTCTTGTTTTCTATATTAGAAAATATCTTGATCTTATTTAGAAAACATTTCCAAAATTCCTTCATTGGGTTTAAACAGATGTTTGAATAAACATCGCTATGTCAACACAGACCATTATGCTCATTAACTAAATTCACTTAACCACTTTTCACTATCGAACTTATCCACTTCTTAGTTAAAACTGAAGTCAATCAAGTTGGGGTATAATTACCTCTCAAACCTTAACTTAACAACATTTCTAACTTCGAAACAGACAAAGTTCACCTTTTTACACTTCAACCACTTACTTACGTAACTCTCGGATTCTCTTTACGAATCCACTTCCTTTACGGAAGTCATTTGATTATAATAATGGTGTTATAATCCCCTGCGTCCGAAATATAATAACTTTAATATGACTTTTTCTTTCTAGCTCAAATAAATACACGAACAACTAATTTATCAACTCCTATTCGGTTAACTATAATCTATAACCCTTATTCTATTAACTTTTACTGGATTAACTCTTATTTGGATAACTCGGTTTGATTAACTCATCTTGATTAACTCAACTCGACCAACTTACTTGATCAGCTCAACTTGTAACTTAATTAACTCGACTTATTTAACTCAACTTATTTAACTTAATTTGACTAACTATTATCGAATAACTAATATTCGATTAACTTATATTCGACTAACTATGTCTGTTTTTAACTTCATTTTGAATAGCTAATATTTGATTTAACTTCATTCGCTTGACTCTAGATCGCAGCGATCACAATGGTTACGCCTGATTCCCTCAGGAAACATCCGACCACCTTAGGCTATCTGCAGCCCTGCGAATTTCGCTAGCAGTCGTGCTAAATGGCAATTTATACTGAATAACTACTTCTGTTTAACTCTATCTCGAATAACTAAGTTCGATCAACTCTAATTGAATAACTAATATTCAATTTAACCCTTATTCGGTTACTATATTCGAATAACTCTAGTCCGATTTGATTCAAACCGCTTAACTCTAACTGATTTACTCTACTGGTTAATTCTAACTAACTAACTCTAACTGTTTGACTCTAACAGCTTAACTCCAACGGTTTAATTCTAATAGATTAACTCCAACTTTTTGACTCTAATAGTTTAACTCTAACAGTTTAACTCTAATGGTTTAACTCTATCTGTTTAACTTTAATGGTTTAACTCTAACTGACTAACTTTTCTGATTAACTCTAATGGTTTAACTCTAACTGTTTAACTCTGACAGTTTAACTTTGGTTGATTAACTCTTTTGAATTAACCCCTTTGAATTTTCTCTTTTGAATAATTCCATTTGAATAACTCCTTTTGAATAACTCTTTTTGAATAACTCTTTTGAATAACACTTTTTGAATAACTCTTTTGAATAATATTTTTTCTATTTGTTTACTTAACAAATAACTATTCCCTTTTTACTTCTATTTATTTAACAAATAATTATTACTTTTAGCTTTTCTATTTATTCTCTACATAAATATCTCTTTTAACTTTCCTTTATTCCCTAAATGAATATTCGCTTTTCAATTCCATTTGTAATCGTTTTACAAATGATTCCCTTTTGATTTCTATTTGTAAAGGTTTCACAAATAGCTACTTTTTCTCTATTCTTTTGATTTGCAAATATTTTCCTTTACATTTGTTTTACAAATGTATTTCTGTGACGGCCCGCCCCGCACCAACCGACATTTACCCCAAAAGTGCGCTGTACACATGTCTAGTTAGCACGGAACGGGTCGCCGGAAGGAAAAAGGAAGAAGGAAATGAACATACAAAGAACCTGTAGAATGTCTCACAGCGCATTGAACAAAATATAATAATAACATACTTGACATAAAACAGGGGAGACAGTGCATAAGCTGAAAATCAGAACTAAACATCATAGCAGCAGAAATTCAGAATACAGCTTATTACAACATTCAAACTGTCTCAAAGCAAAGCAAGATAAAGGAGGTACACTACTAATGCCCAAGTAGCGACCACCAACGACACAGGGAGAATGTGTATATATGTATAATACGTGGAAGCCTCCTGCCCGCCTCCGGATCAGCTACTCGCACATCACCAGCTAACCTGTCTCTAGTCTTCTCGTGTGAGCACCCAGAGTAATAAGAGGAGACATAAAACTCTGGGTCAGACATAAAGCCTGGTATGAGCGATAAGCATCTAAAGTGAACAATAACAGGTAGACTAAAACATACCTGAACCTGGACCTGCAACCAAAGAGTTAGCACTACATACTGTACAACACTCTAAGGTATCATATCAATCAATATAAAGATACGGAGGTGGGGGAGGTGTGCATGTCATAATGATAGCAAACAATCAAGCATAGCATCCATCCTCACATCTCTCACTCAGTGCGTAAAGCATACGATATTCACCACTTCGATCACCCAACATTCCTTGCTACGATCACTTTGCCCCATGAAGTCATAAATGGCTTCACTGCACTGATAACGTAGCCACTAATTTCTCGCTATGTCCACTTGCCCCATGGAGTTATTCACCCCATCTGCGCTGGCTCATAGCCTTACTAATCTTTACTATGTCCACTTGCCCCATGGAGTTATTCACCCCATCTGCGCTAGCTCATAGTCTTACTACGCATCACCTTGCCCCTCAGGTCATAATGACCCTACTGCACTGATAACGTAGTCCTTCTACCATCACTTTGTCCCTCAGGTCATAATGACCCTACTGCACTGATAAGTAGCCATCATCCATTCTTAGTGGTGAATCGAAGTTATGAACGTCGACAACTCCTTAGCACACGTCCCGCAGCAAAGTCCAACCATGAAGTGAATTCATTGGTTCCCAACTGGTTCCGGGATCCTGAGCTCGAACTTCCATTTGGACTACCTTTGCATCTCGAGTTATTGGTCATTACCATCGAATCGGATCGGATCAGCCTTCACATTCTTCATCGGATCGGATCGGCCTTAGGCATTCGGATCGGGTCGTGGTCCCTCAGGTTATCGGATCACCCTCCTCCATGGTCTCGTGAATCCAGTCTCCATCGGATCAGGTCTCCCCCTTCTAGTCGGATCGTGCACTCCCTGCGGATCGCGTTCCAACGGGTCGGATCGTGCTACATGGATCGGGTCGTGACTTCCCATCAATTCGTGAGGCTGGTCGATTCGTGGAAGGACGAGGCGGATCGCATAACAACCCCTCATATCGGATCGTGATCATCTGGTTCGGATCGGGGTGCGAAGCGCGAGTGCGGATCGCTGTCTTCGGATCGGATCGTGGCACATGCCCACGATCGGTTTGGGTCGGATAAAGGGGGTCCGATCCGATCCTGCCTGCAACTTCCTGCAGCTCTTCCAGCGAGCAGTTTACGCCATTCGACGGCGTTTTCGACCATTCTAAATATTGAAATCAATCACAAGTTATGGCCAGAACAGTACCAACTAGGGGCAAATAACGCATAAATCCGAACGAGCTCCAATCCACTTGCGGTCAGTTCCATTGCGTAGTGCTCGTCCATACGATCCCAACGGATCATGTTTCGTTAAATTTCATTAATGTATGCAAAAGTTATGTTATTTACAATATTTACCTAATTTAAATGAATATATATTTAATTAAATTAATTAATTTTTTTTATCTTAATTAATTTCTAATTGCGTTATTAGCCAAATTACCTTCCCCGCCCTTCTAAAAAATCCTACTTTCCCATCTCTAGCCATATCCAATTTTTTTTAAAAAAAATTGAAAAACCATTTTAATATTAATTGAATTTAATTTTCAAATAAAATATTTAAAAATATTCATTTAATTATAATTTAAAATTTTTAACCCGGATCAAAAATCTGCTTCCACTCATTTTAAAGTATTTTTCGATAAGAATCCAACGGTCCTTGTTTCGTGGAAATCCGACTTGTTTTGAAAAAGTTATAAGCTTTTAAATTTTATGGTTAAAAATTACGAAAATGCCCCTGGTCTGTTTTAAATTCAAATTAAATTCAAATTAAATTTTAAATTTAAATTAATCATTCCATCCGTCGGATCAGTTAGGAATAGCCAAGAAGAGCAGGAAACTATATTTTCCCAACTCAAGCCTTAGACACTATCCTCTCTGTCACCCTTAGAATGTTCTGATATTTATTTTTACAAATTCTATTTTAATTATAATATATATATATATATATTACACAAATAAATAAATAAATAAATAAATATTATTTAAAAACTTACCCCGTGAAGCCTAAGCCTCTGCCTAAGAGTCCCTAGCTCCCCGTCTTGCCCTCCTTTCTCCCTTCCTTCCCTTTTCCCTATTTCCTAATATTTTATTATTATTTCTGCCATTACCAAAGCTTGAAAGAGGAGGAGGAGGAGTGAGTTTAAAATGAAGGGGGGGGCTATTTATAGCCGAAGGAGTCACATGGATTGCTGAGGTGGCGCGAATCCAACGGTCGAAAATGGATGGCTAGGATTAATCCTTAAATTAATTAAATTATAAATAAATTTAATAATTTATGAATAGTAAAGTGTGTTTTCTCAACCCTATTCGGACGTTAATTTGACTTACTTATTGATACCTTATCCAAAATCTTTTTCAACCATGTTGTTCAATTTTTCTTGCTCTTCAATACTATATAAAAATATATCAATTTTGAATTTGTTTGAACTTTCAAATAATCTAAATTCAAAATCAAAATAGTGTTTTGTGTTAGTTTCAACACCTTCTGGTCTCATGTTGGAGTATCAAACAATAACGGTTTTCAGAAATTCTTCCACCATCTGTTCCGGTTTTTAACGTACTTCAATCCTATGTATTCAAATCAAAAATGGGAGTTCGTTTAGATTTTCAAATAATTTATTTAAATTTTGTTTCCTTAATAACTTTCTATATCCGTTATAGGATTTTCCCAGATTTCATATATAGCTAATATCCTATGTTTAGAATTTTCCTGGATAGGTCTCAGGTCCATCAAAATTTAGTTCAAATTTTGGCCTTTTATTTTTTTCTTTTCCACATACGGATGCCATTTTTGACGTAACTTGGTTGGCTACCTAATTTCATCATTTTGGATTTAATGAAACTGATTTCATCGAAATCCGAGTTCGTTAGCTACTACATCCTTTGTAAACGTACTATTTTAAATTAAAAATTTATCCTTTTATACTGCCAGTTCACATTATATTGCAGATCCACTAAATTTCTACCATTTCGGAATAAATAAAATATTCAAAATTATTGAAATTAAACCATTTAAAATTCCAAAACAATAAAAACATTTTTAAATATTAAACTAAATAGTCAAAAAATCTGGGCCGTTACAAGAAAGCAGTCTACCTAACTAACAGTAGGTAGCAACCTCGCCAATCTTCAGTGCAAACCCCTAATTTCAAATCCAATTTTAGAGCTCGTCAAATTATGTTATCACTCAGACCTGGAACTCCAAATTTAAAAAAAATTGAAACATAAGTTAAATCCAGGGAGTAGAAAGCAGATGTTACAGTGAATTAATAATAAGAATTAGAACGAATGACGGGAGCAATAAATTTTTTACCGCTGATATCGTCTTGGGGGCGGAACATGGGTTCGTCTACAGCCAGATCTGAAGTAGAGTAGCATATCTGAACAAAGTGTGAAATTGTACAGTAGGTAAAGCGTAACGTAAAACGCTTACAATGATGTAATCATAAGAATTAGCAGAAAGGAAGGAAGCAGTATAAAAACTTTACCGCTGATGTCCTGTTGGAGGATGAAACAGGCAGATATGGAGTAAAGCAGCAGATTTGAGCAATGGATGAAATTGTACGGCAGATTTAACCGTCAGTCGTTCGCTTGGAGGTATTAGACGGAAGGTTGTGGGTCTGAACCGGAGAAGGCAGCAAGTGTTGAGGAAAGGAAGCATTTAAAGATCGAATATGGTGAGGGTTGAGCAAAATTAAAAAAGGGCGGAGAATGGGGAAGAAAACTGGAAAAGATGGAAACCGTGGAGAGCGGAGGAAAATAGAGAAACGTTGGAAGATAGCTTGACCAACCGCTGAAGCATGTCTGGTTGCTAGAAAGTGGTAGGACAAAAGACAAATTTTCCCTAGAACCTGTTTTCAGCCTATCTTAAGTTGTAAAGAGGGCAAGGGACATTTTCGGAACTGCATAAAAGCTTCACCACATCCAGGTATCTGTGTTATTAGTAAAGATATATTTTTGGTGGCGGAGAATTTATTCTCTTTGTTTAACACCCTTCTTTGAGACGTACGAGCTTAAAGGTTATACATTGGTAGAAGTCAATGATGGTATGGATTGACAACGTGGCATGCTAAGATGCAATGATCAAAGCTTTTGTTGAAAAGCAGGGTTTTGTGGTTGATGATCAATGCATAACTTAAATATAGCACAACTTTATGTAGCTTTAATTCGCGAGTTTCACACCCCGGTATGAACCAAAAACGGGATGATGGTCAGCAGAGAAATAAAGGATGGTGTTCCCTTCTAGCTAGAAGTGATGTCATCGTATGGAGCCAATACATTTTACTTATGTGGATGTTGGATGATGGAAAGCAAGATACATCGGATTTGGCCGTACAAAGGCCCCTAATGGTCGACATATTGACCAATATTGCAGTGCAATTAGACTGGGAATGTACTGTTCAGGTATGACTAAGTAGCGACGGCAGACCCACTCTGCATGATCCTAGGTGCACATGCATGTGAGTCCTAGACATCTTGCTAGAGATGCTCCGAATCGTCGAGGGAAGATCCCTTACCTCGGTTCATAGATGGAAACCCAATTTCCAATACACGATTTTAGTTGTATACTATCGGCGTCATAGTGGCATTGGACATTCATATCATCTAGGATTGATACATTTATATTTGAAATTGATTTCTGCACTATGCACTAATAATAATAAAAGATAAATTTCGTGTATCAAGCATATCTAGCCATTACAAGGTAAAACTCTATCCCCTGGTTTTTTTTGAATTGTGTGATGGGACCTAAGTTTTATAATGGCTTCATTTTTCTTTTAGCATTGCGAGTTTGTTTTTATGGTATTCTTGGGAGAAAACCCATTTCGTGTTATACGGCATGGTCCCTTGATTTACCCAACATTAAAATGAAGTTACTAACTGTTTTAATTCTCACACCAGTCCCATGACTGACTCGAAGTTTATTGTTTCTACCTAAACTGTGGATGCCTATATTTTCCATACGGGCAGCTAGTAATTATACTTCAGCTGTGGTAGTTGATGTTTTCCGCTGCAATTATACATATGTATTTATAATTCCGCTTTTTTATAATTTGAATCTTTGATATTATTTTTCCGTTGCATATTATTTACTTGTACCCTGATGTAAATTTTTGTAATAGAAATGAAATGTTCCCTTGTTCTGTATTCCGATGAATCGTGTTCTCAAAGTTATCCGCCTTCTTGTTCGGTTTAGGTCGGCCGGGACGTTCGGGTCAACATAATTTTTCTACTTCTGGTGAGATTTAAACTTCCCTTGATTATGCTATCTCCATGCCTTGCCTAATCTTTGTTTCTTTTTAGCTTTCACCCCTAAAAAAAGCTAAAAATAAGCCTGTATGAGGAGGAAACAAAGACCATTGATATAATCCAAAAGGCTTCAGAAAGATTGGTAAAACGACCCATTTAGTTGGCTGGGGATAATCTCCAAAAGTATGCCCTTCTCCCTTCGAGACAAAGAATTTTGGGGCAATTACCTTATCATTCCCTTAGTGCTCCGCATTTATCTTTGGGTACCATTGTACAACTGTCTCCTCTATTTTTGGAACTTCAAGTAGGACAGCTCTTCTAAAGCATTTTCAAAATCTTATTTTATCTATCTAACTTTGTTTTTCTGATGTCATTACTTTAATTAGCTACCGAACCTTCTGTTGTTAGTCTTTCCTCGCCAACCTTGAATGCGGGAAAATTTGTTCTAGCTACTATACCCCAATCAAAGGCTGCAACTAAATGATATCTTGAAACAAAAATTGTTGACGATCCAGCATCCAAGAAGAAAAAGGGTGAGGTTCCTACTCCTTCCTCTCCCCACAATGAAATCGATGTTGCACCTGCTGAGCAACCTACCCGTGGTCCTATTGTTAAAGTTCCTCATTACGAGGGTGTTACCCCGGCCATTGGCTCTTCTCAGACAACAACCACAGAGAGTGATCTTGCCGCCATGTTTTTGATGCCTGACTCTCCAACGACTTTTGATTTCAATGATCATAGATAAATTGCGTTCATCTTAAAGATGCCAGTCCCTCATGTCCTTCTTTACCATCATAGACTTAAGATTTTAATGAGATTGTAAGGCCTTCCCTTTCCTTTGAAATTACCGTTTACATCTCACTTCTTCTACTTCGTTAGACTTGATGAACCAACGATAGTCTCTTGTCGAACAACAGCTTCTAGTATAACATTGTTTCTCTTAGTCGCTTTTATCTTTTGTTTATTTCCATAAATGCTGACTTTGCCTCTTTCCTTTCAGATAACTAAAAGATGGCTCTCGCTTCAGGTGGTTACTACTTAGTCTTTCTCCGAAATTGCAAAACATAAAATGTTCAAACTCAGTGTTCTGAATATGGCGATGAAAAACATGAGAAAGAGTGTTTGAAGCTAAAAGCCTCTCTTGAGAAGGCTGAATTAGAACTTCTGGAAGAGAGAAAAGCTAAAGATCATTTGTTTGATGAAGTTATGGCTCTCAAACAATCTCGGCAAGAGCTTGAGGATGAAAGGGCAAGATTGATATCTAGCTATGATGACAAGTTAAAAGAGAACGATGATCATCTTTCCAAATCTCAAGCTACAATCTCTGAATTCAAGCGAATAATTTTAGAGGCCAAACAAAGAATTTCTTCATTCTTAGAATCCCACTTTCCATATATGTTTTTAAATTCCTTAGAAGATGCCCTATTTTTGGCGTGTTCTGATAATGGTCAAAAGTTCCCTAAAACTGAATTCCCTTCAGTCGTCCCTTCCATTGCAAACCAAGTTATGAACAAAATTGATCTAAATATGCAGGGAATTCAAGTTCCTGAATGGACCCTGAGAAGCTTCTTTTCACTGAAGATTTTCCTGATGAATTGGACTCACATGAAGGAGATGAGAAGGTCGATAATGTTTCTACCAACAATGACGAAGATGATGATGGCAGTTAGGATCTTTCTACCAAGGATCATCATGATGACTTTATAGGAGGAAACGACAATCCTCCTTATTCTACCGGTTTCCCTCATGATTCCAATGGGGCAAACCTCGATCCTCCAGCTTCTCTTAAAATTAAGGATCCGACGGCTACTTCCACAAAGGACAATAGTCCTTCTGACAAAGGGCCAAAAGAAAAAGAACAACTTGCTCAGGTAGAAGTCCCTATTTCTCAGTTATTAATTTCAATTCAAAGCGCTTTCCTCCCTTCTGAATTCATGGCAACTAATTCCTTGCATTCTATAGACAAGGAATTGCCTCACTTTATAAGGTAGAATTAGATAAGAAACAAAAAGAAATAATTCTGTCTTATATAGTGCAAGACAAGATGCTGAAAGACTTCAATGCTTTATCCCAGAAATACCATTGTCTTTGTAAAAGTACCTCAAAACTTATGTCCTTCAAAGAAAATGAAGCCAGGACAAAATTAAAGGCAGTTGGACTTCGGTGTAAATGAATTCTTAAGGAAAATGCAAAGTTGATGACTCTATCCTGGATGCTGATAGAGGATAGGGGTATTTTGATAGATTTCTTGTACAAGATTTATAGCAGATTTGAAACTATAGACTTTTCCTTCTTGGGGGAGTTTAGTGGTGGTTTACTCCAACGTATTCTAGATGGCTCTTAGATGAACATGGACTTGATCCCCATCCCGAGGCTAGTTGGAACCTGCCAAGTGTTCATTTATAGGGACTTACCCCTTAGAAAAGCTCAAATATAACAAGAATAGATTTATTTTTGAACTATTCAATAAGTCAACTTTGTATGAACAAGATGAACATACTTAGGATTGTCGAAATATAAATGTATATTTCCGATGATGTTTTTTACATCCATGATTTCTAATTTCACGTTATGGCCAAATCACACACTCCACAATGATGTAATACCTTAAGATGTCGTACACTTATATTTTAGATTAAGGAGAGAATACTCAACAAAAACTGTTTCTCAAACAATATCTAGATTTGGAAGGGATCGTTTCCTAGGAGATCTACGACATATTTACATGAAGTACCCTCAACTTCCCTTCGACTTGTTGGTTGGTGACTAGGAATTAATTATAAAGAGACTTAGTACCCATCATGCTTATTTGATATGTAGCCTAGGTGAAACGATGATGGAACCTAAAGAAGGCGATGATACTATTAGCTATTATTGCTCTTTTATTTATGGAAACTTAGGATAATGAATAATGATGGTGTACCATTATAAACAAATGTATTTGAAATTTTGTATTTGGACCAATGGCTTTTAAATAAATGGTGCATCTTATTTTATTGTTGTACCTTTTCATTTCGTTGTGTGAGATTCCATCATGTTATATTACCTGTTATTCTCTGCACATGTGATTCCTTATAGGAGCCGGCGACCCATTAAAAGTGGCTCTAAGTTTTGATGGGCCTTTTCTAGGTCGAAATTTAGGCCCACTCTAGATGGGTTGTTACAAGGTGAGAGGGCTACCTCCGAGGTGAGAGATTGATTTATGGGTATACTTGGTGGAGAATGCTAAGCCTATTGTGTTGCCAATGTGCTACATGGCTTTGAGAGAGAGGAGGGAGTTTATCAAGCAAGTGGGTGAGTTGTTCGAGAAATGGTTTATTAGACAGAGCATTTCTGAGTGGGGTGGACCAGTCATCTTTGCAACCAAGACCGACGACACTCTTCGTCTATGTGTGGATTATAGGAAGTTGAAGAAGCTTAGTAAGAAAAATAGACATCCACTCCTATGAGTAGATGACTTGTTTGATCAGTTGGTGGGTGCTTTAGTTTTCTCACGGTTGGATTTATCCACGGGTTTTCTTCAGCTTAGGGCAGCGGATGACAGCATAGACAATACTTCTTTTAGGACTCTCGACAGATTATTTGAGTGGTCAGTTATGTGTTTTGGGCTAACCAATGCATCGACGTACTATGTGGATTTGATGAGCCGGGTGTTTAGGGGGTACCTGAACAAGTTTTTAATGGTATTCGCTGATGATATCTCTGTCTTCTCTGTTTGGGAATGCAAAATGGATCGTTAAGCCAAAACAAACACTAGAGGGGGTGAATAGTGTTTCTAAGGAATTTAAGAAAATCTAAAACTAATATGATTTACTATATGAATCACACACCACAGAGATAATCTCAGACACAGAATCAAACACAAATATAGAAATAAATAGAAATAAAATGCAGAAAAGGAAAGAACACACCGGATTTTATACTGGTTCGGATTAATCCTATGTCCAGTCTCCACAACGCTGGATTGCGTAGAGTTTTATTACTATATCAATATCCAAGTACAACACTCTTGATTTCATGACCATAAGGTTACCACTGTTTCCAAACACCCTTGATCAAGTATATTCCCTTTAATTTCCCCGGTTACAAGGTTACCACTGTTTCCTTCCTTGATTTCATGGCTACAAGGAACACACCATTTCCAAAACTATCCTAAATGATTATAACAGCCCAATAACTCTTCAATAGCACTTCGATTCAGAGAGTAATGGGTAGAGAGTGAGAAGAGAAGAAGTTTTGTATAATTAAAATTGAAATCGGTAAAGTATAAGTGAAGAAATCATAAAAACTATGAAATAATAATGGAGGGATGAAAAGGGATGAAGATGGAGAAGAAGAATGAATAAAAAATTCGAAATCAACCCCTATTTATAAGATTTGAAAGGTTGCAACGGTTCTGGAATGTTACGAATGGTGAAAAGACACTTCCTTTCAAATCTGAAAATATGACAGTTATATGCCGACATGGCCACATATGTATGTCGACATATGTACTTTGAAAAACTGAAAAATTTTCAAGCTATTATTCTAGACATTCTTGAAATAAAACATAGTGATATAAATAAGTATTATAATGTAGAAAATCATATGAAATCATAAATATAACTTATGTAAACATTTTTATAGAATTATAAAGTTTAAAACTATATAAATATGAAGTATACAACAACATAAATATATAAACTTATAATGTTTAAAACTTGAGTTTAAAATCAAAAGTAAAATAGAAAAACTTAAGTAGAATTTCAAAATAGAATTTGAAATTTGAAAATCAGAAATTGAAAAACAGAATTTGAATTTGAACCTGGTGTGTTATTCAGAGTCTTACATAAATTAGACTCTATTACTATATTTATCTTGAACTCTTGAAATCTTGATTATTCATGAGTCTTGAATCTTCTCTGAATTCCGAATCTCTTGAATATCTAAATCTCTAAAACTGTACAGTCTTCAGTATTAATTCCTGTATACAAATCCTATATATATGTGTGTGTGTGTATATATATATATATATTAGATAGAAATGTTAGTATATATTTTATAATCAATTAATATTGAAATAAGGTTGTTGTCATCAAAGCTCCATTCTCCAACAATCTCCCCCTTTTTGATGATGACAACCTTAGTTTATAAAATATCATACCTGTACATACCTGTTTATGTTGATCCTTTTAATACTGCCCCGGTTTATATGAATCCCATATATTATACTTAAATTAAGTCTATATTTTATAATTTCTCCCCCTTTGGCATTATCAAAAAGAAATTTTAAAAATACTCACTCGAAATCCTATAACTATCTAAATAACTCCTACATTAAAGTAAAGTACTCATTAATTTTTTAAATCTATTTAAACTATACTATTATATACAAAGATATTTATGTGTATAACTTATGATGTATATGACTCCCCCTTAATTTGTTCCTATATAATAAACTAATGGAATACTTTAAGAAAGATAAACTAAGCATTATATTAAACATTTTTTCAAAACACATGATATACACGAAGCCAAATTACACGAACACGTAGAACATCTAATGAAGGAATGAAAGGAAAACCTAAATTCTAATTGTTTTTTTTTACTTTGGGAGACTTATGGATTGGAAAATTTGGATAATGGAGACAAAAATCCCCATTTCGTTCGTTCACATTTCCATATTGTTCGAACAAGACTTCACCCACGCATACGACTTGATCATCTTCATCGGTCACTTCTTGTCGTATCTCCTCTTGTTCCTCTTCTTCCATTGCTTGATTATCATCCTCGATGATGATTGGGTTTGCTTGATTTTCCATTACGAATTTATGAAGGCTCTTTAACATCTTTACTTGTCTATTTTGTTCTTGACTCATCTGAATTTGGAGCACTTGAATTTCAACAAACATTTGAAGATTATATTCCATTTTCTCTTTTAGTTTGATGACACATGACAGGTAGAACGTTGGAAAGGACCTTCGGATGGTCCAGTAGATGATTCGGGATTAATTTGGATATTAAAATTGGTGGAGGCCATTATTTATTTTGTTTTAGAGTTTTTACAGAAATGAAATAAGGGAATGAAGAAGAAAATTCGAAGTGGAGAGTTTAAATGGTTATTGTAACTAACTTTTGGTGGGAAATAATTTTTGAAATCTGGCAGTTATATGTCAACATAGTCAACTATGCATGTCAACATGCTTAGTAAGAGACGTAGCCTATAGGTGAACTAATCGAAAAAACACATCCTCAAAGAACAAAGCCTCTAGTACTTGAATATGTTCCAACGGTTTAGCTGGACTTGGAAGGCCATTATTAAACTCAAACATAAAACCCTTCCTCACTTCAAGTTTGGTAATACGGCTTTTGACAAAACTAGTTTTTGGGATGATCCGTGGTTAGAACATGGATTAATCATAAATGATAACATTACGTATCTTGAAAAGAAAAACACTGGTATTCACTTTGACTGTACAGTAGGTGAGCTCATGGTTCACGATAAAATCAGCATGTTGAACACTTTAATGCACAATGTGTAACTGATATGGGACAAGATTGAAGCTTTCAACAGTAATGTTACCACTATGCACACAACGATGTGGAATCAGAAAGGTGAGAGCTTCAATATAAAAGCTATGTACGATGCTTTGTATAGTGTTACAAATCTTTCTTTTTGTAGATGGTACAAAAGAATATGTAAGATGGACAATAGTGCGAAGGAGAACATGCATCTCTGGAAGGTGATAAATCAAACATTACACATTAAGGCAAAGCTTGCTAACATGGGGATGGCTGTGGATGTCAAATGCTCACTGTGTGGCGTTGCTGCCGAAGACATGAAGCGTATATTCTATGAATGTGAGGTTGTACATAAGCTTTGCTCTAAAACTCTCATGCAAATTGGCCACTTTTAATTTCCAGCAAATAGCGAATACCAGTGGAAACTTTTCAGCAGGAAGACTGGTCCACGTAGATCAAACCCTCAGCTTACTAATTACTTTTGAAGAAAACCACTCAAATATGGAAGGAGCGAAATAAATGTGTATTTGACAGTTTGCATGCATTTATCTACTTGCAATGGAGGCAGCTTCTATGGCGAGATATCAAGAACGGACTGAAATTTCTCAAATTTACCTATGACCCTAGGATTTTTGTGTCATAAAGCGTGCTTTCATTGTACATATGTGTCTTGATGTCTCTGTAGTTTAGTGTTGGTATGCTTGTTTCTTCCGTACATTTTTTATTGATTTCTAGCTATGTTCCTATGTAATCGTCTTTGCATATCAATAAAAGTGGTAGGGGTCCACTAAACGCGTCAGATTTGCCAAAAACTTTTTTTTTTGAAATTTTTCAAATTTTGAATCTCATGTTCTTATATTATATTTAATTCTAAAGTTTTTATAATAACTAAAAGATAATTTGACATAAATAAAACTCCATTCATTACTTCATAAAAAACAAATACATCCAACTAATTAAGACACACTAAATATGAGATTCGAAAGCAAATATTAAAGATAATTTTAACTAGATAGGCTAGTTTTCAACGGATGATGAGGAAGATGAAATCCAAGCTTTCTTCCTATCTTGACCATAAACTTAGTCATTTTGGAAAAAAAAATTGAGCTTCTTTTGCGAAGTCTGAGTAGTTCTTCCGCTTCAAAGATAAATTCCCCTGCTTGTGCCTCATAAAAAGAACTAGCAGGTTGGTGAATCATAACCCTGATAATATTGATCTAACATCATGCATGAACGGTTCTTCTATCTTGAAAAATTGGATTAAAGTAAGGACTAAAATGTTGACCATATTTACTTGGTTTTGAACAATCATCTCTCTGGAAATGCTTCTAATGTTGATTGGAAACTCAACACTTTCTAAAGAAGTTTCTTCTTCGATTTCCATAGGCTCTTGTTCTTGTTGCCTTCGAGCTTGTTTTTCTTTGAATGTCTCATACTGTTTGAAAGTGAGTGGAATTTGCATAAGGTGTATGTTTGTGGAATCAAACACCTTCCTTAGCACAATTTCATCTCCGTGAAGATCAACTCCGAAATATTTGAAAATACGAGTGAGATAAACTCCATAGTAAAGAATGTTTCTATAGATGAAGTTTCTATTGACTTGAACTCTCTTAAGATCATGTCGGTCCAATTGATGTTATAGCCACCAATATAGCAAAGAGTGCTTTTTGGACCTTGAGAGTTGGGTTGTTAAAGTTTCTGGAACGAGGAGTGATGGTATGTTGAAGAAGAAGGTTTACTATTCTTGTTTTGGGCAGAAAAAATGATTTTTGAAATTTGAGCATCGCTTTCAAATATGCCGTGATAAGTCTCTAAATCGGTTTCATCAATTTTGAAATCCGAGCACATGCTTCTACAATTTGATATATTGCCCAAGATTTCGCAATCTAGAAAAATTTACGTGCCTTTGACGCTACTCCAAATTTGGTCTTTATTGCCTTTGAAAAATCTGCGATTAAGATTTGCATAGAACATCTTGACAAGCTTCGGGAAACACGCTTCATCGTTATCCCGAGAGTCAATTAAGCTTGATACTTCATTGTGATTGAAGAGAGAGATAAGATCATAGGATGGAAAGTATCCAAAAATGGCGAAAGCACCCGTATTAACTTTAGCATTTGCTAAATAGTTAACATAGGTTTTGATAGCTTCTCTATCATTATGAAGATAACCTTTGATGGTTTTGGTTAACTTCAGTTTCTGAGATGAACTAAAGGAAGCCATTGAAGTGTTTGATTTGAAAGTATAGATATGAAGAATATAGTTTGAATTGTGAATGAAAGGTAGAGAGAATAGATGTATATACAGAAATTAAATGGATATGAATTGAATAGACACAACTTGTCAGAAACCAATGACACCTTTTCAGACCCTGGTAATTGGTGAAAAGTTGGAGGGAAGTTTGAAAGTTCAAACCTTTGAAATCCAAATTTTGAATTTCAAATTACAGGCTGATATGTCGACATATAAACATATGTATGTCGACATATATGCTTAATTTCAAAGGACACTTGTTTAGTGACTTTTGGTGTTACATCCAATAATTTCACACAATTTATTTTATTTAATAGAAGATGGAATTCTTTTTACTAAATTATTAATTATAAAATTTAAAATATTTAAATATCATATGTATGGTAATACTTTTGAAATTTGTTTTATGCAAAGTGCGGTTGTCATTCGTCAAATATAGCATGATTAATAACTAAATATGAACGTTTGAATTATAGGGAAACTTTATATTTTCCTAGCGCATTTTGAAATTATAAATTTATGAACATTTATTTCGTTTAAATCTGAGAACGTTCTAATTAAGATTTAATTGACAGTAAATGGAAAACATTAATAATGCTTACAATTTAATTATATCATTCCTTTTAAAACATATCTTATTTGGGAAGCCCATGACATGTTAGTAAATTTGTCCATTAATTGGTTAACGTAAAAAGAAGCAAAAAATTTGAAAAGCCACTAATTAATTAGCACGATGGTTCCTTCATATTATCCGTTCTTTTTTTTTTTTTTTTTTGAGAGAAACCATTCGTTCCTTCTTCCTCAAACCCTTCTTTCATCTATAAACCCATGAGTTTTCCATCACCAACCAAACCTTCCCCTTCGCTCCCACTGTTAACATCGAGCCATTCCTTTTGTCAACCCAGATCCGTCCGCAACCTTGACCCGCGAACCTCCTCCCCCCTCCCCCCTATATTTCATTATTTGCTCAAACCATTCTGTCCTATATATTATATTTATTAAAAAAAGGATATAAATGTTGACTGCCACTACACCTAACCCGCCACCACCTGCTTCTCCGCCTGACAGCTGCGCCTCCGACCAACGCCCATCACCCCGTTCCGACGCCGAGCCATGAGTCTGACCAATCCTGAGTATGGCATTAGGAATAGGACGTGTTCAGAGACCATTAGTATATAATAATACAAAAGACAGAAATAGGAGAGAGTTAAAGTGTTGTTTAAAATTCCTTTGAACGTGAACTAACCGTATATTTTCCAGAAACTAAAATAAAAAAAGAGTTTATTTTGAAATTTAACACTGCTAAATTATATGTGCATTGACCGTAATTCGCCTGTTTAGTTCGTTGAAGTTTTGGTGTTGTTTTGGTTTTGCGCATCTCTGTTTGTCTCTATTTCTCTGCCACGGAAGGTGAATTTAACTCACATCTGAATAATATTTTATTGAAAGTGAAATAACTGTATTTGAAATGTTATTGATATATTAGCACTATATATGCAAATATGACACACCGACACCACACATGAATTAAAATGCTGTTATGCTGACTTGATTATTTATATTGTTATATTCTTGTATAATTGTTGAAATTCATATTGTAAGTTCCTTGTACCTTAGAAAATCATGACGGGTTGAAATGATATACACCCGAATCACTGTATAGATTTAGGAACAAAACTGAACCGATTTGGAATGTAGGTTGAAATGATACATAGCCGGGATTTGAAACTTGACGGGTTGAAATGATATACATCCGTGCTACTTGTCCTAGGTAGAAAATATTATACGGACACTGTTGGTCTATTTTGAAATATTTCTAAAAGCTATTAAATATTTTGACTAAGATTATTTTGGATTTTAGATATAATTATACGTTATGTAAATTTAAATAAAAAGTTTAATTTATGTTATGTATTTAATATTAGTTTTATTCAAATCTAATTTTTGTCATAATGTAATTTATTTTTCAAGGTATTTTAATTATAATAAAGTTATAAGATTTTAAGTAATTTAGCAATTATTTTATTTAATAAATTTTATTTAGTATATATATGTATGTTTCTAAAATTTATTTAAAAATATAAAAAGGATTATGGGTACATTAAAATTAGATGTGTAACTTAGATTTTTGTAACCTAACGTATAATAGATGTTTTGTAAATGAAAGTATTCTTAAATTTATGATTTTGAAATCTAGAAACAATTTGATAAAGGCTAATTTATTCCAAACGAAATTTAGAGTTTTCGAAATAAGTATTGAAATTATATTATTTTGAAATCTGCAATTTTATTTTAAGATATGATTTTATAAAATGACCACAGTGTGAAAAACGTAAACGTTTGGTTGTAAAGAGTCTGGGATCGGATATTGTCATATTCTCTGCCAATACCGAAAACCACTTTAACAACTGTGCATGCGGTGGAGTTCCAGAATGAAGTAGAATGGTTTGGTGGCGATTACTGGATTGAAGAAAGAGAACGTTGATGGATAGCCTTGACCTTATGGTCATAATTAAAATGACTAGAACAGGAGCCATACCCAAGCCAATTGAGTTAGCTACTCTTGTCGGACATGCTTCTTCGAAACCATATCTATTACCTTGTGATTTGATTGGTGCGAACCCTTGAATTTGGAGTATTGTTTGAGGTGGGTGGTAGTCATGGCTATGCGTTACCATCAGCATGGGTCCGCAATCCGGTACAATCCTACCGTTGGTATTCCTCGTGTTCCTTGTCATATTACCCTGATCGAGCCCCCTACGATTTTGATTTGATGTTGTCATATAGCGGCGCATCCCATCCACCGACCGTTACTGGTGTTTTATATGCAATGTTTATAAACTGTGTAAGCGTAAAAATGTAATCCCGCTTACGCTATTTTCAGCAGTATATTTATCGTAGACACTATTATAATAGCGCATTGTATTATATGATATTTATTTTAACGGATCCTTAAAGAATGGAATCCCAAACATTATTTAAGTTACTTGTGCATTTCCATGACATTTCATTTGAGTTAATTTACTTGCAAAAGAATATTAGTCCTGATCCGAGTGGTTTTGTTTTGCATGATGCTCGGGTCAGCTTGAGTACCACAACCCTTGGAGATTTATCTTGGAACTAGAGGCCATTCGGAGCTTTAGCCACCTGTCAGTCTGTTCTTCAGTTCTATCCATGTTAGATAGTTTTTGTTGTTTCTGTTTGGGTTTGCTGATTCAGCACTTGGCACCACTTGGCCCTTTTAGAATATATTTAACCAGATAGTAAATCAACCTTTGAATCTTCCCATATATTGGAAACATTATACTTATTCTAATTTATATAACAAAAAATATTTTTATACCTTTCAGAGTGTATATACTTAACTTTCAATTTCCTTTACTTTTAGGTACATTGTTATCTTCATCAAACTCCTTTCCTTTTCTTACATTCGGCATCTCGTTCTCTATACATATATATATATAAAATACTTAATGGTATGAACTAAATTACCCATTTCTGATATGATAAATCAAATCTCAATTTATATAATTCAAACCCAATTATTCTTATTTGCCTTGTAACTAGCCTTATATTCAAAAACTTCTTATCCCTGTTCAATATTTCTCGCTTAGGATAGTTAACCAATCACAACACCTTCCCTCGTTTCAAACTAATATCATTCCTTGATAATAGTGAAGCCAATCGAGTTGGGGTATTTTATTACCTCTTAGACCTTGATCGACTCCGTTCTTATCCCAGAATAACATTAGTTTGTCACTTAACACTTGATATTAAAATCTCATTTCCCTCTTTAATTTCAAATCTGGTTTAAAAAACCCGATTCTTATATTTGAAATCCTCGTTCAACAATCCTTTTACTTAATTCCTTTAATTAAGTAAATATTTACTAAACATAACTTTTAACTCAAAACATTATTTCGCTTATACATTTTGAGTTATATTCAAAATCCCTCGTCAAATGTTTTTAATTCATTCATTTGGGCCTTTCTTTATATTAAAGCTTATATTGGATAAAAATCCATTTTCGAATCTCGTTTAAACGCTTGGGCTATAAATCCCTTTATAAACTCCTTAGCCAAACTTATCGCTAGCTAATTATTCCTTACTGGGATTCCAATTAAAGATCATCACCTTGAATCATTATTAATTTAAAATAGTGATTAATCTTAATATTAACTACATTAAAAATAATTAACCTTGCTATTAACTAAAATAGAATAATTATTATCTTTATAAAAAAAACTTATCCAATAATAATTAATTTCATTAAAACCAAATACTTCAATAATTCCTTAATTATAGTTAATCAAAGATTAACTGACATTTAATCCTTAATTTATGGTTACCGAAAGATTCACTAATATTTAACACTATCAAATTGGAAATTTCCTTAATTTATAGTTAATCGAAGATTAACTAATGTTTAACCATCTCAATAAATTTTCTTAATTTATAGTTAATCCGAGATTAGCTAATTTTTCCCCTATTCGTTAAATTTAATCGAATATTTAGAAACCAATTTCATTATCAATTCAATTCCATTGACAAATTAAATTAAACACGGTCGATTTTATCAACCATACATACCAGTTATCCATTAACTGAATTGCATTGTCATTTCCCCTTTTTAATTAACTTAAAATCACTATTTACTTGTTTTAAAACAATTATTCTGTTTTACCAACCCGTAGGTAAATCCTTGGCTTTCTGCTTTGAAAATTGTCTAAACCGTTTAAATAATTTTCCTTATAACTCAATTTAAAATATTTATTTATCAATTTCTAATTTAATTATTTATATAAAATAACTAAAAACTTTAATCCAGTTATAAAATAATTTATAACTTTAAAACAATGTCAATCCACCTGACGGTAGATTGATGTTTGAAAAAAAAAGTATATTTCAGGCCATTCTGCCAATTACTCAGTCAACACTATCGGTTGATTTTTACCACAACAATGATGAATATATATTCAACCATCAACATTCGAACAAGTTTATGTGTCAGTCAGGTTGAACAATTCATACGTATGCGCAACAAACAAAAATACAATTTATTTGAGGAATCCGGTTGGATCCCTCCAACCTGTCCTTCTCTGCATGACAGATAGTTGATAAAAATATTTGAATTAAATATGCAATTTAAAATAGTGAAATAATGACAATCAAACAAACAGTAAACAACCAATTTGCATCCATCGCATCCAATCAACCATTTTAAACTGTTAACTGTAAAATATATTTTACTGTGAATGTACCACATCACAGGATTCCAGAAGGTGTGAGAATTAACTCACCAGATTTGTTCTAGTTGACGGTTGACGCGTTCATCGCATTTAATCTGAGATGATCGTTCAAAATTGTTTGAAATTCCAATTGCGTCAGATCAGTGCCTAGTCAGTGTCATCGGATAGGTCTCGTCCCTGCGATCCCAACGGATCCAGTTTCGTTAAATTTCGTTATCGTATGTTAAAGTTATGTCCGTTTTAAAGATTGTATATATATACGATTATTATTTAACTAATTAATATTTTAATTAAATAAATAAAAAAAACCAATTACCTTAATCAACTTTGCCACGTCAACAGCGTTTAAACAGAATAACGCGTTTCTCTTATTCCTTCTTCTTCAACCCGATGCTCCTCACAATCACCCTCGTCGGAAATAAACACGGCTCCAAAAACCACCCATCACCGTCAATCTGCCATGGCTGTACCAACCCGGACACCTTCATCTGAACGGCGCTTCCACCGTGACCCTTCGCCGGCGACCGCCTTCCTCCAGAACCCACTGCCCTTGCCAGAAACAACCGAAACCCAAAACCTGTTCAACCACGAACTGCTACCACCTCGAGCCACCGGAGGTGACCGGACCACCACCAAAACCTCGCCCTCGCCATCGCGCGTCGATCCCCCTAGGCCGCGACCCCAGATCGGCCCCATCGCCGGAAAACTGACCAAGACTGATCGCCACTTCAAAACCGAACCCAAAAATGACCACTCACGTTCATCTCGACATTCCGACCACCACACTCCGTTTCAGAACCTCTGACCAGTGCCAAATCAAAGCCCTTTCTCTCCTCTTTCATTCCCCAAGGTCTGGGTTCCTAAAATCGACCACATCTCTCCAATTTCTGAAAAGAACGAAAGTCATTTTCTGCGGTTTAACCCCGATTCCGGCCACCACAGTCGCCCGATGGCCCCCAACTTTTGTCAGTAGATAGATCCCGTCCCGATCTACACTTTTGCTTTAGGTCGCCTTAGCAAAAACCTTACGGATTTGAAGTTATAAATTCTTTTGCGTTTAGGGGCTTTTCTGCAATTTTGCTTGGCTGAAAAAGGTTGAACTGATTTAGGCTGAAAATATAGTGTATATATAGTTGTAAAATAATATAATTTATGTTGACGTGACGAACGATGTCGACTAACGATTTTTATTTCGTGTCTATCTCATTTTCAAACATTGTTTATTCGCTGCTGCGCTCACATACAAACCCCGTTCAAGACGCGAATGGATGGCAGAGTATAATTTGACGATACGGTCCTAACGAAATTTGTTTCATCGAATTCCGTGTCTATTTGCTCAGATGGTGCTCGTACACGTCCAAATTGATCGTTTATATTTGTATTTTATTTTGCCACACTCACAAATTAATCCCAATTGACGCGCCACTTGAGATCTAGCAATAATTTACTGTTGCGGTCCCAATAAAATTTGTTTCGTCGAAAACTGAGGTCGTTTGAAGAAAGTCCCCTTTTATAACTGCCAATTTCAAATAAAATAAACCAATTTTAAAATACCTCAATATAAAAATATTAACATATTGAAATAGGCCATACCCGACCAGAATATCGTATATTACCACAATAAAATATCCCGGGTTGAATTTGAAGCCAAATCGATATTATAAAATTTTAAAAACCCCTTTAATATAAATAACGATAAAGTTTATAAAGGAATTCCAGAGCGACTTTTTAAAATTTTGATTTGGACATAAAAGAAAATCTACAACACGAAAACTCGAATTTTCTCTTTCATTAGAAAGATATCGTCAAACTGGTCCTAACGTTTCTTGTTTCAAGAAAATCCGACTTATTTTGAACCCAGTACGACCAATTGAAGTTCAAAACTTTGTTTTACGAACGGCCGCGCCGCTGCAGCTCGTTATATTTTTAAATTATAAACCATATATATTTCATCGTCGTTTTAGAATTGAAATTGTCGATATAATTTCGCTATAGACAATATAATCCACTTTAAACTGCCCGATCACATTATACTGCAAGTTCAACATTTTCCACATGTTCTGGAATTTAAAATATTATTTTATTATTTATTTAAATAATATATTCAAAAGAAAATAACTAAATCCAATTATTTTGATTTAAACCAATATTTAAAATAATTCAAATAATTCAAATAAAATAGGCAGAAAATACGGGTCGTTACAATATCCCTCTGTTTACCATGTTTCGTTTATTTTTTTCATTCAAATATAAAACCCAATATTTTTGTGAACTTATGTCCAGTCATAGTCGAATGCGCTGTAACGGGACAAGTTCCAACATACCTATCAGAACTTGGAACCATGCTTCATAGTCCTTTTATTTGTTAAGGAATCACTCTAAATTTCGAATTTGGCAGGGTTCTGAAAAATGCACAAAAACCTCGTTGATGAATATTTACAATACACATAAAATGTATTCTAACATGCAGCCTAGAAAACACATGCACATAGAGGCTTTCTCTTGGATTTAGTTTATAAGTGTGCATGCGAATCTAAATCTGGAAACGGAATGATATTGGTATACAGATTGAAATTTTGTTATATCTCTGACTGTACAAGCTATTATATTTCCTCATCTTACCATCGAATCTATGAATACTAATATTCATGGATAAATGCAAATGGAAATTAAAAAATTTGTTTTTTCTTTAATTTTTTAAAAAATTTCCGTACTAATTTCTTGTGTTTATATGTATAGCTTTATATGATAGTGTGGAAGACATTTAATTAATTGTTAGTGCAAAAGCAAAACGCTTCAATTAAGCAATTATATGCCAATCTTAAAAATTTGTTCTAAAAGAGAGTGGGGTTTGCCTCTTGGATCTTGCATCCTTTTTGTGTGTGTGTGTATTGCATAGCAAACGGGGTTAAATGGCCCCTACCATCTTTATTATAACACAAAACGGAAACAAAGTTCCAATTACACTACAAAGTCAAGATCATATATAATTTATAATAGATCGGAGCATTACATTTTTAGAGATACACACACCACAAAACACCCTAATGTTCCGCTCCATCCATAAAAGATATGAAGTCTTCTTCAATAATTTCAATAACAAACAACCGCTTATACTCTTCAAACGAGTGAATTTAAAAATCATATACCATTCTTTTGCCGAAACTGGCACAGGGGAGTGCAAGCCAAACTGATGTAAAACATTCTTCCATACAAAATACGTGAACGCACATTCAGAGAAAAGGTGCTTAACAGATTCATAAAAGCAACCACAAAAAATACAGGAGTCATCATCAATAATTCCCCTCTCCTTCAACCTTTTTCTTGTATGTATACCATTCATTAACACCCTCCACATAAATAGGTTCTCCTTAGGAGCGGAATTGGACATCCAAAATTTACTGTTCCGTGGACAAATAGACTCATTCACCATCATGTTATCATAAACTGAACCGATCGAGTGTGAATTACCATTCCAAACAACATGATTGTTAGAAGAAAGAAAAGGAGAATTCAATTTATTCAATCAAACTAATCTAATTATAGGAGAGCTTGTATTTGGTAAGCAAATAAATCCATTAATAATAATAGAAGCCGCATTAGCAGATTCAACAATTCCAGAATTAGACCTACCACTGTAATCAATTAAATTAGCAATTATAATACCCGGTGCAAGCTAAGGGTCAAACCAGAAAGAAACATGCTACATATGCCAATTGGAAATTTTAGAAATAATGCTCTCAAATAGGGGTACGCAATGAGAAGCTTGCAGTTTTGAAGAACACAGCGGAGCACCAAGGTAGTTTTCATCATCAAGCATAGGTGTTAAGCCAGAAATAACATACAAAGAAAGTTTAATTTGTTCAGATATGCCACCACATCTAATTTTGGATTCGCTTCTATTAATAACCAATCTGGGTAGAAGTCTGAATGATTCATGGACAACCATTATCCCATTAATGGATTTTATATTCGGCTTTGTAAATAATAGCAGATCATCAGCAAATGGAAGTGAAGAAATGTTTGTGCTTTTGCAGTAAAGGTGGAAATCAATTTGCCTGGAAAGCATTACTGATTTCGACAAGATAGCGAACAATTCCATGACACAAAAAAATAAGGAGATATCGGATCCCCTTGTCTTAATCCCTGTTTTGCTTTGAAATAACCAAATATAGAGCCATTAACACTGAGGGACAAGTGAACAGAAGAGATACATGTGTATATCCAGCATAGGAAAGGAATAGGGAAATTCATTTTGAATAAAATGTAGATGACGACAGTGGCGGAGCCAGAAAGTCTGGATGGGGGGGGGGGGAAACAGCAAGGGTGGGGCTATGAAAGACGCTCCTAAATCATGCATCAGTTTAATATGTTGCCTTGTGATCATGGTATTCCACAAGTTCTCTTCAACTGCAAGCACCAGGTACAATGGCTTCCTGTAGTCCCTGGCAAGTACTAGAATAATTCAGTTGTACACTTAACTGCTTGTTTATAGACAATTAATACCATGGATAGCAATGCCGATATTCAAAGGTACATAAGAAACACAGCAACTTCCATTGGTTCCTCCTCCCCCTCTTCTTCTTCATTTTGTTCTTCTTCTTTTCCTCCTCCTCCTCCTCCTTCTTCTTTTTCTTTTTTCTTTTTTTTTCTGGGGGGGGGGGCACTTGCCCTGGTCAGCCTGGGCATGGCTCCGCCCCTGGATGACGGTCTCCCACTTAACTGTGTCGTCGGCCTTTTGAATGTCTAGTTTGAGAACACATCTAGGAGAAATAGAACCTCTACTATACCCTCTCATTAACTAATTGGCAAGTAAAATATTATCAGTAATGTCTCTATGGGGCAGAAAAGCACTCTGATTTGGAGAAATAATAATACTAAGAGATTTCTTCATTCGAGCAGACAAGATTTTAGCAATACATTTGTATAAAACATTACAGCAAGCTATTGGGCGAAACTGAGTGACTGAATCAAGCATTTCAATTTTAGGAATAAGAGCTAGCCTAGTAGCATTAATTCCACCTAACATTGTACTATGCAAGAAGAAGTTTTTAATTTCTTTAATGACATCTTTGCCTACCACCGACCAACTACTGTTAAAAAATTGCGCATTAAATCCAACTGGGCTAGGGGAACTAGAGGATTTCATTGAAAATATGGAAGTGGTAATTTCATTCTCAGTTATTTCAGAAATTAGGCTTGTCTTCAGATCATCAGATATTGAGGGAAAAGAAATATGAGAAAAAGAATCTAAATTGATATGAAAATTTGAGGAATTACCACTAATGGACATGAAGTAATCCAGGAAGGATGAACGCACAGAATCAATATCAGAGCAGAGAATCCCATCTTTATCTTTAATAGAGGATATATCTGAAGCAACTTGCTGAATTTTCAGGGAATTATGGAAGGCAGATGAATTTTAATCTCCAAATAAATTCCACATGGTCCTACTCTTTTGCTTTGCCATCTTAGCCTCTTCTATAATTGCTTTAGCTAGATCAGTAGTCAATTTGCAATCTTCATCAGATAGAGCTTCTATTGCAGAACTGACTGCACAACCTTGAATTTCTCTTTGAGTTTGAGCCAATAATTCTCTGATAGCATTTGAATGTCTAACCCCATTACCATAGTTTTCAGCATCCCATGTCTTCAATACACTCTTTAGCCTTTTAAGCTTTTCCTGCACAAAGAACATAGGGTTACCATGTACTTGAACGTTTCAACGTATAGACATAGTGAGTAAAAAATTGGGATGATTAACCAAATTATTAAAAAATGAAAATGAGGATCGTCTGCTCATGATTTTCTTGCCCCATTCCAACACTAGTGGAGTATGGTCAGATAAAGAGGGGGGATGAATGGAAGTTTTCAAAGTAGGCCAAGCATTCACAACAACATAATTTTGATAAGATCTATCAAGTCTATAGTAGGTTCTCAAACCATCTCTCAATTTATTATTCAGGTGTAAGATTCTCCAGTATAAGATATTAGAAGCACATTGGAATCAAAGATTGCGTTATTAAGAGGCTTGGTTTGACAAAATGTTAGAGGGTTCCCCTTAGTTTATCAGAAGATAGCTGTATACGATTCCCGTCAACAATACTAATCCAAGGAAGGGATGAATTTTGAAGGGAGAGGAGGATATCAAGGAAAAATTGACGAATAACAGCACAATTTTCAGCATATACAACAGTTAGAATGAAAGAGGAGTTGGAAGGAAGGTGAGTGATTTCAGAGTGTATGAATTGTCTGTGAACAGTTAAGGGCTTAAAAGTGAAAACAATAGGGTTCCAAATGATTAAAATCCTACCAAAAGGCGCTTGAGAGAGGTTGTGAATGGAGCTCTGGCAGGTCTGATATTTTTAACAGCTTTTGCAGTGGTACAATGGTTTAGTTTAGTTTCTGCCAATGCCATGAGTTGAATGTTTTGAGAAGAAATTAAATGAGCAACTTCAAGTTGCTTGGATATGGGATTTGCACCCCTAATATTCCAGAAGGCTATATTGTCTATCATTGAGGGGGTAATGAAGAGAATGCTCTGGTTTTAACACCAGATGAAAGACTAGTAGAGTTTTGATGAGAAGGCATTGAGAGAACGGACTGATCAATTGATAACTCAGTTTCATTATCTTGGTCAAGAGGTGTAGAAGAATGTTTTTTGGGTCGAGCTCTACCACGTTTACTACTCTGTTTCTTAGGATAGGGAAAGTGGGAGATTTAGAAATTTTTGGAAGAAAAGAGGAAGCGAATGATTGTTGAATTAAGGTGGGTGACAAAGACACACCAACTTGATTGTTTAGATCACCAAAAATATGGTTAGGCAAGGACAAGGAAGTGTATGGAGAATTACTTTGGAAAGGGTGGTTGATGGTAGAGCTTAACTTTGCATTTGGTGGTGTGTGCATGTCAGATACAACATGCACAGGGGGTTCATTAGACACATAAGCAAGAGGATTGAGAGGAACATTTGGTTCAATGTTATGATTGAGCAAGTCTAAGAGAATTGTGAACAATGAGAAGTTCAGAAAGATAAGATTTTGAAGTAGTGGAAGTAGGATTAGACAATGATGATGAATGTATTTAGAAGCATCCTTTGTATATTTGAATATGATGAGTTTTTGGTGTATGAAAAACTAATTCATGATCGATTTATTATCAAATGAACTATGCTTAAACAACTGTTGAGTGGTTTCACACTGTTTAACTCCAAAAGAGAGGTTATTGGTTTTTTTTTGAAGTATTATCATGATTAGATGCAGGGTTTATTTGGATATGCATGTATACTTATATAAATAAAAGTTCATGGTTTTTGTAAACGCTTGTGTTCTATTATAAATTTTTTTGTTGCGATGTAAGATTCTAATTTATCTCTTTTTTTCACGCATAATGACTTGTCTTTTGAATCACTTAATGATCGACACGTAAATATTGAGAATGTATTAAATATCGTTTCTAGTTGTAAGGAAGACAGCTCGTTATAGGTATCATCTAGGCTACAAATTAAGGGTGGGTTCGTCGGTTGGTCAGTTCGAGGACACGTCCATTTTGATGTGTTAAACGCATTTGACATCCATTATGGCTTACCCAAGGATTACGGCTTTTTTATCTATAAATTATTTTCCTTTACCTCCCTTCTCCTCATCATCATCAACCCCAACTTCGTTCATAATCCAACAAAAGAAAGCACGTGTTCCGGTAATTTTTGATATAGTAATCCAACAAAAGCAAACAAAATTAGACACGATGACACAAAATCAGACATAAGAAATAAGAATTCTCAACCATTAGATCTCCACCTGAATTTCATCTTCCATACAAAAACTGAACAAATTCAATAATTTGTAATTCATGTGTTCAATTTCCCGTCTTAATCACTCTCTCTCTCTCTCTCACACACACACACACACACACACACACACATATATATATATATAGGAGCGTTCCGCTACACCTCTTATATTGCACGTGAACTCTCCCCCTTAATCTCCACCTCATTTCCCCACTCATTCTCTCTCTTCCCACCAAGAAATAATATTCAAATGGAAAGAGAGAGAATGAGCGAGGAAATGAGTGGTGGAGATTAAGGGGGAGAGTTCACGTGCAATATAAGAGGTGTAGCAGAACGTTCCTTTATATATATATATATATGTGTGTGTGTGTGTGTGTGTGTGTGTGTGTGTGTGTGTGTGTGTGCGTGTGTGTGTATGTGTTTACATTCAGTGACACCTCAAACAATACAACATCTTATATGTCTTGTGATACTCATCACAAATTTTGATTTAAATAATAGTGCTAGTTTCGCTAATGTGTTGTAGTAGAAACTGGTGCAAAGGTTTGGCAATCGACTCAGACTTAGCTTTGTCTTCACGCATTTCTCGTAAAAATTACTACGTGGAGTTTATACATGTCATGTGTTGAAATGGACATACACAACTTAGTTTCTTTCATGAATTTACTAGTTCGTCAGGATGTATCCTAACAAAATGGTCCGAAAGAATCAGACCTATGATCTTTTGTATTCCGCTTCTATAGTCTAACAAGTTAAGACAAGAATACTTGTCTTAACATAACATTAAATTTGATATAGTTCACGAAACCATAAAAAAATTGCTTTTCTTCCAAGTTCTAGGATGATAGTCTGTACTTTAAAGTTTAAACCTTCAACCATTTGGTGGTATTATTATTTCACTGTTCCTCTAGAACCAAAGTAACTCGTGCGTTATATGAACATAAAATGTGTAACATAACAAGTCATCTATACTACCATGTAGAAAAATGAGTTCATTTTCTACAGCTCGGACGTTAAAAAAAAAAAGAACACATAAACTAGAGTAAAATAGCTACGTAAGCTTATCGCCAGAAAAAAATATATGTCATAATCTATGATATTTCTTTCAGATTGTTCATGAACCTACAGCTAACCAAATTTGCAAAATAAGATAAAATCAAATTTGCATGTGCCACCTTTTGTTCTGTCGCAATGAAAGCCTTAAATGTGATACAATGCAAGAATCTATACTGGGCGTTTGGCATCTCTATATATACCTAATGAACAGTGATGGATATACATAATATATATATATATATATATACATATATATATATACAATTTTCAAAAAAAAAAATGTACACCAAACGTCCATAGATGTTATGTGGTTTATGGTTTCTGTCCGTTGTATTATGGGAGAGAAGAAGCCAGGGGGAATGGAGTTATTTGGTTGATTGCCTTCAGTTACATAAGTAGAAGGAAATTTGGAGAAACGTCATGCCAGTAGGTAAATATAAATAAATCGATCCCATTTGTTGATTTACGAAAAGGTTTGAAACACATTTAACATTGTTCTACGTTTATCAGGAAATATGATTGATAACGGACACCATTTTTGTTGAGATGCTGAAATTAATTTGTCGTGCTTGCTGTGTACTTTGAGTTGCACTTAGAAGTTTGGAAAATTCAGATGTATAATTTGTTGATTTTTTACCATTATCACAGTGTGTGGTGCGCTATAATTTTCATTAGATAGATATATGTCGTTAAATTGAATGATGATAGCATGTATATTGTCAATGTCGTTGCTGTTTTTACTTCCGTTGCAGGTTGAAGAGGTTCTCTCTACGTGTATTTTTCTGGATACAAAAAAAGATTTATTCAACACGTGTATTTTTCATTTTTCTGTACACTATATAAAAATTGCTGACATATTAGCAATTATTTATAAAAGTTGCTGACATTTCAGCAATAAATTTTCTTTTGTTTCTGAAAAACAGGAGATGGGTTTACAATGAAACTTTACCAGTGAAAGTTGCTGACATATCAGCAATTATTTATAAAACTTGCTGACATATCTACAATAATTCTCTTTGTTCTAGAAAATAGGGATCAGATTTACGATGAAATTTTGACAGAGACCAGCTTTACAGTATGAAGGTACAATAGGGATGTCTTCCTAATTTTCACTTATTCAATACAGTAAATGTTACCCAGCATTTTGATCTGGCTATAACCGAGTCACTATACAAGAGTGAATCGATGATTTGTCGAGGCAAACACACTAAAAGGGACGGCTTGAAAAACGACAAGTCAAAGCGACGGCTAAATTAAACGGTCATCGCTGGTTGTTACATAACTGAAATATACCCTCAACCCAATATAGAATTTTCATTCCTTCATTTTCAAAATCTCGCGAATATATTTGAGGGAGAAAACCTAACCTAATCTACCTGACCCCATACCGATCAACCCCTCCAACTGCCCGCCGCACATTGACGCCAACTTTTAGTTGCTGCATACCCCTAGCTGTTTGCTCTTCTGCTACTTATTCTCTCCTCTCCAATAGTTTAGGTATAATTTTGATTAGTTTATTATGTTGATTAGTATAAAATTTCATTATGCGGATTGATTTTAGATATCAATTTAGATACAGTTTAATATAATTTTTTATAAATTTGTGATATTTGTGGGTTTGAATGTAAAGACCCGTAAATCCCCGACCTTTGAATCGACCATAAGCCACACAGGTCTAATCCAAAAGTTGGAAATCCACGAATACTTTAACTCTGGGCATACAACACATTAGAACAAATAACATCAGACTTTTTATAAACATCAATGTAATGTTACATCAGAGTACAGAATATCAGAGTACCGCGAATATAATAATACAGTGGAAAATTAAATTATAATATTTTTTATATAATGCAGCGGAAGGCAACCAATGCTCTGGACACAACTTTAAGCTTCGATCCAGAATCTTGCTTAAGAAATGAATATCTGTAAAAGAAGCTACTTGACTGCCCGTGTGGAAAAGAGGGCACCCGAGTTTGCAAGTGGAACAAACTACAGGTCAGTCATGGGACTGGTATGAGAAATCTTACTTAAAATATCTAATAATAATAAGGCTAATCACAGGACCACGCAGCTAACGCGGAACGGGTTTACTCCATTGGATTACCTGTGCATAATTAAAGTAAATCGTTAAACAACGCAATGCTGTTTATAAAAATGAAACCATTATAAGACTCAAGTCCCAACACACAATGCAACACAAACCGGAGGATAGAGTTTTACCTTATAATGGTCAAAAATGCTTGATATGATAAAACGAATTTGACATTATTATAGTACATATATGTTTTAAAATATTTCAATCATAATATCAATCAAAGACGGCATAACTACCATATACTATGTCGCCGTACTAGTAATACAATCAAAACCGCATGGGTCATATTGGAATTTGGATTTCCATCATGAACCAAGGTAAAAGATAGTCCTTACCGAATTCGAGACACTCTAGCATGTGCCTCAGGCTCAGCCGCAACTGCACCTTGGATCTTCAGAGCTGGTCCACCAAAGTGCAATGGTTGGATTAGATCATAGTACCTGAACAATACGTTTCCCCGCCCTAAGGGGCGTAAATAGAGCCACTAAGGACTCAAATAACCGAGGCGCCTCATTCCATCATCCACATAAGTAAAATGTCGGGCTGTGTAAAAAATCCAAACACCACTTCTAGGTAGAAAGAAATGTATGTCCTCCCTGCAGTCCTTACTCTTGTTTCTGGTTCATACCGGGGTGTGAGGCTCGCGAAATAACGCTACACAAAGCTATGCTATTTAAAGTTATGCCTTGATCATCAACCACAAGGCTCTGCTTTTCAACAATAAGCCTTGATCCATGCATCTTAGCATGCCACATTGTCAATCCATACCATACCATTGATTTATGCCAATATATAACCTCTAAGCTCGTATGTCTTAGAGAAGGGTATTAAACACCAAACAGATATATATTTAGCAAAGATCAACGAATAAGTATAAAGGAATACAACGTCAGACATACAATCCATTTACAAGTCTGTTCTGGGTCTGAACGAAACCGGAGGCACCTTATACATCGCATATTCGAAGGATCAACAATACGTCCGGACAACTACCACTGGAACCCTCTCAAGGCAGCAAATCCAATCAAAGGCATTAGTAGTCCTCATCCATTCGATGTGAAGATCGCCGGTCTTCAACCACCATCTTCATCTTCGAATTTTTCGTTGTAGTAATTATTCAGAATGGGTTAAACCCGGTCTTTCCGAATAACTCACGTATTTTATAATAAAAATCAAGTTCTATAAAACACATCATACGCTACATTCCAATTCAGAATATTCTTTTAATCAGATATTCACATTATTTGGAAAAAGGTTCCCATTAATTTTATCAAAGATAAATTCTTTAATTTATTCTTTAATCCCCCTTTTAAAGATTCATTAAACCCCGATTTGGTTTTAATATCCAAAATCATTACTTTATGATTATTCAGATTTAAGAAATAAATCTTACCTTTAACTGGGTTAAAGAACCAATGTCATTTAAAACACAGTCCACGATAAACCCAAAATCATCTTCCATAAAATATGGAATCTTCAAATATTTCAGATCAATATATAATCGATATAAATTTCTGTATCAGACTAATAATATAAATGGAATAATGGCAAAGCCTCTCAAATTCCATATATAGTAATGGTTTTCATTCACAGAAGCTCATCTCGATTATTATTAAATCGAATTCCATTCAATTCCAATTTAATATATTAAATTGGAAAACTTTACTTTGGAAAATTTCCACTTAAATCTTAATAAAATATTTATAAATTCCAAATTATATTTTCAATGTTAATTGAGTTAAAGAACAAATGTCGTTAAAAACACAGTTCACAATAAACTCAACTCACACTTCCCTTTATTCCAATTATTAAATATAATTGAAAACTCTAATAATCTTAATTAAAAGATTTATTCTTTTTCTTATGGGGTTTAAGAATAGTGTTATTAAAGACACCATTCACGACAAACCCCAAAATCCAATTTATCTTATTTAATTCCAATTAAATATCAATTAATTGGATAACTTCATTAAATCTTATTTTGAAGGTTTATTCCAGTTAATAACTAGTTAAATTCGATAAAAATATATTTTTATCTTTTCAAATATGGAATTATTCATCCAAACTCTTTCCAAATCGTTTATTATGATTTTACATAATTTTTCCATATTTCTAATAATTTTATTATCGCTCGTACAGTCGGTTTACAATAACGGCCACCGAACTGCATCCATACCGACCTCTTTCCAAATTTGATTTGGGCATAATTCCAAATCCAACCGTTAGATTTCAAAACGCTTATATTCATTGGAAAGCTCTTTTCGATACGGATCTAACGGTTCCGTTTTAGAAGAATCCGACGGTCGGATCTTCCGTTACACCAATTTGAAGTTAATGGTCAAAATTTTAACTTCATTTAAATTTTTATAGAAGATTTATAAATTCATTTAAAAATGATTTTAACTTCATTTTCATTTTTAAAGCAAAACTGAATATTCTATATTTTATCATATTAAAATATTCATATTTACAAAGTATGAGATTTATAAATCACTTCTTTTTATATTCATTTTAGAATGAAATAAATCGATTGATGAACCCGTTCGGGTTAAAAATGGCGTTTCTACTAAACTCGGCTTCATATTTTTCTTCTTCACTGGGTATTATTTTAAAATATTTATTATTTTAAAAATATTCTTTATTTAAAAGATTCTTTTTTTATTCTTTATATAAAGATATTGTTATTTTAAAATATTGTTTTATTAAAAATATTCTGAATCGGAATGTGACTCAATCATTTACCATATTAATTCGTCATATGGATTTCATACATTGCATATGTATATAACAGTAATGATAAATAATCATTAAACAATCCATCCACATCCAGAGTGAGATTTATAACTGTGTGAGCCTTAAAATAAATAAATAACGCTCATCACAGACTGTCAATCCATCGATTGACATACGACTACATATTGGGACTTGTGTATGTCATCCCAACACCCGTGTAGGGTTTTCAAGCAGCAACGGTTCATCTAAATAGACTATTGGTTAATGAATTTAACCAATTCTGATGTCGAACAAAAAGAATATTTTATTCGCATTACAATTCTATATTAGACACGGCAAATAAAAAGAGATACTTTTATTTATATGACATGTTTCATATCTTTAGCGACGAAATAAAAGACAATTTTGTTTTGTCGACAATTCCTGTTTCAACATAAATAAAAGTGACAATTCAAATTTCAATATAAATGAAAATGATACTTTTGTATGTCGACAATTTCTATTTAACAAAAATGACAATTTTAGATGCCAATTCCAGATTTGACAAAAGTGACAAATTTATATCTAAATAAACATTCCTAGCTACAATGTTATTTTTAATCTAAGTAAACATCTATAATGATAATGACCATTTTTATTCTCAAGCAACATTTTATAACAAAAATTGTTATTTTATACTCATGCAACATTTTATGACAAAAATGTATTTTATTTTCATACAACATTTCATACTAAAATGTTATTTTTATCCAATGTAACATTTTATACTCTAAATGACATGTTTAATCTATTGTAACATTTTAATAATAAGAATGTTATTTTTCCTTATGTAACAATTTACAACAAAATGTTTATTTATCTTTTGTTTACAAATCTAACATAATATGAAAATAAAAGGTTTCTTTTCATTTTGTCTACAAAATCTAATGCAACTTTTCTTAACAAAAACGTTATTTTAATCTTCCTCAACAAAATGCTATGTTATTTTCTCCAATGTCGTATTTTATAACAAAATGCTATTTTATTTTCAATGCATATTCTATAACAAAAATGTTATTTTATTTCCACCTTTTATTTGCACCAAAGAATGCAAATAGAAATTCAACTTTTATTGCAATGTTTTATTTTGCATCAAAGAATGCAAATAAAAAATATAACTTCCAATTTCAATGTTTTATTTGCATCAAAGAATGCAAATAAAAAAACATAACTTTTAAATTTCAAAGTTTATTTGCATCAAAAAATGCAAATAAAAGTATAATTTCTAATTTCAACGTTTTATTTGCATAAAGAATGCAAATTAAAAAAATATAACTTTTAAATTTCAAGTTTATTTGCATCAAAGAATGCAAATAAAAGTATAACTTCTAATTTCAACATTTTATTTGCATAAAGAATGCAAATAAAAAAAATATAACTTTTAAATTTCAAGTTTATTTGCATCCAAGAATGCAAATAAAATATAACTTTCATTTTCAATGTTTATTTGCATCAAAGAATGCAAATAAAGATGTAATTTTTTTATTTCATGTTTTATGTTTGCATCTAAAATTCAAACAAAAAATGTAATCTTTTTTCTATAGTGTTTTATTTGCATCTAAATATGCAAATAAAAATGTAATCTTTTCTTTGATGCTTATTTAACATTACATATTCTCTAACAAAAATGATGTTTAATTAACATGACATATTCTCTAACAAAAATGTAATTTCTATCTAATCATAACATTCATAACAAAAATGATGTTTTTAACTTTTTATTTATATTTGGTATCATATTTTTATTTCCAAAAATGGATTTTTAATATATTTTATACACACCATAAAAATGCGATTTTTATTAGTCAAACAAATTTTTTATCACAAACATGGATATTTTCCATATGTATACAATTCAATCTATTCGTTCTTTGCAAACACAAGCAATCAATTCACACATATATGTATTCTACATCACAATCAATAATAAATTATATTTAATTTTTAAACGAGAAATCTCATATTGATTGGTTTTGAATTTGTTGAATAACGACTGTTTTTAATTGAATTAAACTGCGTGTTTAATTCAATCAAAATTTCCAACTTCTCTGTTTCTGTCCCAATCAATTCCATGTTGTAGATCTCGGAAAGATGATTCCAACGAACTTTAAATCATCGAATTCTGATTCTGTATGTAGTAGTTACATGGTTTTAAACATTAAAATGATTTTAATAGGATTATTAATTTAAATAATATTATTATTATAAACCTTAATCCCCCAAATTAACTCCTTCCTCCTTCATATATTCCTGCACCGAAAACACAAACCATCGACTAAGCATTTCGCCATTGCACCAAATACCAAGGCGCTGGCCGGCCATCCTCCACCACCATGCCAACGACCTCTGCAGCGCCACCCACCGCCGTCAGTATCAGGGAGCTCGGCGCCCTCCTTCGACCAGGATTTTGCTCCTAACGCAGTGGCTTTGTGCTGCTGTAACTCACAAACCGCTCCTCTTTTCCCGATCTTGTCTGTATGAAAACATCGATCTCATGTTCCTCCTTGATTCTTGCTTTGGAACGATTATCTAATTTGAGATGGATTTAGAAATTTTAACAAATTTAGTTCGGAGCTTAAGGGCCATTGAACGATTTAGAACGGCGGCTGGAATAATAGATTAGGGTTTAGTGTATAGTACGGTGTATTTATACGTATATTTTCATTTTATTTATTTAATTCAAGAAAATATTTGTTCGTTGATACTAACTCCGAATCGAACCCAACGAATATCACCCCTGGTTAAATACCCTTATTCCGGACACAATGGAATATGTTTCGTAACCCAATTCGGCTGTTACGATATGTTTTTCTTTAAAATAAAATATAAAACATTTATATTAAATTTGATCGTACATTTTAATTTACCGGGGCCACATACTGACTCTAAAAATTACAGAAAAATTATTTCTGACTATTTTTTGACGATACGGTCCTAACAAAACTAATTTCGTTGATCTCTGAGACCGTTTGAAAAATGGCCATTTTCTAGTTGATTAAATTTGGCTGAAACTATCAAAACACATTTTCTTTTTCCACGCTCACATATTAATTCTAAAAATTATGAAAATTGAAACCTAGCAATAATTTGACATTCCGGTTCCAACAAAAATGGTTTCGTCGAAATTGGAGGTCGTTTGTAAAATGGCTATTTTTAATACTAAAATATCTATATAAAAATTTAATAGCAACTATTCTGAAAATTAAACTGGGCATAAATTTTGATTCCCGCAATGAAATTTCGATTTTTTGGATTCGTTGGAAAGATATTTTTAAATAGATTTACATATTTTTTGTTTCGCTAAAATACGATTTATTTTGCATCTTGTATGCTCAGTCAAAGTTCAAATTCAAATTTTCAAACTACCACGCTATTTCTAACTCCTTTTATAATTAAAATAAATATATTCATTCAAACTTCGATTTAAATAAATTTTTAGTCGTTATTATTTAAAATAGATTATTTTAACTATTTAAAATCCATTAAAATTTCTAAAATAAATTTTTTAAATTGGTTCAGAATTTCCGGGTTATTACTTTGAATATGTTGATTTATTAGTTGTTAATGGATGATACAATAGATTATTTGTTGGTTTGGGAGTAGGATTTAAACCCTAATTCGGAAATTAGTTGATTATCGATTAGAAATTGATGAATATTGTGAATTAGTTGATAATAATATTATGGTGAGTTGATTTGAAAATAATAGTTTGTAGTTTGATTTTTGAATATGTAATAAAAATTTATGGTTGATTTATGTTACGAAAATCAGAGTATATTTATTGTTAATAAGCATATTAATAAGTTTACATAAATATTGGACGCAAAATAATTTTAGCAACAGTTTATACTAAATGTTAACAATTATATGAATTTTAAAATGTGCTATAAAGTTTATAATTTAGTTAAAAAATGTTATTGATAAATTTAAATGAATGCTAGGCCAAAAAAGAAATCTGGCAGGGCCGACCAATTTTCATAGTGGACGCAACCACTTTTCATTACAACAAATAAAGAATACATGAGTTAGACAGACAGTCTAACTACTAGATCTAGTTTGAAGTGCCAAAACACAGAAAATACCAACCTAGAATGAAGAAAACACTTCAATTACAACCTATAAACCAACTAATCCTCCGAAACGAAGGATATCAAATGTCCCTTGTACTCAACAAGGCGATATACTTGGCAGTAACCCTTAAAAATAAAGACCAAGTCAGTGGTAAAACCAACAGAATCTGAGTTGTATATAAACTTCCTATCCCACAAAGAAATAGAGAAAGTTACCGAGTTAGCCAAACCTTCATCACCTTCTGTATCCAAGACAAGCCCATTTTCATCTCCATCAATATGGTAAAATAAGCACATAGACTAAGGATACTCATCACTCACGTAAGAAAAAAAGTTATCTTCTTCAGGAGAGTATCTCATTCCCGAGGGTAAATTGTGTCAAGCACGCTCTGTAGGAGACCATATAACAGAAGGGGTGTCAAAAGGAGGAGGGTCAGGTAAAGCAGGTACAGGAGAAGGAGGATCAATAACGGTAGGCAAAACGGGATACTGGTTGGGGAAGAACAAACAGGCTCAACAACTGGTACTGACACTTTCGGCACAAAGCGGAGGTCGTAAAAGAGGCAGCTAAACAAGAATAGGGGCTTTGATTGGAAGCTTACAAGTTCCAGAGGTGGGGCCAAAAGAATGACAAGATATGCATATATCATGCTTCTAGTTATAAGTGACGTCAACGTAGTGGTCCTGGCCGTCAAGACTAATCTTTATCTGATTTGGGAGCAACTTGTCCGTACTTATTTCAAGCAAGGCACAAGCATAAATATAACGTTCTCCATTCACCGTGTAAGCATGGAAGTACATGAGTTTGCTAATTCGACTAAACAACCAATTTAGGCCAACTAAGGTCTGAAGAACTGTAGGAATGTGAGCGAGATTAGCCCAGACCGAAAGAGATAGAATTTGTTCCCTAGCTTTGCCAATAGACGTATTCCAGGAGGTGATAATAAACGACTTACAACTGATGATGGAGGGGGTCCAGATCTAGTACACGTCTTCTCTCATCAGCTAACAAGAACTTAAAATAAATAAGCCATCAATATAAAATATATGAAGACCCCTTTGAGGCTCCATATACTATAATAATGCTCATGAACTTCTAAGTAAGAAGCTTCAGAGTCAAGAAAGAAGCCAACTAGATAATCTTTCAACTACCGAGACTTTCCTGAACTACATCAGACAAAGGACAGTCATAGGTTTCCTCAAAGTCACGGTGTGATACATGCCTGCTACATGAGGCAGCAAATTGAAGAGAGAAGGCCACTTTGTAGGCGAGCAAACAGGTTCAATGCATTTAGCAGTAGACCGAGACATGGCTGCATTGCCGATAGATGACGGTACAACCATACAACCTACTTGACTAACATTCACAATTTCACCCGTATTATCTTGTACACTAGAGACTTTACCCAAAATACCACTCTCAGTTTTAGTATTGGAACCACAACTAGGAAACACATCAACATTACCTGACTGAACAGAGTTAGCAACACCCTTTTTAGATGAATCACGTGAAGCGATAAATTTATCAGAGGCACTGACAGGCTTTAAAGCAATCTCGAGTTCAGAGGGGGCTGTAGCGTTAGAGAAACTCCAACAGTTGCTTGATTCAAGGCAAATATGCTGAATTGAAGAAAAAAGTGTACCCAATAAATATCCTCTCCATGAATATTCAGGCAAATGTTATGGGGCATATTCAGAATTCGGAATATGCTCTGCGAGCCGATTTTATCAGCTCGCGACGTCACGAGCCTATTTTATCGGCTTGCGACGTCGCGAGCCTATAAAATCGGCTCCTCACATATTTGTCCAGCTGGAAAGAATGACCAACCACCAATATTCGTACAACACGTCACGTTTTTGGGTCCACAATATGCTTTACGGCATATTTTCAAATGTTGGAACCAAGCATGCCCCCACTTTAATACAGTTGTCTCCAACGTTTTTCGGTCTAGAATATCGCACTAAGTTTCAAATGCTGGGACCAAATATCCATGTGTCTCCAACGTGAGCTCGCGAGTCAATTTTATCGGCTCGCCATTATAAAATCATGGCAAGCCGATAAAATTGGCTCGCGACCGTTGGGAGATATCGAAGATATCTCCCTGAATGTAACAGGTCGTAATGTTACGACCCATAACCTTGTTGGAGATGCTCTAAGAGGAAGCAACTTCAGGAAGTGGAGTGTTTTCAAGCAAAGTACCCACATCCTCGGGTAGAGGCAAAGATCGAACCAAAGCAGAGAACGGTCGAACAGATCTTGTGGCACTCACATCACCAAAAATAGCATAGAAGTAGATTTAGTTTTGGCCATGGGGGAAGACAAACGTTGGGAGAAGCAGTGTGAGGTGGATGAGAGATGATCGTGGAATGAAGATGATGGGGAATGGAAGAGAGGTGAATGGAGAACAAAGATGAAAATCCTTAGATCTAACCTGGAGTAGCCGCCATGAGCGAACGATGCAGGTCTGTAATAACCCGGAAATGTGGGCCAGTTTAAAAATTTTATTTTGGCAATTTTAGCGAATTTTGCATATTTAAAATGAATTATTTTAAATAATATCGAAGAGAAATTTATTTTGAATAGAATTCAAACGTATATATTATATACGTCGTCATTAGAATATAAATATTCATTTTAAATTATAAATAGAATTGAAAATGGCGCGGTAGTTCGATAATTCGATTTCAAACTTCAATTGAATGTACCGGGTGCAAAACAAACCGGATTTTAGTGAAACAAAAAATAATAGGATCTATTTGGGGATATCTTTCCAACGAATCCAAAAAATCGAAATTTCATAACGGGAATCAAAAGATATGTCCAGTTGAAAATTCTGAATAGTCGCTATGGAATTCGGGCCCTTAAAAATGGCCATTTTGCAAACGACCTCGGATTTCGACGGAACCACTTTTGCTGGATCCGTGATGTCAAATTATTGTTAGATTCCAAATTTCATAATTTCTCGAATCAATATGTGAGCGTGGCAAAGGAAAACATGTTTGACCAGTTTCAGTTGATTTTAATCGACTGGAAAATGGCCATTTTTCCAACGGTCTCAGAATTCGACGAAACTAGTTTTGTTAGGACCGTATCGTCAATACGAAGCTAAAAAATATTTTTAGGGAATTTTTAGAGTTAGTATGCGACCCCGGTAAATTGAAATGCGCGTTCAAATTCAATATATAGAGTTATATTTTGATTCTGACGGAAACTGATCGAAACAGTCAAATCAGACTACGATACATATCCCATTGTGTTCGGAATGGGGGTAATTAGCTATGGACGATAGGCGGTGGGCCTCGTTTCGAGGTCGAAATAAAAAGTTACCTTTTTGAAATAATAAAAATAAATATATAATTAAATAAAAACCTTCCCTCTCTCTCCTACCCCCTATTCTTTCATTCTACCTCCCCCCCCCCCCCCCCGTGTAAATCAGTTCAAATTAAAATGAAAAAAAAAACAAGAATCGGAGGAGCTCGACGCCCCCCCTTCCCCCCGATCGTTCGTCGCCGCCTAGGGCAGGCGCCCTCTTCCCCGTGCCAACCTGCCCCGCCTTCTCCTCCTTCTCCAGTTCTGATCGCACACCCCCAATCACCTCGCGCCTCCCTCATCCTGGCCTCTTCCACCACAACGCCTACCAGACCCCCCTCCTCAATCGAACCCCGCGCCCAAAGCCTCGATGACCGTCGCGCCAAGCAGCCGCCACCCCATCCGTCCCGCCGGCCTCCGATGAGCTGACACCCCCCTCTCATCATCATCGATTAACAGTAAGTCCTCCTACTTTAATTTTTATTTACTTCTATAAAATCTGATCCTTATTTAAATAAAGTTAGAAATTTTATTCTGAGCAAAGTTATGATTTTTATTGAATTAAAGATATAATTTTTATGATGTTTTCATAGGGAAAAAGGGTCAATTTTTAATGAGGTAGCATAATAAAAATCTGATTTTTATTATATATATGTGAGATAAAGATGTGATTTTTATAAGTGATAAAATAAAAATTAAATATTTATTTTTGAAAAGTCGAAATCTTTATAATTGAAAAGGCGAAGTCTTTATATAGAGCATAGCGTGATAAAATATAATCTTTATTATATGAATATCAATGTAAAAATAGAATTTTTATCTATTTAGTAACGAAGTAAAAATTCGATTTTTATATATTGAGTAACGAAGTAAAAATTCGATTTTTATATATTGAATAGCAAAGTAAAAAATTCAATTTTTATATATTGAATAGCGAAGTAAAAACTCGATTTTTATATATTGAATAGCGAAGTAAAAATTCGATTTTTATATATTGAATAGCAAAGTAAAAAAAATCGATTTTTATTTATGTAGTGAATACGGGCAACGAAAGTGACAAAGGGAGAGAACGACGAAGATTTCTATAAAAGAAGTGTCGTGGAATTAGGATAGCTATCGGTGAGAACTTCTCACCTTTTAAATTTTCTTTTTCTAGTTATATTATAATATATACTAGGATGTAGACGGTGTTTAGTAGCAACCGACACCACTGTCCACAGACCATGGACTTGTTTGTTTGGTTGCATAGATTAGGTAGATTATTTGATTTGGAGTTGGTTGTTTGGTGAATTGAAATTGATTGGATTGATATGTGTATGGCGTGGGCCATCACTAGACCGGGGATAAGGCCAGGCCTTGTCCCGTTTCTAGTATCGTGCCGTTATGCCGTCGAAATTTTCTAAAATAAATTAGAAAAATAAAGATATCATTTTATTTAATAAATGAACCGAATAGAATATTCATAGGTTGAATAAAATAATTTGGTCGTTAAAAATATAATTTTTAACGTGAATGTGAATAAATAAATATTCATTTACAAACCGGACGGTTTGTTTATGTACACCTATTTGAAGGACATTGACTGGGACGATAAATTTTACACATCGCCCAACTACACAAATAAAAATATGTGTTTGTTGATTTGAAACCCCACACAGGTATTGGGATAATATATGACATACACTAATCCCAATAATTAGTTGTATGTCGATCGATTGATTGACAGGCTGTTATAAGCGTTAGATATCTACATTTGATGCTTATACAGTGTAGTGCACTTTGGATGATGGTTGATTACTTGTCGTTGCTATTATATACATGTGTTGAACGAAGTATTTTAACAATAAAATTTACATCTTTATCATTATAAAATAAAGGTTCATGTGTTGATAGTACTCATCTGTTGAGATTAGTAATGTGTTGAACGAAGTATTTTAACAATAAAATTTACATCTTTATTAGATATAAAATTAGAAACTAACTGGAAAATAGATAAGATGAGTGGTCTCCTGGGTATTGATCTGATGTTGGTTTCGGCCTTCGGGGTTAATATTCAGGGAATCTTTCTCTTACTAATTTATAGTTGGAGTCTGATTTGAAATCAAACGATAGATACCATAATTTTTATAAAATATATTAAATAACAAAAATAGTCACACGTGGACAGTACTCATTCGTTGAGATTAGTCATGTGTTGACAAAAATATAGATTCATGTATTGAATAGGATAAATATTCATTTGTTGAATAGAATAACGGAATTATTGAAATATATAAAGCCGTGTTGATTAGAGATGCGCTATTTTGACGCGAACGATATTTATATCGATTATATTTGAATTTTAATTGAATTGAATATAAAACGAATTCGAATTGAATTGAATATAAAACGAATTCGAATTGAATTGAATATAAAACGAATTCGAATTTAATTGAATATAAAACGAATTCGAATTGAATTGAATATAAAACGAATTCGAATTGAATTGAATATAAAACGAATTCGAATTGAATTGAATATAAAATGAATTCGAATTGAATTGAATATAAAACGAATTTAAATTGAATTGAATATAAAATGAATTCGAATTGAATTGAATATATAATGAATTCAAATTGAATTGAAATTTTGATTTGAATTTGAAATGGAAGTAGAAATTGTTTTTGAAACGAATTTAAAACTATTTATAAAATTCGTTTTAAATAGAAATCGACGAAATATATATTCTATATATCATATATATAATATAATGGCCTGAATAGAACGCGCCGCGCCGCGGCAGTTCGTAAATTTCGACCATTGACTTCGAACGGACATTACGGGAGATCCGACCGTCGGATTCTCCTAAAACCAGAACCGCTGGGTTCGTATCGAAAAGAGATTTCTAACGAATATTAGAAATTTGAAATATAACGGTTGGATTTAGAGATACGTCCAAATCAAATTTGGAAAAGGTCGCTGTAAGTGCAGTTCGATGGCCGTTGATGGAAATCGACTGTACGAGCCTTGATAAAATTATTAAAAATAGTAATAATTTGTGTAGAATCATAAGAAATGATTTGGGAAAAATTGGGATGAAAAACTCCACATTTGAAAAGATAAAAAAAGATTTTTATCAAAATGAACTAGTTTTGAACTAAAATTAAAACCCATTTATTTTCAAATAAATAAATTGGATTTGAAATGGATTTTAAATAGAATTGATTTGTGGGTTTATCGTGAAGGGTGTTTTAAATAACACTTGTTCTTTAACCCGGTAATAAATAGAATATGATTTGGGTTTATCGTGAACTGTGTTTTTAAACGACATTAGTTCTTTAACCCAGTAAAATGAGTTTTTAATGAATCTGCAATTAGATTGAAATGTGAATTGATAATCTAAACTATCAAATTTGGAAAATGAGCGAGAATGGAGTATCACCGGTTTTGCTCCAAAGCGATAGTTAAATCTTTAATTAGATTTGAACGAGAAATGGCAATTAATTTCACCGATAACACTGTGGTGTTAGATATGGAGTATTACCAGTTTTGCTTCATGGGATGAATAGGTTCGGATTGGGAAATAAAATAAATAATTACTTCGATGTGGTTCGCTAATCTCGACTAGTTTGGAAAACCATAATTTGGTTTGAAATGACATCCAAAGGAAGATTAAAGAATAAATTTAAAGAATTTATCTTGGATAAAATTAATGGGAACCTTTCCCTAAGAATATGAAATTTAGAAACTAGCTGTAGGTTAGTTAAGAAGAATGGTTTCCAGGATATTGATCTGATGTTGGTTTCGGCCTTCGGGGTTAATATTTGGGAAATTGTTCTCTTGCTAATTTGCGGTTAGTGGCTGCTGAATTGGAATGAGGCGTATGTTGTGTTTTTGTAACATTTGTTTTTAATATACGCGGGTGTTCGGAAAGTCCGGGTTTATACCCATTCTGAATAACCGATTCGACGATAAGCCGAAGATGATGACGGTGGTCGAAGACCGGAAGTCTTCACATCGTTTGGATAATTACCGATGATCCTGATTGGGCTGTACACCCAAGAGGATGGAAATAGTTGGTGGTCGTCCAGACGTACTTGGAGATCGATGGATATGCAAGGAAAGGGCCTCCGGTTTCGTTCAGACCCAGAACGAACTTGTAAATGGATTGTGTGTCTGACATTGGATTTTATTCTGTGTTGATTGATTTCTGTTAAATATATATCTGTTTGGCGGCGAAGAATTTATTCTCTTGCCTAACGCCCTTCTCTGAGACGTATGAGCTTAGAGGTTATATATCGATAGATATCAATCGCATGGCATGAATTGCCTGTGTGGCACGCTGAGTTGCATGGATCAAGGCTTCTGTTGAAAAGCAAAGTCTTGTGGTTGATGATCAAAGCACGTCCTACGTGGCAGCTTTGTGTATAACGTGAATTCGCGAGCCTCACACCTCGGTATGAGTTAAAAATGGGATAAGGACTGCAGGGAGAGCACGACGTTTCTTTCTAGCTTTGGTGGTGTCAGTGACTTACCAGCCCTGACATTTATATACTTTTCACCTATGTGGTTGTTGGATGAGGCGCCCCTATTTTAGGTCTGTAAGGACCGGGAAACGTGTGTTCAGGAATAACTAATCCTCAAACGTAAGAGAGGACCGGCCCTGAAGCATCCAGGGGTTACCCAGAGTGTGTAGTCCCGAGGCATTTGCTAGAGTGTCTCGAAGAGGAGAGGAGCTTGCCCCTTGCCTCGACTCATGACGGAAATCCAATTTCCAATACGTGTATTTCGGTTTTATTTGTACAGCCTAGTATGGCGACATAGTGGGATGGGGCACTTATGCCGTCTATGATTGATACTTATGATTTGAAATTGTTTTGACACTATACACTTATTATAGTATCAAATGATTTGTTTTTAAATGTACCAAGCATGTTTGGCTGTTATAAGGTAAAACCCTATCCTCCGGCTTGCGTTACATTGTGTGATGAGACCTGGGTCTTATAATAGCTTCATTTTTCGAAAAAGCATTGCGTTGTCTTTTCTATGCACTGGTATTCTTGGGAGGAAACCCGTTCCGTGTTATACGGCATGGTCCCTTGAATTACTCTCTTTTAAAGTAAAGTTTTAAATAACTGTTTTAGTTCTCACACCAGTCACATGACTGACCTGGAGTTTATTGTTTTAACCTAAACTCTGGGTGCCCTTATTTTCGACACGGGCAGCTAGTAGTTTTGGTTTTGCAGATTTATATTCACAGGATCCTGGTTTACAGCTGGAATGATATCCGGAAAGCTCTGTATCCGTATATCACCTTCAGTTGTGCTTTGTATTATTTTCCGCTGCTATATAATTTATTGTAATCTCTGATATTTATCGAATGTAATTTATTCAATTATACTCTGTATAATCTTGCATTCTGATGGAATTGTTGTAATAGCAATGAAATGTTCTTCCGTCTGCGTTCTGATTTGTCGTGTTCTCAAAACGATCAGGGTTTTCGAACGGTCTAGATCGGTTTAACGACTAATTCGGATCGAGCGAAATTCCCGGCCGTCACAAGGTAGAAGTGACAAAATAATTATTGATAAGTTTCAACGAATGTTACATGTAAAAAAAGTTATTGATAAGTTAAAAGTTGTATGAATTTTAAAATGCATTTTAAAATTTATAATCTAGTTAAAAAAAGTTAAGAAATAATATATTGTAAAATAAGTGATACGAGTAGTCATTATCGTTTACTATGAAGTGGTCGATATCGGTTACTATTGTTGCAGGCCATCTTAGCCAATTTGATATGGACGATGTGCGACTTCGAGGAGCAAGATATGATGGTTCGTTCGATAGTGATTTCGACATGATGACTCTTCAATTAGTGGTTTTGGCTTGAGGCAAGGATGTGGTGCTTCTGTGCAGTAATTCATCATTCAACGACGATGATTCCAGGATGTGGAGAAAGGTTGCTGCAATGAATAGTTTTTTCCGAGATGTGGAAAAGACGAAATTAAGTTGTATTCAGGTGATTGTTACTTGAGGAAGAGACAACACGTAATTTTTATGATCGAGAGGGGAATCGATGAGATATCGCGGCATTGTTGTTCGCCGAGTATAGCCCACTTATTGGATGACTTCACACGGGAGTTTTATTGACAGCCTAGGCATGGATAATGCTACGAAGAACGTATGCAAAAGGATTATCGATAACGCACAGTTTTTGCGGTTACTCGTAAACAGGGGATAGTGAGTCTGATGTCCATTTAGACCAGATGAATCCTGTTGGTTTCCGATGATGGGAGATTTATGTCATTCACTTGCATCAAATGGTCCATATTTTGGGCCGTACAGGTGGGTACAAACAAGGTCTTAGCTGACTGAGTGGCATGGATTCGAGTATCATGAAAACCGAGCATTCCTTGGGGTTATCCTGCGCTTGGAAGAAGTCGGAAAGGGAAAAAATATAGTGATAGTTTTATTCTTCGTCGCCGTAAATAGGAATATTGAAAATAGAATTTTTTGAATTTGAAATAATGTGATGGGCGAACGACGGGAATTATCGTATATTCACTGGACAAATTTAAAAATAAGCTAGTTTTTAAAACTAATAGCATATTTAAGCTAGCTTGAAAAGTATTTGAAGAAATAGGCTTGTTTTTGCCGCCTCAACGATGAGGTGACCATGTTTTAAAAAATAATACTCGGAGGCGCCCTTGAGAAGTGCTCCCCCTTCATAATATAACTGACGCACTTCAGAAGTGTGGCAGTTATATTTTTCACACCCAAATCCTAATTACCTCCTTCCTTCTGCTTCTTTTGTTTGCCATTCTATTTTTTTCTACTTCAGGATAAAAAGTACAAAATTGTACCATCCTTCCATTGACCCAGAAATTCTACAAAATCTTCATAAAATATCAAAATAAACAAGGGTTGTTCATCAGATTACTTCTATCAGCTATTGGACATCAATTTGAAGGTATTGATTTAGTTTAAGCCCAAACCCTAGCTTAAAATTTTATGTTTCTCAAATACATTCAAACCCTAGCTTAAACTTTGTTTGCTTTCTTGTGTCAGTAATATTTGTTTAACAATTAATTGTCCTAAAATCTTGTAAATTTTCCATTCTAGAAATATGTTGGATTTCATCCCGATTATTTACTATTTTGATGGGAAGTTGAATTTGAAAGAAAACAATACGCCGGTGTATGTTGGTGGCAAACAAAAGGATTCAAAGGTCAAAAAAATTTGCTCTTACAATGAACCAAAAGAAATGGTGTGTACGATTACAAAAATTGGTTAACAAAAGTATGATGTTAAATTAGTAAGTAAGTGCGTGAAAGATTCTGGATCTTCTGCTATCGATGTAAATGATGATAAAGATGTTGATGCAATGTTTTCAGTTAATATTAAAGTTATTGAGTTATTCATAATAAAAGAGGAGCTGATGCATTATGAAAAGGCAATTGATACTAATTTAAACCAACATTCTACTCAAATTGTTGGTACTATTCTGAGTTATGCTCATCAAAGCAATCCAAGTTCAATATTTCCTACATGCGTGAATACAAAGTAAGTTAGTAAATTATTTACATTTGAGTAGTTAAAATTCATAGTGTTCTGATCTCATACTCATTTTTTAACAGTTATACGGTGCATGCAGGTGGTTCAAGCTCTAGACCGGCAAAGGATGATGTAGTTTGTAGTTCACCACATATAGATAGCATGCAAATTGCTTCAGTGGATAATGATATGACATGGGTGGAAAATATGGAAGCTAACAATGATGCACTTGAGTTTGAAATTGATCACGAAAATGTAAACGAAACTAATGAAGCATCGTTATTGCAAGAAGATGAAGACGATAACAACGAACAAATGTTACTCGAGATGTCTTTGACATATGATTTATGTAGTGCGAAAATTATGGGCACATCATTGATTGAAAACTAAACTCCTATTAGAGATGTATTTATCCTAGACTGTGTTGATTCGGGCTTTGAAGTGAGAATGAAGTTTCAAACAAATGAAATACTTAATCAATAGCTAAGTGAGTGGTCTATTAAGAATTCTGCCTCCTTTAAACCCATAAAATCCCACAAAAAAGAATACATTATGATTTGTAATGTCGATAAAAATTGCAAGTGGAGAATACATGCAATTGTACCAAAAAGAGCATTGATGGGAAGGTGGGAACTTAGGAAATATGATGGCAATCAAACTTGTGTTAATCAGGTCATTAATTCTAATCATAAGCAAGCAACAAGTAGATTCATTGCTAACAAAATACTTTTTTTTTTGAAATCGGATTTGAATACCACTCCCTTTGCGATTTAAGTTCTCATGTTGAAAACTTTTCTCATTAAAATAACTACTTCAGGGCATACAGAGCACTGCGGAAAGCAATCGAGACATTTTTGGAGATTGGGAAACACTGTATGCTGAGTTGCCAAAATATTTGGCTACTATTAAAAATCATAATCCAGGAACTATTTTTAAGGTCGAAACCGAAATATTTACGAACGATAAAGTTCTTTTTAAGAGTGCATTTTGGGCAATCGATGCATCTATTGATGGTTTTGCGCATTATCGACCGTTAATTTGCATTAATGGCACACATCTATATGGAAAATATCAAGATACCTTGCTAGTCGCGACTGGAGTTGATAAAAATGATGGTATATTTCCATTAGCGTTTGCAATTGTAGACTCTGAATCAAAAGATGGTTGGAATTGGTTTTTTTTAGATGCATGTACTATCTCATACATAGTGTTGTTCATAATAGGTGTTTGACTTTCATATCTGATCGAATGAAAGACATTCCGAGAGCATTAGAAAATTGGCCACAAGAACACCATCACCGCTTTTGGGCCAGACATCTCAAAGCTAACTTTCAACTTGTTGGATTTACTCAAAAAAATTGCTAGACTTGTTTTATTCATGTGCTAGTGCTACAAATGAGTCATAGTACAAAGAATTTAGAGGGCACTTTAAAACTATTGCTCCGGATGCACATGCTTGGGTTGAAAAGAATTTGCGAGGTACGGAGGAAAATTGGGCTCTATGCAAGGATAACGGTGGACGATTTATGATGACAACAACAAATGTGTCCAAAAGTTTTAATGGAGTTCTACGAGGTGCTCGTGCTTTGTTGGTCAAGTCGTTATTAGCACGAACATTTTATCGTTTAAACGACTATTTCATGAAACGTCGTTCCGATGCCAAAGAATTTGAAATGAAAATGACTCCAAAAGTTGGAACTCTTTTAGCCAAAACAGCAAAACAAGCACGCCATTGTGGAATTGTTAGATTCAATCGAACCGAATGACAAGTAAATGATCAATTTGGAAAAGAATTTACCGTGACTCTACAAGATAATGTTTGTACTTGCACTTGCAACATTCCATTATTGCAAAAATTGTCATGCTTGCATTGACGACCGCTTGTGTTCGAACCGTTGGAGGAGCGAATGGATCGTACTATGTGTTCAATGTGGTTTTCCATTGAAAAATATAAAGCTAGTTACGCTCCTAGCTTTCATCCAATTCCCGATAGTAGATACTGGAATGCATATCACGGCCTGACCATATTGCCTCCTCATACAGAAAGAAAGATGGGACGTCCGCGTTCGACAAGAATTAAATGTGCGATGGATAAAATGGAAGGAAGTAAACAAAATACTTATAGAAATGCGGTCAAAAAGGGTATAAAAGATTGACATGTCCGTCCAAATGATTTATGTTTGATTGTTGTAAGCGTTTAGCTAGTGAATGATTTGGATGTGTATTTTGATATTTTCTTGGTTGGTTGCAATGATTGTAATGTGAATGATTTGTAATTAAAGTTTGGTGAACGATTGAATGATTTCCATTTGACAAGTAAATGTTTGGTTATATGTAAGCGAATGAATTGTATATGACAGTCTATATGTGACATTTTGTAAGGTGTATGGTCTGATTACATGAATGAATGAATTGTATACGAGAGTTGAGGCAATAGGCAGGTTGCCAAAACTCTTGGGATGGGCTCACCTTGTAGGTGCACTCTTTTACAAATAGAATGGGCGCACCTGTAAGTGCTCTCTTGCGAGTTTGTAAGGGCACACTTGGCAAGCACGCCCTACTTGGGAGCCCTCTTCTTTACTTCAGCCACCTAACCCCATCTTTCCTCATTTCCACTCCAACTTCCTTTAACTCCAAAATCCCTAAAACTCAAAAGATCCAAAAACTTAAATTTCCAAACATCAAATTCTTCAATACTTCTACATCAAATTAGTTCAAAAATGGAAGGATCTTCATCCTCTTATCAAGTTAGAGGTAAAATATTAAAAAATATTTGCTTGCTCTTTACTTGTATGTTGTGAAGTTGGAATTTTTCAAGTCAAAAACTTGTTCATTGCTTGTTCACATATTTTTCATTACTTGTTCATTAAAATGTTAAAACTTGTTCACATATTTTTCATAATTCATTAAAATGTTAAAAATATTTGCTTCTTCATTACTTATGTGTTGTAGAGTTGAATTATTTCAACTCAAAATCTAGTTCATTACTTGTTCACATATTTTTCATTATTTGTTCTTTAAAATGTTAAAACTTGTTCATTAAACACAAATATAAACACAAGTTTTTTAGTAAAATGTTACAAGATGTTCATTAAAATCACAAGTGTGTTGTAGAGTTGGAAATTTTCAACTCAAAAACTTGTTCGTTACATGTTCGCATATTTTTCTTATGGAGTTCGCACCCGGTCTTGCAAACACAAGTGTGTTGTATCTTCAAAATGAGCATTGAAATAATGATCCAGACTTGATGAGGTATTTTAAAAACCTAAATGAATGATCTCCATACTATGCTCATTTCTCATGCACTAGCTACTTACCTTCGTTCCGTTTTAAATTTGTAAAGCGACGAGCCAATTGATTATCAAGATCATTCAAGCAAGTTAAGATTAATTACATCGAATATACCAAGAATTAAACTAGGATTGCAAAGAGCTAGATTCATAGAAATATCCAGATCGGGGTTTTTAAGAAAGACTATGCAACAGTTACTTCATTGGTAGATAGATGGAGACCGGAGACTTCCACTTCCTTCTTCCGACTGGTGAGATTACTATCACGTTGCAAGATGTTAGTTGTCTTTTGGGTGTTGTTGTGGAAGAAAATCCTGTTACTGCTACACATCTTAGTAACTATGAATATGTTTTTTATGAGTGTTTATGCATGGTTTTAAATCAAAATGAGATAAGAGGTACAACGGTTAAGTCGAGTTGGCTTCGTCGTATGATTGAAAATGAGCCATCACAGGATGTGTCAGACGAAGAAGTTGAATATCATGCAAGAGTCGTTATTTACACTTGATATCTTATTGTCTATGTCCCGATCATTGTGAAGGACAACTAAACCTTTTTTGGTTATTATTTGTGAGAAATTTGAATGATTGTGCTCGATATTCTTGGGGCAGTGCTATATTGGCAACATTATACAATGAGTTAACAAATACTACACTTGGGAATTCCAATCGATAACTGGTTGACTATCTCTTTTACGTGTAAGTATTAGTATGTATAATTTTTAATGCACATATGTAATATGCAATTCTACCATATTCTTTTTTATATATTTATTTTACAGCTTTGGTCATGGACACATCTTCCCGTCGGTCATCCAAATGTGACTTTATCTGCATAGATCGACAGGACATTGCCTTATAGTGCAAGGTAGTTTATTTATATTTACGTATTTCTGTTCTTTTTGGATAGAAAAAAAATTTAAATACATAAATATGTACACAGGTGCTTTGGAAATAGGAGTTGGATTGAGTCTCCAAAGCAGGTGGCCACTTACTATCATGACCATCTCGACAATCTAATAGATGAGGTTGTTGTACGGAATCCCTGGACACAGGATGTGCTAGTTGATCTGCCTCAGATATGCCTAGGTGGAATTCCTAGTTGGTTTTGCAAGACACGGATCATATGCGTGCAAACTATAGAGATGTATAACCGTAATCGAGTGATGCGACAATTTGGTCTTCAGCAACACATCCTTGTGCCTTGCGGACCAAAGCTAAATTTGGATTTGCTGTCATTCAATGGAACGATAGACATAACTATATCGTTCGTCAACAAATCCCGACCACTCATATTTCAAGGTACACGAGTTGGTATTGGTCGATCGGTCGAAGATTCATTATCACGGATCGGACTCCTCATGAATGAGCATACACTACTCATGCACCGCTTGAGCGAGATGTCATTAGTCTTTTACTTTGCTTTATTGTTTTAAAGTACAACATCCTGATATATACACTACAGACTCAATACCAAAGCTGAAACAAGATACACTCACATTACAGTATAGCAGTGACTCACATGACAACAACATTACATTACGTAACAATAACAACAAAACACTCATACTCCCTGCTCCACATGAAATCACTAGCCGAAAATAACACAAGCTTGAGAATGCAGCAATATTAATCATATGCTAACCATTTGCTTCAGAAATACAAACCAATTGCTAACCATTTGCAGCAATACTAGTGTCAGATAACACAAACTAGAGGAGGTAGCTATACTAACCATTTGCAAACCATTTGCTTTAGAAATACTAACCATATGCTAACCACTTGCAGTACTAACCATTTGCAGCAATACTAGCTTCAGATAACACTTCAAATACTAACACTATGCTTCAGTAAAAGGAGTAACAACACTGATATACAAAGAAGCATGAAAAAACAAATACCATTTGACTTGCAGCATCAAAACTAAAATCCTGACGACAAAACCCAGACTCAATTGAAATACTTCTAAATAGGATTTCTCCTTGTAAGTCTAGAAATAAATTTCAAAGAATTTGGCAGAAAATCCTCTAGCCCATAGTCAATGCCATCAGCCTTATTCTCAGTAGCCTTTTTCTTTTTAGTACGCCTCTTACTACTCTTAGATTGTGAAATCGAAACACTCTGAATAGAAGAAGTATCATGAGTTGCAACTGATGATGGAGGTAGAACAATATGAGGAGGAAGTGTTAAATGTGAGTAAGGAGAGGCACTAGCAGATAAATAAGAAGAAGATTTAGCAGGCATAATCGTACTAGACATGGCATTAACAGATGAAAAATTAGCAAGATTTTGTGCCTGTAAACTTTCCTTAGCAACAACAGCCTGCATGGCAGGTTTCTCACCATTATTCATTCCAGAATCCCCAGCCAAAGGTGAAGACATATATGCATGAGAAGACAAAACAGAAGAAAAAGATTTACTAGCAGAATAGCTCACCGAAGATGAATTCAAAGTAGCTGTAGCAAATGAGGTGGATGAATTCCTGTCTTGATTATTATTCACATTCTCAGCAATATCACCATTTAAATTTCCAGAAACAGAAACACTAGTATCACCACAATTAGCCTTGTCAGAACCTGATTGATCCTCTATATTTACCCCAGTTACATTCTCAATATCAACACTATCTTCAGGAACATTTATGCCTGTACTATCTCTAGATAAACCTTCAACATTAACGAGCACATTAACATTGGTTTCAGATAAACCTTCATTATTGGTTCCAAGAACATTTGCATGCACATTATTATTAATGCCCGTACAATCTCCAGACAAACCTTCAACATTGGTTTCAGATGCCAAGGAATCAAAAGAATTAACATTACCACAATCTGTAACATTTTCTACCTGACTAATATTACCACCTTTCCGCCTCCAAACTTTTTTTCTATATAGTTAACATTGATCTAATTTCTCTGACTATCATAATTGAAATCCTTCTTATTGTGTTGAGCAACATACGCTTTATTTCTACCATCATTATCATTATAACCATCATCAAATTTCTTATCATCAGTCTTATATTCACATACAGAAGTTCATGGCCAAACACTTTGCATAGTGTATAAATTCTAGGTTTCCAATCATAGGATAACTTCACAGAAGGACAGATTTCCCCTAAACCATCAACTACAATTGATTCAGGAAGCTCAAATTCAGAGGAGACCTCAACCAATGCCTTAGCATATCTAAATCTATGCATTCTTTCAGTAGTGCTATCATAACATATCAATTTACCTACATAACATACGAGCCAGTTTATACCTAAAAGAGCCCAAAGAATAATAAGAATTCTATAGAAATGAATCCATAATGGCACCATTTTAATCTGTGATTGCGAGCTACCTATAGAGGGATCCTATCTTGTTATTTTAAACATCCTTCCTCGAATAAAAATTGGGTCGGATTGTAGAATTCTGTCTCTATCTATATCCTTAGAAACCTTAAAAAAGAAATGCTCACCATCAGATTTAATATCTACCTCACCGTGAAGTTTCCAGTATCTGCTAAAAAAGTTAACCACCGAGAGATACGACAGCGTACCATCAAAAAAGAAGCCAACTAAATAATTGCTCCAGTAATTCAGGCCTTCTTGCCGAACCAGATCAGGCATTGATTTTGGCACTCCATCCCTAGGAATATCAAAATGTTGCGATTTATAACTACCAGCATTTTTAGGAAGAGAACTGAAGAGAGATGCGTAAACAATCTTCGTGAATGAGGAAAAAGAGGCTTTCGATGAGTTGACATTAGCAGTGTTTGATGAATCAACATGAGCGAGATTCACATTAAAGGGACATACACAGAAAAACCTAGATCTAGATTCGAAGAATTCACTCCTAAATTAGCAGAAGAGGGATTTGCTGAATGGGAATTGACACTGAGAGGTGGTGGATCTGGGGGAATTGGAGGAGAAAAAAGGCGCGATGGAAGAGAGAGAAGGCAGAATCGAAGGCGAAGGAGGAGGAAGAAGAAAAGGTGGATGTCGCAGATGCCATTAACAAGGGTCGTGATTCACCCGCTTTATTATTTTACTTTGCTGACTTAAATCTTCCAATCACTACAGTTAAGTTCCTATATGTGATTAAATAACACAATTTGTAGGTCGATGTGCTAGAGACAGTTTGTAGAGGGTTGGAGGATATCGGACATGGTCGAGTATCGGAGCACGACGTCCAACCACGATGTATTAGCTTGAAGAAACTCATTGACACATTACTCTTTAGACGTACAACGCTTAGGACAACTGGAGCGAAGAACTAAAAGAAGTCATGATCCTTCTCAAGCTTCACCTCAACATGATCCTTCTTAAGCTCCACCTCAACATGACCCAGCTCAATCGCAGGCGGCAAGACCTTCTCAACCTCCACTTACTCAAGATTAAACTTTACCAAGAGCGTTCTTTTTAAGTGTTATATAAGTGTATGTTTGTAAGCGAACCATGTGCACTTTGGATTTGTGATCGAATTTTATTTGTGTTCGTATTTATATTTGAATATTAACATTGTTTTAAGTACATGTATTTGAAGTTGATTCGTAGACGTGTTTGATTCAATATATGTGCATGAGAAGCTCCTGTGTAGCAGCAGGTTATTATATGTTCACTTTGTAGGCAAGCTGCTGTGTAGCAGTATGTTAGTATAGGCACACCTTGTAGGTGCGCCTGTTCTAACTTCTAACGAGCGCACTTGTCAAGTACGCCCATTTAAATAAGCAAGAGTGCACTTGACAAGTGTGCCCTTATATTTTTCAAGGGGCGCACCTTACAAGTGCGCCTCGTATTTAAAAAAAAAACATTGCCACCTCATCGCTAAGGTAGCCAAAACTAGCATATTTCTGCAATTACTTTTCGAACTAGCCTATATCTGCTACTAGTTTTAAAAACTATCCAATTTTGAAAATTTGTCCATATTCAATGCATTAAGTGAGTGAATGTAAGGATGGATGATGGTTGCTATGTTTTCTTAATCATTTATCAACTTGGGGGAATAATGTGATGATGGTACCATTGATTTGGATATCGGGACATCCCTAGTATTCCAATGTAGAATACACCTATGTTGATTATCACAGAGTAGTATATATGTGTATGTGCTAACACGATGGATGCAGGGGAAGGACATACATGATTCTCCATACCCTCTGTATATACTATTACGACTTTTACATTACATTGAGAATTGTTATCGCTTACACCAAACTTTTGTCTGACCGAAGATTTTATTTCTCTTTTATCACCTTGGGTGCTCAACGACGATGTTGATGAGCAGATCAGGTGATAGGTACAAGTATTATCTGGAGCTGCATAGGTGGATTCACAAGAGGTGATGTTTTATCTATTTGTACTTGTATCCTTATTGTTTATTCCGCTGCATAGCACTGTGAAGCTTTGACGTGTTATGTATTCTTAATAGAGACAGTTTATCAGTTTAAGTTTATTTATAATTGTATAAACTCCATTACTATCACTAACTGTGTGATCCTATTTATTTTACTTGTGTAAACTTTATTACTATCATGTATAACTGTGTGAGCCTGTATACTTTGATTATATGGTTTATATAGTTATTACTGTCTTGCCTGTTTTATATCTGTGATCGTTACTATTATATGTTATCTGATGCGCTGTGAGATATACGACATGTTCTATGATTGTGTTTATATTCAGTGTTCCATTCTTTCTCTTCACTTCTATTTCCTTCTTTTCTTTCTCATTCTCTTCTCCTCCACTATTTCTTTCTTTTGACGATTGCTTTACATTGATCAAATGCTTGTACAATGTGAATTTGTAGTTCTGAACACCAATGGTGTATAACGTGTCATCACAAAGTAGCTCTTCTAAAGTTAAGAGAACCTAGAGTTCATCAAGCAAGTCTAGACCGTTTGCAAAGTTAAACTCTCGGTGCAACTCCTGATGGTCAACCTTTGGAGTTTCAAGCCAAAAAAAAAGTATATAACTAATATGATCAAACGCTTTCTTAGGGAAAACATGTAAAGGGGAAATGAAGACCGAGGCTCCATGCCAAACTAGTCCACATGATAAGTTTTAAAGTACATGCAACCAATAATATACGATACTTGTGCAATTGGTGCCTCAACTAAATGTCAGTGTTGTTGGGGTTTTGTGCGCTGTGGAATTTTGACAAAACACCCGAAAAACAAAGCGAACATTTTTCACCCAATCACTTGGAGATGAATGTGACTGAAAAAAAACAACGCCAACAATATCGGAAATGTGAAAACATGGTATTCCACCCAACCACCCACTTTATTGATTCACCAAAATATTGTTCACAACTGATCTCAACTATCGTTACAAATAAGCACAACTTGAACCAATAACCTTATTGAGAAATAGATAGAGAATATCTAATGGAAAAACAATTTGAGGAGAAAGACAATGAAGAACAATGACACCAACCCTAATGATTCTATTTAATAACCGTTAAACTTTCCATACTTAATGAAGATGTTAACTAGGTCTTTTATAGAGTGAATTGCTTCATATCCATGTTTTATTGACACCCAAGTAAACTTGACACCAAAGTTATCTTTATACATGTCAAATAATCTTTTGCATAAGCACCAAATAATCTTTGCCTTCACTTTCAAATATCCCACAAATATAGCAACAGATCTCTCCACAAAAGATGGATCTACATAGATAGTTTGTTACCCACAATTGTGATTTGTGTATCAAAAATCTCAACACTCCACTTAATACCAAATCACAACATCTCCTCCACTCAGCACCAGCCAATTTAGCTCTCGCTTTCAACCTACTTTTTCTCAGTTAACATCATTACAAACCTTCACCATCGCCCACTATGGTGCACCTGCCTCATTCATGCACCATGCCACAAGCGATCTTCAAAAGCATTTGTAATACCATAAAGACCTTCATCTCGTCTTTGTGGATTTCACAACTCGACAATCGCCTTCCGCTTGACATAATCTATGTATCTCCAGGATCCCTCGAGCATCATCAACATCTAGACCCTTGTCAATACCATGATCCTCCACCTTATGACCATCAGCAATGACCATATTAACCTCTCCACCTTGCTGCAGACTAGATTCTTCAACTGTCACCCGCTTTCCACTATCGACTACCAAATCGACCAAAATATATATGTTTTCCTCCTCTAAAACTCCTCGCATCATCACACGACCACCCTTCTTCACTCTCAAAACACCACCTCGAGACGCATAAGTGCAACCGCGGCGATCTAACTGACCGAGAGATATGAGGTTATGTGAACAAGTGGGTATGTGCCTCACACATGCCACTTCTCTCACCACTCCATCATGTATCCGAAACCTAACAGCTCCAACTCCACAAATTGGTAGCTCTACTCCATTGGCCATCTTTATCATGTCAACACTCTTCTCATACGAAGAAAAACTTTTTGCATCTCGACATATGTGAAAACTAGCTTCTGAATCCATCTTCCAAGGATGCACAACACTAAATAGGACATCCCATGAAGAATCGCCTTCGGTACTTTCAACAAAGTCTGCCAGTGCCTCATCACTATAATTATCACCTTGTACCTTCTTCTTCATATCTCGTATATACGAATAGCAATCATTGCACTTGTGAACTTCCTTCTTGCAATAGAAACCAGTGACTGCACCTTTACCATTGGCTCCCTTTCTCTTCTGAACAGCATCTTCGAGTCCCTTGCTACCATCGCCTCACTTTGAACCGATTTCAACTTCGACCCTTTCTCCTTAGCTCCTCAATTAAAAGACTGCTTCGAACTGTTTCTAAAGAGATAGTTTCACTAGCATTCAAGTTACTCAATGAAACAACCAAAGTCTCCCAACATTCTGAAAGAGAACTCATCAACAAAAGAGCCTGCAAGATATCATCAAAATAGACCTTCATGTTTTCCAATTGATTGACGACATCCTAAAACTCATTCAAATGCTTTGCAACCGACTTTTCCTCATCCAACCTCAGTTGTACCAGCTTTCATACTAGAAAAGCCTTACCTGTAGCACTCTTCGACTCATAAAGCGATATTAATTTATCACACAACGCATTCGCGGATTCGCAATTAGCCACATGGTGGAACACCAAATCATCAAAACATTGGTGAATCAACGCAATCGCCTTTTTGTCCATTTTCTTCCACTTTCCCTCATCCATATTCAAGGGCTTCTCCCCATCTCCGTCAATGGAATCATGCAAATCATTGAGATATAGAACGTCCTCCATATTTGACTTCCATATAGGCTAATTCTTCCCATTCAAAATAACCATCTTTGAAAACGTCATCATCTCCGACATCTACAATCTTCAATCCAACAAACACTCCAAGTTATGCGATGGTCTGAGGTCTGATACCAACTGTTGGTGTTTTGTGCACAGCGGAAGTTTGACAAAATACCCGAAAAACAAAGCGAACTTTTTTCGTCTAATCACTTAGAGATGAATGTGACTGAAAAACAGACAATAACACTAATAATATTGGAAATATGAACACAAGATATTCCACTCAAACGCCCTCTTTATTGATTCATCAAAATATTGTTTATAACCGATCTCAGCTATCGTTACAAATAAGCGCAACTTGAACCAATAACCTTATTGAGAAATAGGTAGAGAATATCTAATGGCTAAACGGTTTGAGGAGAAAGACAATGAAGAACAACGACACCAATCCTAATGATTCTATTTACTAACCGTCAAATTTTCCACACCTAATAAAGATGTTAACTAGACCTTTTATAGAGTGAACTGCTTCATACCCAAGTTTTCTTGACACTCAAGTAAACTTGATACCAAAGTTATCTTCATATATGTCAAATAATCTTTTGGATAAGCACCAAATAATCCTTGCTTTCACTTTCAAATATCACACAAATATAGCAACAAATCTCTCCACAAATGATGAATCTACATAAATAATTCATTGCCCACAATTGTGTTTTGCGTATCACAAATCTCAATAACTGTAAGATTTAGATAAGTGTTTTCATATGTGGAAAATATCGTGCTTACTTTTTTGTCAGATAACTATTTTGCCCATTCAAAAATATTTTCCAAACAAATGAACAAAACTTTGAGCATAAAATTACGCATAGCATGGGCTAGTAGAACAATTCTTGATATATATATCAAAGGAACATTTTTTTTCTTTTCCCTTTTTTATTTTTATTTTGAGATCATGATGTAGATCAAAGATAATAATTGGCACGATATGTACATTGTTACCGTCTTATTAGTCCAAACAATTGACAATGTATATTCTTTTGGCTAATGAAATTTGAAGCAACTGACATCTTTCTCCTACATAATTAGCTCTTAATTTTTTTTTTCAATTCCTCAATAAAAACCATGACTTTTATTTTCGCAGAAGCTTTACACAAATAAATTACATCATCTTACGTGAGTTCAACACAATGCTTAGTAAGTTTCTAGACAGGAGATGATTCATGTAACAATGGTTTCAAATGAGATTGAGTGTACCATGTTTAATCTCACACTGCTTTGTAAATATAAAAATATTATATACACATTCCCGGCTACAATCAAGTTTTTGTATTTTCTTCTAAAAGGCATCAAAACTTTAATTTACGAATCCAACTTGTTTTATAAGTAAGGTTTGTTGAGAAAAGCTATATTAATGTTGTTGTGTAAATACCAAAAATATAATAATGATATTTGACTTAGTTACCAATTATTTTATCTTGGTTTAGCGACATTTATTAGGTGTATCTTTGGTTTACCGTGGCAGCTGTAATAATGTTACATGACATTTTTGTAAGTTGTAGTTTTCTGGACTTTTTATTTCAAAGTCTCGAATTTGATGTTTATGTATTTCATTAACATTTGCTATAATGGAAAACTTACTGTCATCACTATTAATCAATTATTGACTTTTTATTTTAACATTTACTACATGGAGAGTGAAGCTTCTTCCTATGATCGGGTAGGGTTATTTGCATATTGTCATTGTTATGCTTTAAAAGCATGATCAGCTTCAATGACCACCTTGCAAGGGGTATGAACTACACCTTATAAATGATTATTATATGACAAGCCATATGCATGCCAACGGTATTTTTGGTATTAATTAGACATGCTCTAAACTGTATTAGGAATAGTGAAAGAGTTAGAGCATCTGATTTCGTTAACAATTCATGGTTAGGCTTTAAGCCATTCTCCCCTTTTGTTGTAAACCCTAATCGTGAAACTTTTAACTGATTTTAGTACTCAATCCGGAAAAATTAAGTACTCATGTGCAAAGAAAGAGTTAAAAGGTTATTATATGTTACAATTAACATGAGTTAAGAAGCAAGAGGTAATCAATTATATAGTGTACATTTGATTCATAACTACAAATGGTAACTATGGTTATTCTATAAATCTTCAACCAATCTAGTAGCTATAATGTACATTTGACAGTCACAACCTACAACTGCTTTATGCACGCAACTTTGTCGAGTTGCAGTCACCATTGTTGAGTCTTTAGAGTTATAAGTATGTTTACTTTTATATTGTTATCAACGTGAGAAAATAAATGTAATAAACATACTTTTTGGTTAACTTTTGAAAATAATAGTGACATGAGAAAATAAATGAGCATATATTGTTAATTACCGTAAGAAAAAAAATTCAAACTACTCAACAAAGAACAAAATATTATAAATATACGAACTATAGTGATCAACCTTATATGAACATTACACTAACACATAAATACAGTAATATCTGCATAAGATTGCTCACTATGTTCAATGGGATAGAAAAAAAAAGTCAATTTATAAATTTTTATAGATCAAACAAAAAAATCATTTCATAATAACTAGTAAATGGAAGCTAGGGGCAGATAACTCACTTTTGCCATATTAAACCAATTAAAATTTACATTGAACATAAACATTAGGTATGGGTATTCCAATATCACATGGATAGGCTTTTTTTGCTTAATTGTTTGGGTTATGCTAGAGAGTTCGAAAAAAAAAAGTCAGGGAAGTGCGGATCTAAAATTGTAAGGCTGAAAATAAGGTAATAAGCCTAAAAACAAGAGAGATGCAAATCATGCGATAAAAAAGTTTTCGTCACTTCCCCAAACCGTTAAGCATTTCTGAATTTGTTTTCGGGTGAATTATTGTTTGTAGTGGCGATGAGCAACCGTACAAGGAAAAACGGAAACTTTATTTTAAAAAAATATCATCTTTTGCATGATCAAAATACGCGGTTGTTCCTTCTCAAACACAGATCCAGTTATTTGCGAAGAAATTAATAAACATTTGTGAAGAATTCAACAAATATTTGAAGTTTATGAATTGCAAATATCTGCATTTCTTTTTAATTCGGAAAAGTGTTTTTCATCATGGAAATTACAATTGATGTCTGTATTTAATTTATGAAAATAAATGAAAAACCATATTTTTTTTATAGAAACTAAAAATATGAGTTTAATTTGAAATATATTTTAGAGAATAGTTTTTCATATACAAACAGTTTTATATGAAAGTAGTTCGGTAGAATCTGTAGATAATATTTACAAATACGAGATTATAACTAATTCGAGTCCAGATTAAAATACATTCAAATTAAATGGTGTTTTGCTATTATGAAATATATTGGTTATAATGTAAGATTTGACAACATACTCTTAACCAACTAATTTCTTAAATTTTAAAAATTTAAAATAATATTATGTGTAAAAATTGCTCACCTAAAATGAAAACGCCTCAAGGGTTCATGTTTTGAGGAAAAAATTTGTTAGCTATGTGATCAATAAAAAAAGGTTTCTTACATTGAACTTTCATTAACCATAATACATATACATTGAACTTGCATTGACCATAACACATAAATAGTCACCGCTCATAAAAATGGTGTAGTTGGTTAGGACATGCAACACTCACATGCGTGATCGATGGTTCAGTTCTTCCCAACTATATACCAATGAGGAAATTGGGCAAGTTGTTAAAAAATACATAAATACACACCCCATTCACAATACATACATATATAGTGGAAATTAGATCGAAGACTTTTTCTTTCTATAATTTTAAGAGTAATACTTTTCAATAATGAGTTTTAATGACGATTTTACAAGAAAAACAAAAAATTCTTTAACTTTTTAATTTATATAGAAAAATGATAAATTCATTTATTATTATTTTTATACAACTGAAAATGATAAATTCATTTATCATTTTTCTATAAATGGTCAAACTAATTTTTCAGAAGTGTTATTCTTAGAACTTATTACTCCAAACAAATAAGTCATTTGATTGAAAATCCCCACGTATGTATGTAATATATATGTATATGGATGATAATTGTGCTCATGCAATATTGTACCTCATTATATTCTAACGAATGAAAAAAATAACATCACAGAAAAACATGTGTGCCAATATATCAGCAAAATCGAACGATATTATAAATCATTTTTACTTAAACAAGATGTTACATCTTGTATTATGGGTGACACCTTGGATTTGAGACGAGAGAGATTCAAAATCTTACATATGATTTTCCTTCTTTTTTCTCCAACTTATCCCCCATAACCCATTTTGCTAGACAAAAAATCCATCTTGGTTTGAGTTCACCAAACTCTACATTACCTACAACTTGCTAAAAATCTGAGCGAGCACAGCAACAATGTTGTCATAGTAATCCTTAACTGCATTTCCGTCCTTACTTCTCGCTGCATAATCAAGCTGCGATTGTTGCAAATAATCACATCATTCATCAGTTTCATCAAACAATAAAATAAAATTTCTTAAATTAATCTGTAATAAAAGGAAAAGAAAAAAAAAAAAAAAAATGTAAGCTACCCGTAAAACATCATTGAACAAATCGGAATACAATCTTCTTAAAAGCGGCCTCTCCTTCGGTGGTTTAGCTTGAATCAAGGTGTAAAGATCTTGCTTCAAGAAACCCGAGCTCCCTCTAAGCGTCGTCTGGACTTCCTTCCATGATTCCGAATCAATAAAAGCTTTCATTTGTAGCAAATCATCAGCGTGGCTTTTCACTACTGATTCGGCTTCTTCCTTCGTTTGGTCTGGAACGGTCAGGGCGAAGTCGAACGCCGATGCGTCGTCTGAATTCAGGATGGATGTGATGCCGATTGATGCGAACGATGATAGTATTGTTCTTCTTTGGCCTGAATGGTCGGCGTTCGTCGATGGTTTTTTGTAAGGGGAGATTTTGGGTTGAGCGAGAATTGCTGTGAAGTGTTGCAAAGTGGCCATTGATGTTTGCGCATCCGTTTCTTTCCATGTGTACTGTACATCTGAATGGTTATCGATTCAAACGCCAATCTCGTATTGGATAAGGCACCCCATTTACGTTCATATCCCGATTCTCCTCCTAGCCACATTTTCTTATGTCTATTGTACATTGAGACCTATTACATATATTTTTATTAATAGTTGATTTAAAAGTTCAAACTTTTGATTCGATCGTGGATATCCAAAAGAGATTTTATGTACATTTATCTTTATATAATGTTTAAAAATAAAATATAACAATTAAATATTTTTAACAAATTCAAACTTGTTGTAATATATATGAGTGAATATGTTCTTGTCATATTCTATTTAGTCCCACATCGTGAGAATAAGTTTAACATCAGCTCCAAAGCCTATATATAACAAAAACCAATGTAATAGAAAGTGTACAACTTGAAGCATTAGAAATAAAAGTCGCTGCCCTATCTTTCTGTTCTATCTAATGGCTTCTTGTTTATTATATGTTATGCTTTATTTTATAACATGTTATCAGCACGAGATTCTACTATAGCTACTTTTTTTTATGTTTTGAAATGGGTATTGTTAAAGGGACTCCACTTTTGGTTAAGGGGAGGACAATTTTAAGGGGACTCCAACTAAATTTAATTTTTGTTAAGGGGCGTTTGCATCTTTAAAAATAAAATAAAATATAGACTAAAATACCCCTTTTGGTCACCTACATCTGTTAATTTATACTTGTTCAGGGGATTGTTAAACCCACAGCCAGGCATGACAAAGTTACTTTTCGGCGTTACATGACCGTTATAATCAACTTTTCTGGACACTGGCTTGTCATATAACATGTTATATGACACATTGGATCAACCTGGGACCATAAACGATATGAAGCTACCAAAAAAATACTAGAGTCCACGGTCCAGAATTTCCAAACAAAACAAATTATGATCGTTCCATCACACAACGATAACTGTACCCCAATTATTAATTGCAACTTTACTGATTCAATGAAATTTCATGATCAAACTTCACGATTGCCTATTTGATTATATTTTACATATTTAATCAAATTAATCAATAGGGAACAAAACATCTAATTACACCATCCAATTCCAATAGGAACTTACCTGACCTAATACCTTATGATCACCAACACAACTTTCTTGTGTTTCCGTTACATTAATTGTATCCATTTATTGTTTTATACCTAGCATTAAATTATGCTCATTAATTTAGATTTAGGTTATAAGCTATATGCGGATTATAAGGTTAATATTGGAATTTTTATTTATACGGTTAAGAGGGGACTAATCTGTTTTGTCCTCCCCTTAGCAGTTCATCAAAAATTAAAAAGTTGTCCTCCCCTTAACCAAAATTGGAGTCCCTTTAACAATGCTCTTTGAAATTATCTACATTTATGAATTTATTGTTTCTTCTGCTTAGATGTGATTGATACTTCTAGATCTCTTTTCTTTTTCAGTTTTCGTAGATCTAGATTCTATTTTAGTAGATGTAACTTTTTAGATCTAATTATCTATATTGATCCTAAATATGTGTAGATATATTCTTTCAATTTTTTACGGATCTAGTTTTGAGTTTTCCAAATCCAAATGGAGATTTGATTATATATGTATTGTTTACATTATTGATGATGTAGAAGTAGATCTAGTTTTATTCTTTTCGATCTACTATTACTTTTTGTATGTTTTTTTTTTTTTTTTTTGGATAGTTTGAAGACAAAATATCTCTTGAAAAAGAATTTTTTTTATGTACATCCAACAAAATTATGGATATAAAATATAATGATGTAGTATTTAAATTCAGTAGCAATATTTATTTATCATTGGAAGCGATATTGAAAACTCATGATATAAATTAACTCTTTCAAATGAGGAACTTGAAGTTCATAAACAAATGAAAAATCATAAAGTATATTAATTCTTTGGAATATGAAATAATACGAACCTGAAGTTCATATGTTGAAGAAGAAGAAAAATTGAAGCCCAAAGCTTTCTTAAAAGTTATGACATAAAAAGCTTGTACTTCCAGAAGAAGTTAAAAGAGACATACACATCATAATATGCGACAATAACATTGGTTTCAATAGAAAATCTCTAAACGGGTTTCATCTAGCTGGCATCTTTCATGTACAGTTTATATTAACTGAATATCCTGAAGATATAGTAATCATATTAATTTCTAGAAGAGTTGTTTTAGAGATTTAATTTTATGTAGCAAATTCAACATCCTAGAAGAGATGTTAGATATATTTTTTGTTGCATTGCAATTACATAAATAAAAGATATGTTCCCTGAAGGAATATCATACACTCTAGAAGTAGTGATTTCTTTCCTCTCTTGAATCTTATTTTTATTTAATGCGCCTAATTTTGTTAATGCATTTAAGGTTTGATATGTATTTTTGTATATTGATATGACATTTCAATAGTTTGTATATATTTATCTCTAGAGGAGATAAGTTCATGATCCCAGAAGTGGTGATAACAGAATATCTTTAGAGGATATTTGTATATTTGAAAATAATAAAATGTCTCCAGAAGAGATTTCTACAATTAAAGGTGATAAAATATTTGTAGAAAAAATTCATAATTTTTCCCCTAAAAAAGAAAATATGTATTAAAACTCCATGAATGATGTTTATGGAATATCCCAGAAGCGATATCATATTCTGATATGTCTATAAAAGAATTTGCATTGAAATATTTTCATATATCAAAGATGATGATGCAAATTTAATGACTAAAGAAAATATGTATCTCGAAGATCATAAGCTAAGATTTAAACATTGATCTTAATTTAGCACACTTAAAGTATATGCAGAAGCAATTTTTGTTATAAAAATGGAAAATTTAGAACCTGCAGTTTCTATAATGGTTAGAGATATTTTGATATAAAAGGAAAGATCTAAAAGATTTTTATATGGATTGTATAATTTGAACCTAAAACATGTAATTTTTATGTTGTGAATTTTATGTATAGATCTGCAAGTTTATGGAATTATTCATATTAAAGAATATAAAATCTTGGTTCTATAATTATGCATTTCTACTCAATTCTCGATAAGATATTATGCATATATATGGTATTTTAGAAAATTTGATTATTGATAAATGCAGTACAACTATAAGTTGTTTATTTAAGTTTTTTCGTTGATCAATACTATAGCAAGATCAAAATTTTATTCTGTTAATTTTATGTTAAAAAAGTTACTTATTTGATTCATATATTTAAACCGTAAATGGTTATTTCCGTTATTTTTATAATAAGTGCATTAAATGTATCGTTATGGTAATATATATTGTATTACCATATTATTATAAATGTATTAAAAGCATTGGCTATTGTAAGTTAAATAATGTATGTTTGTGTTTAGAATAAGAATAGACATATGTATTATTAATCAATGTATTTGGCAACTAATATCTAATGTAATGGAAAAAGTTGTATAACTCAGATCTGAGAGCTGAAGTCTTGGATTATGAAAAAAAAAGAAACTTTTTGATCACATTTACAGTCTGAAATCTTGACAATTAGCATGAATGTAAAAGCCTCTAAATTAAAAGTATGTTAAAAGATTGAGAACCAGAAGTTCATCATAAATTTATAAAATTGATATACATATGTATCTGTATATATATGCATATGAACTCGAAGTTTCTCAATCAATGAATTTGAAATACTTCATAATTTAAAAGCCTAAAGTTTTATTCAAACCGTATGAAATAATAACATTACACTTCTTAAAGAAGTTAAATCATATGCGACAATAATAATGCATCCAAATATTGCACAATTTTCAAAATGAGTTGTATCTTGCTTATATATTTATATTTACATATTGTATTGAAAAATAAATTTTAACAACTCGAAATTGTTATATATTTTATTTGAACCAGAAGTTCTATACAATGGAACCAGAAGTTCTATTCAGTGGAAGCAGAAGTTCAATACAGTGGAAACAGAAGTTCAATACAGTTGAACCAGAAGTTTAATACAGTTTAACAAACTTGAAATTGTTTATATATTATTTGAAACAAAAGTTCAATATAGATTAACAACTTGAAGTTGTTCATATATTTCATTTGAACCAAAAGTTCAATACAGCTCCAAATCAGATATTTTGGATATTATGATATGATCTTTAAGATTCGCATTGACATTGCTTGATAAACAAAAATTAATGATTGCAACCTTAAGACTATTTGTTCTAAATAGGTAACTCGAATGAGAAAGAATATGCAAATCAATTACATATGGAGTACGTGGATGCACGTACATACACATATATATGAATATTTAATTAACAACCTGAAGTTGTCATGAGCTCATATTATAAATTATGCATATATTATTTAATATTTTAGAAAGTCGATTGACATCAATATTGATTGACCTGCAGTCATGTGCATATATGATAAAAAGTTCCTTTGAGTCATTAGATCAATGAAAGGTAATAAGCAATGCAGTATGAATGCATCTTATCAACTAATAAGAGCATTATCCTCCTATAATTGAAATACAACTAATGTATTTGCTAGCTATAATGGATCAAAAATGAGAATCCAAAGAAGGTTTATTATTTAAAGTGACAGTGTTTGTCAACATTGAGGGGGAGGATAAAAGAATCATCGATGTTAAATATTTGCTATCATATAGAATTATGCAAAGTATTAAGTAACTTTCATAAATTTTCAATTATGTCCCTATTAGACTTTCTGCAATATACATTTGAATCCCCGAAGGATCGAAAGGTGTAAATCACAGCTAAAAATATGGTATAAAAGTCAGTTCAAAATAATTTTAGAGTAAGTCATAACGATGCAAAATAAAGGAGGTAAGTGTTCCTGAAGAAACACTTAAGGGTGCTTTGAAAAAAACACATGATGTGATAGTCAAAATAACCCCAAAAGTGGTTTAGCTACCAAAAACATGATAAATTTTGAGATCTCTATAAATCATGTATAGAAATGACAAGAAATAATCATCGATGATAAATTAATAAATAATAAAGCTCTTATTTATAAATGGACTAAAAATCCCATGTTAGAGAGAAACATGATTGGCCATCATGAAATTCTCCTAAATAAGATATATAGACCTGTAGTTCATAAGATATGAACATGCAGTTCATAAGATAAAAATAGAAATATATATAATGATAAAAATACATGGAAGTTACCAAAGCACCATAGAGTGTCAAGTGTCATGAGCATTGTATTTTCAGAGATAATTGAATTGATTTAAATGGTGAAAATGTTTAAAACGCTTACAATACCCTGAAGGTATAAACGATGAAAGTATACAAATTCCGGAAGAATTTAAATTGTTGTTAGTGATAAATAATGCAAAGAGCAAGAAATGTTTATTACAACATTCTAATTGTGATGAAAATCTTGAAATAATTCATGATGAGTAGATTACTTCCTACTTTCAAGAATTGTTGTAATAAAACTCTTAATATCCATTTAAGTGGTAATTGCGATATGCAAAACTTATTATAATATATAAGTTCTTGAAGAACATAAATAACATTTGTTATTATAAAGAATACAAAGAACATGGATGATAGATTACAGCATTCTTCTAAGTATTGTTGTTATGAAAATCTTGATATACTTCAAGATGAGTAGATTACTTCCTGCTTAGTGTTGTTGTAATGAAAGTTGTCTTATTCATCAAATGTTTATTGCAATATGCAAGCCCGATTGAAACAGAAACCTATGAGCACCTGAAGTGTATTCATAAATGAACATTAGTATCATACAAATCACAAAAGGAAGGCGTTTTAAATAAGAAAACGTGCCTGAACCATGGAAATGCACATGAAGTTTTAAAAGAAAAACTTCATTAAGAAGTATTTGTAAGCAATTTGAGTTATTGAAAGAAGAATACGAATTCAGAGGAAATTATTAAATCAGGGGGAGCATCCGTAAGTATTTATAATGCACTCTTTTTCCTTAACTAAGTTTTTCCCCACTGGATTTTCTTAGTAAAGTTTCAATGAGGCATTGGTTATGATCCAGAAGTATCAGCCCAAAAGTAACATACAAAAATAAGTTATAATGTACTTTTTTTCTTTATTTAAGATTTTTCCCACTGAGTTTTCTTATTAAGGCTTTAACGAGGCATTACATTGATCCAGAAGTATCATACTACTTTTGATGTAGTAAATATGACATTGTATATAGTACTCTTTTTCCTTCGCTAAGATTTTCCCCATTGGGTTTTTCTTAGTAAGGTTTTGATGAGTCAACATTTTGATCCTGAAGTATTAAACATCTTTTGATGCAGTAACTTATTATTTATGAAGAAGACAAGGCAGTTTGCATGGCTCAGATTCAAGTGAATTATATCAATGATGATAGGATGGAGTGCATTTCTTCTAAATTTCTCTTCATACATGAATGAAAGGATAACAAGAAAGAGGAGAAACAAATTCAATTTCAAGAATAGCTGGTAGATCTATTCTCAAAGGCAATTTCAAAATCAACATTTCAGAAGATGATGTACAAAATTGGCATGCGTTAACTACATCAATAGAGTAATTTAATAATGAGTTATAAATAAGGGGGTGCAAATAAAATTATGCTATAATGTATTTTTTTTCTTCAATAATATTTTTCCCACTTGGTTTTTGTTAGCAAGGTTTTTAATGAGGCATTATCTTGATCCTGAAGTATCAACCCTTACTGTAACATTGTAAAACATGTTACCTAAAGATGAAATAAATTCGCACTCTTTTCCTTGTTTATGATTTTTCCCACTGGGTTTTTCATAAAAAGGTTTTTAATGAGGCATTGTTTTGATCCTGAAGCATCTAACTCTGTTAAGGAATATCGTTTTAATATGATATTTATAATGTCAGACGTTGTGCTCTTTTTCTCATTCAAGGTTTTTCCCATTGGGTTTTCCTGATAGAGTTTTGAAGGCAACAGACAATAGCTGTATCAATTGAATGAATATATACAAGCAAGATAATTATAAGGGGTAGGAATCAACATATATGTTTTAAAAGGGACAACTTCAAGTTAACAGGGCATTCAAGATTTTGAAGACGCATATTCAAGGAGGAGTGTTGTAATATATATGAGTGAATATGCTCTTGTGATATTCTATTTAGTCTCACATCTTGGAAATAAGTCTAGCATCAGCTCCAAAGCTTATATAAAGGAGCCAACGTAATAGAAAGTGTACACACTTGAAGCAATAGAAATAAAAGTCTATCCCTGTCTTCCTGTTCTCTCTAATGGCTTCTTGTTTATTATATGTTCTGTTTTATTTTATAACAAAACTGTATTTTTCTAAATACTAATAGGTGATACCATAAATATAGGATCTGACAAATAAACATTTTTTACAACATTATTTTCTATTAATCAATAACACAAATAAAAATTAAATCAAATAAAAAAGTAGAAGTTGCAACTGAGTAGTAAAAATTCAAACTTACCGCACAAGATTTCAGCATAAATAGGTAACTAATGATTTGTCCAAATCATTTTATTTTTAATATGTTAAATATATATGATTTTAAAATCATTATTTGTGCGTTCATCTTTATCAATTGTTGTTATGAAAGCGTAAACTTTTGGTCTGACCATAAAATATCAAAAATGCCCCTCATGTAATCGTTTTTACAATTTGTAGTCCTAAAAAGTTGTATGCAATATTTTGATCTACAATATTAGGCCAAAGCAACTCAATAGGATTAAGTCAATTTAACCTAACTATCCAAAAATAACTGCACATATGCAGCAACCTTTAACAGGATCTGACATAGAAGACCCAGAATATTCAAACCATTGTCTTTATCCTTCTTTAATAATAGTTGTAGCATCTCTGGTTTCACACTTTTTTGATGTAATACCAAATATGTTCTACAATATCAAATCTTAATGCTACTTAAAATTAGGATAGAAGAAGCTTCCTTTAACAATTCAAAACAATCATCTACAAGTATGGTCAAATCTAATTTTCGCTCAAATTTATGATATAACAAATCAACTATATTTAAAAATTCATTATTTATATATTATATTACATGAAAGCTCAATATTCATATAAAGACTTTTCGATTTCAGTTTCTAAAAAATCTCACATGTTGCCATGTGTCACGGTAGTTTAATTGTATTAAACTTGTAATTACTTTAGCTTATTGCAGTTATTTCTTAAAAGAATTCTAATAGACTCATTAATGTTTTGTTGATTGTCTTTCCATTAAACATTTAAAAGAATTTCTTGCCAAAAAACATTTAAAAGAAATATCAATATGCACATTTGTCATTTTTTAATTCTATAACTTCCATTTCATTTTCTCACAATATTGCATTTTTTCTTTTTCAGTTTTCCATGCATGCTACATTAAAATGTGTGTGTGTGTGTATAATCTCAGGCTAAATCAAATTTGAAATCCATCTATTACATTTTATGAAAGATCGATATTCATCTAAATATCTTTTAGTTCATGTTTTCTGAAAAATTCTACGTGTTCCCATGTATCACGGTAGTTAAATAGTCTTAAAATTATCATTAATTACTTTTGTCTATTGCGATTGCTTCTTAAAAGAATTATAATGGACTCATTAATGTTTTGTAGATTATAGTCCTATTACACATTTTAAAAGAAACATCAATATGCACATTTGTCATTTTTCTATTATTTTACTTCTATTTCATTTGCTTATAATATGTCGTTTTTTTTGAAAGAAATATCAATGTGCACATTTGTCAATCTTTAATTCTGTACTTCCATTTCGTTTTCTCACAATATAGTCTTCTTTCTTTTTCGGTTTTCTATGCACGCTACCACTACAAGATGCAGGCCAAAACGCGACGAATTAGCGAAACGACTACGGTTAAAAATACTGTCTGCTGATACAAACAGCAGACCGTACGCTTTCTTCCTCATTTCTGTTTCCCCCAAAAATACTTCTCGAACCTTATCCTGCCTCCCCCCGACCGGGGGTGCAGCACGATTCCACCCCTCCAAACTCGCCTCCAAACTTCTTATTTTGTCCCAGTATGTCTTCTAACCCTATTTTATGTTTAATTAGGGTTAATTTGCATTTTCATATGGGTTTGTGAATTGTTTGTTTATGGATATGAAATTGGCTGTCATGTGGGATGCTTATGATGATGATTGTGTTTTAGGTTGATTAGGGAATTAATGTAATTGATTAGGCGGTTAAAATGATGGTTATCACATATGTAATAGATTTAGGAGGTTGAAAACAATGATTATCACATATGTAATTGGGCTTACGATGATTGTGTTGTAGGTTGATTTGGGAATAAATGGAATAATGTAAATGCAAAGTATTAAGGCGCTAAGGTGAAAGTCTTGAAACTTGGATTTTTCTATGCTCCTTCATACGAGTATGCGCTTTTTAGACGGAAAAGAAACTGAACAATTAATAACTACTATAAATTAATGAATTTAGTGTTGATAAACATTTTATTTATAGTGATATAAAGTTAGTGAACTATTTTATTTACTATGATTCTAATTTTAAGTTTTATTCTTTTAACTATTTATAGTTCATTCAACTATTTAAATATCTTATTAAACCACTTTACTAACTAAAAATTAAGTTTGATCGTATTTCATATTTTATTTAATTACTTAAATATTTTATTAAACTACTTTACTAACTAAATATTAAGTTAAATCATGTTTTTGTTAAAATTGGACGATTTAAATATATGCCAATTATGGAGAAGATTTTAATCGATTCTTATAATCAATTAATTTGGGGCAATAAATCTGTAAGATATGGGAGAGATATTTAATTTGATTAATCAATCAAATCTTGGTATAAGTGGCAACATATTTGGATGGAATGAGAAGTTTTTTATTTGATTTGAGCAATCAATCAAATAAATGTACATGTGGAAACTATCAAAATATGCAAGATTTTCAAATTAAGGAAATATGGAAACTTCTCATGGTTACCTCCAGGCAAACCTTCATCTTTACTCTTATAAATTGGAGGCATTTGCTCATCCTTCAGTGCATAAGCCAATAGTGCTCTCTTCTTCATATCCTCAATAAGATCCCTATTTCTGTATAAATTATAGGGTGAGAAATATATTGAGTGTTTTGTATTCTTTTCTTATTGTACTCCCTCTTGTGAAGAAAGAATAAAAGAATAGTTGTTGCGTCCGTGGACGTAGGCATAGCCGAGTCATGTTAAATTTTTATGTCTTCTTCTGCTCTTTTGTTTTGTTTTGTTTGGTGGTTATTTTTCATTGAGTTGCCGGTTGATAATTAATCGACAAGCTAGATCCTCCTTTTGTATCGTTTCTGCATTCGAGCAATCTTCTCGCACAACAGATTGGTATTAGAGCAAGGCGATTTATTTTAAATTGTGCATCAATTATTTCTACAAAGGTTGGTAGATTCAGTGGTGATTATGTTGTTACTATTTTGGGAGAAAAGGAGACTTTGGTGGAGAAGATTATGTTGAGAGAGAGGAGTGTTCCAGGCTTGGAACTTTGATGTAGCTTGAGTTTGGAATTCTCATTATGGTGGAGTTATATGTTAGAACACGGCCTGACCAACCGTAGAAAAGCGACTTCGTAGATAACAACTTGGAGAAATTGCTTAGAGGTGGTAGCGACCAAAGACGAACCACTGGAGGTGTTAGCGACCTTTCCAAGTGTTTGAGAACTGTATAACTTCAAGTTCATTTGAGAAATGCTCATATTGTATGAGAGATAAAGAGTTTAATGTGTTGAAGGGACCACTGGGTTTAGAAACAGTATCTAATATAGCTAATTTTGGTGACAGATTTTGACGCCACTTAAACTTATCGAATTGTGATGCTGTCTTGGAGTGTTCAGTTCATGGAGCTGATTTTGGAGGATTTTGTGTCACTGTGATACATCGTCGATTTTGTGATGCCGTCTTAAAGGAGGTTCTACATGCAGGTATGTGGAAGGAGAGAGAATTAACTTGTATACAAAAATTTGGATTTTGGCTCTGTATTTGAAATAACTGAGAGAATTATTTTTGGCCTTGATGGTATTGAGATTATTTTAGGATCTTCCTTTTTCGATTTTGGATATTTGCAACATTTTGTTGGCGGACGGGGACGTAGTCTGAGCTCGTTAACATGGTGTGATGGGGGGTAGTTTTGCTGGAACCCATTAGGCAAATATTCATTTTTGGTTTCTATCTCATTGTGAGATTTTGATTTAAGGTGGAGTTCTGTTGAAGAGTTTTAAGTGTGAAGAGAATTTTATTCGAGATGGAGTATTGAAGATATGTGATTTTGCATCAAGGTGGAGTGTTAAATTTAGGAGATACAAAATCAAAAATAGATGGGAAGTAAATATTTGTTTAGTATGGAAATGCATGAATTAATTGATTGCATTTGCCTGAGATGGAAAGAAATAAATGCAGGCATTAATTTCTTCCATTTACCCGAAGGAAAGGGATTGATTTACTTTCTATATGTACACATTTGTTTCTACTGTAATTAGCCTCCATTATTTTATTACCATATGTTGGTAATTTAATTGATGACCCACATTGGTTTGCACTGGCTATATATTGAGGGTTAGACTTCTTTGTAAACCCGTCCTGGCATGGAGCCAGTGATCCCCAATGGTATCTCTTCTTGTTAAGCCTATTTGAGGTTTGGAAATGTAAACTCTTATTTTGTAATCTCTTGTAATTCTCTCATGTGGAATAAAATCTCTCTCTTCTGGACTAGACGTACACTATCTCAATGATTGTGGAACCAGTATAAATATTGTGACTCTTTGTTTCTTCATTGTATTTATTTACTATTTGTTTGATGTAATAGAATAATTGATATCAGATTATATTGATGTTCAATTGGCGAATCTGGATCTTGTTTATTGTGCTTCTACATATGTGCAATCTTCTCGCACAACAGTTTAGTAACAGAGCTAGATGTCTTGTTCTAGATTAGTTACCAATGGCTAATTCTTTTGGTAGTAATATGAAAAAATATGGCATCACCAAATTTGTTAGAAGAGATGTTTTTGGGACATGGAAGGTTAAAATGAAGACTAGTGATGACGCTCTTCAGCAACAACTCCATTCACTTAGAGGAAGAGATAAGATGCAGAAGCGCCTTGGAGAAGCTATGCATAGGACCCACTTCATGGGTTCCAGAAGAGGTGTTTGTTATTATTGTAAGAAGAAGGGACATTTCATACGAAATTGTTCATCTCTTAGAAAGAAGAGAGAGAAGAAGAAAGCTTCAATTTTGTCAGCAGTTAGATCAAATGTAGATAGATGTGATAGTGACTCATCATTATTTTCAGCCAGTATTTCACCATTAGAGACTACAAGTTAGGTGATTGATTCTGGAGCCTCTTGTCATATGACGCCAGATAGGAGCTGTTTTGTCTGTTATGAGAAGACTGATGGAGGAGCAGTTCATTTGGAGAATGACACATCTTGTCATGTTGTGGGCGTTGGAAGTGTGAGGTTTAAGATGCATGATGGTGTTATTAGGACTATCACGGATGTTCGACATGTTCTGATGCTGCAAAAGAGTTTGTTATCAGTTGGAGCTTTGAGTAGACTTAGTATTAGGATAATAATAGATGGAGAGAACTTAAGAGTGGTGAAGGATTCCTTGGTAGTGATGAAAGGGGTGCGAGTCGATGATATTATATGCTTCGTGGAGAGACAGTCTTGGGAGATTCAGTAGTTTCTACTGACTTCAGTGTTCCAGATTCTACTCAGTTATGGTACCTTCGTTTAGGTCATGTTGATGAGGAGAGCCTGGAAGTATTGAAAAAGAGTAGGTTAATTGCTGGTGATTTTCAATTAAAGCCTAGCTCTTGTGGAGATTGTTCTTTTGGAAAGACGAAGCATGTCACATTTGATGTTAGAAGACCTAGAGATACAGAGTTTCTAGAGTACATTCATTCTTATGTGTGGAGACCCACCCGAATTGCATCTTTAGTGAAGCTAGTTTCTTCGTCTTATTTGTGGATTCTCAAGTATGGTTTGGGTCTATTTCATGAAGATTAGATCCGAAATATTTGCCCAATTTCAGAAGTGGAAGACCTTAGTTGAAAAGAAGTCAGGAAAGCAGCTGAGAGTTCTTAGAGTTGGCAATAGTAGTAAATTTGCGTCACAAGAATTCACTAACTATTGTGCATCCGAGCATGTATTTAGAGATTTGTCTACGAAGTCGCATTCTTTTGGACTAGCTAAGAGCATGTGTCGGATATTATGGCAAAGAGCTATGAGCTTGAGACTGATTGTTGGTCTAGAAGAGGGATTTTGGGCAGAAGCAATATCTATGGTAGTATTTCTCATCAACCGTACACCTTCTATTGCAATAGATATGAAGATCCCAAAAGAACTATGGAAAAGAGAGCATGTTGATTATTCATTCCTTAAAGTGTTTGGTTGTTCAGCTTATTTAGAAGATGAGAGACAAGATAAGCTGAAGCCTAGAGGAAGCAAGAACATTTTGTTAGGCTATGGAGAAGGAATGAAGAAGTATAGGTTGTGGTGCAAAACAACCAAGAGAATTGTGGCTAGCAGGCATGCAATATTTGATGAAAGGTCTTTATTGAAGGTGGAGCCTCTATCAAGTGATGACTGCAGGAGGACACAAAATTTCCAAACACATTTGGAGTCATCAGATTATTTCCATATTATGAGAGAAAGTGACATTTCCGATGGTACCATAGTTGATGAGAAGATTTCAGAGGCTCAGACTCTAGGTAGAGCTCAATAGCAGTTAAGGCCTTTTAGTTCAGTTGGCCCTATTGGTAAGCGTATTTGTATTGATGATTATTCATCTTATGGTTTGAATGTTGCGGAGCTTGGTGTTAAATTTGATAAGGTAGATTTGGTGAAGTCGAGGAAAATTCTTGGGAAGGAGGTTGAAGTAGATAATATTGAGTATGTCCTTACTTAATATAGGATGGAGAAGGTGAAGCGCGCTATAAAGTCTCCATTAGTCACTTGGATTTCTATATCTACAAGTTTGTCTCCTTCATCGGATTTTCTAAAGAATTTTGATATTTTTCATATGCATTTTGTTTGTTGATGTGCATATTATCTTTCTTATGCTAGGGAAAGATTTGGAAGCTCTGTTTGGGCAATATTGACCAAAGTAGTTCTCATTGAGCTTGATGGTCTAGACCCAACAATTTGTTGAGATTTGGTGATAAAGAGAGATTGTCATATTTGAATCGAGGTGGTGTGTTAAAATTGGACGATTTAAATCTATGCCAATTATGGAGAAGATTTTAATTGATTCTTATAATCAATTAATTTTAGGCAATAAATCTGTAAGATATGGGTGAGATATTTGATTTGATTAATCAATCAATTCTTGGTATAAATGGCAACATGTTTGGATGGAATGAGAAGTCTTTTATTTGATTTTAGCAATCAATCAAATATATGTATACGGGGAAACTATCAAAATATTCAAGGTTATCAAATTAAGGAAATCTGGAAACTTCTCATGGTTACCCCCAGGGAAGCCTTCATCCTTATTCTTATAAATTGGAGGCATTTGCTCATCCCTTCAGTGCACAAGCCAATAGTGCTCTCCTCTTCATATCCTCAATAAGATCCATATTTCTGTATAAATTATAGGGTGAGAAATATATTGAGTGTTTTGTATTCTTCTCTTATTGTACTCCCTCTTGTGAAGAAGGAATAAAAGAATAGTTGTTAGGTCCGTGGACGTAGGCATAACCGAACCACGTTAAATCTTTATGTCTGCTCTTCTATTTTTTTTTTTTTGTGGTTATTTTTCATTGAGTTGGCGGTTGATAATTAATCGACAAGCTAGATCCTCCTTTCGTATTGTTTCCGCATTTGTGCATTTTTTGCACAACAGTTTTATCATTGATTTAAATATTTTAATATTTTATCAAATTGTCCAATATACTAAAAATTAAATTTAGTCATATTTTATACAATATTTAACTATTCACATTTTTTATTTAACTACTTTATTAAGAGAAATTAAAATATTACTATTTCACAAAAGTCAAGAATTCAAAATGCAATTTAATGAAATAAAATGTAAAATGAAAATCATATTTATAACTTAACTCTTTAAATTTTAAATGAAATTAATTAAGTAACTTGAAAACTTAGTTTATCTTTCGAAAATTTAAACTAACTAAAATTAACTTCATAATTTATGCTTTAAACTAAAATTAACAAAAACTGATTTATACTTCATAATTTAAACTAAAATTAAATAAAATTAATTAATTAACTTAAAAGCTTGGTCAATATGACATTTTCATTACATCCGAAGCATTTACAACTCCTTCGTGCCATCATACAGTTTATGTCAAATCATGTTTCATCAAACTGGGATTCTAGTTGGTTATGTAATGTTAGTGTACAAATTGAACGTATGAAAAATATATTCTGTAGACGTTAGTTTACAAATTATATAATGTGTTTTACTTATATGAAGCGCTTAGAGATTTCTGGCCCCTTCCGACAAGTGTTGTATATGATCGTTATACAGATATTCATTTTTACACAAAACAGAAATCTATATTCATCTGATACAATATTCGTTGGATTAGTCCCAGTATTGAACAAGCTACAAATATAATAACGTAAGCATAATTTATAAATCATATCAGTTTAAATGGTTAACAAAATTTCGATGGCACTTTCCTTTTTGTCCCCTGTGTACACGCATTTGTGTACGATACAGAGATCAAAGGGAAGTACTGCCAAAATTTTGTTGAACCGTTTAACCTGAAATAATTTATAAAATATGCTTACGCTATTATATTTGTAATGAGAAGTAGGTTGGTCTGCCGTCAAAATAAAAAGAAATAAAGTAATAAACCGAAAACATGAAGTAGTTATAATTGAAATTTTACAGGACTTTAATTAGTATAACGTGTTTGATTTTATTTTCTAACATATTTATTGCAGATCACAAAAATGTTTGATTATTTTCTTGACCGCTTTAGATGTATGAATCCCGAACCGGTAGGAAAAGGTCGATAAAGGAACATTTTAGTAACGGTGTCCAAGAATTTATTAGATTTACTAAATCTAATAATTAAAGCAACGTAGACATTCGTTGTCTGTATAGTAAGTGTAGACATCTGAAGCATTGGAAGCCAGATGTAATAGAAGTACATGTACATAAATTTGGTTTTCTGCTAAATTATTACTTATGGTATCGTCAAAGACAACTTGTTCAACCTACGTCTAATTCTATAGTGGTAGAGGACGATAATACAATGATGAACGATAATACAATGACGAATCCGATAGAAAATATTGTGCAAGGTGCAGCACGATCAATGTTTCCTACCATTGATCAAGGCGACGATGAGAATGAAAATGTTGAAGAACCGACGACGAAAGCTAATTTTTTCAATGATTTATTGAATTCTGCTAAGAGGCCGTTGTGGGAAGGGTGTATAAGCGGAACCAAATTATCTGTAACCGCTGAATTCACCAGTATGAAATCAAAATTCAATATTACAGAAGCTGCATTTACAGTAGCTGTACAAACTGCAAAATTACACATGCCACCCAATAATTTGATGTGCGATAGTAATTAGTAATCTATCTATTATATTTGATCACAAATTACTCTGTTCTTTGCAGTGTATAGTTAAAATAATTTCTAATACCAACATAAATCAAATTAGAAATCTATCTATTATATTTTATGAAAGATCAATATTTACCTAAAGACCTTTCAATTTCATTTTTCTCAAAAATCTCACATGTTGTCATGTACCATAGTAGTTTAATTGTCTTAAATTTATCATTAGTTTTGCTTATTGTTGTTTTTTCTTAAAAGAATTCTAATGGACTCATTAATGTTTTGTAGATTATCTTCCTATTATACATTTTAAAAGAAATATCAATGTGCATATTTGTCATTTTTTAATTATTTCCCTTCCATTTCATTTGCTCATAATGTCTTTTTTCCACACCTTTATGCATGTTATAGTTAAAATTATAATCCCAACCTGAATCAACTTAAAAATTCTTTTTGAAAGATTTTTTGTTAATTTGTTTAATTATTTATTTTAACAACAAATTGATTGAATTGGTTAAAAGTTTTTTCTGCTTCATATTCAACATTGTGCATTCAACAGGAAATTGATTTTATTTATACATAACAACAATTGTTTTCCTAAAATTATATCCAATTCTATTACTTTTTAATAAAATTAATATGAAGATCTCCGAAAAAACTGACTGTTTCTATCGAGCTTGATTAAAAGGGCTAATCTTTGTTTTATTTTTTACTTAATTTGATGTTCATTTCATAGTTTTTGTTCTAATGTATTCTTCGTAATCTAATGTTGGATATGATTTTTGACTTTCATTTAGAAACACTATGTAACCGCTAAATTCATCAATATGAAATCAAATTTAAAATGAAGATCACACCCAAAAGTTCTCGAATAAGCAAGAATGAAGTGTCGTGTATGGAAAAGTAAGTGCAGAAAGCAAAAATACAAGAACTAATAGTGGTTCGGTTCGAATTGAACCTACCACTTTGAAGCGTATGCAGATTTTATTCACAATTGAAGGTTACAGGTGTTGGACATCATCATTACAATTGTTTACAATGTTTGATTAAGTATTCAGGAGTCATTATTTTGCATGTTGGAAGTTTTGGGGAAAATTTGTTCTTCTTCCACAAGGCTTAGGCTATAATTAATGATGTCCAAGGTCCATCTAGAGCGGTCAAATCATGCAAATCCCAACCCCTTTGAAGTATGAGGTGGAGAGTATTTATAGGTAGTGGATTAGGCAGGAGTATGTGAGATTTGGGACCACAGCAGTAATTTCGCATCCTGGAACATCGGCTGGAGAACATTCGCATCCCTTGGGGGGATACGAATTTCACATCCCAAAGAGGTATACGAAATTCGCAACCTCGGGTGGAATGAAAGAATACACTCCTAAGGGATGTGAGACCATGCATCCTGGTGGGATGCGAAATCGCATCCCAGAGGGATGCAAGTTCTTGCATCCTAGGGGATGCGAAATCGCATCCCAGAGGGATGCATGTTCTTGCATCCTAGGGGATGCGAAATCGCATCCCGAAGTGCTGCGAGTTATGTTGTGCATGTGCATATGGGGGGATACGAAATTTGGGTGAGCGGGTTTTCTGAGGGATACGAAATCTTGAGGGAGATGATCATGAAGGATGCGAAATGTTGGTATTGAGGGGTTGTGAGGCCTAATGTAGCACGTCTCCTTCTAGACCTAGATCCTCAGTGTTTTGGTGATACTTCAGGCTTTGGTGCCACGCGACGGGCCAATCGAGTGGGCCTGATATGCTTTTAGGAGCTGGGCAAAAAAGTCGGTTAACACTTACTCTCTAAAGTATGTCTTTACTTGACATGATGTGCTTTGAGTGGAAATGATCATCTTCGAAAGTTGGAAAGATCTCCAAGTTGTGTCGAGAGCTTGGTCGTGACCATTCCGTTGAGCGTGTTAAGAATTCAAATTCCTCGGTAGCTTCTTTAAACATCTAATTCCTGTTGACTCAAGAAATTAAATGTTAGTCATCGACTCCCGCTTACGTCCGAACGTAAATGAGTCATTATCGGCGTAGTATCGCGTATACGCTCACACGTTTTCACGTGATTTCGCGCTATGCGATTGGAATTTGAAGTAGAACATAATAAACAAGTATGTCTTTGGTTTACGATTATGTGAATTGGTTATCAAAAATGATATCGAATTGTGAACTTGATCGCTTGGCTCACGTTTCTTGAGTCATTTAAACTTTTGAGCGCATGACTGTTTCGCGAATCAAGTTGGTCTCGATTATCGTAGTTTTGAAAGCGCGTAAATGTAGTCATAGCCCATGTCGTGAGTCGAGAATTTTTCGAAGTTGGAAATTCGATTCTCACCTTTTTTCCTTCTCTTTTTTTCTTTTTCATTAGAGAAGGAGCTATGCAAAATTTCGCGTCTCGGAGGAATATGGAGTTTCATATCCCAGTGGGATGTGAAATTTCATATCTCAATAGGATACGAAATTTTGTATCCTCGGTGGGATACGATATTCGTGTCCAATCTCACTCCCTACCCCCCCCCCCCCTCGGTATAAATATTAGGATGCGAAATTACTCTCCCCTAACCAACATAATTTCACTTCTTGTAGACTTGAGAGAACATTCCCGAAAACTTATCGCCTTCGATTGAACTTCGAATCACTATGCATAAACAGGTAGGCTCGATCTACACGATTCGATTTACATGTCTTATTGCTCGATTCTATTACGAATCTCGGATGCATGCTTTTCAAAGCTCGAAACCATGGTTCATGGCTTGACCATGGTGATTAGTGGGGGGAGATGAAGTGTCTTTGTAGATGTAGGAGAAGAGACCGGGTTCGAAGTAAAAGGAAAAGGAGAGGAGGCCAAGTGGAAAGGAGAAAGGGGAGATGGATTCTTCGCACCCTAAAATAGTAGGGGGATGTGAAGTCTGTATTTTTCCTCTATAAACTACTGAGGGGATATGAAATTCTAATTTTGTATCTCGTGTCAGCAGGGCTTTGCGAAGCGTCGACTTCGTGTCCTCGGGGAGAGGGATGAAAAGCTTAAATTTTGCATCCTTAAGGGTGATGCGAAATTAGGATTTCGCATCCACCGTGGGTGTTGCAGTTCACTAGGTCCCAAGATGCGAATTTCGTTTCCTTAGGCCTTAGAGAATTTGCACCACAAGGGGATACGAAGAGGAAAAATAGACCAGGTTTCGAATTCTTGTAGGGGAAGCCTAGGATGCGATTTTTTGCAAGGAAGGTGGGATGTGAAATTTAACCAGTGGAGGGGAGATGTCAAATTGCTGTAACTTGGGGATGTGAACTACGCATCCTTGGGAATTAATCAATTTCAATCCCGGGCCAGCTGGATGCGAATTTCGCATCCTTAGGACTTAAGCAATTATGAACCCTGGGCCAGCTAGATGCGAATTTCAAGGATACGATTTTCGCATCCCTGGGACTTAATAAATTTTGATTCCCCCTATTGTTGGACCCATCTCACCCTTCCTAGTGTAAATTCGAATCCAAGGAGGCCCATCATTTGATTTGGATCATTTTCGCGAAGTTTTGTGATTGAATTGGACTTAGATTTGAATGTATTGATGGATAGCCCCCTATTCTCAAATAAGAGTTGATAATTCAGATTTGCATGTAGTATTGGGGCATAAGCTTGAATAACGGACTTGTGGATGAACTACCGATTTTACACTTGATTTTCAATCTCAATCACGACGTAGTCGCGATTCGACGTGAACCGACGATATTGGTTAACAACAGCGATGGTTTAAGTCCTCGGGACTAGCAATCGCCACCGTGTTCAAAGTTCTTTTATTATGATCGTATCAGCATCTCACGACACTGCACGTTCCATATTAGCTTAAACCAACACGAGGGTACAGGTTTTTCAATGCGATATCTAACGCGGCCGTGTTAAAAGTACAGTTTGTAATGACATCACGATCTTCTCAAAGACTTCAAGGACTAGTTCGCATTGGCACCACGAATATAATATTAACCAATTTCCAACATTCCAAAATCCCCTTTTTAACTTACTTTTAACATTATTCCCAATTGTTACACAAACTAATCGATAAAGGCCTAGGCTCTCGTTGGCCTAGGCTCCGCGCAAACATAAATAAAAAGGGAAATTTGGTCTAGGCCACTCATAAGGCCTTGACTCAGGAATAAATAAAATATGGCATTGCAAGAATGTAAATAAAATCATTACAGAGAAGGGAATGAAGGATAAGAATTGTTTATAATAAACAACTGAAAAGGAATAAACATAGACACCAAAATATATTATAATAACTTACTGAAAAACAAACTTGTAAATGTTGTAAACATAAAATTGTAGATCTAAACTATTTTACCATCCAATCTTTCTTATGTAAAAAGTTGATCTAAAAATTACATAAAACTCACAGAGAAAAGATTACAAATCTAGAAAAAGGCTTTGGTAGAAGAAGAATCCTTCTGATCTACAATTGGACAGCACTCTCATCTATTTCTCCAATTTTATTTCATTTTAGAACATAGTGGAGTGGGGGCTGAGGAAATGAAGAAGGAGAAGTGTGGAGGAAAAGTGAGGAGTACTAGTCAATTTATATGTGTAGAAGGATAATCTAAGCCCTAGGATTATTAGGTTTTTAGTCTCAACTCTTAAAAACACGTCGGTAGAATTCTCCAAAAGCTTACAGTAACGTCGATCTCGTGTCAGGCACGAAATCACACCTGGCATTGAGATGGGTCGACCCACCCGCCTATGTGCATCGACATAGGGGTCGACTTGGTTATGGACTGGGTCACCCATTACTCCGCTGATTTCGGCTTTAATATTTATTTAATTTCCGGTTTAAATTTCAACCTCGACTGATCATATCTTATTCGTTTTTCGTCTGTTTTACGCAAACTAAAAGTCTATTTGAACCAGAATTTTGAAACGGACCTAACGATGAAATTTCATTTTCCCGAATCTGGATATTACTTTAATTAATATCTGGTTTATTACTCTTTTCTATTTATCATTGTTTATTAAAATTCGGGGTGTTACATTCTCCTCTCCTTAAAGGATTTCCTCTTCAAAGCAAGAAGAATGTTATCAACCATTATCTACACCCATCTGCTCAACCATCAACCATTGACATTCATTGTCCTTAGTTTTATAACTCTTTTCATGAACATTTGCAAAGGTGTTGTGGAAATGTCCCTAATTTAATGCTAAAATCAGGCGGTCCAATGATTAAGTTGACCACCTTAATGCAATTAATGTTTATGTCATGCATCCAATATGTATGCAAAGGAACCCAAATGATACATATAAAATTCTATATGCGTGCAACAACCATTCACCAAAATGCAATATCCAAGTGATGATTTAACCATTTTTCATCCATTTTTAAAATAAATTAAAATGTGCACACATCCTTATGCAATATGCAAGTATCCTAGTTCAGACGATCTCTAACTAGCGCCTAATGTGTGTGTGTGTGTGTGTGTGTGTTTGTGTGTGTGTGTGTGCGCGCGCGCATCCACCGCATCCACTAGCAAACATTTGCATCCACGTGAATCCATTTAACCATAGCATATTCTATTAACACATTGGAAAGCATTTTCTACCATCCACAGGCTTCCACCTAGGAATTATGATTCAAACGATAGGAAAAATAGATTCAAATTCAAAGCAATAAGAGAATACTTTCAAAGAGAAATGGAAAAGAAGCGCGAATTCTATCTTCTAGTTCCCAAGTCGCGTCGTCACTATCTTCTCTCTATTGAATCTTAACTAGCTTGATCTCTTTATTTCATAGCTTCCTAACTTCAGATCCTAGTATCCGAATAGGAACTCTCTTGACTGATGTCTCTCTCTCTCTACCTAGAGAGGGTACTAGGATCAACTACTACTGTGGAATCATGTAGACACTTCCGTAAGTGTGAAACATGGAATACATCATGAACTCCTGCCAGTCTCTCCGGTAGTCTAACTCTGTAGGTCATCTGACCATTCCTCTCTACTATAATGAATGGCCCTACAAGCCGTGCTAACTCCTTTATCGAGTCGAACCAAATAACGCTCCTCAAAGGTGACACCTTAAGAAAGTTCATATCTCCTATCTCGAACTCTAGGTCTTTCCTTCATCGATCTGCGTACGACTTCTGCCTGTCCTGGGCTGCCTTTATTTACCTATGAATCAAATCTATCTTCTCTGAGGTCTCTCTAACCATCTCAGGTCCAAGTAGAAGCCTGTCTTGGAATCCTACCAACATGTAGGTGATCTGCAGGGTCATCCGTATAGTGCCTCGAAGGGAGCCATACCAATATTCGTCTGATAGTTGTTATTATAAACAAACTCTACCAACGGAAGATGCTCCTCCCAAGTCCCTCTGAAGTCTAGGATACACAGCTGTAATAAATTTTCGAGAATCCTATTATCCCGCTTCGTCTGCCCATCTATATTTGAGTGATAGGCAGTACTAAGTTGTAGTTATGTCCCCAACGCCTCTTGTAGGATCCTCCAAAGCTCGCTCGTAAAGATGGGGTCTCGGTCACCAACAATACTAGAGCGTACTCCATGAAGTCGGATGATCATGCCAAACAAATTTTCATCTACTTCCTCTTAACCGAGATAAAGTGAGCACAATTAGTCAATCTATCAATTAGAATCAAATATTGGTGTTACCCTTCCTCGATCTGGGTAACCCATCTATAAAGTCCAATGAGGCGCTCACCCACTTCCATTGTGGCACATCCAAGGGCCGAAGTAATCCACCAGGCTTCCTCTGCTTAGCCTTCACTCGCTGATAAGTCATACATTGAGCTACATACTCTACCACAACATTCTTCATCCATATCCAATGGAAAACCCTCCTCGTATCTCTTTAGATCTTATTACCTCCCAGATGGATAGTCATCCGACAGTGATGATCCTCCTCAAAAACAGATCGCAACAAACCATAAACTCTAGGAACACACAATATTCTATCACAATGTAGCCACCCTCTCTCATCCACAAAATACCTAACAAGGTGACTAGAGGTCTCCCCTCTACTGAGTTGATCCATGGTATCCACTAATTGTCGATCCTTGGGATGACTGAATCTAATGCGCTCTAAGAGAGTAAGTCGCACCTCCAACGATGCAAATAATCTGGGTGTAAAATGGGTAAATGGTCTGAACTTGAACGATGAATGAACTCCAAACTCTGCTACTCTACGAATAATGGACTCAAAGTCATTATCTGCCTACTCAACGCGTCTGCTACTACATTCCCCTTCCCTGGGGTATACGCTACCTCGAAGTTATGAGATGCGAGGAACTCCATCCAACATTGTTGTCACAAATTAAGATCTTTTTGCGAAAACAAGTACTTGAGCGATTTATGATATGTACAAAGGTTGAACCTCCTACCTAATAAATAGTGTCTCCAAGAGTTGAGCGCAAACACTATCGCCGCCAGCTTCATATCATAGGTAGGGTAGTTCTTCTCATGTACCCTCAACTGCCTACTCTCATAACAAATAATCCTACCCCCTGCAAAAGCACCGCACCTAAACCCGTGCCGCAAGCATCCACACAAGCGATAAACATCTTCGTACCATAAGTAAGAGTCAACACCGCAGATGATGTAAGAGCCTTCTTCAACCTCAAGAATGTATCCTCGCAAATTTAAACCCAAGCAAAAACTAGGTTCTTCTTTGTTAGGCGGGTAAGCGGAGCTGAGATCCGCGCAAAATCCAGGAAGAAATTTTGGCAATATCTCGCCAAACTCAAGAAACTTCTTACCTCTGTCGCATTCTTGGTGGATTTCCATTCCTGACATGTGACAACCTTAGCAGGGTCCACTACTATACCATCACTAGAGACAACATTCCTATGAACCTGACCTCCTACCGCCAGAAATGGCACTTAGAAAACTTCACCTTTAGCTGATGTGCACGGAGAGTACGGAGGACTTCTCCTAAGTGCAAGGCATGCTCTTCCTTTCTCCTTGGGAATGTTGGAAAATGGAGTTTTGATGACAACAACCTTATGTCAATATTAATTGATTATGAAATATATACTGACATCTCTATCTAGATTATATACACACATATATACAGGACTTGAATATAGGAATTAATACTGAAGACAGTACGGTTTTAGAGTTTTAGAGATTTAAGAGATTCCAAATTCAGAGAAGATTCAAGACTCATGAGTAATCAAGATTTCAAGGGTTCAAGATAAATATAGTAATAGATTCTAGTTTATGTAAGACTTTGAATAGCACTCCAGGTTCAAATTTAAATTCAAATTCTGTTTTTCAAATTCTGATTTTTAAATTTCGAATACTGTTTTCAAATTCTGTTTCAAAATTCTACATAAGTTTTTTTATTTTACTTTTGATTTTAAACTCAGGTTTTAAAGATTATAAGTTTATATATTTATATAGTTGTATACTTTATATTTATATAGTTTTAAACTTTATAATTCTATAAATATATCTATATAATTTATATTTATGATTTCATTTGATTATCTACTTTATAATACTTATTTATATCACTATGTTTTAATTCAAGAGTTTCCAGAATTATATATATATATTAAAACATTTGAAAAAAATTCAAATTTCAAGTTTTCAAAGAACATATGTTGACATACATATGTGTCCATGTCGACATATAACTGTCGTATTTTCAGTTTTGAAAGGAAGTGTCTTTTCACCATTTGTAACATTCCAGAAGCGTTGCAATGTTTCAAATCTTATAAATAGGGGTTGATTTTGAATTTTTTAAATCATTCTTCTTCTCCATCTTCATCCCTTTTCATCCCTCCATTTTTAATTCATATTATTATGATTTCTACACTTATACTCTACCAATTTCAATTCTAATTATATAAACTTCTTCTCCTCTCACTCTCTACTCATTACTCTCAGAATCGAAGTGCTATTGAAGTGTTGTAGGGCTGTTGTAATCATTTAGGATAGTTTTGGGATAGTTTTGGAAATGGTGTGTTCCTTGTAGCCGTGAAATCAAGGAAGGAAACAGTGGTAACCTTGTAGCTGGGGAAATCAAGGGGAATATACTTAATCAAGGGTGTTTGGAAATGGTGCTAAATTTTTGGCCGTGAAATCAAGGGTGTTGTACTTGGAAACTGATAAAATAATAAAACTCTGTGCAGTCTAGCGTTGTGCGGGACTGGACGGAGTAATCCGAACCAGAATAAAATCTGGTCTATTCTTTCCTTTTCTACATTTTATTTTTGTTTATTTCTGCATTTGTGTTTGATTCTGTGTTTGTGATTATCTCTGTGGTGTGTGATTCATATAGTATATCATATTAGTTTTGGATTTTCTTAAATTTCTTAGAAACACTATTCACCTCCCCTCTAGCATTCGTTTTGCCTTAACGATTCATTCTGCATTCCCCAACAATTGGTAATAGAGCAAAGTCTTTCAAAAAGTTCATAATCCGATTTTTGAATTTGTTTAGAAATGGAAACCAACGCTGGTAATAAAAATAATAGTTCTTTTGTAGAGGGTCAGTCCACTGTTAGACCACCACCGTTTAATGGCAGTAATTACTCATATTGGGTATGTAGAATGAAAATTTATTTACAATCAGTAGGATTTGACACATGAAATAGCACACAGACTGAATATGTAAAACCCATAACAAATTTTGCACAATGGACAAATGAATAAAAGGTTGCTGCACAAAGCAATTCTAAAGCAATGAATATGTTGTTCTGTTCATTAGATAGGAATGAATTTAATAGAATGTCAGTTTGTAAATCTGCTCATGAAATTTAGAGAACTTTACAAGTTACTCATGATGAAACAAGTAAAGTTAAAGAAACAAAGATATTAGTGTTAGTTAATAAGTTTGAGTTATTCAAAATGAACGTGAATGAATCTATCTCCAATATTTATTGCAAATTTAAAGAGATAGTGCATTCATTAACAACACTTGGGAAAACTTATTCTAAAGAAGACCAAGTCATAAAAATATTGAGTTCATTAACTTCAGAATGGGATAGAAAACATTGGCGATTGAAGAAGCTCATAACATTAGTGAAATGAGGATTGAGGAATTAATCGGAAATCTGACGTCTTTTGAAGTCCAATTACATAAAAGAAAGGAAAACAAGCCAACTGAAAAGAAATCCATAGCATTTAAAGCAACAACAAATGATTCTGACTCGAACAGTGAAGATGATGAAGAAATAACCTTAATGACAAGACATTTCAGAAAATTTATGAGATACAGAAGGAAAAATAATTTTTAAAATAATAACCAAGGAAGTTCAGGAAGAAATGTTGGTCGATGTTATAACTGCAATGAACTAGGTCATATGAAGTGAATGTGACCATATCCGGATAAATCGATTCAACAAATAGACAATAGCAATTCATCAAAGAAAAGAAAGAGAGCATACACATCAACTTTAGACGATTCAGACTCATCATCAAGTGGTGAAGAGCAAGAAATCGGAAACTAAACATGTGCTTCATGACAATTCAGAAAATTTCGAAGAAAAGGATCTAAAAATCGGGTACGCATTAATAAAATTTTAAATTCTTGGTTGAATGGATGTTTTATTTGCTTTTCTTTATTTGTTTTTAAAATTTGAAATTCAAACTTGAAATTTGAATTTTGAAATTCAAAATAATAATAATAATATAATTAGTAAAATAATAAAATAAATTTTGGATGTTTACTAGGATAAGAATTATTTCAAGAAATAATTAAACCTGAAATATAAATCGATAATTTAAACCAAATGTAACAACCCACTATTTTTGTGCTATTTAAATCGACAATAAACCACACATGTCTGACTTGAATAGCTCAAAATAACAGATTATTAATAAAAATTGGAGTAAATACAAATCATATCACAGAATCAAAGATATAGAAAAAACAGAATAACTCGCGACGGAAATAAATAAAACCATAGTAGTTCATGAGGCTACTACATAAACATAGTCTCCAAACAAAATACATAGTGTCAAATCACTAGGAGAAGTACAACAGAAATCTCGAATACATAAGTCTGCTAAAAGATAAACCTAAATAACAACAACAACAACAACAACTATCTAACATGGATAGAACTGAAGAACAGACTGATAGGTGGCTAAAGCTCCGAATGGCCTCTAGCTCCAATATAAATCTCCTAGGGTTGTGGTACTCAAGCTGACCCGAGCATCATGCAAAACAAAACCACTCGGATCAGGACTAATATTCTTTTGCAAGTAAATTAACTCAAATGAAATGTCATGGAAATGCACAAGTAACTTAAAGAATGTTTGGGATTCCATTCTTTAAGGATCCATTAAAATAAATATCGTATGATACAATACGCTATTATAATAGTGTCTACGGTAAATATACTATTGAAAATAACGTAAGCGGGATTACATTTTTACCCTTACACAGTTTAGAAACATTGTCGTAAACATTGCATATAAAACACCAGTAATGGTCGGTGGATAGGGATGCGCCGCTATACGACAACGTCAAATCAAAATCGTAGGGGGATCGATCAGGATAATATGACAAGGCACACGAGGAATACCAATGGTAGGATTCTACCGGATTGCAGACCCAGGCTTATGGTAACTCATAGCCGCGACTACCGCCCACCTCAAACAATACTCCAAATTCAAGGGTGCTCACCAATCAAATCACAAGGTAATAGATATGGTTTCGAAGAAGCATGTCCGATAAGAGTAGCTAACTCAATTGGCTTGGGTATGGCTGCTGTTTTGGTCATTTTAATTATGACCCGAAGGTCAAGGCTATCCATCAACGTTCTCTTTCTTCAATCTAGTAATCGCCACCAAACCATCCTACTTCATTCTGGAACTCCACTGCGTACACAGTTGTTAAAGTGGTTTTCGGTATTGGCAGAGAATATGACAATATCCGATCCCGGTCTCTTTACAACCAAACGTTTACGTTTTTCACACTGTGGTCATTTTATAAAATCATATCTTGAAATAAAATTGCAGATTTCAAAATAATATAATTTCAATACTTATGTCGAAAACTCTAAATTTCGTTTGGAATAAATTAGCCTTTATCAAATTGTTTCTAGATTTCAAAATCATAAATTTAAGAATACTTTCATTTACAAAACATCTATTATACGTTAGGTTACAAAAATCTAAGTTACACATCTAATTTTAACGTACCCATAATCCTTTTTATATTTTTAAATAAATTTTAGAAACATATATATATATATATATATATATATATATACATATGCTAAGTTAAAATTTATTAAATAAAATAATTGCTAAATTCCTTAAAATCTTATAACTTTATTATAAATAAAATACCTTTAAAAATAAATTACTTCACGACAAAAATTAGATTTGAATAAAATTAATATTAAATACATTCTTAAAATACATAACATAAATTAAACTTTTTATTTAAATTTACATAATGTATAATTAGATCTAAAATCCAAAATAATCTAAGTCAAAATATTTAATAGCTTTTAGAAATATTTCAAAATAGACCAACGGTGTCCATATACTATTTTCTACCTAGGACAAGTAACATGGATGTATATCATTTCAACCCGTCAAGTTTCAAATCCCGGGTGTGTATCATCTCAACCCGCATCTCAAATCGATTCAGTTTTGTTCTTAAATCTATATAGTGATTCGGGTGTACATCATTTCATCCCATCATGATTTTCTAAGGTACAGGGAACTTTCAATGTGAATTTCAACAATTATATAAGCATAAAACAATATAAATAATCAGGTCAGCATAACAACATTTCAATTCATGTGCAGTGTCGGTGTGTCATATTTGCATATATAGTGCTAATATATCAATAACATTTCAAATATAGTTATTTCACTTCCAATAAAATATTAGTCTGGTGTGAGTTAAACTTACCTTCCGTGGCAGGGAAATATAGACGGACAAAGATGCGCAGAACCAAAACAACGCCGAAACTTCAACAAACTGAACAAACAAATTACGATCAACGCAGTATAAATTTAGCAGTATTAAATTTCAAAATAAACTCTCTTTTTTTAGTTTCTAGAAAATATACGGTTAGTTCACGTATAAAGGAATTTTAAACAACACTTTAACTCTCTCCTGTTTCTGTCTTTTATATTATTATATACTAATGGTCTCTGAACACATCCTATTCCCAACGCCATACTCAAGATTAGGGTCATGTTTACAATATGCCTATAGGTACTTTCTGTAATAACCCAGAAATCTGGGCCAATTTAAAATTTTTATTTTGGCAATTTTAGCGAATTTTGAATATTTAAAATGAATTATTTTAAATATTAATGACGAGAAATTTATTTTGAATAGAATTCGAACGTATATATTTATTCGAATCGTCGTTAGAATATAAATATTTATTTATATATATAAAAGGAACTGAAAATGGCGCGGTAGTTCGATAATTCGATTTCAAAATTCAAATGAATGTACCGGGTGCAAAATAAACCGGATTTTAGTGAAACCAAAAATAATAGAATCCAATTGATAATGTCTTTCCAACGAATAAGAAAAATTGAAATTTCATAGCGGGAATCAAAAGTTATGTCCAAATGAAATTTCAGAATAGTCGCTATGGAATTTCGGCCCTTGAAAATGGCCATTTTGCAAACGACCTTGGATTTCGACGAAACCACTTTTGTTGGATCCGTGATGTCAAATTATTGCTAGGTTTCAATTTTCATAATTTTTCGAATTAATATGTGAGCGTGGCAAAGGAAAACGCGTTTGACCTGTTTTAGTTGATTTTAATCGACTGGAAAATGACCATTTTTCAAACGGTCTCAGAATTTGACGAAACTAGTTTTGTTAGGACTGTATCGTCAATACGAAGCTAGAAAATATTTTTCTGGAATTTTTCGAGTCCGTATGTGACCTTGGTAATTTGAAATGTACGTTTAAAATTCAATATAATGATTTAAATGTTGATTCAACGGAAACTGATCGAAACGATCGAATCAGCTTACGATACATATCCCATTGTGTTCGGAATGAGGGTAATTAGCTATGGACGACAGGTGGTGGGTCTCGTTTGGAGGTCGAAGTAAAAAGTTGCTTTTTGGGAATTTAAAAGAATTTAAAATATAATTATATAATGGGCCAAGCCCCTTTCTCTCCCTTCCTCTCTCTTTCTATTCGGTCAACGATGAAATAAAAAAAACCGCACCCACACAGACTTGTTTCCCAAATCGCCCCTCCTAATCTCGCTCGACGCCGCCACCTACGGCCTCAACTGCGCCATCGCTCACCTCGCCAGAGCAAAGCACCTCACCACCGCCCATTCAATCGACTGCGGCGCACCCCCAAATCCCCCCTCCAAAACCGCTGTACCCAAGACTCTATAGCGCCGCCACCCTGGAGCGATCTGCCACCACAGCTTTGCCTCCGACCGCACCCAGACCCCCTCCCCTGGACCACCAGCGATGCACTGAATCCCTCTCTCTCTCCATTTCGGTGTACAGCAACCCTCGAACAATAGAAAAATTGTGAGATTTTCATTATTTTATTTACCTTCTGTATTTTCTGATTTTTTTATATATGGTGTTAGTTTTAAAGTTTATATTTTTATGAAATTAAAGATTATATTTTTTTAATGATGAAAAAGGTTTGATTTTTAATTAGAGAAGTATAATTCATATGATTGGAAAAAAAAATATGAAATAGCAGAATAAAAATATGATCTTCATATAAAGGAAACCGTTTTAAAGATAGGATTTTTATTTATGGGAATAGCGATTAAAGTTATGATTTTTATCATAATAAAAGATGAGATTTTTATGCGATAGAAAGATATGATTTTTAATATCATAAAGCTTTGATCTTTATTTTTGAAAAGATTTAATGTTATTTTTGAAAAAGCATTGATCTTTACTTTTGAAAAGCTTTGGTCTTTAATTTGAAAAGTTTTATTTTTAAACAAGAAAAGTTTCATAAATATAAATATGATTTTTATATAATTTAGATAATAAAAAAATGATTTTTATCGTATAGAAAGAATAGAAATACGATTTTTATATTATATAACTAGTAAAAATTTGATCTTTATATATGTAGCGAAATAAAAATTTGATTTTATTATATATATGTTGAAATAAAAATGTGATTTTTGTAGCGAAGATATAAAAATTCGATTTAAATATATGAAGTAGAAATAAAATATGATTTTTATTTATTGAAATAAAGTGATAAAAATATAATTTTTATATATGAACAGCGGGACAAGGACTGCAGTGGAATTTCAGGCAGATCCAGATAGTCCAGCAGTTCAAAAGCAAAGCACGGCGGAGTGGAACCCTCTATGAGAACTTCTCACTTTTAATTTAATTTTCTAGTTAAAATATATACTAGGATGCAGACGGTGTTTAGTAGCACCCGACACCCGTCATCCACAGACCACAGACGGCTTGCATGCTTGTTTGTGTGATTTTGATGTGTAGTTGATTGTGTGATGTGATGTGAAATGAAACAAAATATTTATATAGATAAAAATATTTTATTGTTGAAAATAGAATTTTAACGTGTATGTAAAATGAAATAAATATAAACAAATCGGACGATTTGTTTATATACACACATTTAACCGATATTGATTGGGACGATAAATTTTACACATCGCCCAACTGCACAAATAAAATCGGTGTTTGATTGTTTGAAACCCTACACAGGTATTGGGATGATATATGACATACACTAATCCGAATAATTAGTTGTATGTCGATCGATTGATTGACAGACTGTGATGAGCGTTAAATATTTATATTTGATGCTTATACAGTGTAGAATGCACTTTGGATGATGGTTGATTATTTGTCATTGTTGATATATACATGCGTTGTATGGAAATCCGTAGAAATAAAATCTATGGTAATTGATTGGGCCTCATTCCAGTTTTGAAAAAGAAATATTTGAAATAGAAATATTTGAAAATAAAAATATATGAAGCCGTGTAGATTAGATTGACGCCATTTTGACGTGAACGATATTTATATCGATTTTATTCATTTTACAATGAATATCGAGAGTGATTTCAAAATCTGATATTTTGAAATGAGTTGAAATTCGAATTAGATTGAATTGAAACGAACTAGAATTCGAATTGAATTGAAATTGAATAGAAATGAATTCGAATTGAAGTTGAATATAATTGAATTGAAATTGAATAGAATTGAATTCGAATTGAAATTGAATAGAAGTGAATTCGAATTGAAATTGAATAGAAATGAATTCAAATTGAGATTCAAATAGAAATGAATTCGAATTGAAATTGAATTGAATTGAAAACGAACTGAAATTGAATTAAAAATCGATTTGAAATGAATATAAAACGAATTTATGAGGAAAAATTCAATTTTAGATTTGAATTTGAAATGAAGTTGAAATCGTTTTGAAAACGAATTTAAAACGATTTATAAAATACGTTTTAAAAAAAAATCGACGAAATATATATTATATATATTATATATATAATATAATGACCTGAATAGAACGCGCCGCGCCGCGGCAGTTCGCGAATTTCGACCATTGACTTCGAATGGACATTGCGGGAGATCCGACCGTCGGATTCTCCTAAAACCGGAACCGTTGGGTTCGTATCGAAAAGAGTTTTCTAACGAATATTAGAAATTTGAAATCTAACGGTTGGATTTGGAATTATGTCCAAATCAAATTTGGAAAAGGTCGCTGTAAGTGCAATTCGATGGTCGTTGATGGAAATCGACTGTACGAGCCTTGATAAAATGATTAAAAATAGTAATAATTTGTGTAAAATCATAAGAAATGACTTGGGAAGATTTGGGATGAAAAACTCCATATTTGAAAAGATAAAAATAGATTTTTATAGAAATGAACTAGTTTTGAACTAGAATTAAAATCAATTTATTTTTGAAATAAATAAATTGAATTTGAAAGTGGTTTTAAAAGAAACCAGAATTTCCAATAATTGAATTGGAAGGGATTTGAATCGAAATTGTCTTCGGAATATTTCGATGTTGGATTTCGTGATGATACAGATATTGTTAGGGGAATTTGAAAGATATATTAATATCGTTATTTCCAATACGATATTTGTTGGTCGTAGAATTTGATATTGAATATAAGCCGATATATTTTCTATTCAGAGCCTTGTATTTAATATCAAATGTGAATTGGGTTTGTCGTGAATGGTGTCTTCATTAACACTGTTCTTAAGCCCAGTTGAGAAAAAGATTAAATCTTTTTATTTATATTTAATGAAGTGTACCAATTAAATAATATTTAATTGGAATTGAGTTGGTGTTGATTTTTGGGTTTATCGTGAACAGTGTTTTAAATAACACTTGTTCTTTAACCCGATAATTAATGGAATGTGATTTTGGGTTTGTCGTGAACCGTATTTTAAATTACACTGATTCTTTAACCCAGTTAAAGATTAAAACTAAGTGGAGTTTTAATGAATCTTTAATTAGATTGAAAAGATCGAGAATGGAGTATCACCAGTTTTACTCCAGGCGATAGTTAAATCTTTAATTAGATTTGTACGTGAAATGGTAATTGAATTTACCGATAACACCGTGGTGTTAGATATGAAGTATTACCAGTATTACTTCATGGGATGAATAGGTGGAGATTGGGAAATAAAATAAATGATTACTTCGGTGTGGTTCGCTAATCCCGACTAGTTTGAATTGATATTCAAAGAAGATTAAAGGATAAATTTAAAGAATTTATCTTTTATAAAATTAATGGGAACCTTTCCCAAAGTATAAGGATATTGGAATAAAAGAATATTCTGAATTGGAATGAGGCGTATATTGTGTTTGTGTAACACTTGTTTATTATATACGCGAGTTATTCAGAAAGACCGGGTTTATCCCATTCTGAATAACTGATTCGACGTGGTGTCGAGGATGAAGACGGTGGTCGAAGACCGGAGGTCTTCAACATCGTTTGGATAATTACTGATGATCTTGATTGGGTCGTACACCCAAGAGGAGGGAATCAGTTAGTAATTGTTAGACCCACAAGTGGTTCTAACACCCAAATTGATTTGAAACAAGATTAAATAAGACAGGAATAAAAATGAACACACAAGATTTATAGTGGTTCGGCGAACAAATGCCTACGTCCACTTCTTCTTTACTATATTCAATAATTCAGTTGCAAATACAATGATAGATTCACTCACAACTCACTTTTGTTCACTCAATTGACTAAAACAAGAAATAAAAGATGATTTGGATTTTCCGGGAGTAATGGAGTTCGGATGTTGGAGGTGATTGAATTCTTCAAGTGCTGAAAAAGATCCTTCTCTTTGTCTCTAGATGGGGTATTTATAGGTGTGAATTTGCCTGAGATTCAATCCGGGTCGGAACACGTGTCATCCATCGCATTCTCTTCGGGTTCGGATGAACTATCAGGTTGACAACACATCAAAGAGATGAACGTTAGGGGTAGGAATCAGTCATAGCCGGTCCGGTTCTCCAGGCTATTTTATAGGAGATTAACCTGGATCATGGGTGCGGGTCGGAGGCGTGCAGGTTGGGGGCTCGGATCGGAATACCCGATCCGAACCGGAGTAGCTTGGACGTCTCTCCTTCTCTAATCATACTCCGCTCCGCTCCAGCGTCGTGGCAAGCAGATGGCCTTCTGATCCATTTGAGATTTATTCGCCTTCCGATCCGATCAGATATGCTTTGCCAATTTATCCAGTATGAGACAACCGATCCGAACAGGGAACTCTATCCGATCCGAACCAATATGCTGCTATCAATCTGAATTGTGGTGTTTTCTTCCAATCCGAACCGAAGTCTTATAACTTAAAATACTCTTCAATGGTTGGTTTCTTGACTTTGTGTTGCCTAGTTCACAAAGTAGGCTAACATTTTGCCCCCTCAAAGGATGCTTTCGTTGTACAAAGCGTGCTTTGACGTTGTTTAAATGCTAGTTCTTGAATCAGAACAGTCAGGAGTAATGCACAGATTTCCATTCGGTTCGGCGTCCGACCCGAGCACATTTTCTTCATTTCTGAGCAAGTTTGGGAATTCTTCTCGCCATGTAACGCTTCGTGCAGGTATGTTCTTGCTTTATTCTTCTTCTTTTGAACTCAATTCTAGTCAGATGTTAAATTAATGTATGAAACCTGTCTGGTTCGGGGGCCGATCCGAAACGCTTTGATTCTTGGGCAGTGGGCCTTCAGGCAGAGTTGTGCTATTGGGCCTTCACTCCGGTCCGAGCGGGTGAGAGAGAGAACAGGAATACGAGGAGTCAACTTCACCCCCTATATAAATCCGCCACTATCTTCTTTCCTTCCTTCTTCTTTTCTGCTGCCGCTCCCAACCCTAGCATTGAAAACGTTAGAAATTCCAATATTCTAAAGCTATTTCCTGTAGATTTCCCGAATCAAACATATAGGTAGCTTTTCTAATCTCGAATAACTTCGTTGTAACCGTTTTCGATTTCAATTCGTGTTGGATTGGGATGGTTTGGCCATAAGCTTCGCTTGAACCCCCCGCCGCTGCTGGTGGATGCGCCATCGCTTCGAGGCGTTGCGAGGCTGGAGAGGGCAAATATTTATCCTCAACGGTGGCTTTGGTGATAAAGCGGACTCGTTTGTGAGTAGGGGGGAAAGAGGAAGGAGATGAAGAGTGGGATGACAAACTGGAGTCGGTTCGGGTAGAAGACGGAGGATCAAAAAAGGAAGGAGAAGGAAAGGGGATCGGCTCGGATTGCACATTTTATAAAGATGGGAGGAAGGAAAATGTCGGCTCGGGTCGGAGATGAGAATGAGATAAGAGGCTGACACGAACGGACTGGTTGAGTGATGCTAGTTCGGTTCGGATCGGGTCACCCGATCCGATCAGATCAGTCCTGTTTCCGAACCCAATGTCTCCCTTGTCTTGAACTGTCCAAGCTTTAACGATGCATCCGAACCGAACCTACATCTGCATCTGTATTGAGCCAATCATCATATGCATATCCGAACCGAACCGAACGTATCAAATTTGGCACATAAAGACTACCCAACTAATTCAACTAACACTTACTCTAGACGAATATGCTTCGCGGACAGTTAGGATAGTGCCTTGTGAACATAAACGAGGATTAAGAACAACGCTGACTATCACCTTCTCTTTAAAGCTTCATCTTACATTGCTGTATTTTTATTTTGTATTTCCCACATTTGCTGCACACACTTTAGTTCACACACATACACAAAAGGGGGACACAGGATAATTTACTCTAATCTGTGCTATTGCTTCTTCAATAGTTCCATGACAATGAGGCCCAGACGCTCTTCTCGTCTAGCTGAGAGGAAAGAAGCTCCGGAAACTTCCAACAAAACCACTCTCGAGGATATATCTTCTTCATCTGACCCAGAATGGGACAGCGAGGGTCCGGATTACGGAGTTGGTCATCGGGAAAGCGACGAAATGTCTTCAGAAAGCGAAGTTTCCCTAGGCTTTGAGGAGGAAGGAGGGATTGGTGACAATCGAGCACCCGATGAATTTGACTCGGCCATTATATTGGAGTCACCTCCAGATTCCGTAGAATCGACAATCGACAACGACCGACTTGTTCGGATTTGCTTGAAGTATGGAATAATGAAAAGGGACACTTTAGTGCCCTCACGCTCTGACCGTCCCCATAACCCTCCAGAAGGATATATGACGGTCACTCGACTGATGTGCATGGTTGGCGCCATTCCTCCATTCTCGCCTTTCATCGTTGACTTCTTAAGACAAATGTGGATTGCCCCCATGCAGTTGCACCCCAATTCATATGCCTATCTGCATACCTTATTCATAGCATATCGTGAAATTCTAGGCGTGGAGCTCACGTTCGACGATGTTCATTTCTTCTATAATTTCAAACATCGGACTAGGGAAACCCCTTCTTTCTGTTACTTTGAATCAGTCCCAAAGAGGAAGATAATCTCTACACCGTTTAGCAGTAAAGCTGGAGATTCCAGACTAGAGTGGTTCTATATAAAGCAACAGTCTGGATGTGCCAGGAGATGGACAAAATCAAGTAAAGCATTGATTTTCTGAACCCGGACTCTATACACTTGAATCATCACTCTGACCTGTTTTCCTTTTTTGTTTGCAGTCAACAATCCCAAACAGATATCAGACCAAGTGTTCTTTGATCGGATGCACCGTCTTCTTAATGGCGACCAAAAATTCCTGACTATTGACGAGGTCCTTAAAGATGAGTACCTTCATTTTCACGGGCTGCTATCCGTTTTCCGTAGCATCGGTCATGGGACGGTCCCTTATGCATATATTCCTCCAGTGGAAACAGTTCCAGAAATAGGAGAAGGCTCGGGAATTCCTGCAGCTCCTCTTCAAACTTCACCTTCTCCCTCTTCCACTCAAGATGATGAACTGGCTAATCTGGCCAAGAAACATCGTGAAGGGTATATTGCCCCCGAGGAAACTACCTCGCTAGACAAATCAAAATCTTCCCAAGGGTCGCCGCTTCACGCTTCCGAAGGGGATGTTCCTAGCACCGACGAGCACATATTTCAGGGTTTGGGGGATCTCCCCTTACCCGAAACTATATATACTTCAGAAGATTTCAGGAAGGACCCTTTAGTCTTCACTTCTTCTGAAGAAACTACTCCTGCTAAGGCCAAAGAGCCTGCCCGCACCAGTCTAGCTTCAGACTCGGGTTGGTTGGGGGGACACACACACCACTTAGGATGCACTTTATACCACAGCATTAGCATTCATTGCACTTCTTTCTCCATGAATCCATTGATTCTAAACTTCGCTTATTTTATCGTGCAGGTACAATGTCTCGGTCCTGTTATGATATAAGAAAGCTTCGTCGCAGCATGTCCAATCCTCCTCAGGATGCCGAGTATGATCGCCGGGATGACCGTGGTAGGGAGGAAAGAAGACCCTATGATTCCTATCGATCTCGACTCTCACGCTCCCGCTCACCAGTTCGACCGGAACAAGAAAAATACAAGAGCTATCAAGGTCGTAGGGAGGAGGATAGACCACAATCCAGGGATTCCACTTCCTCCCATGAAAAGCAGAGTAGAGAGAAAACTCCTCCAAAGGAAACTGGGTCTAGAAGTAAGCAAAAAGTCCCTGCTACTAAACGACCTAGAACAGACAAGGGTTCTACAGAATCTTCTTCAGGAAGGGACACTGAACTAACAATCCTCGCTCCTCCTCCACCAGATGCGGGAACCGCAGTAAGGCTGGCATGTTTAAAAGAGCAATTTCCCGAGCACTACTTCGAGACTCTGACCTTCCTACCTACCCTTGAACCCATTTCTTCTAATTGGGCGGATGAGGCTAAGGCAAAAATTGACTTGGTAGAAAAACAATATTCCGAGATGTTCAATTATTCTCGCAGTCTTTCTAGAATCATCCGCACTCTAATGACAAATGCTGACTCGATGCAAAAGACTGCAGAGGAGGATGCTAAGGCCCTAAAAACCTTAGGAAAAGATTTAGAAGATACTCAAGCTCAACTAGCTATCGCTCAGAAGAACGCTTCTAACTTCAAACAACAGTTTGAGGACATGCAAAAGCGCTATCATGATTTGCTTGAATCCCACACTCAGGAGCGTTTTGAGTTGAAGAAACAAGCTGACGAGGCCAAATCAGAGGCTGCTAAGACACGCCTTGCTTATGCTGAGCTTGAGCAGAAAAACGCCGAGTTAGCGAAAAGGAGTGCTGAGTTAGAAAAGAAAAATGCAGACTTGGCTTCAAAATTGTTGGAGGCGGAAAACAGGGCTGCTCTGGCTGAGGGCAATGTGGAATGCGCTATTAAATCTGCGGAGGAAACCCGCAAACAACTATCAGAGGCGGAGGCTGATATTCAGGGCTTCGGCGAGCTAATGATCGAATTCTTCGCGCACATTATTCGTCGTCGAAACATTTCTTGGATCGAGGACTATCCATCCACTCTGGTTCATGTGTGGAATCAAATCGTCGAGTGGGAAAAAGAAGAACTTCAGGTCGATTCCCTCGATGAAGATAAGCTGATGGAGAAATACCTAAGAGACGACGAACCGGAGCGCCTAGCTGAAGGGCGTCGTCTAATTGCTGAGGCCATGGAAGAAGAGAGGCGGAAGTCTAAACAGAAAACTATTCCTGAAGCTGGTTCCTCCTCTTCTGCTCCTGTAACTCCCGAAGTAGAAGGGTACGATCCCGAAAACCCGGGAATTCCCCGAACAACTCTGCTATCTCCCATTCCTGAAATAACTCCAGAGGTAGTAGTCACCCCCGCTGAAAAGTCTTCAGAAGGTATCCCTATCTTTTCTCCTCAATTTGCCAAGGCTACTACTACCTTTGGCTACATGATGGAACGTTCGATGAGAAATCCTTTGCTCTCGCCTGAGTTGATAACCAATGTTTCTCATTTTGTAGGCGTTGAATCATCCGCAAAGACAGATGTAGCTCAAGGAGCTACCGCTGGGACAAAGCCCGCTGATAGGGTCAAAGAAGGGGAAGACAAGGCTGCTTCAACAGACTTGGGGGAAAGAAGTGAGCCAACTAAGGTCACTACTCCCCATGATGAAGAAATGATTGCAGCTTTAAAAGACGACGGAGGAGACGAGGGGCATGATGAGGAACCAGAGGTTACAATAACCGGGGAGTCAAAAAGCGCCGATGACGTTACCTTGGCGGCCATGAAGGCTGATCAAGACAAGCGCTTGCAATTAAAGGCTGAAGAATTAGACCCTGAGGTCCTCAAGCCCCTCGCAGTTGTGGATGCAGGTTCAAGGTTAGTTGTTAAGCTCTCAACTAGATCTATTACCGAAGAACTTGCTAAAAAATCTTCTCTTGATTCCAGTGCCCCGCCCTCCGGGAAGAAGTCTGCTGGCTCCAGTACTACATCTTCAGGGAAAAAGAAATCAAAGCGAATCTTGACTGAAGCCGAGAAGGAAGTAAAGGATGCGGAAAAAGCTGCCAAGAAATCGAAGGCTCATCCCAAACCCAAATAGTGGGTTCTCCTGTGTCCTTTTAGCATCTTTGTAAATCAATAATTGCTGCTACAACAGCAGCTCCCGCACTTTCTTTTTTAGTTATTTCCCTGTACAAATTCATTCATTTGTAAATAAAAATAATTCACTTTTTGCAATGTTTATCTGTTAGCAGTTCTGCACTTATGTAAAAATGCATGTCTATAGTTATGAAACAAAGTTGGGGAAAGGGGAGATATGTGTATGTATATGTGTCCCCAGTCAATTTCCATAAGTTATTCAATGCTCAGCTATGCAATCTGAATGCTCCCGATTCTCTAACGGGATAGCATTTCCTGTGTCATCAATACCTGTTGTTTTTCCTGGCATTTCTTTTATACTCTCTCTCATTCTCTTGAGAGTTAGAGTTCGAGTTCAGTTATTTGTTTATTCCCCGGTCGTTCAACGGGAAAAGATTTCTTTCTCGGCGCTCGGTCGGAGACGCCTTTATACTCTCTTTCTCTCTGGAAAGTTAGAGTTCGGAGTTGAACCTCTTTCTCAGCGCTCAGTCGGAGACGCTTTTATACTCTCTCTCTTTCTCTGGAGAGTTAGAGTTCAGAATAGAATTTCTTTTTCAGCGCTCAGTCTGAGACGCTTTTATACTCTCTCTCTCTCTCTGGAGAGTTAGAGTTAAGAATAGAATTTCTTTTTCAGCGCTCAGTCTGAGACGCTTTTATACTCTCTCTCTTTCTCTGGAGAGTTAGAGTTAAGAATAGAATGTCGTTTTCTCATTCTTTTACGTCTTATTGCACAAATAATCATTGTGCTTCTTTTTACGTCCAAACTGTTTTCAACCTTTTTTAGGCTCTGAGTTGTCCTGTATTTTATATTCACAACAGAACAACTAATGAATGTAAATGCATAAAGGTAAATAACACACAACATTTTTATAGTGGTTCAGCTAAGTCGTAGCCTACGTCCACTTTATAGTCCTTTATTCATATCATCAAATTTTCCCAAGGCAAAGCATGTCTTGTTACAGAATCCATAGTAAAAATAACAAAAAATATAGCATTTCTAATCCAAATATCGCATTAAGTGTTGGGCATTCCATGCTCGAGGAACTTCTTCGCCATCTACGGTCGTTAACTTGAAGGTTCCTTTTTCAAGTTTCCGTTGGATGACAAAGGGTCCTTCCCATTTTGGGCCGAGGTGAGGAAGGGATGGAAAAACTCTCTTTAGCACCAAATCTCCTGGTTCAAAAGTTCTGAGGCGAACTTTTTTGTCATAATAGCGTGCCATCTGACGCCGATGTCTTGCTGCACGCAAGTCTGCTTCGTCTCTTTTCTCTTCGACTTCATCAAGAGACTCAAGTAAAAGCGCCCGATTCGTCATCGGGTCATAATACGTCACCCTGTGGGAAGGAACTTCCAGTTCAACTGGAATTACTGCTTCTGAGCCAAAGGAGAGAGAGAAAGGGGTATGACCGGTAGCCGTTTTAAACGTTGTTCGATATGCCCACAAGGCTAGGGGCAATTCATCAACCCATTTTGCCTTTGCACGCTCTAATCGCTTCTTGAGGATGGACTTTATTACCTTGTTTATTGCCTCTACTTGCCCATTCGATTGTGGATAGGCAACTGCAGTATATCGTTTGTCTATCTTATATTTCTGGCAAAAATTTCTGAATTCAGTGCTATCAAATTGGGTCCCGTTGTCAGTAATAATCGTCCTTGGGATCCCGAATCGGCATATAATATTTCTGACCACAAAACTTATCACCTTTCTTGTGGTGATCTTAGTCAAGGGCTCAGCTTCCACCCACTTTGTGAAATAATCCACGGCTACTATGGCATACTTAGCCCCTCCTTTAGCAATTGGTAAAACTCCAATGATATCGATTCCCCATGTGGCAAATGGCCAAGGACTCACCATCGATTTAAGCTGGGTTGACGGTGCCCTGGGGATTTTGGCGAATCTCTGGCACTTATCGCAGCGTCGTGAATAATCAGCTGCATCTTTGTTGATCGTAGGCCAGAAGTATCCGTACCGCAATATTTTCTTTGCTAAAGTTTGACCTCCTGTATGATATCCACACTCACCTTCGTGCACTTCTCTCAGTACACGCTTGATGTCGTCGTGTGCGATACATCGTAACAGGGGCATAGAAAATCCTTGTCTATAGAGAGTATCGTCTTGCATAACATATCTGGCAGCTTTGCGAACTACAGCTCTTTTCTCACTTTTCTTCGATGGGAGTGTCCCATTCTTAAGAAAACTCTTGATTGGAGTCATCCATGACTCCTTCTCTGGTTCCGCTTCAAGAACGAATTCAATTTCCATTGACTCAAAGCTTGGCGACTCCAACGTTTCAATTGGAATTACCTCAGTCTCTTCTGGATTGTCAGAACTAGCCAATTTTGCTAGTCTATCCACTTTCTGGTTTTCTACTCTGGGAATATGTGTTATGTTGTACCGCTCTAAGCTATTTAATAGCTCTTTCACTTTCTAGAGGTAAGCGACAAGTCGAGGTCCTCGAGCCGCGAATTCCTCTCGTACTTGACAAACAACAATCTTAGAGTCACAAAATATGTCCATCGTTTTTACTCCGAGGTCTTTAGCGAGTTTCAGCCCGGCAATCAGGGCTTCATACTCAGAGTCGTTGTTTGTTGCCGAAAATTCTAATCTCAGGGCGTAATATAACGACCGTCCCTCGGGAGTGACTAAGACAATTCCAGCTCCGGATCTTCGGTCATTTTTAGCTCCATCTGTATATAATTTCCACGAATTCAACTCTAGCTTATCCTCGGATTTGACCACTCGGTCATTGATTATTTCTTCCTCTGGAATGGTGAACTCCGCAATAAAGTCTGCTAGAGCTTGCCCCCTGATTGACTTTCGTGGTTGAAAATTCAAATCAAACTGGCTTAGTTCTATATTCCATTTAATCAACCTTCCCGACGCTTCGGGTCTCTGCAACACCTGTCTTAACGGCTGATCGGTGTATATGGTTATTGGATGGGCTTGGAAGTAATGACGAAGTTTTCGGGACGCAATCAGGAGGCTGTAAGCAAGCTTCTCGATCTTTGGGTAGTTGCGCTCCGCCGCTGCTAATTTCTTACTCACATAGTATACTGGCCTTTGTACTTTGTCTTCCTCTCGAACCAGGACTGTGCTGACAGCGTGAGCCGAGACTGCTAGATAAACAAATAGTTCTTCGTGATCTACGGGCTTTGATAAGATTGGCGGTTTCTCTAACAGCTCTAACAGATTTTGAAAGGCCTCGACACAATCGGGAGTCCACTGGAAGTTCTTCTTTCCCCTTTTTATCAAATCAAAAAACGGAACACATTTATCGGTGGCTTTGGAGATGAATCTACTTAGCGCCGCTACCTTCCCTGCCAGACTTTGGACGTCTTTAATTCTCCTTGGTTCTTTGATATTTCTAATCGCCGCTATCTGGCTAGGGTTGATCTCAATTCCTCGGGAACTCACAATGAAGCCAAGGAACTTTCCCGACGCTACTCCAAACGAACATTTTAAAGGATTCAATTTCATACGGTATTTTCGCAAGATACCAAACATTTCCGCTAAGTCTTGCGTATGACTGGAAGACTGCTTTGATTTAACAAGCATATCATCCACATAAACTTCCATAGTTTTTCCTATTTGATCATAAAACATTCTATTTACCAACCGCTAATAAGTAGCTCCAGCGTTTTTTAATCCGAACGGCATTACAACATAACAATATAACCCCAAATTCGTAATGAAACTTGTATGCTCTTGGTCTGGTACATGCATAGGAATTTGATTGTATCCAGAGTATGCATCCATGAAAGAGAGAAGTTCATGACCTTCTGTCGAGTCTACAAGCTGGTCAATCCTGGGAAGTGGGAAACTATCTTTTGGGCAAGCCTTATTTAAATCTGAAAAGTCAATACAAGTTCGCCACTTTCCGTTTGGCTTCTTTACCAGGACGGGATTCGATATCCAGTCGGGATAAGTCGAATCTCGAATAAATCCATTTTGCTTCAATTTCTCTACTTCCTCTTTGAGAGCAGCCGACCTCTCTGGGCCCAGCATGTGTCTCTTTTGCTTCACAGGCGGATGCTTCGGATTTACATTCAATTTGTGACTGATAATGGAAGGCGATATCCCACACATGTCAGCATGGGTCCAGGCGAACACATCTAAGTTTGCCTTCAAGAAGTCCGTCAGCTCTTCAGCACGACGTGGATCCAATTGGGAACCAATCTTCAAAACTTTCGTCGGATCAGCTTTATCAACAGGGATTTCCACTGTCGCTTCATTAGGAGTTGCATTCCTAGCCTCTGGTTCCTCGTCTTTTCTAGGATCCAGGTCTTCAGGTGTTCCTTTGGGCAACTCCCTTGGGTTCAATCTCTCTAATTGCTATGCCGAGTCCCCCTTCGAGGGAGACGAGGCATCCTTACTTTCAGCATTAACTCCTTTCATCAACATCTTCAGTTCGGCCACATAGCAGGCCCGTCCAGAAACCTGATCCCCTCTTATTACTCCAGTCCCGGCTTCGGTTGGGAACTTTAGTAACAAGCACCAAGGGGCGATACAAACTCTAAATTCAGCGAGGGCAGGTCTCCCTAAAAATGCGTTATATGGCGAATCTACGTCCAATACTACAAACTGAAGCATTCGCACTCTTCTACGTTCTCCTTGCCCTAGGGTCACGGGCAACTCTATATATCCCATGGGAGCTGTCGTCGCTCCGTTGAAGCCTCTAATCCATCCTTCACAAGGTTTCAGATCTTCGGGCTCAAGCTTCATCTGATCAAATGACTTCTTGAACAAAATATTAACGGAACTTCCGTTGTCTACTAATACCTTATGGACCAAGGCCGGCCCAATGGTGGTAGTAATAACCAACGGATCATTGGTGGGAGATTGTATCCCCGTATTGTCTCGGCTGCGAAATACCACATCATCGAACATGGTTTTTTGTTGTTTTATAGGGGTGACATCTTCCAAATCGTCACCTTCATTCACATCCAGATGCTTGGCAGCATTCACATATTGGTCCACTGACCTAAAACTTCGGATTGCCGGGTGAGGTCCGCCTACTATGGAGTTGATGACGATCCCTTTACCTTTCTGCTGCGCGGTAGGCTTAGGAGCAGGTAGGATCTGTTTTGGAGCCTGCTCTCCTTGCCCCCTGTCCCTCGGGGCAACCTTGTACTCATCCAACTTTCCCTCACGCAGCAGCTTTTCAATTACATCCCTCAAATGCCGACACTCATTGGTCGAATGTCCATGTGTTCCGTGAAACAAGCAAAATTTCCCTGTCGCCATTTCTTTCTCGGTCGACTCACGAGGTGGCGGTCTTTTGTACTGCAACACATTGTACGTATCCAGGTAAATATTTTCCAGGGTGTCATTCAATGGCGTATAGTTCTCATAGTTCTGGAATCGGGGCCTTTTGTTAGGGTCGCTTCCCCTATTTCTGTTTCTCCTGTTACCGTTCGAATTACGGTTGTTGTTGTTTCCCCCATTTCCAGTATTGCTGTTTCCACCCTTGTTTCCTACATTTACTTCAACCTTGCCAGAACTTTCCCCAGACTGCTTCACGGCAATATTACTCTGCACATTCTCCTTTGAAGTTGTCTCAGACTTTCTCTTCCGGTTTGCCCTGGCCTCCTCTCGTCTTAAATAAATATCGGCTTTTTCGTAGAATATCGCCCTTGTGGGGGGTGTCTTCCCAGAAAGGTAGTCTCCAAACTCATATTCAGGATCGACTCCTTCCTTCAATGCCATCAGAATAGTGGGCTCATGCGGGTCACTGACCTCAGTTACAGCTTGGTTAAAACGATCTAAATATGCCCTTAAAGACTCTCCTGGTGCCTGTTTGATCCTCGACAATTCAATAACACTCTTGGACTTTCGGGCATGTAGTCGGAATTGGTTCATGAAACGCTCGCTTAGTTCTTTGTAATTAGAAATTGAACGAGGAGGAAGTCGGGTAAACCAGAATAATGCCACATCTTCTAGATAGATTGGGAATGCTTTGCACTTCACTTCGTCAGGGGCAGCAGCGGCGTTCATGAGCCACGAATACCGCATCAAATGCTGTCCCGGATCAGTCCTTCCGTTATATTTGTCCATCTGTGGCAAGTTAAAGCGTCGGGGAAACTGGAAGTCTAGGATATCGTCAGTGAACGGAGTATGGCTTCGCTCAATGCCATAGTCTTCATTTGTATAATTCCGGCTCTCGGACATAATTCGGCGAACCATTGCCTGTACATCGGCACTAGTTAGGGGCTGCTCAGGTTCCCTGGCCCTAGTGTCCGAGTTCCTTCTGGGCTCATGCTCAGGAGACGCCCTTCTTCTTCGAGCTGCCTCTGCTCGATTCCGTTCCCTGTGTTCCCGGTCGATCTCGGGAAGAGGGGACTGGAGTCTTTGCCCCCGAATGGGGTCATCGTTTCCTAACGCTCGTGCGATATCCTCGCGAGATCCCAAAGATCCAAACGTTAGCTGCTCCACGTTCTGAGGTCGCTCGAGTGGCCTTCGTTCACGGGGCCTCTCTTCCTCGGAAGATGAAGATTGATCTACGGGTGTGTGACGAACCGGTGATGGAGTTCTTTGCCGGCGGAGCTCATTGATCTCCCGACTCATGAGCCTCATATTTTCCTGCATCATGAGATTAGTGCGCTCATGAACTCTCATAGCTTCCCTCGTGCTCTCAAGCATATCAAGCAAGCGCGAGAAATCTCCTTGAGTGATGGGAGCAGATGGATTGACCTGGTCTCCAACCCTGACAGCTGGAATTGGAGCATTCGTGGGGACTCGAGTAGATGTTCCAGCTTCACCAAGCATCGGGTCGGATCGGAGGTAGGAAGTCGGGTCGGATCGGAGCTGGGGTGCCTGGTCGGATCGGTGTGCAGCGAGCAACTCGGGTCGGTTCAGATTGGGGGAGTGCACTGCTTCAGAGTCTCCTACCCGGATCGGATCGGAGCTCTCCCCTTGCTGTCGGTTCGGATTTCCTGCATTGATTCTTCCTGCTGCTGAACTCTGCCCCCGCGACCTTGTTACAACAGCATGTTGCTGATCTTCGCCAGCTCCATTTCCTTGAACAGACTGAACTTCCTTGCCTTTTCCTTTGGCCATGAGTCTTTGACAATTACTCCAACGAATGCAAGAAAGCGGAGAAACTTAAGGATTCACTTCTTTGAACTCAACGGTCCAAAAAGTAGAAAGAGATCCCAGAAAATAAAGAATTTAGATGAGGTTTCTCAGTGAAAGCACCAAAATGTTAGACCCACAAGTGGTTCTAACACCCAAATTGATTTGAAACAAGATTAAATAAGACAGGAATAAAAATGAACACACAAGATTTATAGTGGTTCGGCGAACAAATGCCTACGTCCACTTCTTCTTTACTATATTCAATAATTCAGTTGCAAATACAATGATAGATTCACTCACAACTCACTTTTGTTCACTCAATTGACTAAAACAAGAAATAAAAGATGATTTGGATTTTCCGGGAGTAATGGAGTTCGGATGTTGGAGGTGATTGAATTCTTCAAGTGCTGAAAAAGATCCTTCTCTTTGTCTCTAGATGGGGTATTTATAGGTGTGAATTTGCCTGAGATTCAATCCGGGTCGGAACACGTGTCATCCATCGCATTCTCTTCGGGTTCGGATGAACTATCAGGTTGACAACACATCAAAGAGATGAACGTTAGGGGTAGGAATCAGTCATAGCCGGTCCGGTTCTCCAGGCTATTTTATAGGAGATTAACCTGGATCATGGGTGCGGGTCGGAGGCGTGCAGGTTGGGGGCTCGGATCGGAATACCCGATCCGAACCGGAGTAGCTTGGACGTCTCTCCTTCTCTAATCATACTCCGCTCCGCTCCAGCGTCGTGGCAAGCAGATGGCCTTCTGATCCATTTGAGTTTTATTCGCCTTCCGATCCGATCAGATATGCTTTGCCAATTTATCCAGTATGAGACAACCGATCCGAACAGGGAACTCTATCCGATCTGAACCAATATGCTGCTATCAATCTGAATTGTGGTGTTTTCTTCCAATCCGAACCGAAGTCTTATAACTTAAAATACTCTTCAATGGTTGGTTTCTTGACTTTGTGTTGCCTAGTTCACAAAGTAGGCTAACAGTAATCGTCCAGACGTACTTGGAGATCGATGTATATGCGGGGTACTAGGTGCCTCCGATTTCGTTCAGACGCAGAACGGACTTGTAAATGGACTGTGTGTCTGACATTGGATTTCAGTCTGTGTTATTGATTTCTATTAAATATATATCTGTTTGGCGGCGGAGAATTTATTCTCTTGCTTAACGCCCTTCTCTGAGACGTACGAGCTCATAGGTTATATATTAATGGATATCAAACGCATGGAGTGAATTGCCTGTGTGGCATGCCTAAGTGGCAAATGATCAAGGCTTCTGTTGAAAAGCAAAGTCTTGTGGTTGATGATCAAAGCACGGCCTGTGTGGCATAACTTTGTGTAACGTGAATTCGCGAGCCTCACACCCCGGTTGTGAACTAGAAACGGGAGAGGACATCAGGGAGGACATGCGTTTCCTTCTAGCTAGAAGTGGCGTCAGTGGTTTTACACGCCCTAACGAGTTTGACTTATGTGGTTGTTGCTGTTGCGAGGCGCCTCGGATATACCGGTGACTATGTGAAGCCGAAGGAGCCATTCGTTGGCTCAGTTACGCCCCATAGGGCGGGGAAGCGCAGTGTTCAGGCATAATAATCCACATCGGTGGACCGGCCCTGACGATCCAAGGGGCAGTCGCGGCTGTTCCTGAGGGGCGGGCTAGAGCGTCTCGAATCGGTAGAGGACGATCCCTTGCCTCGGTTCATAGATGGAAATCCAATTTCCAAATACGTGACTTTGCGGTTTTAATTGTAGAACTAGTATGGCGACATGATATATGGTACCCAAGCCGTCTATGATTGATACTTATGATTTGAAGTTGTTTTATACACTATGCACTTATAATAGTATCAAATGATTTGTTTAAAACGTACTAAGCATGTTTGGCTATTATAAGGGAAAACCCTATCTCCCGGCTTGCGTTGCATTGTGTGATAGGACATGGGTCTTATAATAGCTTCATTTTTTCAAAAAGCATTGCGCTGTTTTGTTATATGCACTGGTATTCTTGGGAGGAAACCCGTTCCGTGTTTATGGCGCGGTCCCTTGATATATCTGATTTAAAGTAAAGTTTTAAATAACTGTTTTAGTTCTAACACCAGTCTCATGACTGACCTGGAGTTTATTGTTTTAACCTAAACTCTGGGTGCCCTTATTTTGACACAGGCAGCTAGTAGTTTCGGTTTTGCGGATTTATATACACAGGAACCTGGTTTACAGCTGGAACGATATCCGGAAAGCTTTGTATCCGTGTATCTTCTTCAGTTGTATTTTGTATTATTTTCCACTACTTTGTAATTTATTGTAATATCTGATATTTATCGAATGTATTTTATTTGTTAATACTCTGTATATTCTTGTATCTGATGGAATTGTTGTAATAGACAATGAAATGTTCTTCCGTCTGCATTCTATTTTGTCGTGTTCTCAAAGCGATCAGGCATTTCGAACGATCTTGATCGGTTTAGCGACTGATTCGGATCGAGCGAAATTCTCGTTTGTTACATTTTGGTATCAGAGCTTTGGTTTACAAAGCTCAGAGAACAAGGCACATTAGAACCATACGAAAGAATTCATCAGATATTGGATTAGTAATATCCAATGGGAATGACTCGTTAGAGATAGGATCAGCAGTATCCTAGAACGAGTGTGAAGAGTATATTTTTGAAAAGAGAACAAATTTTGTTTTGAAATTTAAATCCTTTTATACGTATTTGAATATTTATTTATATATAATGTGGACAATCCAGTATATAAAGATTTTGCATATTCGTCTGATCCGCGTGTATTCGAAATTTTAATAGACTGGGTAGATATAGAATCACACCCTAGTCGCCCTGAGATGGTTCTAATGATCGCTATAGTTCGAACATTATCAGAATTGGTATTCGTGTTTCGAAAGTGTGATGTCTATATATTTCCTATTGACTGGTGTGAGAACCAAAATTAGATAGGGCCTATTGTTGTGATTTGGCATCAAAATGTGATTTTTGACTATATATCAAAATTATGTGTTTGAAATGATAATTAACTAATTGATTGATGGTTGTGTTGTTTGATTATAGTTTGATTAATTAAATGTTGAACCTTTAGCCAAATTGAATCAAATAGTGAGTTGTATTGGAAATTTGTCTCATTTGCATACATATACATGTGTATCCATTGAACAGGTCATAGCAAGGAGGTTGTTTGCTTGACAAATAGGTACATGTTTACCATAATTTAATGTTTTGTTTGGGTGATGATGATTTTATGAGCTGATTGGCTAGCCGCTTGGCTTTTTCTTTTTCTTTTGAATTGAAGAAGGCCATGGGAGGTTATATGAAATATCCCGAAGTCCCCGGTGCAAGGGAGGTTATGGCCAAATTTTTCGAAAATTTAGGGTGTTAGCCAAATTTTTGAAAATTTTGAAAAGTTCTTAGAAACTGAAAAGTTGAAGAACTTAAGCCGTAGTGAAAATAACGAAAGTTGAGTTGATTTGTTAAACAACTTTCGGCTTCGTCCCTTTTCAGGGACGAAAAGTTTTAAGTGGGGGAGATTGTAATAACCCGGAAATCTAGGCCAATTTAAAAATTTTATTTTGGCAATTTTAGCGAATTTTGAATATTTAAAATGAATTATTTTAAATATTAATGACGAGAAATTTATTTTGAATAGAATTCGAATGTATATATTTATTCGAATCATCGTTAGAATATAAATATTTATTTATACATATAAAAGGAATTGAAAATGGCGCGGTAGTTCGATAATTTGATTTCAAAATTCAAATGAATGTACCGGGTGCAAAATAAACCGGATTTTAGTGAAACCAAAAATAATAGAATCTAATTGATAATGTCTTTCCAACGAATCCCAAAAATTGAAATTTCATAGCGGGAATCAAAAGTTATGTCCAAATGAAATTTCAGAATAGTCGCTATGGTATTTCGGCCCTTGAAAATGGCCAATTTGCAAATGACCTCGGATTTCGACGAAACCACTTTTGTTGGATCCGTGATGTCAAATTATTGCTAGGTTTCAATTTTGATAATTTTTCGAATTAATATGTGAGCGTGGCAAAGGAAAACGTGTTTGACCAGTTTCAGTTGATTTTAATCGACTGGAAAACGGCCATTTTCCAAACGGTCTCAGAATTTGACGAAACTAGTTTTGTTAGGACTGTATCGTCAATACGAAGCTAGAAAATATTTTTCTGGAATTTTTCGAGTCCGTATGTGACCCCGGTAATTTGAAATGCACGTTTAAAATTCAGTATAATGATTTAAATGTAGATTCAACGGAAACTGATCGAAACGATCGAATCAGCTTATGATACATATCCCATTGTGTTCGGAATGAGGGTAATTAGCAATGGACGATAGGTGGTGGGTCTCGTTTGGAGGTCGAAATAAAAAGTTGCTTTTTGGGAATTTAAAAGAATTTAAAATATAATTATATAATGGGCCAAGCCCCTTTCTCTCCCTCCCTCTCTCTTTCTATTCGGTCAACGATAAAATAAAATAAAAAAACCACACCCACTCAGACTTGTTCCCCAAATCGCCCCCCTAATCTCGCTCGATGCCGCCACCTACGGCCACAACTGCGCCATCGCTCACCTCGCCAGAGCAAAGCACCCCACCACCACCCATTCAATCGACTGCGACGCGCCCCCAAACCCCCCCCCCAACCGCTGTACCCAAGACCCTATAGCGTCGCCACCCTGGAGCGATCTGCCACCACAGCTTTGCCTCCGACCGCACCCAGACCCCCTCCCCTAGACCACCTGCGATGCACTGAATCCCTCTCTCTCCATTTCGGTGTACAACAACCCTCGAACAATAGAAAAATTGTGAGTTTTTCATTATTTTATTTACCTTCTGTATTTTCTGATTTTTTTATATATGGTGTTAGTTTTAAAGTTTATATTTTATGAAATTAAAGATTATATTATTTTTTTATGATGAAAAAGGTATGATTTTTAATTAGAGAAATATAATTCATATGACTGGAAAAAAATATGAAGTAGCAGAATAAAAATATGATCTTCATATAAAGGAAACTGTTTTAAAGATAGGATTTTTATTTATGGGAATAGCGATTAAAGTTATGATTTTTATCATAATAAAAGATGAGATTTTTATGCGATAGAAAGATATGATTTTTAATATCATAAAGCTTTGATCTTTATTTTTGAAAAGCTTTAATGTTATTTTTGAAAAATCTTTGATCTTTATTTTTGAAAAGCTTTGGTCTTTAATTTGAAAAGTTTGATTTTTAAACAAGAAAAGTTTCATAAATATAAATATGATTTTTATATAATTTAGATAATAAAAATATGATTTTTATCGTATAGAAAGAATAGAAATACGATTTTTATATTATATAACTAGTAAAAATTTGATCTTTATATATGTAGCGAAATAAAAATTTGATTTTTATTATATATATGTTGAAATAAAAATGTGATTTTTGTAGCAAAGATATAAAAATTCGATTTAAATATATGAAGTAGAAATAAAATATGATTTTTATTTATTGAAATAAAGTGATAAAAATATAATTTTTATATATGAACAGCGGGACAAGGACTGCAATGGAATTTCAGGCATATCCAGACAGTCCAGCAGTTCAAAAGCAAAGCACGACGGAGTGGAAACCTCTGTGAGAACTTCTCACTTTTAATTTAATTTTCTAGTTAAAATATATACTAGAATGCAGACGGTGTTTAGTAGCACCCGACACCCATCGTCCACAGACCATGGACGGCTTGTATGCTTGTTTGTGTGATTTTGATGTGTAGTTGATTGTGTGATGTGATGTGAAATGAAATAAAATATTTATATAGATAAAAATATTTTATTGTTGAAAATAGAATTTTAACGTGTATGTAAAATGAAATAAATATAAACAAATTGGACGATTTGTTTATATACGCACATTTGACTGATATTTATTGGGACGATAAATTTTACACATCGCCCAACTGCACAAATAAAATCGATGTTTGATTGTTTGAAACCCTACACGGGTATTGGGATGATATATGACATACACTAATCCCAATAATTAGTTGTATGTCGATCGATTGATTGACAGACTGTTATGAGCGTTAAATATTTATATTTGATGCTTATACAGTGTAGAATGCACTTTGGATGATGGTTGATTATTTGTCATTGTTAATATATACATGCGTTGTATGGAAATCCATAGAAATAAAATCTATGGTAATTGACTGGGCCTCATTCCAGTTTTGAAAAAGAAATATTTGAAATAGAAATATTTGAAATAGAATATTTGAAAATAAAAATATATGAAGCCGTGTTGATTAGATTGACGCCATTTTGACGTGAACGATATTTATATCGATTTTATTCATTTTACAGTGAATATCGAGAGTGATTTCAAAATCTGATATTTTGAAATGATTTGAAATTCGTATTAAATTGAATTGAAACGAATTAGAATTCGAATTGAATAACAATGAATTTGAATTGAAGTTGAATAGAATTGAATTTGAATTGAAATTGAATAGAATTGAATTCGAATTGAAATTGAATAGAAGTGAATTCGAATTGAAATTGAATAGAAATGAATTCGAATTGAGATTCAAACAGAAATGAATTCGAATTGAAATTGAATTGAATTGAAAACGAACTGAAATTGAATTAAAAATCGATTTAAATTGAAATCAATTTGAAATGAATTTAAAACGAATTTATGAGGAAAAATTCAATTTTAGATTTGAATTTGAAATGAAGTTGAAATCGTTTTGAAAACGAATTTAAAACGATTTATAAAATATGTTTTAAAAGGAAATCGACAAAGTATATATTATATATATTATATATATAATATAATGGCCTGAATAGAACGCGACGCGCCACGGCAGTTCGCGAATTTCGACCATTGACTTCGAATGGTTATTGCGGGAGATCCGACCGTCGGATTCTCCTAAAACGGGAACCGTTGGGTTCGTATCGAAAAGAGCTTTCTAACGAATATTAGAAATTTGAAATCTAACGGTTGGATTTGGAATTATGTCCAAATCAAATTTGGAAAAGGTCGTTGTAAGTGCAGTTCGATGGCCGTTGATGGAAATCGACTGTATGGGCCTTGATAAAATTATTAAAAATAGTAATAATTTGTGTAAAATCATAAGAAATGATTTGGGAAGAGTTGGGATGAAAAACTCCATATTTGAAAAGATAAAAATAGATTTTTATCGAAATGAACTAGTTTTGAACTAGAATTAAAATCAATTTATTTTTGAAATAAATAAATTGAATTTGAAAGTGGTTTTAAAAGAAACCAGAATTTCCAATAATTGAATTGGAAGGGATTTGAATCGAAATTGTCTTCGAAATATTTCGATGTTAGATTTCGTGATGATACAGATATTGTTAGGGGAATTTGAAAGATATATTAATATCGTTATTTCCAATAGGATATTCGTTCGTCGTAGAATTTGATATTGAATATAAGCCGATATATTTTCTATTCAGAGCCTTGTATTTAATATCAAATGTGAATTGGGTTTGTCGTGAATGGTGTCTTCATTAACACTGTTCTTAAGCCCAGTTGAGAAAAAGATTAAATCTTTTGATTTAGATTTAATGAAGTGTACCAATTAAATAATATTTAATTGGAATTGAATTGGTATTGATTTTTGGGTTTATCGTGAACAGTGTTTTAAATAACACTTGTTCTTTAACCCGATAATTAATGGAATGTGATTTTGGGTTTGTTGTGAACCGTGTTTTAAATGACACTGATTCTTTAATCCAGTTAAAGATTAAAACTAAGTGGAGTTTTAATGAATCTTTAATTAGATTGAAAAGATCGAGAATGGAGTATCACCAGTTTTACTCCAGGCGATAGTTAAATCTTTAATTAGATTTGTATGTGAAATGGTAATTGAATTTACCGATAACACCGTGGTGTTAGATATGAAGTATTACCAGTTTTACTTCATGGGATGAATAGGTGGGGATTGGGAAATAAAATAAATGATTACTTTGGTGTGGTTCGCTAATCCTGACTAGTTTGAATTGATATTCAAAGAAGATTAAAGGATAAATTTAAAGAATTTATCTTTGATAAAATTAATGGGAACCTTTCCCAAAGTATAAGGATATTGGAATAAAAGAATATTCTGAATTGGAATGAGGCGTATGTTGTGTTTGTGTAACACTTGTTTATTATATATGCGAGTTATTCAGAAAGACCAGGTTTATCCCATTCTGAATAACTGATTCGACGTGGTGTCGAGGATGAAGACGGTGGTCGAAGACCGGAGGTCTTCAACATCGTTTGGATAATTACTGATGATTTTGATTGGGCCGTACACCCAAGAGGAGGGAATCAGTTAGTGATCGTCCAGACGTACTTGGAGATCGATGGATATGCGGTGTACTAGGTGCCTCCGGTTTCGTTCAGACGTAGAACGGACTTGTAAATGGACTGTGTGTCTGAGATTGGATTTTAGTCTATGTGATTGATTTCTATTAAATATATATCTGTTTGGCGGCGGAGAATTTATTCTCTTGTTTAACGCCCTTCTCTGAGACGTACGAGCTCAGGGGTTATATATTGATGGATATCAAACGCATGGAGTGAATTGCCTGTGTGGCATGCCTAAGTGGCAAATGATCAAGGCTTCTGTTGAAAAGCAAAGTCTTGTGGTTGATGATCAAAGCACGGCCTGTGTAGCATAGCTTTGTGTAACGTGAATTCGCGAGCCTTACACCCCGGTTGTGAACCAGAAACGGGAGAGGACATCAGGGAGGACATGCGTTTCTTTCAAGCTAGAAGTGGCGTCAGTGGTTTTACACGCCCTGGCGAGTTTGACTTATGTGGTTGTTGCTATTGCGAGGCGCCTCGGATATACCGGTGACCATGTGAAGCCGAAGGAGCCATTCGTTGGCTCATTTACGCCCCATAGGGCGGGGAAGCGCTGTGTTCAGGCATAATAATCCACATCGGTGGAACGGCCCATACGATCCAAGGGGCAGTTGCGGCTGTTCCTGAGGGGCGGGCTAGAGCGTCTCGAATCGGTAGAGGACGATCCCTTGCCTCGGTTCATAGATGGAAATCCAATTTCCAAATACGTGACTTTGCGATTTTAATTGTAGAACTAGTATGGCGACATGATATATGGTACCCATGCGGTCTATGATTGATACTTATGATTTGAAGTTGTTTTATACACTATGCATTTATAATAGTATCAAATGATTTGTTTAAAACGTACTAAGCATGTTTGGCTATTATAAGGGAAAACCATTTCCCCCGGCCTGCGTTGCATTGTGTGATAGGACCTGGGTCTTATAATAGCTTCATTTTTTCAAAAAGCATTGCGCTGTTTTGTTATATGCACTGGTATTCTTGGGAGGAAACCCGTTCCGTGTTTACGGCGTGGTCCCTTGATATATCTGATTTAAAGTAAAATTTTAAATAACTGTTTTAGTTCTCACACCAGTCCGACGACTGACCTGGAGTTTATTGTTTTAACCTAAACTCTGGATGCCCTTATTTTGACACGGGCAGCAAGTAGTTTCGGTTTTGCGGATTTATATTCACAGGAACCTGGTTTACAGCTGGAACGATATCCGGAAAGCTTTGTATCCGTGTATCTTCTTCAGTTGTATTTTGTATTATTTTCCGTTGCTTTGTAATTTATTGTAATATCAGATATTTATCGAATGTATTTTATTTGTTAATACTCTGTATATTCTTGTATCTGATGGAATTGTTGTAATAGACAATGAAATGTTCTTCCGTCTGCGTTCTATTTTGTCGTGTTCTCAAAGTGATCAGGCGTTTCAAACGGTCTTGATCGGTTTAGCGTCTGATTCGGATCGAGCGAAATTCTCGTTTGTTACATTTTGGTATCAGAGCTTTGGTTTACAAAGCTCAGAGAACAAGGCACATTAGAACCATACGAAAGAATTCATCAGATATTGGATTAGTAATATCCAATGGGAATGACTCGTTTGAGATAGGATCAGCAGTATCCTAGAACGAGTGTGAAGAGTATATTTTTGAAAAGAAAACAAATTTTGTTTTGAAATTTAAATCATTTTATACGTATTTGAATATTTATTTATATTGATGTGGACAATCCAGTATATAAAGATTTTGCATATACGTCTGATCCGCGTGTATTCGAAGTTTTAATATACTGGGTAGATATAGAATCACACCCTAGTCCCCCAGAGATGGTTCGGATGATCGCTATAGTTCGAACATCATCAGAATTGGTATTCGTGTTTCGAAAGTGTGATGTCTATATATTTCCTATTGACTGGTGTGAGAACCAAAATTAGATAGGGCCTATTGTTGTGATTTGGCATCAAAATGTGATTTTTGACTATATATCAAAATTATGTGTTTGAAATGATAATTAACTAATTGATTGATGGTTGTGTTGTTTGATTATTGTTTGATTAATTAAATGTTGAACCTTTAGCCAAATTGAATCAAATAGTGAGTTGTATTGGAAATTTGTCGCATTTGCATACATATACATGTGTATCCATTGAACAGGTCATAGCAAGGAGGCTAGAGAAGAGGAATAAAATTGTTTGCCCGACAAATAGGTACATGTTTACCATAATTTACTGTTTTGTTTGGGTGATGATGATTTTATGAGCCGATTGGCTAGCCGCTTGGCTTTTTCTTTTTCTTTTGAATTGAAGAAGGCCATGGGAGGCTATATAAAATATCCCGAAGTCCCTGGTGCAGGGGAGGTTATGGCGAAATTTTTCGAAAATTTAGGGTGTTAGCCAAATTTTTGAAAAATTTGAAAAGTTCTTAGAAACTGAAAAGTTGAAGAACTTGAGCCATAGTGAAAATAACGAAAGTTGAGTTGATTTGTTAAACAACTTTCGGCTTCGTTCCTTTTCGGGGACGAAAAGTTTTAAGTGGGGGAGATTGTAATAACCCGGAAATCTGGGCCAATTTAAAATTTTTATTTTGGCAATTTTAGCGAATTTTGAATATTTAAAATGAACTATTTTAAATATTAATGACGAGAAATTTATTTTGAATAGAATTCGAATGTATATATTTATTCGAATCGTCGTTAAATAGAAATATTTATTTACATATATAAAAGGAATTGAAAATGGCGCGGTAGTTCGGTAATTCAATTTCAAAATTCAAATGAATGTACTGGGTGCAAAATAAACCGGATTTTAGTGAAACCAAAAATAATTGAATCTAATTGATAATGTCTTTCCAACGAATCCCAAAAATTGAAATTTCATAGCGGGAATCAAAAGTTATGTCTAAATAAAATTTCAGAATAGTCGCTATGGAATTTCGGCCCTTGAAAATGGCCATTTTGTAAACGACCTTGGATTTTGACGAAACCACTTTTGTTGGATCCGTGATGTCAAATTATTGCTAGGTTTCAATTTTCATAATTTTCTGAATTAATATGTGAGCGTGGCAAAGGAAAACGCGTTTGACCAGTTTTAGTTGATTTTAATCGACTGGAAAATGGCCATTTTTCAAACGGTCTCAGAATTCGACGAAACTAGTTTTGTTAGGACCGTATCGTCAATACGAAGCTAGAAAATATTTTTCTGGAATTTTTCGAGTTCGTATGTGACCCCTGTAATTTGAAATGTATGTTTAAAATTCAGTATAATGATTTAAATGTAGATTCAACGGAAACTGATCGAAACGATCGAATCAGCTTATGATACATATCCCATTGTGTTCAGAATGGGGGTAATTAGCTATGGACGACAGGTGGTGGGTCTCGTTTGGAGGTCGAAATAAAAAGTTGCTTTTTGGGAATTTAAAAGAATTTAAAATATAATTATATAATGGGCCAAGCCCCTTTCTCTCGCTCCCTCTCTCTTTCTATTCGGTCAACGATGAAATAAAAAAAAACCGCACCCACTCAGACTTGTTCCCCAAATCGCCCCCCCCCCCCCAATCTCGCTCGACACCGCCACCTACGGCCTCAACTGCGCCATCACTCACCTCGCCAGAGCAAAGCACCCCACCACCACCCATTCAATCGACTGCGACGCGCCCCCAAATCCCCCCCTCCAAAACCGTTGTACCCAAGACCCTATAGCGCCGCTACCCTGGAGCGATCTTCCACCACAGCTTTGCCTCCGACCGCACCCAGACCCCCTCCCCTGGACCACCTGCGATGCACTGAATCCCTCTCTCTCCATTTCGGTGTACAACAACCCTCGAACAATAGAAAAATTGTGAGTTTTTCAATATTTTATTTACCTTCTGTATTTTCTGATTTTTTTTTATATATGGTGTTAGTTTTAAAGTTTATATTTTTACGAAATTAAAGATTATATATTTTTTTATGATGAAAAAGGTATGATTTTTAATTAGATAAATATAATTCATATGATTGGAAAAAAAATATGAAGTAGCAGAATAAAATATGATCTTCATATAAAGGAAACCGTTTTAAAGATAGAGTTTTATTTATGGGAATAGCGATTAAAGTTATGATTTTTATCATAATAAAAGAGATTTTTATGCGATAGAAAGATATGATTTTTAATATCATAAAGCTTTGATCTTTATTTTTGAAAAGCTTTAATGTTATTTTTGAAAAAGCTTTGATCTTTATTTTTGAAAAGCTTTGGTCTTTAATTTGAAAAGTTTGATTTTTAAACAAGAAAAGTTTCATAAATATAAATATGATTTTTATATAATTTAGATAATAAAAATATGATTTTTATCGTATAGAAGGAATAGAAATACAATTTTTATATTATATAACTAGTAAAAATTTGATCTTTATATATGTAGCGAAATAAAAATTTGATTTTTATTATATATATGTTGAAATAAAAATGTGATTTTTGTAGCGAAGATTTAAAATTCGATTTAAATATATGAAGTAGAAATAAAATATGATTTTTATTTATTGAAATGAAGTGATAAAAATATAATTTTTATAAATGAACAGCGGGACAAGGACTTCAGGCAGATCCAGACAGTCCAGTAGTTCAAAAGCAAAGCACGGCGGAGTGGAACCCTCTGTGAGAACTTCTCACTTTTAATTTAATTTTCTAGTGAAAATATATACTAGGATGCAGACGGTGTTTAGTAGCTTCCGACACCCATCGTCCACAGACCATGGACGGCTTGTATGCTTGTTTGTGTGATTTTGATGTGTAGTTGATTGTGTGATGTGATGTGGAATGAAATAAAATATTTATATAGATAAAAATATTTTATTGTTGAAAATAGAATTTTAACGGGTATGTAAAATGAAATAAATATAAACAAATCGGACGATTTGTTTACATACACACATTTGACTGATATTGATTGGGACGATAAATTTTACACATCGCCCAACTGCACAAATAAAATCGGTGTTTGATTGTTTGAAACCCTACACGGGTATTGGGATGATATATGACATACACTAATCCCAATAATTAGTTGTATGTCGATCGATTGATTGACAGACTGTTATAAGCGTTAAATATTTATATTTGATGCTTATACAGTGTAGAATGCACTTTGGATGATGGTTGATTATTTGTCATTGTTGATATATACATGTGTTGTATGGAAATCCATAGAAATAAAATCTATGGTAATTGATTGGGCCTCATTCCAGTTTTGAAAAAGAAATATTTGAAATAGAAATATTTGAAATAGAATATTTGAAATAAAATATTTGAAAATAAAAATATATGAAGCCGTGTTGATTAGATTGACGCCATTTTGACGTGAACGATATTTATATCGATTTTATTCATTTTACAATGAATATCGAGAGTGATTTCAAAATCTGATATTTTGAAATGAATTGAAATTCGAAATAAATTGAATTGAAACGAAATAGAATTCGAATTGAATTGAAATTGAATAGAAATGAATTCGAATTGAAGTTGAGTAGAATTGAATTTGAATTGAAATCGAATAGAATTGAATTCGAATTGAAATTGAATAGAAGTGAATTCGAATTGAAATTGAATAGAAATGAATTCGAATTGAGATTCAAATAGAAATGAATTCGAATTGAAATTGAATTGAACTGAAAACGAACTGAAATTGAACTAAAAATCGATTTGAATTGAAATCAATTTGAAATGAATTTAAAACGAATTTATGAGGAAAAATTCAATTTTAGATTTGAATTTGAAATGAAGTTGAAATCGTTTTGAAAACGAATTTAAAACGATTTATAAAATACGTTTTAAATGGAAATCGACGAAGTATATACTATATATATATTATATATATAATATACTGGCCTGAATAGAACGCGCCACGCCGCGGTAGTTCGCGAATTTCGACCATTGACTTCGAATGGACATTGCGGGAGATCCGACCGTCGGATTCTCCTAAAACCGGAACCGTTGGGTTCGTATCGAAAAGAGCTTTCTAACGAATATTAGAAATTTGAAACCTAACGGTTGGATTTGGAATTATGTCCAAATCAAATTTGGAAAAGGTCGCTGTAAGTGCAGTTCGATGGCCGTTGATGGAAATCGACTGTACGGGCCTTGATAAAATTATTAAAAATAGTAATAATTTGTGTAAAATCATAAGAAATGATTTGGGAAGAGTTGGGATGAAAAACTCCATATTTGAAAAGATAAAAATAGATTTTTATCGAAATGAACTAGTTTTGAACTAGAATTAAAATCAATTTATTTTTGAAATAAATAAATTGAATTTGAAAGTGGTTTTAAAAGAAACCAGAATTTCCAATAATTGAATTGGAAGGGATTTGAATCGAAATTGTCTTCGGAATATTTCGATGTTGGATTTCGTGATGATACAGATATTGTTAGGGGAATTTGAAAGATATATTAATATCGTTATTTCCAATACGATATTTGTTGGTCTTAGAATTTGATATTGAATATAAGCCGATATATTTTCTATTCAGAGCCTTGTATTTAATATCAAATGTGAATTGGGTTTGTCGTGAATGGTGTCTTCATTAACACTGTTCTTAAGCCCAGTTGAAAAAAAGATTAAATCTTTTTATTTAGATTTAATGAAGTGTACCAATTAAATAATATTTAATTAGAATTGAATTGGTATTGATTTTTGGGTTTATCGTGAACAGTGTTTTAAATAACACTTGTTCTTTAACCAGATAATTAATGGAATGTGATTTTGGATTTGTCGTGAACCGTGTTTTAAATGACACTGATTCTTTAACCCAGTTAAAGATTAAAACTAAGTGGAGTTTTAATGAATCTTTAATTAGATTGAAAAGATCGAGAATGGAGTATCACCAGTTTTACTCCAGGCGATAGTTAAATCTTTAATTAGATTTGTACGTGAAATGGTAATTGAATTTACCGATAACACCGTGGTGTTAGATATGAAGTATTAGCAGTTTTACTTCATGGGATGAATAGGTGGGGATTGGGAAATAAAATAAATGATTACTTCGGTATGGTTCGCTAATCCCGACTAGTTTGAATCGATATTCAAAGAAGATTAAAGGATAAATTTAAAGAATTTATCTTTGATAAAATTAATGGGAACCTTTCCCAAAGTACAAGGATATTGGAATAAAAGAATATTCTGAATTGGAATGAGGCGTATGTTGTGTTTTTGTAACACTTGTTTATTATATACGCGAGTTATTCAGAAAGACCGGGTTTATCCCATTCTGAATAACTGATTCGACGTGGTGTCGAGGATGAAGACGGTGGTCGAAGACCGGAGGTCTTAAACATCGTTTGGATAATTACTGATGATCTTGATTGGGCCGTACACCCAAGAGGAGGGAATCAGTTAATGATCGTCCAGACGTACTTGGAGATCGATGGATATGCGGGGTACTAGGTGCCTCCGGTTTCGTTCAGACCTAGAACGAACTTGTAAATGGACTGTGTGTCTGACATTGGATTTCAGTCTGTGTGATTGATTTCTATTAAATATATATCTGTTTGGCGGCGGAGAATTTATTCTCTTGCTTAACGCCCTTCTCTGAGACGTATGAGCTCAGGGGTTATATATTGATGGATATCAAACGCATGGAGTGAATTGCCTATGTGGCAAATAATCAAGGCTTCTATTGAAAAGCAAAGTCTTGTGGTTGATGATCAAAGCATGGCCTGTGTGGCATAGCTTTGTGTAACGTGAATTCGCGAGCCTCACACCCTGGTTGTGAACCAGAAACGGGAGAGGTCATCAGGGAGTACATGTGTTTCTTTCTGGCTAGAAGTGGCGTCAGTGGTTTTACACGCCCTGACGAGTTTGACTTATGTGGTTGTTGCTGTTGCGAGGCGCCTCGGATATACCAGTGACTATGGGAAGCCGAAGGAGCCATTCGTTGGCTCATTTACGCCCCATAGGGCGGGGAAGCGCAGTGTTCAAGCATAATAATCCACATCGGTGGACCGGCCCTGACGATCCAAGGGGCAGTTGCGGCTGTTCCTGAGGGGCGGGCTAGAGCGTCTCGAATCGGTAGAGGACGATCCCTTGCCTCGGTTCATAGATGGAAATCCAATTTCCAAATACGTGACTTTGCGGTTTTAATTGTAGAACTTGTATGGCGACATGATATATGGTACCCATGTCGTCTATGATTGATACTTATGATTTGAAGTTGTTTTATACACTATGCACTTATAATAGTATCAAATGATTTGTTTAAAACGTACTAAGCATGTTTGGCTATTATAAGGGAAAACCCTATCCCCCGGCTTGCATTGCATTATGTGATAGGTCCTGGGTCTTATAATAGCTTCATTTTTCCAAAAAGCATTGCGTTGTTTTGTTATATGCACTGGTATTCTTGGGAGGAAACCCGTTCCGTGTTTACGACGTGGTCCCTTGATATATCTGATTTAAAGTAAAGTTTTAAATAACTGTTTTAGTTCTCACACCAGTCCCATGACTGACCTGGAGTTTATTGTTTTAACCTAAACTCTGGGTGCCCTTATTTTGACACGGGCAGCTAGTAGGTTCGGTTTTGCAGATTTATATTCACAAGAACCTGGTTTACAGCTGGAACGATATCCGGAAAGCTTTGTATCCGTGTATCTTCTTCAGTTGTATTTTGTATTATTTTCCGCTGCTTTGTAATTTATTGTAATCTCTGATATTTATAGAATGTATTTTATTTGTTAATACTCTGTATATTCTTGTATCTGATGGAATTGTTGTAATAGACAATGAAATGTTCTTCCGTCTGCGTTCTATTTTGTTGTGTTCTCAAAGCGATCAGGCATTTCGAACGGTCTTGATCGGTTTAGCGACTGATTCGGGTCGAGCGAAATTCTCGTTTGTTACACTTTCCCTTCTGTTTCTCTCTCTTTTTAACAGTATAATATATTCCTAATGACATAGTCTTGTTTACACATAGTATGTATGTTTCAATAAACCCTCAAATATAAACTTAACCCAGCAACTATTGTTTTGACACAAGATGTCTACCTAATGTATAGTTCTTGTACACATGTTTCCATAAGACAAAATGGATATAGCTTCTTTACTTTAAATACATGTATTACAGTAAATTAAAAGACAAACTTGACAAAATGTTTCCAGCAATTCTACTTGAATTATGGTTTTGTTGATTCTATGTTTCAACTCTTTCAACCATGGATCCAACTTTTCACACATGGAACCATTTCATTTTTTATTTTATTTTAAGTTCATGTTATAACTCATTATATTGTATACATAGTTTACATAAATAGAATGGACATTAAACTCTCTTGATCACGTCAAAATGATGTCTACCTATATTGTCTTAGCAAGTATTTAGAATAAACAACATTCATAATATAGAAGTGTATATACATATATACATACATACATACATATATATATATATATATATATATATATCCCTCACACATATAGCTATATCATCAAAGCACAAACTTTACAACAACAAAACTATAGAAAGAAAAGAAAACTTGGGTTCCTCTTTTTTTTAAGTCTCGACCAAGGTGTATCTCAGTTGCAAGGGGGTCATGGGTCATGTCAAGAGGTTGGCAAGGCTAGGTTGAATGTATGTTGTTGGGCACGTTTTATTCTACATCTACACTTTTTTTTATAAACAGTTCGGATTTTAAGCAAGCAAAGGAAGAGGATTGGTCGGACTTATGGCTCGGCATCGGATCGAGGTGATGGGAGTTGGTCGAAGGCGCAGCTGTCAGGTGGAGGAGCAGGTGGTGGCGGGTCAGGTGTAGTGGCAATCAACATTTATATCCTTTTTTATATAAATATAATATATAGGACAATACGGTTTGAGCAAATAATTAAATGGAGGGGGGAGGGGAGGTTTGTTGGTCAGAGTTGCGGACGGATCTGGGTTGACAAAAGAAATGGCTCGATGTTAACAGTGGGAGCAAAGGGAAAGGTTCGGTTGGTGATGGAAAACTCATGGGTTTACAGATGAAAGACAACAAAAAGAAAATTAAAATTAAAATTAAAATAAACACAATGAAATCAGAACTTTACCTCACAATATAATCTGCCATCGCGAGATCTAAAATTGCAAGAAGAAGGGTTTGAGGAAGAACGAACGAATTGTTTCTCACAAAAAAAAACGGATAATATAAAGGAGCCATCGTGCTAATTAATTAGCAGCTTTTTAAATTTTCTTCTCCTTTTTACGTTAATTAATTAGTGGACAAATTTACTAATGTGTCATGGGCTTTCCGAATAAGATATGTTTTAAAAGGAATGATATAACTAGATTGTAAATGTTATTAATGTTTTCCATTTATTGTCAATTAAATCTTAATTAGAACGTTTTCGGATTAAAACGAAATAAATGTTCATAAATTTATAATTTCAAAATGCGCTAGGAAAATATAAAGTTTCCCTATAATTCAAACGTTCATATTTAGTTATTAATCATGCTATATTTGACGAATGACAACCGCACTTTGCATAAAACAAATTTCAAAAGTATTACCATACATATGATATTTAAATATTTCAAATTTAGTGCCTTGCCAATTTTTTTTTTTCAAATTTAGTAATTAATAATTTAATTAATTTTTTTCGTCTTTAATTAAATAAAATAAATTGTGTGAAATTATGGAATTTTACATTCTCCCTCACTCAAAACTTTTCGTCCCGAAAAGGAATGAGATAGAGGGATGAAAACAAACAAGAAGATAGGATAAATTTGAATCAAAAGATACCTGGAATGAATAATTCTGGATTCGAAGCACGAATGCTCTCCTCCGTCTCCCAGGTACATTCTCTATCATCATCACTCCACTGAACTTTGACCAGACTGACTGATTTCCTTCTCAGTTGCTTCGTATCTCTATCCACGGTACGAGTGGTTTTCTCTCGACAGTCAGATTGGGTTCAATATCCAGATTCTCTAATGAAAAAGGCTGAACAATCAAGGAAGGATCATGAAAATACTCGCGAACATGGGATACGTGAAACACGTTGTGCACCCCTGCAAGCTTTTTAAGCAACTCAACTCGCTTAGCTAAAGGACCAACTTTCTCCAATATACGAAAAGGACCAATAAATCTTGGAGCAAGCTTTCCTTTTCGACCAAAACGGACTACATTTTTTAATAGAGATATTCTGAGGAAAACATGATCACCAACCACAAACTCTAAACTTCTTCTTCGCCTATCAGCATACTTTTTCTGGCGATCTTGGGCAGTTCTCATCTTGTTTCTAATATCTTTGACTTTTGTTGATGCTTCCAAAATCATATCTGGCCCAAGAACTAAACGATTACCTGACTCAATCCAACATGAGGAGATCTGCACGGTCCCCCGTACAAAGCACCAAAAGGAGATGTCTTGATACTTTCCTAAATTCAAGTATTGGAATTCAAAAGATAGGATTTTAAAGATACATGTTTCAATAACTACAATTTTAATCAAAAGATTACCTGATAACTATTATTATAGGTGAATTCAACGAGATGGAGATGGTCATCCCAAGATCCTCGATAGTCAAGAATACAGGCACCAAGGAGATCTTCTAGAATCTGGTTCACCCTCTCCGTTTGACCATCGGTTTGAGGATGATATGCAGTGCTAAGATTCAATCGAGTTCCTAAAGCTTCCTGAAATGCCTTCCAAAGTTGCTGGTGAAGATGGGATCTCAGTCACAAACAATGCTACTAGGAACAACATGAAGTCTAATAATCTCCCTCATATAAATCTGGGCCAAACTCGAAGCAGTACGATTTGCTCTAATGGGGATAAAATGAGCAGTCTTAGTCAGTCGATCTACAATTACCCATATACTCTCATTTCCCTTTCTCATCCTCGGCAAACCATCAATAAAATCCATAGAAACTTGATCCCACTTTCAATTTGGAATCTCAAGGGGTTGCAATAAACCAGCTATTTTCTGATGATCAGCCTTCACTTATTGGCATGTGGCACATCTACCAAAATATAAGGAAATATCTCGCTTCATACCACTCCACCGATATAACCTCTTCATATTCTGATACATCTTTGAATCACTTGAATGAATAGATAATCTGGACTGATGGTTTTCCTGAAGTACCTCATGTCTCAAACCATCTACGTTTGGAACACATATTCTTTTCTTGATTCAAAGAATTCCTTTTTCATCGATTTGTGCATCCATCTCACTATGATCTCCAACCTCTCAACTACGAACATTTTCCTTAATAAGTCTGATCATTCGGTCTTCATCTTGCTTGGCTGCAATACAGTCCAACAAAGAAGAGGAAACTACAATCTGATACATACTGCTTTCTTTCAACTCAAGGCATCAGTGACGACATTGGCTTTACCCGTTGTATAATTTATATTCAAATCATAAGCTGCTAGAAACTTAAGCCACCTGACTTGCCTTTGATTCAAATCTTTTTGGGAAAATATATACTTAAGAGATTGATGGTCTGTAAATAATTCAAACTTAGTTCCCAAAAGATGATGCCTCCATAACTTCAAAGCAAACACTATGGCAAGCAATTCTAAATCATGAGCTGCATAATTCATTTCATGATTCTTCAGCTAGCGACTAGCATAAGCAATGACTTTACCATTTTACATAAGTACAGCTCCCAAACCCTCACGGCTCACATTAGTATAAACCATTAGCCCTTCATTTCCATTGGGTACATTAAGAACAGGAGCACATGTCAGCTTTTCCTTTAACACCTTAAATGCAGCTTTGCACTTATCATCCGAAATAAATTTAGTATCCTTCTGGGTTAAAGCAGTGAGAGGTTCAGAGATCTGAGCAAAATTCTCTATAAACCTCCGATAATAGCCAGTAAGACCGAGAAAACTACGAATATTGGTTGGGGTCTTAGGCTCTCCCCAATCATTGATTGCAGCAATCTTAGTTGGATCAACAGAAACTCCATTCTCTGAAACAATATGGCCAAGGAATCGAAATTCATCTGCACAAAAATGACACTTAGGAAACTTGGCTTTTAGTTGGTGACTCCTTAAGGTTTCAAGAACATACTTCAAATGTGATTCATGCTCCTTCTTTGACTTGGAAAAGACCAGAATATCATCAACAAAGACCAAAACAAACTTATTGGGAACATCACGGAAAACACGGTTCGTAAGATCAACAAAGAAGGCATGAGCATTAGTTAAACCAAAAGGCATAACTAACCACTCGTAGAAACCATTTTCCGTTCGGAAGGCAGTCTTGGGAATATTATCTTCAGCTACTCTAAGCTGATGGAAACCCGTAGCAAGATCGAGTTGGGAAAAACAATTTAGCACCATGGAGCCAATCGAACATATCATTGATCTGAGGCATAGGATATCTATTCTTCAAAGTTAGCTTATTCAGTTCTTTGTAATCTACACACATCCGCAGAGAACCATCTGACTTGGTTACAAACACTACAGCAGCACCCCATTCAGAAAAACTTGGTCTTATTAATCCCTTAGAGAAAAGATCTTCAATTTGCTTCTTTAATTCAGCTTTCTCCTTAGGTGCCATTCTACGAGGTAGAATAACTACAGGTCTGGCTCCGGGAATAAGATCAATGCGGAATTCGATTTCTCGCTTAGGAGGAAGAGAAGAAACTTCACCAAAAACATCCGGAAAGTGCTGAACAACAGGGGTAGAACTAAGCTCACTAAGCGAAGAGTCGAGGGAAAAGATGAAACTACCGGCATATCTATAGGCATCTTACATTCAATCACTAAAGACTTTCCTTGATCATCAACCAAATTAACAGTTCGAGCTTTACAAGAGATAACAACATCGTATCTCTTGAGCCAATCGCCTCTAAGCAAAATGTCAAATGCATCAAAACCAAGAACATAGAAATCTCCAATAAAACAATGCCTATAATAAAGAAGTGTCACCCCTTTACATATTAGACTGAGGTTAGCTGGGCCACCGATAGGATTAGACACACACAAGGACTCCAATGAATATTCAGGTTTCACGAGATGTTCAAATTTATCACATAAGTCAACGGATATAAAGCTATGCGATGCACCGGTATTAAACAAAACTCGTACCGGATGAGAAAATAAAGTAAAAGAACTAAGAAGCGTACACTGAGCATCATTGTCGGGAGGAGGGGTAGAAGAAGTCAAAGAAAATACTCCGGAAGTCTTTCCTTTCTGCTGCAAGGGACAATCTTTCCTATGATGGCCAGGTTGAAGACAGATATAACAGAGATTGTTGTTTCGGGCTAACTGTGCTGGGGAGGTACAGCTGAACAATCCATAGTTGGGCAACTGCTGGCATAATGTCCTTTTTGATGACACCTAAAACAACTGATGTGGGATAAATATCCTGGTTGTTTCTGGGCTGAAAATCTAATCCCTTGCGTCTTCTGCCAATTTTTCTGTTGTTGACTGAAATTAGACTTCCTTTTCTTCGATCCATCCGAGGATCCCTGAGCTACAGATGTATGAGCAGTTTGTTTTCCTTTAATATTGGGAGAATTCTCAAATCTGGTTGCATAATTCATAAGGTCTGTAAATGGTCGTTCAATATGATTCATCAAGCTTTCATAGAACTCTGGTTGTGCTCCTAAAATGAATTTTTCATTCTTTGTCAGAGTAGTGTCGATTAGGCCAAGACCATACTTAGATAGCTCGTTAAATTTCCTCTCATACTCTTCAAAGGTCATATTTCCTTGCTTTAGATCCATAAACTCCCTATATAATTTGGACTTTCCTGCTGCAGGCATCCACTTGGCAATAAAATATTCCCTAAAAGAAGATTCAAAATTTGAACTAAATTTCCAAAGAGAAAGATAACCTAAAGGAACAAATAGAATCCAATTCAAAAATATCACCTAAATCGATTCCACGTGATATTAGTCTCTACAGTCTGGTCAGTAATAGTTCTCCACCAATCTCTGGTAGATCCCTGCAACTGCCAAACAGCCAGCTGACGCTTCTGTGTATCATTTATCTCAAGACCAGTAAATATCATCTCCAAATTCTCCAACCATTGCTGAGCACCAATAATACCTTCCGATCCTGCGAGCTTGGTACCTCCCAACTGAGTGTACTCCTTACTAAGCTTGGAAAATCGAATGGGCTGAACTAGAGCAACAGGTGGAATGGGCTGAGCTGGAGGAATGGGTGCAAAACCTGGTGGAACTTCTGGTGTAACTGGGGCATTTCCCCGACCTCTACCTCTAGTGTTCCTAAGACGACTCATCTGGAAAAAAAATTCAAAAGATGGGTTTTAAGACGACAAGGATAAGATTTAGTTGTCTAAATTTTATATCTTAATCTAAGGAGTCCAAGCAACACGGTCGAAACAAAATGGAGGGAATTTTTTTTTAGAAAACTTCATTTCAACTAATCTTTATATCATAAAATACTTTAAAATCATCCCAAATCTTTTTTGAAATTTATTTATATTTTAAAACATGCTCTCTCAAGAATGACTCTGAGACTGATTTGTACTCATTCTAGGATATTGCTATCCTATCTCTAATGAGTTTCTACTCCATAGGCTAGGGTTTGTCTAAACCAAAGCTCTGATACCAACTATAACAACCCACTATTTTGTGCTATTCAAATCGACAATAAACCACACATGTCTGACTTGAATCGCTCAAAATAACAGATTATTATTAAAAAATGGAGTAAATACAAATCATATCATAGAATCATAGATATAGAAAAAACAGAATAACTCGCAGCAGAAATAAATAAAATCATAGTAGTTCATGAAGCTACTACATAAACATAGTCTCCAAACAAAATACATAGTGTCAAATCACTAGGACAAGTACAACGGAAATCTCGAATACATAAGTCTGCTAAAAGACATTTTATTCACACCTTTGTTATTTAATAGTTAAATCACCGACTATCAAAACGTGACCAATACGATTGTTGGAACGGAAAGACCGGGATCGAATTCGTATTCGAAAACCATTCCGACCAACAAATACGTGAAGATGATCGAGATGGAGCAATCGAAGACTGTGGATTTTCATAAACGGAAGGACCGCTTATAATCTCTGGGATTGCAACTAGAGATAAACTGTGGTTCTATCGTGGTTGGAATCTACGGGTTGCAAGGACTTCTCGCAACTGATCCATGGGGTGATTCCTATATGAGATGCAGTATGAGAGTACCTTCGGTTCATCCTGTTCATGGATGACTTGTATGGACGAATGTCTGACAGAGTATTTCCAAAGGACCACGTACGTTGATTTCTTCAAATGTATTATAGTTGATTAGCTCCCAACTAGAGTACTTTTGTGGACGACAATTAGTGATATCTGATGGATCTGACGATGTGGCACTCAAAGTGAATGATGGCCAGATGTTCGAAGATAAATTCTAGCCTCAAGCCTCATCAACCGAGAAATGAATAAAATCGGGCAGGCAGCATGGCTATGTGGGTCGCTCCCATTAGGGTGTATGATCACCTATCTAGAGAAATTCCATTTGCTTCTTTAATCTATATTTCGATGTTGTCCCTTATCGGGAGGCGGTTGCTGATCCCAACCATCGGTGATATACATTCGATACACTCAAGAGAAATGAGTGGTCGGTCATGTGTGGGCCGGGTTGCAAGACGTTCTTGTTGAACCCAGTGTATTCGCCTCTAGAGATACACTATCGGCAGGTGGTCCCATACCTTGTCAAGTTGGAATCCAACATCCAATAAGCGCCCGCGGTTTTGATTGTATACTATATATGGGGAGCGTGAGATGCAAGTGTTCCTCTAGATTGTTATTTACTTGTATTTAGACACTATGAAAATAACAGAACAAAGTATGATTTCAAAAAATGTTTTGGGTTACAGTAAGGTAAAAAACCGTCCGTGTTCATGTGTGGGCTGGTCTTACTATTATCCTTTATTTCAAAAAGGATTTTGCAAAGTTAAACCCGTTGTTTGTGCTGTGAATTTATCACTGATAGTATTCCAGACTGACCTGGTGTATTTGGCTTTGCTTCAAATGTGCTCGGGTCAGACTGAGTGGATTTCCAGGTTAGGTTCTCTTGGAGTTTCAGGAGCTGGAAGCAGGAGGCTTCATCACTAGTTATATATATATATATATACAGCTATTTTTCCGCTGTGACTGATATGTGTGAACTCTGATAATTGGTATGTATTTACTGTTCTTTTGTATAAAGAGATTTGATATTATATTTTGTCGTTCTGCTGTGAGATTCTGATGTGTTCTTCTTCTTTCTTCTGTTCTAATATTTCTTTCTTTCTTTTCTCACCCTCTAAACTCTTTCTTATGACAATCTGGGGTTCGATACTTGGGCTTTTGGCAAGTAATATGGGTTTATATATTATCGTCGAAAACTCGAGCGTCGAGTTTTTCCCTAGGTCGTTATAGATATGGATTCACAGACTTCCAAGTAAAGAAAGAGATAACAAGAATTTGATCGAAGGATCATTAAGACGATTGGAAAGAAGTTCCATTTATAATTAATTAAGCATGAAAATTGAGGAGTCTTCATGTTCGTGTTGGAAGAAGTTAGAGCATAAAAATCAAACAATTTAAAATGAGCATTTCTTTTTCGTCCATATTGGAATTGTGGGAAAAGAAGACTCACAGATAGGCCTAGTTTTATACTGGATTATGTTTTGGGATTATTATTTAAAATCTGCAATAGTTTACAAGTTGTAATCCTAGGCCATAATATTCAAAGGCGGAACCAACAAGCGGACGTGGATCAAATCAACGTTATGAGATGGGCGCTAGTTTAATCAGGGCCTTGCCATAAGGCATTGATTAAATCAGCGTGTTATTGTTGGACACTAATTAAATCAACGTCCAAAAATTGGGCGCTTATAAGTGGCGTCCTACCAGCCATTCTACGATTTACTCCTTATAAATCTCATTTATTCTAAAATTAATTGAATATCGCATTGAGATGTCGCTGCGTGTGATTAAAATCGCTAGACGGATCATTAGACCTCAGACAAACGAGATAGTTGGTCACGTGCACATTCTCTTTGCGCCGGAGATGACAATATTCAACTTACAGCTTCTCCATGAGTTACCTGAGGATTACTCTCACCGTATGTTCACAGCTTTTGAGACCATTGAGGTATGATTTCAGAGTCTAACATAATTAGTAATGTACAAATAAATTTTATACCACATTACATGGTTAGGTTATAACATTACTTTATTGTATATTAATCGTGTACAAATGTCTTTTTGTTAGTCTCGCTATCTCAGCTTTCTTGGCAATTGGTCGAGATGTAACATTTTTATGACATAGTGCCTTAGATTTTACGGGATAGTCTATGGGTTAGTCCATTCAGACACTTCTTAGAGATTGGACCTAACCAGTCATTTGACTGCCCACTACTAGGTGCCTTAGTCGAGAGGAGGTGGCCTACCACATATATATTTCATTTTTCAGATTTTGAGCATGGCATTACCCCAACCGATTATTATATGCTCACGAGGATTGAGATAAGGGGTGCAGATAGAGTGACATACCCCTTTGACTCTGGTTTTGAGCCACCTGAGATGTAGACCCCTTGTATTTGCCTGATTTTGCCCTCATCATGTCTCGTTTGGAGCCGTTACACTGACATATTTATAGAAGTATATTTTAGCTCATATGGATACCGAGGCTATGGAGGATGTTGTATTTCAGGCTTTCCTTTTATATCTTTTTTGTTAGGCATTCTTTTCGAAGCAAAAAAGTACAATTCGACTTGGCCGCCTACCAGTAGTAGCCGATTTAAAAGCATATGCATACGATAGATTGGAGTTCATTTATATTGCGTTGTCTGTATACTGCACTAAACTCGTTTGCTTTTAGGGAGGTGGCTCAGATGTTTGGTTTTTGGTACATGTTGTCGTGTTGTACTATTGGTACACAACCAACATACATCCACGCATCACTGAGGCGGTTAGTCATGCAGCTAATTCATATTTTCCACGCATGCGACGATGGGAGAGTATCCAGCTTGTAACACCCCACCTCCGTTAAGGTCACTCACAAAGGGAATGCCTTAACTTTGGTGGAGAATTTTAGTAAACAGAACAGAAACTTACAAGACAGATAAAACAGTACTTGAAAATTTTTAACTTTATTACAGTAGAAACAGAAATCAATATGGTTACATCCTTTCAAATCTCAGAATTCAAGTACAAATATCAGTCTTGTACAAAAGCCTTCAAAATGCATGTTTTAAAATCATAATCCCCATAGAACGGGAGCTATACAGAGCCAAGCCATACTTTAAGCACTTCAAGCAGAGAGAAATCCGGATCAAGCTAAAGTATTCCCTCCTTGGATAACCTGGGGGGGAATGGAAGAAAGGAGGCGAAACAACAAGGGTCAGACAAAAAGTCTGGCAAGTCCAGTGACTTTCAACATATGAACAGATAATAATAATATGACATGAACATAAAACTGGATGAGAGATAACTGTAACAGGTGTAGCAGATATAACAGAAGAACAGAATGACATAGACTATTGCTTTACACTTCTCTGCACTAATACTAGTATAACAGAATTAGGTGTCACCCTAATGTCTAAACTGAAACAGAAACGGGTATAGAATAATTTAACAGAAACAGGATGCTAATAATGGGCCTTTACTACCCGATCAGAAACAGACAGAAGCAGAAACAGATTAATCCCTATGGAAACAGAATGTAGAATTAGGTGTACACTAGTAATGGGCCTTTACCACCCGAACAGACGGTACCACGCAGAAACAGACAGGTGTTACCACCCAACAGAAACAGACGGTACCAACAGAAACAGACAGAACTAAGTGTACCCTAAAACCCTACCCCAAGCGATCGGCTCCCTAATACATAAATATCCTGTGTCGGCCCCACAATAGGGTGTATCACTCCCTAAAGTGACAAACAATTGGCACAGACCTATTTACAGATGTCACGGCGTCTTACATCCTCAAAGGCAGACAGGGATCCATGCACGCACATGACCCGGTTGGAACGCACCATCAACACCCCTCGCCATTATCAGAATGAACCGCTTATAATTAGTTCAGTAAGCGTGCCCGGACCCTACTTCCTGTTGGGTCAAAGTTTTGATACCAGAAAGGGTTACTGACTAATATGGGTCCCAAACAACAGATGACACAAGTAATTCCCCTCCTAACCTTGTGTCCCCAGACTAACAGATTTTAGTTTAACTTGTCTACAAGTTTCAGACATACAAAATTTAGATTAACTAGTTCACAGATCAGGCAATCAAGTTAACAGGTTTTCAGACTAACGGATCAGATGTTCGGATTAACAGGCTTACAGATTAACTGGTTCCATATTATCTAACTTTGTATTGGGCCTATGGATTCACGAAACGGGTTTATCAGATTCATTGGTCCAATTGGTTTAACCTTACCCAACACGTTTTAGACATCACAATTATCTCAGATTTTCATTAATTAAATATTAATGCCCAAACCTCTCACATTAGACTGACAGTTTGCGGCTACTGGTTAGGCCAGTTGGTTCCGGGCAGGTTTCTGTCGCAAACTGAGTCTAACCTCGGGTTTCAAGCACGTTATGACTAACTTCTCACAGTAGAACCTATTGTTTGCGACCACTGGAATATACCGGGCGGTTCCAGGCAGAATTACGTCGCAAACTCATTCTAACCTCGAGTTAGCCATGTTTATCTTTGCGGCCAATTAATTAATGATTTACCATTTATACCCACGCCTAATATACATGTCAATTATTCATAACTATAGCCAATTCAGATTATGTCAATAGCGGACTAATTATATCAACTCAACAGATATAGCAGATAACAGATTTCTCAGATTAGGCGACTTAGCAGATTAAGCAAACTAGCAGATTTAGCATTTTCAATAGACTTAGCAGATGACAGATTTGGCTGATGAACAAATCTAGCAGACTAAGCAGTAGAGCGGAACTAGTAGATTAAGCAATATAACAGAACTAGCAAATTAGGCAAATATAACAGATTTACTCATTCCTTAAAGTTTCATATCTTGCCTAATTATAAATCTTGCATAAGTTCACGTGCATAAATAATAGTCTTGATTCACAATATTATCATATACCCTATGTTTGTATTAAATTTACATAGCACAGATTATGGTCATAAATTTACCATATATCATATGTTCCAAATTTTTATTAAACATTGCATAGTACAGAATATTTTCCAAAACCCATAAATCATGATAAATAATATGAATTATGCCAAACTATATCCTTTGATGCTAAATGTCCAAAAGTCCAGTTTTAGGCGTATTCACATTACTAGTTATCCTCTATATCTTTACGCCTAAGTCACATATCTTCCTTTTCTTAAAATGTGCCACAAATCTAGATTTTTAATCATGTAACATATTCTTAAAATCATATGTCTCCAAATCACAGATTATCATACATAGTATGCTCAGATCCAGATCTAATTTACAACGTATGTTCTTTCCTTAAATTAGTTAAAGATCTAGATTACAACATGTAATATGCATCTAAACCAATTACACGTCTACAGTCAGATTTATGCCCCAATTTATGCCTCAAATCTAGGTCTTAACTTACAACATATTTTATATCCTCAAAATTAGATCTTAATTCAAAATATGCGTTATGTCCAAAGTCTCAAGTCATATGTTAACATACAATGGTTCATCTTCTTCCAAATCACAGAATATGCATAGATCTAGTTTACAACATATGTCCCTTTTTCTTAAATCAATCACAGATCAGTTATTTCCAATTATGCCATCATTTATTATTTGTCCCAAAATTCAACGTTCGTGCGTTAATCTCTTATGAGATTTGGCGCAGGCTCGTGGTAGCCTGGCTATAGAACAGAAAGAAGAAAGAGATACAGAATAAAATAGATCAGAACAGAACATACACAACCTCTGATCCAGATTTACAATCATGTCACAATCAGAATTAAAGTTTATATCGGAAAATAACTGTACTTGCCTTTCGTGGTTTAAGAAAGGATAATAAACTGTTGTTGATGTAGAAATGCTGAATTATTCCTTTTTAATTGTTGTTGTAGACCTACCCTTTGATTTGAGATTTGATTTAGCTTTTACATCAGTCCTAGTTTTGATTCCAGCAGAGCAGCGACGCCATTTTTATTTTTAATTAGAAGAAGAGAGCAATGGAGGCTAGAGAATTGTATAAGAGACTTAGGTTTAGGTTAGGGATGTATTTATAGGAGGATAGGGTGATTTAGAGCCTTCAGATCAGTCCAGAAGTCATCAGAATCGCACAGCTCGAATACACATCATCCATCCACTCAAAAGAAGACACGTCACCTCAGAACACTCCAGAATTCGGTGCTGGATTTGTATGGGCGCACTTGGCAGGTGCGCCAGTGTATTTTTGTACCGGCGCACTTCACAAGTGCGCCAGTGCATTCTGGCCTGTTTTCGGTTTTTCTGCCTAACTTCGTTCGTCCATATCTTCTTCATACGGTATCCGTTTTACGCAAACTCGGACTCTATCTCAAGCAAAATTTCGAGACGAACGCAATGGCGCAACCCGTTTTCCTTATTTCTTCTCCTAAAAATTAATTATACCTTGATTTGTGAATCTTAATGTTTACAGAAAATACGGGGTGTTACACAGCTAGTTATACGTACACCTACCAGTGTTAAACACAACTTGACGGAGGCCCGATCTCAAATTGATCTAAGGTCCAAGCCAACATTTTATGAGCTCCATGAGCATCTTATTGGATTTCTCTCACACAGGCTGGCTAGCTCCATGATGCACATCCCCACACCATTGCATATCATTTGTCTCTTCGTCGTGTTGTTCTTCTCCCACAGGCCTGTTTGGTACTTGGGAGACAGTGTTACTTCCAGCCCACGAGTGAGCTGCGTGTACCTGGATATCTACTTTCCAGTGATGATATGTTCGGCAGACATCGAACTATTGGTAGATAGTACGTACAGGGCCTTAACAAACAAGCTAGGTAGAACATAGATATTTTTCATGCTGGGAGATGCTTTTGATACATATTTTGCACCTCGACGCTATTTGTCACTGGATTACATTCGGGATGTGAACTTCGAACAAGTAAGTTCATGTATGGCTACTGGTAGAATTCTTCCTCCACTATTTACTTTTGATCCCACACCATCACAGTACTCTGAACATCCCATGAATTTTGCTCTTGATGACACTTTCAGAGCATATGATCTGAGCGGTACATTGATAGTGCAGCCTATAGTTTCTCTACCTGATGAGATTATCGTTGGTATCCCACACCTGGACTTTACCCACCTCATGAGGTAACTTAACTACTTGTTAAATTAGTTAAATTAGTTACTTTACTTACTTAAGAAATAAACAGTGAAATAATACTTTTACATTACATTATTCACTTAGGTTAGACCAGCACAGATGGCATATAGCCATTATTCAGCATATGTCACTACTTCATTCTTAGATGTTGGGTCAACAACATCAAGTGGAGATGCAGGCATTGCAGGAATAGATCCATGTAATGTTGGTTCGGATGCAAGCTCAGATCGATGAGCAACAGGCTCGGCTGGTTGCGTTAGGATTTGGAAGTACTAGGGCTTCAGGTATGTGCAGGTGGTTTAGAAGGTGGAGGACGTTCAGGTAGTATAGGTGACGACGACGAAGATGGAGATAGAAGACGACGACGACGGAGATAGAAGACGACAAGGAGATGATGACATGGACGATGATGACGACGACGATGATGGTGCTGCTGTGGATTTATGATGACCATTTATTATGTATTTGATTTCATGATGTATCTATGTATCTATCATTTTATACTAGTATTTACTACACGTCAATTTAGATTGAGTGCATTATATGTTGTTCTGTGTTGTTGATCATTGTATATTTCATGTTGCTCCTTCATACTATATTATTGTGTTTTTGATCATGTGTATTTTCCAAGCAAATTGGCTAAATCATTAGTTCTACTTGTAAAACAATAAATCGAATTACATTTTTGACCTGCTACATAATAAAAGGACAATAATAGTGGAGATACTACTGATAATAAGCATAGAGATACAACTGACTATAATTAGTTTTGATCTGCATAACATAAAATACGAAAACTTCTAATTTAAACCAATTCGAAGTCGACAGTTTGTCAGACTAACATCATTGACTTGACTGCGTAACTTCCTATTTCTTCTTTCAATTCCAAAGTAGGAGTAATATCCCTAGAAGGTAAGCAATCATGTACCCACTATCCAAATTCACATCCATTCGAACATACCAGACAATGATAATATCGGCGACCAATGTCATTTCCATGTCGAATGACTAGTAGTGGTGCATCAAAACCACATAAACATACAATATTAGTAGACTGTACCTCATCCACTTCAACTGCATTTTGGTCAGGTGGAATTACAATGTGTGATCATTGGGTATGTTAAGGGTTTGTTGTTATTGCCGATGGTCTATTTGCATTTGATTCACTTCCACTTCAACCTCTCTTTGCCGCATTTCCTCGTAATGTCGCTCTTCCATTTCAACATACCATTCAGTCGGTTTTCTAGGTGAAGACAGATTAGGATTTGATGATGTAGACAGAATGTCGGTGTAATCGTATGAGGATAGATTCTAAATTGGTATTTTTATGAATTAAGTTAAATTTGCATATAAGTTTATCTCACATTTGCTGGTATTTATAATGAGAAAACAATCGATGCTCAATGGTTCATTTGAAAAATGAGTGAATGTTGGCAAGTGTAAAGAAAACCATGCATGAAAGCTACAGTGACCGAATTCGATTAGACAATGACTTTCTGTACATAACGTGACTATACTAATTATCCTAACACTATATGTGACTGGATATTATTGCCACTTTCTTTACATAATATGACTACACTATTTGTCCAGACACTAAATGCGACTTACATTGTAGCCACTTTCTTTACGTAGCATGGTTGCACTATTTGTCTTTACGCTGAATGTGTCTGCACAATGCGAGTAGCAGCAACATGTCTCGCTGTTGAGACTTTTTAAACTTAGGATTTGTAATTCTTATAAATGTTCGTCTTCTTCTCCAAATTTAAACAAAACCCACTGAATAAAAATGTCCACCATTAATTTGTCTTCTTGGAGTTACATGTTTTCATGAAAGCATATCTTGAAGTTGATTGCAGGCATGATATTATGTTGTATACCTGTGAGGGCCTAAGGCATGAAATATTATGGAACATGGTGATAGAAGTTTATAATAACCATCCTAAATGCCTTGCTAGTGTATTGTGGTTTTGCGAAAGCTTGTAATCGATACCTGGAGATTATCGAGTTTGTTGAAGAATAAGATGATAAAATCAATCTACGTTTGATTCGCGTTACCTATCAGAATACTGAATGGAATTTGTTGGTCATGAAGCATATGAACTTCACTATAGTTGGCTTACATGATATAGCTCTAAATAAGCATTACTACAATTATAGGCTTATAGTATTTTTCTACATTATTTATGTTTATCAGTTGAAAATGCTTGCTAATTTATATAGCATGTTTCAGAATGTATTGTAGCTGTTATGAAAGTTTCTGAAGCTAATCTTAATTATCTACCATGGACTCATGTTTAACTCAATAGAGGGTGACCCAAATTGGTTAGATCCATAATTTAAATATTATATTTAGTTTGGAATGATGCTGACATTTTTCGATTTTATAAATTAATTTGAACTTCGTTTCGTAAAATTACGAACTACCATTACGCGATGAGCACGATTTAATTAATTTCGTTTATTCTTTAAAAATTAATAAAAAGAGGACGACCCAAAATTTTAACTTATTCGAAAGCCATTACAAATTATATAACATAAAATCTCGATTGAGTACCTCGTGTTGTCAACATCAAGGAGTATTTCATCATTATGAGACAATGTGTTGTGTCTACAGTAAATAGTATTGACAGCTAACTCTACCCACTTTGATGTTTAGCTTTGAATTAAGACGAAACTTCAAACTCCATAATTTAAAATATTTGATTTAGTTAATTAATTAGGTATGATTAACAAACGAACTAACCGCGATTTTTTTGAAAATTAAATTTAAACATATCTCAAAATGTACTATATTAAATCACGTACCATGACATTCATTTGAAAACTATTATTCGAATAGTTCCCAAAGATTCTAGTTTGGAAGGATTTTGACACTTTATGATTTTATATATTAATTCTAACTTCATTTCCTAAAACTACCAGTTAAATATAATTTTACTGCCTGTCTACGGATTCGGAATAGGGATAGGCAGTACGATAATTTCAAAGGGACTGTCTGTCTAAGGGAAGTATTACGTGGCTAAGAGTTCACTTATAATACCGGTTAAATAAGAGCGCATGGGTCCGTCGGAAGGTCTTAAATGTTAATAAATGTCTACCTAAACTGGTATTAAGTGCCAGATTACGATTTCTCATATTACAAGAGATAAGATATTAAATAGCAATGATGATTGTAAGTCGAGGTCTTAAGTGACTAGGGTCCGCCATAGGGTCTTAAGTGATAAAAGGGATCCACCCATAAATAAATATTTATCTAATGGCCTTAATTGACCAAATGGTAGTTCTCCTCAAAGGGAATTAAGTGATAATAGATCCACTCTTATAAAAAAATCATGTTGGTCTTAAGTGACATTAGGATAGTCCTCCTAATTTATACATGAATTTGTGTGTTGAATTTACATAGACATAATTTGATGAATTTATACTACCATATATATGAAATAGACATTCTTTAAACTTCTATGATTTTCATTCACCAAAACTTTTGTTCTAACCTCCCTCTTCTTAACAAATTAATAGGTTTGTAGGTGGGAACGCTTGATTGTTGCAGTCATGGATGTTGGAGCCTGATGAAGGAGGATCTCTAGTTATTATCGTTATTATCATGTTTGGCAGTATTGATATACCCTGGGGATATTATTATTATTATCGATGTACCCTTATCAATAGTTGAGATTTTATGTAATCAACATTTTATGTGTTTCAATTAATGGTATGTCAACTTTTTGTTATTATATTTTATCCCTTCTGTTGTGAGATTCTGGTGTCGTTATTAATTTGGTTATGTTTATGTAATTCTTGTAGGAACCAATGATCCATTGAGAATGGCTCTAAGTTCCGATGGGCTTTTTTTGGATCGAAATTTCGACCCACTCTGGGCGGGTTGTTACAAAAGTCCACATGCTCGGACTTCACATGACTTAAGCTTATCGAAAGCGAAGTCTCAAGCGGCCCAAATCTAAGTGTAATGACGAGTTATCTTACATGAGTACAACTACGGAAAGTGTAAAGAATACTCGATCAATTAAAAAGAACTCATTTCCTCCTGAGCCCTGACCTCCTCCCCTTCAATTGGGGGTACGTTGGGAAGCACGACAGGGGTCACAATAGAAAGCGGGCCCAGGGGCACACCTCTTCCCATTGCTTCCGCTTCGTCGTCATCATAGACCATTTCCGCATTCTTGGATCGAGCCGTGATTACGCCGTGATTGGGTCGGGAATCGAACCCCAGAATTGATGATTCACTCATATGTCTACAGTTGGATAATATCTAATCCTGTGTGTACATCCTAATTATCAGCACATGCAAGTTCATTCCGCAAATAATTAGTTTTAACTTTTAATCCAATTGCACGACATCGCAAAAGGATTCATGTTCGCAAGCGCGAGTTCAAAATCATAAAATATTTAAAAACTTTGAACTCGCGAGAAATCTGGAAAATTTGCTTAAATTTTCGGGATACAAATTCGTACCCCTACAAATTTGCAAGTTTCCTCAATCTCCAACTCGATCCAATTCTTCCATCCCGCTGCACCGATCCCTATCACCTTCCTCAACTTCGTATCCTTGTAGTTTATCTTGCCTTCTTCCCTCTAGAAACTAAGGAAAAATCCCAAGTTTTCGGGACATTTCGTATCATGGAAAACCATCAAGTATTCGGGATACGAACTGAAATTTCATATCCTTGAATACTTATGAAAATTTCCACTTTCCCTTCTCCATTCCACTGTGAAAATTTCCACTTTCCCTTCTCCACTCCACTACTCTCCCATGACCGAACTGCTATTTCATATCCATATCCCTTGTACTACGGCACCTGAGGAGTCCAAAAAACTTTAAGCCAGGGGGATACAAAACAATAGAAATTGAGGAGTTATGTGAGGTAGGAAGGAAATCTCTTCTAAGAAACCACTAAGAGATGAGGGACAGGTCCAGATCCCCGAGCACTTAGATTTCAAAAAATAAAACCATAGAAGGGGGAAAATGCACTTTGGGATCAGAATACTTGGAGTTCAAATGCATTTATGGTCGTATTCACTTGATTTCGAAGCCTCAATTGTTGAGCCAAACTCGAATCGATGACCACTTATGTATTCAACCATCCAAGTGTGCATGCTTGGCACATGAGCTCAATCCCGCTTCAAAAATAAACTTATGCCATCGTACATCCAAACATACGAACTTGATTATGTTTCATGTTTACAACTACAATCGTATCGCACAAAATCACATACAAACATGTGAGTACATACATGACTCTTCGCCGATAATGACTTGCTTACACTCCGATGAAAAACGGGAGTCAGCGATTAATGTTTAATTTCTTGAATCGACGGAGCTTAGACGTCCAACTAAGAAATCTTACATGTTCCAGTCCTAGCAACGAAGTCTAAATCAGTTAGAGCTACCGGCAATGCTTCGACTATGCACTCATAACAGCGAGCTTCAATAAAAGTGTCTCAACTGCTCTGAAGCAACACACTTCCCGGTACATATATACTTATCAACGGAAAGGTCACGACCATTCGCTGGACAAATCTTGGAGATCTTTTCCGATATTGGATGTTTATCTTGATTCAAAGCACGTCATATTTACACAAGATATACTTTTTGGGGCAAGTGTTACTCGGGCTTTTGATCTGGATATCAGAACTAATCCAAACTAATATGACTCGACAATCGCATGGCTGTATCATTCAAAAATGTCACTCAAACACCTAAAGACCAAATCCAGATGGAGCCATGCAAGTACGGTCGTCTATGCTATTTGAAACATCTCTCAAATGCCTAAGCATTTAGGGATCGGTATAAATCATACATTAGGATCGGTACGAATCCCCACCACTCAAACATCTCAACAAAATAAGTCTAAGGAATTGGGGATCAATACAGTTCCCTGCATCTCAAGATTCACTCTAACTCTACCGGGATCAGTAGGAATCACCAAGCAACCAAGATTGGTGGGAATCACCAACACTACCAGCATCGTTAGGAATCATCACATCTCTCATAGTCAATGTGAAATGCCAAGTATTGGAGGTCGATACAAATCATGGAAGCTTTAGGGATCAGTGCGAATCATGAGGATGATAGGGATCTGTGTAAATATCATATTCCCACAACTTACCATCCAACTTCAAGTCTTCGTACTTCATGATCCATCAAGCAACTTCCAATAAGCTTCCAACTGAAGACAAGGCAAAGTAAAGGAGTAACTCGTCATGCCCAAATCCCAAAAATCAACCAAGTCTTTTAGGACCGATACTTATTCCTCTACTTTGGGATTTGGACCCCAGGCCTTCTTGGGTTGTGTTTCCCATGCACCTTCCTGGCTTCCCCCCACTTTCCACCTATACATTTCCCTTTAGGATACTAGAAATGAAAATTTTAGGGGTTCTTCTCCTTGCTTATTGGACATTTGGCACTTGAATCTTCATTACTCTTGTACCTCTGGGAGTACTACCGATCCCACTTTGTACCCCCATGAAAAATACCGATCTGGGACTGTAATTTGTGAAGTTCATCAATAAAGTGTTAAAACCTTCAAAGTGGACGTAGGCTTCAACAAACAGAACAACTATAAACACTGTGTGGCTGTTACTTTTGCATTTCCTCTGCATACTGCTTAGTTTTACTGTCGCAGAACCCTTTGGTTGTTGTGCCCATTTTTGGACAACAACGGACGCCTAAGATCTCAAATCCGCACCACACCATCAAACTCACCAGATCAAGGGTTTTGTTGTTCAACATCGTTTAATCAGGGTATCATCTTTTTTGGTTATTTTAAATCCAAATAGATTTCGATAGTGAAATTTTGGATTTGGATTTGATATGTGGAATAGTAAATAAATACATGTATACTACATGTGTTGTAGATTAAATTTGGATTTAACTCAACTACATATTCAAATTTTGGTTTGATATGTATGGAACAATAAACAATAAACAAATTTACTGCATATGTCATAAATTAAAATCCGTAGCAGTATTTACTATAATATTATTTATTTTATTTTGAAGTTGTTTCAGTTATGAATGTTAAAATGTGATTATCGAATTAATGATAGTGTTAACTAAGTCAAAATATAATTGAATTTTTTTCCTTATTGTTTTTATGTTGGGGACAAGGTTTATGTGTATAAATCATCATTACAAGATACGAGTAGATTTTTCATTAATTTTTGGTGCGATAGTTTAATAAATATGAGTGTGGCTAACATTTGGATAAGGCAAGAAGAGAACATGTGATGAGAAGCTGATGCTATTGCAAAATCAATGCATACAGTTTGTCAACTATAGTTGCATACTGATTGTAGGCTATGTGCAATAAGAACATTTGTAGTGTATAGGCTTCATAATGTCTTATTGCTATATGGATTGACCTTGCTTGATTTTTAATTCGCTCTCTACCAACAGATTCATTTAATTATTGATTTCACTTGCTATATCTATGTTCAACAAAATTACATTTTTATGCCATATCCACTTTTTTTATTAAAAATTAAATAAATAGCATTCAGGTGAATCGAAATAAATTAACAACACTTAAGTTAAGTCTTGTTTATCATTCTATAGTTTTTGCTAAAAGGCAGGGGCTAGCATTGATTTTTATCTTTTATGGGATGCACTTCCTTGCATCATTTCATAAATTGTAGGTCTTATGATTATCAAATCTTCACCAGATGGAAAGCAAAAAAGTTCTTGATCAACTGATTGAGAGAAGAAGAGAAAGAGCACGGGAGAAGAAAGAAGATCCATTAAAATGGGAACAGAAGCTAGGAGCAGCTGCAAAAGCAATGGAGCACGAGGAAGAGCATTGTTCTTTGTCGTCGTCATAAGAGTACGATAGTGATGGCAGTAGAAGAAGAAAAAAACGAATGGTCACTAAAGACTATGGCAAGTCGTTCGTCTTCGAAAGGTGTAGGGAACCCAGTCCGCATGTTTAACCCACTTCGACCACCACTACCATCGGGTTGTTCTTGCTCAGGGGATAGTTGCTCATGGTAGGGATCGAACCCACGCCCCTACCAACTGAGCTACTATTGCAGATGCAGTAGAAGGAAGCATAAAAGGATTTGTCATAGAAAGCGTAGAAAATGTTGGAAATAATCTTGGCTTTTCAGGAAACAAATAATTGTATTGTTAAATTAGCAATTGTATTAATGAATTGAATAAAGGGCAAAATCTAGAATTCCTATTTTAGATATTCTAGGTAAGGCATTCCTAGAATACTCTAGAGAATGCAGTGCATTATAAAAGCAAGGCAATCAAGTTGATGTATGTAGGCAATCAAATTTGTAATCAAAAGAAAATCAATGAAAAGTTCCTCCCCATTAAAATAATCCTCTCAAAATTCCTTCTTCTTCTCTTAAAAAATATTCCTAACAGTGGTATCAGAGCCCTAGATCCTTGCAATTAAAAAAAAGTGCAAAGTAATGGCTTCTCCAAGCAATACTTCAGCAAGCATCAACTCCACCTATAGCAATGTCCAAGTTCCTTTATTTGAAGGAGAAAATTATGATTTTTGGGCAGTAAAAATGGAGACTTTGTTCATCTCCTTGGATGTCTTGGAGTTCATCAAGCAAGGATTTGAAGACTCAACAACTGCGGCAGAACGTACAGCAGCTCAAACTGAAGTATTAAAAAAGAAAAGAATCACAGATGCTGGAGTTCTTGGAATGATTCAAAGAGGAGTGTCAACCAGCATATTCCCAAGAATTATGAGAGCAAAAACAGCCAAGGAAGCATGGGAAATCTTGCAACAAGAGTTTGAAGGGGATTCAAAGGTGAGAACTGTCAAACTTCAGTCTCTAAAGAGAGATTTTGAAAATGAAAAAATGAAAGAAAATGAAAATTTGAATGAGTATTTTAATAGGCTGTCCGAATTAGTGAATCAAATGAAGTCTCATGGAGATATAATTGACGATCGTAGAGTCGTTGATAAAATTTTGATAAGCTTAACTGAAAAATTTGATCCTATGGTGGCTGTTATAGAAGAAACCAAAGATTTGTCAAACATGACCGTTCAAGGCTTGATGGGTTCACTTAGATCCTACGAGCAAAGGTTGTTACGCCGTATGGAAAAGACGGTTGAAAACGCATTTCAGTCCAAACTCACCACTCAATGCAACAATGACAAAACAATAAAACAAAATAATGGCGAGTCTTCTAGAGGTGGCAGATTTGGCAAAGGAAGAGGAAGAAATTCACGCGGAAGAGGTCGAGGCACCTATGGCGGAAGAGGAAGAGATGAAGGAACAAATAAATGGTGTGGAATTTGCCAAAAAAGCTCTCATGAAGAAAAGGACTGCTGGAACAAAGGAAAGCCACAATGTCATAATTGCAAAAGGTTTGGGCACATTCAAAAGGACTGTCGCCTTGGTAAGCCACATAACACAGCATTTGCCGGAGCGGAAGATATGGAAGGGAGCTTGTTCTTTGCTTGTCAAAAGGCAACTGAAGAATATAAGAATATATGGTACCTGGACAGCGGATGTAGCAATCATATGACAGGAGGCAAAAGTGCATTCATTGACATAGATTCTTCATTTGGTTCGAAAGTTAAACTTGGTAATGGAGAGTATGTTGAAGTTGAAGGCAAAGGCAGCATTGGAGTTGCAACAAAGCAAGGAGGTAAAGTTATTCATGATACCTTTTATGTTCCTAAATTAGATGAGAATTTGTTGAGCATTGGACAACTTTTAGAGCATGATTATTCTCTTCAATTTGAGAATCGAGAATGTAAAATTTTTGATTCAAAAGGAAAAGTTGTTGCTGTAATAAAAATGACACAAAATAGAAGCTTTCCCCTTCATCTCAATTATGAGAAAAATCATAGCTTCATGGCAAAAAAGGAAGACGACACTTGTTTATGGCATAAGAGACTTGGGCACTTAAACTACAATAGTCTCGCATTGCTTTCACAAAAGAAGATGGTGTACGGGTTGCCAACAATAAAAAAAGAAGAACATGGAGTATGTGAAGGCTGCGTACTTGGCAAACATCATCGGCAACCGTTTCCAAAAGAAGGATCAAGGAGAGCCAAAGAAGTGTTGGAATTAGTACACACGGATGTATGCGGTCCTATGAGCACATTATCTCATGCTCAAAACAGGTACTTTATTTTATTCATTGATGATTTGACCCGCATGACATGGGTTTATTTTATGAGACAAAAATCTGAAGTGTTTGTTATATTTAAGAAGTTTAAAGCTTTTGTTGAGAAACAAAGTGGCAGGTCCATAAAAGTTTTGAGAAGTGACAGGGGAAAGGAGTATAACTCCAATGATTTTGATAAATTTTGTGAAGAAGAAGGTGTGGAGAGGCAACTAACCGTTAGGTATACACCTCAGCAAAACGGTGTATCCGAAAGGAAGAATCAAACAGTGATGGAGATGGCTAAATCAATGTTGTTTGAGAAAGGCATGCCTAAAGAATTTTGGCCCGAGGCTGTAAATACAGCTGTGTATTTGCTGAATAGATGTCCAACAAAAGCTGTATGGAACATGACGCCGTTTGAAGCGTGGAGTGGAAGAAAGCCTTCAGTGAATCATCTTAGAGTCTTTGGGAGTATTTGCTATGCTCAAATTCCTAAAGGAAAAAGGACAAAGCTTCAAGAAGCAAGTGAAAGATGCATTTTTATTGGCTATAGTTCTGTATCAAAGGGCTATAGACTTTACAACTTGAAGACAAAGAAAGTAATCATCAGTAGAGATGTTGCATTTGATGAGAAGACATCTTGGAATTGGCAAAAGGAGAAAGTGGAGGATAAAACTGTTCCAGCAATAATTTTAGAACAAAATCCAACTACACTTGCAAATAACCAATGTGATTTATCTACACCAAGTTCTCCATCTAGCACTTCATCCACAACAATCCATAATTCATCATCTCCAAACTCAACCCCAATAAAAATGAGGAGTTTGGATGATATTTTTGCTAGGTGCAACTATTGCGCAATGGAACCAGAAAATTTTGAAGAAGCGGTTAAAGAAGATGCTTGGAGGAAGGCAATGCAAGAAGAGATGGATGCACTCGAAAGGAACAAAACATGGATGTTGGTTGATAAGCCAAAAGACAAAGAAACCATTGGAGTAAAATGGATCTACAAAGTGAAGCATAATCCAGATGGTTCAGTTCAAAAGAACAAAGCGAGACTTGTTGCAAAGGGCTATTCTCAACAGCCCGGTATTGACTACGAAGAGACTTTCGCTCCAGTGGCACGTCTTGACACCATTAGAGCTTTAATATCACTTGCAGCCCAAAAAGGATGGAAGCTATATCAGCTAGATGTAAAATCGGCATTCTTGAATGGAGAATTGAAAGAAGATGTGTACGTGGAGCAGCCTCAAGGATTTGAGATTAAAGGACAAGAAGGAAAAGTTTACAAACTAAAGAAAGCGCTTTATGGGCTAAAACAAGCACCACGAGCATGGTATAGCAATATTGACAACTATTTCTTGGAGAAAGGCTTTGAGAAGAGCAAAAATGAGGCTACTTTGTATGTCAAACGACAAGGTATGGACGGTATTCTAATTATTGCACTTTATGTAGATGATTTAATTTATACCGGAAACAATTTAAAGTTGATTGAAGATTTTAGAAAAGAAATGATGAAAAAATATGAAATGAATGATTTGGGCTTGTTGCATTTTTTCCTTGGAATAGAAATCTCTCAAGGTGATGATGGAGTTTTTATTTGTCAAAAGAAATATGATGAGAAAATATTGAGAAAGTTTGGAATGCTTGGGTGTAATCCGGTGGATACACCGCTAGTTGTGAATGAAAAGCTAAAAAAAGAAGATGGGGGAAGGAAGGTTGATGCTAGTTACTACAGAAGCCTAGTTGGTAATTTATTTTACCTTACTAATACAAGACCTGACTTCATGTTTGCAGCCAGCTTACTTTCTCGTTTCATGAATGATCCTAGTCATATCCATCTAGGTGCAACAAAAAAAGTGCTGAGATATATTCAAGGCACTTTGGACTATGGGTTCAAATATGAAAATAATGTTGAAACTAATTTAATTGGGTTTTGCGATAGTGACTGGGCAGGAAGTATAGATGACATGAAAAGCACTTCTGGATATGTGTTTTCTCTTGGATCAGGAGCATTTTCTTAGTGTTCGAAGAAGCAACAAACAGTTGCTCAATCTTCTGCAGAAGCTGAATATATTTCAGCTGGCCTAGCCACCCAACAAGCAATATGGTTGAAGAAAATACTAAATGATTTCGATGAGAATCAAGAAGCTGTGACTATCCATTGTGACAACAAATCAGCCATTGCTATAGCTAAGAATCCAGTCCATCATGGAAGAACGAAGCATATAGCCATCAAACATCATTTCATTTGAGAAGCAATTGAAAATGAAGAGGTGCAGCTGAATTTTTGCAAAACAAATAATCAAGTTGCTGATATTTTCACAAAAGCATTAAAGCCTGATAATTTTAGAAGATTGCGAGATCTTCTTGGAGTTCAAAAACCAAGCTTACGGGGGAATGTTGGAAATAATCTTGGCTTTTCAGGAAACAAATAATTGTATTGTTAAATTAGCAATTGTAATAATGAATTGAATAAAGGGCAAAATCTAGAATTCCTATTTTAGATATTCTAGGTAAGGCATTCCTAGAATACTCTAGAGAATGCAGTGCATTATAAAAGCAAGGCAATCAAGTTGATGTATGTAGGCAATCAAATTTGTAATCAAAAGAAAATCAATGAAAAGTTCCTCCCCATTAAAATAATCCTCTCAAAATTCCTTCTTCTTCTCTTAAAAAATATTCCTAACAGAAAACAAGAACATAGATCGAAGAGAAAGAACAGAATTTTGAGCTCAAGTGAAAAAGAAGATGATGATAGTTACGAAAGCAGTGAATCTGTAGGAGTGGAGAGAGAGAAAAGAGGTCACATAGAAGGTGCCATACTTGTCAGTCCAATTCAAGCGACTCTGAATCAAGCGATGATGAGTATGACTTGTATGTAAAAAGGTCATCAGCGTCATCATAACCATCATCGTCATAGTAGGCTGAGAGATAAAGATTTGGGTTTAGACTGTAAAGAAAGAAACCATAGTCAGCATCATAATAAACATAGTCACCATAACTGATTGAGTTATACCAGTTTGAAATTTAGATTTATGGTTGAATGTTGCTTATGGTTGATCATATTTTTTTGGTGTATTGGTATTCGGATTTGAACTAATAACTTTGCTTTTTTATGGTTTGTGTCTTCCTCATTACAGGACATTTTCGTTGCCAGTCTTGATTAGTGCTAATTTATATTGTAAAATGGATCTCGTGGTTTTGTTTTAAATTTGTACATCATTGTTATTCATCAAGTACGTTTGAAGAGCATGTGAGTATTCTGTTGTAGAAACTTCGTCAAATCCATAGCTGCAACTAATTTTCAATCAAAGTTACCGTTTGGATTGCTAAATTAAATTGGGTAAAAAAAAGCCTGTCTCGTTAAATCTCTTAAATCCAATTTTGTTAGTGGTTTCCAAATCACATTAATTATAAATTTGTTTATGACACATTATCATTTGAAGTTTAACTAAAATTTAAAAAACTACATTTTTTTTTGAATTATGTTTTCTAACGACCGGCTCTCCATCTTTGTATGGTTATACTAGTTTTACCCTATAATTAATTAATATTTAACAAAAGTTAAGGAAAGATTATAATTAAAAAATATATTTTCAAACTGACCTAGTAGTTTAGATGTCAATACGAAGAGTTGGATGATGACAGTCGTCTAATATTTTAAATGCATAATAAAAGAGGTTTAAAAGAATGAGAAATTATTTTTTGTACTGATGCTATACTGGATCAGAATGAATTAACTGACCAAATCATTTTATTTTGATCGGTTAAATTTGGTTTTGAAACTAAATTGATTTGAATTTAGTTTGCAAAATAAATTTTTCAACAATCGGTTTACAGAATTAACCAAATTTTACTGTATTATAAAATTTTGATGTGTTGTAATTTTTAGATAATTGATTTACAGATAGAATACAAAGCTACCTGTTAAAAAAATCACATATTATTATAAATATAAACATACAAAATAAAATATCTTCAATTATAAATTTATGATTCCATTAGACCAACGTAAGCATTTGAGTATTAATATCTATTTCATCTAAATAAATTATTTATCGAAATAATTGAAATTAAATCGAATCAATTAGATTTCAATTTTTTTTTTGGTCTTAGATTGATTTTGTGACTTTTTTCCCTTTGAACCCAAGGGAACATTGACCACGAATTTGGAAGTGACTAAAGTATAGAAGTTAGGAATAATGTGGTATGCGCTAAAAAGTGCTGAAGCTGTTGACTCACTGAGGTGTCCCAACATCAGTAGATATGAATTTTGTTTTGAGAGCCATCTCAACATTAGTATGTTGGCTTGTAATATTTTGTATTTGTATATCTAAATGACCGCATGGCTCAATCTTCTTATTTCACATGTAAGAAAAAGGTGATAATTATGTTGATCATTTATATAAGAAATATAATGCTTCATTTCAGTTATAAATAATACCAAAAAATTATTTCCCTATAAAAACATAAATAATTAAGTACTAATTAAACAATATTTAGTTCAGTTGTTGAAGTATTTTATCTAAACGGTCTTTCACTTATTTCTATTTTTCCACTAAATGTATGAATGTGAATAAAAATTGTTAAGAACCGATAACAAGTTCCTACTATAATATATCTCTATAGCAAGAAAGAACTTGTTAAATTATCAAATAATATCTAGAAATAAGTTTATAAAATTTGAACTATGCCACAATGTTATCTATCAGTAGTAAAGATGAAAAAATATTTAAGTTTATAAAATTTGAACTATGCCACAATGTTGTCTATCAGTAATATAGAGGAAAAAATATATTAAAAATTACTAAATTAACCAAGTTCTGCGTATTCTTTAAAAAAAATGAACTTTTCATAAACCTAAATATCTTTTCTAGTATTTTAAGGATCATTTGACAGTAGCACATTTTAATGCAATTTAAGAAAAAAGAATCTCTAGCACAAATGCTTTTTTTGTTTACAAACAACTATTTAAACCTATGATGATCCCGTTGCTAAAAAATTCCGAAACCTACATGGTTTAGTGTACAAAGATAATTCCAATTAACATCCCAATTTATCTTACATTTAATATAAAAAAAGTCCAAAAATAAAGCAAATTAAAATAAGAATATTTAATAATTTTAAACTCGATTCAAATTAATTGGGCAGTCATTAACATGAGAATTTAATGTTATATTTATCTTGGGTATTCTCCTACCTCAGCCTCTCCTCGTCTTCTTCTTCCTCCTCAACCTCTGGAGATTCTTAATAGTCGAAGTAACTTGTTTCACTCCTGTGTTATTTTTACAGTGGGTTGGACATTAAAACCAGCTATTGTAGCAGCCAGATAAAATGTGTGTCTCTTGTTTAACTTGTATTCATTATTTGTTATAATGAAAAGTGGTCGTGACCACTATAAAAACTGGCTCACTTTGCTAAAAAATATAATTAGATTATGGAAGACATAGCGGTCTTCGAATCTATTCCATTGCTTCACAATTAAAATAATTAACTACCATCACCTTGAGAGTTAAATTATAGTTAACACTTTCAATATTAAAGATCTAATAATGAGATATATTCATTTCTCTTATAAGAGAAACTAAAATTAAATTATGAAACTAATGCTCAACAAAAAAATAAAGTTTCAAATTAACAGATTGTAGCGCAAAAAATTAAAGTTTCAAACTAATGGATTGTTAAGAAAATTTTGAGAATTGTTTCTTCTTACTGCTTTTCTAGGTACTTGGTTTGCTAGGTACATTCTTAGGTTCTGAATTGCATGTTAACCAGTGACAGAATAAAATCATTGTTTTGAGCTAGAAATTTTTGTAACCTTCTTTAGTTCCTTGTATAATTTTGTTTTGTGCTAGAAATGTTTCCTAGCTTGAAAAGTACTTATATTTTTCAAACTTTATTTATCCCTAGGGTACAGGGTTGAAATTGTAATGCTATTATCACAAGATTTGAAGAAGAATGTAGAAAAAACTTATATTGGAACACAAACGATGTGTCATTTTAGAGAGATGGTGCAAGGTGCTGAGAAAGTTGTTTGGATACCAGAAGTTTAAGATCTGGAAGCACCGATTACAATGGTCCTCAAAACGGACATTACTAGCTTCATGAATTTTCGGATGGAGGCTTTGTGATATGGTCCATGTTTCGCCTTCGTAGTATTTAAAATTCTATGTATCTTTAGTAAAACTTTGTATTGCTTTTTATAATTTGAACTTGATATTATGGTATTTTGAAATTGGAAGAATGTAACAAATATTTGAGCATTATGCGAATGTGACTTTGTTGAATTTGAAATATGGAAGTGTACCAAATCTTATATTGAATTGATATATTGAATTATATATATGATTGGAAATCATAAAGACATGTTATACTCCTTTATAAGTGTTAGCAATTTATGTATGCCAACATTTATAAGTGTTAGTAGGATTATGATACTAACATTTATAAGTGTTATTATATCTTATGGTTCCAACATTTATAAGTGTTAGTAATGAATGTGTTGGTAACACTTATAAGTGTTACCATATCTTATGGTTCCAACACTCATAAGTGTTAGCAATGAATATGTTTGTAACACTTATAAGTGTTACCATACCTTATGGTTCCAACATTTATAAGTGTTAATAATGAATATGTTTGTAACACTTATAAGTGTTGCAATATCTTATGGTTCCAACACTTACAAGTGTTAGCCATTATTCTGTTTGTAACACTTATATATGTTACAAATATGGCTTAGATAATTCCCCACAGGCCATTGGTAACACTTAAAAGTGTTACAGAAATTATTTGTAACACTTATACTCGTTGGGAATCCCCTGTCTTGGTGTAATGTGGATAATAAGTGGTTCAAACGAGGTGGTTACGGACGCATTCTAGTGGAACTATGAGTATACCTTGTTTTGATTGGGGAAGATAAGACATTGTAATGCCTGTGAATAATGTTGTCTTTTTAGTTGATGGGTTTGGGATTGATAACCCCGAATTCCATAGAAGGCACTGGTTATTCACATTTGGGTAAAGAAGCCGATCAATGGGTAGAAATTATGTAAAGCCTAATTATGATATTTTGGTAGTTGGTGCTGCAATTTTCAGATATGAATGAGAAGCCTATATTATTTTGTGTTTTCAACTTTACTATATTTTCATGTCCGCTACAATTCATCGTCTAAATACTTCCTTATCTTATGCTCATGCTAAAAATTACTAGAACTCACCAGACTTATGTCTGATCTAGTTTGATTTTTCCTTCTCTCTTCCTGTCCCCTTCCCAAATTCTTAGGGTGGAGGATCACGACAGTGACTTTTGATCTCTTGGCTCAGCATGAATGAAAACTCTTTCTAGTTTCGTGTATTACTTCGGTTCTTGTTTTCTGATCATTGTAATGACTTGTGAGAGGAATAGCTTTTGTGGTTTTACTATTGTACTCTAATATTTTTCCATAAGAGAGTATATTTTCTTTGTGATGATGACTATTTGAAATTTATTCGGTACTGTGACCTGAATTGTTCATTTTAGTAATAAATGTTTAAAAAGTTTCTGTTGTGTTTCATACTTTTGTCTTGTGAATTTTAGTCTTTGTGTTGTTACTTTATGCATAAGCGCTTCACAGAACTTAACGCATCCTCATATAGGTGACGTTAAGAGATGTAGGGTGTCACTTTAAGAATCAGAGCCTAAGGTTACAAGATAAAAAAAAGTGTATTTTTAAAAGTGTTTTCAAAAGTAAAGGATTTCAAGTAAAACCTATTTTCGAAAAATATATCCCTTCAAGTCAATTACAATATTCCTTAGATCCTATTTTGAATCCTTGTCTCTTTCTTTTCAGCAAGTTTGGGGTTCCCAATTTCCCAGAAAGCATTCCCATCCGACATGGTTTTGTAGATATGTTAAGCTATGACACATGCCCGAAGGCAAGCAAATGCCCCACCCCAAGCTACAGCCGCGGTAGTTCCCCATAATCTAGAAGATAACTTCTCTAAGCTCTATAAAGATTTCTGTGCTATGGGCGGCAAGTCATTTCTTCGATCGGAAAGTTACGTGGAGGCTCGTAATTGGCTTAGGGAGACGGATCGTGTGTTTTTATTGTTAGAGATAGATGACAGGAGCAGGATTTAGTTGGTCGCTTGGCAACTGAAAGGGGAAGCGTCCTATCAGTGGGAGGTAGGTCAGGCGGAACGGGCGGTGGATACATGAGACGAGTTCAAGTAGATTTGAGAAGAAGTTCATACCACAAGTTGAAGAAGGAATACAATTGGAAAAGTTCTTAAGTTTGAAGCAAAGGATTGTGTTGGTGAAGGAGTATGTGAATAGCTTTAATGAACAAGCAAGGTTTGGTTTGGATCTAGCTAACACTGCACACAAGAAGGCTTTGAAATTTGCAAGAGGGCAGAACCCCCCTCCCCCCCCCCCCAAGGATTGCCTATGACACATATCCCTATGAGAGATGCATTTGAGAGGCTAGTAGAAATGGATCTGATGCATGAGGATGGAAAAGTGAATAAGCAAGAAGAGAAGACTGAAGAGGACAAGTCAGATAATGGAAAGGAAAAGTGCTGGCCCAAGAAGGGTTAAGTAAAGAAGGGAGAGAAATGTGAAAAGGTGCAAATCAAGAAGAAAGTTAATTTCATGGTTATGGAATGATTGGACACCTTGTCAATGACTGTACGAAGACTAAGAAAAATGCTTGTTTTCAGTGCGGACTGATAGGACATTACAGCAAGCAATGCCCCTAGAATCTGGGTCAGGGGGTAGGATCATCCGGAACAAGGTTCATGTGCTTGAGGAGAATCAAACTGGTGGCGGCAGTCATGATCGAGATAGGATAGTCGCCATAGAAGGTTTGTTTTCTCTTTTCGACTTTCCCATTAGGAACTTGTTCGATTCTGATGCTTCTCATTCTTTCATATCCAGTTCTGTTGTTGATAGTTTGCAACTAGATACTTCTATAGTTTCTGATCTAGTAGTTGTCTCAAACCCTATTGGCAGTACAGCTCGCCTGTCTATGATGTGTACGGGTTTGAGGATTTATATTCTTGGCATCAAGTTTGAGTGTGACACGTATGTACTGGGTTTCATGGGTTACTGGATTATTCTAGGAATGGATTGGCTAGCCATGTATGGTGTCATCCTTGATTATGAGAGGAGAGTTGTTAGGCTTTTGACATTTCACAGTAGGACTCTCAAGATTTCTTGCGACCTACGAGGTTCAGTAAGCTCAGCTTCTTAGATTCCCTAGACGCTTCTGTTGATGATCTCTATTTGGTACCTATAGTTAGAGACTTTCCGGATGCATTCAAGGAGGTGAGAGAGTTACCTCCTAGACGTGAGATGGATTTCCAAATATACTTGGTGGTAAATGCTAAGCCTACCACTTTACCATTGCGCTACATAGCTCCAAAAGATAGGAGGGAGCTTAGTAAGCAAGTGGGTGAGTTGTTCGAGAAATGATTTATTAGACGGAGCATTTTTGAGTGGGGAGCACTACTCATCTTCGCGACCAAGGTAGACGACTCTCTCTATGTGGGCTACAGGTGTTCTATATAACAGTGTTGTATACACAATTATATGATTTTTATTTGATGAAAACAACCAAATATTTATTATTTTAAATGTGTTTGTTATTGTACTGTTTCATATATACATCATAGACAGGAATACGATATTTATATTTAAATAAAATACAACTGTATAGAAATTCAAATATTCAAACAGTATTTCATTTAAATAAAATATTTTATTTCAATATTCAAACAATACAAATTTTATGCTCCTCTATTTGTACAAATTCTCTAATATATTTCAATACATTTCACATTCGTTTTCATACACTGCTTTTCACTACAACACTCAACTCCCATTGTACAATCCCATATATACATACAACTCACTCAGTCACTCAATCATACAGTCATTTCATTTTTACAATCACTCATATACAGATGCTCTTGTATATTTTTTTACTGTCAACTTTTGTCTACAGTCTTCACAGTACTTCACTGTCAATCTAATCATCATCTTCATACCTGTCATATACAGAAACAGACACACAGCATATGAAACAGAAATAATTTCATACTTTAGCAAATATTATTTTATTTTTAAAATTTTATTTTCCTCAGTTCTTTGGTGTGTTTCTCACTATTTTTCATGACTTGATCTGATTCATCTGTGTCTAGGCACACAGTTTGTATATGTACAGGGACAAGAAATTTTCTGAATGGCTGCATATACACACGTGTATATAAATACACGTGTGTACTGCCATGCCAATTCAGTATGCAACTGAGGAGTAGCCACATGGACCTTCTCGACTCAGTGCAACACTCAAGCAAGAAAATGGTCGAGTCATGATCAAGAAAAGTCAAAATGCAGGCCATAGTGAAAGCATATCGAAACAGCAAAGACAATGAAACAGCTTAAATACATGTGTAAGCAAGGTCAAGCCAAGTCAAAAGTGCATCTGAAGATGGTCAAGCCAGCAAAGTAAAAATGATCCATACATGTTCAAGTCAGCCTAAATACATCAGTGTTGCATGTTAAGCTTAATCAAGACAGTACACAAAGCATTCATGAATATTTTCAAACATGTACATGGTGGAAGCATACATGGTTCAACAAATTTCAAATGATCATGTTTAAGTTCTTTTTCAGTTTCAGTAAAAAAAAATGGCAAGCAACAAATGAAGCATGGTGAATGGTGCACACAAGCAAAACAGTCATGGTACAAAGAAATGAAATTCATTCAATGTATACTTGATGGAAATTTTGGTTGGCAAGTATGCTACAGCAAATATCCAACTATTTCAGCCAAGCAAAATGGAGATGCAGCTCAATGGTGTACAGGACTTTCCAGCAAATATCAAAATTGAGTAATACACAGAAGCTACAGTTTGGAAACAATCTCTTTGCAAAATAAAGGAAAATTTTCTTTTTAGTAAAATAATCAAGGGTTGTAATTATGGTCAATGGTTTCTTTCTTGGTATTGAATCAAACAAAGGGGATCAAGAATTGTTCTAGGGGCAAATTTTATATTTCCAGGTTCATGGATTTATTCCACATCAATCATTTTTGGTAAACAACTTTTTAAGGTTTATTCATGTTGTTTTGGCAAGAAAAACAACTCGGCAAAAAAATGTTTTTGGCAAGTATATTTTCTTCTGAAATCAGAGGGATTGATTGGCAAAGTTTTTTTAAAAACAGTTTCCAAAGATAAGCAAAAAGAATGGCAAGAAATAATCTGTTTTTTTGGTTTCCAGAAATCGACACCAACGGCCAAATTAAAATAAGCAACAAGTATCACAATGAAATCATTCAATGTGACACATTAAAGTTGCTTTTCAAATGGGAAATTTCTTTCCAGATTTACAATGCAAAAATCAGTAAACAATTTGTTTTTGAAAAGAATGGGACCAGATAAAGACATTTGGCAAGTGTTTAAAGTTTTCCAGAAAATCTCAAATTCAATTTCAGAGAGAAACAAATACGTGGTAAGATTTTTTGGCAAGAGTTTTTATTTGCTGACAAACATATATAGCAAGGGTTTTAAGTATTTTCAGAAATACCAAGGGAATGCTTTATGGATTAAATCATTCACGGTTGTAAATCGAGCCAATCAAAGCAACAAACACGAGCAAAATCAGAGCAAGCCAATTTTTATGAAATCAGAGAGTTTTATAGGATTACATAATCCTATTTAAACACTATATTCATCACAGGTAAAAGATGCATCGAAACCAAGCATCAAAATATCAAGCAAAGATTTAAATCAGAAAAACTCACAATTCTTCTAAGAGTTTCGATCATCCTCATCCCAAATCGGTCACGAGAGAACATTCAAGAGCATCCACAAATTCAAAGCATCAGAGATTTGATTCCAGAAGCAAACGATCGAAATTTGGGATTGGAGAAAACCCTAGTTTGAGAAGCCGCCGCCATTTTCAATTCTCAGAAGCAAAGAGACCGGGCTAAAAAGAAAAGGAGTGCACCAATTAACAAAATGGCCGGCCAAGCTAATTTTGGAGTGTAAAGGGGATGACCTTTTTCATTTTAAATCCTAGGGTTTTTAGATTGTTTTAGTTTATTTGTTTTTGTCTTTTGTTTTTTATTATTTCCTTTGCATAACCGTCAATCAGTTCTAGAGTCTGTAAAATCTAGGGGGAATCAATTAGGGTATTGACTGACAGTTGACAGAGTCTATAAAATCTGGGTTATTGGTTAAGGGGTCGTAATCATGGGAAATCTGATCGAGGGATATCGGTCAGTCTAGGATTTTGAGCGTAGGGTTAGAATAGGAGCAGAGATTGCGAGTGTACATGGTCTTGTATGCGGGATCTGTTCTATCACCTAGTAGAAACCTTAGGAATGCAGCAGTAGGCAGGGTTTTGCCGAAGCTGGGTATCTCTGTGTGTTATTTCCTTTCTGCATTTTCATTTCTACTGCATTCTGTGTTCTGATTACAATTTATTATCCCGTCAATTTTTTAATTCAGCTAAAAACTGTGATAAACCCTATTCACCCCCCCTCCCCACTCTAGGGTAAATCTAGATCCAACAAGTGGTATCAGAGCAGGTATTTTTTTTAACCCTAGAATCATGGATCCTATTTGTTAACCGATAGAGACTCAGTCCAGTTCATCTCCAACTATTTTCGATGGAACAGGTTTTTTAAACTGGAAATCCAAAATGGAATTTTATTTAAAATCTGTTAATATTAAATGTTGGGATGTTGTTATCAATGGGTTTGATAGTGTAGATATTGCTTTCAATGCTTGTGCTATGAGAATTATATTTGGTTATCTTAGACTAAACAATTAAATCTTGTTTCTCATTGTTTATCTGCACAGGAAATCTGGAGAACTCTTAATGCAAAGTATGGACCAATTGACAACAACTGTTCAAAACCCCAGGATGAAAACTCAGATTCAGATCTATGCTTAACAAGTCATGTAGATGAAACTTCAGATGGATCAGATGATGGTGAATCAACAAATGCTGAAACAGAGAATTTCTCATATGAAGATCTGGTTTACATGTGTCTTGATTTAACAAAATCTGTTGATAAACTCCAACTGAAAAATAAGTCTCTGAAATCTAAGAATTATGAGTTGACCAGCAAAATTGATGATTTGGAATCACAACTTGAATATGTTAAAAATTCTTCAAATTCAGTTTGCAAAAATTGTTTGAAATTGAAAACCAATCTTGTTCATCTCAATAAAAATATTCAAAAGTTTGAAGATGAAATTTTGATCTTAAATGAGAACAAGACTGAGTTATCAAATTTGAATAATCTTCTGCAAAAGAAATTTGAAAGTTTTAAAACAGATATAAATTCCAAATTTGAAATTGCTGAAAAGGAGAACTTGTTGAAAACAAAATTGATTTTAGAAGAACTTGAAAATGAGATTGAAAAATCCAAGAAATTTGAGTCTGAAAAGCAAAAACGATTTGAATCTGAAATCATGGAATCCCAAGCCAGAATTAAGACTCTTAAAGATGAAAACTTGGTTTTAAAATCCGATTTTGAAAGATGTAAGATCACTAAAAATCATTATTCAGATTTAATGAAAGAAAATAGTGATCTTAAAACTAAAATTCAACAACTTGAAACAACTTTGGCTAAATTTTCTAACGGTAAAAAATCTCTGAATATGTTGTTGAAAAATCAATTTTCAACTGGAAATAAAAGTGGGCTCGGCTTTGGAAAAAACAATGTTTTTGAAAAACGTAAGTCAAATGATTTGAAAAGTCCCTCAAACTGCTTTGGAAATAATTGTTTTGATAATTTGAACCTTGATAATTCCAAAGGATTTTTGAATCAAAAGCAAAATGTGAATTTGTTTTGTAATAAACCATTTAAACATTCTTGGATCCTAAAAGGAAATGAAATGGGCTTCATTAAGTTTAAACAGAATTGGGTTCCTAAGGGTACAAAGGTTAATTTTGATGGTTTATTATACAAACAGGTTTGGGTACCAAAAGTGGTAAACATATTTCGAAGTGGTTCTACAAATTTTGTTAGACCACTCGATTCTCTAACTGTTAGGTACCAGAGGTGGCTGAGGAACTGCTAGGCAAAAGAGATTTGGATTAAAGCTGCTCAATAATTCTGCATCATTTACAGTTCCTTTAGCCAAGATCTGTTGAGATAGAGATTCTGTTTTACATTGGATTCTGGTATGATCTCTAAACTCACCTTTGTAAATATTCACTGTTTTTATTTTCTGTGTTTATTCCTTCCTCTACCCCTTATATTTTTCTTCAGTTTTGTTTTTGATTTGATTTATCACTGTCATATTTTTTGTTTCTTTATGGGCTTCATTAACTTCCAATTACAGAAGCCATGTTTTTCTGGAAATTTGCTTCTCTTGAATAAAACTCTAATGTTTTTCATCTTTTCCAGATTTTGAACTTAATCCTGTAAATCCCTGCAATTGTTTTGAAGTTTGCTTTCAGATTCTCTGAATTCCTAACAGTGTTGACGTATTCTTGTTATATCTTGAACACTGTTAATATGAATTCTAAATTTTTTGAAGATCTGAAAAACAATTGAAATTTCACACATCTCTGTTGTTCTGAGGTTCTTCTAATTCATTTTAGAAAGGCTTGAAAATTTATACTCATTACAGCACATTATTATTTCTCAGTCGTGATAATTTCATTTGTTTTTCTCAGATTGGCTTGGATGTTTTTTGAATTATGCTGAATCTCAGTGATACATACTGAAATTCATTTTGTATTCATGATCAGTAAGGTTGAAATTTGTTTATTTGAAATCATCTGAGATTCTAGATATTTTGAATGTCACACACTTCCTAAATTTGAAATTATCAACCTTGTGTGACTAATTCATTATATCTCAAAACTTTGATTCAAGTGATTTCAAATATATTATTTTGTATCATGAATATCTCTCAAAATGTGATGTAAATGATCTGAAATTTTCTCTTGTGATTGTCAGAATTTTTTTGAAAATTCTTTGAAAAATAAATGGTCTTAAAACTCACTGTTATTTCATGATTGTTTGATTTGAATACATGTTTGTTTAAAATCATTTGAAATTATTGATTTATTGAATCACACACATATCTTGGATCCGAAATTTATAATCTGGTGTGATTGATTCATTAAATCCTGATATTTTCACATTTCTTCAAATGATTTAAAATAAACTGAATTATATAATCTTAGATCATGGAATATATATTTTTTGACCTTCAAAAACATCCTCTGACAAGTCTGCTGTGATATTGGGTTCTGTGCTGCTCTTATACTGTCTTTGAAAAATGTTTTCAAATAATTGATTGTTTGTGACTGCTGCTCTGATAGATGAAATTATTATGCCTGATTTGTTAATTGTCAGCTTGGGCTTTGGACTTGATTTTTTTTCATCTGTGATACTCTTGTTTTGTCTCATGTGCCTTGCTACAATCCTCATTAATTGAGACACCAATTGGTATCAGAAGTGCTGATTTTTTTTGTATATATTTTTTCTATTCTCTCTTGCTTTGTATAGAACTTTTCAATTTCCTCTTGTAACTGTTTTTCAATTTTAAAATTATTTATTGATTATTCATTCAGAACTTGAAATCAATATCCAAATTGAACTATATTTATAGTTCATCAAATTAATTATCAGTTTTTGAAATTGTGATGGATTGTGACTGCAGTATATTTCACAACAAGAGGAGATTTTATTTAGATTTTCATAATGATTGAACATTTATTATAATATCTTTGAATTGACAATTATTTCATGACCATCTCCTTTATATATCATCATTCTGCCATCCATGATAATTTTATATTAATGTGGAGAGTTAACATGTTTTAAAATCTTTTTGAATAAACAGTGAAAATATTTGTGATAGAAATTGGACTACGTTATTATTCATAATTGGTGATAATTGAAAATTTTCAATGATCCCGGTACATTCGAGCATATTTCATAATATAATTAATTTAGAAATTTATTTCACAGTCCATTTCTGTACCTACCACATTTCTATCATTTATATTGGTTGTATATACTGAGGAGTTTTTCATTTTGAAACTGAAAAAAAAAACACGATAAGTATATAATTAATATATAAGTGTGTCTCTAACCTCATTTAAAAATCCAAGCTCTGGTCATGCATGGTTATGAGACAACTTATAATTTAAGCTGTCAACTGACCTCATTTAAAAATCCAAGCTCTGGTTATGCGTGGTCAGTGTGCTCTTAAATAAAATAAAAAGAAAAAGGATATATTGTGCTATAAATTGAAATTAATATGAAATTCTCCTTGGTGTATAAAAACAAGCCTATCAATCCATCTTTTTAATCTGTGAAGTGTGTTTGTATTTTATGACGTATTATGATTTGTTGTTTGATAGCTATTGGGATTTGAGAGTATTTGATTTTGTCACTTAATTTGAATGATTAACTATAGTCCAAATCCATCACTATTTTTGTGCTCATTTTTACAAAAAAAAATTATATAATTGAAAATCATATTTGTGTAACTCTCCCCATTTTATATAAAATTTATCGTAAATCCGTTATTCTCTACAATGTGAAATATGCCACCTGTTCTCAGAATATTATGATTTTTGTTTGACTGATTGTGATTTATGATGACCATTCTTCCTCTTAAGCTGAAATTATATCTTTAGTCAATTTTCATCTGTATTCTAAACTCTGAATCCTTTTAATGATAACAAAAGGGGGAGAATGGATTGAGATTTTGATTTATGATTGAATATTTTATAAATATTTTTAATTTTGAAAATTCACTATTATTCAGTTCATAGTTCATTTCACTCATCCACAGTTATGGGGGAGTTTTCTGCTATAGGGGGGATACTAAATAGGGGGAGTTCAAAATTCACTGTCAAACACATTTATTGTATTCAAAATCTTTTATTTGTTTGTCATCATCAAAAGGGGGAGATTGTTGTATATAACAGTGTTGTATACACAATTATATGATTTTTGTTTGATGATAACAACCAAATATATATTATTTTAAATGTGTTTGTTATTGTACTGTTTCATATATACATCACAGACAGGAATATGATATTTATATTTAAATAAAAACAACTGTATAGAAATTCAAATATTCAAACAGTATTTTATTTAAATAAAATATTTTATTTCAATATTCAAACAATACATATTTTATGCTCCTCTATTTGTACAAATTATCTAACATATTTCAATACATTTCACATTCATTTTCATACACTGCTTTTCACTACAACACTCAACTTCCATTGTACAATCTCATATATACATACAGCTCACTCAGTCACTCAATCATACAGTCATTTCATTTTTACAATCACTCATATACAGATGCTCTTGTATATTTTTTTACTGTCAACTTTTGTCTACAGTCTTCACAGCACTTCACTGTCAATCTAATCACCATCTTCATACCTGTCATATACAGAAGCACACACATAGTATATGGAACATAACTAATTTCATACTCTAGCAAATATTATTTTATTTTTAAAATTTTATTTGCCTCAGTTCTATGGTATGTTTCTCATCATTTTTTATGACTTGATCTGATTCATCTGTGTCTAAACAGACAGTTTGTATATGTACAAGGACAAGAAATTTTCAAAATGGTTGCATATACACACGTGTATATAAATACACGTATGCATTGCCACGCCAATTCAGTATGCAACTGAGGAGTAGCCATGTGGACCTTCTCGACTCTGTGCAACACTCAAGCAAGAAAATGGTCGAGCCATGATCAAGCAAAGTCAAAATGCAGGCCATAGTGAAAGCATATCGAAACAGCAAAGAAAATGAAACAGCTTAAATACATGTGTAAGCAAGGTCAAGCCAAGTCAAAAGTGCATCTGAAGATGGTCAAGCCAGCAAAGTAAAAATGATCCATACATGTTCAAGTCAGCCCAAATACATCAGTGTTGCATGTTAAGCTTAATCAAGACAATACACAAAGCATTCATGAATATTTTCAAACATGTACATGGTGGAAGCATACATGGTTCAGCAAATTTCAAATGATCATGTTCAAGTTCTTTTTCAGTTTCACTAAAAAAAAATGGCAAGCAACAAATGAAGCATGGTGAATGGTGCTAACAAACAAAACAGTCATGGTACAAAGAAATGAAATTCATTCAATGTATACTTGATGGCAATTTTGGTTGGCAAGTATGCTACAACAAATATCCAACTATTCCAGCCAAGCAAAATGGAGATGCAGCTCAATGGTGTACAGTAATTTCCAGCAAATATCAAAATTGAGTAATACACAAAAGCTACAGTTTGGCAACAATCTCTTTGCAAAATAAAGGAAAATTTTCTTTTCAGTAAAACAACCAAGGGCTGTAATTATGGACAATAGTTTCTTTTTTAGTATTGAATCAAACAGAGGGGATCAAGAATTGTTCTAGAGGCAAATTTTATATTTCCAGGTTCGTGGATTTATTCCACATCAATCATTTTTGGTAAACAACTTTTTCAGGTTTATTCATGTTGTTTTGGCAAGAAAAACAACTCGGCAAAAACATGTTTTTGGCAAGTATATTTTCTCCTGAAATCAGAGGGATTGGTTGGCAAAGTTTTTTTAAAAACTGTTTCCAAAGATATGCAAAAAGATTGGCAAGAAATAATCTGTTTTTTTGGTTTCCAGAAATCAACTCTAAGGGCCGAATTAAAATAAGACAACAAGTCTCACAATGAAATCATTCAATGTGACACATTAAAGTTGCTTTTCAAATGGGAAATTTCTTTCCAGATTTACAATGCAAAAATCAGTAAACAATTTGTTTTTGAAAAGAATGAGACCAGATAAACACATTTGGCAAGTGTTTAAAGTTTTCCAGAAAATCTCAAATTCAATTTCAGAGAGAAACAAATACATGGTAAGATTTTTTGGAAAGAGTTTTTATTTGCAGACAAACATATATGGCAAGGGTTTTAAGTATTTTCAGAAATACCAAGGGAATGCTTTATGGATTAAATCATTCACGGTTGTAAATCGAGCCAATCAAAGCAACAAACATGAGCAAAATCAGAGCAAGCCAATATTTATGAAATCAGAGAGTTTTATAGGATTACATAATCCTATTTAAACATTATATTCATCACAAGCAAAAGGTGCATTGAAACCAAGCATCAAAATATCAAGCAAAGATTTAAATTAGAAAAACTCACAATTCTTCTAAGAGTTTCGATCATCCTTATCCCAAATCGGTCACGAGAGAACATTCAAGAGAATCCACAAATTCAAAGCATCAGAAATTTGATTCCGGAAGCAAACATCGAGATTTGGGATTGGAGAAAACCCTATTTTGAGAAGTTGCCGCCATTTTCAATTCTCAGAAGCAAATAGACCGGGCTGAAAAGAAAAGGAGTGCACCAATTAACAAAATTGCCGGCTAAGCTAATTTTGAAGTGTAAAGGGGATAACCTTTTTCATTTTAAATCCTAGGGTTTTTAGATTGTTTTAGTTTATTTGTTTTTGTCTTTTATTTTTTTATTATTTCTTTTGCAAAACCGTCAATCAGTTCTAGAATCTGTAAAATCTAGGGGGAATCAGTCAGGGTATTGACTGACAGTTGACAGAATCTGTAAAATCTAGGTTACTGGTTACGGGGTCGTAATCAGGGGAAATCTGATCGAGGGATATTCGTCAGTCTAGGATTTTGAGCGTATGGTTAGAATATGAGCAGGGATTACATGGTCTTGTATGCGGGATCTATTCTATCACCTAGTAGAAACCTTAGGAATGCAGCACTAGGCAGGGTTTTGCCGAAGTTGGGTATCTCTGTGTGTTATTTCCTTTCTGCATTTTTATTTCTGCTGCATTCTGTATTCTGATTACAATTTATTATCCCGTCAATTTTTTAATTCAGCTAAAAAATGTAATAAACCCTATTCACCCCCCCTCTAGGGTTAATCTAGATCCAACAACAGGGAGTCGAATAAGCTCAAGGATAGACACCCTCTCCCATGGATAGATGACTTATTTGACTAGTCAGTGGGCGCTTCGATTTTCTCACAGTTGGATTTAGCCATGGGTTTTCATGGGCTTAGGGTAGCAGATGGCAGCATAGAGAAGACTGCTTTTAGGACTCCAGATGGATTCTTTGAATGGATGGTTATGCCTTTTGGGCTAACCAATACACTGACATACTTTGTGGACCTGATGAGCTGGGTATTTAGGGAGTACCTGAACAGGTTCATGGTGGTATTTATTGATGATATCTTAGTTTTCTCGAGAAGCGAAGAAGAGCATGCCATGCACTTGGGAGGGGTTCTCCGTACTCTTCAAGGACATCAACTGAAGGCCAAGTTTTATAAGTTCCATTTCTGGTAGAATGAAGTAAGGTTCTTGGGGCATGTTGTCTCTAAAAATTGATAGCTATGGACCCCGCTAAAGTTGTCGCAGTTCAGGATTGGAAATCCCCAAAGAATGCGATAGTGGTTAGGATTTTCTTGGGTCTGGCGTGATATTATTGGAAGTTCATTACAGATTTTGCGCGTACCTCAGCTCTGCTTACCTGTCTAACGAAGTACAACCTGTTTTTGCTTGGGATGTAGATTGTGAGGATGCATTCTCAAGATTGGAGAAGGCTATTACATTAGCTCCAGTTTTGACTCTTCTTGATGGTGCAAAGATGTTTACCGTTTATATGGATGCTTGCGACATGGGTTTAGGTGCAGTGTTGATGCAGGAAGGTACGGTTGTCTGAGTAGGCAGTTGAGGGTACATGAGAAGAACTACCCTACCCATGATTTGGAGCTAGCGGCGATAATGTTTGCATTCAAGTCTTGGAAACACTATCTTTTAGGTGTGAGGGTCAAGCGTTATACATATCATAAGTCTCTCAAGTACTTGTTCTTGCAAAAAGATCTTAATTTGTGACAACAGCGTTGGATGGAGTTCCTTGCTTCTTATGATTTCGAGATACCATATACCCCGACGAAGGGAAATGTTGTAGTGGACGCATTGAGTGGGCAGAGAATGACTTTGAGTCTAATATTCGTAGAGTGATAGAGTTCAGAGTTTATCTCATCATTTGATCCTAGACCATTTATGGATTTTGCACCCAGAATATTGGCATGGTTGGAGGTGCGATCTACTCTCTTAGAGCGCATTGGATCCAGTCAAGGCGAGGATCTGCAGCTAGTGTACATCATGGACCGGCTTAGTGGAGGAGAGACCTCTAGTTACCTTGCTAGGTATTTTGTGGATAAGAGAGGGTGGCTTTGCCAAGATAGAAGATTGTGCATTCCTAAAGTTGGTAATTTATTGAGACCGGTTTTGGAGGAGACTCATCACTCTCGGATGACTATCTATCCGGGCGGTGATAAGATGTATAGAGACATGAGGTGGGTTTTTCATTGGATTGGGATGAAAAAAGACGTGGTAGAGTTTGTAGCTCAATGTATGACTTGCCAGCGAGCGATGGTTGAGCAAAGGAAGCATGGTAGATTGCTTCAGCCTCTAGATCCATAGTAGAAGTGGGAAATCGTATCTATGGATTTTATAGATGGGTTGCCCAGATCAAGGAGGGGAAACAGCAGTATTTGGGTTATAATTGACAGATTCACAGAGCGCTCACTTTGTCCCAATCAAAAGCAAGAGGATGGCAGCTTGACTGGCATCGATATATCTTAGAGAGACCATCCGACTTCATGGAGTACCCTCTAGTATTATTAGTGACCTAGACCCCATTTTTATGAGAGAATTTTGGTGGAGCCTGCAGGAAGTCTTGGGGACACAGTTATAACTTAGTACTGCCTATCAAACTCTGACGAGTGGACATACAAATTGGGTTGATAGGATTATCAAGGATTTATTGAGGTCGTGTTTTCTAGATTTCGGAGGGACTTGGGAGAAGCATCTTCCGTTGTTAGCGTTCTTATACAATAACAACTATTAGACGAGTATTGGTATAGCTCCCTTTAAGGCACTTTATCGACGACCCTACAGATCACCTACATGTTTATGGGAGTCTATGGACAGACTTATACTTGGACCTGAGATGGTTAGAAAGACTTTAGAGAAGATAGACTATATTCGAAGGTGGACGAAGGCAGCTCAGGACATGCAGAAGTCGTATACAGATCGGAGAAGGACATGCCTAGAGTTAGAGGTAAGAGATATGATTTTTGTTAAGGTATTACCTTTGAGAAGTATTATTCGTTTTGGCTTGGTAGGGAAGTTGGTGTTGAGGTTTGTAGGGCCATTCTCTATAATATAGAGTGATTGGTCGAAGTTCATGATGTGTTTCATGTTTCACACTTGAGGAAGTGTCTACATGATTCAGCGGTAGTAGCAGAGCCGAGTACCCTTGAGGATATAGAGATAGAGAGGGAGGCATCAATCAGAAGGGTTCCTACTCGGATACTAGGATCTGAAGTTAAGAAGCTACGAAATATGGAGATCTAGCTAGTTAAGATACAGTATGGAGAAGATGGCGACAACGCGACTTGGGACCCAGAAGATAGGATTCACGCTTCTTTTCTATTCCTCTTTGAGAGTATGCTCTTAATTCTTTTCTAAGCTTTGAATTTGAATCTATTTCCTATCATTTCAATCTTAATTCTTAGGTAGAAGCCTATGGATGGTGGGAAATGGTTTAAAACATGTTAATAGAACATGCTATGGTTGAATGGATTCACGTGGATGCAAGTGTTTGCTAGTGGATGCAGTGGATGCATACACACACACACTAGGAATTAGATTAGGGATCAGTTGAACTCGGACACTTGCATATTGCATATGGATGTTTGCGCATTTTAATTGATTTTAAAAATGGATGGAAATGGTTGAATCATCACTTGGATGTTGTATTTCAGTGAATGGTTGTGTCACACATATAGAGTTTATATGTATCATTAGGATTCTTTCGCATGCATTTTGGATGCATGACACAAATATGAATTGCATTAAGGAGGTCAACTGAATCAGTAGACCGTCTGATTTTCGCATTAGCCTAAGGACATATACACAACACCTTTGCATATGTCCATACCGAGCATTAGAAAATCTAAGGACAATGGATGCCTGTAGTTGATGGTTGAGTAGATGGGTGTAGATAATGATTGATAGTATTCATAACATTCTTCTAGCCTTGGAGATTTCTGGGACGAAATCCTTTAAGGGGGAAGGGAATGTAACACCCCGAATTTTAATAAACAATAATCAAATAAGGAAGAGTAATAAGATAAATATTAATCAAATTAATATTCAGAATTGGGAAAAAAAGGATTTCACCTTGAGTCCGTTATGAAATTTTGATTAAGATAGACTTTTAGTTTGCGTAATTCGGATGAAAAATGAATAAGTTATGATCAGTTAAAGTTTGAAATTTAAAATAGAAATTTAGTAAATAATCAGAACTTAATCAGTGGTGAAATGGGTGACCCAGCCCATATCTGGGTCGACCCCTATGTCGACCCAGTGGTCGACACGGGTGTCGACCCAGGGGCCGACACGTGTGTCGACCCACATAGAGGTGGTCGATCTATGTTGAGCCGGGCACAATGTCGTGCCTGGCACTAAGTCTTGCCTGGCACGATGTCGAGCCAGGTGCTGAACATTTTTGGAGTCTTCTGATGACGTGTTTTTAAAGGATGAGATTAAAAACCTAAAATCCTAAGGTTTGAATTATCCTTCTACACCTATAAATTGGTTGCTACTCCTCACATTTTCCCCACACACTACAAGAAAAGCTGTGTATAGCGGCATATTTTTAGCAGTGGAAAATTCCATTGCAAATTAGCGACGAATTTTCGTGGACTTCGTAAGGGCTAATATTTTAAATTTTATATGTCAACTTATTTTTAATTATTACCATCGAATCTAATTTCTGTCGCTAAATCATTGAAAATTGCAGCACTTTATCATCACTAAAAATTTAACACTAAACTCCGTGATAGATAGAGGTTGTTTACCGTCATCAAAATTTTGACGCTATTTTTGCAGTAGTTTTTTAAAAGATTTGAAAGGACTTTAATATTTATTATTTATAAAATGTTTTACATTTATGTTTTTACTTACTAATTAATAAGTAAATATAAATTTTAAATAATAGATGTCAGATGTCATAAATTTGTTTGCTAGTTGTAGAGTTATAGTTTACAATATCAATAATTTACCAATTATAACAAATAACAATTTTTGAGAACTCTTAATTAAAGTTAAATAGAATTCTAAATTAAATTTACATGCAGTATTCATAAAGTTTGAATTCTTCTAGATTTTCATGAAATTCAAAAAAAAAAATAAAAAAAAAAATTGATATTGCTTCCATTTTGAGCAGTACGCTAATTTCACTCTTCGGTTTCCGCCAATTTTTTGCTTTGCCGCTTTACTTTGTTTCCAACAATTCAACTTTCATTGCCCGCCCCTCACCGTCAAAATTCACACATGTTCTCAATGTCCTGCAGTAACAAAAATTAGGGTTCCAAGCTTGCTCTGTAATTTCAATCAAACCGAATTCCCTCAATCCTTTTTCCATCGCTGCCATAATCCAAAAGAATGATTCAACACGACATCGACAACCAAAGAACCATATTTAAATCCCTAGAGTAATTCCCAAACTCAATGCAATTCAACCTTGAAATCACCTCCTTGAGAATCGCACAGCATCACGAGTCTGTCGGAGCTAGCGATTGGGGTTAAACGTTTAGTTTCACATTGAGAGCCTCAATTCTTTTTTATTCGGATGGAATCGAGATATGCATTGGATCTAGCTAACCCAAGACGCTTCATCTGGTTTCGTTGTCTCAGCTAGCAAATTTAGTTCCCATTTCCATGGTAATAGGTAAGCCTTTCTTATTAAAATTATTTAATTAAGTAGGATTAGAAGGATGAGTAGTGGTTGATATTAAATCAACAGTAAGAATTTCTGTTCGTTCTACTCTTTCAATTTCAAACTTACTTTTCCCCTATCATGCTTTTGCGGCTCCTCTTTTATGTGTTATGGTACTAATCATCAGTGATTATTCTGTATCTTCCATTTGATTTTTGGGACGTGTTCAAGTATTTCGGTGTTTTTTAAAAAGGTTTTCGTTTTCTCTCCTATGGAGAGAGAAATGACGGCGACTTTAATTCCTAAAATTTAACAAAACAATTCCTATTTAATTTCTCTACAAGTCTCGTTTGTTTGAGAACAAGATTGGAAAATGGAAAGGCTCAACTTTCTCTCCATTTACCATTTGTTATCCATCGGTTAATCGAAATTTGCCACTTTCTGAATTCAGGAGATCAAGCCACCGTAATAGTTGATTAGGCGAAATCCGTTTCACAGTACAATCTTATGTTGGATAGATCTACCCTCTAAACCGATCTCCTAATGGTATTTACTGTCTTGCCTATTTCAATTTTCAGTGGGTAACTTGTTCTTGCTCTCAACTCTTGATTTGGGGATTAGTTTGATTTGGCGTGCCATTGAAGTTCAACTGCGAATTTTTTTGGGGCTTATATCTGATATTAATGGTTGTTATGCTCATTGAAAATCTAGTTTATGATTGTTATAAAAGAGTATTTCTGAACCGAGTTATATCTTTCTTTCACTGGGATTGGGCTTTAAAGATTTTTTTTGCCACTTATGGAAATGAGATCTGGATAATTGTTTTACATTATGGGATGTAAAACAAAACACTATTTTGTTGCACTATCGATGGTGCATCATATTATCATAACCTAAATTTCCTATTTTGTTTTTGTCCCGGGATTCCCAAAAAAAAGTATTTTGGTGTTTTAGGGCTATTGTGTCATCAAGGTGTGTCATAAGGGACTGTTAAAATGCATATATTTTAACTTAAAATGTAGCTTTTAGTTAAAACCAAGAGCAAGACTCAGCCAGCCAGATGGAACTACTTTAAAAAGTAGTCTTTGGGAGATCGTTGACTGATCAGTGTTCTTTTCTCATTTTTTAGCTTTGGTTCTCTTCTTAAGCCTGTACCATTGCTTTTTTCCCCATATAAGTTTGTTTATTTCACTGCTTCAATTGCACTCTTGTTATTCTTGTTATGGACCTTTAAGTAAATTAATAATGATTCACATGCATGTATAATATGGACCAAGTGTCTAAGCGAAAACATACAGGATTTGAGTACTGATTTGTACATAATGATATGTATGTTTGTGCATATATATCAATCAAATCTCTCAAATGAAATCACATATGCATATATGTCAATCAAATCTCTCAAATGATATGTATCCTTTTTCGTTTGATTCCTTGCCTTGTCTGTTGGCACATCTGGTGCTCGCGAAATAAGGCAGTTTTTGATGAAGTGGCTATGGACCCTCCTACCATCATTCGAAAAGTGAGGAACGATGTGTTCCTCGCATTTCGAGGTAGGCCTTACCGGGGAGTCATCAGCTCCCGCGCAAGGAGGTGGGCTACGTTCTTTGATGTTTTGTCCGTGTCGGCCACTCCCAGGGCTGGTATCGGTTGATTTTTGGTTTCTTTGTTTAGGCTTGGCTTTGGATTTTCTACTGTTGTTTTCCCCTATCCAACACTACCCCCACCCCCCCACCGATCTTATTTTGTTTGCTAGTGCGCAGATATTAGATGTCACATTAGCATTTTGATCGGACAGGAGCATGATTGGTGCTTTATTCTCTTCATCGCAGGAGGATCTGATTGAGCAGATGTCGCAAAAGTTTATTACGGTTCAGGTGATTTGATGGAGCCGGAGAGCAGGAGATTTCAGTGGTTTCGAGCAGTCAGCCTAGTTTACTGGATTGCTAGTTCTTCTGTCTTCAGATCAGATCAGATGGGTGGCCTTATTGCCTTCTCGGTAGCTTTTCTACATAGCAGTGGTCGTCGATTGGATAGTCATATGCTCTACCCTGGTTTTGTCTACGTTTTGGTTTCCTTTCTGTTTATGTATTTATGAGGCTTTCTTGTTTTTCGTAGTTCTTTGATTTTGGAGTGACTGTTGTATTGTGTAGGAATAGATATACTTCAATATCGGGTGGTGGCATTGACGGAACTCGATTTTGAAGTAGGATGGGTGGTGGCTAGTCCGGAGCTCATCTATCTATTCTTCTATACATACACTCAGTCATTTTCAGGGCATTTTATAGTTGCTGGTTACCTGCCAGACATGTTGGCAGTTTTGAGGACCTTTTGGTTCCTTTATTTATATATATGTAGAAAAAAAAAAAAAAAAAAAAAAAAACAATCCCGTTCACAGTAAAAAAAAAAAAAAAAAAAAAAAAATCACATATGCAACCGTGTGTTGTGAACTGTCTTTGTCCCAACATATAAATATAATAGCCAATACTATAATATACTGTGATTGCGGTGGTGTTTGTTATTCTACATAATAGCCAATACTATAATATACTGTGATTGCGGTGGTGTTTAACAATTTATACTTCACCAGGTGAAATTTCATGTCTGATTGTTTGAAAAATTCCGTTTGGTTAGCTTTAAATATGAAATGAGTTTCCTGGGATGTTAAAAATGTTAAGTTTAAACACACTGTGTTTGCATTTTTGAAATTTGTACTAATCGAAAAAGAATAATGTTGCATAATTGATTTGTTGTACAAAAAACTACCGTCCAGATCATGTAATATATTTTGTGTTCCTTGCACGAATATTTATGATACATATTTGTTTATATACTTTATGTAATCATGTTGGGATTAAAGAGAGATAAGTAATAAGTCAAGTCATTATTGCTCTAAGCATGATTAAACATATGGCTAAATCATATTTTGTCAATACTGGGTGCAAATCCTATATAATTACCGGATACTTAGATGGGTAAAAGTTTATGCTTTTGGAATGTGCTGCAATTATGTTTTATTGATTTTCAGGAGCGTTTAAATATGGAGAAAACGGTTAGGTCGGGTGCTTCAAACGGTTGTGGAGTTGTTTATGCAAGAATTGGTGCTGAAAGTCTGAGGCTAGGTATGGAGTAGCTTTGGCTACAATCCTTTATTTGTCTGTTGCCTTTTCTTGTTTTTCTGGCTACATAAGGTATGGAATCAATGGTCGCATAAGGAGATATATGGTCATAAAGGAAGATAATATGTTGGAATTTTTTTAAAACTTGTTGATACTTACGATAGTCGAATACTTCACTTATTTAAGTAAAAAATGTTTAATCATAATTGATACCCTGTAATCTGATATTACTTGTATCCATGTAAATGCAGGTTGGGAACCATCTCCATTAGTGGTTTGCGTTTTTTTGTGAGTCAATTTTGGTGCTCTTGTGTGCTGCTCTTTTTTCCGTATTTGGTGTTTGTATAATTTCAATATGAAATATACATTGTCTTTTGTTATTCCATATTTTTTATTGAAGCATTGATTATGTATTGAATTTAGCAACTTAATTATGTATTGTGCTTGTATGTTAATTGATATTCTATGTCGTTATTTGATTATGAATGGTGTTATTTTTGAGTTCATATTAACTAAGTATCCTAAATAATATTGGTTGTTGACTACAATTACTTTCTTTATATAATATATATGTATATATATATGTGTGTGTATATATATATATATGTATGTATATATATATATGTATGTATATATATATGTATATATCTCTCACTGTGTGTATCTATATATATAAATATATATTTCATATTAGAAAGGGTACAACGACAGATTACTAATAGATGATGCTAAATTAAATATTTACATAAATCAAAATCCGTCGCTAATCTCTTGGCAATTAGTAAGGTTTACCAATGCCTTTTATAAATAATAATTTATTATAAATTACTTGTCCGTCGGTAAATAGTCGGTAAATAAATTAAAATTAAAATTAAAATAATAAATAAAATTATATTTTTATTATATAAATTGTAAGATGACTGAAAACTATCGGAAAACTCATGCTAAATTCCATCGCAAAAATCTTACATAGATACCATCATGGTTTTTACCGACCACACCATTATGCAGGAAATCCGTCGCTAAGGCATGTTTAGCAGTGGAATAGAAGCGGATACTGCCACTGCTATATGCGGTTTTTCTTGTGTGACACTCTTCTTCCTCATTTTCTTAGCCTCCACTCCATTATGCTCTAAAATGAAATAAAATGGGGGAATAAGTCAGTGTGCTGTCAAATTGTAAATCTAAAAGGATTATTCTTCTTTTTCTTCTTCCAAAGCCTGTTTCTAGATTTACAATCTTTCTCTGTGAGTTTTATATGAATTTTAGATCAACTTGTTTTATAAGAAGGGTTTTACAATAAAATAGTTTGGATCTACAAGTTTTACATTTACAATAATTATAAGTATAATTCTACAAGTTATTATGCAATCTATTTGTTGTCTATTATTTATCCCTTTTCAGTTGTTTAACTATTGCAAGTAATTCTTCTTCTTTATCCCCTATTATCCTACGATTTTATTTACAGTATTGCAATGCCTTATTTTATTTATTTTGTTATTTCTGAATCTAGACCTTACGAGCAGCTTAGACCAATTTCTCCTTTTATTTATTTTTGCGCCGAGTGTATGCCAGCGAGAGCCTAAGCCTTCATCGTTTAAATTGCGTAAAATTGCGAATAACATTAAAAGAATATCAATAGGGAGATTTTGAGCATGTTCAAAATTGGTGAATAATATATTCAAATTATGGACTATAAATTGAGATAAATTATTATGGAAGAATTTTCAAACATGTGAATTGGGATAAAATACACTTGATTGGACATTAAGTAACATGTAATTCAAAAACATGTAAAGAGTAATAGAATTGGACTTAATTGGATATTATGTGACATGGGGAAGGGTTGTATATAAAGATTACATTTAACTAGAAATGTTAATTACAATCTAGGAATATAACACGTGGTTATAATGTCTTATTAATGAACTTAAATGTGTTAAGTTAAAATTGCCAGATCAATAAGCTAAGATAGAAGGGGTCCATTCCAGTGGGATATAAGGAGCTGAAAGAAATTGTAACACCTCGAATTTTTAACGATACTAAAAGAGAACAAATTAAATAATTATTAATTTAATATTCAAAATTAGAGGAAACGGATTGCACCATTGCATCCGTCTCGAAATTCTGGTCAAGATAGACATTTGGTTTGCATAAAACGGACACCATAAGAGGAAGTTATGAGGGTTTTAAGTTTGTATACGCGTAGCAAAATTATATACATATGTATGAGTCAAAGATGAGTCAGAGTTGAGTCAGAATTCTATCCGGAATTGTTCGAATTTGGAAAATTCGCCAGAGCGCCAAAATTCCCGCTCTAGGGGTCGACCCCCCTAGAGGGGTATCGACCTAGGGGTCGACCACCCTAAAGGGGTGTCGACTTAGGGGTCGACCCACCCACAGGGGTGTCGACACCCCTAGTGTAACAACCCGGAAAATCTGAACCAATTTAAAATTTTCATTTTGGCAATTTTGTTGAATTTTGAATATTTAAAATGATTTATTTTAAATAATTACGACGAGAAATTTATTTTGAATAGAATTAGAACGTATATATTTATTTGAATCGACGTTAGAAAATAAATATTTATTTTAATTATAAAAGGAATTGAAATGGCGCGGTAGTTTGAAAATTCGATTTCAAATTTCAATTGAATATACAGGATTCAAAATAAACAGGATTTTAGCGAAACAAAAAATATTAGAATCTATTTGAAAATATCTTTCCAACGAATCCAAAAAATTCAAATTTCATAGCGGGGATAAAAAGTTATGTCCAGTTGAAAATTCAGAATAGTCGCTATGAAAATATAGCCCTTAAAAATGGAAATTTTGCAAACGACCTCCGTTTTCGACGAAACCACTTTTGTTGGATCCGAGATGTCAAGTTATTGCTAGATTCCAATTTTCATAATATTTTGAAGTCAATATGTGAGCGCGGCAAAAGAAAATGTGTTTTGAAAGTTTCAGTCAATTTCGATCGATCAGAAATGGCTATTTTTCAAAAGGTCTCAGAATTTGATGAAATTAGTTTTTTTAGGACCGTATCGTCAATACGAAGCTAGAATTTTTTTTTTGTAATTTTTAGAGTCTTTACGTGGCCCCGGTAAATTAAAATGTGCGTTTGAATTTAAAATATAATGATTTATATTTTTAAATTTAGCGGAAACTGATCGTAACAACCGAATTGGGTTATGAAGCATATCCCATTGTGTTCGGAATGGAGGTAATCAGCTAGGGGCGCGGTCGTTGGGGTTGAATCGGAGTTCGAAGTAAAAAGTTGCTTTTTGAAAATAAATTAAATTAAAATATAATATTATATAATAACCTTACCTCCCTCTCCCTTCATTAGCGGTCAACCCACCCCCTCCCTTTCTCTCTCTTCTCCTTCAACTTCTTCAAACAACCCACGAAATCTGCAACCGCACCCACCCCCAAGCGAGCCTCCGACTGCCGCACCCTCCAGTCGCCTCCCCGACCCCGTGCGCCGCCGCCCTCTTTATCTTCTTCGACATGAAACCCCCCTTCCCGATTAAAGACTGTAAGTTTTTATATTTTATTTTTATTTTATCCTTTTCTTCTTAGTTGTTTATTTTATAAATAAAATAGGGGAATTATTTTATTAGAAAAAATATGATTTTTATATTTTAGGAATAATAAAAATATGATTTTTATATTATATGGATAATAAATTTTTGATTTTTATATATTCATTAGCGATAGAAAGATTTGATTTTTATCTATATAATAGCGGCATAAAAATGTGATTTTTATATATTCATTAGCGATAGAAAGATATGATTTTTATCTATATAGTAGCGGTATAAAAACGTGATTTTTATATAATCATTAGCGGTAGAAAGATTCAATTTTTATCTGTATAGTAGCGGTATAAAAATATGATTTTTATCTATGTAGCGTTGTTATAAAAATTTGAAACTATTTTTAGAAAGATAAAAATATAATTTTTAGCCTATGTATGTTATTTATAAAATATTCATACAAAGAAATAATTATTGATTAGTTAAAAATATAATTTTTAACGTGGGTATACTGCATAGATCGACAAAGAAAGCATGACGGAGTGAAATCCAAATGTGAGAACTCCTCACTTTTATTTTATTTTCTAGTTAAAATATATACTAAGATGCAGACGGTGCTTAGCAGCGCCCGACACCCATCGTCCACAGACCATGGACGACTTGTTTGTTTGTTTGACTTTGCTGTGTAAACTGATTGTGTGTTGTGGAATGAAGTAAAATATTTTATAGTTAAAAATATAATTTTTAACGTATATATGAATAAAATAAATATTTATAAACAAATCAGACGATTTGTTTATATACACACATTTGACTGATATTGATTGGGACGATAAATTTTACATATCACCCAACATCACAAATAAAACATGTGTTTGATTGTTTGAAACCCCACACGGGTATTGGGATGATATATGACATACACTAATCCCAATATTTTGTTGTATGTCATTGTCAATTGATTGGTTGACAGGCTGTTGTAAGCGTTAAATATTTATATTTAGTGCTTATGCAGTGTAGAATGCACCTTGGATGATGGTTGACTGTGTTTGATTGTTGTTATATACATGTGTGTATGAAATCCATATAAATCAAATTATATGGTAATTGACTGTCTCTGATTCCAGTTCAGAATGAATGAATATTTTGAAATAATGAATATTTTAAAATGATGAACATTTTAAAATAATATTCAGTAAAAGATCAAAATTTGATTTTGATGTCCGATTTGGGATGGACACGAATATATTTAAATATATAAAGCCGTGTTGATTAGATTAACGCCATATTGACGTGAACGTTATCTATATCGATTTTATTCATTTTTATAATGAATATCGAAAAGGAAATGATTTCGAAATATAATTTTTTGAAAATATTATCATTTATATATTGATGATATGGAATAATCAATTTTGATTTGAAATTGAATATGAAGCTGAAATCGTTTTGAAAACGAATTTAAACGTTACAAATGGAGATCGACGAAATATATATAATATTATATATATATATATAATGGCCTGAAGAGAACGCGCCGCGCTGCGGTAGTTCGCGAATTTCGACCATTGACTTCGAACGGACATTACGGAAGATCCGACCGTCGGATTCTCCTAAAACCGGAACCGTTGGGTTCGTATCGAAAAGAGCTTTCTAAAAAATATGAGAGATTTGAAATCTAACAGTTGAATTTGGAATCATGTCCAAATCAAATTTGGAAAAGGTCGCTTTAAGTGTAGTTCGATGGCCGTTTATGGGAATCGACTATGCGGGCCTTGATAAAATTATTAAAAATATCAATAATTTGTGTAAAATCATAACAAATGATTTGGAAAGAATTGGGAGGAAAAATTCCATATGGGAAAGGATAAACATATATTTTTATCAAAATGAACTAGTTATGAACTAGAAAAATAATTCTTTTATTTTTAGAAATAAATAAATTGGATTTGAAATGGTTTTAAAATAACTAGAATTTCGATATATGAATTGGAATGGATCGGAATAGAAATTATCTTCGAAATATTTCGATATTGGATTCTGTGATTATACGGATATTGTGGAGGAATTTGGAAGATATATATATCGTCATTCCAATACGATATTTGTTGATTTCAGAATTTGATATTGAAAATAAGCCGATATATTTTCTATTCAAAGTCCTGTATTTAATATCAAATTGGATTTTGGGTTTGTCGTGAATGGTATCTTTAATATTACTGTTCTTAAACCCAATGGAGTTAAGAAAATTAGAAACTGACTGGAGATTAGTTAAGTTGAATGGTTTCCTGGGTATTGATCTGATGTTGGTTTCGGCCTTCGGGGTTAATACTTAGGGAATTGTTCTCTTACTAATTTACGGTTAGAGACTGATGGGATTTTGGGTTTGTTGTGGACTGTGTTTTTAACGACATTCGTTCTTTAACTCGCTTTACAGTGAAATGTGATTTGGAATTTATAAATCTTTTTATTAAGATTTAACGGGAACTTTCCAAAGTAAAGTTTTCCAATTTAATATATTAAATTGGAATTGAAGGGAATTCGATTTAATAATAATCAAAATGAAATTTTGTGGAGGAAGACTATTAATACATATGGAATTTAAAAGGCTTTGCCGTTATTCCATTTATTTTATTGTTCGGATATGGAAATTGATATCGATTATAAATTTATTTATTTTTCCGTGAAGATTCCATAATTAATGGAATGTGATTTGGGTTTATCGTGAACGGTGTTTTAAAATAACACTTGTACTTTAACCCGATTAACAATGGAATGACATTTTGGGTTGTCGTGAGTGGTATCTTTAATAATACTGTTCTTAGACCCAATGGAGTTAAGATAATCAGAAACTAACTGGAGATTAGTTAAGTTGAATGGTTTCCTGGGTATTGGTCTGATGTTTGTTTCGGCCTTCCGGGTTAATACTTAGGGAATTGTTCACTTGCTAATTTACTGTTAGAGGCTGATGGAATGAAATGTGATTTTGGGTTTATCGTGAACCGTGTTTTGAATGACATTGGTTCTTTAACCCAGTTAAAGACAGGATATGATTTTCCAAGTTAAATAATCATTAATATTGATTTTTGGGAAGATTAAAACAAAGTGGAGTCTTAATGAATCTTTAATTTGATTGAAATGATCGAGAATGGAGTATCACTAGTTTTTCTCCAAGCGATAGTTAAATCTTTGATTAGATTTGAACATGAAATGGTAATTAATTTTACCGATAACAGCGTGGTGTTAAATATGGAGTATTATCAGTTTTTCTCCATGAGATGAATAGGTTGAGATTGGGAAATTGAATAAATGATTACTTCGGTGTGGTTCACTAATCCCGACTAGTTTGGAAAACCGTAATACGGTTTGAATTGACATCTAAAGGAAGATTAAAGAATAAATTTTAAAGAATTTATCTTTGATCAAATTAATGGGAACCTTTCCCAAAGTATGTGGATATTTTAATAAAAGAGTGTTTAGAATTGGAATGAGGCGTATATTGTGTTTTATAACACTTGTTTATTATATATGTGAGTTATTCGGAAAGGCCGGGTTTATACCCATTCTGAATAACTGATTCGACGATATGTCGACGATGAAGATGGTGGTTGAAGACCGGAGGTCTTCACATCGTTTGGATGATTACTGATGTCTTGTTTGGGTTGTACACCCAAGACAAGGTAATAAGTGGTGATCGTCCAGACGTACTTGGAGATCGACGGATATGCGAGAACCTCTCTCCTGTATTAGACATACGGAAGCGGAATAAGGTGCCTCCGGTTTCGTTCAGACCCAGAACGAACTTGTAAATGGATTATGTGTCTGACATTGGATTTTATTCTGTGTTAATTGATTTCTATTAAATATATATCTGTTTGGCGGTGGAGAATTTATTCTCTTGCTTAACGCCCTTCTTTGAGATGTACGAGCTCATAGGTTATATATCGATAGATATTACTCGCCTGGCATGAATTGCCTGTATGGCATACTGAGATGCAGTGATCAAGGCTTTTGTTGAAAAGTAGAGTCTTGTGGTTGATGATCAAAGCACGACTTTAATACAACGTAGCTTTGTGTATGGCGTTAATTCGTGAGCCTCACACCTTGGTATGAGTCAAAAACGGATCGTGACTGCAGGGAGTGCACGACGTTTCTTTCTAGCTATGGGTGGTGTCAGCGTTTTACAAGCCCTGACATTTATATTCTTTTACCTATGTGGTTGTTGGATTGCGAGGCGCCTCGGATATATCGGTCTCTTCGTAGCCGATGGATATAGGTCTGATAGGATCGGGAAACGTGTGTTCACGAATAATCAATCCTCAAATGTAAGGGAGGACCGGCCCTGAAGATCCAAGGGTTCACTACGGGGGATCCTGAGGCATTTGCTAGAGTGTCTCGAAGCGGTGAGGAGTCATCCCTGGCCTTGACTCATGACGGAAATCCAATTTACAAAACGTTACATTTCGGTTTTATTTGTAGTGCCTACATTTGAAGTTGTTTTCATACACTTTATACTATAATAGAATCAAAATGATTTGTTTTAAAACATACTAAGCATGTTTGGCTATTATAAGGTAAAACTCTATCCTCCAGCTTGCGTTGCATTGTGTGATGGGACATGAGTCTTATAATAGCTTCATTTTTCCAAAAAGCATTGCGCTGTTTATTCTATGCACTAGTATTCTTAGGAGGAAACCCATTCCGTGTTATACGGCGTGGTCCCTTGAATTACTCTCTTTTAAAGTAAAGTTTTAAATAACTGTTTTAGTTCTCACACCAATCACATGACTGGCCTGGAGTTTATTATTTTATCCTAAACTCCGGGTGCCACTATTTTCCACACGGGCAGCTAGTAGTTTTGGTTTTGCATATTTATATTCACAGGATCCTGTTTTACAGCTGGAATGATATTCGGAAAGCTCTGTATCCGTGTATAACTTTCAATTGTGTTTTGTATTGTTTTTCCGCTGCTATGTATTTAAATGTAATTTAAATCTCTGATATTTATCAAATGTATGTTATTCATTCATACTCTGTTATATTCTTATATTATGATGGAATTGTTGTAATAAGCAATGAAATGTTCTTCTGTTTGTGTTCAGATTCATCTTGTCCTCAAAGCAATTCATTCTTTCCTTTACGGGGAAGTTCGGGTCGCCACATCTAGGGCTGAGGTGGCAGTCGGTTTCAGAGGGCTTTGCAGCTATAAATATGTGGCTATTTCACATATTTTCTTCATTAGAAGTCATGGAGGTCATATGCCGCCGGAATGCAAACTGAACCGTTTTCTACAACTACATACTTTGCAAATCAAATTCAGAATTCAAGATCCATTCTCTCTATTCTCTAAACCTAACGCTGTGAGTTCTAATTTCTTTTAGGTTTAGTTAAATTAAAGTAAACTATGAAAGACTGTGATTTGGATATGTGTAAACCATGAATCTATGCTATTATCATATCTGATACTATGTCATGATAGATCTATTTCTTTAGATTCAATGCAATTGTGATTATTCTGCTATGTCATGATAGATCTATTTCTTTAGATCCAGTTCAATTGTGAATATTCTACTATAATATAATTGTGGATCTTGGTTTGTAACTATATTGTGGTGAACATAAATCTGTTAATTTGGATAGTTATGTCATTGGGTAGATCTGATCATATATGTAAATCATGAACATATGCCACATTGAATTTGTTAGGATTGGATCTAAATTTTTATCTAAATTGTAACTTCTATGGCATGCTATTATGTGGATTTGTGTAGATTTATTTCTAAACTAGTAGATCTAATTTATGTGGACATTGAAACTGTTAGTGAGATCTAGATTATCACCTTGTGTTATCATGTTAGATCTATTCTATGTGATCTATTTTAACCTCTAGATCTAGATCATGTGATCCAATCTATCACCATGTGTTATTATGTTAGATCTAAACAAATGGGATATCTAAACTGCTGATTTAGATCTTACTGTGCTTATTGAGACATCATGTTATGTTCACTAGTTTTATGTTCATCTTGTTATGATAATAATTACATGTCCATGCCAGTATGTATGTTCACATTATCATGCTAAGTTTAGGTTTATGCCAAGATGATCACTTTTGTTACATTCCTATTGTTTTTCCCTATTATCGTTTATGACTAGGCTATTGTCTAGCCTAGGCATACTGCCAATTTTGTGAGGGCACTAGTTAAGGAATGGGGGGGGGGGAAGGGTTAATATTGGCATAATTTGAATATGAACATTTTTGGACATGTAATTCAAATTATTGGGTAAGATAGGTATAGACACCTATAAAAGGAAAGGATTAATTAATTGGTAAATTAATTAAAAATGGAATGTTTAGTAATTACAATTAGGAATTGCAATTGTACTTATGACACGAGGTTAGGTTGCATTACTGGTGGAAGTCTACCTGGACCCGACCGGCATATCCAGCAGCCACTAATGTTGAACCTAATATGGGAGTCTAAGTACATAAATAAGAATCGGGCTAAGATACGAGGTTAGGCCTAACTGTGGAATAAGATTGCCCGGACCCGACCGGAATATCCAGCATCCACACGTGATAGGCCTAATATGGGAGGTCTAGCCCATTATAAACCATAAATGGACATGGTAATGAATTGGAATACTTAACCAAATCTAATCCATAGGGATTGTATGATATACAACTGAAGTTAGGGTTAAGTAAAAATGATTGAATCAGCGGGAAGGTTAAGTAAATCTTGGGTAGGTAGGTAATATTAGTATATATTTATAGGCCCACAACTTAACCATTAAACAAGCATGCTTGGATCAGTGGTAGGTTAAGTAAATCTTGGATAGGTGGGTAATATTAGGATATATATAGGCCCACAAACTTAACTGTTAAATAAACATGCTTGAATCAGCGGGAGGGTTAAGTATTTCTTGGGTAGGTGGGTAATATTAGTATATATAGGCCCACAAACTTAACCCGATAAGGTTATGTAATTAAATACACCTAATGGTATACATAATTGGTGGAAATAATAAAGTTATGTAATTAAATACACCTTTTTGGGTAAACATAACTTGTAGAAATGACAGTGTTATGTATTAAAGGCACCTATGTTGGAAGATTGGGGGTTGTGTATTAAAGACACCCGTAAGTAAGCGTAACTGATAGAAAGATTGGAATTATGTAATTAAAGACACCCTTTAGGGTAAGCATAACTGGTAGAAATAAATAAAGTTATGTAGTTAAAGACACCTTGTGGTACACATAACCAGGGGAAAAAATATAATAAAGTTATGTAATTAAAGACACCCTTTTAGGGTAAGCATAACTGACATAGGGCTATGTAATTAACACTACACCATATCTGGAATTTCGCAACACCTATAGGCGGAGCATTTGCAACGGCTTTGAGCCGTTGCTAATTTGTAACGGCTTAAGGCCGTTGCCAAGCCTATCAGAGCTCTTACTTCCCTTGTTCTCTCTTTCGCAACGGCTTTAATCCGTTCTATCCTAATACTAATTTCCTACCCCCCTGTTCCCAAGGCGGTACACTATATTCTAATTTCCTACCCCCCCTTCCCCTTCAAAAAAGAGGAAAAAAAGAAAAGCAAACCCTACGCTCCAGATTCAATCAGATTCACACAGCTGAAAAAAGATTTTCAATTCGATCCAGAATCCGATCCAGCAAAGATTTTCACTTTGATTCCAACTCGAAGATTCAGGAAGCAGTTTAGATTAAACACTTCAATCTCGATCGACTCAAGGCATGCAGTCAGTTCATTGTAGGGTTTAATCGATTGGCTTTAAATTGAAATTCGAATTCTGATCTACGGTTATAATGTTCGAATTCTTGATTAATCGATACTAATTCATTGTAGAGTTTAATCGATTTGCTTTAAATTGGTGTCATTTTACTCTAAATTAGGCTGTTTATTGTGATACATGTTATTATCAAAAAGAATAGAAGAACTTAGTTGAGAGGATAGAAGATTTTAGGATAAATTATCATTACCTTAATTATTTTAAGATTCATCATTAATTTTGTTTAGAATATTTTGCGTAATACCAGTTTATAACACCATGTTGTTTTATTAAGAATTGAGTGCAATTAGCAAAGTAAATCATAGTGACCTAGTCGGTTGGGTTAGACAGTACATGGGATGTCACATTGTTTAGATAATAGGCTTTGTTTAGTCCATATCCATTCAATTCTCTTATAGGTATGACACCGAGACAACTGTTCTCAGTCCAAGCAAACCCGTCAACATCCCTATTTGCATTCAAACATGTCTTTGTCTTTAACGTGTTGATAAACAAGGATCAAATAAAGGTCCTGCGGGTACCACACGGGGGAAATTCCATACCCATGTTAAAACCCTTACCAGTTTACAGAGTATTATATTCAGTCATCTGATCATCATATATAGTAAAAGATGCGCACTCAACATATACATGTACTCTTGGTTATTGAACCTGCCAGTAGTGTAATTGGGTGGTGATTAAACTAGAATATACAAATTTGGTTATAGTAAAAGTTAGTTAATTAGCACATACATTTTGATTTCCTTCCGTATATATATTTTGCTCTGCTATGCTACTAATCTTTCTAATATTCTGGTATTCGTGTGTTAGCATTTAGTTTCATCTCACTGTAAATAAGATTTTGTGTCTTTAATTCATTAATGAATCATACCGTAGAATTTGTTGATATATTTAAAATGATATAAACTGAACTCTTAAGTGAATATCAGCACCCTTCTTTTTCAATGAAATTTCAGTTGAATTTTGCCAAAGCCCGACTAAATTCTCTGCTTGAGATATCTTTGTTTTGTTCAGTTGTCTACTACTGGTGCTAACGGTGTTTATTTGTACTAACATGAACAATCGTGTACCATGAGGCCGACTTCATTCGCCCAACCAGGTTGTTGTTTTCCTTAAGTTTCTAAATCAAAGTCCACCGGCCATCTAATACAAAATTCAAAACTAGCGTTCACTTTCATATAATACAGTCCACACCTGATCATTGAGCATATAGTTTGAGTTTGCGATCCCTTGCCGTGTTTGAATCTCAATTATTTCACATCCTGCTGATTTATTCTTAACATACGATAAAGGCTATGATTGAAAAGTTTGACTTCGGTCACAAGATTTTCAATGTTTGGAATGCAATATTGGAAGTTGCTGATGCAGAGCTGTCTTTTCTTCTTTTTCTTCTCTTTTTTATTTTTTCTTTTTCTTTTTTTTCTTTTTTTTTTGTTTTTAAAAATCATTTACGTATTTTCAGAAATTAATTTCTTATTATCTTGTAAATGGAAATTTCCTTTGCTATTTATACAATTTGTATTAAGGATTGAACATTGCATTTGCATATGTTCTTATTTTTAATTCAATGAATATGTGTATATCCTTGTCATCTTACGTACATAGCTTCTTATTAAAATGCTGGATCATGTATATACAGTCTCATAACTATTAACTATAATAGAATATATGCTATTACACCTAACAGAATACATATTCTTTTTTTTCTCCATTTAGATGATAATTTTTCACAAGATCAATATAAGAGATTAGTGTCCTAATTAAAAATGCATATGGAGCTTGATAGCTTGTCTTGTTACCTGTATCAATCAACTTTTTCATACAAAGGTACAAAAGATTTGTGTCATGTGTTTGACAAAGAGATCAAAAGATGGTTCATATTTGTGTATCTTCACTTAGTTTCATTTATCGGATGTATGTACACATGCACTGTTCTTCGTTGGTTGTCCTGCCTCATGGATTGTTGCACAGTAGGTATATCTAAAATGATATTTCATTAAGCCTATGAAAAACTAGGATTTAATATGCGTGTCATTCTTTATAACTAAGGGACATGCAATTCTTGTCCCTTTGTGATCAATAAATCAGGCAGCAGACATAGAAATGAGTAGGTATTTGCTGAGATGTTACACTCAGTTCATTATGGTTGGATTTTTCATATAATTAAAACCATACAAGGATGTTCAACTCCTGAAAACTTAACAACCTTTGATTTTTGAACAAAGGCACATGATGTGTTGCATCTTTTCTTTATATATTCGAAATGCGTGAACAATTGGGATCTATCGTACCATTTTCATCTTTAGGTCTGAATCCAAGTTGTACATATATGTAAGTGTCATGTATTATCAAAGTTAATTAGTGGTATTTCATGTACAGTTGATTCAGAGCTGCCTAGAATTTTGGTGATCATGTCTCCAATTTGCAACCTAATTGTATTAAGTTATGATTAACAAGTTTGGTTGCGAGTGATCAGCTGAAATTTTTGACGTAAATGCAGCATCTACAATGGAACTTTTAGAATGCATTCTTTATTAAATCGAAAAAAGCAAGCAAAAAGGGTTGAAAAGGGGTAATCCACAAAAGAGGAATGCGTTTTTTACGAAAATTGCAACATAAAAAAATATTATTTATATTATTATTGTATTTGTATTAATTATTTGTAAATAAAATAGATATATACGTAACACAAAATATAGATTATATAATACGAAATATATAGTCACTACAAAAATAAGTTATATTTAAGACAAAAATTAGGGACAAGTTAAAATTTTATATACAAAGTACGTTTAGTTCGATTAAATGTTGAAAATATACGTATATGTGTTTAAATTCATATACGTACAATTAGGGATTGAAGAGCACCAACCGTAATATTTTACATTTATATTTATAAAGCCTTAGAGAGTTTTTTCGGCCCCATCTGATAAGTATTATATATGATCGTTATGTGAATGTTCGTTTTATTAACAGAACGGACATTTATATTCATCATATACAATATTTGTTGGATTTGTCCTTTGTATTGGACAAGTTACGAACACAATAATGAAATTAAATCTCGTAAATCATTTCATTTTAAACGGTTCTCAAAATTTCGAAAGCACTTTCTTTGTGTTCCCTGTGTACACGCAGTTGTGTACTGACCAGGGAACTAAAGCGAAGTGCTGCCGAAATTTTGTTGAATCGTTTAAATTGAAAATATTTACGTGATTTAATTACGTTATTGTATTTGTAATGGGAGGTAGGATGACCCACCAACAAAGTGTAAATGATCCATATACCATCAGAATCTTTGGAATCCACTGTTCCCTCTTGTAGTATTGGTATAAAATTTAGAATGTATCCAAAGCTCTAAAATGTAGCGGAAAGCCATGGCATATTACTGAAATGACATGAACTTATTAATCACCACAAATTAGATTTTTAATTTAATAAATTTTAGCTCCAAAGATTTGTTCAAAGTAGGGAAGGCTAACATAAAGTAGCAAGCCAGTTCTATTTAATTGCTTGGTCAAAGAAAAATAATCCATGGCCCTGACAGACAGTGGATGAAAGAATCCAATCGTAGAAGTTCATGAGTTTATTAATTTCGTTGAAAAAAATGGTGGTAATAAGGAAATCTATTCTTGTCCTTGCGCTAAATGTCAGAATATGACGAAAAAGATGAATTTAGAGGACATTCATTTTCATTTGGTTAGACATGGAATTGATCAAACGTAAACCATTTGGCATTTTCATGGAGAAGAATTGACGGGAAAGGAAAAACAACCCATCAGTCAAGCCATGCATGTCGATGATGGCAAATATCCCAGAATGGAAGATTTAATCAATGATGCCGAAAAATTTCATAATTTTCAATGGACAAGTCAATTCGACGATAATGTTGACGAACCGCCTATCATTGATGTTGACTGGCAGACCGATCAAAGTAAGAAGTATAAATCACTTTTTGATAGTGCAAAAGAGCCATTATATCCTTCATGACCAAAAGGGATAACAAAATTGTACGCCATTGTAAAGCTGAATGGTTTGAAAACGCAATACGGTTTCATAATGGTGTGACCGCACTCCTCGAATTTATAAATGAGTTAATTCCCGAAGGTAATAGACTACCAACAAAATATTCGGACATGAAGAAGATAATTAAATTAGTTGGGATGGATTATAAATCTTATGATGCTTGCATTAATGACTGCATGTTATATTGGAAAGATGACGCAAACAGACTTTCTTGTAGAATTTGCAACCAACCAAGATATAAGACGACATTTAGTGAAGAAAAAAGAGCCACCAAGGTAGCACAAAAGATTTTGAGACATTTTCCTTTAATTTCCAGATTGAGGAGACTTTATACAATACCATGGATAGCAGAAGCTATGACATGGCATAGTCGTGCAAAATCAGATCCAGCTGTAATGCGTCACCCATGCGACACTTCGCAGTGGCGAACTGTAGAAACTTTTGATAAAACATTTTCCGTTGAACCACAAAATGTTACGCTGGAAATAACAACGGATGGTTTCAATCCACATGCATCTCTAGGTGCCCGCTACAGTTGTTGGCCAGTAATTGTCGTACCATATAATTTTCCTCCATCAATGTGCATGAAAAGAGAGTTTTCAATGTTGACACTGTTGATTGCTGGACCAAAACAACAAGGGAAGGATATTGACGTTTTTCTGCAACCGTTGATATACGAATTAAAGCAGCTATGGGAAGGAGTAATGGATTTTGACTCGTTTAACAAAAATGAGTTCACAATGAGAGCTAGGGTGTTGTGGGCAATTCACGATCTTCCTGCATTGGGGACATTATCGGGGTGTACAACTCATGGCTACTTTGCGTGTCCTACATGTGGAGAAGAAACTTGTTCTTATTATCTTCCTGCTAGTAAAAAGATGTATTACATGGATCATCGAAGATTCCTTCCTTCCAAACACAAGTTTCGTGATGAAAAATCAAATTTTAATAATAAACTAGAGCACCATCGTCCGCCAAGGTCACTGAATGGTTATCAAGTTGAAGAGAAGGTATCTAATATAAAGATGAAAGTTGGTAAAGACAAACCTGAAATTGGTCGAAAACGAAAAAAGAAAGTCAAAGAAGAAGAAAATGAAAATATTCGTGCACGGTACAGGAGGTCCATCCTTTTTGATTTGCCGTATTGAAAAGCAAATTTGATTCGACACAATATTGATGTTATGCATATAGAAAAGAATGTCACTGAACATCTCATTAGCACAATTTTAGGTCATAAAGACAAGTCAAAGGATGGCTTCAATGCACGGAAGGATTTGAAAAACATGGGTATAAAACAAAAATTGTGGGTGATGGAAGATCCCGAAACAAATAAAACAACTATGCCAAAAGCTAATTTCATCTTAAACAAGGAAGAAAAGTTACGGTTTTCCACCATTTTGAGAGACTTGAAAGTACCTAACAAATTCTCTTCGAACTTCCATAATAATGTGATCATCAATCCTCCTGAACTGACAAATATGAAATCGCATGATTATCACGTCATAATGCAACTATTACTTCCTGTAATGCTTCAACATTGTTATTCACAACAAAAGGATCTACGTAATGCTATACATCGCATGAGTCTATTCTTTTACATTTTATGTTCAAAGGTGATAAATAGGGAACATCTATTAAAAGCAAAGGCTAGTTTGGTAGAAGCCATGTGTGTGCTTGAGAAACATTTTCCACCTGCATTTTTTGATATCAGTATCCATCTTATGGTCCATTTGGCAGATAAAGCATTGACTTGCGGTCCTGTTAGATACAGATGGATGTATCCTTTTGAACGGTAAATTTCTAATTTCACTTTTATTCACCATCGTTCGTTTTAAACAACTATTGATTATTTAGAATTCATATCTTTCATAGGTTGAAGAAAACATATAAAGGATATGTTCGCAACAAAAGATATATTGAAGGGTGTATTGCGGAAGGATACATAGTTCAAGAATCTAGTCTTTATTGCATGGAGTATATGACGAAAGGAGGCGACGGCACTCATAAACATACCCATGAGTTGTTTTTAGACGACGATGACGAGTTTGCTAGTAAGATGCCTTTAGATAATGGCAAAGATATAACCTTAACCCAAGTGCAGTATGAACAAGTTCGTAGATGGGTTCTTAATAAGTAGTATGGGTTGGAAGAATGGGAGAAGTAAGTTTAAGAATTTGTCTTGAATTTCCATTAGCGTAAATCAATCAGTTTACTTATATGTTTTAAAATTTATGTTGTAGGAGGTATGAAATCTATGTGAAAAATACTAAATCACAATCTCGTGTTGGAGTTATTCCTAAAGAAACTTGTCAAAGTTTCACTCTATGGTTACGCGACGAGGTAAACATAACATCGTATTAAATATTTCACGTGCATTTAACTGATCTTACTCTTTCATGACCATACTTCCTACATATTATTTTTTGTTTGTTGGCGAGGATTGACGATGTTGATCCAACTCTTTGACGGCTGGTGAATGGGCCGATGTTCAAGGCACGCAATTATGTGAAGTACCAAGCAAACGGATTCAGATTTTCACCGAGAAGTTACGAAGAGCGGTTGCTAACACAAGACAGTGGTGTATGTATGACAGCAATTACCAAATTAGAGCGAGTGGGAAGGACAAAAATTATAAGGAAGCAGAAACCAAGTATTACGGAGTTGTTCAACAAATAATTGAGTTGGATTACATTGACTTTGAACAAACGGTTTTCTATTATGATTGGGTAAAGGTTGAAGATAAGGTCAATGGTTGCAAGATAGACCCTATTTCAAACTTGATCACGGTTAACTTAGGTAAATTGAAGAGTAAAGATAGAGTGAACGATGAGCCGTTTATTCTTGCATCGGAAGCGACTCAAGTTTTCTACTCGAAAGATTTAAAAAATGAAGGATGGTTTGTGGTTTTACACACACCAAAACGGTTGACTAGTAATGTGGATGACATTGAGTCTCCTACTATCTACCAATCGGCTTTTGAAGATAATGAGAAGTTAGAAGAGCTTACCAACTTGGTTTGTTGATATTAATGCATTTCTTACTGGAATTAAGTGGAAGCATTTCTTTGATGTATGAAATGACTAGAAATTGTGTGTAAAAAAATATTGAATTCTACTTGCTATTTTGCACTTGAATTGTTAATTTTCATTTGCTATTTTTCACTTATGCGTAATAGGGGCATTAGTAATTGATAAGTTTCTGTTTATAATTACGGTCTTGTGTATACGAGTAGTGAATTTTCTAGTTCAGCGTTCTGTTTTTTATATCTCCTGTGTCTTTTAGCACAGTGGTTAATGTGTGGTGTGGCTTTACGGGAGGTCGGAGGTTCGAGTTTCGGGGTTGTCACAGCTACCTACACCTAAAAATAATGATTTAATACTGTCTTACTTGACTTAGATGGTTCATACATGGGCATTTCGAACATCGTTAACGATACATACATGAGCGTCAACAAAGGTATATATGCTTCTATATGCAAATATATATGTGTGTGTAATGATACCGTGTAAATGTAGGTCAGTGTTGCTCCATTCATATAATAATCTATGACGAAGAAAACACCCTTCTAATTTGTGGTTTGAAAACTGAAAATATCATACATGTAGCCTCGATATATATTATGCCTTTCTTATTTGTGTGCATTGAACCGTAACATAACTTTTAATATCCTGAATTGGTGCCACTTTTGTGCCATCCCTGGCCTTGGTAAATCAGGACTGTCACTTGCCTTCGACTATAACTTGTGTGAACCTGTTTGCATTTATTTTGGCTTCATAAATTAACATACTGTACAAGAAAAAGTGCCATGCATATTTTTCTCTTAGTTGTAACTACTATTCTATATAAGTGTCTGTCCCATTTTGGTTTATATGCTTCCATGCTACCTAGTTGTTTCATGCCATTCATGGTTTAACATATTTATTTATAAATTTAGATGTATTGGAACCTTGCTGCATGCCATTAGGTAGTTAAGATATTCCTCGTCTCCTCTATAGTGGCAGCCTAGTTTAATTGCTGGCTTTGTAGCAAATTTATTGAAATGTTTAACTTAGAAAATAACCCCTTCTGCTTTGGTTAATCATTATTCTTTGGTCATGCTGTAAATGTGTAAAGGTTGTGGGTAAAAAATGTTTAAATAAGATTAACCATTTCAGGTGCTCAAGTTTGTATCTGGCCTGGAGCAGATAGGTGGAAGTACTCTGAAATTTTGGGTGAAAGCATTGTGCTTAGAAAGAGAACTGAAATTTCTTGTGCGGTAAGCATTGTGCTAATTTTCTTACGATAATAATACCATGTACCAATTACATTTACTGCTTAGCGATAGGATCCTGGTAAATACCAACCCTTTGCTCCCGTTAATAACCTTAGTTTAATTTCGATTTAAAATAAAAACTTTATGGGTTCATGAGTGGCCAAATTTTTAGTATCTGTAAGTATGATTTCTAGTAAGGTTTTGTATATTACTAAATATAGCATTAAGTATGCATGACTTCCCCAAATATATGAAGTGTTTTATGTAAATAAGTGCATCTTAATTAACCCAGTATAAAAATTTCACATTCAAATTTAAGAATTCCTAGTGTGAGAGAAGAAGTCTGGTTTTGATATATGTTTTAATATTTGAGGCATATCTTAGGCTAGGACCTTGTGTATATAAACCTATTGTGTAAGTTATTAAAATAAGTGGGTTTTAAAACCAACAAATGATTTATACTATGTATGTATGTCTCAATGTAACATCTCCATATATTAGCACTACTCTTAATTTAAATCATTGGGTCCCAATGTAACATCTCCATATATGTATCTTTGTGTGTGTGTGGATATATCGGTAAAAATAAAAACAGAAAATCATAATCCAAGTTTTATCTTCCCGCGACTTCTCAAATACAAAAACTCATAATGTAATATTAAGCTATACATCTAAATGTTTATCTCAAAAGATCAAAATATGGTTCTAACTTCTGTAAATCTATGATAAGTAAAATTTAATTATTAACAAACAAATTGATCTAATTATATAATATGATACTTAATTCTAACTACTTCAAATCTTTATAACAACATTTTTTTGGGTATAAAGTTAATACATATGTTTGTCTTCATCGTATTGAAATACAATACATCTTTTATTGATTTTCAATACAGTATAACCGTATGCTTTAATGCTGCTTCCAAAGACATACATAGGACATACGGAAAATAGTGATTGAAAATAAACGTTCATAATTAAAATTCTAAGTCTAATAGATATTTCTATGGATGATTTTCTGATAACAAGATCAAACTTTTTTGTTTGGTTAAATCTAACTGTTGTTTAACTAAATCCAAATTTTAAAGCGCAATGCAATTTTGTGCAAAGTTTACTACATTTTGGATAAAAATAAAATTGTGTATAAAAACTTCTATGTAGATTCATTAAAAAACTTTCCAAAAATATATACATAAAATATGACTTTTTTTATATATAATCTAAATTAGATGATCATTATCTGAATTTTGATTTTACATTTTAATAGATAATTACTTAGACCCAAGATGATAACCATTCAAATTGGGCAATGACACAGAAAATTGTATTGATAGGGAAGCTCTGAGGGGCAATAGCCTCTGAAGTATATTCCCACATAAATCCAATTAGCTTGAATATCCCAAGTTAATTTTGGAAAGAAAATAGATTCAACAAGTTATTTAAAATCCTGTTGATAAGCATCAACAAATGCAATGCAATTAAGCAAGTTAAAAATCATCACATGAAAGAAAGAAAAAAAGACAATTGTTCATATTATGCTGTGAGTCTTGAAGATAGAACCGACTAATCGTCCAAACTTGAACATTTGAAGATAATTTTCCTAGCTGCACAACATTCATTTGATTAAGAAGTTGACTTCCAATTATCTTACTCTAGCATGTCTATTTTATTTTAGCCACTTATCTTCTTTTAACATGGTTAATGATGCCATTATGATTTGATCGTAGATACTTTAGACTACAATGTATAGCTGTAGCAGGTTGCAGGTGACCATTGGCATTATTAACCACTTATATTTAATAATAAAATTTACTAATACGTCTGCATAAAAATTATTCACGTACATGTCCTATTTTTTCATGTCCACCTGGTTAAGTTGTGTTATTATTCCATCCATGCCTGTAGCATTCTTTGCATGTGTCTCATACTCCTGGAAAGGATGCATGCCTCACATTTGCATACTAACTAACACATGCTGGAGACATTATTTAGTTATAGACATTTTATGTCTTTCCCTCCTGTCCTTTTGGGCCCAAGTTAATGCAGTAATTTGAAATTATGGGCATACAAGTACAAAGTATAACATGAACCTATCCTGTAGTATTTAGACATTTTAAACCATATTTATCTATGCACAGATCAGCACTTCAATTCATATATATTTATCATTGTGTATACTAACTATGCGTGGCTGGTTTTCATATTTACTTAAGTACTAGCTGATGTACTTACCTTTACATATTTAAACCAAGTATCCTTTCAAAGTTTTGGGAATAGTTAACAGGTCTTGCGCAAGGTGTGTAATCACTGCTTCCATATTTTGTATGGTTTAAAATGATTTTATATTAGTCAACTCTTGGTAATAATTAATAAGACACGCACTGTCATGGAAGTTGGAGTTATTTTTGATTTTATATATATCTTAGCTATACACAGTAATCAAAGGTATCCAACTTTTCATTTTGGGTCTAACTGCGGTAAGAATAATTGCTCTACTAATGATCGTAAAGTAGAAAGAAGAAAAAACGCACGATTTCTTTCTTTTTATAAACAGCAATTGGAACTTGTTATGTGACCGAAACCACTGTACATTTTCATGTGTGCAAATTTGTTTATCATGCCCTGGCTAAAATCTCATTTTATTTACTGCAAATCGATTGCACATATACAAGCTGATTTTTTTTAGACACTGTTATGTAAGTAAATTCCATCCTGATATGGCATACACCCTTTGCATGGTTACTGATCTATATTTTATTCCTTAGCTAGTGTAGTTGAAATGTCTAAGCACCACCTAAATACTCAGGGTCCCTTGTGCCTGTGCGTGCCATATTACACATGTTGGGTTGCATTCCTTGCATTTCATGGTACTGCGCCTTTGACTTTACCTAGCATTTCGTATTCATACATACCGCATACATACCGCATTGTGAGTATAGTTTACCTTCCACCTCATCATATTTACATAAGTACTGCACCTGATTCCTTGTTGTGTTGAAATGTGTGACTGTAGCATCCCCTTCTTGGTCTTGTCAACAGATTATCAAGTTAACTGTTGTGCTAACTCCTTATTTATATATATGCAGATTACCAATTGTTCGAATAAAGAATGCCAGAATCCCGAGAAGCTCCAATCCAGTCTATGCAATCATCAACAACACAACCCGAGAAGGTTGACATAAATGCATATGGAGCTCCTGTTTCAAAAAATGCGAGAAAAATAGGCAGCCACATTAGTAAACTCATGCGGATGCATGTGCCGATCTCGTACGAAAGCTGGGATAAAGTACCGCCAAAAATAAAAAATGATGTGTGGGTTGCATTATTGGTAAGTTTATTTATCACAATGTAAGTATTTTTTTAATTACAATGCCCTTTTTAGTAAATAATTTGTAATTTTTGCAGAAACGTTTTGAACTTGATGCAAATACAAAAGAATTTTATTTCAAAAAAATGTGTGAGTCTTTCAGGAGACATAAGAGTGAGCTGAGGACAAAATACTATGACAAATTCAACAATTACGATGAAAGGTTGAAAAACTGTCCACCCACTATTAGTCAAGACGACTGGGATGGATTTTAGAAAAATGAAGAGAAACCCGGTGTGAGCGAGCGAAGAGAGCTAGGCAAAAAAAAAAGATCAGGATATAGCTATGGCCACCACACCGGTCAAACAAGTCATGCTGTCATACAACATGATTTGGTATGTTTTTCAATTTCAGTACTTCTCTTGTGCATTTATATAAAATTTTGATTACTGATTTTGTCTTATAATATTTGCGTGTGCATATGCATTCATGCAACTGATTTTATCTTTCAATTTCAATACTGATTTTGATTACTAAAATATTATATATATATATATATATATATGTGTGTGTGTGTGTGTGTGTGTGTGTGTGTATTTCTGATTGTGTGACTTGTTGCATGAAGTATACGAATATTGAATCTAGATGATATGATTAGGAATCTAGATAGGCCTAAACATACGAGAGACTCCTTATGCTTACGTTTCCATATACTACTTGGACCCTATTTTAGTACCAAATCAAATGAATAAGTATGAGAGAATATAGATAACAAAGAAGTAGGTCGGCAGTGGCAATAGACTTTTCAACCTGATAGTCATAAGGCATTTGAAACAATAAAGAGACTTAATTTGATGTGATTAATAAGTTGAAGTACATGATGTATGATATAAAGTGAGGATAGGTTGTTGCTAAATATAACGAAATTCAATTCCAGTTATGAAGAATAGATTGAGAATTGTTTTGGCATCCCAAGATAACATGGGTGGGTTACTGACTTCAAATGTAGTCCACCTGAAAAAAATGTATAATCCAGAATCATAAAAATTGTAGTCAGCCACTACTGCATTTGGCCAAAAGTATAATGCATACCATATGATGTTTATTGGAATTTCACTTGAGTAAATGAATAATAAGTTACGGTACAAAATAGAAATGGTCCTACCTGATTTCGTGGTGCCGATATTTTCCTGAATGTAAATACATGTGACATATAAAAGGCTTCTTAGGATATTAAATCCATTTGTAAAAGTACCTGAACAGAAAGAATTGTCAAAAAGCTTTTGATCCATTTGCGGCTGAAATTATGGAAGTGTAATGACCCGCATTGGCAGAGGTATTATAATTAATTTATTTAATTATTGAAATAGTGATATAGTGAATTAAATGGTCGTGGAATTAAATAATGATGAATATTTAATTAAAATAATAAATTAAATAATATATAGTTCTAAAATAATCAGAATTGGCTGAAATAGGATATGGTGTGAACCGGATCATCTGTGATATTTCATTCAGCTTGGAATTGAATTTGAATAACGAATATATTCAATCGTCGACAGTTGAACGTATAGTTTATAATATAATTATAAACGAGCTCGAAATGGCGCTGCAGTTCGCTATTTGGCTATTTGAACTTCAACCGAATGTACAAGGTTCGTTTTAAATCGGATTTCCGTGAAACAAGAAATGTATGGAGCTGGTGGAGTATATCTTTCTAGTGGAAGAGAAAAATTGGGATTTCGTCGTGTAGATTTTGATTTATGTCCAAATAAAATTTTAGAAAAGTCGGTGTGGAATTCCTTTATAATTTATAAAGGAATTATTTATATTTTAAAAAGGAATTTCAATATAAATCGAATATCGGGTTGACCCAGAAGTGAATATCGAGTTAGAAATCCATATAGGAATATTCTGAAGCTGTACGGTATTCCATGTGAATATAGACGTTAATATTTAATTTTAAATATTTAATTCAATTATATTTAAATATATTTATATATTTAAATAGGCTATTTAGAGCTTTAAAAATAGCCACTTTTGCAAACGAAGTCGGAATGCGACGAAACTAGTTTTGTTGGATCCGTAATGTCAAATAGTTGTTAGATTTCCAGTTTCGTGATTTTTAGAGTCACTGTGTGGCCGTACGGATTTTTAGAGTGAGAAACAGTCAGTATTTTGTCAGTTAAAAATACGCTGTGTGAGCATACAAAGTCGGAATTCGACGAAACCAGATTCGTTGGGACCGTAATGTCGAACTCTAGCTGCATGACCATTTTCATGATTTTTGGGTATTGTATGTGATCATAGGAATTTTTAAGGATGAATACAATCAGCGTTTGCTTAAAAATAAATATAAAAAGCAATTTAAAAATTTATATAAAAATCCTATATAATACCTTAAACATTCCTAACCTAATTTCATTCTTCATTCGGTCAAAATAAAGTAGCCGCCACTTATCTTTTCCAGAAAACAATATTCGTGAGAAAGAAAAATTGGGATCAATTCGAATAAAATGTTATAATTCAAAGCATATATATATTTGAAATCGGTATTCGATTCTCCTCATTGCAGTATGGATCTTGCAAGGCTCGACTGCGTGTTTCAGATGTTCGAAAGTAAGCCGACGACTTAGGGTTGGGTTTCGATCCAAGTACACAAGGTTTTAGCTCAATTAGATATTAGTTTTGTGATTAGAAGGTGAAATAGCATCTGTTGAGGGAAAATAGGGGAGTTCGACGCACCTTTTTGTCGTGCGATGTACTACAGCAGGCTCGACGTCGAGCTGCTGAAATGAGGTGCGAGCTAAAAATCGAGGATATGAGGTGGTGTAGTTCGGGAAGGGGAGCTCATTGGCGAAGGGGGTTTTGAAATTAATGAAGGAATGAAGGAGCGAGGGGAGATCAAAGAATTAAAAAGGGACGAGGAAGTTTTCTGGAGCTCGCATCTGAATTCGGGGAAGAAGGTTGGTGGACGGGTCGGTGTATTTCAAAATGGGCTGAGGAAGTTTAAGGTTAAGGCCCAATTGAATTTCTAGTTTTAGTTTTTATATATTTAAATAGTATACAATCTTGTAAATTAAATATCTCGTTCGTATATGGTCAGAATTTCGAACGGTCAGATCCGTTGGGATCGTATGGACGAACACTACACGATAGAACAGACTGGAAGTCCATCAGTGCTAGTTACAATTTATGGCGAAATAAATTGTCTGATCAGAATCAACTAACCCAAATCGTTATATAACGGTTAACGCGTAATGTGAGTAAATCTCACTAACTCTGAACAGTTTATAATTTCCTGTTGTATTTTTAGAACTGTTAAATATTGGCTGATTGACTGTGTGTTGGCTGTTTGATTGAACTGCTAGTCAGTTAGTTGAATTTCTATATTGATTCTGTTTAACAGAATATATCATATGGAACTAAAAGTGGTGTTATCTGTATTTTTTAACATCTGTGATGCAGGGAAACAGGTTGGAGGAATCCAACTGGGTTCCTCAATATTTATTTTACTGTGATTCATATGTTGTGATATATGATGTGTTATATAATCTGTTATGGATTATGTGTGTTAGAATGATGTTGATCATTGTTATTCGATATTTTAAATATCATAAAAGACCCTGGGATGTAAAAAGAATTATTTCAATGTATATTGAAATAAAAAAGGATTTTATAAAGTCAATAGATTTTATAAAAAGAAAATATTTCGAAAGTAAATAAAAGGTGAAATGTTTATAAAACGAATATAGTTTTATAAAAAGGAAAAATGTTGATAAAACGAATAGAATTAAAAAAAGGGAAATCATTTTAAAGTGAAGAACCGTTACTAAAAGTAAATCTTTATAAATGAATAGTTTAATCGAGTTAAAAGGAGTTAATCGATGTTAGTTTAATCGATTAGAGTTAAAGTAAAAGGAGTTAATCGATGTTAGTTTAATCGATTAGAGTTAAAGTAAAAGGAGTTATCGACGTTAGTTTAATTGAGTTAAAAGGAGTTAATCGATGTTAGTTTAATCCAGTTAAAAGGAGTTAATCGATGTTAGTTTAATCGAGTTAAAAGGAGTTAATCGATGTTAGTTTAATCGATTAGAGTTAAAGCAAATGAGTTAATTGAATATAGTTTATTCGAATAGATATTAAAAGGAGTTAATCAAATATATAGTTTATTCGAATAGAATAAAGGAGTTAATCGAAAATAGTTTATTCGAATAGAAATTAAAAGGAGTTAATCGAATATATAGTTATTCGAATAGAAAGTAAAAGGAGTTAATCGAATATAGTTTATTCGAATAGAGTAAAGGAGTTAATCGATTATATAGTTTATTCGAATAGAAAGTAAAAGGAGTTAATCGAATATAGTTTATTCGAATAGAATAAAGGAGTTAATCGAATATATAGTTTATTCAAATAGAATTAAAAGAGTTATCGAATATAGTTTACTCGATAGGAGTTAAGTGAATAGAGTTAGAGTTAAATCAAAAGAGTTAAGTGAATAGAATAAATTGAATAGAGTTATCGAATATACCTTATCGAAGGAAAGAATTATCGAATAGAAAAGATTTGAAAGAGAGTTACGTAAGGAAGTTTGTTAAAGAATTAGAAGGGTGAACTTTGTCTATTTCAAATTTAGAAACATTGTTCAGTTAAGGTCTGAGAGGTAGTATTACCCCAACTTGATTGACTTCATTTTTAACTAAGGAATGGTTAAGGTTCGATAGTAAAGGATGGTTAAGTGAATTTAGTAATTAAAGGAAATGGTTCGAGTTGACATCGCGATGGTTTGTTTAAACATCTGTCTAAGTCCAATGAAGAAGCTTTGGAAATGTTTTCCAAATAAGAAACCAGAAATGTTTTCTAATAAAGAAAACAAGAAATGGAAATGTTTTCCATTGTTAATAACGTATATTTTCCAAATTTAGAAAATAAGAAATATTGAATATAGGGAAACAGGAGATAAGTAAATTAATGAAATAAAGAGATAAATGTTGAATGATGTTTGATCGATATAAATTTCCATTTGGAAATAATATCGTTGTTTGCACACCTGTTTTCTTCGATAGTTAAATCACAGACTATCGAAGTTTTGACCATTTTAACGTTGTTAATACGGAGAGACCGGTTGGATTATTATCCAGAGAACCACTCTGTATTGGCATAAGCGTTGCAAATCATATATGCAAAAGGAAATTGAAGACGGAGTTATGCAAGGGCTATCCTGTTTACAGAATAGTGCCTTCGGTTCATCCTGTTCCTGGGTGACTTGTATGGATGAATGTCTGACAGAGTATGTTCAGACAATCACGTATATTGATTTCTCCAACCGTACCAAGAGTGGAAGCGAAGAAGGAAACTTCTTTTAGCTAACACATAATGTATGGTTGAGGACGTCAATCGGTGATTTGATGGATTTGACGATGTGGCATTTAAAGTGAATCTGGTGTGATGATAATGCGTAGCTTCTAGCCTCATCAACCGGTAAATGACAGAAATCGGGCAGGCAGCATGGCTAAGTCGGTCGCACCGAAGTAGGGTGTATAATCACCTGATCTAGAGTTTCATTTACTTCTAAAAATCTATTGTTGATGCTGTCCCATTCGGGAAACGGTTGCTGATCCCAACCGTTGGTGATATACATTCGATACACTCAAGCGAAATGAGTGGTCGGTCATGTGTGGCCGGGTTGCAAGATGTTCTTGTTGAACCCAGTGTATTCCTTTCTAGAGGTACACTAGCGAAAGGTGGTTCCATACCTTGTCATAGTTGGAAATCCATTACCCAATACGTGCTTGCGGTTTTGATTGTATACTATATATGTAGAACGTGAGATGAAAGTGTTTCTGCTAGATGATTATTATATTGTGGTTGATAGACATTATTGTAATATCAAAAGGTTTTTGATATAAAGATAATTTGGATTCTCATAAGGGAAAAACCCGTTCCGTTATACGGCGTGGTCTTATGAGATATCGATTACCTGCTTGAACTGTTTTAAATTGTTTTACTCACACCAATCCCATGACTGACCCGGAGTTTATTTTGTTTTGTTTTCCCTAAACTCTTGGGTGCCTAATTTTATACGAGCAGTCAAGTAGTCAGGATTTACAAATATACTGGAAGAGCTTGGAGCAGGAGGCTTCAGGATTATATAGCTGTAGTTATTTCCGCTGTGTTGTAAGTGTTGTACTTTGATAACGATGTATATTCAAGTATAGATGTATATTTCAAGTTATGTTATATATATTATATGTTGTTCGTTCCGCTGTGAGGTTCATGTTCCTCTGATGTTGTGTTCTTCTTCTTCTTCTATTCTAAGTTTCTATCTTATCTATCCTCACCCTCTAACTTCTTTCATTAATGACCGGTATTTTTTGATGTTTGGTTAGTCATCATTGAGTTAATGGCGTTAACCAAAGTCGAAAAAATCCCGGGTCATTACAGTTGGTATCAGAGCTTAAGTTAAGTGATTTACCTTGGCTCTGTGGCGTGACTCAGTAGAGATAGGGTTAGTAATACCCTAGACTGAGATTGAGTGTATACATACGAGTGCGTATTTGTAATTTGATATAAAGTGGTTTTATATTGGGGAGATTCATTGGTTGAGTTGTTTATGGGTTATGGTCGATCAGTTTGATCCACTGTATCGGTAGGAGTATATAAACACTCGAGTACGATGGGTCGACACAATATGTTTTGAAAAGAGGGTAAATGAAATAAGTTTACCCAAGGTATATCTTGATATAGAGAAGATATATATATATATATATATATATCAAAATTTTAATATAGTGGATGTATTGGTTGTTATTATAATCGAGTAAGATTATAAATTAAATGGTTATGTAAATAACCAATCAGAATTCATATAAGTAAAATACGTGAAATCAGATGAGTTAAATCTGAAATTTAAACCAAAAATTGAATTAAAATTCTAGAAAATTGGATAAGTGTTTGTAAATGAATTTGGATTAAAAGTAAGGAAAATTTAAGATCCTGGGAGATTTTAAATTGTTTTACAAGCAGTGTGAATTATATTTTGAAATGAATTTAAAAGTGGAAATGTTTAGAAATGGTTTTATAGCATTGAACTCACTTCGATCACTGGAAAATAGATTCTGATGATGACAGCTGCATCATCAGTATTCATTTTCGAGTTGTATGTGACAAATTACTACCCGAGATGCTGTTTTGAATTTGTTTTGGGAAAGACAAGTTGTGTTGAATTTCAAAATGGGATTTATAATATAGAATTGAATATAGACTTTGAATTAAAAAAAAGTTTGAAATAGAAACTGAATATAGAAATTCAAAGGGAGTTTGAATATATGAAATTCAATGGAAGTGATATGGAATTTGAATATAGAAATTCAAATGGAATTCAAATATAAAATTTGAATATAGAAAATATAAAGGAATTCAAATATAGGATTTGAATATCGAAAGTGAAATGGAATTTGGATATAAAATTCAAATGGAATTTATGATATATAGGATTTGAATAGAATTTGATATATAGAATTTGAATAGAATTTGATATATAGAATTTGAATAATAGAATTTGATATATAGATTTGAATAATAGAAGTGATATAAAATTTGAATAGAAATTGAATAAAATTAACTAAGTCGAAGAGGAATTAGTTAATCGAGTTGTGAATTTGAAGTTGAACTTTGAAAGGTGAATCGGATTTGTAAATGGATATTCGAAATCGAATATAGAACTTAAGTTTGAAATTTGAATTCAAATTAGTTAATTAGAAAGTTAAAATATATTTGAACATGTCATGTTCAAATATAAAAGTGAAATAGACTAAAGAGTTAATTAACAAATCAATTAACGAATTGAGTTAAAACGATCAGGTATAGTTAAAATAGATTGGGCAGGTATAATTATACATGAGATAGGTATGGATAAGGTATGAAGGTATATAAATAGAATGCTCGACGAAAAGATATGTATTTAATTCATATATGAGATTTTATGCGCTGTATCGGCTAGCCGCTTGGCTTTTTCTTTTGGATTGGTGAGGGCCATGGGAGGCTATTTGAAATATCCCGATGCTCCTGGTACAAAGGAGGTTATGGCAATTTTTTCCGGGAATTTAAGGAGTTAGAATATTTTTAAGATAATTTGATAGTTAGAAATCAATGTATCGATATATATATAGAAGTCGATAAGGAAGCGAACTTAGAAATAGAATAGTAAAATCAAAAAGGTAAACTAATAATAAAATTTAGTAAGAATATATAGAGGAAGCGTATACGTATTTAAAAGTGAATAAGTAGTTGTATGGTATTGATTATTCGAGTAAGTAGTCATATCTCTTTTGACGTTATAAATGTTATTCAGTCAAGGTCTGAGAGGTAGTTATACCCCAACTTGATTGATTTCATTATTAACAAATAAATAGTAAGATTCGAGCTCGAAGATCAATGTTGGATAAGAGTTAGTTGAATATAGTATTTGGGTTGTCGTAACAATGTTTTACACAACATCTGTTTTGACCCAAATAAGTGTAAGTATAGAAATAAATGAGATCGGAAAAGAGATAAGTAATTGGAATATTTTCCAATTATAAATAACATATATTTTCTAAAGTTTAGAAAATAAAGGAAGGCGATATTCGGAAATGTTTTCCAAATAACATAAAAGGCCAATATGGTTATTGAAAATATTTGGTTAACAAATATTGATAAAGAAATAGAGAAGTGATTTAACTAATGGAATATTAATTAAGGGCTCAGTGACATGTTCAAAAGGAAAATTTGATTTTTTGAAAAGAGTAAACTATTTAAAAACTCCCAGGGAAAGACTGTTTGAATTAAAAAAACAAATTTAACAGAAATTTTTGAAAGCAAATTTGAATTTAAGTAAAGCCAGTAAGGTGGTAACTGAGATTGAATTAGAATGATATCAAGACAAATTGGATTGTGAGATTCAAATTTGAAGCGAATGTGATAATCAAGTTAAGAGTTGGGAATCGAGAAGAAACTCGAGTTGAAATGATATTTGGCTCGGATATAAGCGAACGGTTGTGTCGTGGATAAAAGCAGATTGGAATTTGATTGGGATGACCCTTGTATCCGCTGAATTGATAACAGGTGGAAAGGATATAATGATATGCCCGACAAAAAGGTACAAGTTTATATTTGATATAAGCGTGAGATTTATGAGCCGAATTGGCAAGCCGCTTGGCTGTTTGATTTTCTTTTGGGTTGGAGATGGCCCAGAGAGGCGAGTTGGAGTTTGAATTATTGACCAGCACAAAGGAGGTGCTAGCAAAAAATTTCGAAAAGTTAAAGTGTTAGAAAATTTTCAGGATTTTTGGAAATTTTCGTTGATAAGAATTAATTAATAATTTAATTGAAATTAAATTGTTTCAGTTGAAACTGAAGTTAAGAAGTGAACAAATATGTTCTAACCAGTCGATAGGGTCGTCCTCTACCTTTTAGCAATTTCGAGGACGAAATTATTTTAAGTGGGGAAGATTGTAGTGACCCGCATTGGCAGAGGTATTATAATTAATTTATTTAATTATTGAAATAGTGATATAGTGAATTAAATGGTCGTGGAATTAAATAATGATGAATATTTAATTAAAATAATAAATTTAGTTCTGAAATAATCAGAATTGGCTGAAATAAGATATGGTGTGAACCGGATCATCTGTGATATTTCATTCAGCTTGGAATTGAATATGAATAACGAATATATTCAATCGTCGACAGTTGAACATATAGTTTATAATATAATTATAAACGAGCTCGAAATGGCGCTGCAGTTCGCTATTTGGCGATTTGAACTTCAACTGAATGTACAGGGTTCGTTTTAAATCGGATTTCCGTGAAACAAGAAACGTATGGAGCTGGTGGAATATATCTTTCTAGTGGAAGAGAAAAATCGGGATTTCGTCGTGTAGATTTTGGTTTATGTCCAAATCAAAATTTAGAAAAGTCGCTATGGAATTCCTTTATAATTTATAAAGCAATTATTTATATTTTAAAAAGGAATTTCAATATAAATCGAATATCGGGTTGACCCAGAAGTGAATATCGAGTTAGAAATCCATACAGGAATATTCTGAAGCTGTACGGTATTCCATGTGAATATAGACGTTAATATTTAATTTTAAATATTTAAATATGTTTATATATTTAAATAGGCTATTTAGAGCTTTAAAAATAGCCACTTTTGCAAACGAAGTCGGAATTCGATGAAACTAGTTTTGTTGGATCCGCAATGTCAAATAGTTGTTAGATTTCCAGTTTCGTGAATTTTAGAGTCACTGTGTGGCCGTACGGATTTTTAGAGTGAGAAATAGTCAGTATTTTGTCAGTTAAAAATACGTTGTGTGAGCATACGAAGTCGGAATTCGACGAAACCAGTTTCGTTGGGACCGTAATGTCGAACTCTAGTTGCATGACTATTTTCATGATTTTTGGGTATTGTATGTGATCATAGGAATTTTTAAGGACGAATACAATCAGCGTTTGCTTAAAAATAAATATAAAAAGCAATTTAAAATTTTATATAAAAATCCTATATAATACCTTAAACATTCCTAACCTAATTTCATTCTTCAATCGGTCAAAATAAAGTAGCCGCCACTTATCTTTTCCAGAAAACAATATTCGTGAGAAAGAAAAATTGGGATCAATTCGAATAAAATGTTATAATTCAAAGCATATATATATTTGAAATCGGTATTCGATTCTCCTCATTCCAGTATGGATCTTACAAGGCTCGACTGCGTGTTTCAGATGTTCGAAAGTAAGCCGACGACTTAGGGTTGGGTTTCGATCCAAGTACACACGGTTTCAGCTCGATTAGATGTTGGTTTTGTGATTAGAAGGTGAAATAGCATCTGTTGAGGGAAAATAGGGGAGTTCGACGCAGCTTTTTATCGTGCGATGTACTACAGTAGGCTTGACGTCGTGCTGCTGAAATGAGGTGCGAGCTAAAAATCGAGGATATGAGGTGGTGTAGTTCGGGAAGGGGAGCTCGTTGGCGAAGGGGTTTTTGAAATTAATGGAGGAATGAAGGAGTGAGGGGAGATCAAAGAATTAAAAAGGGACGAGGAAGTTTTCTGGAGCTCGCATCTGAATTCGGGGAAGAAGGTTGGTGGACGGGCCGGTGTATTTCAAAATGGGCTGTGGAAGTTTAAGGTTATGGCCCAATTGAATTTCTAGTTTTAGTTTTTATATATTTAAATAGTATACAATCTTGTAAATTAAATATCTCATTCGTATATGGTCAGAATTTCGAACGGTCAGATCCGTTGGGATCGTATGGACATACACGACACGATAGAACTGACTGGAAGTCCATCAGAGCTAGTTACAATTTATGGAAAAATAAATTGTCTGATCAGAATCAACTAACGCAAATCGTTATATAACGGTTAACGCGTAATGTGAGTAAATCTCACTAACTCTGAACAGTTTATAATTTCCTGTTGTATTTTTAGAACTGTTAAATATTGGTTGATTGACTGTGTGTTGACTGTTTGATTGAACTGCTAGTCAGTTAGTTGAATTTCTATATTGATTCTGTTTAACAGAATATATCATATGGAACTGAAAGTGATGTTATCTATATTGTTTAACATCTGTGATGCAGGGAAACAGATTGGAGGAATCCAACTGGATTCCTCAATATTTATTTTACTGTGATTCATATATTGTGATATATTTTGTGTTATATAATCTGTTATGGATTATGTGTGTTAGAATGATGTTGATCATTGTTATTCGATATTTTAAATATCATAAAAGACCCTGGGATGTAAAAAGAATTATTTCAATGTATATTGAAATAAAAAGGGATTTTATAAAGTCAATAGATTTTATAAAAAGGAAATATTTCAAAAGTAAATAAATGGGGAAATGTTTATAAAACGAATAGAGTTTTATAAAAAGGAAAAATGTTGATAAAACGAATAGAATTAAAAAAAGGGAAATCATTTGTAAAGTGAAGAACCGTTACTAAAAGTAAATCTTTATAAATGAATAGTTTAATCGAGTTAAAAGGAGTTAATCGATGTTAGTTTAATCGATTAGAATTAAAGTAAAAGGAGTTAATCGATGTTAGTTTAATCGATTAGAGTTAAAGTTAAAGGAGTTAATCGACGTTAGTTTAAACGAGTTAAAAGGAGTTAATCGATGTTAGTTTAATCCAGTCAAAAGGAGTTAATCGATGTTAGTTTAATCGAGTTAAAAGGAGTTAATCGATGTTAGTTTAATCGATTAGAGTTAAAGCAAATGAGTTAATTGAATATAGTTTATTCGAATAGATAGTAAAAGGAGTTAATCGAATATATAGTTTATTCGAATAGAATAAAGGAGTTAATCAAAAATAGTTTATTCGAATAGAAATTAAAAGGAGTTAATCGAATATATAGTTATTCGAATAGAACGTAAAAGGAGTTAATCGAATATAGTTTATTCGAATAGAGTAAAGGAGTTAATCGAATATATAGTTTATTCGAATAGAAAGTAAAAGGAGTTAATCGAATATAGTTTATTCAAATAGAATAAAGGAGTTAATCGAATATATAGTTTATTCAAATAAAATTAAAAGAGTTATCGAATATAGTTTATTCGATAGGAGTTAAGTGAATAGAGTTAGAGTTAAATCAAAAGAGTTAAGTGAATAGAATAAATTGAATAGAGTTATCGAATATACCTTATCGAAGGAAAGAATTATCGAATAGAAAAGATTTGAAAGAGAGTTATGTAAGGAAGTTTGTTAAAGAATTAGAAGGGTGAACTTTGTCTATTTCAAGGTTAGAAACGTTGTTCAGTTAAGTTCTGAGAGGTAGTATTACCCCAACTTGATTGACTTCATTTTTAACTAAGGAATGGTTAAGGTTCGATAGTAAAGGATGGTTAAGTGAATTTAGTAATTAAAGGAAATGGTTCGAGTTGCCATCGCGATGGTTTGTTTAAACATCTGTCTAAGTCCAATGAAGAAGCTTTGGAAATGTTTTCCAAATAAGAAACCAGAAATGTTTTCTAATAAAGAAAACAAGAAATGGAAAAGTTTTCCATTGTTAATAACGTATATTTTCCAAATTTAGAAAATAAGAAATGTTGAATATAAGGAAACAGGAGATAAGTAAATTAATGAAATAAAGAGATAAATGTTGAATGATGTTTGATCGATATAAATTTCCATTTAGAAATAATATCGTTGTTTGCACACCTGTTTTCTTCCATAGTTAAATCACAGACTATCGAAGTTTTGACCATTTTAACGTTGTTAATGTGGAGAGACCGGTTGGATTGTTATCCAGAGAACCACTCTGTATTGGCATAAGCGTTGCAAATCATATATGCAAAAGGAAATTGAAGACGGAGTTATGCAAGGGCTATCCTGTTTACAGAATAGTGCCTTCGGTTCATCCTGTTCCTGGGTGACTTGTATGGATGAATGTCTGACAGAGTATGTTCAGACAATCACGTATATTGATTTCTCCAACCGTACCAAGAGTGGAAGCGGAGAAGGAAACTTCTTTTAGCCAACACATAATGTATGGTTGAGGACGTCAATCGGTGATTTGATGGATTTGACGATGTGACATTTAAAGTGAATCTGGTGTGATGATAAAGCGTAGCTTTTAGCCTCATCAACCGGTAAATGACAGAAATCGGGCAGGCAGCATGGCTAAGTCGGTCGTACCGAAGTAGGGTGTATAATCACCTGATCTAGAGTTTCATTTACTTCTAAAAATCTATTGTTGATGCTGTCCCATTCGGGAAACGGTTGCTGATCCCAACCGTTGGTGATATACATTCGATACACTCAAGCGAAATGAGTGGTCGGTCATGTGTGGACGGGTTGCAAGATGTTCTTGTTGAACCCAGTGTATTCCTTTCTAGAGGTACACTAGCGAAAGGTAGTTCCATACCTTGTCATAGTTGGAAATCCATTACCCAATACGTGCTTGTGGTTTTGATTGTATACTATATATGTAGAACGTGAGATGAAAGCGTTTCTGCTAGATGATTATTATATTGTGGTTGATAGACATTATTATATTATCAAAAGGTTTTTGATATAAAGATAATTTGGATTCTCATAAGGGAAAAACCCGTTCCGTTATACGGCATGGTCTTATGAGATATCGATTACCTGCTTGAACTGTTTTAAATTGTTTTACTCACACCAGTCCCATGACTGACCCGGAGTTTATTTTGTTTTGTTTTCCCTAAACTCTTGGGTGCCCAATTTTATACGGGCAGTCAAGTAGTCAGGATTTACAGATATAATGGAAGAGCTTGGAGAAGGAGGCTTCAGGATTATATAGCTGTAGTTATTTCCGCTGTGTTGTAAGTGTTGTACTTTGATAACGATGTATATTCAAGTACAAATGTATATTTCAAGTTATGTTATATATATTATATGTTATTCGTTCCGCTGTGAGGTTCATGTTACTCTGATGTTGTGTTCTTCTTCTTCTTCTATTCTAAGTTTCTATCTTATCTATCCTCACCCTCTAACTTCTTTCATTAATGACCGGTATTTTTCGATGTTTGGTTAGTCATCATTGAGTTTATGGCGATAACCAAAGTCGACAAAATCCCGGGTCATTACAATTCCCCTTTTTGTGGAATCTTATGTCATTTGGATCTATGCTAAGTTGGAAGTAGTTAGGATATTTTTATGTCTTTAACTTACTCCTATACATGCTGAATCATCGTTACAGTACCAGGGCCTGTGTGCCTGCTCTGTATGTATCCCAAAAAGAATTTTTATTGTAATATTCTTAGCTATTTAGGAATCTAGGTAGGTCTGTTTATTGCCCACAAAGGGATGCATCCGACAGTCAAATTTTACTGTAATATTCTTCTTTCTAGTTGTAATATTCCTGGATCATTGCTGTTATTTTGTTTCATGTTTTATTGCAGTCCATTGCAAATCCGGAAAAGGAAATAACGCGTCGTGAAGTATGGGAGAAAACTCATACAAAAAAGGATGGAATCATATCCGATTCCACTTCTCCATACTTTGTAAGTTAGCCAAATAATTGCTTATTTAAATTATTCGCTATTTCAATTTATATATTTAAGCTTCGTGATTAGGATAAAATTGCGAAAGCAAAGGAAGCAATCAAAGACTGTGAGGAAGAGGAGTTGCCGCTGGATGAAGACATACTTTCACAAGTTTTTGGAAAGGATAAAAGATGCCGGACTCGTAGTATTGGAACCAAGATATCAAGGACCCAAGTTAAGTCCTCCAATATTGCACGTAAACAAATTAAAACTGCTCAAAACAAGGAAGATCGGATGACCAATGTAGAAGGTGCATTGTTGTCTCTAGTGGACTTGATTAAGGGGAAATATGAGAAGCAAATACCAGGCAATGCTTTGAATGAAGGAGGAAGTAATGCATGTCACGATGCTTCGAATGAAAGACAGCCAGACAAAGACAATGGCAATCCACATAGACAGCCGGAAAAAAAGACAATGGCAATCCAAATAATTCTTCCGATTAGGTAAGTTTGAAGTGTGAAATCTTAAACTTTAATCTGGAGGTCATTGCGACAGGTACAGTATGCAGAGGTTCGATGGGTTCAATTATTCATGGAAAACCCGTACCGCCGAGAAGTTGGTTGTGGACGGCATGTTGCTGCTAGATGAAAGCACAACCAAGAAAAACCATCCTCTTGCTTTGACCTTTGAAGAAGTTGGAGTTGACAGTTTTGTGTGCCATCCGAAGAATCTTCTTCGATACCTGTAGACACCGGTTCAGGTGCTTATTCTCATTTTCCTGTTTTTGTGTGATCATTTAATATTCACAAGTTTTCAGTTTGTACATTGGTATACATTTAATAGACGTTGGTATACATTGATTAGACGTATATTGTGATCTTTACAATTTCCACAGCAGTTGACAACATCTTGGGTTACTGAAAAGCTATTTACATCGTCCCATTAAAGAAAAGAGAAAACTTTTCCTCGTTGATGTGTTTTCTACTTTGACAGCTAAATTATGGTAAAATAATCAAAGAGATTAAGTATTCATAGATGAAGGATGAGAATAATTGATATGTCCTGGGTGTATAAACTGTTTGATTTATGGATTGTATTGTAGGAACATCTATTGTTTATGATAACACATTAAGTTGTAAGTTGCAGGAAATTGCTTGAGACGTTTTAGCTGTTAAAATGATTATTATTAACTTGATAGCCACCGTAAGCGCAAAACAATCCTATTCATAAAACACAGTTTGTATTTGATAAAGCAGTACTGATATTCTTCCTTTCTTCAGTGCCCTTACAAAACCTATTGTTCTCTTGATGTCATGCCACCAAAGTTTATACTGTACGTGCTTTACAAATCCACATTGAACTATAGCCACTACTTCAAGTAGCATACAATTGAGTATTTTTTATTTGTTTTATTATTTTGTTTACCAACTAATGTGTGATCTTGTTAATATGGCCCTGAAACTGGTGACATGTACGCAAATTGCTTTGATTGAGCTCATATATGCGTGTTTGCTTTCAAATTATATATATATATATATATATATATCAGTATCTTGTTATTTTTCATTAATACGTGGAATAGCTTACTTCGACTTAAACATCATATATTAACAATTTAAATTAGTTTTATTTTGTGAGGGGGAGAGCAAGATTCATGTCCCTACTATTGATAAAGAAATTTCATTATATAGGATTTGCTAGTATCTCACATTTTCAACTATCATTGAAGTTACCTAAACCCATTTGATTTTTAATATTATAATTCATTCTTACTTGACTTGTGTCCATACGTCTATGCGAGAAGTTAGCCGTGAACTTAACTGTATTGGAAGTTCTTCTGATTACTGAACTTTCATGGGTTCTACATAGTATTAGTATAAAATTAAATTTAAATTTCATTGTGTTTGTTTGGGCAGTGTTGAGTGTTGGTTTGCGTGCTTGTCTTGGTCGTGGGTGTGTCGATGCTTTTTCTTTGGCTTCATTTCTTTCTTTTTCGGGATTGTGGCGTGGCTGCTATTCAGTTGTTGCCTTTATGTGTTTTTTGGCAACTTTGGATTGTGTTCCCTGGTGACTGCATTCAATTTTGATCACTAACGTGGCATTTGGAGGAGTGGGTTCAGTGTGTTCGGGTGCATGTGGCTTTGTGTTTTTTTCTTTCTGCTAGCTTGTGTTATTTACTACTAGTTTAGGGTGATGGAATGTCAGCGGGTGATTTCACCTTGTTCTACCTTGCTATTCTATTTAGGGGACCTTTTTCTATTAGGGTTTTCGACCTTTGGGTCCTTCGAACCCAATGGATGTTCAGCTAGTTGCTCATTTCATCCGGTTTACACGTCTTTGTGGGGGCTCGCTTCGATCCATAGAGGGTCAGTGGATGTCTCTGTGTTTGGGACTTTAGAGATAGGGTAGTGAATCCTTTATTCGGTTTCAAGGTTTATTAGAGAGCTTGTTGTGCCTAGTTTTCTCGATGGTCTTGTTCGTCTATTTTCGTTGGGTTGTCACGGTTTGATTGTCCGATCTTCATGACCCATTGAGCTTTGTTGTGGTTTTCGTGTCGTCTCTTCCTTATGGGCAGGCTCTTTCTGGTCACCCTTCCTCTTGAAAATTAGTAAATCTAATGACAGTTGTGCGAAGGAGAAGAACATACAACAAGTTATGAGGTCTTATTTAACCATCAAGACACCCCTCTCCCTTTGCTTCTCCTTGTCCCTCCATTTTTCTTAGTGTCGATGAGATAAGTTCTCCATACATCTATGCGAGGATTTTTCTACTAGGGAGTAAACAAATTGAAAAATAAATAAATTTCAGGGGATCAATTGACCCTCCTTGCCTCTTAGATCTGCCTATGCATTTTTATCATTATTGCTGGCTATTTAGCACGAAGGACGTGCATTTTTTCTTATGCTTTAGTGTAACTTCTCTTTTTATCACTACCATTTCTTCATTCTTCAACGGATAAACGTATCATTCCTCACTGAATTGTCTATGCATTCCTAAGTGAAATAATATGATTATTTATATTTAATACTGTTTCCCTTTGAAATTTTCATATTTGTTTTTCTTTGTTACGCGCCTCTAGCAGCACTTTAGAAGGTGATCTGTCTTTAGTTATAAACAATACTTGGAACAGTTATATGATTCTACTTATAAATTACTCATAATAAACAAAAAGATGTATGTTTTTCTTCCTTGTGCATTAACCATGTAATACACATATATGATCATTTTTGTATGTCAGCATTATGGTTCCAGCGAATGATTCTTTAAACATTTATTCAGTACACTGATTCTAACATTGATCAGTTTATAATAGGGGCGTTAACCATGTAATACACATATATGATCATTTTTGTATGTCAGCATTATGGTTCCAGTGAATGATTCTTTAAACATTTATTCAGTACACTGATTCTAACATTGATCAGTTTATAACAGTTAAGTGCACGGACGACATCAAATAGATTCGCAGTTTTCTCTTCATATGATTTGCAGTTTTTTGTGTTTAAGTTGTCTGGATTTCTAACTTAATGAAGCTGCTTTTCTTGGTAGGTTAAGTGTATGAAGGGAGATGCAGTGTACTATTCTTGGGCAGCACTTATGGATTGTAGTATGATATTTTGATTATGACGAATGTTTGAAACTGTCAATTATGATTTATGCTTGTAGTATTAGTACTTTATGATGGTATGTGTGTACTATTAGTACTTTATGATGGTATTTGTGGTGTATTAGTACTTTATGATGGTATGTGTGTGGTGTAACATTGTTTTGGTGAACTCAGAATGTAAGATTGGTGTAGAATTTTGGTATTTATACTTTATGAAGCAACATATGTATTGAAATTATCGTAATTTTCTGAACAGTTGTGGTATTTATATCAAATATTAATAGATATTTGCGGAACATGAAATGCAGGGAAAGAAATAAAAAAAAATATTTTTTTTCATAAAATTTTAATACAGCAACGGTTCAAAACCGTTGCTAATTAAAATAAGCAACGACCAAAAGTCGTTGCTTAACAGAAATTATAGGTTGTATTACAACATGTAGCAACGGACAAGAACGGTTGCTGAACATAATTCTGCAACGGCTCAAAGCCGTTGCAGAATTTAATTTCGCAACAGCTTTTATCCGTTGCTAAAACAAATTTAGCAACGGCTTTGAGCCGTTGCTAAATGATAGCAACCCGGGTCTTTGCAACGGCTTTAAGCCGTTGCTAAATTCATTTGTAACGGCTTAAAACCGTTGCTAAATGAGGATTTTGGTGTAGTGTAAAGACGCCTAAGGGTATACATAGTCAGCGAAAAACCTAGCGGGGATACAAGACAATGGGGAGTGCATGTATCATATTGTATGGGACCCATTTCAGTCAGTAACCCGGAGTTGGTATCTAGTAAAGAACTCCATACTAGGCGGAGAAGGGGCACACTTACTGATTGATTGTAAGAGATCCAAACGAGACGGATGGTGTGGGCGGCGCAAACCGACCGGGGACATATGTGTGCTTGGGCCGGGCAGAGGGGGCTAAGACGACCGTGACACCAGTAGATATGGTTGTGCACACCATGGGTTGCCACTTTTGGAAGTGATACCTCCTACTGTGGGGCCAGTACATGATATCTACGGAGTAGGGAGCCAATCGATTAGGGTAGTGGTTAGGGTATACTTAGACGTATGACCTAAGTCTACCAACTTATAGTGGAAGGGACCATCTCATTTCAGTTATACTAGTAGTAGTGCAGAGTAATCATCAGTGAGGAATATGCACCTAATCCTGTCTACCTTGTCACACCTGCCATTTATGTAGTGATCTCCCTTATCCAATCTATATGCCAATCATGTTACTTTTATTTATTTACTGTCTAAAAGTAACTAGACTCGCCAAACTTTATGTCTGATCTAAAAGTAACTAGACTCGCCAAACTTTATGTCTGACCCTTTTTGTTTCCTCCTCTTTCTTCTGTTTCCCCCCAGGTTCTCAAGGGAGGGAATTCTCAAGCTTAGTCAGGATTCTGCTATTATCTTGCTTGGAGCATCTAGACGTATTACTCAAGATTCTATCTTTGCTACTATGGCTTATGATTTGGGATTATGCTTTCTTTGTTATTGCACTCTGATGTTTAAAGTACAAGACAGAAGTTTTAATGATGTAATGGGTTTTTATGTAATTTCAGACGTATGGTGTAATCATGCTTTATGATTAATAAAAAATTAAATTTCCGCTGCTATCTTATTTATATCTATCTTGTAATTATTCTGTGTCTGTTTACCTATACCACTTCACGAAACTTAATGCATTCCCTTGGTGAGTGACATTAACGGATGTGGGGTGTTACACTTGGTATAAGAGCTGAAGGTTACCAAATTGGATAAATTTTTTGAAAATTATTTTCCAAAAGGTTTTAAAAGAAAGCATTTTCAAAAAGAAAAGTCTATTTTGAAAAACATATTCTCCAAAGCCATAGGAAGTATCTTTCGATTCTCCACTTGATTCTTTTTTCCTTTTTTGTCAGGGGGGTCGATTCTTCCCGAAAGTTGTCCCCATTCCAGCATAATTCCATAGGTATGTTTAAACTGTGGCACATATCGAAGGGCAATTAAGTGCCAAACCTCCATCTGTAGCTGCAGTAGTATCACCTATGGCTAATTTTCTCGAGCGTCGTAAGGATTTCCATGCGATGGGGGCAGCTTTCGAGAGACTAGTTAGCTTGTTACACAAATAGTGTAAAAAGGAGAATAAGGGAGTTAGGGCTAATGAGCACAACCCAAGGATGAGAAAAATGATGGCTCGAGAAGGGAACATAGATAAAGTTCAAATAAAGGTGAAAAGGAAAAAGTTAAGGTTGAGGAAACACAAAATAAGAAGGTATGGCCCAAGAAATGATGGCAATAACAACAGAAGAAAGACGGAAATAATGACAAGGCTAAGGGTAAGAGGAAGTGCCATAGTTGTGGGCGAGAGGGTCACTTAGCCCAGGACAGCAGGAAAAGGAAGAATGCTTGCTTCGTTTGTGAAGAGGTTAGACACTATTCTAGGAAGTTCCCAAGGAAGCAAGGGCAAGGTCAAAGGATAGGAACCTCTAGAGGGCAAGCGAATCCTCTCGTGGCTAGTGCACCAGATAGAGGTAGGAAAGTTTTCATGGAAGGTTGGATTTCTCTTTCCAATCTTCCTATAAGAACTCTTTTTGATTCTAGTGCTTCACATTCGTTTATATCTAGTTCGGTAGTTGAATCTCTGCACTTAAATAATAGTATGGTAGTGGATCCCGTTATTGTCTCAAACCCCATAGGTGGTTTGGGTCATTAATCTATGATTCGTCGGGGTTTGAGAATATTTGTGTTAGGCGTCGAGTTGAGTGCGACGTATATGTGCTCGGGTTTATGGGCTATGGGTTGATTTTACGAATGGACTGGCTTACCACATATGGTGCCATTCTGGATTGTGAGAGGAGGGTCGTTAGGCTTCTGACTTGTCATGGGAGGAACCTCGAGATTTCTTGTGACCCACAAGGGGCGGTTATGCTTAGTTTCCTAAAGTCTCTTGATGCATCTGTCAATGATTTGCAATATGTTCCAGTGGCTCGAGATTAATCTGACGTTTTTGATGAGGTACGGGACTTACCCCCAAGGCGCGAGATCGATTTTCGTATATATCTGGTGGACAATGCAAAGCCAGTTGCATTACCAGTGCGCCATATGACTCCAAGGGAAAGGAGGGAGCTGAGTAAGCAAGTGGGAGAGCTACTTGAGAAAGGGTTTTCTTTTGGGATGGGATAAAGAAAGATGTAGCAGCGTTGTTTCACGATATCCGATTTACCAATAAGTCAAAGTTGAGCAAAGGGAGCTCGGTGGTTTACTTCATCCTTTAGAGGTCCCGCAATGGAAGTGGGAGAGCGTCTCTATGGATTTTATAGATGGGTTGCCTAGATCAAAGAAAGGTAACACTAGTATTTGGGTGGTAGTGGATAGTCTCACTAAGAGCGTTCACTTTATTCCTGTAAAGAGTAAGAGGACGGCATCATGGTTGGCAGCAATTTATGTTCGAGAGATAGTTCGTCTTCATGGAGTTCCTTCTAGCATCGTGAGCGATCTGACCCCATCTTTACCAGCAAATTTTGGAGGAGCTTGCAAGAAGCATTAGGTACACAGTTGTATTTGAGCGTCGCTTACCATCCTCAACCGACGGACAGACGGAGAGGATGAATAGAATTCTTAAAGATCATTGAGGCTGTGTATCCTAGACTTTGGAGGGACTTGGGAAGAGCATCTTCCTTTAGTAGATTTTGCCTGTTATAATAGTTATCAGGCCAGCATCGGCATGGCACCCTTCGAAGCATTATATGGACGACCATGTAGATCGCCAACTTGTGGTGGGAATCTATAGAAAGATTATTACTTGGACCAGATATGGTTAGAGAAACGTCCAAAAAGATTGACCTTATTCGACGACGGATAAAGATGGATCAAGATAGGCAGAAGTCCTATGCAGATAAGAGAAGGACTGACATCGAATTTGAAGTGGGAGACTTGGTTTTTATCAAAGTATCACCTCTGAGGAATGTGGTTCGCTTCGGATCAGTAGGGAAGTTGGCATCTAGGTTTGTAGGACCATTTCCCATAACCGAGAGGATTGGCCAAATGGACTACAAAGTAAAGCTCCCAGAAAATCTAACCAGTGTTCATGACATTTTCCATGTCTCTCATTTGCGGAAGTGTCTGCATGACACCGTGGAAGTTGTTGAGCCGAGCATGTTGGAAGAAGCCGAAGTGGAACGGGAGGCGGCAGTCAGACGAGTCCCTACCTGTATTCTTGGGTCAGAGGTTAAGAAGTTGCGCAATAAGGAAATCAAGTTGCTAAAGGTTCAATAGGGAGATAACCCAGAAGATGCGACTTGGGAGACCGAAGACAAGATTCGTGCTTCGTACCCTTTTGTTTTCGAGGGTATGTTCTTATCTCCTTTCCTATGTTTTATCAGTACTTGTTTCTGTTAATAGAATATATGTTATCCATCGTATTTTCGACCTTTAGATAAGAATCCTATGGATGTAAACATGTGTTTGAAACATGTTATGTTTGATGGATGCAAGTGGTTGCTCATGGTTGCCTGCGGACGCATATACACACACATTAGGCACTAAGATCGGCTCAATCACTTTCATATTGCATATGGATGTGTGTGCATTTTCTTTTCTTTTATGGATGTAAATGGATGGATTGGCATATGGATGTTGCATTTGGATGAATGGGTGTGCACACATATAGAACTTATATGATACAATAGGTTTATTTGCATATATATTGGATTCATGGCACTAACATACATTGCATTAAGGAGGTCAACTGAATCAGTAGACCGCCTGATCTTCGCATTAGTGTTAGGACATAAACACAAACCTTTGCATATACTCAAATAAGAATTAGAAATCTTTAAGGACAATGTATGCTGGTGATTGATGGATGAGTAGATGGATGATGGATGGTAGGATATGCATTCTTCTCGACTTAGAGATTTCGAGGACGAAATCCTTAGAGTAGGGGAGAATGTAACACCCCGAATTTTTAACAACACTAAAAGAGAATAAATTAAATAATAATTAATTTAATATTCAGAGATAGAGGCAAAGATTATACCATTGCGTCCATCTCGAAATTCTAGTCAAGATAAACATTTGGTTTTACGCAAAACGGACACCGTATGAGGAAGTTATGATGGTTTTAAGTTTGTATACGCATAGAAAAATTATATACATACGTATGAGTCAGAGATGAGCCAGAGCTGAGTTAGAATTCTATCCGGAACTGTTCGAATTTGAATAATTCGACAGAGCGCCAAAATTCCCACTCTAGGGGATTGACCCACCCACAGGGGTGTCGACACCCATAGGGCTGCGGTGGCAGTCGGTTTTAGAGGGCTTTGCGGCTATAAATATGTAGCTATTTCTCATATTTTCTTCATTTGAAGTCATGGAGGCCATATGCTACTGGCATGCGAACTGAACCGTTTTCTACAACAACATACTTTGCAAATCAAATTCATAATTCAAGATTCATTATCTTTATTCTCTAAACCTTACGCTGTGAGTTCTAGTTTCTTTTAGGTTTAGATAAATAAAAGTAAACTGTGAAAGACTGTGATTTGGATATGTGTAAACCATGAATCTATGTTATTATCATATCTGATACTATGTCAAGATAGATCTAATTCTTTAGATCCAATGCAATTGTGATTATTCTGCTATGTCATGATAGATCTATTTCTTTAGATCCAGTTCAATTGTAATTATTCTACTATAATATTATTGTGGATCTTGGTTTGTAACTATATTGTGCTTAATATAAATCTATTAATTTGGATATTTATGTCATTGGGTAGATCTAATAATTTATGTAAATCATGAAAATATGCCACCTTGAATTGGATCTAAATTTTTATCTAAATTGTAACTTCTATGGCATGCTATTATGTGGATTTGTGTAGATCTATTTCTAAACTAGTAGATCTAATTTATGTGGACATTGAAACTGTTAGTCAGATCTAGATTATCACCTTGTGTTATCATGTTAGATCTATTCTATGTGATCTATTTTAACCTCTAGATCTAGATCATGTGATCCAATCTATCACCATGTGTTATTACGTTAGGTCTAAACAAATGGGATATCTACATTGTTGATTTAGATCTTACTGTGCTTATTGAGACATCATGTTACGTTTGCTAGTTTTATGTTCATCTTGTTATGATAATAATTACATGTCCATGCCAGTATGTATGTTCACATTATCATGCTAAGTTTAGGTTTATGCCAAGATGATCGCTTTTGTTACATTCCTATTGTTTTTCCCTATTATCATTTATGACTAGGTTGTTGTTTAGCCTAGGCGTACTGCCAATTTTGTGAGGGCGCTAGTTAAGGAACAGGGGAAAAGGGGTTAATATTGGCATAATTTGAATATGAACATTTTTGGACATGTAATTCAAATTATTGGGTAAGATAGGTATTGACACCTATAAAAGGAAAGGATTAATTAATTGGTAAATTAATTAAAAATGGAATGTTTAGTAATTACAATTAGGAATTGTAATTGTACTTATGACACGAGGTTAGGTTGCATTACTGGTGGAAGTCTGCCCGGACCCGACCGGCATATCCAACAGCTACTAATGTTGAACCTAATATGGGAGGTCTAAGTACGCAAATACAAATCAGGCTAAGACACGAGGTTAGGCCCAACTGTGGAATAAGACTGCCGGGATTCGACCGGCATATCCAGCATCCACACGTGATAGGCCTAATGTGGGATGTCTAGCCCATTATAAACCATAAATGGGCATGGTAATGAATTGGACTACTTAATCAAATCTAATCCATAGGGATTTTATCATATAGAACTGAAGTTAGGGTTAAGTAAAATTGATTGAATCAGCAGGAAGGTTAAGTAAATCTTGGGTAGATGGGTAATATTAGTATATATATATATAGGCCCAACAAACATGCTTGGATCAGTGGGAGGTTAAGTAAATCTTGGGTAGGTGGGTAATATTAGGATACATTGGCCCACAAACTTAACCGTTAAATAAACATGCTTGAATCAGCGGGAAGGTTAAGTAAATCTTGGGTAGGTGGGTAATATTAGTATATATATGCCCACAAACTTAACCCGATAAGGTTACGTAATTAAAGACACCTAATGGTAAACATAATTGGTGGAAATAATAAAGTTATGTAATTAAAGACACCTTTTAGGGTAAACATAACTTGTAGAAATGATAGGGTTATGTATTAAAGACACCTATAGATAAGCATAACCGGTTGGAAGATTGGGGGTTATGTATTAAAGACACCTATAGGTAAGCATAACCGGTAGAAAGATTGGAATTATGTAATTAAAGACACCCTTTAGGGTAAGCATAACTGGTAGAAATAAATAAGGTTATGTAATTAAAGACACCTAGTGGTATACATAACCAGGGGAAAAATATAATAAAGTTATGTAATTAAAGACACCCTTTTAGGGTAAGCATAACAGACATGGGGCTATGTAATTAAAGACAACTAAGGGTATACATAATCAGTGAAAAATCTAGCATAGATACAAGACAAAGGGGAGAGCTTGTATCATATTGTGTGGGGCCCATTTTAGTCAGTAACCCGGAGTTGGTATTAAGTAAAGAACTCTGTACTAGGCGGAGAAGGGGCACGCTTACTGATTGATTGTAATAGATCCAAACGAGACGGATGGTGCGGACGGTGCAAACTGACCGAGGACATGTGTGTGCCTGGGCCAGGCATAGGGGGATAAGACAACCGTGACACCAGTAGATATGGTTGTGCACACCATGGATTGCCACTTTTGGAAGTGATACCTCCTACTGTGGGGCCAGCACATGATATCTACGGAGTAGGGAGCCGATCTATTAGGGTAGTGGTTAGGGTATACTTGGACGTATGACCTAAGCCTACCAACTTATAATGGAAGGGATCATCTCATTTCAGTTATACTAGTAGTAGTGCAGAGTAATCATCAGTGAGGCACATACACCTAATCTTGTCTACCTTGTCACACCTGCCATTTATGTAGTGATCTCTCTTATCCACTTTATATGCCTATCATGTTACTTTTATTTATTTACTATCTAAAAGTAACTAGACTCACCAGACTTTATGTTTGATCCTTTTTGTTTCCTCTTCTTTCTTCAGTTCCCCCTCCCCCCGCGGTTCTCAAGGGAGGGAATTCTCAGGCTTAGTTAGGATTCTTCTATCATCTTGCTTGGAGCTTCAGACGTATTGCTCAAGCTTCTATCTTTGCTACTCTGGATTATGATTTGGAGATTATGCTTTCTTTGTTATTGCACTCTGGTATTTAAAGTACAAGACATAAGTTTTAATGATGTACTGGGTTTTTATGTATTTTCAGACGTATGGTGTAATTATGCTTTATGATTAATAAAAATTTAAATTTCCGCTGCTATCTTATTTATATCTGTCTTCTAATTATTCTGTGTCTGTTTACCTATAGCACTTCACGAAACTTAATGCATTCCCTTAGTAAGTGACATTAATGGACGTGGGTGTTACAGAAATCCTAGATGGCTATATTGGTCTTATTAATGAACTTAAATGCGTTAAGTTAAACTTTTCAAATTAATAAGCTAAGCTAAAAAGGGTCTGTTCCAGTGCGATATAAGGGGCTCGCAGAAATCCAAGTTATAAATTAGGGACCAAGTCTAGGGTGACTTGTGTCAAGTTCATTTTTATGTGGAAACCTATAGCAGTTAGTATCCCTTTGTTATCAGGAGTCTTGCACTAGGTAAAGGTTAGGACGAACTAGATAGTAAGTGATTCAAATAAGGTGGGTACGGGCACGTTCCCGTGGAACCATGAGTGTGCATTGTTCCGGTTGAGGAATATAAGACGTTGTCACGCCTGTGATTAATGTTGTGTCTTTTTAGTTGATGGGTTCGGGATTGACAACCCTGAAAACCATTGCTTGACACGTTATTCACATTTGGATAAAGAAGCCGATCGATGGGTAAAAATTTGGTAAAGCTTAATTATGATATTTGGTGGTTGGTGCAACAATTTTTGGATATGAATGAGAAGCCTTTCTTATTTCATGTTTTCTACTTTACTGTACTTTCATGTCCATTACTATTCGTCTGTTTATATACTACCTTGTCTTATGCTCATGCTAAAAATTACTAGAACTCGGCAGACTTATGTCTGACCTAGTTTGTTTTCTCCTTCTACCCCCTTCAGGTTCTCAAGGTAGAGGATCGCAGTAGTGACTTTTATTCCCTTGACTCAGCTTGGATTCAGACTCTTTCTAGTTTCATGTATTATTTCAATTCTTGTTTTCTGATCATTGTTATGACTTATGAGAGTAGGATAGCTTTTGTGGTTTTACTATTGTACTCTGATACTTTCCCATGAGACAGTATATTTGCTTTACGATGATGACTATTTGAAATGTAATCAGTATTGTCACTTGAATTGCTCATTTTAATAATAAATGTTTTAAAAGTTTCCGCCTTATTTCATACTTTTGTATTGTGAATTTTAGTCTCTCTGTTGTTACTTTTACTTAAGCGCTTCATAGAACTTAACGCATCCTCATATGGGTGACATTAAGGGATGTGGGATGTCACACATTATGTATAACTAAATAAAATAAGAAATGATATAAAATTTTGCTCAATCTATAGATTGTTACTAATATTAAGACTTTACTTACTAATAAATTTAAAAATAGGGTTGCGCTGAAAATGAATTTTTCTGGTGAACATACCCATCAATAGAAGTGAATTAAATGTTTACTATTTTTAAATTTGAATTCAAACTAATTAATTTATAAAATAATTAAGTAAGTTAACTAACATTAATATGATAATGAAGACAAATATAATTACTATTACCATTAATATGATAATTAAAGAAAAACAAAATTATCATTAACTACCATTTATATGCTAATAAAAAGGAAATACATGTGTGTGTGTGTGTTTTGCTAAAAATTACTTTTTATCTGGTCACCAAATCTGAAATTATGCAACAACTTAATTTAAATTTATGTCAAACATCTCATTATTGTTTTTTCGTGTTGTACTCAAAACACATATACAATCGCTATTGTAAGTTTTTATTTGAAGCATATGGTATTGTCTTTCATAAAGTCATTTACCTTCGTTAGAAACATATTTTGTTATTTACTATCGATATAATAATATTAACATGCCAGTTTTTAATGGTAAATATATAATGAATAAGTTCAACCCATGATCAAATTAAAATTAAAAGAATCAAGAAAAATAAACTAATATTTCCTAACTAAATAAGAAAAATTCACTCAGATATAATTTAACGACACCATATACCATTTTACTATTAACTCTTGCTAAAAATGAAAAAAAAATGATTACATGAACTGGCAATTAGCAATAAAGTAGGGTGTCAATTGAGATATTTATAAAATAATATTTGAAAACTCAACGTATTAGAAATTCGGGAATCGAGCCTAATATTGAAACTAGATTCAATTTTGATGGAAATGATATCTGGTTGAGAATTTAGGGGAAATTATACATTCACTGATGTAAGATGGAACAGAATGCATACATATTTTGTCGGAAAAAGTTCAAATTTCAATGCATAGAACTATGAGTTAGTCATAATGAATTCAAGAGTTTTTTTTTAATTTGTGATTTTTCTTTGAAGCAAATGAATTATAGAGGCATGAAACATAAAATATTGGTTATGTATGGAGAAAATATTTTTAAAGCCATGTAAGTAAGGACAAAGGAAAATGAAACGTTCGATCAGAATACTAATGTTAAGAGAGAAAAATAATAGCAAGCTAGTCCAAATAATTAAAGGGAAAGTGCAACCATTGGTTTTCCAGAATAGTTAAATAGTGTAAATATTTATTATATCCAGAGGAGATAATGATTTTTTTTTTGAACTAATAAGAGATGAGTATATGATTTGATGTTGAGCTACAGGCAGATAATATTAATGACCTAATGTTCGTTATTTATAGTGTTTATAGTAGAATGGAATAAATATATGTGATAGGCAAAAATTTGGATTTATAAATGTGAAAATATTGGAAGACTAATTGCTAAAATTATGCCTAATAGAGCAGTGTTAAGAAGGGAAAAATAAGAGGTCAACCCATGAAAAAAAATTACTTAGGTCAAAAAGAATTTAGATTAATTCTATTGAACTTTATGTGTATAATAAAATTAATGATAAGAACGATAAAGAAGCATTCAGTTAACAATAATTTTAACAAGTATGTAAAAAGAATTTAAGGATTATAACTTTTTAACATTGTTTATGGACTTTTCAGTTTGTAGCGGTCCAAAAGTGGGTGCAAGGCTTGTAGAAAACCAAGGGATGCACGTGTTACTTTTTCACTATTGATATATTTCTTTGGACACATGTCTCGTACAATTTTGTGGTGGAAATGAAACCGAAATATCTTATGGAAACATTGAGCTTTCATATACTTTAAATTTGAAAGGCTATATAATATATAATTTCATTAATTAGTCATTCTTTCTCATAAAGCATACAATTTAAGTTTATAAATATTTTGTCAAAATTATTATTCTTTAAGATAATTAAAGAAAATAAATAAATAAATGACATTAACTTTAGCTGAAGCCGTAGATTGCTACTAATATTAATATTTTGCGTAATGATAATGATAGAAATAGGGTCACATTGAGAAATGAATAAAAAAAAAAAATGGTGTATACATCTATTAGTAAATGTGAATTAAGATATTTACTATTTCAAATTTGAATTCGAACAAATAATTTTATGAATATAATTAAATTAATTAACATTAATACGATAATGAAGGTAAACATAATTACCATTATCACTAATACAATAATTAAATGCAAAAATAATTACCGTTAATTTTCGCTAATATGCTAATTAAAATTAAACTTTTTGTGTGCATATATAAATTTTCTAAAAATTATATTTTGGTTCAATTATCAAATTTAAAATCATAAAATAACTTAATTCAAATTTATGTTAATCATCTCATTATTGTTTTTGGTTATCTTACACAAAAGACAAATATAATTAATCTTGTAGTTTCATATTTGAAGCACATGACACTGTGTTTCATAAAGCCATTTACCTTCGTTAGAACCATAATTAATAGCATATTGTTAATAAACAAATATTAGCATGCTACTTTTTATACGGTAAATTCACTATTAACACGCAATTTTTCATGAATATGTACATACCATTATCGACTTATGTTCAAAAGAATTAAGGAAAACATGTTTATAACATCTAGCTGAATATATATATATATATAATTAACACTTTGCCTTCTTCTCCTTTAACTAGATAGCCAAATGGTTGCTCAACATACACACCAGCATCCAAATAGCCATTTAAGAAGGTCGGTGTAACAACTCATATTTTGGAACCAATTTAAAATTTATTTTTAACAGATTTTAATGGATTTTAAGAATTTAAAATGATTTATTTTGAGAATTAACGATTTAAAATTTATTTAAATCGAAGTTAAAATGTATAAATTTAAAATTTATTAAACCGAGTTTGAAATTGCGCGGTAGTTTGAAAATTCAATTTTAAACTTTGAATAAATATACAGAATTCAATATAAATCAGAATTGGATGAAACAAGAAACATTGTAATATTTTGAACTGTAATTTTCTAACAAATGAAAGAAACTGTGATTTCACTTTATAAATTGTAAGTTATGATTAGTTTAAAATTTAAAATAGTCGATATATATATATATATATATATATATATATATATATATATATATATATATAGCCCTTAAAAATAACCATTTTGCAAACGATCTCCATTTTCGACGAAACCACTTTTGTTGGATCCGGAATGTCAAATTAAAAAATTTATTCATACTATAATATAATGAACCTTATACACTACTTTGATATAAAACCTCACTAAAAATGCAATTAAAAGACCAGTTACATATATTGAAAAGAAGAAATTAGTAAGGTGTTAACTATTATATTTCACTAGCTAGAATATTAAAAAACTCGACATATTAAAAACAAATTGAGAATCAGAATCTAATACTGAAAAAAAAAATTGATGGAGATATGGTTAAGAAATTAAGAAAAAAAAATATTCACTGATGTAAGACTCAACAAAATGCATATAGATTTTGCATGAGAAAAACTGAGATTTCAATATATGGAACAATAAGTTAGTCATAGTGGATTCAAAAAAAAAAAAAAAAAATATTTTTGATTTGTGATTTTCTTGAAGCAAAAGGATTAGGAAGGTCTGAATGATTAAATAATAGTGTTTGTGTACGGAGCAGATGTGGTTAAAACCATAGAGGTGAGGATAGAAGAAAATGAAATGTTTGATTGCAGTAATGAATTTTAAAGAGTGAATAGTGGGGAATTAATGTAAATGACTAAAGGAAAGCGACACCTTAGATTTTCCAAAATAGATTAAAAAATTGTGAATACTTATTTTACAACCAAAGAAAATAATGATTTTTCTAAAACTAATAAGAGGGGAGTATATGATTTAAGATTGGCTGAGAAGTTGGGAATAGTTTGATGATGTCAATATGAAGAGTTTGACGATTACATTCGTTTCATATTTTAAATGCTTACTTAAAGGGGTTTAAAAGTTGAAAATGAGAAATTGTAGCTGTTACTGATGCTATGTTAGGTCAGAATGAATTAGCCAATCGAATCAATTTGCTTTGATCGGTTCAGTTTGGTTTTGGAATTAAATTGATTTTAATTCACTTTTTAAAATATAAATTTTATAGCAATTGATTTATAGAATCAACCGAATTTTTATTATTATTATTGTCAAACTTTATGATACTGCAATTTTTAAATTATTGTTTTACTGATGGAATACAAAGTTACTTGTTAAAATAAATCAAATTTATTATAAATGTAAAATTATAAAATAAAATATTTTCAATTATAAATTTCTGATTTCATTAGAGCGTAGCAAGCATTTGAGTAATAACAACAATACTTACATATTTTATTTAAATAGATTATTAATCGAAATAACCGATTTGATTTTTATTTTTTTCTCAGTTTTATTTTGATTTTATGCTTTTTACTTTGGGAGCGTTGGCCGCGGTTTTGGAAGTGACTTTAAACCTCCGAAATACATCATGTTTCCATGGACACAACCAATCACAATTCACAGCCCCTTGATTTCCTCCATTTTGCAATTATACCCCCGAAATAATATGAGTTTAATTGCAAAATGGACAAATCAGAAGACTGCGATTGATTGGGTCCAGACTATTCATGCTCCTCCTGAAAGAACGCTGGAGCCGTTGACTCATGTGGATGTCCCATCATAAGTCAAACCAGAGGTGGTACCATCAGCAGTCGAGTTTCACCTCACGCTCTGCGACTCCTGTTCTCCATTATACAGCGCTATTAACCCAATATGTTTAGGTTGCGCCACGTGTCTGCCACGTCAGTTTATGTATCTGCGAGCCGCAGGTTAAAAATCTTCTAGCAGATATTTGTTAGGCTTCCCGAGAGATACGGTCGTCTTTTCTCCTTTATTCTTCCCTGGCGCTGCATGTATCTTTTACGTCCTTGCTTCCATTATGAGTTAAAAGATTTTTCTTCCTTTTAAATTCGCCTGTTTCGTTTTACCGCTGCAGTGTTACCTTGACAGAGAGAGGGATAGACAATCGGATAGTTTGACTATGATCAAGTTAAAATTTGACAACACGAAAACACTCATTATCTTAAAACTTTGTAAGTAAATTAAGTTCTTGTATTTCGATGATCATCCAAAAAAAACTTCAAAATTGAATGTAAAAAATTATCGAGTTTTAAAACTTAATTCAATACATAATCGTCTTCATATTAATATAAGAAAAACAAAAAAATGCTTTTACAATAAAATAACAAAAAATATTCATATTTCCGTGAAGTACTTCAATTCTTCGAAAAAACTACAAATATCGAATTAACTATATTGAAATATTGCAAGTTTTCATATAATTTTTGATGATTTGTTTCAAACTTTCAAATTAAATGCCTACACTTATTTAAACATCACATTATTGTAAAAAAATCATAAAAAATGATGAAAATTGCATACAAATGCAAAATATTTTATTTTTAAAAAACAACTGTTTAAAAGGACTCTATATATTACAGATATGTCTACAGTTATATATAATAAATGTAAACATTATTGCATATGTTTTTCCATTTTACAATATTTGCAATGCATTATGTGAATAATTGCAGAAATGTCTGTATTTATTCATAAGAAATACAAATAATTCTACTAAATAAAAAATCTCAAGAACCCTCCTTTAATATTTAGATTTTATTTTTATTTTTTATGCATACAATAGAGCAAGAAATCATGAAATATTGTTGCTACATTAAAACATGGATCAACTTTTAATGAAAATTTAGGGAGAGATCCACTTTACAATATCTTTCATTTAAAGGAAACCTCCCTAATTTCCACTATACACTCAACATTCTTCAATGCATTTACTTTATTCATTATTTCACTTGTTGAAAACACGATTTGGTGTTTTAATGATAGCAACATACGATAATAGTACTAACATTTTTATTGAGTTTTTTCAAGATAATTAGCCATTCGATGGATGATACAAATTATTCAAGTTGTGTCAAACAATACAAAGATACAAAAAGGCGGAATTCATAAAATGTGATAGAGGTGGGACTCGAACATGGCACCTATTGTATCCAAGGGGCGCACAGCCTTTTAATACAACATGTCAGACGTCTGGTATCTAAATTTAGACGTCTGACCTTAAGATCTGCACTTTTTTGTATACCAAGTCGGATGTTTGACAACAGAGCCTCATACGTCTGACCTTGCTCTTTAGATTTTTTATATAACCAGGTGACACTCATTTCCAGATGTCTAAAACCTGGTTCGGAAATCTTTTAAAAGAAGCAACAGTTGTTTTTGAAAAGGTGTCTCTTCATCAAATCACTTCAACAATGAAAGGTAGTATCTCCATGACTGAAAAGAAAAAGAAGCAACTATCCAAGACAATTCTACAACAATTATAAATATACTACTATCAAGATCAAGAGAGACAATTTCTTAAACTTCTATATTCTATCAATATTGCTTCTTACTTTCGTATCTTGTAAACACGATCTTATATTCATCCATATTCCCTATACTATAAAGTTTATAATACTCAAAAGATGTATAGAAATATCATTGTACTACTAGTCAAAATCCATGTTGTCAAGAACATACAGTTATCAATGAAACTTTCTTATATTGAAGCATATTCCTCCGGGAGAAGTGACGACGTTTGGTTTGTGAAAGGCCGAAGGGGAGCTTCGAGACTGGACGTAGGACGAAAGGTCTGAACCAGTATAAAAAGTATGGTGTGATTGCTCTTATTCTTCTAGGTTATAATATTGTGTTACTCACACTACTATATGCATAGTTGTTATATACTACAGATATGATCCATATAGACTTAATTATTAGTATAAGAGCCAGGTGTTCTATTGATCGTAGAAACATCTTAGAACAATGACCAGAAAGAGACAATACACTCGGAATTCAAAGATAGAGAAAGAGAAAATTATGGAAAGCAAGCAACATGATATATAATCTGTTATATACACCAGTCTCCCGTTTTTGAGATGACAAACATGTAATAAGATTTTGGATTCAATAAATGCATTTAACAATTGAAGTGTAGAACTCCCCATATATGTATGCTTCCCTTACAACAGAACTTTCCCTAGATATATGCATATGAGTGAAAAGAATAAATGAATCGAATTTCCAATATTTAAATATTCATGAAATATTCACTCATCGATCAAAATCTTAACCATTCTCCTCCTCTTGTTATCATTAAAAGGATATAGAAATCGAAATAGTGATGAAATATGGACTAGAAATATAAAACCAGATCAAGAGAGAGAGAGAGTTTTATCATAAATCTCACGCAATCAAACAAAAATCATAATATCTAAGAACTAGAAGCAAATTTCACATTGTAGAATTGTAACACCCCGCCTCCGCTAGGGTCACTCGCAAAGGAATGCACTAGCTTTAGAGGGGCATTATTGGTAAACATGCACAGAAATATCACAAGACAGAACATATAAAATAGCGGAAGTAAAATCAAACTTTCATAACATGAATAAATAAGGTCTAAAGCCTTTTACATCAGAGTACATCAAAACCTGTCTTGCAATAGTAAAGAAGCATAAAGACATTTTCATAAATTATTCCCCAAGTAAAATCAGTAAAGTAGCCATTAGCCAAGAAAAGTCCAAGCCATCCATGATGACCTTCAAGCAGAAGAAGTCCGAACTAAACAACAGTATTTCCTCCCTGTAACCTAGGGGGGGGGGGGGAAACGGAAGAAAAAAGGCGAAACAAAACGGGTCAGTCAAAAAGACTGAGTAAGCCCTATCTACTATTAGCATAAAAACTAGTAAAGTTAACTGACATGAGAAACTGAGATGAACATAAGCATGATAACAAGATAGATAAGCTAAATCAAAATAACAGGATGAACTACTGAACTCAGATAAACTAAGGTGTCATGATAAATTACGATGTCAAGATAAAACAAGGTATCACATCGTCAGGTTTCTATCAAGTATAATATCCCCAAGATATCTGTCACGTATAACGCCCCGTGATATCTATCCTGTATTTTAGCTCTGCACCTACCGTACTAGTATCCCCACCGTGTCATGTGTTAACCAAGAATGACCCTCACTCAAAAGTCGTGTAATGGTCCATGTCAACCTAATATATCGCATATATAGGTTACTCAACTTGTATGTTTTATTCCATGTAAATGTTCAGTCCCTTGCCGTAGACCATACGGGCTTTCCCATGAGATTCTATATTACTTTAACATAGTTCCATGATCCTTAAGATCGGTTTGGACTGTTACCCTAAACCTAGCTAGGGTCTTCCAACATGAATTATTGTTTGTACAACTAGGATTTATGCTACCTAGGGCTGCTAGGGATTATGCTTACCTATTGCACGTTTTCGTATCTCGGTTTGGGTTCAACCACCTAGGGCCACTAGGGATTACGCTAACCGCCAACCGCGCCCTTTTTCCCACGCATTCATCGTGAATCGCTTTTCCATGACTGTATGCACATGTATCACATCGTGCCATCCGAGTCCTATCACAGGGCAAATCAAGAAATACAGGACTCGGTCGGGAGCTTTCGATTTATCTGCCGATGCAGATGCTAAGGTCTGTTTTTCTTATACGTGGCTATGGTCCCACGAGACCACTCCCTCAACTAGTGAAAGACAAGACAGGATAAATCCTGTATGAGAACACAACACTGGCCAACCCACATCCAAGCCTTACCGCAACCATAATTAGATAGCAATTATGGTCTTTTGGGTGTTCTCTGCCTTTCCGTACGTACACGCTTGACCAAAGATGATAGGTAGCCTGACGAAATGCTATCTAGGGTACGACCGTGTATCGTCGACTATCCCCTATCCATCCCCGTCTTTAGGTCGCTCGTACAGCAACCAAGGCATACTCTTGGTTCTTCTAACGCAGACCTTAACCTCTCATGAGCCTAGTATAATCACCTGGCAGCTCATAGAGGGATACCAAGAATATCCTCACGTTCCCCGAAGCCGCTGCTTCGTTACTCAGTTCGCTGGAGCCTTTATCTAAATCAGATACTTGCTCCTACTCGTATATTTAAACGATGACCTACCGTATCAGGTTACTCATCTATCTATGAACTGGTCTAAATTTCCTTGACTAAGAATCATTACTTAGTTATTCTTCAACTAAGGTTTACCACTTAGCATTGTTCCCGTTATCCTTGTTAACTACGGTTATCCACCTAATCCTCAGAACTAGGGTTTACATAATGGATTAAGTGTCATTTAAGTTCATGACTTAACCCGTCTACAAATCCTGTCAAAATTGGCTAAGTATCCAAGTTCAAGGCTTAACCCTACAAACCATGCTCAAGTTGGTTAAGTATATTAAGCAATTCACGACTTAACCTCGTCCAATTATCATTCTAGATTGGTTAAGTATATATTAACTTGACCCTATCAATTTACTTAGTCAAATCGGTCAAGTGTATTCAAGCGATTCGTGACTTAGCCTTATCATGTTTTCACGTTATATTGGTTAAGTATTGGTTAACTTAACCACAATAAATTAACGAGTTAGATTGGATAAGTATAGGTCACTTAACCACATCAATTCATCGTGTTTAGATTAGTTAAGTGTTTAACTTAACCCCATTAAACTACCAAGTGGGATTAATTAAGTCTAGGCTAACTTAACCCCATCCGATTTCCATGTTTAGACTAGTTGAGTCTAATCTTAACCCCATTCGTTAACCGTATTTTTCGGTTAAGCGTCATTAAGAAAACTTACTTAACCTTACCAAGTTATCGCGTTGGATTGATTAAGTGTTGGTTAACTTAACCCCATCCACTAGTCATATAAAAATGGTTAAGTGTCATTAGACAAATCAAGTTACTTAACCTACCCAACCTTGTCATGTTTTGATAAGTATCATTAGCCTAATCAAATTACTTAACCCATTTGTCCATGTCATATTTGGTTAAGAGTCATTAATCAAATTAACTTAACCCTATCATGTGGCATTAATTACTTAATGCACCTTCACCTCTCACATTAGACTTTGTTGTGGTTACTAGTTAAGCCGGTCGGTTCCGGGTAGCTTTACACCACAACTTGGTCTAACCTCGGGTTCAAGCACAACATGACCAACTTCTCACATTGGGTCCTATTGTTTGCAACTACTAGTTAGGCCGGTCGGATCCGGGTAGTTTTACGTTGCAAACTCAACCCAACCTCGAGTTGGCCACACTTATATTATCTAAGTGTCATGTCCATCATGTTTCCCAAAACATGTTACAAGTTTTCAAGCATTTGGGTAGACCTAACTTAATAGGTAAATTCCCAAAGGGTAGACCTAACTTAATAGGTAAATTCCCAAGCTTATGTTTTTATGCATACTTACATGTCAACTTCCATGTTATATTTCAAGTCATGTTTTCAAGTTGTATTTTCATGTCATTAGAAATTACCCATAACATAACCCAATGCTTTTAAACTCGCATATACGTTCGCGACAACGTAATGGATTAAAAGAAGAGACTTGGCAAAGGCATGACAAAAATGGATATTAAGCCACAAGTTAATCATGGTGGCAAATGAGGCACAAATGTGTTCATTAACTTGCGTGTTACATTCTCAAGCCTCAAAACATGCATAAACCCAAACTTCGCACATAAGCGAATCATGGTGACAAAAGATATGGAATGATGACTAGTAACTCGCATATATCATCATATAAGGGTTATGACTTCATATGCAAGTTGACATAAAGGTTATGAGGGTTCTCATGTTGCCTAATGCAACATTTCAACATAAAGGTTGTAGCTTTTAGCTCACAAGATCAAGATAATGACTTCATAAACTTGCATGACATGATAGCATGTATCATACTCAATGATCAAACCCAAACTTGCAACATGAACATTTAACTTCATAGTTAATATCTAAGAGTAGGGAAAGGGCTTACATTGCTATGAAGGCACAAAAGATATGGCAAAGCCCTTATGCAATCAAATAGACCCAAAATGCAAGCTCTAACATAAAAACCCTTGAGCCAAAATGATCAAAACTCTTTCTTTATGACGCAAATATCGAAACTTGACTTGAATGCAAGCTAATGATGCTCATACAAGTTTGAAAACACTTGTATGCATGGAAAATCACTTAGAAATTTATTTAGGAATTTTATGAAGAGAGTGGAGGCCATGAGAGGATTGATTTTGCCATAGTTTAGTTACTAGAATGAATAATGAGGGTTTTAGGATAGGTTAGGGTCTTATTTATAGATTAGGCAAGTGTTTTAGGCCATAGGATTAAACCTAGATTCAATTCAAGCCATCAAAGCATGTCTTGGGGAAGAAGTCAAGTGTAGGAACCATCTAGGGCCTTTAGATTAAAGATGAACCATGAGAACCATCCAAATGCAAAATCTGCATTTGAGCGAATCGGCCCACGAGTTGACAGCCAAACACCCTGGATTAACCCCTAGTCGACCCAGCGGGCTTGGGTCGACCTCAAAAATCGGCCGGTTCGGTTATTCCCCTCTCCCAATTCGCTGTTTTGAACATTTTTGCATATTTATTTATTTAATTTTCAATTATATATATATATATATATATATATATCAATATATATATATATTTCTCTGCGCAACCCATTTCACTTAATTAAGTATACTTTAATTTGGGAATTTTTCGTGAAACTTCGCGAGGCCATATCTTGGTCATACGGACTCCGATTTTCGAAAACTCGGACTCTATTTCGCGTATTTTTCCGAGACAAACGCAATGGCATAGCCCGTTTCCCTTGATTCAGATTTTACAGTTTAATTCTGCCTCCATTTATGTTATAACAGGTTATTGAAAATACGGGTTGTTACAAGAATGATGGATTTACGGTGATTTTATAAAATAGAGAGAGTTATAAAATATATGAATTCCAATTATTTTCAAATAAAATTTAAAAATGAACACAAAATAGTGATGGATTTGAGCTACGGTTATAAATTCAAATCAAGTGACAAAATCAAATAATCTCAAATCCCCATGACTATAAATAAAAAAAAATCATAATATATCATAAAACATTAACACATTTCACAAATTAGAAAATGGATTGATAGGCTGGTTTTTACATACCACAAAAGATTTCATATATATATATATATATATATATATATCAATTTTTATTTATTTTCATTTCTTTTCCTTTTTTTATTAAGAGAACGTTATCCATCCATAACCATATTTTGGATTTTTAAATGAGGACAGTTGCAACTTAAATTATAAGTAATCTCTTACCCATACATGACCATTTCTTAGAATTTTAAATGAGGTTAGAGAAACACTTATTATACAAAATATCCTCAGTATATAAATCCAAAATGGATGATAGAAATATGGTAGTTACATAAATGATTGTGAAATAAATTTCTAAATTAATCATATTATGAAATATGCTTAACTGTACTGGGATTTTTGAAAATTTTCAATTATCTCTCATTCTGAAAAAACAATATAGTCACATTTCCAACACAAATTTTGAAACTGTATATTTAGGATGATTTTTTTTTTAAAAATACTCTCCACATTAATATAAAATCATGATGGATGTCGGAAGGATGATAGTAAAAGAAGATGTTCGTGAAATAAGCGTCAATTCAATGATATTATAAGAACTGTTCAATCACCATGAAAATTTAAATAATATTTCCTCTTGTTGTGAAGTATACTATAGTCAAAATTCGTCACAATTTCAAAATTTTGATAATAATTTTGGTGAGTTCCAAATATAGTCCAATTTGTTAATGATTTCAATTTCTGAATAAATAATCAAAAAATGATTTTAAAATTGAAAATATCAACTACAAGAGGGATTCAGAAAGATCTATACAAGTTGAAAATTCAGTTTAAAACAAACCAATTAATTTAATGAGAAATTTTTCCAACACTTTTAGAACAGATACCACTTGGTGCTCCTAATTATCCATAGTGGCATTCCAATGTATCTCAAACAAATAATTCAATTACCAAGCCTAAGCAAGCACTTCGGTTCCATTTATCAGAGCAGCAAACTTTCAAATTCAGAACAAGTTTCACAAGAGAATTTTCAGACAATTCACAGCAAGTCCAAGAAGACAGATCATGATCCAATGATTAAAGCAGTTAATTTGAAATCACTTGTGTAAATTTCAAGTTTTCAATGAATCAATCACACAAGATTATAATTTCAAATCCAAGAAGTGTGTGAAATTCAAGATATCCATAATTAAAAAAAAACTAATATCCAAGCCAAATGATCATGAATAAAAATGAGTTTCAAGATGCAAGACAGTGATCTATATCAAATGATTTTCATATCAGAATAGCCAATCCAAAAACCAATGAAATTATCACAACTGAAAAAATTAGTGCATTGTAATGTGTGTAGTTTTTCAAGTCTTTAAAAAGTGAGTTAGAAGAAACACAAAACAGCAAAGATGTGTGAAATTTCATTAATTTTTCATATCTTCCAAAATTTAACAGTGTTCAAGATATGATCAGAATGCTTCAGCACTGTTAGGAATACACAAAAAAAAAAAATTCAAAACAATTGCAAAGTATTTATAATTTTAAATTCAAGATCTGTAAATCATTAAAACATGAGAGTTTTATACAAATGAAGCAAATTTCTAGAAAACCAATAATTTTGCAATTCGAAGTAAAAGTGTGACACCCCACGTCCGTTAATGTCACTCGCTAAGGGAATGCATTAAGTTTCGTGAAGCATTGTAGGTAAACAGACACATAATAATTACAAGACAGATATAAATAAGATAGCAGCGGAAATTTCAAAATTTTATTTCAACATAAAACATTTCACAGTACCATAAGTCATAAAATTGTTACAACAAAATGCTTCTGTCTTGCATCATCGGAGTACATAGGTATTAAAGAATAACATTATTCTCCAATAAAAAGAGTAAGCCATAGTAGAGACAAAGACTTGAGCCATACTCTAGAAGTGGCTTCCAACAAGACAATATCCAAGTCCTGACTAAGTCTGGGTGTTTCATCCCTGAGAACCTGGGGGAGGGGGAACGGAAGAGAGAGAGAAAAACAAAGGGGTCAGACATAAAGTCTGGCGAGTCTAGTTACTTTTAGCCAGTAAGTAAATAAAGGTGAACATGACAGGCATAAAGTGGGTAAGAGAGATCACTACATAAATGGTAGGTATGACAAGGTAAACAGGACAAAAGGATAGCATAGATAGCGCTTCTTAATACTTTCCTTGCTCTGCACCAATACTACTATAACAGATATGTAATAGGATTACATATTCCCCAATTGATTAACAAAAACAGGATGATCCCAACAGAAACATAATGGTAGTTTTAGGTGTATTCTAGTAATGGGTTTTAACCCAAACAGGACTGGTACCTAAACAAAAATAACGAGTGTTAGCTCAGATAGAAACACAGGTACCCCACAGAAACAGACTTGACTAGATGTACCCTATTTACTACCCTCAATTGATCGGCTCCCTATTCCGTAGATACCCTGTGCTGGCTCCACAGTAGGGTGTATCACTCCCTAAAGTGGCAACCCTTCATTTTCCGGATGTGCACAATGATATCTACTGATGTCACAGCGTCTTATCTTCCCCAGAAGGCGGAGTCATGCATGCACATGACACTGTTGGAACGCGTCGTCAACATCGCCTCCACGTTTGGATCTCTTATAATCAGCTCAGTAAGCGTGCCCCACTCCGACCTAACTCGGAGTACCCATTTGATACCTATTTAAGGGTTACTGACTGAAATGGGTCCCACACAATATGATGCAAGCTCTCCCCTTTGTTATGCATCCCTACTACTATGTTTTCCACTGGTTATGTTTACCTAACGATGTCTTTAATTACATAACCCCGACAGGTTAAGTTTGTGGGTCTATATATACAAATATTACCCACCAACCTAAGATTTACTTAACCCTCCTACTGTTTCAAGAATGTTTATTTAACGGTTAAGTTTGTGGGCCCATATATTAATATTACCCACCTACCCAAGATGTACTTAACTCTCTCACTGATCCAAGCATGTTTTACTTAACCCTATCTTTAGTTCATATTCATACAATCCCTTATGGATTAGATTAGGTTAAGTAGTCTGATTCATTACCATGTCCATATGGTTTATAATGGGCTAGACCTCCCACATTAGGCCTACAACATGTGGATGCTGGATATGCCGGTTGGGTCCGGGCAGTCTTATTCCACAGTTGGGCCTAACCTCGTGTCTTAGCCCGATTCGTATTCGCGTTCTTAGACCTCCCGCATTAGGTTCAACATTAGTGGCTGCTGGATATGCCGGTCGAGTCTAGGCAGACTTCCACCACTAATGTAACCTAACCTCGTGTCATAAGTACAATTACAATTCCTAATTGTAATTACTAAACATTCCATTAATTAGTTGATCAATTAATTAAACCTTTCCCTTTTTGGGTGTCTACATATTTTGGCCAATAATTTGAATTACATTTTCATAAATGTTCATATTCAAATTATGCCATTTTTAATTAATTTACCAATTAATTAATCCTTTCCTTTTATTGGCGTCAATACCTATTTTGCAAGAATAATTTGAATTACATATCCATAAATGGTTATATTCAAATTATGTCATTTTTATCCAAATTTTCCTATGTCATTATAGGTGATTATTACTATGTTTCCGTATTTGAATTATATGTCCAACTTATATAAAACATTACACAAATTATGCCAATTATGAATCCCCTTTTTTTCATGTTTCCTAACTAACGTGATCGCATGTATTTTGGCGTCATCGAGGCTATAAAGTTGCCTCGTCATAACAATAAAAGGGAACATGATAGGGGTGACAGTTCAACATGTTTTGGCAAAAATATTAACATAACTGCCATAGTAACTAAGTGAATGGACATGTGATAATTGTCATAATAAAGTGGACATCAAATTAATAACTTGTGTTTATGCAAGCATAATGAGATCTAGATTCAATATTATGTGTCCAATTACCTAAATCTAGCACAGACAGGGTGGTATAATAATAAGTTTAGATTCACAGGTCAAGTTTACCACATATACCAAGGTATCATAATATAACAAGTGAAATGTGATTAACACCAAAGTCTAGATCCAAGTAATGTCAAACTAATGGATGTACTATCATCCTAACATGGTTACAAATCATGTTCATATAAACGTCATATCGAATCACCACAATCAGATCTAGAAATTTAGATCTGTATTAACATGTTTAGATGTACCACAATATAATTGTAATTCAAGATTCACATAGGAAACATAATAGAATGTCCATATATTAGATCTAGGGAAAATGACATAGTATGCTTGCATAAATTCATGATTTACAGCATATACCCAATTCATAGTCTACCACAATTCACATTTATCTATTTAAACCTAAAAGTGACTAGAACTCACTATGGTAGAAGAAAGAATAGATTAAGTTTTTGTTGCTGTTCTAGAACCGCTCTCCTCTTTCACAATTACTAAGATTTAATTCGTTGGAGAAGAGACTAACTTAGTTTAGAACGCAACAGCATGACGACTTATGAATGAATTTAGTTTAGATTATGATTTAGGTTTATGTGTGCTTATACAGATGTGTAGGATTAATTAGAACCCTTAGATCTGACTAGGATTCATCTAAGCCATCCAGAATGAAAAAGACATGTTACCAGACAAATCAGATAAAGCCATATAAGTCCTAAAACTCCAAAAATCGTCATCTGAACACATCAGCCTAATCTGGCCGACAGGGGTCGACACCCTATATAGGGTGTTGACACCTATGTCGACCCCCCCACTAGGTGGTCGACACCCATGAGTGGGAAATTTCCCACTCAACTCACTTTGACTGATTTTCGAAATTTGAACCTGTTTGGGAGCTTCTGGAGTTATTATATATATATATATATATATATATATATATATATATATATATATTCTCCTCTACGCGTATACAAACTTCTAAGGCTTATATCTTCTTCATACAGTGTCCGATTTACGCAAACTCAGACTTTATCCCAAGCAGAATTTCGAGACGAACGCAATGGCGTAACCCGTTTCACTTAATTCTTCATCTAAAAATTAAGTGTCCTTAAATTTGTTAATTTTAAAATTATGGGGTGTTACATTCTCCCCTCCTTAAAGGATTTCGTCCCCGAAATCTTCAAGTCAAGAAGAACGTATATCCTACCATCCAATCATCCATCTACTCAACCATCAATCACATGTATCCATTGTCCTTAAAAGATTTCTAATGCTATATGTACATATACAAAAAGTGTGTATATGCTCCTTATCTAATGCAAAATCAGACAGTCTACCGATTCAGTTGACCTCCTTAATGCAAATCATGATAGTGCCATGCGTCCATTATGTATGCAAAAGAATCCTAATAATACATATTATTTCTACACGAGTGCACAATCATTTCATTCAAATGCAACAATAATATGATAACATAATCAATATACATCCATTAAAATATGCACACTTATTCATATACAATATGAAAGTGATTGAGCCGATCTAGTGCCTAATGTGTGTATATGCTTCCAAAGGCAACCACTAGCAAACACTTGCATCCATAAAATATAACATGTCTCAAACACATGTTTACTATCATGGGATTTCCTACCTAAGGGCCGAAGATTCGATTGATAGGATATACTCAGATGATAGAAGCAAATGCGAATACAAGCTTTTGGAAGAGAAGTTAAGAACATTCCCTTGAAAGGGAAAGGGTACGAAGCGTAAATTTTTTGTCTTCGGTCTTCCAAGTTGCATCTTCTTGGTTGTCTCCCCACTGGACCTTCACCAACTTGACTTCTTGTTTGCGTAGCATCTTAACCTCCGATCCAAGTATGCAAGTCGAAACTCACCCAATTATTGCTTCCTTCATTATTTTCACTTCCTTTCGCAAGTTTGGCCCCACTACCTCGAACTCTATACATTTTATCGCCACTTGGACGAATAGTCATCTTGGAATGATGGGCTTTCTCAAGAACTTTCTTCAATAGGTTTCTCATCCTGATATGATTCACCTATCAAACTTCTTCTCAAGTAGACCCGCCACTTGCTTATCAAGTTCCCTCTTTTCTTTTAGGAGCCATATGGCGCACAGGTAATGCAACTGGGTTTGCATTGTCCACCATGTATATATCGAAATCAATCTCATGCCTCGAGGGTAATCCCTGAACCTCGTCTAAGACATCAAGATACTCACGAAATATTGGTGCCGATCGCAGATCATCGATAGATGCCTCAAGAGACTCTAGGAAATTAAACATGACAGACCCTTGTGGGTCACAAGAAATTTCAAGGGTGCTTAATGACCCTCCTCTCACCACCCAGAATGGCACCATATGTGGTAAACCAACCTATCCCTAGAATCAACCCATAACCCATAAACCCGAGTACATATGTGTCACATTCAAATTTGATGCCTAACACGGATATTCTCAAATCCGTACAAATCATAGATAAATGAGCCAAATCACCAATGGGGTTTGAGACAACTACGGGATCCACTACCATACTAGTAACTAAGTGCAGAGATTCAACAACAGAACTAGATACAAATAAGTGTGAAGCGCCAGAATTAAAATGTGTCCTAACTGGATGTTTTGAAAGAGAAACTAAATTTTCTACGGAAATTTTTCTACCTCTTTTAGAAACACTGATCGCGAAAGCATGCACCTGCCCTCCAGAAGTTCCTGCCCTTTGACCTTGTCCCTGTTTCTTTGGGCAATCCTTAGTAAGATGCCCGACCTCTCCATAAGCGAAGCAAGCATTCTTCCTTTTCTTGCAGTCCTTGGCTAAGTGACCGTCTCGCCCACAATTATGGCACTTCCTCTTATCTTTAACCTTGTCATTCTTTTCGCCTTTCTTCTGTTGTTGTCCCTTCTTGGGCCATACCTTCCCTTTTTTGTGTTGCTTCCTCAGCCTGTACTTTCTTCTTTTCTCCCTTGTCTTCCTCATGATTAGGGCCATATCAACAAGTTTTCCAAAAGTGGCTCCCATTGGGATATGGGACATGGCTAACCCATGAAGGAGTTCATTCAATCCTTTAGCAAACCGCAAAGTCTTTTTGTTTAGCGTATCCACCAATTCTAACCCAAACCTTGTTGGCTGGTTGAATTTGTTCACATATTCTTTCACCATCAAGTTTCCTTGTTTGAGTGCTAAGAACCTTTCCATCTGCATGCTTTTCTCGGCTTGGGGAAGAAATTTCATTTCAAATATTTGCCTAAAATCTTCCCAAGTTTCCATCGGACATCCAGCTTGGGTGACTTCCCACCAGAAAGAGGCTTCGTCTTTCAGTAGCCAAGCAACTAACTGAATCTTCCTTCTATCCTCTAATTCAAAGATTACGAACAAATCCTCGGTCTACTTGAGCAAATTTCGAGCTTCAACAAATGTCTCATTCCCATGGAATGGTTTCCCTCCCATGGCATGGAATTCTTTTTAGATATTGGCGAAGTTATCTGCTCTTGGAGGGGGGGGGGGGAGGAGGAATGATTGGCGCGGTTGGGGAGGAACGTCTCCTTGGCCTTCGGCAGGCGCCGTGGCCTCCAAATACCTACGGAACCATCCGGGTATAGTGACACCCTTTGGGATATAAGGGATGTTTTGTTCCCCAGACATGGTGAAAAAAGGAAGGAATTTAGATAAAGGACCAAAGGATACTACATATGGCTTCTTGGGGGAATATTTTCAAAACAGTCTTTTCTTTTCGAAAATACTTTCTTTCAAAACCTTTTTGAAAAATAATTTTCAAAAACTTTTATCTAATATGGTAACCTTCAGTTCTAATACCAAGTGTGACACCCCATGTCCGTTAATGTCACTCGATAAGGGAATGCATTAAGTTTCATGAAGCGCTGTCCGTAGGTAAACAGACACAAAATAATTACAAGACAGATATAAATAAGATAGCAGCGGAAATTTCAAATTTTTATTTCAACATAAAACATAATACCTTAGTTCACAATAATATAAGTCATAAAATCATCACAACAAAATACTTCTGTCTTGCATCATCAAAGTACATAGGTATTAAGGAAAAACATTATTCCCCAATAAAAAGAGTAAGCCATAGTAGAGACAAAGACTTGAGCCATACTCCAGAAGTAGCTTCCAACAAGATAATATCCAAGTCCTAACTAAGCTTGGGTGTTTCCTCCCTGAGAACCTGAGTGGGGAGGGGGACGGAAGAGAGAGAGAGAGAAACAAAGGGGTCAGACATAAAGTCTGGTGAGTCTAGTTACTTTTAGCCAGTAAATAAATAAAGCTGAACATAACAGGCATAAAGTGGGTAAGAGAGATCACTACGTAAATGGCAGGTATGACAAGGTAAACAGGACAACAATATAGAATAGATAACGCTTCTTAATACTTTCCTTGCTCTGCACCAATACTAGTATAACAGATATGTAATAGGATTACATATTCCTCAACTGCTTAACAAAAACCGGATAATCCCAATAGAAACATAATGGTAGCTTTACGTGTACTATAATAACGGGTTTTAAGCCAAACAGGACGGATACCTAAACAGAAATAACGGGTGTTAGCCCAGACAGAAACACAGGTACCCCACAGATACAGACAGGACTAGATGTACCCTATTTACTACCCCCAATAGATCGGCTCCCTTATCCGTAGATAATCTATGCTGGCCCCACAGTAGGGCGTATCACTCCCTAAAGTGGCAACCCTCCATTTTCCGAATGTGCACAACCATATCTACTGATGTCACGGTGTCTTATCTTCCCCAGCAGGCGGAGTCATGCACGCGCATGACCCCATTGAAACACGCCATCAACATCGCCTCCACGTTTGGATCTCTTACAATCATCTCAGTAAGCGTGCCCCACTCCGACCTCGTTCGGAGTACCCGTTTGATACCTGTTTAAGGGTTACTGACTGAAATGGGGTCCCACACAAGATGATGCAAGCTCTCCCCTTTGTCTTGCATCCCTACTACTAGGTTTCCACTGGTTATGTTTATCTAACGATGTCTTTAATTAGATAACCCCGACTGGTTAAGTTAGTGGACCTATATATGCAAATATTACCCACCAACCTGAGATGTACTTAACCCTCCTACTGATTCAAGCATGTTTATTTAACGGTTAAGTTTATGGGCCTATATATTAATATTACCCACCTACCCAAGATGTGCTTAACCCTCCCACTGATCCAAGCATGTTTTACTTAACCCAATATTTAGTTCATATTCATACAATCCCTTATGGATTAGATTAGGTTAAGTAGTCTGATTCATTACCATGTCCATTTATGGTTTATAATGGGCTAGACCTCCCACATTAGTCCTACAACATGTGGATGTTGGATATGCCGGTTGGGTCCGGGCAGTCTTATTCCACAGTTGGGCCTAACCTCGTGTCTTAGCCCAATTCGTATTGGCGTACTTAGACCTCCCACATTATGTTCAACATTTGTGGCTGCTGGATATGCCGGTCGGGTCCGAGCATACTTCCACCACTAATGCAACCTAACCTCGTCTCATAAGTACAATTACAATTCCTAATTGTAATTACTAAACATTCCATTTTTAATTAATCAATCAATTAATTAAACCTTTTCCTTTTTGGGTGTCAATACATATTTTGCCCAATTATTTGAATCATATGTCCTCAAATTATGCCATTTTTAATTAATTTACCAATTAATTAATCCTTTCCTTTTATTGGTGTCAATACCTATTTTGCAACAATAATTTGAATTACATATCCATAAATGGTCATATTCAAATTATGCCATTTTATCTAAATTTTCCTATGTCATTATAGGTGATTATTACTATGTTTCCCTATTTGAATTATATATCCAACTTATATAAAACATTGTACAAATTATGCCAATTATAAATTCCCTTTTTTCCCCGTTTGCTAACTAACGTGATCACATGTATTTTGGCGTCATCGAGGCTATAAAGTAGCCTCGTCATAACAATAAAAGGGAACATGATAGGGTTGACAGTTCAACATATTTTGGCATAAATATTAATATAACTGCCATAGTAACCAAGTGAATGGACATGTGAAATTATCATAATAAAGTGGACATCAAATTAATAACTTGTGTTTAGGCAAGCATAATGAGATCTAGATTCAATATTAGGGTCCAATTACCAAAACCTAGCACAGACAGGGTAGCATAATAATAAGTTTAGATTCACATGTCAAGTTTACCACATATACCAAGGTATCATAATATAAAAAGTGAAAGGTGATTAACAACAAAGTCTAGATCCAAGTAATGTCAAATTAATGGATGTATTATCATCCTAACATGGTTACAAATCATGTTCATATAAACGTCATATCGAATCACCACAATCAGATCTAGAAAGTTAGATCTGTATTAACAAGTTTACATGTACCACAATATAATTGTAATTCAAGACTCACATAATAAACATAGTAGAATGTCCATATATTAGATCTAGGGAAAATGACATAGTATGCTTGCATAAGTTCATGATTTACAGCATATACCCAATTCATAGTCTACCACAATTCACGTTTATCTATTTAAACCTAAAAGTGACTAGAACTCACTGTGGTAGAAGAAAGAATAGATTAACCGTTTGTTGATGTTCTAGAACTGTTCTCCTCTTTCACAATTCCTAAGCTTTAATTCGTTGGAGAAGAGACTAGCTTAGTTTAGGACGTAGCAGCATGACGGCTTATGAATAAATTTAGTTTAGATTAGGGTTTAGGTTTATGTGTGCTTATATAGATGTGTAGGATTAATTAGAATCCTTAAATCTGACTAGGATTCATCTAAGCTATCCAGAATGAAAAAGACATATCACTAGACCAATCAGATACAGCCACATAATCCCTAAAACTCCAAAAATCGTCATTTGAACACATCAGCCCAATCTAGCCGACATGGGTCGACACCGTATATTGGGGGTCGACACCCGTGTCTTCCCCCTACAGAGGGATCGACACCTATGTCGACCCCCCTACTAAGGGGTCGACAACCATAAACGGGAAATTTTCCGCTCAGCCTGCTTTGACTGAATTTCGAAATTTTAACCTGTTTGGGAGCTTCTGGAGTTATTATAAATATATATATTCTCCCCTACGCGTATACAAACTTCTAAGGCTTATAACTTCTTCATACGGTGTCCGATTTACGCAAACTCGGACTCTATCCCAAGCAGAATTTCAAGACGAACGCAATGTCATAACCCGTTTCACTTAATTCTTCCCCTAAAAATTAAGTGTCCTTAAATTTGTTAATTTTAATATTTTTAAATTACGGGGTGTTACATAAAGAAGCTCAGAATATATAAAAATATGGCAGTGTCAATGAGAATTAGAATAATCAAAAAGGAATAGAAGAAGAACAAAATGGAAAATAAGAGAAGGATTAAAAAGAAGAATATAAACATAGAATAAAAAATGTTACTCTAGAGATCAATGATGGATGTCAAACTCAACTAGCTTGGCTAAAAAACCCTGAATACCTTAAAGGTATGTAACGGTCAGTTTCTCTTTCATAAAGTGGTTCCTCATCCATCCTTCGATACCTAAGTATTTAGAAGATCGAGTGGTCTAACATAATTTGTAAAACCACTCACAATTTCGTTCACACGTTTAGGTACCCAAACCTGTTTGTATAACAATCCATCTAAATTTACTTTTGTGCCCTTAGGAAGCCAAATATGTTTAAATTTAATCAAACTTGTTTTATTTCTTTTTGGGATCCAAAAATGTTTGAAAGGGTTGTTACAAAACATGTTTTCATCTCGTTTGTGGTTTAAAAATCCTTTGAATTATCAGAGTCCAAATATTCAAATCGGTCTTTTCCAAAATAATTTAAAGAATTTTTAAAATCATTTGAATTTAGTTTTTCAGAAACACCAGTTCTTCAAAAACCAAGACCATTTTATTTCCAACAGAACACTGGTTTTTCAACAACATATTCAATGATTTTTCTCCATTAGAATATCTATCCAAATTTAATTCAAGTCTTTGAATTTTATATTTAAGACCGATATTCTCTTTCATAAGATTTGATCAACAGTAAATGTTAATCTTTATCTTTTCAGCATCATTTTGTTTCAAAACCAAAATTTTGTTTTCAAGCAATTTAATTTTGATCTTGCATTCAAAAATCTCAAATTCAAATTGATTTTGTTATTCAATCTCAAGTTTTTTTAGAATATTGAATTTTTCAATTTCATTTTCAAGTTCTTTCAAAATCAATTCAGTTTTCAACAAATTTTATTTTTTAGCAATTTTATGTTGGGAAATTTCAGTCATCTTAAAATTTTCAACTTCCTTTTGTAGAAAGTTTTTTGTACTTTAATGCTCAATCTTGTTCTCTTTTAAAATCAGAGTTTCCTTTTCAAGATTTTGAATATTTTTATTAAGATGAACAAGATTGTTTCCTAAATTCAAACAATTTTTGCAATTAGAGTTTTATGATTTCATGACGTTTTAGAGTTTTAATTCCAAACTATTAATTTTGCTTGTCAACTCAAGATTTTTAGATTTTAGAGATTTGTTTTTACATTGTAGTTCATCAATAGATTTAGTTAAATCAGTACACATATAAACTAAATCTTCATATGAGAAATTTCCTGTCTCATCGTCTGTTGAGACTCCATGGTTTGATCTATCTGTATTTTCATCTGTAGGACCTGTTAAGCACAAATCTGAATTTTAGTTGACATTATGGTGTTTTGAGCAGTCATTGTGTTTTCGTCTATGCAATGTATTGAGATTTTTCCAAATATCCTATGCAGTTGAACAATGAGAAATATTAATAAACTGGTCAATACTAATGTAAGAATAAATAATATTCATAGCAATACCATTCTTATATACATTATCACTTCCATTCACAATAATATCCCAGTATATAATATGAACATATTTTAAATAAGATTCCATTTTCGATTTCTAATTTAAAAAATCTATACCATTAAAAACAGTTGGAATACAACTAGACTGACTCTCGCTGGATTGACAATTAGGGAACACCATGACTCTAGAGTTAATAAAATACCTGCTCCGATACCACTAGTTGGATCTAGATTAACACTAGAGGGAGTGAATAGGGTTTATTGAAGTTTTACAAGATATTATTACAGCACAAATTGCAATAGAGAAAATAAATGCAGAAAGTAGGTGATACATATTTTGCCCAGCTTCAGCAAACCCTGCCTACTACTGCATTCTCCATGGTTTCCACTAGGTATTAAAGCAATCTCTATGCTTATAAATTTTCTGTAAATCCATGATACTCGCTCCCAACTGTTCTAATCCTATGCTCAAAAACTGGTATCAAAGCAGTATGATTTTTGTTTTAATCCCAACTGTTCATAACAATATGATTTTTGTTCGATGATAACAAACACACATACACACACACACACACATATATATATCACAAATGTGTTTGCAATTGTACTATTCTACTACATCATATACAGAAATAAATATTTATATTTAAAAAGAATACTTCTGCACAAGAATTTAAATATTTAAATAGTATTTTACTTAAATATAAATATTTTATTTTAATATTTCAATAGTACAAATTTCAAAACTCCACTATTGTACATTCCGTTGATAAAACGCATATACATAGCTCCTCACCACAGTTCACTCATTTCACTCTGTTCATACAAATTTCAGTTACAGTTCACTCTACTCTCTCTGTTATACACACTGTTACTCACTCACTGACATACTAGTCTTCTATCTATTTCTCAGTCAGTCCAGTCACCTGCATACCTATCACAAAATCACACATAGTAAACTGAAACAAAAATAATTTTAAATTCTAGCAGATATATTTTTATTTGCCTCGGAATTTTGGTGTGTTTCTCATCATATTTCTTGACTTGGTCTGACATGTATATACATCCATCTGTGTCTAACTGCTTGAAATATTCATAGTGATACACTGTAAATGCACAAGGTAGACTGTATCTCTATTTCTTACAAACTGACTGTCATTCAAATAGCTTACATATATAAACTGTACATGCATGATACATGTATACGCATACATGTGTATGTATATACACATATATTCTATGCAAGGGCAATATGGACAAACATCAGTGAGTGGACATGAACCAAGAAATTCAGTGCAAGTGACAAAGCACATATGAAGCAACGCGTAACATGTGTATACAAACAAACACACACACATACACACACACACACATATATATATATACACACACACACACATGTGTGTGTGCGTATACACACACACACACATGTATGTATACATGGGAATAGATTAATCATGTGCATACATACTGCAAGCCGAGCAATGTCATAACACATGGAACATGAAAGCCAATAAGCTTAATTCACAAAATCATATATATGCAGCATGCATATGGATCGTACCAGACTCAATAAATAGTGCAAGTAAATGGGGACAAGCCATAAATACAAGTCTGCTCAGCAATATACGCAAGCATGACAACTAATGGACAGAGTATGGAAGTGCTTGGCACAAATAGTCATGACAAAATGACAACATGGAACACATATTTGGTCAAGCCCAGAATTGAGGATCACATGCTCAAGAACTTTGTGCAACAACTAAACTATGTGCAAAAAAAAGGTTCAGTTTGCAATGATTTGTGCAACTTCAACAGTCCAGCAACTCAATATGAACAATAACAAAAAAAAAAAAAATGTACATGGCGCTGGTGCGATAACATGTGCACAAGGAAGCAGGTCAAATGAGCGCACTCAAGATTCATACAGCAACACAAATGATCATAAACATGTCACACACACATGTTTATGTATGTGTGTGTGTATATATATATATATATATATATATAAGAGAGTGTGTGTGTGTGTGTGTTTATATATATATGGATGGTACACATGCATGGTCAGCATGGCATAAGCAAGCATGAGCAGGAGGCTTAACCAGTGCAAGTATACACGAATGAAATGTTAGGTTTGTGGAACAAGAAATGAAGGCCAAGTTTAAATTACAACAAGTGCAGATATATACATGTATCCATGAACGCACAAGAGCAACAATACAAGGAATGGCACACATCAAATACACAACATGGCTGAGCAAGTATACAGGGAAGGTACAAGCCCAAGTGATGGTCAGAGAACTCAGTGTACAGCAAGGAAAGTAATGAAGTTAGTACAACAAGCAAAGTCAAACTTGACAAGGTCCAGCACAATATATATGGAAGCAAAGTGGTGCAACAACATGGTACAACTACACAACAAATGGCCAGAACGGAGAAGATCGCATATACACAAAGCAGTGGACATTACAAAAACAATATGTATACACACACACATTTTTGTGTGTGTGTGTGTATATATATATATGCATACCAAATAAATATACTGTATTGATCATGCCAAGCCATAACAAAGAGTTTAAGTGCGAATGAAATGATAGAATGGGCCAAAGGAATAAAAGAATTTTGTTTAAAAATTCTTTGGTTTGAATATATGGTATAAAATCAATTTGCATTGGTGGTATGAATTAATTATGGCAAATCAGATTTTGCAAATCAATTCACAAATTCATAGAGGGACAAAATCGAGACCAGCTTCATCATAAAATTTAGGAAAGCTTTTCATTAAAGAATTGAAGAACATTTTTTGGAAAGAAATAAATTTACAATTCAAATCAGTCCAGATACTCACGAATTGACCATATTTGGAAAAATGTTTGTCATGCAAACTTGGTATGAAAACAATATCTAGAGTTTCCGGATTTGGCCAAAATATTTTCTTTTAATAAATCGAGTGCATTTTTAGAGTAAAGAAAATCTGTCCAAGTTTCCATAATTCAATCAAAGATTCATGGCAACAAATCATGCAAGGATCAATTCAATGCCAAGAACAATCACACAAGGATCAACACAATCAAAACCAAATCGTACGCATGAAATCATATATTGATTAGGGTTTCTATATCTTATAAATAACACATGAATCATCACTGGCATTTATCGAAACAAAACACAACAAATTCGAGAGAAAGAAAAATCAAAACTAGAGAATACTCACAAGTTTCGATCCAAATCCTAAGCCAAATCGATTCGACAAATTGCATAACGAAGCTATCCAAGCCATTGTCGATTCTAGAATTTGGGAATCACAGTTTGGGAAGCAAAGAGTCCTAGCTTATTTCGGCCGCCATTAAAATCAAGAGGAGCCAACGTATTTAAGTGAAAAGCGACATGGACTGACCGTTTTTGTTTATTGTAGGGTATTTTATTTGTTTTTATTTTAAGTTTTATTTTCATTTATAATCGTCTTATCAGTTTTCTAATTTTTGTAAACTAGGGTTTACGAGTTACGGGTTTGTAATTCAGGGAAAATTTGATCTTAAGGATAAAGATCAGTATAGAGTTTTGAGCGTAAGACTAGAACAATTGGGAATGGGTATCGCGAGTTTACAGGGAATTTGTAATAATGGAGATTGTTTTAATACCCAGAAGAAACATTGGAGAATGCAGCAGTAGGCAGGGCTTGTCGAAACTCGGTAAATCTGTGTCGTTTACTTTTTGCAATTATTTTCTCGATTGCAATCTGTGCTGTGATATTTTTAATATCTTTTAAAACTCCAATAAACCCTATTCATCCCCTCCTCTAGGGTTAAATTTAGATCCAACAGAATCTCAGTATAAGTGCAACATGGATACACTAAGATCTAAATCGGTACGCAGTATTACTATTTATAATAATCTTTTAGCATCACATGACAACTTACTTAAAGATTTCAAATTATTACTAAAGATGGTGCTTTTAAGAAAATAAAAATTGTGAACTAAAATATGATAAATTAAAGGAAGAAAATGATTTTTAGTAAAACAAACAAAGATTTTGGAAACTTCTCTTGAAGAACTTGTTTTGCAAAATAATTTTCTTATAAAAGAAAATGATAAATGTATCAATAATAATAGTAACATTTCAAAGGAAAATGAACCTTCATAGAATAATGTCATGTCTTTACAGAATTCTTTAAATAAGTCTAATTTTAATCTTTTGTCTCTTGGAAAAGGGAATGGTGCTTTTATTGATAAAATTGTAGATTTAATTAAAGAAAGTGAGCTTTAAAAAGAAAATAATGCTATTTTGCAAAATGAATTTTGTAACTTGAAAGAGTTTTTTCATGATTTAAAAAAAGTTACAAAATTCAATAAGGAAAACAATGACATAAATGCAATAAAAATAAAATTTCTACAGTTTACAGTAATAAATGTGATTTAGGTTAATAATGTGATAAAAATAAAAACAGTACTAGATATGCATACATGTATGCACATTTTAAACTATTACTATAATTAGAGATAGCCCTAAAACCACTTCATATCAAGATGTTATTATACTTAGAAATAGAAAACATTTCTTGAATTATGAATCATTGATAAGAACTACAAATCATATAAGTATTTGGGTTCCCACTAGATGGAAAAATAGAGAAAAACATATTAATGACAATTTTGATAATGTGATTAACAAAAAAAACTGTAGCTCTTCACACATGGGTGAACACGACAGAGTTAAGGATAATAATGAGTGGAATATAGTTAGAAGTAAAAAGAAAGACACAACGCATGCCAAAAGTGCAAGACAAGCAAAGGAAATTTGCATGACCAACCCATATGACTGCCTGCAATTAGAGGATACTGCAAAAGGTGCACATGTGAGTCTATATCAAGAAGGAATGACTGACGATGATCCTCATACTGATAGTGGTTTAGATGAGTGTGCTGAAGATTTGTCCGGTGAATCTTACAAGTAATTTATTGATAATATAGCAAAGCAAATCGAAGAAACTTCACACGAACTAGGAAGTATTGATTTTTCAAAGTTCATTACATCGATCCCTAAATATGATTGGAAGCATGGGAAAAAAAGTTGCTCCAACATCGCAACACCGGTTACAAGAAGGACTAGGAGTTCTAAGAATGTTTGACTTCGGTTTACAACCAAGAGTGTATTTTTTTGGTTGCTGAGTTGGATACGTGAAAATGGTAGATTAATTATTCTTAATGCATGTGGCTATTCTTCGTTCGATTTTGGCTTGTGTACGTGAATTCCTTGCACTGGAAGATCAGGTAGAAGTTAGTGGAATGCAATTTGGCTACTCTACCTTTTTAAACTGATAATGTGTACTCTTGGATGACCACGAACTGGGTATTTTCATGCCCTATTATAGAACAACAGAGGTTCAAAAAATTTGATTTTAGGTTCTACATTTGTCTGTATTTTCATTTGTTGTTTTTTGTTCCCGGGCTGATGTAGGTGGTTAGGTGGGTATGGGTGAGAGTGAAAGTATGAGTGGTGTTTGTATTTTTGTTTTCTTTTTAGGCGTGTATATAATAAAAGTACCATTTTTGATATATATATATATATATGGTTCAGCCATACCCAAATAGGTGCGGTTTCCAAAATTTTAGTAAATTATAAGAAACCTGGATATCGTATGCTTTAACTATTATTATTTTTCTGATATCCTAGCTTGTAAATATGTTGTTTACTTGACCTATGTTTATGAACTTGTTAATATTGTCATTACTCTTTATTTAAGAAAACTTATATCTGAAATGTCCTTCCCTCTATAATGTTTATAAGTTTAACAAGTATATTGCATATGTTTCTCATGCACATGTCATTTATAATAAACGGTAATATTTATCACTTTTTGATAATGACCAAGGGGGAGAAAGAAGTATGTAGATTCATATATATCGGGGGAAGCGTATATTCAAGGGGAGTAATAAAATATTATATATTTAAAGAGTCATATAGTTTTCATAATAAGAAACGGGGAGAACGTTGAAAACATGATTTGGATGTTTTGATGATAACAACAATACAAAAATGATATTAACATTTTTGTCGAGTTATTTCATGGCAATTATCCATTCGATGGATGTCAAAAATTATTCAAGCTATGATGAATAATAAAAAGATAAAAATAGCGGAAATCATAAAATGTGACAGAGGTGAGACTCAAACCTGACACATGTAGTATCCACGGGGCACACAACTTTTAATACAACAGGTCATATGACAGGTATCTAAAATCAGACGTTTGACGTTAGAACCTGCAATTTTTTATATGCTAGGTCAGACATGTGACTTCAGACCCCCAGATGTCTGACCTTACTCTTTGGATTTTTTTATATATCCAGGTCAGAGACGTGTGATATTCATTTCCAGACGCCTAAAACCTTGGTCGAGGATTGTTTAAAAGAAGCGAAAGTCATTTTGAAAAGTGTCTCTTCATCTCTTTACCAAATCTTTTCAACAATGAAAAGGTAGCATCCCCAGGACTGAAGAGAAACAGAAGAAACACTACAAAAAAATATAAATATACCACTATCAAAATCAAGAGAGATAACTTCTTGACCTTCTCTATTCTATATATGTTGCTTCTTGCTTTCATATCTTGTAAACACGATCTTATAGTCTTCCATATTCTCTTATACTATCAAGTTTATAATACTCAAGAGAGATATATGAAGATCATTGTACTACTTGTCAAAATCAGTGTTGTTTTGGAGCACACATTGCCAAAGAAATTTTCTTGTATTAAAGCCTATTCCTTCAGGAGAAACGAGGGAATTTGGTTATTGAAAGGCCAAAGGGGAGCTTCGGAATGGACGTAGGATGGGAGGTCCAAACCAGTATAAAAAGTCTGGTGTGATTGCTCTTATTTTTCTATGTTATTACATTGTGTTGCTCACATTATTATACACATACTTGTCACATACTATAGATACGATCCGTACAAATTTAACATCACTTACATTCATTATGTGTGTGTGTGTGTGTGTATATATATATATGGCACGTTCTATGGCACCTCTATTTTCATGGCTTACTAGGATTATTCATTTCCCTTTAATCCATGTCAAGCCTCAAAACAATCTCCCGATAATATTATGGCTACGCTATAAATCAATGAAATGGGTTCTTTAATATTTTTGTGTCAAACCCTTCAGAATTGGAAGTTATTCGATACTTCGCTAGTCTCTGTTTGTTTTACAATGGAACAAGCCATCATGATCTAGATTTTTCAGCGAAAACGATTCTAGTTCACAATGTATCTTGCTGAAATTCTTCCATTTCTCTAACCGACCCATTTCGTCGTTCGGATTTGAGAATTCGATAACTCCATTCGATTACAGAGGGTAAGAACTACTGATTGCAAAGTATTAGGTTTTGGTGACTGTATTATTTGTTAGCTCATAGAGTTTTAACTACCAATTTCTTGGGCCTATTTCAAGTCAATGACGAAAATGTTTGTCTTTGTCAAGTTATATGCTGATAATGGAAAATGTAATCTACTGACTAATCATTCATTTAAGGGAAGCGACCGTGATTTTTAACTTTGAATTCCAAGTATTACAGAAATAAATTTTAAAGGAAATGGTTATAGTTAAACACAGAATCAAAGTTTCCATCTTAATATCCAATTTTGTAGGCACTCCAGTGCATGTGATGATAAAACTGTTTCAAAAGCATTCACTAAGTATGCCATTGTACTTATATCCATTGGAGTTGATATGGAAACGATTAACACAATTCCAATTCTTCTACATACAGATGTTAAAAGCGTGGATTCTGTCGAATGTGAATTTATTCCTACAAAGTTTACTAATTGTAGAAAATTAGGGCACAAAACAACCATTTATGATGTTTCCAACAAACAGCAATGGATGCTTAAAATCTCAACTTAAGCTTCAACCTCTATAGCAATACTATCCACCATGCATGCACATCCTAAATCTGAACAAGACTTAACTTCAAATACAAAATATTGATAAAAAGGATATAATAAAGGATATCAACCTAATTGCTCATTAGTATCTGAGCTACTATCTTCATCCATATTCCCCATGCCAACTGTATCACCTTTAGCTTCAATATGATTTAAAATTTTGACACCCATTTTCTTACATTGCCTTTTATTACGGAATTTTAGATGATATTCCCACTCTGGGTTTTTAACTATATATTTTTCTTCAAAAGTTTTTTGACTAAAAATACCATCATTGTTGCTCCTTATTATACCTTGCATACTCTTCTACTTTGCTTTTTCCTTTTTTCTACTTATCGGTGAAAATGAGGAGGAAAGATGCGTAACCTCAGAGATATTTACAGAGCTTATGCTTGTAAGCTCTAGGTCAAGTTTCGATCTAATGACTCCCTATGAGCGTCATTTCTTCACGCCAAGTACTGGCATCTTCGGACTGTGGATTACTCTGGAACTCGTTCTTATGCTAGTGAGACGTAAAAACAGACGCAGTCTGTGAAAGTTACTTTCCGACTCCCATGGAGTGTGTGACACCCCATGTCTGTTAATGTCACTCTTTATCAGAATGCATTAAGTTTCGTGAAGCATTATAGGAAAACAACTATAGAATTACACAAGACAGATATAAAATAGCAACAGAAATATAATACTTTATTTTTCAAAAGAAAATACCATGGTCCAAAAATCCAGTTACAACATAAGTCTGAAATATTGAAAACCAATTACATCAAATTAATGTATTCGCCTTGTACTAAAATCATTAGAGTACGTAAATATAAATCCGTAGCCCCCAAAAATAGCCATAATAAGGTAGACAGGTAGTCAAAGCGATACATCTAAGCAAAGCAAATCCAACTCCAAGTAGAAACAGGAGAGAGTGTCCTAATCAAGTTTGAGTATTCCCACCCTGAAAACCTGGAGGGAGGAAGAGAGAGAAAAGGAAACAAAACGGTCAGACTTAAAGTCTGGCTAGTCCAGTGACTTTTAGCATATAAAGAGATAAAAGTAACGAGAAAGTAAATAAGATGGATGAGAGATAATAGTAGTATATAACAAGTATAAAAAAGATGAACATGATGAATTATGCTTCTCAAATACTATCTCTGCACCAATACTAGTATATCGCATTAAGTGTTTTTCAACTACTTAACCTAAGCAGAATGATCCCAACATAGCATAAATGGTAGAAATTAGGTGTACTTCTAGCAACGGATTTTACCCCTAGCAGAATAACAGGTACCTAAATAGAATATAATGGGTAATACCCCAAACAGAAATAATAGGTACCTAAACAGAACAAGATGTATCTTAATTACTACCCCTATGATCGGCTCCCTACCTCGTAAATACCCTGGTTCTTCCCTACAGTAGGGTGTATTACTTCCTAAAGTGGCAACTATAAGAAGGACACAAACCTATTTACAGTTGTTATGGAGTCTTATTTACCCAGACAGAACAGACCCATGCGCGCACATGACTCTGTTGGAACGCGCCATCAGAACACCCCATCCCAAATGATCCTCTTATAATTAGTCCCAGTAAGCGTGCCCTGCCCTCTACCTAGTGCGGGGTCCTCCTTAAATACCATAACGAGGTACCAGCTAATATGGGTCCCACACAACAAATAACACAAGCACCCCTAGACTTGCGTCCCTAATCAACTAGGCTTTACATAGGTTAAGTTTTACACGTAGTAATAGTGTCTCTACAACCCCACCATATTTACAAGTTTACTCAACTCCCCCAATAGATCAAACAAAATACATAGGTGATATACAGTTCCATTTACATGTTCCCTTAATCTTTGCATTAAGCCTACGTGTTTTCCATATTAATACACCCCATATTTCAGTTATATTGCATATTATAAGTTATGCCCAAAACTTTAGTCATATTCATAGTACAGGTTATGCCCCTACATTACCATTCCCAGTCATTCCCAATTAAGCCCAATTTCGTGCACACACATATTTTAGCATTATCGGCCTAGGCTCGAAGATAACCTAGCTAGAAAAATAAAAAGGGAATGAAGGAGGAAGAATAACAAAAATAGGCATAAATAATAAAGATAGACATATAAATAGGCATATAGAAATAACTTAACAAAATAGGTGTACGACAAGTTTCATGTCAATTTAATAGATCCGTTTAAACATCAATCAACATCTTAACAAACATAAGTTTTAGATCCTGTTTATTAACATGTCGAGATTACTTGTTAAGGATTTGTATCTAAAAGCAACATGAACTCATAAAGACTATAAAGAACTGAGAAAAGAGTGTTTATGTTGTAGCAGAGATTCTTGTATACGTATAAGCTGTTGTTGAAGAGAAATAGACTAGTTCAATCCAAGCTGAGGCAGCATCTCCGTGCCTCCATTGTTTATGGTGAATAAAACAAATAGAATGTTATCCTATTTATAGCCTACCTCCAACGAATCTCGTACAGAAACGCATCCAGGTTCAGAGAAAGAATCTTCCTCGGATCTGGGTGGGTCGACCCCGGGGTCGACCATAGGGTCGACACACCCTTGTATGGGTCGACCCTAGGGTCGACCCCATGGGTGTAGATCGACCCCCAATGGGTCGATCTCCTGCCTGGGTTTCCCGCTTCGATTTCAAACTGTTTTGAATATTCAGGATTGATTTGTTTATATATATATCTTGTACATATACAAACTTCAAACCTTAATATCTTCTTCATACGATGTCCATTTTATGCAAACTCGGAGTCTATCTTAAGTAGAATTCCAAGACGAACAATGTAACATCCGTAATTTTAACAACACTAAAGATGAAAAATTAAAGAATACTTAATTCAGTATTTATAACTAAGTGAAATGGACTGCACCATTGCGTTTGTCTCGGAATTCTGATCAAAATAGACACCTGGTTTGCGTAAAACGGACACCGTATGAAGAAGATATTAAGGTTTGAAGTTTGTATACATATAAGCCAGTTATATATGAATAAAATAGGTCTATAAAATTCAAAATAGTTCAAAAACGAGCGGCTGGAGGGAGCGTGAAAAATCCTACCCATGGGTGTCGAACCCATTAAGGGGGTGTCGACCCCTGGGTCGACACACCAAGGGGGTGGGTCGATCGACCCCCTCAACGCAGATTTGGGCAGATTCTTCTGTTTGAACGTGGACTCCTTTCTTGGCTTGGTTCATTGGCTTTAGGCTATAAATAAGACCCCATTTCTCTTGTTTTTCCACACTAAAAACAACTGAGAACTAGATGCAGCCTCTGCCCAGATTAAATCAAGCCTTTTCTTCTTCAACAATCAAGTCATTCAAGTTTAGAGATCTGTAATTCAACATCTGCAACTATTCTTTTGTCTCTTAGATCTACTCTTTGTGAGTCTAGTTATTTCTAGATATGAATACTTAAAAGATAATTTTAGCATGTTTATGAATTGGATCTAAGCCTATGACTAATTGAATCATATCATATATGTCATAACTTGTGTATCTAAGTTATATTGACATGACTATGAATTGGATCTAAGCCTATGCCTATTTATTATGTTGGATCTTCCATTATTTGTATATCTAATTCACTGATTATACCTCATCCTGCTAGTTTATGATCATGACACTATGCCTAATCAATTCTATTATCACATGTTCATCAGATCTGTTCTTATATGCATATTTCTGTTATCATATGCCCATTTCTGTTACTTTTCGTTGTATTCCTGTTCTGTTCTTCTCTCTATCATTCCCGTTTTATTTTATAGCCATGCTACCTTCGAGCCTAGGCCGATATCACCGAAATATGCGTACGAACGAAATTGAGTTAAATTGGGAATGATTGGAAATGGAAATTTAGGGGCATAACTTGTACTTTGAATCACGATTGGAATCTGGAGGAAATAAACTATATTGTGAAATTGGACTAAAAATTGGTACGTTATTTATATGGTAAATTATGACTTGTGGTTTGGGACATATAAATCTGTAGGCTTAATTTAAGATTAAGCGAAACATGTTGATGGAACTGTAAAGAATCTGTGAATCCTGTTTAATCCGTTAAAACTGGGGCATAACTTGTATTGGGAAATTTGGGGCATAACTTGAATTGAAAACATGAATATGGATTTGGGGTATAATTTGAATTGAAAACATGAATATGGATTTGGGGCATAAGCCAAACCGTAATAAAAGATCTTAAATTGGGGCGTATAATACATTATGAATATGACTTGGGAAAGCGGCATGAAAACCTATAATGAAATAGGGATAATTGTTAAAAGAATGGAAATGCCTAGAATTACGGTAATTAGAAACTGTAACCACGCTTAGATGCGAGGTTAGATTACACTTGGGTAGAAGTCTACCCGGACCCAACCGGCATATCCAGCGTCCACAAGTGGTAAATCTAATGTGAGGGGTCTAAGTGCATAAACACGTGACAGTGCTAAGACACGAGGTTAAGTACGACTTGTGGAAGAATTCTGCCCGGACCCAACCTGCATATCCAGCATCCACAAGTGGTAGACTTAATATGGGAGGTCTAGCGCATTATAACCATAAATGAATGTATGGTAATGAACTTGCAATACTTAACCTGTTTGAATCCATAAGGATTGCATGAGCCTGTTAGATCTGTAGGTTTAAGTAAGCCTGTTAAGTATGTGGGTTTAAGTAAGCCCGTTAAATCTGTGGGGGTTATACGAACCTGTTAATCTAGACCTGTTAAATCTGTAGGGGTTATATGGACCCATTAATGTGTAAGGTTTAACCCGTAAATCTGTAGGGGACTGTGCGAATATGTTAAATCTGTTAGGCATAACCTGTCAAAATACTAGTTAATTGGGGACACAAGATCTGTAAGGGTTGGCTTGTGTCATCTGTTGTATGGGACCCATATTAGTCAGTAACTCATTCTGGTATTAAAGGGGGGACCCCGCACATGGTAGGGGTAAGGGCACACTTACTAAGCTGATTGTAAGAGGTTCATCTGGGAAATGGTGTGTAGTGGTGCTTTCCAACGGACTCATGTGTGTGCGTGAGTACGACCTGATCTGGGAAAATAAGCCGTTGTAGCATCAGTAAATAGGTTTGTGTCCTTCTGTAGGTTGTCACTTTAGGAAGTAATACACCCTACTGTGGGACCGGCACAGGGTATTTACGGGATAGGGAACCGATAGATTGGGGGTAGTAATTAGGATACATCTAGCCCTGTCTGTTTCTGTAGGGTACCTGTATTTCTGTTTGGATTAACACCCGTTAATACCAGTTAGGTATCGGTTAATTCTGTTTGGGGTAAAACCTGCTACTAGAGTACACCTAAAACTACCATTATATTTCTGTTGGGATCATCCTATTTCTGTTAAGTAAATATAGAGTTTGCAATCCTGTTACATATCTCTTATACCAGTATTGGTGCAAAGAAAAGTATTAGAGAAGCGTAACCTATTATGTTATGTTTATTCTGCTTATCTTGCTCAGTCTGTTATACTTATCTTATTACGTTGTTATCTCCCTCATCCATTTTATATGCCTGCCATGATACTTCTACTTATTTATATGCTAAAAGTAACTGGACTCGCCAGACTTTATGTCTGAGCCATTTTGTTTCCTCGTCTCTCTCTTCTGGTTTACCTCACCCCCTCCACAGGTTCTCAGGGTGGGAATACTTGGGCTTGATTTGGATTCTTTCTTCCATTCTGCTTGGAGCTGCTTTGATGTACCGCTTGATTTCTTTTCTTCTCTGATATGGCTATATATTGGGGATTATGCTGTTTATGTATTCCTATACTCTGATGATTCTAAGTACAAGTATTGGGGTTTCAGTACTTCAGACTTAAGACGTAACTGGGTTTTGAACCACTATGTTTTCTGCTTAATAAAGTTTTAAATTCTGCTGCTATTTTATATTTGTCTTGTAATATTTCTGTTTCTGTTTACATATACACTTCACGACACTTAATGTATTCTCTTAACGAGTGACACTAACAGACGTGAGGTGTCACAAACGCAATGGTAAAGTCTGTTTCCCTTGATTCCCAATATTTAATTAAGTATTCTTTAGTTTATTGATATAATGTCCTTTAAAATTACGGGGTGTTACATTCTCCCCTACTTAAAGGATTTCATCCCCGAAATCTCTAAGTTACGAAGAATGTATATCCTAACAACCACATGCATCTACTCATTCATCAATCATAGGCATACATTGTCCTTAAAAGATTTCTAACGCTTTTATAAAAATATGCAATAGTGTGTGTATATGTCCTTACACTAGTGCGAAAAATCAGGCAGTCTACTTTTTCAGTTGACCTCCTTAATGCAATTCATGTTCGTGCCATGTAATCAAAATGTATGCAAATAATCCTAGTATAACATGTAAGTTCTATATATGTGCATAATCATTCATCCAAGTGCAACATTCATATGATGATGCATCAATTTTCATCCATATAAAATTTAAAATGCATGCACATCCATATGTAGTATGTAGTGATTGAGCCGATCTAGTGCCTAGTGTATGTATATGCATCCACGGACAACCACTAGCAAACACTTGCATCCATCAAACATAACATGTTTCAAACACTTGTTTACACCTATTGGTTTTCTACCTAAAGGTCGAAGATACGATCGATAGGATACATACAAGTAATAGAAACAAGTACGGATAAAAGCTTGGAAAAAGAAGCTAAGAACATACCCTTGAAAAGAAAAGGGTACTGAGTGCGAATCTTGTCTTCTGTCTCCCAAGTTGCATCTTCGCTATCTTCTCCTTGTTGGACTTTCATCAACTTGACCTCTCGATTGCGGAGCTTCCTAACCTCTGATTCAAGTACACGGGTAGGAACTCGTCAAACTGTTGCCTCCTTTTCTACCTCTACCTCCTCAAGCATGCTCGACTCAACTACTTCTACCATATCGAGTAGACATTCCGCAAATGAGAAACGTGGAAAACATTATGCATACCCACCAATCTCTCTGGTAACTTTACTCTATATGCCATTTGACCAATCCTTTCCGTTATAGGAAATGGTCCTACAAACCTTGGCGCCAATTTCCCTACAGATCCAAAGCAAACTACATTCCTCAAAGTTATTACCTTGATGAAAACCATGTCTCCCACCTCAAACTCAATACCAGTTCTTCTCTTATATGCGTAGGATTTCTGCCTGTCCTGAGTTTCCTTCATGCATATGTGATTAAGGTCGATCTTCTCTGAAGTCTCTCATATCATCTCAGGTCCATGTAGAAGTCTATCTGTAGATTCCCACCAACAAGTCGGTGATCTACATGGTCATCCATACAATGCCTTGAAGGGTGCCATGCTAATACTAGCCTGATAACTGTTGTTGTAGGCGAACTCCACCAATGGAAGATGCTTTTCCCTAGTCCCTCCGAAGTCTAGGATACACCGCCTCAAAAGATCCTCAAGAACACTATTTACCCTGTCAGTCCGCCCATCGGTCTGAGGGTGATATGCGGTGCTCAAACAAAACTACGTACCAAGTGCATCTTGCAAACTTTCCCATAACTTACTGGTAAAGATGGGATTACGATCACTTACTATTTTGGAAGGTACTCCATGTAGATGAACTATCTCACGAAGATAAACTGATGCCAATCATGCTGTCGTTCTCTTGCTCTTAACATGAATGAAATGAGCGCTCTTAGTAAGCATGTCTACTATAACTCAGATGCTGGTATTGCCCTCCCTCGCTATAGGCAAACCATCAATGAAATCCATCAAGACGCTCTCCCACTTCCATTGTGGAACCTCCAAAGGGTGCTGCAACCAGCCAGGCTTTTTCTGTTCAGCTTTAACTTGTTGGCTTATCAACATTTAGCTACGAATTCTGCTACATCTTTCTTCATCCCAGCCCAAAAGAAAACCCTCTTCATATCTCTATACATCTTATCGCCACCCAGATGGATAGCCATTCTATAACGATGGGATTCCTCAAGAACTTCCTTCAACAGACTCCCAACTCGGGGAACACAAAGCCTTCCATTCCTTTGTAGCCTCCCTTTATCATCCATGGAGTATCTACTAAGGTGACTAGAAGTCACTCCACTGCTGAGCCTATCCAAAATGTATGCTATCTGTAGGTCCTCTTGCTGTGAAGATCGTATCTAATCCAAAAGAGTAGGTCGCACCTCTAACGATGCCAATAAACCTGGTGTAAACTCCGTAGAGGGCCTAAAATCGAAGTACGATATATACTCCAAGCTCTGTCTCTCTACAAATAGAGGACTCAGGCCTACTCAACGCGTCTGCCACCACATTACCCTTACCAAGGGTATAAGCAATCTCAAAGTCATAGGACGCTAGGAACTCCATCCATCTCTGCTGTCTCAAATTGAGATCCTTCTGCAAGAACAAATACTTGAGAGATTTATGGTCTATGTATAACTTGAACCTCTCTCCAAGTAGATAATGTCACCAAGACTTAAGAGCAAATACAATAGCAGCCAATTCCAAATCGTGAGGGGTAGTTTTTCTCATGAACTTTCAAATGTCTACTCCCGTAGCATACTTCCCTTCCCCCTGCATCAAAACGGCATTGAGCTCTATACCCCATGCATCTGTATGTATCGTGAACACTTTGTTCCCATCAAGTAAAGTAAAAACTGGGGCTGTTGTTAGAGCCCTCTTCAATTATTGAAAAGCATCCTCACAGTCAATATCCCAAGCATAGGTCAGATTCTTCTTCGTCGGTCTGGCGGGTGGGGCTGATATCTTTGCAAAGTCCATAATAAACTTCATATAATATCCCGCTAAACCAAGAAATCTTCTCACCTCTGTTGCATTCTCTGGAATCTTCCAATCTTGAATTGCAATTACTTTTGCGGGATCCACCGCTATTCCATCCTTGGAGACCACATACCCTAGAAATTTCACTTTCTTTCTCCAAAATGACATTTGGAGAATTTCGCCTTAAGATGGTGCACTTGGAGAGTCTTCAAAACCTCCCCTAAATGTAGGGCATGCTCTTCCTTGCTCTTCGAGAAGATCAAAATGTCATCCATAAAAACCACAATGAACTTATTCAGAAACTCCCGGAACACCCTACTCATCAGATCCACAAAATACGCGGGTGCATTAGTCAACCCAAAAGGCATGACTAACCACTCAAAGAAACCATCTGGAGTTCTAAAAGCAGTCTTATCTATACTGTCCTTGGCCACTCTCAACTGATGAAACCCTATGGCCAAGTCTAACTGGGAGAAAACAGATGCACCAACAAGCTGGTCAAACTGATCATCCATCCTCAGAAGTGGGTGTATATTCTTCTTAGTGAGTTTATCAACTCTCTGTAACCATGCATAAGCAAAGCAAGCCATCCTCCTTAGTTGCAAAGATGACCGGAGCACTCTATTCAGATATGCTTCGCCTAATAAATCCCTTCTCAAGTAGCTCCATTACTTGCTTATGAGCTTCTTTCTTTCCCTAAGATCCATATAGGGGCACAGGCAATGCGACTGGCTTTGCATTATCCATCAAGATTATTCGGAATCAATCTCGCACCTCGGAGGTAAGCCCCTAACCTCCTCAAAAACATATGAATACTCACAGACTACCGGTATAGATCGCAAATCATCGACATATGCATCAAGCGATTCTAGGAAACTAAGCATGATAGACCTTTTTGGGTCACAAGAAATCTCAAGAGTTCTCCTATGGCAAGTCAAAAGTCTAACGACCCTCCTCTCATAGTCTAGAATGGCAGTATATATGGCTAGCCAATTCATCCCTAAAATCATAACATAACCCATAAAACCAAGCACATATGCGTTGCACTCAAACTCGACACCAAACACAAATATCCTTAAACCCCCGACTAATCATAGACAAATGAGCCGTGCCCCCAATGGGGTTTGAGACAACAACGGGATCTGAAACCATACTAGTACTGAGGTGCAGAGACTCAACCACAAAATCATATATAAAAGAATGCAAACTGCAGGAATCAAAAAGAGAAATCAAACCTTCAACAAAAACTTTCCTACCTTGTCCGGTACACTGGCCTCGAGAGCATGCACCTGTCCTCCAGAAGATCCTTCCCTTTGGCTCTGTCCTTGCTTCTTCGGGCACTCCCTAGAATAGTGTCTGACCTCACCACAGCGGAAACAAGCATTCTTCTTTTTTCTGTAATATTTGACCAAATGACTGACGTTCCCACAACCGTGACATTTCTTCTTGTCTTTATTGGAATTTTATAAGGTTTTCCTTCTTTCATCTATGTTCCCTTCTTGGGCCACCATTTTTCTTATCCTTGGGCTGTGCTCCTCGGCCCTAACTCCCTTATTCTCCTTTTTACCATCCTTGTGTGACATGTTAACAAGTCTCTCGAAAACTTCCTCCATCGCACGGAAATCCTCATGAAGCTTGAGAGAAAATTATTCGTAGGTGGAACTACGGCGGCTATAGATGGAGATTGGGCACTTCCTTTCCCTTTGACACGTGCCGTAGTTTAACATGCCTATAGAATCATGCCGCATTGGGGGCACCCTTCGGGAAGGATCGGTTCCCCAGACATGCTGAAAAGAAAAGGAAAAGGGATTCAAGCAGAGAATCGAAAGATATTTCATATAGCTTTAGGGAATATATTTTTCAAAAACAAACTTTTCTTTGAAAATACTTTCTTTTTGAAACCTTTTGAAAACAATTTTCAAAACTTTTTATCCGATCTTGTAACCTTCAGCTCTGATACCAAATGTGACACCCCACGTCCGTTAATGCCACTTTTTATCAGAATGCATTAAGTTTCGTGAAGCGTTATAGGTAAATAGATACAGAATTACACAAGACAGATATAAAATAGCAGCGCAAATATAATACTTTATTTTCCAAAAGAAAATACCATGGTCCAAAAATCCAGTTACAACATAAGTCTGAAATATTGAAAACCAATTACATCAAATTAATGTATCTGCCTTGTACTAAAATCATCAGAGTACATAAATATAAATCCGTAGTCCCCAAAAAAAGCCATAATAAGTAGACAGGTAGTCTAAGTGATACATCTAAGCAAATCAAAGCAAATCCAACTCCAAGTAGAAACAGGAGAGAGTGTCATAATCAAGCGTGAGTATTTCCACCCTGAGAACCTGGGGGAGGAAGAGAGAGAAAATGAAACAAAATGGGTCAGACATAAAGTCTGGCGAGTATAGTGGCTTTTAGCATATAAAGAGATAAAAGTAACGAGACAGTAAATAAACTGGATGAGAGATAACAGCAGTATATAACCAGTATAAACATGATGAATTATGCTTCTCAAATACTTTCTTTGCACCAATACTAGTATATCACATTAAGTGTTTTTCAACTATTTAACCTAAACAGAATGATCCTAACATAGAATAAATGGTAAACTTAGGTGTACTTCTAGCAATGGGTTTTACCCCAAATAGAATAATAGGTAACTAAACAGAATATAACGGGTAATACCCCAAACAAAAATAACATGTACCTAAATAGAACTAGATGTACCCTAATTACTACCGCCACGATCAGCTCCCTACCACGTAAATACCCTGTGTTGGACCCATAATAGAGTGTATTACTTCCTAAAGCGGCAACCATCAGAAAGACACAGATCAATTTACATGTGTCATAGCGTCTTATTTTCCCAAATAGATAGGACCCATGCACGCACATGACTCCGTTGGAACGCACCATCAGAACACCCCATCCCAAATGAACCTCTTATAATTAGTCCTAATAAGTGTTCCCTGCCCCTACCTAGTGCGGGGTCCTCCTTTAATATACCATAACAGGTTACCGGCTAATATGGGTCCTACACAATAAATGACACAAGCACCCCTGACTTGCATCCCCAATCAACTAGACTTTACACAAGTTAAGTTTTACATGGGCTAATAGTGTCCCTACAACCCCACCAGATTTACAAGTTTACTTAACCCCCCTCACAGATCAAACAGAATACATAGGTGACATACAGTTCCATTTACATGTTCCCTTAATCTTTGCATTAAGCCTACGTGTTTTACATATTCATACACCCCGTATTTCAGTTATTGCATATTATAAGTTATGCCCAAAATTTTAGTCATATTCATAGTACAGGTTATGCCCCCGAATTACCATTCCCAATCATTACCAATTAAGCCCAATTTCATTCGCACGCGTATTTCAGCGTTATCGGCCTAAGCTCGAAGGTAGCCTGGTTATAAAAATAAAAAGAGAATGAAGGAGGAAGAAGAACAGAAATAGGCATAAATAACAGAGATAAACATAGAAATAGGCATATAGAAATAACTTAACGAAGTAGGTGTATGGCAAGTTTCATGTCAATTTATCAGATTTGCTTAAACGTTAATCAACATCTTAATAGGCAAATGTTTTAGATCCGATTTATTAACATGTCAAGATTACTTTTTAGGTATATATATATATATCTAAAAGCGACATGAACTCACAAGGACTGGATCTAAAGAACTGAGAAAAGAGTGTCGATGTTGTAGTAGAGATTCTTGTATAAATATAAGCTACTATTGAAGAGAAATAGGCTAGTTCAATCCAAGTTGAGGCAGCATCGCCTTGTCTCCATTGTTTATGGTGAATAGAACAAATAGAAATGTTGTCCTATTTATAGTCTACCACCAACGAATATCGTTCAGAAATGCGTTGAGGTTCATAAAATGAATCTGCCCCAGATCTGGGTTGGTTGACCCCAGGGTCGACCCTAGGGTCGACACATCCTTGTATGAGTCGACCCCCAATTGGTCGATCTCCCGACTGGGTTTCCCGATTCGATTACAAACTAATTTGAATATTCTGGATTGATTTGTTTATATATGTATATATATATATATCCCTTATATGTATACAAACTTCAAACCTTAATATATTCTTCATACGATGTCCATTTTACGCAAACTCAGAGTCTATCTTAAGCAGAATTCCGAGACAAACGAAATGGTATAGCCGGTTTCCCTTAATTCCCAATATTTAATTAAGTATTCTTTAGTTTATTGATATAATGTCCTTTAAAATTAGGGGATGTTACAGAGGGGGTGTCGGTTGGGATGGTGCACCTTTCTCCCTTAGGGTTGCGTGGAAATACATCAGGTCTCCTAACCTTATGCATCCGACTTTCGATTTCATTTGGGACTCCCGCATCCCTCCTATGGTTTCAATTTTTATGTGTAAAACCCTACATGTTGTTTACCGATAGATGCGAATCTGAGGAGGATTGGAATCCTGATTGTGTCCCATTGTAGATGTTGCAATCTAGGAGAAGTAGAATCTTTTGACCATCTTTTCTTCGAGGGCGTTTATGCGTCTTCTGTCTGGTATCACTTTGGGAATCTAGTAGGTCTATGAGGTAATGCTTTATCTTTTCCCGGTTTGCTTTATCTCTGGTGGGATGATTTAACCTATAAGTCTTTTCGCTGTATCCTTTTTCATCTGGTACCTTACCTTATTTATTGGCAACTTTGGTGCACTCGGAATAAGGCAATGTTCGATGAGGTTCCGATGATGTAATATCTCATATTTTTGGTAGCTAAATATTTTTTTTGTTATAAATATTTTTTTTGGAATATTAATGGATTTAATTATTTGATTCGTTTATTAAAACGAAGTTTTAACGTTAATTTGTATTTAATTTAAAACGAGCTCAAAATTCCATGATAGTTGGTAATATTGAGTTTTGAACTTTAATTGAGTATACAGGATCCGATATGTGTCAGATTTCTGTGAAACAAGAAACGTTTGAATCTTGTAGACAATAATTTTCTAATGAAGAGAAAAATCGAGATTTCATGTCATAGATTGTTAATTATGTTATGTCCAATTAAAATTTTAAAATAATCGCTATGGAAATCATTAAAATATAATGTTTATTAATTAATTTAATAAGGTTTTTATATAATTTGAATACCGTTTTAACTCGGAATATTGATATTGAGTCATATAATCCATATTTGTTTATACTTGAAGCAATATGATATTTCGATTCAAAAATTTATGAAAATAACAATTTATTATTATTTATTTGAATTATTTTGGAATTTTAAAATATTTGATCGATATTTTATAAGCCTTAGAAATAGTCAATTTTCAAATGACCTCCGTTTGCAATGAAACGAATTTTGTTGGATTCGAAACGTCAAATCATAGCGTATTACAAAATTTTAGGCCAAATGGATTTAATTTGTGAGCGTAAAAAATTTAATTGTAAACCGACAAACAATTTAAATTATTAAATAACATCGTTTTCCAAACGAAGTCGGATTTCGATCAAACAAGTTTAATTAGATTCGTATTAGTAAGTTAATATTACGTTTCAAATTTGGTAGCAATCCGATTAACCATGTGATCGTGGCAGCGTCAAACGCCCTTGTTTTTATTTAATCATTTATTTTATTTTGGCCAATCTAGACAGGGGTAACCTTAAAGGAATAAACGAATGGCCAAATGAACTCCGATTTTAACGAAACAAATTTCATTGGATCCGTAAGGAAAACGACTAGTAGAATTTCAAAGTTCAAATTGATGGGATTTATTTCATGATCGTAGGAAATTTAAACGTGTGATTTTTCACTTGTGAATTATAAAAGGATTTTTACAAACAACATTGAAATTCGATGAAACATGTCCCACCGGGTCAGGAATATTTTTTATGCTAGGATTAGGAGTTTCGTCTCCATTGGACATCGTATGTACTTGACTGAGCATGATACTTCACAATGAAGTTTCGTTATATTATTATATTAATATATCTTTCCTGAAACACTATAAATATACTCACACGTAACCTAATTGCGGTCAACAAAGCCTCGCGTGGTCAACTGCGAATAAATGTCCGCCTCCACTTATTAAACGTACGACCACCATCTTCCAATAACCCTCCTCCAAAATCCGTTAATCCACGCATCTGTTCAAAGTATTCCCAGCTCCAATTGTTTATGTCTTGACGAGGACCATTGTTTGAATTGTGGTGATCAAGAATTGAGGTGTGTATCGATCTGAATTTGACCTGAAAGTCACGGCATTTGTGTTGAGTCTGCCGGCGCCAGGGAAGATCGCGCAAGGTGGTACTTGGGCCAATAGGAGAGGCGACTCAGGCACGCCTGCCGATCCTCCCTGATGGGTTTCCGATCTAGTTTGTGGGCGGCGGGGTTTCGTTGTCAATGTTGTTCAAGGTTCAGGAACGAGATGCTGAAGGAAGTAATCAAACCTGGTATAATTAACGTTTGGCTGACTAATATATAATTAAGGGTTAAGTTAATTATAATTAGAATATATAATCATATAATTGAAAAGAAATTTGTTATTTATGTAGGGAGGCAACGTGTGAAAGAAGGGAAGAGCAGCGTTACAAAGAGGATAATCGACGTGATAATCAAAACGTTAAATGTATGTATTTTATTTAGTTTAATTGAAGCGTTAACTATCCAGTCAAAATAATATGGTTATATTACTATTATAAAGTGATCCTATAATATTCAAACTAGGATAAGGATTGTGCAATTTCATCCTAGAATTATGAAGCTGCAGACATGATTCGAACTGGAGCGAAGAAACAGAAGTCAACTATTTTATATAACCAACGCAATTAATTTTTAATTAAAGAAATAATTGTTTATTTAAAATTGTGTGCTTATAATAGTTATAACTCTCACATTTGTTATCAGAATTGAACAAACCATATGCCATTGGAATCGTCTTCACGAATACAACATTATGGAACTGTTCTGGACAGATTTAGAGACAATAGGAATTTATAGTTAAATTAATCAACTGTTTAATTTAGCTGTAATCAAACTGCTTTCGCGATAAATGAAATCAAGGTGAGTTAAACTCACTCAGTTCTTCCCGCTTATATTTCATATAAGTTGGGCTTTTATTTTGTGTGCTATGGTTGCCAATGCTTGACCGTTTGTTAAATATATTGCATATATTAATTGAACCAATGAAATCAAACATTGTTTAATTTAGTTTAATTTCACTTAAACACCAGATCGTTATTTTTAACGATTATTTCCAATCGAGCTAACTTACCTCATTGGTCATGTTTATATAATAAATGTGTTTAGTTGTTGAATTGTTTTGTTGTGTTAAATAAATTGGTTGATGTTAAATAGTTGTTATTTACGGTTGTAGAAATCATCATTTAATTGAATTTAATGATTTTATTTGACATAATCTATTTCGATGCAGGGAAAAACAGGTTGGAGGGTCCAACTGGATTCCTCAAATATATTAAATGTTATTTGTTTTCATATTATCATTATATGAACGGTTTTGATTTGATGATTGATTTGATTATTGACCGCTGACCTGAAACTCAACATTTGTTTTGTTTAAACCAATGAGTAATATTGGTTGAGTAATTGACAATATATGGCCTATAAATCAATCGTTTTATAAATATCGATTTCCCATTAAGTGAATCGACAAAAATGAAGTTATAAAATTATTTTTATAATTGAAGGAAGATTTTTTAATCTATTATTTTGAAAATAGTTTACTAAAGAAAATAAATATTAAATATTATTATTTAAGTTGATAAGAAATCATTAAATTATTTTATAAAGTAAATTCATATATTAATCAGATTTATAAGCAAATGAGAAGAAATTAACCTAATAATTAAGAATTGGACAATGGTTTTTAAGAAACAATTAAATGGAATTATTTAAATTAATTATATTATTAATTAATTTAAAGTGGGAACAAATTGCAATCGATTAACGAATTAATCGTGTTTGAGTTGACTAAGTCAACTGTTTAATTGAGATTAGTTACTTAATTAATTTGTTTTAAATTAATCTAATGAAATAGTTTAACGAATATTTGTTTAATTTTTAGTAAGATTTTAAAAGGGAATTTACTATTTATTTTAGTTAATAAATTAACTAACTACTTCTGTAGTAGTTAATGATTGAAGTACATTATTATTTTGATTAATAATAATTTAAGAGGTTTCTTTTTAATTGGAACACATTAAAAAATAATCGAAGTTGAAGTAAAATATAATTGAATTGTGCAAGCAGTTTATGAACGGGTTTTATATTAAAACTCGAGTTTTTATAAAAAAGTCATAAAAGGAATTTTAAGCGAATATTATAGCTTAAATTATGTTTACTTAATATTTGAATTAAGTCAAAAGGAAATTGAGATAAAAAGGTTTTATATTAAACCTGAACTATGTAAACAAAGTTTATAAAAAGAGATGAGGTTTTAAAGCGTTAATTTTGAATTAACATTACTTAATAATGGAATTAAGTAAAATGAAGGAAATTGAAGTAATATTTCAGGCGCGAAATGGATGAATGGATCAGGAAAGGGATTATTAAAAGTGAATTTGGTAAAGGATTTAAGAATAAGATTTTGTTATAAAAATCTGTGTTATAAAACAAATTGGTTAAAAGAATTTAAAGTAAATGGAGATGTTAAAAAGCATTTACTTAATCAATGAATTAAGTACTTATAGTTGTATTTGGAAAGGAGATTTTCAAAAATCAGAAATGGGTTATAAAATCATATTTTAAGCAAAAGGGTTAAATAGGATTTGTTTTGATATTAGAATGAAATAACGATTTTTGAATTACCACTCATTTCTATCTTGAGATAAGAACGTTGTTGATCAAGGTCTGAGAGGTAACTAATATACCCCAACTTGAACGACTTCAGGATTATCTGAGGATGATATTAGTTGTAATGGTAAAGAGGTATAGAATGATTTTTTATTTCCAAATGAGAAATAATAACGGACTGAAAATAAAAAGATTTGAATTATGTATAATAAGATTTCCAAAGTAACATTTGAAATATGTATAATAATATTTCCAAAGTAATGGAAATAAAAAGATTTAAAATTTGTATAATGAGATTTCCAAAGTAATGGAAATGGAAGGATTGTATATATATAATGATATTCCCAAAGTAAAAGGAATAAAAGAAGATTGTGTGAAATTGTAATGGTATTTTCGAGGTAAAGGAAATGAAGAGTGGATCGAATTTATATTCGAAAACCATTCCGGACCAACGAGTACGTGGATGATGCTAATTAAAGATGGAGCAGCGAAGACCGCGGATCTTCATAAACGAAAGGACTACTTGTCAAATTCCCTGGAGTTGCACCCGAAGATATTCTAATGGTGATCCTGCCGTGGTTGAAATCAACGGAGTGCAAGAACTACTCGCTGCCGATCCTTGGGGTGATTCCTAAATAGGATGTGGTAGGAGGGTTCCTTAGTTCATCCTGTCCCTGAATGACTTGTATAGGCGAATGTCTGACAGGGTATTTCCTAAAAACCACGTACGTTGATTTTTACAAACATACCGAGTTGGTGGCAAAGAAGGGCAATTTTTTTATACTCAGAGTATATTTGTGGACGTCAATTAGTAATTTGATGGATTTGACGATGTGGCATTTGAAGTGAACGGTGGCTAGATGTTTTAAAAGTAAGTATGACCTCAAGTCTCATTAGCCGGAAAATGGTATAAAATCGAGTAGATTGCATGGCAATGTGGGTCGCACCCATCAAAAGGGTATATATTTACCTGATCTGGAGAAATCAAATGCCTTTGGTTGTCCCTTTTAGTTTTGTATGTATGCTATCGGTTCAGTCGGTCGGCCCCCAACAGTGGTAATGATATACTCGGTACTCTCAAGCGAAGTGAGGCGCCGGTCATGTTTAGCCTGGGTTGCAAGATGTTCTTGTTGAACCTCAATGTATTCATCTCCGGAGGTACATTATCGGAAAGGTGGTTGCCTATACCCTGCTATGGGAATCCATTCTCCAATAAGCACTAACGGTTTTGATTGTATACTATGTATGTAGAGCGTGAGATGCAAGCGTTCTGCTGGATTGATATTTATTTATATTTAGACACTATTATTATATCAGAAAAGATATTGATTTAAAAAATGTTTTGGGTTATCGTAAGGTAAAAACCGTCCGTATTTATGTGTGGATTTGGTCTTACGATTATCATTTTCTTTCGAAAAGATTTTGACTTTAAAATGAAGTTGTGTGATACCTTTAAACTTAGTATGTTATTCTCACTCTGGTTCACCAGACTAATCCGACGTTTGTAATGCTCGAGTTAGACCGGGTTTTAATAGGTTCTGGTTATCGAATGCTGCGAAATCCAGAGATGAGCTGGACGTGTTCAAACGTATGATATCTAGTATTTATTCCGCTGTATATTGCATATGAGGACAGATTATTATAACTATTCAGATGTGTCGATATACTCCGATGATTGTAAGTTTTTATTTAAAGCTCTCTATAAAGATTTATTTCTATATTATATTTTTTCTGCTGTGATGTGGGACCCCGATTCTAATGTGTTTCTTCTATTTTAATATTTCTTTCTTATCTCACTCTCTAATTTCTTTCTACTAACTATCCACTTTTGTGTGGAATTTGGGTTGGACGTGAGTTGTAATTAGTTAACTCAAAGGGTACAAAAAAGACGGTATGTTACAAATGAGTTCGTCTTCTATCAATAGACGGGTCAAGTATGATGTTTTCCTTTACTTTCGTGGGAGACCTTTCTCAGGTCATGTTGGTTCCCGCTTGCAGGGATTGGCTCGCATTTTTGATGCTTTTATGAGGTCCTTTTCCTCGCACTGGTGTGAGGTGATTGTTTTGCTTTTTTTTCTTTCTTTGCTTGTTACTGTCTTTTAAGTGGTCTTCCTAGTTTTCCATCCTCACTCTTCCTCTCTCAGGTCTGATGTTTTTGTTTAGTGTGCAGGTAGCTCGAAGAGGAAGCCTTCCGGATTTCTGTAGTCATTGTGTTGCTCTTAGCAGAGAGGAGGAGATGGAGCTAGCAAGGCGACAACAGGAGATGGGGGTATTTCTGGTTCTTTTTCTCTCTTCCTGTAGCGAGCGACGTTAGAGGCAGGTATTGATGTTGTTGTTGTTACCGCCTGAGTTCGTTTGAGGTGGGCCCACACGCTTTGGTTTCTGTCTCAGGCGATGTGCTGGCATAGCTAGCAGCCGGCATTTTTTTACTATTTGGTCTTTTATTGTGTGAGTAAGGCTTTCTTATGTTTTTTTCCTATACTGGGTGTATGTCTTATTTTTTTGGTTCTAGCTATTTGCTTAACCATTTTTGTTATCTACGCGAGATTGAATATTACCTCCCTTTTGGTATCTAAACACACGTCTTTTCTGTTAAAAAAAGTTAGAGGAAAGTAAAAGAGCAACGTCCACTATTAAGCTGATCAGTTTTGAGTATTGGAGCTTTATTCATATCAATCTTATTTATGTTGATAGTATTCAGATTCGTAAGTGTGTTTCGAGTTATTTTGTATGTATATAAAATTGAATCATCTATTGAGGGAATGATTCAACAACTGTACACTTAAATCCTCTATATTAATCTGTGTTACTAGTATTTTTAATTCTGCACTGCCATTTGACTGATTTTGCTCAATAGAATCTTTTTTGCTGAGTTGAGTTTGTGGATAAATTAACTTAATTTTCAATTGATCTGTTAAGATTTTGGGATATCTCCATGTCTTCGACTTCACTTGTTTCGAAAGGATCTGAGTCTTTTTTTGCTTTATCATTTTTGAATGATTCAAAGAAGCCAATTTTGTCAAAAATGTTACCAGTTTCCTTGTGATTTCTTTCATAACTTCTTTATCTAAATCTGATTGAGAATGCTAGAAGGTATTTTTGACTGGTTCTTGAACTGGCACAAAATTTTCTTGAATATTTTGATCTTTAGAAAAACTGGATTTTGATATGTAATGTTAGCTTTTGGATTCAGTTTTTTCTTCTCATAGTTGAACACATTTCAACGAGATGCTCAAAACAAACACACTCGAACATCTTGGTGGAATCCACTCATATGTTATGGGTTGAGTTATTGATTCTCCATCATGTAGAGTAATATACGCTTTATTAGGAAGAATTGAATCAACTTTAATCTCTATAAGAATTCGGACATAACAAGGCCTTGTTTTTGTGGCACTTGGCTCATCCAGTTTTAATGGTATACCATTGTGCTGGCAATGACGCTATAAGCTTTTTTATCCTAGAGTAGAAGGTTTAACTTCAGCATCCGATCTAGACAGGAATTGTTGACATGACATCTCTGTCTAGTATCATCTTTCTGGACATTTTTTAAGAATGATTAGTTTGCCCCCAATGAAATAAGACCCTTTTCCAATTATTTTATAACAGTACATTTGATTTAAAAAAGGAATATGATCCATTGTGTCTTGTAAATATTTCAAAAGTACCATACGGGTTCCATGTTTTCTCCTTAAAGTTTCTGAAGTGATGGTAATAGGGTATGGAGCCGAATACATAAGCAACATTCGAATTACTCCACTTAGCGACGATTCTGTTATTAACCTCCTCTTTCACAATTAAGATATTCTTTTCGTCAATTTTCATTGGTGAAATGTACTCAAGGTCAAAGCTAGAGGATAAACCCCCATTTTTAACGAGACCATCCCGAGCAGATGAAGTTCTTGCACCTTTTAATCCTGAATTAGTGTTAGATCTAGCAGTTCTTGGTGAATGTTGCTCTTGAGAATTCTTGATCTGACTTTGTTGATCTGGAAATTTCTGTTTTGGGATGAAGCAATCTGATTCATGTCATTATTGGATTAATTTCTTTATGAGAAAGAGGTTGGTCCATGAATTTTAGCAAACGGAGGAGTTTTCCTTCTGTTTTTAACAGTATGGAATCCTTCTAAATCAATGTCAGATGGTTTATCCTTAAGGTCTTGAGAAGAGAGATGAGAATTAAAGATAGAATCAGAAGATGGTGGTGGAGAGGCCTTTAGATTCTAATCAGAAATGAGAGAAGGCACTAAAATTTTCTTGGAGTTCAAGAGATATCACTAATTAATAAAAGGGAAGGAGAGATTAATCTGAAGAAAATGCTAAAGGTTTCCAAACTTTTAATAAAATAAAAAAAATCTCCCCACCCCCACACTAGTTGTTTAAACTAGCCATGCACCGCCTCTGCGTGGTTATTGCTAACAACCACGCACACAAAATTGCGTGGTCTCTTGCATAATAACATAGAATTTCTGCCTGGATGCAGGAGCAATCACGTTTTGCCTCCTATGAGACATTGCAGATCCAAGCTTTTTGAAGAAAAAATAACGAATGCGAAACAGTTTACCTTCTCTTCTTCGAAAGTTGAATTCATCTCGTCTATCTTCATTATCGTCGAATTATGTATTTGAACTTGATTGATTTTTGGTTAATGGTTTTTTCTTTTTTTCATCTTCGGTCATGACAAAATAAAGATGAACGAAGAAGAGGTAAAAGTAATTGCGCATGAGCACTTTTATCTTCAATTTGTCAATATTATTTGGAGGAGAGGGTTTAGCAAAAACTATAGTTTGGATAGAATTTGCCTAACAATATTGATATCCAAGTTTTATTTAGCACTACATCTATGCATTTATGATGTATCACTATACACTGGTGTCATGTAACAGGATTTTTTTTTTTTTTTTCTCTTTACGTATTACCATTTTGAAATATCAAATTAATGAAGTAACTGTATTATTTTATTTTTAACATGACGTAATATTTTTTTCTAAGGGGAATTACCATTTTGAAATATCAAATTAATGAAGTACTGTATTATTTTATTTTTAACATGACTCGTAACTAGAACTAATCTAACATGATAAACAAGCTCTCACCTTCCATCTTTCTTATTAAGATCAAATAATTGAAAGCTATCATAAAGCTTGTATCTAAGATATTCTCACTTTTTGAAACAAAAAGACAAAAAGGAGAAAGTATTAAGATATGAATGAACTTGAACAAAAAGGAGAAAGAAAAAAAATACACACTACATTAAAATACATATCACAGCAACTAAGAATGTGATACATCAACCAAAAATAAAATAAAAATCCAACATAAAATATACGCAGTACATTAACTAAATCCATTTCATACCAAGTGCTGACCAGATAAACTCTAACTCCAACCGAAGCATACATTACAGTGACGTGAACTCAGATCCTAGATCAAGCAGCAAATATATCCATCATAATTTCCCAAAATACCCATGCGATTGATTACATGCACTCAGATCTAAGCCAAATCCTACATTTTGAACCCACTTCCATCCTTCTCCTGTCCTCTCACCTCCCTCTTTTGCTTATAAATAATCGCCCACAGTTTGTATTTCTATTTATCTCAAACTCAAAGCTCTTCAAATTTAGATATATAGTTCCTACTTTAAAAATGTCTTCAGCTACTCAAAGCGACGTTCATGTGCTGGCCGTGGATGACAGCTCGGTTGACCGTGCGGTGATCGCCCACCTTCTTCGTAACAACAAATACCGAGGTTCGTTTCTAAAACTTCAATGCAGGCCCGGTGTATGTCTTTTGAGCGTTTTTACTGAATGTTTCCATTTTCTGTTCTCAGTTACTACTGTTGACAGTGGAAAGAGAGCTTTGGAAATCCTGGACACGGTAAGAAAATTTCAAATTTCAAATTTGTTTTTCTTTTTTTTAAAAAAAAAAACAAAAAAAGAAACTCTGGTCAGGGTCTGTAAATTTGGAAATGTTGCAGGACTCGGATGTCAGTATGATAATCACCGACTACTGGATGCCGGAGATGACTGGCTATGAACTACTGAAGAAAATTAAGGTATCATAGAATGATTCTAATGCGTATTTTGCTAGTGTCATTAGGCAATAATTATAATGTTTTGTATAAATATTGATGTATAATTGTTGAACAGAATTCGTCTCAGCTTCGGAAAATTCCGGTTGTGGTTGTGTCTTCCGAGAACATTCCAAACAATATCAGTCGGTATGATCGAAGTTGTAATCAATAAGGTTTCAGGGGCTGTAAATGGTTGCATGTTCTGAAATTTATGAAATTGTATATGCAGGTGCCTGGAAGAGGGAGCAGAGGATTTCTTGCTGAAGCCAGTTAAACCGTCAGATGTGCCTAGGTTGACACGAGCTCTGCGTTGAGGCCGTCGGATCCTGATTTAGTCTTCGTAATTTAGATTTCTGGAAGAAGAAGAAGAAAGGAAGAAAAAGAAGAAGAAGAAAAAGCGCATGATGTTGATGAGAGGATCTTGACATTAATTGTATTTTGACATGAATTGTATATTTTATCCAAAAAGATTATGTCTTTTGACTCTTTTATGAGATAATATTTTATGCATGCATATTGTTAGATTACGTATCTCTGACAGTAAATCAAAAGAAGGATTGCGACCATTAATTGGATTTGCTTTTTGGTGTTTGTGTAGTACTCCAGTATATTTTGTCTAAAAAGATTCAGCTGGCTTGCATGATAGATGATACAACATGCACTGATGCACATTAATGTTTAATCTGGTAGCTGATATACTTCTTTTCATATATGTTATATGCGTAACCAAAATCACTAAGTGTGCGTTTGAGCGAAGCCAAAGCGTAGAGGTATTTTAAGATTATTTTAGCTAGCGGAGAATGTGTGTGCGAGTCTAAACTGTGTTCTGTTTTGACAAACACACCCTAAACTAAGCATACTGCATAGTTCATCCAAAATTATAGTAGTTGAGGCTTCTATTCCATGAGATATGCATATTTATTTCCCATGCTTTCATGATCGACTACAAAGATATTATTTTTTTCTTCTATACCTGTTAGCTGGCAAGTTCAGGTGGCTGTGTATTTTCTGTACTTGCCAGTATATATTCTATCACCATGTACCAAAGAAATGCAATTTTATTTACATTTACGGCTTACCTTAGCTGTGTACAAGACTTGACCAAAACACATTTCTTAGTTACTTTTAAGATATCCTTCTGCAACAGCTGCAAAAACAGTTCACTAGAACACATGCATATATTTATCAATGTATGGATGTTTGTGGGGTTGATGAGAATTTAAACTTGCATGTAAATGTTTGAACCACTGGGGCCAGTGCTTTGCTAATCTTGGTATTTCGATCCAGCTTTGCTATATTTTATTTGTACTGTTTATATAAAGATGATAAAAGAGACATCGAACACATTATTTACACTCTTTATTGTGGAATAACGGTCGCCTATATGTTTATCATCCTGCGAGAAGTTGAACATGCCCAAAACATGGAACTCTTCCAGTTTATGATTTGCTCTTAGATCTTCATGTGTCTGATCAAACAGTATTATATATAAACTCTGGAAAAAACAGTAATAAAAAATAAATCACATCGAATCTGCGATACTGTGGTCCGGACTTGGAACCAAACATCTATTCGACTATGCTACTTGTCAGATTAGCATGCACTAAAAGTGGACCATTGATGTTTAATATTCTCGACACAAAATAGAATTGAATTTGGGTTCTTTGCAATATGAAAATGTAGTTTCGAGGCTTTGGCTCTGTTCAGACCGTTCTTATTCGAACCAAACTGGGTATCCGAAAGTGGTACTATGAAGGGGTTAGGTACCGTTTGCAAGCGCAACTGGCCAGATTAAGTCGCCATCTGCGTCAGACACATCTTGAGTAGAGTCTATGTTTTTACCCCTTCAGAACTAAACGTTGGAATTTAGCTGTTTGCGTCTGTCGCGTCGGATGCATCTGGACGTCAAATGATTATTCCCAACCTTTGTTTCCTCTCTATTTTCTATATATACCTTACCATTTCTCACTATTTCCTTCACCAGGTAAACGCTATTTTCGTGTTTTTCATCTCAATACCTATCGCATATGTTTTTTTTTCCATAATTTTTCGAATTTTTTTCAGAATGTCAGATACAACCATCATCTACCTGCACGATACGAAAGAAGCAACGCTTTTATTGACGTTTACATGGAGATCTTGCCGCAACGTCAAGGATCTGTGGCACAGTCGTAGGAGGATGTTGCCGGGCTTTTCAACCAGCGCACTAACCTCAATTGCAATGTAAGCCAAATGAAGAATAAGTTTGACAATCTCAAGAGGAACTAGTTTTCATAAAACCAGCTACTGCAGATTTCTGGCGGGTATTGGAACAAGGAGAATGTCACCATTGATGGAAGCAACGAGTGGTGGAATATAGTACCGCACAGTGTCGTAAGTAGAAGCATGCATCTTCCAACAAACTCAGAGAGGTGGACGCTCTTTTTGGAGGCTGCATGAATACAACAGAGAGTTAGCTTATAGTTCCACGAGCCCCCCAGTTAACATGCAGTTCTCAGCCCAGCTCTATGGTGATTTCATCAGGGGCGATACTGCTGAGATCTCTAGCCGTCTCACTCGTTGACAAGGTAGGCGGACATTACTAGAATACATGGCTATTCCAACGGCTAAGCCGTTGGCGGCCATTGGAATAGAGTTCACGACTTCCAATGGAATCCACGAACCTTTTCCAACGGCTTCCAACAGATTTATGCCATTAGAAACCGTTTGAAAACAAGACCAAATTGTTGTTGGAATCCGTTGATAGCCGTTGGAAATACTGGGTCTTTTTATATATAACAGCAACCAAACCACCATCCAACCACCTCATTTCCAATTCATTTGATTTCTAATCCATTTCCAACCATTTCCACATATATTCGACATATATATATATATATATATATATATATATATATATATATATATATATATATATATATCAATAACAATATAAACAATCAAAATAAAACACAGAAACATTAATATATACAAAACAAACCATACAAACATCCAGAAAACCATCAAAATACACAAACCATTGCCCATTCCATGCCATCTAAATATCCAAACAACCAAACATGTCTACAAACCGTACCAATATATATATATAAACCATCAAATAACTTCCAAACATGTCTCATCCACTCCGTACCAATATACACATCAAAACAAATCGCATCTCCAAGCCAAACACCAAAAAAACATACCTCAAACTGCATCACGTTCGTCGCTATGTCCTCCAGAAGCAGACGATGAAGGAAAAGTACCATAATGGTGCACGTACTCCGCAACCTTTTGATTCAACCGCTCAATCTGTATAGCCTGCACACGATTCTGGTCCTGCAGCTGCTCAATCAACGCTCGCATATCCTTAATTTCTTCCTTGTCCCGGGCCTTCTTAGCTTGTAAAACCTGCAAATACAAGTATAGTAGATTTATTCGTTCTTTGAAAAAAATTGAAAATATATATATTTTGCTCTAAATTCTACATAAACATTTATTCATTTTTTGAAAAAATTGACAATATCCATAACATGATTTTCATGAAAGCAAAAGAACAAATAATATATGTCCGATTTTGCTTAGCGTGCCACATTTATGTGATTTCAATGGAGGTTTTATGTTAAACAGTGGGTTCTACTGTGTCAAATTAGATGATGCATGCATGCTTTGATTGACATTAAATAAACATAGCTCAACCTCAAGAACGAAGATCAAACTATTCAGACTATAAAGGAGTATATGTATATGTACATAACTAGTTAAACAATCTCAACAAAGAATTGAACATCTTTCAAACTCAAAGATTTTGTTTTGATTCTCAAGTTTTTGCTATTTAAATAACTACATATGCTGTATACAACTTTGAATTTTTTTTTTGTTATAACTACATATGTTGTATACAACTTATATACATATGTTGTATATAACTCATTAATAGCTACATATGTTGTACACAACTCATTGATAACTACATATATTGTATACAACTTTGAAATGATATCCAATTATTGCTAACTACATATATCTCTAGCTATTAATGTCTTAACAATTTTAATAATGTAGATGTAAATAATTTATGTTATATGAGATATATTTATTATATGTATGAGTAAATAAATAATTTTTTCATTTTGCTGTATAGTTTTTGTATGTACATTCAACTACACAATAGGTCCTATAAATATTGCTAATACATCCATTTGTTTGCTAATAATGGTACATATTTATATATTCGTACTTAGCAAAAATCAAATAAATACTGGTTAAATCATACAAATATTACCATCAGGTTACAGAATCCATAACAACTGCTCGTGCGTCAACTCATCACGACCCGACTCCTCAAGCGCATGAGCCCATGCCTCCTGGAACTTTTCCTATAATGCAAAAAACAATTTCAGTTGAAAAATAATAGAATGTTAATTTTAATTTACATTAACCTGTAATTAATAAACTAATCGACGTGATAATAAAATTTAAAAAGAGAAATACGCATGCAACTGTCACCTTATCCTAATCATCCCATTGATATGCGACGTTGCCGACCTATATGTTTGGATGCGTGAGTGTGAGTAAATACGTCCATATAGGACACGGGATGTCCACGAGCTCGTTCCTGCAGTTTATAATTTGAATAATTTAATTACACATAGTCAGTCACTAGTTAACTGATCAATATACAAATGAAATAATTGATAAATTTACCAAGTTCTCGCGGTGATGCTAGAAAGACTTGGATCCTTCGCGATTAGTTACTGGATTTGCTCATGCTTGCGGTGTTCCTTTCTGACTCAGTCTGCAAATGTGCATTGACTAATTATTTAAAATCGACAAAAAATAGATTAGATTCGTTATAGATTTACCTTGAACTCATCCGTGTCCCACCACGCAACCATTTTCCAAACACTTCATCGCCCATCCACTTTGGTTTCTTCCTCTTTTTCTTAATCTCATTCATCTTTTCTCTATAATTTTTGGTGACCTTTGAGTTCCAGTATCGCTGAACAAGGCTCATGTCAGCCTCCTGCACATCTACTGCTCATTTATTTGTATTTAACCAATATATAAAGCAGTATAAACGTACCAAAAAATCTTGCCAAATAATCTCTTTGACTTCTGTTGTGACTCTGCTCCACTTAGGCCAGAAATCGCTCATTCTAGCCATATACGCGTCCGTAGAGATATTTAGAACCGTCTGAGACTGCTCTAACTCAAACCCTTTGCGTTAAATATAAATTAGAACTTTATAGAATATAGTTTTTTTGTGTAAAAAAAACATTAAATTCTTATTCTGCTAATTTTGATACTTACGCCTTGTCAGCCTTAGGCTTCAAGTACACAACCGGACAAGCTAATTGTTCGCCACTGCCCTCACCGGCATGAGGGGTAATGCTACGTCGTTTAGAGGCAGAGCCGGAGCCAGAGCCCGAACCAGGGTCAGACATAATATACCTGCGACATAAATATAAAATTGGATATGAGCAACACAACATGATTGAATAAAGCTACATTTTGGGAATATGTAATTAAGTATAAAAACATAGCTAATATGCTATAAAACATGAATATTTTGAGAATATTTTTCTTTAAACGTGATTTAATAATTTCTCTAAACGCAATCTAGTCGAAATTGAAAGAAATTAATTTGTATAAACAATTGAAAGAAAGCGCAAGGAGTATAAAATTATAATTACAACAGAAAAATTCTTATACTAGTTTTATCATTATTACTATTTTAAATTTACACACTAACCAACCCAATAAGATTATAAAATATTTTCTTTTTCGGTGGATAAAATGGAATTTATGTTTCACATACCAATTATTTTTCTTCATAATAATTACAACAAATGAATCACATACATTCGTTACAATACGTACAAATAAATCATGATAACCATAACTCCAATGCACAACGAAGTGGTAATAACTGAAAAAATATGATTTTGATAAATTAATAAGTTTATCTTTATATATTTATTTCACTAACATATTGCTATCTTAAAATGCTAACAATTCATGGCAACATGTGTTTTCATTTAAGGGTTTGATTACATGCTAACACAAAGCATTTGCTGTACATGCTAACAATTCCTAAGAATTTGATAATTACAGTAATAACAACTCATATTAAACCGAAATTAGTTGAAAACCTAAAAATTAGGTTTAAGAATTTCACCTAAATCCGGGAGCAACAAGCGTGGAGAAGGGTTGGAGAAGCTTGCGGATAACGTCGGAGGCGGTTGCGGTGGTTGTTATGGTGGAGGAATCGAAATTGAAGAAGTTGAAATGGTGGAATGGGGATGGAAATCGAATTGGGGGAGAAAATAAAAATAATATACAGTAGGTCGGCCTCTTTGGAACATATGCAGGAAAATTTCCAACGGCTTCCGGTCGTCCGCCAATGGTCTTTATTCTATCAGTTTCCAACGGCTTCCAACGGTCTCTTAATTGCCGTTGGCGGCCGTTGGAAATATGGCGTTGGAATAGACAGCTCATCTAGTAGTGAGAGTGCCAGTCCGTATTATTCTGCTCCTCCTGCCGTGTCACAGGATGATATTATCGCTGCTTGCATGGCTGTTGTTCACAATACGGACAACTATGAGGATTGAGAGGTGGCAGTGTGAGTAACGAAATATCAAAACAAAGGGCACAACCATTTTCTTTCTCTGTTGGACAAGCCGGAGCAGCTCAGGAAATGTATCTGTTATTCTGTTGATAAGCTTAGGAGAAATGCTCTGTAGTGTTGTTTCTGTATTTTCTCCTTTTTAATTCTGCATTTTAATTTCTACACTTTGTATTCTCCATTTTTTGTTTTGTGAAATTTGAATTCTGCACTCTACTACTTTATTATATGCAAATGAATAAATAATAAAATAATAACAATACCCTTTTCAACTTGCCCCTTTCGTTAAAAAAACGCATTCCCCGTTCGTGAAAATGCCCCTTCCCCAACTCCTTCCAAATGCCCATTTCATTTTGTTTGCAAACTGTAATGTCCCGGATTTTTAGTCGATTTATTTTGAACATTTAAATTTATTTTAAGTGTTAAATTAGAATAATAAATGGATTTTTATATTGAATTTATCGATATAATAATCCATATATGATTTAATTTCGATTATATCGAATTATAGTAATACGGAGAAGCAAATATAATGTAATTTGTAACGTCCCGTATTTTTGACAAATGAATAATTTATTTATTTAAATACCAATTTGGCAATATAAATGATTTGAATTATATAATATTGAATATTTAATTTATATAAACAGTGGAATATAATATTTAATTCCGAAATAGTTGGAAATAGCTGAATTTGCAATACTGTGTGAATTAAATAACTTAAGAGATTTAATTCTGTTTAGAATTAAATTATAATAAAGAATTTATTATTTAAACGACATTTGAACGTATTAATTATAATATAATTTTAAAACCAGCTCGTAATGTTACGGTAGTTCGTAATTTGGCGTTTTGAACTTCAATCGAGTATATAGGATTCATTATAAGTCGGATTTCTTTAAAACAAGAAACGTTCAAATCTATTGAACGATATTTTTCTCAGAAGTGAAAATGAAGATATCGTCTTGTAGATTGTGAGTTATGTCCAAATTAAATTTTCAGAAAGTCGCTATGGAATTCATTTATAATTTATAACGATTTAGTTATATAATAAAAGGGTTTTTATATAAATTGAACATCGATTTAACTTGGAATTTTGAAATATCGAGTTATGAATCCAAATATGTTTATTTTGGAGTTTTATGATATTCTATGTAAATATATATGATAATATTAATTTATTGCTATTGAATTAAATTGTTTTTGAATATATTAATATTTTATTGGTTTATTTAGACCTTAGAAAATAGTCATTTTTGCAAATGACCTCCGTTTTCAATGAAATTAATTTTGTTGGATCCGAAATATTAAATTGTTAAATTTCAAATTTTGTGATTTTTGGAGTCAGTATGTGGCCATGCGCGATTTTAATGTGAAAAACACTCGATAATTTGACTTAAAAATACGTTGTGTTTGCAAACGGATTCGGAATTCAACGAAACAAGTTTCGTTGGGTCCATAATGGCGAACCATAGCTGTGTGTTCAGTTCCATCAAAATTGGATATCATATGTGATCGTACGAATTTTAAATGACAAATACAAGCTACGTTATAATAAAAATATATAATAATATGAGAAGCTTACCCTAGAAGCTAATCAAACCTATATATATATCCCTTACTATCCCAAAACCTAGTCTTTCTACTTCTCTGATCAAATGCGATTCCCACCGCCACAGGAAAAAAGAAGACCAACGTGGGCAAAGTTTTGAAAAATCAAAACTATTAAAATAAAAATATATAAATCATTGAATATATATATGGAATCCTGATGAGAATCTCTACACTCTCGCATAACTTTTATGTGGTTCGGCGTTGTTCTTCTCGTCACTGGAAATGTACGCAACTGCTAGGGTTGGAGATGTCGAGAGATTGGTGCATCGATTAATGATTTAATTGGTGTATTCATGTTTGTTGATAAGACTGGCATCGTTTGGAAAAAATGAGGTGTTTGCATGGTGATTAAGGTCGATAGCTGTTACACAGCAATGCGACATCGCCTGAAATCGCGGAACGAGGGGTGAGATCTAGTTGAAGCAAATGGTGATGGCGAGCGAGGTCTAGGAAGGAGGAAGCTAACAGAAAAGTTCGCTTGTTAAGTCGTTAATCGGAGAAGGAGATGGGTGGACATGAAGTTGCTGATATGTTGGTGGAGTAACGGTTCGTGAGTGTCTGAGTGGAAGAAAGATCAGAGGGAACGTAACTAAGGTTTAAAAGGTGATTAAGAAATGGTTAATTATTTACTTATGTCGTTTAATTCATATAAAACTTGTAATAACTTTCTCATACATGATCCAAATTCAACGAAATAGGATCCGTTGGGATCGTATGGACGAGGGCTACACAAAGGAACTAATTTGGAGAGATTTGGAGCTCATCTCAATTTATGGCAGAATAAAACGCCTGAACGGATCTATTGAACGGTTATCGTTATTTAACGATAAACGTTCAAAGTGAGTAAACTCACTAACTCTGATCAGTTTATAACTGTTATAAGCGTATTTTAAAGTTGATAAATGATTATTGGATTCTTTGTGATGATTGTTTGGATGAATTGGTAGATTATTATCAATCGTTGCTATTATAAATATTAATAGTTATATATATAGGTCGATGATTAAATATTGATTCTATTTGCTATAAAATTTCATATTGATATGAAATTGATGTTATTTATGTAGTTTAACATCTGTGGATGCGGGAAAACAGGTTGGAGGGATCCAGCTGGATTCATCAACTTTTTATTACCATTTTTCATATGTTATGATATATGATGTGATATGTTATTTGTAATCGATTTTGTGTGTATGGATGGTACCGGTGTGGTATTTTAAATACTATACGTATTATTTGATCATAAAATGGAATAGTTGAAGTGGGTATTAATTTTATTTTATTTGAAATATTTGGAAATTAAATAAGAAACTTATGTAGAAAGTCATTAATAGTTATATGGAATGGATATGATTTGTTTTAAAATTAATGGAATTATAAAAGGAATTTTGCGAGTTATAAAAGAATTATGAGAAGTTTGATTTAAAGTAGATATTAAATAGAAATATGTTTTTAATAGATAAATTGAGAAGAATAATTTATAAACGATGTTTATAAATTAAGAAAATTATTTATCATTGGATAAATAAAAATATAAGTCTGAATTTATATAGAGAAGTAAAAAAAAATTGGTTTTAACACCGGTATTTGAAATTGAATGTGAACGTAGCAGTTATAAAGGTAACTATCAATGAGATTATAATTGTTGGAAATAAAATAAGATTTTTATGAATAGAAGCATAAGTAGAAGTAGAAAAAGAATTTGGATTTTTAGATATTGTTTTAAATGAAAAATCAAACTGATTGATTTTATAAAAAGAAATATTATTCGCATTTGTAGTGAATAATGGGTAGAAGTAAATATTTGCAATATAAAAACTTTTATAAAGGAAATTGGATTTTGAAATAGGAATTAAAATGGAGTTAAGGGAACTAGAAACTGACTAGAGATTAGTTAAGTTGAATGGCTTTTTGAGTGTCGATCTGATGTTTGTTTCGGCCTTCGGGGTTGATACTTAGGAAGTTGTTCTCTTACTAGTTTACAGTTAGAGACTGATAGTGAAGCGACCCGAACTTCCCCGGTCTCCGAAGAGATGAGAAAGAACGAATTACTGTGAGGACAAGACAAAATAGAACGCAGACGGAAGAACATTTCATTGCTATTACAACAATTCCATCAGATACAAGAATATACAGAGTATAAATGAATAAATTACATTCGATAAATATCAGAGATTACAATAAATTACATAGCAGCGGAAAATAATACAAAGCACAACTGAAGGTGATATACGGATACAGAGCTTTCCGGATATCATTCCAGCTGTAAACCAGGATCCTGTGAATATAAATCTGCAAAACCAAAACTACTAGCTGCCCTTGCGGAAAATAGGGGCACCCAGAGTTTAGGTTAAAACAATAAACTCCAGGTTAGTCATGTGACTGGTGTGAGAACTAAAACAGTTATTTAAAGCTTTACTTTAAAAGAGAGTAATTCAAGGGACCACGCCGTATAACACGGAACGGGTTTCCTCCCAAGAATACCAGTGCATAGAATAAACAGCGCAATGCTTTTTCGAAAGATGAAGCTATTATAAGACCCAGGTCCCATCACACAATGCAACGCAAGCCGGAGGATAGGGTTTTCCCTTATAATAGCCAAACATGTTTGGTACGTTTAAAACAAATCATTTGATACTATAATAAGTGTATAGTGTCAAAACAATTTCAATCATAAATATAAATCATAGACGGCATAGCTACCATCTACTATGTCGCCATACTAGTTCTACAATTAAAACCGCAATACAGGTATTGGAAATTGGATTTCCGTCATGAGTCGAGGCAACGGGAAAGCTCCTCTCCGCTTCGAGACACTCTAGCAAATGCTCAGGACTACACAATCTGGGCAGCCACTTGGATCGGTTGGGCTGGTCCTCACTTACGTTAGAGGATTGGCAATTCCTGAACACACGTTTCCCGGTCCTTACGGACCTAATATCGAGGCGCCTCATTCCAACAACCACAAAGGTGAAAAGTATAAAAATGTCAGGGCTGGTAAGTCACTGACACCACCAAAGCTAGAAAGAAACGTCATGTTCTCCCAACGGTCCGTATCCCGTTTTTAACTCATACCGAGGTGTGAGGCTCGCGAATTCACGTTATACACAAAGCTACGCCACAAAGGCCATGCTTTGATCATCAACCACAAGACTTTGCTTTTCAACAGAAGCCTTGATCCATGTAACTCAGTGTGCCACACAGGCAATTCATGCCATGCGATTGATATCTATCGATATATAACCTCTAAGCTCGTACGTCTCAGAGAAGGGCGATAAGTAAGAGAATAAATTCTCCGCCGCCAAACAGATATATATTTAACAGAAATCAATCAACACAGAATAAAATCCGATGTCTGACACACAATCCATTTACAAGTTCGTTCTGGGTCTGAACGAAACCGGAGGCACTTTCCTCGCATATCCATCCATCTCCAAGTACGTCTGGACGACCACCAACTATTTCCATCCTCTTGGGTGTACAGCCCAATCAGGATCGTCAGTAATTATCCAAATGATGTGAAGACTTCCGGTCTTCGACCACCGTCTTCATCTTCGACTTATCGTCGAATCGGTTATTCAGAATGGGTATAAACTCGGCCTTTCCGAACAACCCGCGTATATTAAAACAAATGTTACACAAACACAACATACGCCTCATTCCAATTCAGAATATTCTTTTATTCACAAAATCACATTTTTAAGGAAAGGTTCCCATTAATTTTATCCAAGATAAATTCTTTAAAATTTATCCTTTAATCTTCCTTTGGATGTCATTTCAAACCAGATTATGGTTTTCTAAACTAGTCGAGATTAGCGAACCACACCGAAGTAATTATTTATTTTATTTCCCAATCCCAACCTATTCATCCCATGAAGCAAAACTGGTAATACTCCATATCTAATACTATGGTGTTATCGGTAAGATTAATTACCATTTCACGTTCAAATCTAATTAAAGATTTAACTATCGCTTTGGAGCAAAACTGGCGATACTCCATTCTCGCTCATTTCTAAATTTGATAATTTAGATTATAGATTTACATTTCAATCAAATTGCAGATTCGTTAAAACTCCTTTTACTGGGTTAAAGAACTAGTGTTATTTAAAACACAGTTCACGACAAACCCAAATCACATTTTATTTATTATCGGGTTAAAGAACTAGTGTTATTTAAAACACCATTCACGATAAACCCATTTCAAATCCAATCAAATATATTAGAAATTCCGATTATTTAAAACCTCTTTTCAAATCTAATTTATTTATTTAAAAATAATTGGGTTTTAAATTTAGTTCAAAACTAGTTCATTTAGATAAAAATCCATTTTCATCTTTTCAAATATGGAGTTTTTCATCCCAACTTTTCCCAAATCATTTCTTATGATTTTACACAAATTACTAATATTTTTAATAATTTTATCAAGGCCCGTACAGTCGATTTCCAACAATGGCCATCGAACTGCACTTATAGCGACCTTTTCCAAATTTGATTTGGACGTATCTCCAAATCCAACTGTTAGATTTTGAATTTCTAATATTCGTTAGAAAGCTCTTTTCGATACGAACCCAACGGTTCCGGTTTTAGGAGAATCCGACGGTCGGATCTCCCGTAATGTCCGTTTGAAATAAATGGTCGAAATTCACGAACTGCCGCGGCGCGTTCTATTCAGGCCATTATATTATATATATATAATATATATTTCATCGATTTCTATTTAAAACGAATTTTATAAATAGTTTTTAAATTCGTTTCAAAATTCATTTCAACTTCCATTTCAATTCAAAGCAAAATTGAATTCTTCTTTATAAATTCGTTTTAAAATTCATTTCTATTCAATTCAAATTTCAATTCAATTTGAATTCATTTCAATTCGCTTTCAATTCAATTTGAATTCGTTTTCAATTCAATTCGATTTCAAAGTCGTTTTCTATTCGATTCAATTCAAATTGGTTTTCTATTCGATTTAAATCAAATTCTTTTTCCATTCCATTTGAATTCAATTTGTTTTCTATTCAATTTAATTCGAAATCGTTTTAGATTCAATTCATTTCGAAATCGTTTTATATTCCATTCATTTCCGTTTTCTATTTGAATCAAATTCATTATATATTCGATTGAAATCAAATTCGTTTTATATTCAATTCGAATTCAATTCGTTATATATTCAATTCGAATTCAAATTCGTTATATATTCAATTCAAATTGGTTTTCTATTCAATTCATTTCAAATTGGTTTTCTATTTGATTCAAATTCGTTATATATTCAATTGAAATCAAATTCGTTTTCTATTCAATTCATTTCAAATTGGTTTTCTATTTGATTCAAATTCGTTATATATTCAATTGAAATCAAATTCGTTTTCTATTCAATTCGAATTCAAATTCGTTATATATTCAATTCAAATTGGTTTTCTATTCAATTCATTTCGAAATCGCTTTATATTCAATTCATTTCGAAATCGCTTTATATTCTATTCATTTCGAAATCACTTTTCAATATTCATTTTAAAATGAATAAAATCGATATAAATATCGTTCACGTCAAAATGGCGTCAATCTAATCAACACGGCTTCATATATTTCTATTTTCAAATATTCTATTTCAAATATTTCCTATTATCAAAATATTTGTTATTATCAAAATATTTCGTTCAACACATGACTAATCTCAACGGATGAGTACTATCAACACATGAACCTTTATTTTATATTGATAAAGATGTAAATTTTATTATTAAAATATTTCGTTCAACACTTGACTAATCTCAACGGATGAGTACAGTCAACACATGAACCTTTATTTTATATTGATAAAGATGTAAATTTTATTATTAAAATATTTCGTTCAACACATGACTAATCTCAACTGTTGAGTACAGTCAACACATGAACCTTTATTTTATATTATTCTTTATTCTCTATATTGGAATGAGGCCCAATCAATCACCATATAATATTAATTATATGGATTTTCATACATCACATGTATATAACAACATTGAAAAATAATCAACCATCAACCAAAGTGCACTACACTGTATAAGCGTCAAATATAGATGTCTAACGCTTATAACAGCCTGTCAATCAATCGATCGACATATTTAATCAATCAGGATGAGTGAACTTCAAATTTCATCCCAACACCCGTGTGGGGTTTCAAAAAATCAAACATAGATTTCATTTGTGCAGTTGGGCGGTGTGTAAAATTTATCGTCCCAATCAATGTCAGTCAAATCGGTGTACATAAACAAACCGTCCGGTTTGTAAATGAATATTTATTTATTCACATTCACTATATTCAAATTCACGTTAAAAATTATATTTTTAACGATAAAACATTTTATTTTAACATATGAATTTCTATTCAGTTCATTCTTTAAATAAAATGATATTTTTATTTTCTAACTTATTTTAGAAAATTTCGGCGGCATAACGGCACGATACTAGAAACGGGACGAGGCCTAGCCTTATCCCCGGTCTAGTGAAGGCCCACGCCATTCACACATCAATCATATCAATTTCATTTCACCAAACAATTCAATTCAACCCAAACAATCTAACTAACAACACAGCCAAACAAACAAGTCCATGGTCTGTGGACGATTGTGTCGGATGCTACTAAACACCGTCTGCATCCTAGTATATATATATAACTAGAAAAAAAGAAATTGAAAGGTGAGAAATTCTCACCGATAGCTATCCAACTTCACGGCACTTCCAATGCAGGAAATCATGTCGTTCTCGCCTTTTGTCACTTTCGCTGCTCGTAGTCACTACATATATAAAAACCACAATTTTATTTGCTGATGTCTTTAAAATAAAAATCACATTTTTATTTGTTCACTTTCAATTTAAAAATCATATTTTTATAATCACTTCATATATATAAAAAAAACGAATTTTGACATCGCTATTCAATATATAAAAATCCCGCCTTTTCAACTATAAAGATTTTACCTTTTCAATTATAAAGATTTTGCCTTTTCACTTATAAAGATTTCGCCTTTTCACTTTCATCATTATAAAAATCACCTCCTTATTTCAATGTATATATAATAAAAATCAGATTTTTATTTCGCTACATATACAAAGATGTTATTTCTAATATTCCTATCATGTAAAAATTATATTTTTAATTCTCTACATAAACAAAAATCATATTTTTACATCATCTACTTAATAAAGATTATATTTTTAATACTTTAAAAATATAAAAATCCCTTTTTTAATACTTTTAAAAATATAAAAAAATCATATTTCTAATTCAAAACTGTATATATAAAAAATCGTATTTTTATATTGCTATTCCTAATTTTTAAACAAAGTAAATTTCTATTTTCACTTGAAGTAAATTTCTATTTTCACTTGAAGTAAATTTCTGTTTTCACTTCGCTATTTATAAATAAAAGATTATATTTTTAATACTCTACCCATATAAAAATAATATTTTTATATCACTACTCATTTTTTTTTAAATTATATTTTAAAACAATAAAAAATCGTATCTTTGGCTAATTAAAAAATCTCATTTAAAAATATAATCTTTTTCGGTTTTAAAAAAATTAATGATAATAAAATCAGTTTTAATCACCCTATACTTCCAAATTTAAAAGAATGCATTTTCAGATTTAAAGCAATATATTTTCAGATTTATAACAATATATTTTCATATTTAAAACAATGTATTGTTAGAAAAACTGATCTATAAACAACGTATTTACGCTTATAAAATTACCCAGCGTCTTCTTCATGAACAGTGCGAACTGTAGTCGCACAAAGCTCCACCAGTAGGTCTGGAAATTGCAGACCAAATCACCGCTGCTGCTCTTGACCGGAGGAGGATCCCAACGGCGGCGCTAGGTGGCAGGGTGGCGCGGTGGGGTGTCGTCAGGTGGTGGCTTGGATCGGCTAGGGTTTCAGGTGGATTTTGGCTTCGATTTGGGGCAATGGGGTTTCGGGTACCTCGACTTGACAGGAGAAGGAGGGGGGAGGTTTCTGGGGTCGGCGCCGGAGCTGAGGCAGTGGCGGGTGGTGGCGAGAACGGACGGCGACGAGATCGAGAGTGTTTTTTTTCTTTTTTTTTCTTTTCTGCTGAATCGAAGAGTAAAGGGAGGGGCCAGAGAGAAGATAAGGAGAGGAGAGAGGGAGAGTTTAATTTATTTAATTATTTTATTTGCAAAAAGTTGACTTTTACATACGACCTCTAAACGAGGCCCACCGCCTGTCGTCCTTAGCGTTTTACCCCTATTCTGAACACAATGGGATATGTATCGTAGGCTGATTCGATCAGTTTCCGTCAAAATCAACATATAACTCTATATATTGAATTTGAACGCGCATTTCAATTTACCGGGGTCACATACTAACTCTAAAAATTCCAGAAAAATATTTTCTAACTTCGTATTGACGATACGGTCCTAACAAAACTAATTTCGTCGAATTCTGAGACCGTTGGAAAAATGGCCATTTTCCAGTCGATTAAAATCAACTGAAACTGGTTAAACGCGTTTTCCTTTGCCACACTCACATATTGAATCGAAAAATTATGAAATTTGGAATCTAGCAATAATTTGACATCACGGATCCAACAAAAGTTGTTTCGTCGAAATCCGAGGTCGTTTGCAAAATTCTCATTTTTAAGGGCCTGAATTCCATAGCGACTATTTCGAATTTTCAACTGGACATATCTTTTGATTCCCGCTATGAAATTTTGATTTTTCGGATTCGTTGGAAAGATATCATCAATTAGATCCTATTATTTTTTGTTTCACTAAAATCCAGATTGTTTTGCCCCTGGTACATTCAATTGAAGTTTGAAATCGAATTATCGAACTACCGCGCCATTTTCAACTCTATTTATAATTATATATAAATATTATATATTCTAACGACGACGCGTATAAATATATACGTTCGAATTATATTCAAAATAAATTTCTCGTCGATTTTATTTAAAATAATTTATTTTAAATGTTCAAAATTCGCTAAAATCGCCAAAATAAAAATTTTAAACTGGCTCAGATTTTCGGGTTGTTACAATCTCCCCCACTTAAAACTTTTCGTCCCCGAAAAGGAACAAAGTCGAAAGTGGTTTGATTAATCAACTCTACGTTCGATCTGGCTTCCATTCTCCAACTTTTCAGTTTCTGAGAATTTTCAAATTCTTCAAAAATTTGGCTAACACCCTAAATTTTCGAAAAATTTCGCCATAACCTCCCCTGCACCGGGAGCCACGGGAAAATCCCGAAATTGCCATACAGGCCTTCTGATCTCAAAAAGAAAAAGCCAAGCGGCTAGCCAATAGGCTCATAAAATCATCATCACCCAAACAAAACAGTAAATTATAGTAAACATGTACCTATTTGTCGGGCAAACAAATTTTATTCTCTGCTCTAGCCTCCTTGCTATGACCTGTTCAATGTAAGTATATGTATATGCAAGTAAATGCGACCAATTTTCAATATAGTTCAATATTTGGTTCAATTAGGCATAATGGCTCAAAATTATCAAACAAATAACCAAACAACACAAACATCAATCAATTAGTGAATTAGAGTTTCAAATTCATAATTTTGATATATATACAGAAAATCTTGTTTTTGATGCCAATTCACAACAATGTGTTCTAGCTATATAAGTTTTGGTTCTCACACCAGCCTAATGGAAATATATAGAAATCAAACCTTCGAAACACGAACATAAATTCTGATGATGATATATCAATCATCAGAATCATCTCCGGGTGTCTAGAGTGTGATTCTATATCTATCCAGTATATTAAAACTTCGACTATACGTTCATGACGCGTATACGCGAAATCTTTATATACTCGATTGTCCAAATTCAAAATAAATAAATTATTCAAATACATATAAAACGATTTAAATTTTCAAAACAAAATTGTTTCATTTGAAAAATATACTCTTCACACTCGTTCTAGGATACTACTGATCCTATCTCTAACGAGTCATTCTAATTGGATATTACTAATCCAATATCTGATGAATTCTTTCATCTGGTTCTAATGTGTCTTGTTCTCGAGCTCTGTAAACCAAAGCTCTGATACCAAATGAAGCGACCCGAACTTCCCCGGTCTCCGAAGAGATGAGAAAGAACGAATTACTGTGAGGACAAGACAAAATAGAACGCAGACGGAAGAACATTTCATTTCTATTACAACAATTCCATTAGATACAAGAATATACAGAGTATAAATGAATAAATTACATTCGATAAATATCAGAGATTACAATAAATTACATAGCAGCGGAAAATAATACAAAGCACAACTGAAGGTGATATACAGATACAGAGCTTTCCGGATATCATTCCAGCTGTAAACCAGGATCCTGTGAATATAAATCTGCAAAACCAAAACTACTAGCTGCCCGTGCGGAAAATAGGGGCACCCAGAGTTTAGGTTAAAACAATAAACTCCAAGTCAGTCATGTGACTGGTGTGAGAACTAAAACAGTTATTTAAAGCTTTACTTTAAAAGAGAGTAATTCAAGGGACCACGCCGTATAACACGGAACGGGTTTCCTCCCAAGAATACCAGTGCATAGAATAAACAGCGCAATGCTTTTTCGAAAGATGAAGCTATTATAAAACCCAGTTCCCATCACACAATGCAACGCAAGCCGGAGGATAGGGTTTTCCCTTATAATAGCCAAACATGTTTGGTACGTTTAAAACAAATCATTTGATACTATAATAAGTGTATAGTGTCAAAACAATTTCAATCATAAATATAAATCATAGACGACATAGCTACCATCTACTATGTCGCCATACTAGTTCTACAACTATAACCGCAATACACGTATTGGAAATTGGATTTCCGTCATGAGTCGAGGCAAGGGGCAAGCTCCTCTCCGCTTCGAGACACTCTAGCAAATGCTCAGGACTACACACTCTGGGCAGCCACTTGGATCGGTTGGGCCGGTCCTCACTTACGTTAGAGGATTGGCAATTCCTGAACACACGTTTCCCGGTCCTTACAGACCTAATATCGAGGCGCCTCATTCCAACAACCACAAAGGTGAAAAGTATAAAAATGTCAGGGCTGGTAAGTCACTGACACCACCAAAGCTAGAAAGAAACGTCATGTTCTCCCAACGGTCCGTATCCCGTTTTTAACTCATACCGAGGTGTGAGGCTCGCGAATTCACGTTATACACAAAGCTACGCCACAAAGGCCGTGCTTTGATCATCAACCACAAGACTTTGCTTTTCAACAGAAGCCTTGATCCATGCAACTCAGTGGGCCACACAGGCAATTCATGCCATGCGATTGATATCTATCGATATATAACCTCTAAGCTCGTACGTCTCAGAGAAGGGCGTTAAGCAAGAGAATAAATTCTCCGCCGCCAAACAGATATATATTTAACAGAAATCAATCAACACAGAATAAAATCCGATGTCTGACACACAATCCATTTACAAATTCGTTCTGTGTCTGAACGAAACCGGAGGCACTTTCCTCGCATATCCATCCATCTCCAAGTACGTCTGGACGACCCCCAACTATTTCCATCCTCTGGGTGTACAGCCCAATCAGGATCGTCAGTAATTATCCAAACGATGTGAAGACTTCCGGTCTTCGACCACCGTCTTCATCTTCGACTTATCGTCGAATCGGTTATTCAGAATGGGTATAAACCCGGCCTTTCCGAACAACCCGCGTATATTAAAACAAATGTTACACAAACACAACATACGCCTCATTCCAATTCAGAATATTCTTTTATTCACAAAATCACATTTTTAAGGAAAGGTTCCCATTAATTTTATCCAAGATAAATTCTTTAAAATTTATCCTTTAATCTTCCTTTGGATGTCATTTCAAACCAGATTATGGTTTTCTAAACTAGTCGAGATTAGCGAACCACACCGAAGTAATTATTTATTTTATTTCCCAATCCCAACCTATTCATCCCATGAAGCAAAACTGGTAATACTCCATATCTAATACTATGGTGTTATCGGTAAGATTAATTACCATTTCACGTTCAAATCTAATTAAAGATTTAACTATCGCTTTGGAGCAAAACTGGCGATACTCCATTCTCGCTCATTTCTAAATTTGATAATTTAGATTATAAATTTACATTTCAATCTAATTGCAGATTCGTTAAAACTCCTTTTACTGGGTTAAAGAACTAGTGTTATTTAAAACACAGTTCACGACAAACCCAAATCACAATTTATTTATTATCGGGTTAAAGAACTAGTGTTATTTAAAACACCGTTCATGATAAACTCATTTCAAATCCAATCAAATATATTGGAAATTCCGATTATTTAAAACCTCTTTTCAAATCTAATTTATTTATTTAAAAATAATTGGGTTTTAAATTTAGTTCAAAACTAGTTCATTTCGATAAAAATCCATTTTTATCTTTTCAAATATGGAGTTTTTCATCCCAACTTTTCCCAAATCATTTCTTATGATTTTACACAAATTATTAATATTTTTAATAATTTTATCAAGGCCCGTACAGTCGATTTCCAACAATGGCCATCGAACTGCACTTATAGCGACCGTTTCCAAATTTGATTTGGACGTATCTCCAAATCCAACCGTTAGATTTTGAATTTCTAATATTCTTTAGAAAGCTCTTTTCGATACGAACCCAACGGTTCTGGTTTTAGGAGAATCCGACGGTCGGATCTCCCGTAATGTCCGTTTGAAATAAATGGGCGAAATTCAGGAAATGCCGCGGCGCGTTCTATTCAGGCCATTATATTATATATATAATATATATAATATATGTTAGACCCAAAAGTGGTTCTAACACCCAAATTAATTAGAAACAAGATTATATGAGACAATAATAAAAATGAACACACAGGATTTATAGTGGTTCGGCGAAGAAATGCCTACGTCCACTTATTTTTCACTATATTCAGTAATCCAGTTACAAATGCAATGTAAGATTCACTCACAACTCACTTTTGTTCACTCAAATGATTAAAACAAGAAATGAAAGATGATTTGGATTCTCCGGGAGTAAAGGAGTTCGGATGATGGAGGTACTTGGATTCTCAAAAGTGCTGAAAAAAGATCCTTCTCTTTGTCTCTAGATGGGGTATTTATAGGTGTGAATTTGCCTGAAATTCAATCCGGGTCGGAACACGTGTCATCCATCGCACTCTCTTCGGGTTCGGATGAACTATCAAGCTGACAACACATCAAAGAGATGGACGTTAGGGGTAGGAATTAGTCATATCCAGTCCGGTTCTCCAGGCGACTTTACAGGAGACTAACTTGGATCATGGGTGCGGGTCGGAGGCGCACAGGCAAGGGGTTCGGATCGGGATACCCGATCCGAACCGGAATGGCTTGGACGTCTCTCCCTCTCTAATCTATTCCGCTCCGCTCCAGCGTCGTGACAAGCAGATGGATTTCCATGCGAGATTTAGTTGTCCTCCGATCCGACTTGACATGCTTTACCAATCTATCCAGTAAGAGACCACCGATCCGAACCGAGATCTCTATCCGATCCGATCCAACGTGCTGCTCTAACCCGATCCGAATAGAGGATCCTATCCGATCCGAACAACCGCAGCTATCAATTTGAACTGTAGTGTTTTCTTCCGATCCGAACTGAGGTCTTATAACTTAAAATACTCTTCAGTGGTTGGTTTTTTGACTTTGTGTTGCCTAGTTCACAAAGTAGGCTAACATTTTGCCCCCTCAAAGGATGCTTCTGTTGTACGAAGCGTGCTTTGATGTCGTTTAATCAGAATTGTCAGGAGTAATGCACAGATTTCTATTCGGTTCGGTGTCCGACCCGAGCACCTTTTTTTCATTTCTGAGCAAATTTGGGGATTTTTCTCGACGTATAGTGCTTCTCTCGGGTATGCGCTTCTTCTATCTCTCGTTTGAACTCAATTCGGGTTGGATGCTAAACTAATGTGTGAAGTTTGCTCGGTTCGGGTTCCGATCCGAAGCGCTTTCGTGGGTTAGGTTCTTGGACGTTGGGCCTTCAGACAAAGTCGTGCTATTGGGCCTTCACTCCGGTCCGAACGGGTGAGACAAAATAGGAATACGAGGAGTCAACGCCATTCCTTATATAAATTCACTACTGCCTTCATTCTTTTCTCCTTCTTTTCTGTTGCCGCTCCCAACCTTAGTATTGAAAACGTCAGAAACTCGAATATTCTGAAACTATTCCTCGTAGATTTCTCAAATCGAACACATAGGTAGCTCTTTAATCTCGAATAGCTTCATAGTAACTGCTCTTGATTTCAATTTGTGTTGGATTGGGATGGTTTGGCCATAAGCTTCGCTTGAACCCCCCGCCGCTGCTGGTGGATGCGCCATCGCTTCGAGGCGTTGCGAGGCTGGAGAGGACAAATATTTATCCTCAACGGTGGCTTTGGTGATAAAGCGGATTCGTTTGTGAGTAGGGGGGGAAAGAGGAAGGAGATGAAGAGTGGGATGACAAACTGGAGTCGGTTCGGGTAGAAGACGGAGGATCAAAAAAGGAAGGAGAAGGAAAGGAGATCGGCTCGGATTGCACATTTTAGAAAGATGGGAGGAAGGAAAATGTCGGCTCGGGTCGGAGATGAAAATGAGATAAGAGGCTGACATGAACGGACTGGTTGAGTGATGCTAGTTCGGTTCGGATCGGGTCACCCGATCCGATCAGATCAGTCTTGCTTCCGAACCCATTGTTCCCCTTGTCTTGAACTGACCTTGCTTTAATGAAGCACCCGAACCGACTGTCATCTGTGTTTGTATTGAGCCAATCATCACATGCATATCCGAACCGAACCGAACGTATCAAACTTGGCACATAAAGACTACTCAACTAATTCAACTAACACTTACTCTAGACGAATATGCTTCGCGGACAGTTAGGATAGTGCCTTGTGAACATAAACGAGAATTAAGAACAACTTTGACTATCACCTTCTCTTTAAAGCTTCGTCTTACATTGCTGTACTTTTATTTTGTATTTCCCACATTTGCTGCACACACTTTAGTTCACACACATACACAAAGAAGGGGGACACGGGATAATTTACTCTAATTCGTGCTATTGCTTCTTCAATAGTTCCATGACAATGAGGCCCAGACGCTCTTCTCGTCTAGCTGAGAGGAAAGAAGTTCCGGAAACTTCCAACAAAACCACTCTCGAGGATATATCTTCTTAATCTGATCCAGAATGGGACAGCGAGGGTCCGGATTACGGAGTTGGTCATCGGGAAAGCGACGAAATGTCTTCAGAAAATGAAGTTTCCCTAGGCTTTGAGGAGGAAGGAGGGATTGTTGACAATCGAGCACCCGATGAATTTGACTCAGCCATTATATTGGAGTCACCTCCAGATTCCGTAGAATCGACAATTGACAACGACCGACTCGTTCGAATTTGCTTGAAGTACGGAATAATGAAAAGGGACACTCTAGTGCCCTCACGCTCTGACCGTCCCCACAACCCTCCGGAAGGATATATGACGGTCACTCGACTGATGTGCATGGTTGGCGCCATTCCTCCATTCTCGCCTTTCATCGTTGACTTCTTAAGACAAATGCGAATTGCCCCCATGCAGTTGCATCCCAATTCATATGCCTATCTTCATACCTTATTCATAGCATATCGTGAAATTCTTGGCGTAGAGCTCACGTTCGATGATGTTCATTTCTTCTATAATTTCAAACATCGGACTAGAGAAACTCCATCTTTCTGTTACTTTGAATCAGTCCCAAAAAGGAAGATAATCTCTACGCCGTTTAGCAGTAAAGCTGGAGATTCCAGACTAGAGTGGTTCTATATAAAGCAACAGTCTGGATGCGCCAGGAGATGGACAAAATCAAGTAAAGCACTGATTTCCTGACCCTGGACTCTATACACTTGAATCATCACTCTGATCTGTTTTCCTTTTTTTTTTTTTTGCAGTCGACAATCCCAAACAGATATCAGACCAAGTGTTCTTTGATCGGATGCACCGTCTTCTTAATGGCGATCAAAAATTCCTGACTATCGACGAGGTCCTTAAAGATGAATACCTTCATTTTCACGGGCTGCTATCCGTCTTCCGTAGCATCGGTCATGGGACGGTTCCTTATGCCTACATTCCTCCAGTGGAAACAGTTCCAGAGATGGGAGAAGGCTCGGGAATTCCTGCAGCTCCCCTTCAAACTTCACCTTCTCCCTCTTCCACACAAGATGACGAACTGGCTAATCTGGCCGAAAAACATCGTGAAGGGTATATTGCCCCCGAGGAAATTACTTCTCCAGACAAGTCAAAGTCTTTCCAAGAGTCGCCACTTCGCGCTTCCGAAGGGGATGTTCCTAGCACCGACGAGCACATATTTCAGGGTTTGGGGGATCTCCCCTTACCTGAGACTATATATACTTCAGAAGATTTCAGGAAGGACCCTTTAGTCTTCACTTCTTCTGAAGAAACTACTCCTGCTAAGGCCAAAGAGCCTGCCCGCACCAGTCTAGCTTCAGACTCGGGTTGGTTGGGGGGACACACACACCACTTAGGATGCACTTTACACCGCAGCATTAGCATCCATTGCACTTCTTTCTCCATGGATCCATCGATTCTAAACTTCATTTAATTTATCGTGCAGGTACAATGTCTCGATCCTCTTATGATATAAGAAAGCTTCGCCGCAGCATGTCCAATCCTCCTCAGGATGCCGAGTATGATCGCCGGGATGACCGTGGTAGGGAGGAGAGAAGACCTTATGATCCCTATCGATCCCGGTCCTCACGTTCCCGCTCACCAGTTCGACCGGAACAAGAGAAATACAAAAGCTATCAAGGTCGAAGGGAGGAGGATAGACCACAATCTAGGGATTCCACTTCCTCCCATGAAAAGCGGAGTAGAGAGAAAACTCCTCCAAAGGACACTGGGTCTCGAAGTAAGCAAAAAGTCCCTGCTACTAAACGACCCCGGACAGACAAGGGTTCTACAGAATCTTCTTCAGGAAGGGACACCGAACTAACAATCCTTGCTCCTCCTCCACCAGATGCGGGAACCGCAGTAAGGCTGGCGTATTTAAAGGAGCAATTTCCCGAGCACTACTTCGAGACTCTGACCTTTCTACCTACCCTTGAACCTATTTCTTCTAATTGGGCAGAGGAGGCCAAGGCAAAGATCGATTTGGTGGAAAAACAATATACCGAGATGTTCAAGTATTCCCGCACTCTCTCTAGAATCATCCGCACTCTAATGACAAATGCTAACTCAATGCAAAAGACCGCAGAAGAGGATGCTAAGGCCTTAAAAACCTTAGGAAAAAACTTAGAAAACACTCAAGCTCAACTAGCTGTCGCTCAAAAGAACGCTTCTAACTTCAAAAAACAATTTGAGGACATGCAAAAGCGCTATCATGACCTGCTTGAATCCCACACTCAGGAGCGTTCTGAGTTGAAGAAGCAAGCTGACGAGGCCAAATCAGAGGCTGCTAAGACACGTCTTGCTTATGCTGAGCTTGAGCAGAAAAACGCCGAGTTAGCGAAAAGGAGTGCTGAGTTAGAAAAGAAGAACGCTGACTTGGCTTCAAAATTGTTAGAGGCGGAAAATAGGGCTGCTCTGGCTGAGGGCAATGTGGAATGCGCTATTAAATCTGCGGAGGAATCCCGCAAACAACTATCAGAGGCGGAGGCTGATATTCAGGGCTTCGGCGAGCTAATGATAGAATTCTTTGCGCACATTATTCGTCGTCGAAACATTTCCTGGATCGAGGACTATCCATCCACTCTGGTTCAAGTGTGGAATCAAATTGTCGAGTGGGAAAAAGAAGAACTTAAGGTCGATTCCCTCGATGAAGATAAGCTGATGGAGAAATACCTAAGAGACGACGAACCGGAGCGCCTAGCTGAAGGGCGCCGTCTAATCGCTGAGGCCATGGAAGAAGAGAGGCGGAAGTCTAAACAGAAAACCATTCCTGAAGCTGGTTCCTCCTCTTCTGCTCCTGTAACTCCCGAAGTAGAAGGGTACGATCCCGAAAACCCGGGAATTCTCCGAACAACTCTGCTATCTCCCATCCCTGAAATAACTCCAGAGGTAGTAGTCACCCCCGCTGAAAAGTCTTCAGAAGGTATCCCTATCTTTTCTCCTCAATTTGCCAAGGCTACTACTACCTTTGGCTACATGATGGAACGTTCGATGAGAAATCCTTTGCTTTCACCTGAGTTGATAACCGATGTTTCTCATTTTGTAGGCGTTGAATCCTCCGCGAAGATAGATGTAGCTCAAGGAACTACTACTGGGACAAAACCCACTGATAGGGTCAAAGAAGGGGAAGACAAGGCTGCTTCCACAGACCTGGGGGAAAGAAGTGAGCCAACTAAGGTCACTACTCCCCATGATGAAGAAATGATTGCAGCTTTAAATGACGACGGAGGAGACGAGGGGCATGATGAGGAACCGGAGGTCACAATAACCGGGGAGTCAAAAAGCGCCGATGACGTTACCTTGGCGGCCATGAAGGCCGATCAAGACAAGCGCTTGCAATTAAAAGCTGAAGAATTAGACCCTGAGGTTCTCAAGCCCCTCGCAGTTGTGGATGCGGGTTCAAGGTTAGTCGTTAAGCTCTCCACTAGATCTATTACCGAAGAACTTGCTAAAAAATCTTCTTTTGATTCCAGTGCCCCGCCCTCCGGGAAGAAGTCTGCTGGCTCCAGTACTACATCTTCAGGGAAAAAGAAACCAAAGCGCATCTTGACTGAAGCCGAGAAGGAAGCAAAGGATGCGGAAAAAGCCGCCAAAAAATCGAAGGCTCATCCCAAACCCAAATAGTGGGTTCCCCTGTGTCCTTTTAGCCTCTTTGTAAACCAATAAGTGCTGCTACAACAGCAGCTTCCGCACTTTTTTTTAGTTATTTCCCTGTACAAATTCATTCATTTGTAAATAAAAATAATTCACTTTTTGCAATGTTTATCTGTTAGCAGTTCTGCACTTATGTAAAAATGCATGTCTATAGTTATGAAACAAAGTTGTAAAGGGGGAAAATATGTATATGCATATGTGTCCCCAGTCAATTTCCATAAGTTATTCAATGCTTATCCATGCAATCTGAATGCTCCCAATTCTCTAACGGGATGGCATTTCCTGTGTCATCAATACCTGTTGTTTTTCCTGGCATTTCTTTTATACTCTCTCTCATTCTCTTGAGAGTTAGAGTTCGAGTTCAGTTATTTGTTTATTCCCGGTCGTTCAACGGGAAAAGATTTCTTTATCGGCGCTCGGTCGGAGACGCCTTTATACTCTCTTTCTCTCTGGAAAGTTAGAGTTCGGAGTTAAACCTCTTTCTCTGCGCTCAGTCGGAGACGCATTTATACTCTCTCTCTTTCTCTGGAGAGTTAGAGTTAAGAATAGAATTTCTTTTTCAGCGCTCAGTCTGAGACGCTTTTATACTCTCTCTCTTTCTCTGGAGAGTTAGAGTTCGGAATAGAATTTCTTTTTCAGCGCTCAGTCTGAGACGCTTTTATGTCTTATTGCACAAATAATCATTGTGCTTCTTTTTATGTCCAGACTGTTTTCGACCTTTTTTAGGCTCTTAGTTATCCTGTATTTTATAATCACAACAGAACAACTAATGAATGTAAATGCATAAAAGTAAATAACACACAATATTTTTATAGTGGTTCAGCTAAGTCGTAGCCTACGTCCACTTTATAGTCCTTTATTCATATCGTCATATTTTCCCAAGGCAAGTCGTGCCTTATTACAGAGTTTACAGGAAGAACAGCAAAAAGTATAGCATTTCTAATCCAAATATCGCATTAAGTGTTGGGCATTCCATGCTCGAGGGACTTCTTCGCCATCTACGGTCGTTAACTTGAATGTTCCTTTATCAAGTTTCCGTTGGATGACAAAGGATCCTTCCCATTTTGGGCCGAGGTGAGGAAGAGATGGAAAAACTCTCTTTAGCACCAAATCTCCTGGTTCAAAAGTTCTGAGGCGAACTTTTTTGTCATAATAGCGTGCCATCTGACGCCGATGTCTTGCTGCACGCAAGTCTGCTTCGTCCCTTTTCTCTTCGACTTCATCAAGAGACTCAAGTAAAAGTGCCCGATTCGTCATCGGGTCATAATACGTCACCCTATGGGAAGGAACTTCCAGTTCAACTGGAATTACTGCTTCTGAGCCAAAGGAGAGAGAGAAAGGGGTATGACCGGTAGCCGTTTTAAACGTTGTTCGGTATGCCCACAAGGCTAGGGGCAATTCATCAACCCATTTTGCCTTTGCACGCTCTAATCGCTTCTTGAGGATGGATTTTATTACCTTGTTTATCGCCTCTACTTGCCCATTAGATTGTGGATAGGCAACTGCAGTATATCGTTTGTCTATCTTATATTTCTGGCAAAAATTTCTGAATTCAGTGCTATCAAATTGGGTCCCGTTGTCAGTAACAATCGTCCTTGGGATTCCGAATCGGCATATAATATTTCTGACTACAAAACTTATCACCTTTCTTGTGGTGATCTTAGTCAAGGGCTCAGCTTCTACCCACTTTGTGAAATAATCCACGGCTACTATGGCATACTTAGCCCCTCCTTTAGCAATCGGTAACACTCCAATGATATCGATTACCCATGTGGCAAATGGCCAAGGACTCACCATCGATTTAAGCTGGGTTGACGGTGCCCTGGGGATTTTGGCGAATCTCTGGCACTTATCGCAGCGTCGTGAATAATCAGCTGCATCTTTGTTGATTGTAGGCCAGAAGTATCCGTACCGCAATATTTTCTTTGCTAAAGTTTGACCTCCTGTATGATCTCCACACTCACCTTCGTGCACTTCTCTCAGTACACGCTTGATGTCGTCGTGTGCGATACATCGTAACAGGGGCATAGAAAATCCTTGTCTATAGAGAGTATCGTCTTGCATAACATATCTGGCGGCTTTGCGAACTACAGCTCTTTTCTCACTTTTCTTCGATGGGAGTGTCCCATACTTAAGAAAACTCTTGATTGGAGTCATCCATGACTCCTTCTCTGGTTCCGCTTCAAGAACGAATTCAATTTCCATTGACTCGAAGCTTGGCGACTCCAACGTTTCAATTGGAATTACCTCAGTCTCTTCTGGATTGTCGGAACTAGCCAATTTTGCTAGTCTATCCGCTTTCTGGTTTTCTACTCTGGGAATATGTGTTATGTTGTACCGCTCTAAGCTATTTAATAGCTCTTTCACTTTCTTGAGGTAAGCGACAAGTCGAGGTCCTCGAGCCGCGAATTCCTCTCGCACTTGACAAACAACAATCTTAGAGTCACAAAATATGTCCATCATTTTTACTCCGAGGTCTTTAGCGAGTTTCAGCCCGGCAATCAGGGCTTCATACTCAGAGTCATTGTTTGTTGCCGAAAATTCTAATCACAGGGCGTAATATAACGACCGTCCCTCCGGAGTGACTAAGACAATTCCAGCTCCGGATCTTCGGTCATTTTTAGCTCCATCTGTATATAATTTCCACGGATTCATCTCTAGCTTATCCTCGGATTTGACCACTCGGTCATTGATTATTTCTTCCTTTGGAATGGTGAACTCCGCAATAAAGTCTGCTAGAGCTTGCCCCCTGATTGACTTTCGTGGTTGAAAATTCAAATCAAACTGGCTTAGTTCTATGTTCCATTTAATCAACCTTCCCGACGCTTCGGGTCTCTGCAACACCTGTCTTAACGGCTGATCGGTGTATATGGTTATTGGATGGGCTTGGAAGTAGTGACGAAGTTTTCGGGATGCAATCAGGAGGCTGTAAGCAAGCTTCTCGATCTTTGGGTAGTTGCGCTCTGCCGCTGCTAATTTCTTACTCACATAGTATACTGGCCTTTGTACTTTGTCTTCTTCTCGAACCCGGGCTGTGCTGACAGCGTGAGCCGAGACTGCTAGATAAACAAATAATTCTTCGTGATCTACAGGCTTTGATAAGATTGGCGGTTTCTCTAACAGCTCTAACAGATTTTGAAAGGCCTCGACACAATCGGGAGTCCACTGGAAGTTCTTCTTTCCCCTTTTTATCAAATCAAAAAATGGAACACATTTATCGGTGGCTTTGGAGATGAATCTACTCAGCGCCGCTACCTTCCCTGCCAGACTTTGGACGTCTTTAATTCTCCTTGGTTCTTCGATATTTCTAATTGCCGCTATCTGGCTAGGGTTGATCTCAATTCCTCGGGAACTCACAATGAAGCCAAGGAACTTTCCTGACGCCACTCCAAATGAACATTTTAAAGGATTCAATTTCATACGGTATTTTCGCAAGATACCAAACATTTCCGCTAAGTCTTGCGTATGACTGGAAGACTGCTTTGATTTAACAAGCATATCATCCACATAAACTTCCATAGTTTTTCCTATTTGATCATAAAACATTCTATTTACCAACCGCTGATAAGTAGCTCCAGCGTTTTTTAATCCGAATGGCATTACAACATAACAATATAACCCCAAATTCGTAATGAAACTTGTATGCTCTTGGTCTGGTACATGCATAGGAATTTGATTGTATCCAGAGTATGCATCCATGAAAGAGAGAAGTTCATGACCTGCTGTCGAGTCTACAAGCTGGTCAATCCTGGGAAGTGGGAAACTATCTTTTGGGCAAGCCTTATTTAAATCTGAAAAGTCAATACAAGTTCGCCACTTTCCGTTTGGCTTCTTTACCAAGACAGGATTCGATATCCAGTCGGGATAAGTCGAATCTCGAATAAATCCATTTTGCTTCAATTTCTCTACTTCCTCTTTGAGAGCAGCCGAACTCTCTGGGCCCAGCATGCGTCTCTTTTGCTTCACAGGCGGATGCTTCGGATTTACATTCAATTTGTGACTGATAATGGAAGGCGATATCCCACACATGTCAGCATGGGTCCAGGCGAACACATCTAAGTTTGCCTTCAAGAAGTCCGTCAGCTCTTCAGCACGACGTGGATCCAATTGGGAACCAATCTTCAAAACTTTCGTCGGATCAGCTTTATCAACAGGAATTTCCACTGTCGCTTCATTAGGAGTTGCATTCCTAGCCTCTGGTTCCTCGTCTTTTCTAGGATCCAGGTCTTCAGGCGTTCCTTTGGGCAACTCCCTTGGGTTCAATCTCTCTAATTGCTATGCCGAGTCCCCCTTTGAGGGAGATGAGGCATCCTTACTCTCAGCATTAACTCCTTTCATCAACATCTTCAGTTCGGCCACATAACAGGCCCGTCCAGAAACCTGATCCCCTCTTATTACTCCAGTCCCGGCTTCGGTTGGGAACTTTAGTAACAAGCACCAAGGGGCGATACAAACTCTAAATTCAGCGAGGGCAGGTCTTCCTAAAAATGCGTTATATGGCGAATCTACGTCCAATACTACGAACTGAAGCATTCGCACTCTTCTACGTTCTCCTTGCCCTAGGGTCACGGGCAACTCTATGTATCCCATGGGAGCTGTCGTCGCTCCGTTGAAGCCTCTAATCCATCCTTCACAAGGTTTCATATCTTCGGGCTCAAGCTTCATCTGATCAAATGACTTCTTGAACAGAATATTAACGGAACTTCCGTTGTCTACTAATACCTTATGGACCAAGGCCGGCCCAATGGTGGTAGTAATAACCAACGGATCATTGGTGGGAGATTGTATCCCCGTGTTGTCTCGGCTGCGAAATACCACGTCATCGAACATGGTTTTTTGTTGTTTTATAGGGGTGACATCTTCCAAATCGTCACCTTCATTCACATCTAGATGCTTGGAGGCATTCACATATTGGTCCATTGACCTAAAACTTCGGATTGCCGGGTGAGGTCCGCCTACTATGGAGTTGATGACGATCCCTTTACCTTTCTGTTGTGCGGTAGGCTTAGGAGCAGGTAGGATCTGCTTTGGAGCCTGCTCTCCTTGCCCCCTGTCCCTCGGGGAAACCTTGTACTCATCCAACTTTCCTTCACGCAGCAGCTTTTCAATTACATCCCTCAAATGCCGACACTCATTGGTCGAATGTCCATGTGTTCCGTGAAACAAGCAAAATTTCCCTGTCGCCATTTCTTTCTCGGTCGAATCACGAGGTGGCGGTCTTTTGTACTGCAACACATTGTACGTATCCAGGTAAATATTTTCCAGGGTGTCATTCAATGGCGTATAGTTCTCGTAGTTCTGGAATCGGGGCCTTTTGTTAGGGTCGCTTCCCCTATTTCTGTTTCTCCTGTTACCGTTCGAATTACGGTTGTTGTTGTTTCCCCCGTTTCCAGTATTGCTGTTTCCACCCTTGTTCCCTACATTTACTTCAACCTTGCCAGAACTTTCCCCAGACTGCTTCACGGCAATATTACTCTGCACATTCTCCTTTGAAGCTGTCTCAGACTTTCTCTTCCGGTTTTCCCTGGCCTCCTCTCGTCTTAAATAAATATCGGCTTTTTCGTAGAATATCGCCCTTGTGGGGGGTATCTTCCCAGAAAGGTAGTCTCCAAACTCAGATTCAGGATCGACTCCTTCCTTCAATGCCATCAGAATAGTGGGCTCATGCGGGTCACTGACCTCAGTTACAGCTTGGTTAAAACGATCTAAATATGCCCTTAAAGACTCTCCTGGTGCCTGTTTGATCCTCGACAATTCAATAACACTCTTGGACTTTCGGGCATGTAGTCGGAACTGGTTCATGAAACGCTCGCTTAGTTCTTTGTAATTAGAAATTGAACGAGGAGGAAGTCGGGTAAACCAGAATAATGCCACATCTTCTAGATAGATTGGGAATGCTTTGCACTTCACTTCGTCAGGGGCAGCAGCGGCGTTCATGAGCCACGAATACCGCATCAAATGCTGTCCCGGATCAGTCCTTCCGTTATATTTGTCCATCTGTGGCAAGTTAAAACGTCGGGGAAACTGGAAGTCTAGAATATCGTCAGTGAACGGAGTATGGCTTCGTTCAATGCCATAGTCTTCATTTGTATAATTCCGGCTCTTGGACATAATTCGGCGAACCATTGCCTGTACATCGGCACTAGTTAGGGGCTGCTCAGGTTCCCTGGCCCTAGTGTCCGAGTTCCTTCTGGGCTCATGCTCAGGAGATGCCCTTCTTCTTCGAGCTGCCTCTGCTCGATTCCGTTCCCTGTGTTCCCGGTCGATCTCGGGAAGAGGGGACTGGATTCTTTGCCCCCGAGTGGGGTCATCGTTTCCTAATGCTCGTGCGATATCCTCGCGAGATCCCAAAGATCCAAATGTTAGCTGCTCCACGTTCTGAGGTCGTTCGAGTGGCCTTCGTTCACGGGGCCTCTCTTCCTCGGAAGATGAAGATTGATCTACGGGTGTGTGACGAACCGGTGATGGAGTTCTCTGCCGACGGAGCTCATTAATCTCCCGACTCATGAGCCTCATATTTTCCTGCATCATGAGATTAGTGCGCTCATGAACCCTCATAGCTTCCCTCGTGCTCTCAAGCATATCAAGCAAGTGCGAGAAATCTCCTTGAGTGATGGGCGCAGATGGGTTGACCTGATCACCAACCCTGGCAGCTGGAATTGGAGCATTCGTGGGGACTCGAGTAGATGTTCCAGCTTCACCAAGCATCGGGTCGGATCGGAGGTAGGAAGCCGGGTCGGATCGGAGCTGGGGTGCCTGGTCGGATCGGTGTGCAGCGAGCAACTCGGGTCGGGTCAGATTGGGGGAGTGCACTGCCTCAGAGTCTCCTACCCGGATCGGATCGGAGCTCTCCCCTTGCTGCCGGTTCGGATTTCCTGCATTGATTCTTCCTGCTGCTGAACTCTGCCCCCGAGACCTTGTTACAACAGCATGTTGCTGATCTTCGCCAGCTCCATTTCCTTGAACAGACTGAACTTCCTTGCCTTTTCCTTTGGCCATGAGTCTTTGACAATTACTTCAACGATTGTAAGAAAGCGGAGAAACTTAAGGATTCACTTCTTTGAACTCAACGGTCCAAAAAGTAGAAAGAGATCCCGGAAAATAAAGAATTTAGATGAGGATTCTCAGTGAAAGCACCAAAATGTTAGACCCAAAAGTGGTTCTAACACCCAAATTAATTAGAAACAAGATTATATGAGACAATAATAAACATGAACACACAGGATTTATAGTGGTTCGGCGAAGAAATGCCTACGTCCACTTATTTTTCACTATATTCAGTAATCCAGTTACAAATGCAATGTAAGATTCACTCACAACTCACTTTTGTTCACTCAAATGATTAAAACAAGAAATGAAAGATGATTTGGATTCTCCGGGAGTAAAGGAGTTCGGATGATGGAGGTACTTGGATTCTCAAAAGTGCTGAAAAAAGATCCTTCTCTTTGTCTCTAGATGGGGTATTTATAGGTGTGAATTTGCCTGAAATTCAATCCGGGTCGGAACACGTGTCATCCATCGCACTCTCTTCGGGTTCGGATGAACTATCAAGCTGACAACACATCAAAGAGATGGACGTTAGGGGTAGGAATTAGTCATATCCGGTCCGGTTCTCCAGGCGACTTTACAGGAGACTAACTTGGATCATGGGTGCGGGTCGGAGGCGCACAGGCAAGGGGTTCGGATCGGGATACCCGATCCGAACCGGAATGGCTTGGACGTCTCTCCCTCTCTAATCTATTCCGCTCCGCTCCAGCGTCGTGACAAGCAGATGGATTTCCATGCGAGATTTAGTTGTCCTCCGATCCGACTTGACATGCTTTACCAATCTATCTAGTAAGAGACCACCGATCCGAACCGAGATCTCTATCCGATCCGATCCAACGTGCTGCTCTAACCCGATCCGAATAGAGGATCCTATCCGATCCGAACAACCGCAGCTATCAATTTGAACTGTAGTGTTTTCTTCCGATCCGAACTGAGGTCTTATAACTTAAAATACTCTTCAGTGGTTGGTTTTTTGACTTTGTGTTGCCTAGTTCACAAAGTAGGCTAACAATATATATTTCGTCGATTTCTATTTAAAACGAATTTTATAAATAGTTTTTAAATTCGTTTCAAAATTCATTTCAACTTCCATTTCAATTCAAAGCAAAATTGAATTCTTCTTTATAAATTCGTTTTAAAATTCATTTCTATTCAATTCAAATTTCAATTCAATTTGAATTCATTTCAATTCTCTTTCAATTCAATTTGAATTCGTTTTCAATTCAATTCGATTTCAAAGTCGTTTTCTATTCGATTCAATTCAAATTGGTTTTCTATTCGATTTAAATCAAATTCGTTTTCCATTCCATTTGAATTCAATTTGTTTTCTATTCAATTTAATTTGAAATCGTTTTAGATTCAATTCATTTCGAAATCGTTTTATATTCCATTCATTTCCGTTTTCTATTTGAATCAAATTCATTATATATTCGATTGAAATCAAATTCGTTTTATATTCAATTCGAATTCAATTCGTTATATATTCAATTCGAATTCAAATTCGTTATATATTCAATTCAAATTGGTTTTCTATTCAATTCATTTCAAATTGGTTTTCTATTTGATTCAAATTTATTATATATTCAGTTGAAATCAAATTCGTTTTCTATTCAATTCATTTCAAATTGGTTTTCTATTTGATTCAAATTCGTTATATATTCAATTGAAATCAAATTCGTTTTCTATTCAATTCGAATTCAAATTCGTTATATATTCAATTCAAATTGGTTTTCTATTCAATTCATTTCGAAATCGCTTTATATTCAATTCATTTCGAAATCGCTTTATATTCTATTCATTTCGAAATCACTTTTCAATATTCATTTTAAAATGAATAAAATCGATATAAATATCGTTCACGTCAAAATGGCGTCAATCTAATCAACACGGCTTCATATATTTCTATTTTCAAATATTCTATTTCAAATATTTCCTATTATCAAAATATTTGTTATTATCAAAATATTTCGTTCAACACATGACTAATCTCAACGGATGAGTACTGTCAACACATGAACCTTTACTTTATATTGATAAAGATGTAAATTTTATTATTAAAATATTTCGTTCAACACATGACTAATCTCAACGGATGAGTACAGTCAACACATGAACCTTTATTTTATATTGATAAAGATGTAAATTTTATTATTAAAATATTTCGTTCAACACATGACTAATCTCAACGGATGAGTACAGTCAACACATGAACCTTTATTTTATATTATTCTTTATTCTCTAAATTGGAATGAGGCCCAATCAATCACCATATAATATTAATTATATGGATTTTCATACATCACACGTATATAACAGCATTGAAAAATAATCAACCATCAACCAAAGTGCACTACACTGTATAAGCGTCAAATATAGATGTCTACCGCTTATAACAGCCTGTCAATCAATCGATCGACATATTTAATCAATCAGGATGAGTGAACTTCAAATTTCATCCCAACACCCGTATGGGGTTTCAAACAATCAAACATAGATTTCATTTGTGCAGTTGGGCGATGGGTAAAATTTATCGTCCCAATCAATGTCAGTCAAATCGGTGTACATAAACAAACCGTCCGGTTTGTAAATGAATATTTATTTATTCACATTCACTATATTCAAATTCACGTTAAAAATTATATTTTTAACGATAAAACATTTTATTTTAACATATGAATTTCTATTCAGTTCATTCTTTAAATAAAATGATATTTTTATTTTCTAACTTATTTTAGAAAATTTCGGCGGCATAACGGCACGATACTAGAAACGGGACGAGGCCTAGCCTTATCCCCGGTCTAGTGAAGGCCCACGCCATTCACACATCAATCATATCAATTTCATTTCACCAAACAATTCAATTCAACCCAAACAATCTAACTAACAACACAGCCAAACAAACAAGTCCATGGTCTGTGGACGATTGTGTCGGGTGCTACTAAACACCGTCTACATCCTAGTATATATATATAACTAGAAAAAAAGAAATTGAAGGTGAGAAATTCTCACCGATAGCTATCCAACTTCACGGCACTTCCAATGCAGGAAATCTTGTCGTTCTCGCCTTTTGTCACTTTCGCTGCTCGTAGTCACTACATATATAAAAACCACATTTTTATTTGCTGATGTCTTTAAAATAAAAATCACATTTTTATTTGTTCACTTTCAATTTAAAAATCATATTTTTATAATCACTTCATATATATAAAAAAAACGAATTTTGACATCGCTATTCAATATATAAAAATCCCGCCTTTTCAACTATAAAGATTTTACCTTTTCAATTATAAAGATTTTGCCTTTTCACTTATAAAGATTTCGCCTTTTCACTTTCATCATTATAAAAATCACCTCCTTATTTCAATGTATATATAATAAAAATCAGATTTTTATTTCGCTACATATACACAGATGTTATTTCTAATATTCCTATCATGTAAAAATTATATTTTTAATTCTCTACATAAACGAAAATCATATTTTTACATCATCTACTTAATAAAGATTATATTTTTAATACTTTAAAATATAAAAATCCCTTTTTTAATACTTTTAAAAATATAAAAAAAAATCATATTTCTAATTCAAAACTGTATATATAAAAAATCATATTTTTATATTGCTATTCCTAATTTTTAAACAAAGTAAATTTCTATTTTCACTTGAAGTAAATTTCTATTTTCACTTGAAGTAAATTTCTGTTTTCACTTTGCTATTTATAAATAAAAGATTATATTTTTAATACTCTACCCATATAAAAATAATATTTTTATATCACTACTCGTTTTTTCTAAAAAATTATATTTTTAAACAATAAAAAATCGTATCTTTGGCTAATTAAAAAATCTCATTTAAAAATATAATCTTTTTCGGTTTTAAAAAAATTATGATAATAAAATCAGTTTTAATCACCTTATACTTCCAAATTTAAAAGAATGCATTTTCAGATTTAAAGCAATATATTTTCAAATTTATAACAATATATTTTCATATTTAAAACAATGTATTGTTAGAAAAACTGATCTATAAACAATGTATTTACGCTTATAAAATTACCCAGCGTCTTCTTCATGAACAGTGCGAACTGTAGTCGCACAAAGCTCCACCAGTAGGTCTGGAAATTGCAGACCAAATCACCGCTGCTGCTCTTGACCGAAGGAGGATCCCAACGGCGGCGCTAGGTGGCAGGGTGGCGCGGTGGGGTGTCGTCAGGTGGCGGCTTGGATCGGCTAGGGTTTCAGGTGGATTTGGGCTTCGATTTGGGGCAATGGGGTTTCGGGTACCTCGACTTGACAGGAGAAGGAGGGGGAAGGTTTCTGGGGTCGGCGCCGGAGCTGAGGCAGTGGCGGGTGGTGGCGAGAACAGACAGCGACGAGATCGAGAGGTTTTTTTTTTCTTTTTTTTTCTTTTCTGCTGAATCGAAGAGTAAAGGGAGGGGCCAGAGAGAAGATAAGGAGAGGAGAGAGGGAGAGTTTAATTTATTTAATTATTTTATTTGCAAAAAGTTGACTTTTACATACGACCTCTAAACGAGGCCCACCGCCTGTCGTCCTTAGCGTTTTACCCCTATTCCGAACACAATGGGATATGTATCATAGGCTGATTCGATCGTTTCGATCAGTTTCTGTCAAAATCAACATATAACTCTATATATTGAATTTGAACGCGCATTTCAATTTACCGGGGTCACATACTAACTCTAAAAATTCCAGAAAAATATTTTCTAACTTCGTATTGACGATACGGTCCTAACAAAACTAATTTCGTCGAATTCTGAGACAGTTGGAAAAATGGCCATTTTCCAGTCGATTAAAATCAACTGAAACTGGTCAAACGCGTTTTCCTTTGCCACGCTCACATATTGAATCAAAAAATTATGAAATTTGGAATCTAGCAATAATTTAACATCACGGATCCAACAAAAGTGGTTTCGTCGAAATCCGAGGTCGTTTGCAAAATTCTCATTTTTAAGGGCCTGAATTCCATAGCGACTATTCCGAATTTTCAACTGGACATATCTTTTGATTCCCGCTATGAAATTTTGATTTTTCGGATTCATTGGAAATATATCATCAATTAGATCCTATTATTTTTGGTTTCACTAAAATTCGGATTGTTTTGCACCCGGTACATTCAATTGAAGTTTGAAATCGAATTATCGAACTACCGCGCCATTTTCAACTCTATTTATAATTATATATAAATATTATATATTCTAACGACGACGCGTATAAATATATACGTTCGAATTATATTCAAAATAAATTTCTCGTCGATTTTATTTAAAATAATCTATTTTAAATGTTCAAAATTCGCTAAAATCGCCAAAATAAAAATTTTAAACTGGCTCAGATTTTCGGGTTGTTACAGATAGATGTGGGTGGATAGTGATGCTTGAATAAGAAATGGAAACGTTTTCCAATGTTAATAACGTATATTTTCTAAATCTAGAAAATAAGAATTTATGAATATATGGAAATAGGAAATGAGGTAATGAATAAATTAACGATAAATTAATTTAAAGGGAAAAATGTTGATTGATGGTTAGTCGATAAAATTTCCATTTGGAAATAAGGGGAATAACCAAATCTTGGACATCACGCAATGGAATGGAATTGGGTTTCTGGCGGGCTCTGACCGATAGTTGGTTTTTGGTTACGTGATATCGACCTTTGGGGGTGGGATCTTGGTCTCAAGCCATCCTCCTGCGAATAAAGGCTCGAAGCGAGAGAGGTTATAGCGGGCGACCTCTCACGAATGGCTTTCGGAGGGTGACCTTCGGAGCGAAGGAAACATTGTGTTACTCGGATCTTGGAGTAGGCCCCTTTGTCCGTCAGATAGTAAGTGGTAGGCAAGCCTCGACCCAAGCAGCAATCCGCGGACCCATAGGAGGTAAATAGGAGGGTCTGTGAATCAAGTAGTAATATTTATACTGACCTCTCTAAGACTCAACTTTTAAAATGATAGTCGGCTCTATTGATATTTGGACTCATTGTGTGCATGTATGTTTTCCTTTGATAGTTAAATAACCAACCATCAAAGTTTTGACCATTTTTCCATCGTCAATACGGAGAGTCCGGGATCGGATTTATTATTTGAAACCACTACGTATGGTCATTAGCATTGCTAATCAAATATGATGAAGATAATTGAAGACGAAGTTTATGCAAGGGCTGTTCTGGCAAATCCTAGGTAGAAATTTCCTAAGATGGGTTTACAGAATAGTGCCTTCGGTTTGTCCAGTCCCAGGACAACTTGTATGGAAGAATGTCTGACAGAGTATATTTAATAGATCGCTTAAGTTGATCTCTTCAAACGTATTTATGTTTTGTGGCGGAGGAATTCATTTCTCTTAGCTTTATGCCCGTGGTATTTTTGGAGAAATTAATTTGTGATTTGGCGGGTATGACGATGTGGCATTCAAAATAAACAAAGGTGTGATCTGTCAAAAAGATATGTTATGACTTCAAGCCTCACAACCGGGAAATGGTATAAAATCGGGTAGGTCGCATGGCTAAGCGGGTAGCTCCCAATTAGAGTGTACTATCACTTGATCTAGAGAAAATCCATTTGCTTCTTAAATCTATTTCGATGTTGTCCCTTTTGGGAAATGGTTGTTGATCCCAACCATTGGTTATAATACATTCGGTACACTCAAACGAAATGAGTGACCGGTTATGTTTAGCCTGGGTTGCAAGATGTTCTTGTTGAACCCGGTGTATTCCTCTCTAGAGATACACTGTCGGAGGGTGGTTCCATACCTTGTCAGTTGGAATCCATTACCAATAAGCGCCCGCGGTTTTTAATTATATATTATGTATGTGGAACGTGAGATGAAAGCATTCCGCTATATTTCTATTTATTTGATTTAGACATTATTATAATATCAGAAGAGTGTTGATTTTAAAGAAATGTTTTTGGGTTATCGTAAGGTAAAAACCATCCGTGTTTATGTGTGTATTGGTCTTACGATTATTCTTTCCGTAAAAGGATTTTAAAAGTTTACCCAAGTGGTTGGTGTTTACTCACACCAGGCCCATGACCGACCCAGAGTTTATTTTGTTTTATTTTACCTTAAACTCATGGGTGCCCTAATTTGTATGGGCAGTCAAGTAGTCAGGATTTTTCGGATATACCCGGAAGAGCTTGGAGCAGGAGGCTTCAGGATTTTATAGCTGTTGTTTATTTCTGCTATGATGTTATGTGTTGTACTTTGAAATGGTATGTGTATACAGTTATAAGTTTGCATTTCGAAAGTTATGTTATATGATATATTTTATTCGTTTTGTTGTGAGATTCGTGTTTATTCTGATTATGTTCTGTTGTGGTCTTCTTCTTCTAATCTAACTTTCTTTCTTTCTATTTCTCACCCTCTAACTTCTTTCTATTATTGATCTAGTATGTTCGATGCTTGAATAGTTGACATGAGTTTTATGTCGATTTTCGGGCTCGAAAATCCCAGTTCATTACATAATTCAAAGAAAAAACTGAATGGAAAACATTCAGATAATCAATATAAATTCTGTTTGGAATATAAACTGTAATATTAGTAATATATTATCGATGAGTTGTTTATTTTGAATTTTGAATTTTATTACATTGATTTAACATGGTTATTTTATACATACGTTCGAATTAAATTTCAGAATCTATTCCGTTAAGTTCAGAATGATGTTATAACATTGGAACGTCGGTTGTTTCTTCTCGAAAGGAGTTCTTTCCATGAGATAATTTAATTATATAAGCCTAATCAAATTCAAATCAAAACATTAATTCAGCCAACCTAAATTTTCTTTCAAATGTAAACCTATATTTCACGTTATCTCCTTTCCATGTACGATCTGCCTTCCCACTTTGATATCAAGGAAACAAGAATTTAATGGCAGTATGTTCTGTCTCCCAATCTCTTCTATAAATTTATCCATGCCTTCGTTATTTCCCACTTTCTAAAACCTATGAAAAGCATTGAAGCCATTTCCTCCATATTTCTAGTTAATCGAAAACAAATTCCATCGATTCAATAAAAAAAGAATCGCAATCAAAAATCTTGATCGAAGGGCATGAGTTCTTTGAAGCTCGATTCAAACTAAGGCGCGCGCGAGGAAACATATAAAGGGGATTCAGTCGAGAAATCATTTGAAGATTTTTGGAGGGATTTCGTCCTTTATTGAGTGGTGCGATTGAGTTTAGAACCGCATAATGGCTTCAGCGCGGAGTCGGGTTACGAGTCCTCTCATGAATCGTCATCATTGTTGAAAATTGGGAATCGTGAGTGATGATGTTAAGGGGGAATTTGAACTAGGATTGGAGTGCAATGTTGTACTGATCGTGGTAACTACAGCGGGAGTGGATGGTGACCGGAATTGGATGGGGACGTTTGATCCATGGTTGATGCTGGTCGATGTGTAAGGCTCGCAAAGCTGGAAAAAGGGGAGAAGTCAAGTTTCAATCTAGATGTTGTTGATTGTGTGGAGTAGGCGCATCCACTGTGAAGGTTCATTTTTTCTGGAAAAGGGCAAGCCGTGCTTTTCTCTTGGAGAAAGAAGCAAGCAGTAGCATTTCATGAGGAGTGAAGATCTTTAGCAATTGGGTTGTGAGGAGTAATAAGTTCAAAGTTCGTTAGGAAAGAAAGAGAGTGAGCTGCTTAAATCAAGGACTAAGGTAACTAATTATATTTTAAAATTTAGTTACGATGATATGTTTTAATAAAATTTATAATGTCGTATAAAATTCATATGATATCAGGTTTAGGTGAAGCCAGTCGCTTTGGATTTATAACAACGTAGGCTACGCTATGGAATCAATTTAGACTAGTTTAAAGCTATAGAGTACTTTCAGTTAAATTAAACTTATGCTTAATTTATTCGAAATAAATTGCTATTTCAACGATTTAAAAATCAAGGTGAGTAAAATCATTCTATGATTTCGTATATAATTTATTATAAATGAATATTTATTTAATATAATGTTATATGTTGTTTGTTGGTTGTTTGGATGCATTGAAATATTATAGTGGCTATTATGTATATTAGTCATATTTAGGCTTGGTGGTTGTCGCTATTATACATATATACATTGGATATTTCCCATAGTACCATTAGCAGATGACCCAATGTGCCACACAATATGTATAGTGGACGATCTTCTAAGTTGCGATATAATAAACGAACGACAATATAAGAATCCACCTTTAATAGGGCCATAAGCGACCGAGAATGCCTACCTCATTGGGTCTTTACCCTAAAAACACTAATGAGCAATTGACTTGGATATCCAGCTCATTGGTTAGATATTTGGTGTTTGTATAAATGTGTGTTATGCATAGACATACCTTGACATATGTAACCTGCTAAAAAAAATAGGGTAAGGACTTTAAGTTAACACCATATTTCAGTCACATAGAACTTTATGTTCTGACCCCTCTCCTTAACATATCCAACAAGTCAGTAGATGTGGTATAAGTCATGGGCAATATCATGATGGGAGCTCAAGACGAAGATGAAGTTATTATGCTATTGTTAGTGGATATTGCTTTACTTCTTTTGGAAACTTGTGAGAATGAATTATTTGATGTACCCATGGAACAAATGTAACTTTGACTGTTATGTTGGAATTCTCTGATTTTTAAATAAAGTGGTACATCTTATTTTAGTATCATATTTTCTCTTTCTGCTATGTGAGATATCCACTCGAAGTATCTGTGTTTATATTATCTGTGCAAATGTAATCGTTACAGGTACCAATGACCCATTTAGAATGGTTCTTAGTTTCGATGGGCCTTTTATGGGTCGAAATTTTGGCCCATTCTGGGAGGGTTGTTAAAATTCCTGAAATTTATTATTGTCTGTTTACTTATTTATATATATGTGATATGTTGAATTAGATTGATGGTTTGTGTCTTTGGATGTTTGAATATCAATGGTCCTAGGTGTTGATATTTAAAAATATCATAAGAAGGGATTTTTAGATTTAAAAAGGAAAAATTTATTTTTTGAAATAGAAATTGAATTTCGAATGAGTTAGTAAATATTAACTTGTTCTCAGTAATAATAACAATTAATTGAATTTATCATTTGACAATATAAAATTTTAAATTCAAGTATGAATTTAAAGAGGAAAAATTATTTTTCCAAGTGGAAATGGGATTTTAAATTAAAATTTGTTTTAGTATTTAAAACAAGAAGTGAAATTTATAAATAATGTTTATAAATAAAAGAGAGAAATTACCATTGGATAATTTATAAATTTAAGTTCAAGTATGAATTTAAAAAGGGAATTGGGAATGATTTTCAAAGGAAATGATGTGATTTATTCCGATGTTCGGAATTTAAATTGAATTGGAATAAATCTGTATGGATTTATAATTAGAATTTGACAATGTCGAATTTATAAAAATAATTAATTCCAGAAAGGATATTGGAATATGAAAATAGATTCTGTACTTATTTATATGTATAAGATTTATAAAAACAAAATATCGCAAAATAGGAATTGAATTTCAAATGAACTTTGAATGGAAAACTTGTTTATTATATATATGGACAAAGAGATTTATTTAAAAGTAATGTTGTCAATAAATTGAAGTCATTATCATTGAATGATTTGGAAGTTTAAATTCAAATTCAAATTCAAAATTAAAAACAAAATTGGGAATCATTCCGAAAAGAGAATAATATATTTTAGTTCAAAATTTCGAATATAAGATGAATTGAAACAAATCGAAGAATTTATAATTTGAATTTGATTATATTGAATTTTATAAATAATTTAATTCAGGTGGATTGGATTTGAATTTAGAATTTGAGTTTTTAATAAATTCATAACCGAGTTATGAATGTGGAATAAAATAATCGACAGGTTTGAACAATTGGGGTTGTTAAGTCAGATTTGGATAACGGGCTTGAATTATTTTAAATTATTGAAAATGGAGTTGGAATTGATTTAATAAATCAAGTTTAAACATTTATATTTAATTAAATTAAAACGAAATCGCTGCAGCGTTGTAGTTCGTAATTTGATGATTCGAACTTCAATTGGGTGTATAAAACTCAATATAAGTAGGAATTTGATGAAAAAAGAAACTCCCGGATCTATTGAATGGTAGTTTTCAAATGGAAGAGAAAAATATTGATTTTGTCTTAAAGATTTTTAGTTATGTCAAAATCAAATTTCCAGTAAACGGCGCTAAAATTGTTTATAAAACTGTAATGATTTATTTAATAGAATCAAAGGATTTTAAGTAAATGAAATTTGATATTTTCATTATAAGAATCCAGATTTGAGTATAAAATAGATTTGAACTCAAGTGGAGTAAATGGATTGACTTTTGTAACAAAAATCAAACTTTTAATTATCGAATGAAGTTAACTAATTTCAAAAGAAATTAGTTAATAGAATTTTTTATCAAACTTAACTTCGTTTAAGAGAATTGAATTTATAAATTGAAATTCGAAATTGAAATATGAAACTTTGATTAGAATTTGGAAGCGAGCAAGGAGTTTGAGTTTAATTTGTGTTTAAATGAATACAAATATATTTGAACGTGATATGTTCAAATTAAAAGCAGATTAAGCAAAGAAGCTAATTAGGAAATTAATTAGCGAATGGAAAGAAAAAAATGTTGAATTGATTTGAAGTAAATCGTGAATGGTTGAATATATGTTAAACATGTATGGAATGAAGATTATAATTTGAGTGCCCGACAAAAAGGTACATGCTTAAATTCCATATGAAATTTTATCTAGGCAAGCTGCTTGACATTTTGATTTTCTTTTTGAATGGAAAGGGCCTAGAGACGCGAGTTGTAATTGTACCGACTGAGCCGTACGAAGGAGACACTAGCAATTTTTTTCGGAAATCTAAGGAGTTAGAATATTTTTAAGAAAATTTATTAACTAGAAATCAATATATCGATACATATAGAATTCGATAAGGAAACAAACTTATAATAGAATATTAAAAACAAAAAGGAAATCTACAAATTTAAACCTGATAAGAAAATAAAGAAAAACGTATACTCATTTTAGAAATGAATAATTGGTATTGTATGTTGTTGATTACTAGAGATGAATAGTCTTGTCTGTTTTAAAGTTAAGAATGTTATTTATTCATGGTCTGGGAGGTAATTTTACCCCAACTTGATTGATTTCATTATTAACCCATAAATAGAAAGATTCGGTCTTGAAGATCAATGATAATTATATTTAATTGAATGTAGTATTTTGGGTTGTTGTTATGATGTTTTACGCAACATTCATCTTAACCCAAGTCAATGTAATTTGGAAAAGTTTTCCAAATAAAATGAAGAATATTTTCCTAAGTATATTAATGAGTGGTTTCATGGAAGGGATAAGTAATTGGAAATATTTTAAAATTAGAAGATATTTTCTATGTATAGAAAATAAAGAAGGCGGAATATGGAAAATCTTTCCATATAGCGTAAGAGGCCAAAGCGTTGGAAAATATTCGGGCAAGAATATCGAAAGGAGATTGGGAAGTGGTTCAATCAATGAAATATTAATTAAATAGGGCCAGTGGTTGTTTGATGTTTAATAAATGATATTTCCAGTTGAGAATTCGGATGGATGTTTTGTTTTTCTTCAATATTAAATAACCAACTATCGAAGTTTTTGACCATCCTTGTTAATACGGAGAGACTGGTTGGATTTATTATCCGACCGTATAGGCATAAGCGTTGCAAATTAGATTGTGCTGAAGATAATTGAAGACAGAGTAAAAGTGCAAGGGTTGTTCTATTTATAGGATAGTGCATTCAGTTTGTCCAGTCCCAGGACAACTTGTATGGACAAATGTCTGACATAGTATGCCTAACAGATCGCATATGACGATCTTTTCAAGGTATTACGTTTGGTGGCGGAGGAATTCGTTTCTCTTAGCTTTTTATACCTGTAATAATTTTGGGAAGATCAACTAGTGATTTGATGGGTTTGACGATGTGGCATTCAAAGTGAATAGTGGCCAGATGTTCTAAGAAGGTAAACGTAGCCTCAGGCCCTCAAGCCTCATCAACAGGGAAATGACAAAAAAATCAAGCAGGCAGCATGGCTAGTTGGGTCGCACCCAAGCAGGGTGTACTATCACCGATCTAGAGAAAAAAATCACTCGTTCTTCTTTCGATTCTGTATCTTACGGGTTACAGTAGGAGGGTTGACAACTGTGGGTAATAATACATTGGGTTCACTTGATCTAGATGATAACTGGTCATGTGTGGCTAGGTTGCAAGATGTTCTTGTCGAACTCCAGTGTATCCCCTCTAAAGTACACTGATCGGGAGGTGGTCCCATACCTTGTCATAGCTGGAATCTAGTTTCCAATAAGCGCCCTGCGGTTTTTGATTTTATACTTTGTGTAACGACCGATCTTTTTGACCGCTTCAAGTCGGTAATTAAACAACCTTAAACCGCTCAAAATGATAGATTGTTATTTAGCTTACGAGGTTTAAACAGAATCCGACACATAAATCCAAAAATAAATAACTGTAGTATCTTACAACTGAAGCATTTTACATAAAATATCAAAGTTGTGGAATAAATTTCCACAGCGGAATATACATGGCTTTTAAATAAAATAAATTTTACAGCAAATTTGTCGAATCTGTGCGCACGTCTTCACCACTTTCTAACTTCAATAGCGGAAGTCTTTAAATTTGCAACACTCGGATCTGACTCGAGCGTTCCATGAAAAACACAAAGCGCTCGAGTCAGGACCAATTTTATTCAAGTAAGATAACTTTAATAAAAAAACTATAATATAATTGTTAATCTTAACATTCATGTGCAAATTCTAAATTCAGTATATGCCAAATATAAATATTTATGCCAATGTGTAATTACACTTTAGAGGTGAAAAAATAATAGTTCAAACAAACTACAGAGATGCGTTTTCTTCATGCTATAGGGTACGACGAGGCAACATGATAGCTAATTAGAGTTACTCATTTTGAACTACTTACAAGTAGTTGCCAAAAATGACAGACTGTATATCGGATTCAGCCAAGTCGCAATACGAAACCAGTTATAGCAAAGAACACCATGCTGATGACCATGATAGCAACAATATATACATCAATAAAAAAAACTCTCGCATTAACATACGGGAACTTTAATCTACTATGAATATTAATAACACTTCAATAAGCATTCAGAAGAAATAAAACAAAACCTATCTACAGCTTGGTTGTAATTTTCCTTAGTACAAAGTTTAGAAACTTAACTTGATTCTTTCAGATTAGATCTATGTACATGAGCAATGCATGTAAATGGCACCAACTAATATTTATTGGAGAACGGAGTTTTGATGACAATAACCTTATTTCAACAATAGTTGATTATAAAATATACAATATCAACTTTGTCTAGAATATACACACACACACACATCAGGAATTATTACTTAAGACTGTACAGTTTAAAGGTATTAGAGGTTCAGAATTCAGAGACAATACAAGACTCGTGAGTATTCAAGATTTCAAGTGTTCAAAATAAATATAGTAATAGAGTCTATATTATGTAAGATTTTCAATAGCACTCCAGGTTCAAATTTAAATTTAAATTCTGTTTTTCAAATTCTATTTTCAAATTCTATCTTTAATCTTTATCTTCTCTATTTTATTTTCTTTACTTTACTTTTGATTTCAAACTCAAGTTTTATAAGTTTTTGTATTCTTTATATTTATATATAGTTTTAACTTTATGATTTTATAAATATGTTTTCATATGATTTCCTACTTTATAATATTCATTTATAACACTATGTTTTAATTCAAGAATTTCCAGAATTATATATATATATACACACACACACACATCAAAACACTTGAAAAATGCTCAAAATTTAGTTTTACACATGTATATGTTGACTTACATTTATGCCAATGTAGACATACATTTATGCCAATGGCGACATATAATTAGCATTTTTTCAAAATTGAAAGGAAGTGCCTTTTCACTATTTATGACAGTTCAGAAACGTTGCAACCTTTCAAATCTTATAAATAGGGGCTGATTTCGATTTTTTTTTATCATTCTTCTTCTACATCTTCATTCCCTTTCTTTACACCATTATATCTTCTCATTTTTATGATTTATACACATATACTATGCTGAATTCAATTCTATTTTCATTAAACTTCTTCTCTTCTCACTCTCTGCTCAATACTCTCTGAATCAAGTGCTACTGAAGTGTTATAGGGATGTTTGTAATTGTTTGGTTGTACAAGTAATCAGTGGTATCCCTTGTAGCCGTGAAATCAAGGATGGGTAGTCGGTGGTATCCCTTGTAGCCATAAAATCAATGATGGGTAATCGGTGGTATCCCCTGTAGCCGTGAAATCAAGGACGATATACTTGATCAAGTGTGTGTAGAGTCGGTGGTATCCCTTGTAGTCGTGAAATCAAAGAGGGTTGTAATTAGATATTGATATAGTAATAAAACTCTGTGCAATCCAGCGTTGTGTGGGACTGGATGTTAGAGAAATTCTGAATCAGTATAAAATCCGGTATGTTCTTTCCTTTTCTGCACTTTATTTTTGTTTATCTTTGTGTTTGTGTTGATTATGTGTTTGTGATTATTTCTTGGTGCTTGATTCATATAGTAGTTGACATAAGTTTTAGCTATTCTTTAAATTCGCAAAAACACTATTCACCCCCCTCTAGTGTTTGTTTTGCCTTAACGATCCATTCCGCAATGCCCTAATAATTGGTATCAGAACAAGTTCTTTTCAAAAAATTCATAATCTGATTTTTGTAATTTTTTAAATGGAAAATTTTGGAATATTTGTTTACACTAGTGTTAATTCATGCATTGTATCAATGTTGAAAAAGTCCGCATATAATCATGTTGAAAAGTCATGTGATCTACTGAAATATTGTTCAATCAAGGAAAATATGTGTTCTATGACTTTTGAAAACCAAAAAGTTGAAAAGATGGGTGAAGTGGCTGTTGGAAATTCAAATTATGAAAAGGTAGTTGTTGGAAATTAAAATTCCGAACTGGTGTATTACATGGCCATTGAAAATTCAAATTCTGGAAAGCAGTTGGTGGAATGAAAAAGGACAAATGGATACTGGATAGTGGCTGTTCGAGACATATGACGGGAAGTCCTAAATTACTCAATAATCTGAAATATGAAGATGTTGGAATGGTGAACTTCGGAGATAAATCTAAAGGATACATTATTGGAATCGGCAATGTCGGCAATTCATAATTTCCTACTATTTTTGATGTTATATTAGTTAGGAAATTAAAACACAACTTACTAAGTATAAGTTAGCTTTGCGATAAGGGCAATAAAATAAACTTTGAAAATGATAAATGTTTTATAGAAGATAGGGATTCAAATGTAATATTTGAAGTAGATAGGAAGAAGTGTGTGTGTGTGTGTGTGTATATTGAGTGTGACGACCGCCCATAACCCCCGCACTATACAAGAGAAATAATGCGCTGAAAGATGTGCAATGCTGTCATGGACGACCATCAGAGTAGGTAATTATAAGCGGAAACTGTCGTAAAACTCACAGCTCAAAGATAAAATATAATAGAACATATACAACAGGTAGTAATAGTGAAGCAGAAACACTGGACTTCCAAAGAACTAGAAAGTAAGATCCACAAACTTGGAAATAGTGTTTATACAAAGTTACCTCACTACATCACTCAGAAAAGCAAACAGTGGAAATCCAATTATTAGCTAGTAGTAAAACTGGTACGTGAGCCTCCTGCTCGCCATCGATCAACATCGTCATCCTCACTTAAGCCTGTCACCTGTTACTTAGTCTGCCCATCCACAATCGGATGAACAACCCAAGGTAATAAGAGGATACATAAAACCTTGAGTCAGACAACAGTCTTAGTGAGCGATAAAACAGCTAACAAACTTCAACAATAAAGTGTATGAGAGGGGATAAATAAACATACTAATCTACCCATAACACCAGAGAAGATCTCAACCTTATCTTCCCCACATCGGACAGTGATAGCCTTTACAATCCATTCAACCAAAGGAATAACAATTCATACATGGAAACTAGAACAACCATTGATAACATTCATAACATCTAGATTACATAGGTCTCACACAGACAACCTTAATCGAGTTTAACATCCCTCAAGCACTCTCCCCAGAGGCCTAAACCAATATCAGTCAAGCACTCAAGAAACACCCTCGATTTTGGTTAATCCATGTGAAATGGTACAAACAGAACAACCAATCATCCATGACTGACTCTGGCTATCACCGCCAATCCTTCTTTGAAACCACCGTTAATCGTATGATGGCCAACCTTGCCAAATGTCAAGAGCTTATGATAATCCCAGTTCTAGCATAAACTCCATATGTCAACCTTGACAATGTCCAACCTTGACAACTAGGCCTTTCAACGATACCCAAGGTACTCGATCAGCAACCTTCCGGTCTATTGGGTTCGCCCATCGTACCCCTACTTTGAGCCTGCTAGAACTTACGACAATGATGACTTCTTGGCCTTTGCATCCCTAGTCATCCAACCTTGACGACATTTCATAGCTCAAGCAACCTTCTCGAGCAACCATTATCCACCAACCCACGACCTTTGAGTTGTTACTTCATTCGGTGTTCTACTCTGATCAACGAAAACCTTTCAACACTTCGAACCTTTTCTCCAAATCTAAGTCGTACTCGAAAAATGTACTTTTTTAGAAAATGACCCAGTTGGAAACAAACCATAGCATCATCACTACCAACCACAACGTTTAAAAACGCTGTTAAAAACATGATCGATCCGCCCCCCTTTCAGACCGACCCGATCCAAGATGACCGATCCTATCCATATAACAACCATCTGACCCGATCTAGCCTGACCCGATCCAGTCTAGCTCGACCCGATCCAAGTTGCGCTATCACGAATATGAGCTTCGATTCGATCGATCAAGTTGCCACCTACCGACCCGATCCAAGTATGACTCGATCCAAATAGGACCTGATCCAAGTATGACTCGATCCGATCCACTCTTGCTCGATCCAACCTCGTTTCAATCCAACTTCTGACCGATTCAACCTATGGCTGATTCAATCCATGGCTGATTCCACCTATGGCCGAGCCAACTCCGATTTCGACCAAAACTTCGCCAAACGACGAATCCGTTGAAACCAACTCAACCAAAATCATAAAACACAATCATAAGCATCTCATAACATTACTAACCACATGAATATGAAGATTACCACAAAAACGATGTAAATCTCACCAAAATCATTAAAATGAACATAATATCAAATTGAAAGATCTAACCAACACAAACATGTAAAATGACATGAAATTAACGATTAAAACTTGTTAGATTATATCATAGGGTGATGTATATGAAAATGAACATGTAATGGTGTAAATCTAGGGTAAAACATCCAAAATTGATGAGAAACATGCACAAACACTCATATACTTCATTGCATTCATGTGAGAGATGTAAATCACTCACCAATTAGCCAAAACAAAGCAAAATTGAAGAAATAGAATTCCGTACAGCGAAGAGATAGCTCCTAGCCCTTCGATTTGATGAATCCTCACTTGAAATGATGTAGATCTAGCCTCCAATGGTGTAGATCTGTGATTTCCCTCCTTAGATTTGGATTTTTAATGGTTAAAAGGTGTTAGAGGAAGAAGTAGGTCAATGACTCCAAATGAGAGAATGTGAGAGTAAACCTTTTCCCTCCACTCTCACCCCCTATTTATAGAATTCCACCAAGGCTCCAAAACCTGAATAACCAACCAAAAAACCTTAATATAGAGATTTCTTCCAAACCATTGTGCCAAATCTTTAATGTAACCACTCTACGGAAAGGCAATCATCAATTTCTTTCCAACGACATAGGTATCACCCTCTGATTCGACCTGAGTCAAAAGTTATGCCCTGTACAAGCCTGACAGGGGCAAAATGGTCACAAACAAAATCGGTAAAAATTATGGACATGTCTCACATCCTCCATAAACCACATATTAAAAGATGAGAATGATCCAACCCTCAGAGAATGAAATAAAAATATTTTCCGATCTTTTGATACGTAAAATGCGGGGTGTTACATTCTCCCCCTTAAGAATTTCGCCCCCGAAATTCCAAACAAACCCAAGTAATCACAACGATTCCGCATGCCTATAATCCATGAAAAGCTAGTTTTATCATCCCAACTAGAATCCATCAAGCCATGCATCCATAGCCTTATCCTAGCACATGGAATTCTAACAATCAACAACAAGATACAACGATATAACGAAGGTACGATATCAAAGGGTCCTACCGATGAAGAGTTCTGGATGAGTCGCTCTCATACTCTCTTTCGTCTCCCATGTAAAATCGTCTCCATCCTCACTCCGTTGCACCTTCACTAACGTAACCGTCTTCCTCCTACGCTGTTTCGTGTCATTCCTTACAACACAAAGTGGCTTACGAGGTCTCGAAACTACGGTCTCTAAGTCTTCGTACTGCTCTGGAGATACCACTATATTCGAATCATGCATGAATTTCCGTAGAAACGACACATGAAACACATTATGCACACTTGACATCTTCTCGGGTAACCCCAATCTATATGCGAGCTTTCCAATTCTCTCGACTATCGGAAATGGTCCAACAAACCTTAGAGCTAACTTTCCTTTCTTACCAAATCTAACCATGTGCTTCAACGGCGAAGCTTTCACGAAAACCATAACGCCCAAGTCGAATTCCAAGTCCTTACGACGCTTGTCGGCGTAACTCTTCTGACGGTCCTGGGCTGGCTCCATTCGTTATCGGACTGTGTCGATACAATCCGAGGTTTCTCTAATCATCTCAGGCCCAAGTACCAAGTTATCTCCAGTTTCTAAATGAACTCAACAAACTTCGCATCTTTCTTTTGGCTCTCGTTAATCCTTTCGATAAGGGTTGGTCTTATCGATAAGCTTGCCAACATTTCAGGTTCCAACTCACACCTTGGTCTGAAATCGAACCTTGCCAAGTACTCGAGGCTCTTCCATTCCGAAAACATCGCTCCCAAACTTGCATGTCTTCGACTTAACGCATCTGCAACTGAGTTACCCTTGCCCAGAGTATAGGCTATGTCAAAATCATATGACGCCAGAAACTCTAACCATCTTTGCTGCCGAAGGTTCAAACCCTTTTAGGAGAAAAGATACTTCAACGACTTGTGATACGTAAACAATTCAAATCGAACTCCCAATAGGTAATGTCTCCACATCATCAGAGCAAATACAATCGCCGCCAACTCCAAATCATGAGTCGGGTAATTCTTCTCATGCGGCTTTAGCTGTCGACTCGCGTAGGCCACAACCTTCTCCTTCTGCATTAGTACTGCTGCAAGTCCAGTACCACATGCATCAGTATATACCACCATTTCTTCATTCCCACCTGGTATGGTCAACACAGGTGCACTCGTTAATCTCTCCTTCAGGATTCTGAATGCTTGTTAACACTTTGCATCCCATGTGAATACTTGGTTCTTCTTCGTCAATCCTGTCAACGGTGCAGCTACCTTGGAGAAATCCTTGATAAACCGTCGGTAATATCCTTCCAACCCAAGGAAACTCCGAACATCCGTCGCATTTTTAGGTCGATCCTAGTCCTGGATTGCTGCAACTTTAGCGGGGTCAACCGCTATCCCTTTTCCAGAAACTACATGACCTAAGAACCTCACTTCATCCTTCCATAAGTGACACTTTGAGAACTTAGCCTTAAGCTGATGCTTCCGCAAGATCTCTAACACAACTCTCAAGTGCGTCTTATGTTCTTCCTCATTTCTGGAGTAAACTAGAATATCATCCACGAACACAAGCACGAACTTGTTCAACTAATCTCTGAACACCCTATTCATAAGATCAACGAAATACGCTAGCGCGTCAGTCAACCCGAATGGCATCACCAACCATTCGAAGAAACCAGATAGTGTCATAAAAGCAGTCTTTGGCACACTATCCTTAGCCACCCTCAACTAGTGAAATCCCATTGCCAAATCCATCAGAGAAAACACTTTGGCTTTGTGAAGCTGATCGAACAAGTCATCTATCCTTGGCAACGGATACTTGTTCTTCTTTGTCACCTTGTTCAGCTCACGATGGTCCACACACAATCTTAACGAGCCATCCGCCTTGGTTGCAAATACGACCGGTGTACCCCATTCAGATACACTTCTCCGAATGAATCCCTTTTCCCAAAAGGTCACGAACCTGCACCTCTAACTCTCGTTGTTCCTTAGACGCCATCCACCTAAGTGGCATAACGATTGGTCTAGAACCTTCGACCAAATCGATCCTAAACTCAATCTCATGATGTAGCGGCAACCCTTTGACCTCGTCAAAGACATCTACATACTCATTTGTGATCAGCATTGATGACAGGTCTTCTTGTGGAATCCCAAGCGAATATAGATAACTTACAAAGACCCTGTCTTCACGCTTACATCTAATCAACACCTTTCACCGTTCCACATCCCCGAACCTCACCTCTAGCTTCTCGCAATTCACCCTTGTCGCATACCTCTTGGGCCAATCCATGCCCAAGATGATCCCAAACCCAGCGAAGTTAAGAACAAAGCAATCACACACAAAAGAGCAACCATGACTCGACAACACTAGACCACGATATATCATGCAAAGATTTGATGAACCCCCAATTGGATTAGTCACTATGAAGGGTCTATCACAAATCTTAGGTTCCAAACCCAAGAGACACACAAGCTCATTGCAAATGAAGGAATACGATGCTCTTGTATCGAAAAGCACACGAACTGAAACACCATTAACTGAAAGGGTACCTTGCACCATGACACCATTTCCCTTCTCCTCTGCAGTAGGAGCCCTTGAAGAAGTTGGCACAGCATCCAAAGTATATGCCCTCCCAACCTGCTTGCCCTTAGCTGATTCTGGACAATCTTTCTTCTCATGCCTAGGCTTCCCACATTTGAAGCACTTCTTCTCAGCTTTGGGATTCTTGCACTCATTAGCAAAATGACCTTTCTGCTGGCAGTTAAAGCAAACCACCTCACTCTTGGGTTTGGCCATCTTTTCCCTTTTGCTATTGCTGCTTCCTCTTCTTATTATTACCACCTTGTTGTGGTTTTTGAGCCTTTTTGGTGGCAGCGACAACATTTTCTTCCTTAGGAAACAAGCTCTCATGATGAATAGCTTTTTCCACTATCTTCTCAAATGAATCATCAAGATGATCCACTAACGGTTTTCCGATATAAGCATCCAAACCCAAGACAAACTTCTCGTTCTTCTGATATGGTGAATCAATGTACGAACGAGCATATCTAGACAAGGCTTCAAAATCAGAAATATAATCAAGCACAGAACGACCATTCTGTTTCAACTCTACGAACTTCTTGAATAGAGCAAATTTCTGAGCTATGGAGATAAACTTTGCTTCAAACTTAGCTTGGAATAGCTCCTATGAAATTTCTTCTTCTGGAGTCTCGAGTGTAACAGAATTCCACCATTCCATGGCCCTGTCCTGCAGTTGCCTTGATGCAAGCTTTCTCTTTATTGCATCCTCAATACCCAAGTCTCCAAAGATTCGGACACATGAGTTCATCCACCTCTAAACCTCTTCAGTTGGTTCAGTTCCCTTGAATGGTTTTCCCCCTAGAGATGTAAAGTCCTTGCACAACTTTGCAAAATCTACTACTCTAGGAATACGCACACCAACATCTACTGTTGCCGCCACTAGAGAAGGTACCCTTCGCAATACTGCTTCTGCCATGGCTTCAAACATGGCCGGGTAATTAGGTCTAACACCATTTCCCCCTCTAGTATTGGCTCCATTAGCAGCATGTCTTGTTTCTCGCTTACTCATTCTAGATCTGCAATTTAGAATAATTAGCCACCTTCAAGAAAAACTGCTGAAGGAAAACAACCGCTACTACTATATATGCTAATATATAATAAGCATCCAACTAAAATCTACAAGTACGTCTCTCATAGTAATTATGTCCTTGAATTTTGGAGAAAAATCATTGAACAAAGCTCTGATACCAAATGTGACGACTGCTCACAACCCCGCACTATACAAGAAAAATAATGCGCTGAAAGATGTGCAAGGCTATCATGGACGACCATCAGAGTAGGTAATCACAAGCGGAACCTGTCGTAAAACTCACAGCGCAAGGATAAAATATAATAGAACACATACAACATGTAGTAATAGTAAAGCACAAACACTGGACTTCCAAACAACTAGAAAGTAAGATCCACAAACTTAGAAATAGTGTTTATACAAAGTTGCCTCACTACATCACTCAGAAAAGCAAACAGCGGAAATCCAATTATTAGCAAGTAGTAAAACTGGTACGTGAGCCTCCTGCTCGCCATCAATCAGCATCGTCGTCCTCACTAAAGCGTTACCTGTCACATGTTACTTAGTCTGCCCATCCACAATCGGATGAGCAACCCAAGGTAATAAGAGGATATATAAAACCTTGAGTCAGACAACAGTCTTATTGAGCGATAAAACAACTAACAAACTTCAACAATAAAGTGTATGAGAGGGGATATATAACATACTAATCTACTCATAACACCAGAGAAGACCTCAACCTTATCTTCCCCACATCGAACAGTGATAGCCTTTACAATCCATACAACCAAGGGAATAACAATTCATATATGGAAGCCAGAACAACCATTGATAACATTCATAGTATCCAGATTACATAGGTTTCACGTAGACAACCTTAATCGAGTTTAACATCCCTCAAGCACTCTCCCCAGAGGCCTAAACCAATATCAGTCAAGCACTCAAGAAACACCCTCGATTTTGGTTAATCCACGTGAGATGGTACAAACAGAACAACCAAACATCCATGACTGACTCTGGCTATCACCGCCAATCCTTCTTTGAAACCACCGTTAATCGTATGACGGCCAACCTTGCCATATGTCAAGGGCTAATAGTAACCCCAGTTCTAGCATAAACTCTATATGTCCAACCTTGACAATGTCCAACCTTGACAACTAGGCCTTTCAACGATACCCAAGGCACTCGACCAGCAACCTTCCGGTCTATAGGGTGCCCCCATCGTACCCCTTCTTTGAGCCTGCTAGAACTTACGACAACGATGACTTCTCGGCCTTCGCATCTCTAGTCATCCAACCTTGATGACATTTCATAGCTCAAGCAACCATTATCCACCAACCCACGACCTTTGAGTTGTTACTTCATTCGGTGTTCTACTCTCATCAACGAACACCTTTCAACACGTCGAACCTTCCTACTTGAATTTACTTCGAAGTAATACCATCATCGAGCTAATTACATCACTACGCTACGGCTAGGGTTCGGCGGGGGGGGGGGGGGGGGGGGGGGTTGCCCCCGAAAATTATATTATTTTTAGACATTTTCTCCATATCTGAGTCGTACCCGAAAAACGTACTTTTTTAGAAAATGACCCTGTTGGAAACAAACCATAGCATCATCACTATCAACCACAGCGTTTAAAAGCACTGTTAAAAACATGACCTATCTGCCTCCCCTTTCAGACCGACCTGATCCAAGATGACCGATCCGATCCAAGATGACCATTCCAATCCATATAACAACCAGCCGACCCGATCCAGTCTAGCCCGACCCGATCCAAGTTGCGCTATCATGAATACGAGCTTCGATCCGACCGATCTAGTTGGCACCTACTGACTCGATCCAAGTATAACTTGATCCAAATAGGACCTGATCCAAGTATGACTCGAATCGATCCACTCCTGCCCGATCCAACCTCGTTTCAATCCAACTTCTGGCCGATTCAATCCATGGTCGATTCAACCTATGGCCGAGCCAACTCCGATTTCGACCAAAACTTCGCCAAACGACGACTCCGATGAAACCAACTCAACCAAAATCATCAAAAACAATCATGAGCATCACGTAACATTACTAACTACATGAATATGACGATTACCACAGAAACGATGTAAATCTCACCAAAACCACTAAAATGAACATTTGATCAAAATGAGAGATCTAACTAACATAAACATGTAAAATGACATGAAATTAAACTTGTTAGATTAGATCATAGGGTGATGCATATGAAAATGAACATGTAATGGTGTAAATCTAGCGTAAAACATCCCAATTTGATGAGAAACATGCACAAACACTAATATACTTCATTGCATTCATGTGAGAGATGTAAATCACTCACCAATTAGCCAAAACAAAGCAAAATTGAAGAAATAGAATTCCGTACAGCGAAGAGATAACTCCTAGCCCTTCGATTTGATGAATCCTCACTTGAAATGATGTAGATCTAGCCTCCAATGGTGTAGATCTATGATTTACCTCCTTAGATTTGGATTTTTAATGGTAAAAAGGTGTTAGAGGAAGAAGTAGATCAATGCCTCCAAATGAGAGAATGGGAGAGTAAATCTTTTCCCTCCACTCTCACTCCCTATTTATAGGATTCCACCAAGGCTCCAAAACCTGAATAGCCAACCGAAAAACCTTAAAACAGCGAGTTCTCCCAAACCGCTGAGCCAAATCTTTAATGTAACCACTCTACGGAAAGACAATCATCAATTTCTTTCAAATGGCTCATGTCTCACCCTCTGATTCGACCTGAGTCAAAAGTTATGCCCTGTACAAGCCTAACAGGGGCAAATGGTCACAAACAAAATCAGTAAAAATTATGGACATGTCTCACATCCCCATAAACCACATATTAAAAGATGAGAATGATCCAACCCTCAGAGAATGAAATAAAAATATTTTACAATCTTTCGATACGTAAAATGCAGGCTGTTACATTGAGTATGAAAATCTTCAGCAATAACCTATGTCTTATGGCCAATACAAGCGACCCCTGGATTTGGCATAAGAGATTTGGTCATATAAATTTTAAACACATCCCTAGGATATCTAAACCGTAACGACCCGGGTTTTTCGCTGTTTATTTTAAAACATTTAAATTAATTTTAATTATTGAATTTGTAATATAAAATTATTTTTATGAGGAATTATATATATATATATATATATATATATATTGGTCCGTGCTTCGCACGTGCAAAATGATTAGAGCTGTAGTTGCACGGGATATTAATTGGCTTATGTGATACCACTGTTATTTTCCTTCCGTATTTAGGCGTCTAAAGTAAATAGAATGTATTGTAAATAACATACATCTCATTAACGATAGTACATTATGGAAAAACATAATTAGACACATATCATATTTCTGTGCTGATGGAATATTTTTGTGACAGATGAGTTCGATTTTCCTACGTTCAGCTAGTGTTCGAAACCAGCAAAATTAAAACGCAGCACAGTAAAATCTTAACAAATCAAAAGGACTTGATATGTTTGTCATGTGCGCGAAATCTGGGATAAGAGATTTTAATCCTTGTCAAAATATTGCGGTATGTAAGAATTGAAAATTTGGCTACATAAAATCTATTAATAAAGGATATTGTTGTCTTTATCAATGGACATTCCATATGCGTACAATAAAGGTTGTTGACATATTAAAATAAATGGGAAGCTTTTGTTGGAAGCAAACTATTCCTTCCAATTGAAGCTACCCTAAAGCTTCTCGCGGAAGCGGTTTTTTTCACTTAAAAAACCAACTGTTCATTCTCAAATCCCTAAGACCCAAATTCCTCTCGTTCTTATTTCCTACAACAATTATAATTCCTCCGAAAATGAGAATCAAATCTAATGCCCTATGAAATTAGGGAAAATTGGATTCTTTGAGATTATACTAGCTAGCACTCTAATTTCGCACCATTTTTACCCAGCTCGTTCAATTCCTTTGGGAAGCCGACTTCAACAGCCGACATAGGAAAAGTATTGACGTCTATTCAGACGAGATAAAGGGGGAGTTGTGAAGAAGAAGGGTGAAGGGAAGGTATCCAGACTCACTGGCGAAGTGCGGTGACCCTCGGCAACGTATGGTGGTGGATTTCTAAGGTTAAACGGAATTGGGTCATTGTGATTTTCTAGTGAAGAGACTAGGATTTGGAGGCTCAACCGGTGAACGTGGGGACTACTTGGTGGTGCGGTGGATCTGGTGAAGGGGGGAGGGATCCGGTGATGGGTAGCGATTATTGCAGGTGCGAATTATGTTTTTTGTTGCTCGAAGGTGGTAACACGACATTTACAATCGTTGATTAGGGATTTCGTTCTTCTCCAAATTCGAAGAAATGTTCGATGCAACCGAGGTGATGGTTGAATTAGGGGTAAGGTTTGGTACTTGTTTTGAATCTCTGGTAGAAGAATTGGGGCCGATTTGTGTTAATCCATGGCTGTGGAAAACCGTGGCCTTTAGATGAAGGATTAAGTATTCGCACTATTATTTTGCTGGGTGATTTAATGGGCTGCTTGGGTGTTGAGGCTGGGAGACGGGTTCCAACAAAAAGTCAGTAGGCGTGTTTGTCTGGTAATGAACATGAAGGTGAGGAGTTTGTACAGGAAGGATGAAGGGGAGCAAGTTGTAGTGAAAAAGCAAGGCAGTGTACGTTGTTCAATTAAGGGAGATAAGGGAAGTACTCTCATAAAGTTGTGTGCTGTTAATACTGTTACTAGGAGAAGCATGATTTAAGGGGGAGTGACGCGTGATTATTGTTTTGAGGGTTAAGGAGAGTTACAGGAAGTTGTTGGGTACGTGTAAAGCTTATGGGTTTTGACCCATGCGTGGGTATACTATATTGGACGAGGAGGAGTTGTGTGTTATGTTTAAATTTGAAGGCATTACAAAGGAATGGGTGATGATTATCACGGCCATGGAGGAATTATTCAAGTGCCTAGTGTCGGTTTGTCACGAAGTGGAAGGAGATGTACTGGAACAGCTTAATCACGCTATTTAATAGGTAGTTAGTTACCAAAATAATTAATGAATATATAATTTATTTTAATTGGATTAAAATTTATAACAATGGTATATACTTCATATATGAACATAGACTTGAGTGGCTAACACATGTCTAAGCAAAGGTTAATTAATTTAAATTTTAATTAACGAATACGTTCTTTTAAATAGAGGTTAATGACTTATTAATATATTCAAATCATGGTTTGCGGCTGCTTAGAATTGCTAATGACCTGGTTAAATAATTAATTAAGTGATTAATGAAGATAGTTAATTATATATTAATTTAATTTATGTTAAAACTTATAATGTCGATATGTTTTCGTTCGTTATCAGAATCCGACCAAACTGGTCATGTTGGAACCGTAACAACAAGATATACGTTATGCAATTAGCGTGGCCGAGAACTGTGTTATTTTAAATTTAAGATAAAATCAAATGCCTATTTGATTTTAAAATGGAACAAAAAGCAGAACCGTCAGCTGCGAAACTAGGTGAGTAAACTCACTAACTCTGACTTGTTTTTATTTTTATATATACAAGTTTTAAATTTATTCACAGTAATTTTATACTGTGTGACGGCTGTTTGGATGAATGGTTGGTAAAATGGTTGAAATTGTTGATATAGTTATATCGTTGATCGATTATTAGTTATGTTTATCATGATATTTCATATTGATGTGAAGTTAATATTATTGATGTGATTAACATCTGTGGATGCAGGGAAACAGGTTGGAGGGATCCAACTGTATTCCTCAACATTTATGTTACTGTTTTTATTTGGTTGGGATATATGATGTGTTATATAATTTGTGATTGGATATGTTGTGTTTGATTTACACTGGCCCTAGAAACATGGTATTTTAAATACCGTAAAATATTTTAGAATGTAGAGAAGGAAATTGGGATTTAAAAATGGAATTCATTCCCAAAATAGAAATAAAATTTCAAATAGAGTTAAAAATAGAAACCTAGTCAAATGGATAAATCAAGAAGTTGTTTATAAATAAGAGTATAAATTAAGTGAATAATTTATCATTGGATAAATTGAAATATAAATTTAAATATGAATTTATATGGAAAGTGGAAAATCGTTTTTTAACCAATATTTGAAAAGTGATTTGAACTTAGCAAATTATAAAATAATTTATAAACAAGGTTTAAAATGATTGGAATAAAAAAATGAGATTTGTATGGAAAATTATGAATAGAAGTTATAAATAGAATTTCGGTTTAAGATATTATCTATAACTACGAAATCAAACTGATTTGATTATATAAAAGAAAAATATATTCACGATCAAAGTGAAAAATGATTTAAAGGAAATATTTTGTAAATGAAATATCTCTAAAGGAAATTTAAATTTGAAATATGAATCCAAACTGGAAATTTAATGAAAAGGAAAATGGGTACTCGTTTTAAGAGAAAACGATGAGTTTAGTTCAAAACTCGGAATATAAAATAAAGTGTGATAACGTTTTGTAGACCGGAATGGTTATAAAGGAATTTGGTGAGGATTTGGAAAGGAGGAATTCAAGAGTAAATTTAGAATTTGAATTAACTTGAAATGGTAGATAAATTCCGAAGTTCAGAATATAAATCGAATATAGATTATTCGAGAGAAAGTTATTTATTGGAATTCGATTATATCGAATTTAGGGAAGTAGTTATTTTTACTTTCCATTGAAATCAAATTAATAAGTACAAGTTATATTTGTAAGCGATTTTAACGTTGTCATTATAATAAATGTTTTGTAAATCTAAACAGCAATCTTAACGTTGCCGTTATAATAAATGTCTTATAATTCAGATATTTGGAAACAACGATTATAACGCTACCGTTATAACCAATGTTTTTCGTAAAAGAAGTGGATTCTTAGATTGAATCCAAGAGTCTCATAAGCGATGTTTTGTTTGATGTTGCGAGCTTTGACTATTTCTAACTTGAGAATGTTGTTCAATTAAGGTCTGAGAGGTAATTATACCCCCGACTTGATTGACTTCATGATTGATGGAGGAATGGTTAAGGTTCGATAGTTAATATTTTTTAGCAATATGGTTAGTTTATAAATGATTAATGGTTCGAGTTATAGTAAGATGTTTTATAACATCGCGTTAATTTAAAGGATTTTGAAATGTTTTCCCAAATAAAATGAGAGATATTTTCTACGCATGGAAAATGAAATGAATTGGTCAACGAGGAATTTATAAATGGAATACGGAAATAATTTCCAATATTAATAAGGTATATTTTATGAATATAGAAAATATGGACTCGTGAATATTTAGAAATGATTTCTAACTGGAATAAGAAATATTTTCTCGAATAAAGAAATTAGGATATTGGAAATGATTTTCCAAGAATCCATAGCGAAAAATAGAACATTGAAAGGATACGAAAGATGAAAAGACGGGAATTGGAAATGATAATATAATAAGGAATTGTTTAAAAAGGGGCCAGTTTTGTTTGATGGTTGATCGATAAAATTTCCATTTCGAAATATGATCGTTGGTTGTATGGATATTTCTTTGATAGTTAAATCACCGACTATCAAAGTTTTGATTTATTTATACCTCTAAATCCAATACGGATCAGATTTATTGATCTGAAAACCACTCCGTATGGAATAAGCATTACAAATCAACTTATGCTGAAGATGATCGAAGACGGAGTAAAGTGCAAGGGTTGTTCTATTAATCTTAGGTAGAAATTACCCAAGATAGATTAATAGAATTGTGCCTTCGGTTTGTCCAGTCCCAGGACAACGTATATGGACGGATTTGGCGAAGTGACATTCAAAGTAATTGGTGACAAGATGTTATGAAAGCTAATCGTGACCTCAAGCCTCATCACCCGGGAAATGACAGAAATCGGGCAGGCAGCATGGCCATGTGTGTCATTCCCATTAGGGGTATTATCACCTGATCTAGAGAAAATTCATTTGCTTCTTATTCTATTCGCTGCTGTATGCTTTCTGTAACGGTTGGTGATCACAGTCGTTGGTGATAATATGCTCGATACACTCAAGCTAAATGAGTGGTCAGCCATGTGTGGGTCGGGTTGCAAGACGTTCTTTTTGAACCTAGTGTATTCCCCTCTAGAGATACACTATCGAAAGGTAGTTCCATACCTCGTCATGTTGGAAATCCAATCTCCAATAAGCGCCCTGCGGTTTTTGATTTAATATTATATATGAAGCGTTAGATGCAAGTGTTCCGCTAGCTTGCTATTTATTTGATTTAGACACTATTATAATACCACCAAATTTTAATATCAAGATGTTTTGGGTTATTGTAAGGTAAAATCCATCCGTGTTTATGTGTGGATCGGTCTTACGATTATCATTTCTTTAGAAAGGATTTTGGAGTTAAACAAATGGTTGGAGTTTACTCATACCAGTCCTATGACTGACCCAAATTTTATTTTGTTTTGTTTTCCCTAAACTCTTGGGTGCCCAAATTTGTACAGGCAGTCAAGTAGTCGGGATTTTACAGATTCACATGGAGGAGCTTGAAGCAGGAGGCTTCACTAGTTAGCTATAGACTATCATATTTTTCCGCTGTGTTTTATGTCCGTATCTGGAAATAAGTTTTTTATAACTGTTACAGAAATAACTATTGTGCTCTGATGATGTATGTATATAAAGTTGCTGAATTGTATTTCAAAGTTTATGTTATATTTTATATTTTATTCGTTCCGTTGCAAGTTTGTGATCTTCATTTTCTTCTATTCTAATATTTCTTTCTATCTATTTCTCAACCTCTAACTTCTTTCTAATAATGATTCATATTTCTGTGCAATTTGGGTTGGACGTGTGGTGTAATTAGTCAACTCAAAGGGTACGGAAATTCGGGTCATTACATTTGGTGTCAGAGCTGAAGGTTGAGTAGTAACCTTGGCTCTGTGGCGTAACTCAATAGAGATGGGGTTAGTAATACCCTAGATTGAGTGTGAGTGTATGTGTATAGAGAGCGTATTTGTAGATTGATATAAAATTATTTTATATTGCGTTGATTGGTTTGTTGAGTGGGTTATGAATTCTAGTCGACACAGGATATACAACTGTATCGATAGGTGTTTCTAAACTCTTGAACAAAGCATTTCGATACAGTATTGCTTAAAAATGGGTAAATGAAATAATTTTGCCCAAAAACTAAAGGAATGATCTTTGAAACTTATAGTATATAGATGGGTTGATTGTTATTACAATCAAATGAAAATAAAAGAAATATTGAACTGGTTACATATAACCAAATATAGTTTGTATATGATAATGTGTAAAAGTTAGATAAACTAAGATTTAGTACAAACCCGAATTTGGAATTTAAATTCCCGGATATTTAGAAATATTTTTTGAAATATAAAAAAAAGCAATATGACATTACTTTGAAGGATTGTTTGAATAAGACTGATTTTGAATGGATTTTGAAAAGTGTTTGAGCACTAAAATCACTTCGGTGGCGAGAAAATAATTCTGATAATGGATCGTGACATTATCGGTATTCATTTCCAAGTTTTTAAGTAATGGATTGCAACCGCAATAGTTCGTTAATAGAAAATTTGTTTGAAAAGAACAAGTTATTTTAAAAAAATTCAAAGGTTTTGGATTTGCAAATGGTTATGGATACATGTATATATATTTATTAATAAAAAGGAGTTTGAAAGAATACTCGGGAATTTGAATTCTAAAATTAAAATTTAACTAGTAAACTTAAATAGATTAAAATGGAAGAAGTGAATTAAATGAATTGAAATTTAACTTAAGTTGAATAAAATTGGATTGGATTAAAAATAATTCCAAAAGAAATTAAATAAAGAGAAATGTTGGGATTTGAATTATTAATATAAATTCGATTTATGAATAAGCAAGTTGGATATATATATTGGATGTTGTTAATTTAAATTGAATTGGGATAAATTTGGATTCAAGTATAATAAGTGGATTGACTTAAATAGAAATCGGATTTGAATTGATAAAATGGAAGTGAACTCATCAGAAGTTGATTAGAGTGTTAAAAACTGGAAGTTGGATTGATTTGAAACTAACTGGAAATGGATATGTGTATGTTGAGCAGATATTGAATGGACACAAATGCAAGAGATAGAATTATGCCCGACAAAAAGGTACATGTTTACAATATTACTTGGGTTTGGTGGTTTTATGAGCCTATAGGGCAAAGCCGTTTGGCTTTTTGATTTTCTTTTGGATTGTAGAAGGCCTAGAAGGGCGAGTTGTTGTTGTACCGATTGAGCCATGCAAAAGAGATATTGGCAAAAAAATTCGAAAATTTAAAGAGTTTTTATAATTTAAAATCGAGTTGTTAATTGTAATTGAAATAATGAAACCAGAATTGGTTAATAAAATTTCAAGTGGAATAATGAAATTGATAAATGGATTTAAAATCAATTGGAATGGGTGTGGATATGAAGAAGAGCATATGGATTGAAGACAAGAAAGTGATGATGGATTGTCCAAAAATGATGGACAGATCATTTGGAAAGAATTATGAATGGTCGAGTATTGGTATGAGAATTCGAAGGTCGGATAAGAACTGGGTTATGAAGATATGGAATATAAGATTTCAACTAAGTAGGTTATGAGGAGTTAGAGTAGCATTTTTTCTGCTTAGCAATTTCGAGGATGAAATTATTTCAAGAGGGAAGGAATGTAACGACCCGGGTTTTTCGCTATTAATTTTAAAACATTTAAATTAATTTTAAATATTGTATTGGTAATATAAAGTGATTTTTATGAGGAATTATATATATATATAGTGGTCCGTGCTTCGCACACCGAAAATGCTTAGAGTTGTAGTTGCAAGGGATATTGATTGGCTTATGCGATATCACTTTTATTTTCCTTCCGTAGTTAGGCGTCTAAAGTAAATAGAATGTATTGTAAATAACATACATCTCATTAATGACAGTACATTATGGAAAAACATAATTAGACACATATCATATTTCTGTGCTGATGGAATATTTCCGTGACAGATGAGTTCGATTAATCCTACGTTCACTAGTGTTCGAAATCAGCAAAATTAAAATGCATCACGGTAAAATCCTAACAAATCAAAGGACTTGATATGTTTGCCATGTGCGGGAAATCTTGGATAAGAGATTTCAACCCTTTCCAAAATATTACGGTATGTAAGATTTGAAAATTTGGCTACATAAAATCTATTAATAAAGAATATTGTTGTCTTTATCAATGGACATTCCATATGCGTACAATAAAGGTTGTCGACATATTAAAATAAATGGGAAGCTTTTGTTGGAAGCAACCTATTCCTTCCAATTCAAGCTACCCTAAAGCTTCTCACGGAAGCTTATTTTTTTCACTTATAAAACCAACCATTCATTCTCAAATCCCTAAGACCCAAATTCCTCTCATTCTTATTTCCTACAGCAATTATAATTCCTCCGAAAATGAGAATCAAATCTAATGCCTTACAAAATTAGGGAAAATTGGATTCTTTGTGATTATCCAAGGTAGCACTCCAACTTCGCACCATTTTTACCCAGCACGTTCAATTCCTTTGGGAAGCCGACTTCAACAGCCGACATAGGAATAGTACTCGACGTCGAATTCAGACAAGATAAAGGGGGAGTTATGAAGAAGAAAGGTGAAAGGGAGGTATCCAGACTCACTGGCGAAGTGCGGTGACCCTCGGCAATGTATAGTGGTGGATTTCTAAGGTTAAACGGAATTGGGTCATTGTGATTTTCTAGTGAAGCGACTAGGATTTGGAGGCTTAACCGGAGAGCGTGGGGACTGCTTGGTGGTGCAGTTGATCTGTGAAGGAGGGAGGGATTAGATGATGGGTAGCGATGGTTGCAGGTGCGAATTTTGTTTTTTGGTGCTCGAAGGTGGCAACGCGACAATTACAGTCGCTGATTACGGCTTTCGTTCTTCTTCAAATTCAAAGCAATGTTCGATGCAACCGAGGTGATGGTTAAATTAGGGGGTAAGGTTTGGTATTTTTTTTGAATTTCTGGTATAATAATTGGGATCAATTTGTGTTAATCCATGGATGTGAAAAACCGTAACCTTTAGATGAAGAATTAAGTGTTCGCACTGTTATTTTGCTGGGTGATTTAATGGGCTTCTTGGGTGTTGAGCTGGAAGACGGGTTCCACCAAAGAGGCAGTAGGCGTATTTGTTTGGTAATGAACACGAAGGTGAGGAGTTTGTATAGGAAGGATGACGGGGAACACACTGTAGTGAAAATGCAAGGCAGTGTACGTTGTTCGATTGAGGGAGATAAGGGAAGTACTCTCATAATGTTGTGTGCGGTTAATACTGTTACTAGGAGAAGCACGATTTAAGGGGGCATGACGCATGATTATTATTTTGATGGTTAAGGAGAGTTGTAGGAAGTTGTTGGGTGCGTGTAAAGCTCATGGGTTTTGACCCATGCGTGGGTATACTATATTGGACGAGGAGGAGTTGTGTGTTATGTTTAAATTTGAAGGCCGTACAAAGGAATGGGTGATGATTATCACGGCCATGGAGGAATTATTCAAGTGCCTGGTGCGGTTTTGTAACGAAGTAGAAGAAGATTTATTGGAACAGCTTAATCACGCTATTTAACAGGTAGTTAGTTACCAAAATAATTAATGAATATATAGTTTATTTTAATTGGGTTAAAATTTATAACAATGGTATATACTTCATATATGAACATAGACTTAAGTGGCTAACACTTGACTAAGCAAAGGTTAATTAGTTTAAATTCTAATTAACGGATAAGTTCTTTTAAATAGAGGTTAATGACTTATAAATATATTCAAATCATGGTTTGCGGCTGTTTAGAATTGCTAATGTCCTGGTTAAATAATTAATTAAGTGATTAATGAAGATAGTTAATTATATATTAGTTTAATTTATGTTAAAACTTATAATGTCGATATGTTTTCATTCGTTATCAGAATCCAACAAAACTGGTCATGTTGGAACCGTAACAACAAGATATACGTTATGCAATTAACGTGGCCGAATACTAAGCTAATGGAAATTTGAGATAAAATCAAATGTCTGCTTGATTTTAAGATGGAACAAAAATCAGAACCGTCAGCTGCGAAACTAGGTGAGTAAATTCGCTAACTTTGACTTGTTTATATTTTTATATATACAAGTTTAAATTTATTTTCAGTAATTTTATACTGTGCGATGGCTATTTGGATGAATGGTTGGAAAAATGGTTGAAATGGTTGATACAATCATATCGTTGATCGATTATTAGTTCTGTTTATCATGATATTTCATATTAATGGGAAGTTAATATTATTGATGTGATTAACATCTACGGACGCAGGGAAATAAGTTGGAGGGATCCAATTGGATTCCTCAACATTTACATTACTGTTTTATTTGGTTGTGCTATTTGATGTGTTATATAATCTATGATTGGATATGTTGTGTTTGATTTACACTGGCCCTAGAAACTTGGTATTTTAAATTACGTAAAATATTTTCGAATGTGGAGAGAGAAATTGGGATTTAAAAATGGAATTTATTCCCAAAATAGAAATACAATTTCAAATAGAGTTGAAAATGGAAACCTGGTCAAATGGATAAATCAAGAAGTTGTTTACAAATAAGAGTACAAATTAAGTGAATAATTTATCATTGGATAGATTGAAATATAAATTTGAATATGAATTTATATGGGAAAGTGGAAATCGGTTTTAAAACCAATATTTGAAAAGAAATTTGAACTTAGCAAATTATAAAGGAATTTATAAACAAGGTTTAAAATGATTGGAATAAAAAATGAGATTTGTATGGAAAATTATGAATAAAAGTTATAAATAGAATTTAGGTTTAAGATATTATCTATAAGTACGAAAATCAAACTGATTTGATTACATAAAAGATAAATATATTCACGATTAAAGTGAAAAATGATTTAAAGGAAATATTTTGTAAATGAAATATATCTAAAGGAAATTTAAATTTGAAATATGAATCCAAACTGGAAATTTAATGAAAAGGAAAATGGGTACTCGTTTAAAAAGAAAACGATGAGTTTAGTTCAAAGCTCGGAATATAAAATAAAGTGTGATAACGTTTTGTAGGCTGAAATGGTTATAAAGGAATTTGGTGAGGATTTGGAAAGGAGGAATTCAAGAGTAAATTTAGAATTTGAATTTTACCTGAAATGGTAGATAAATTCCGAAGTTTGGAATATAAATTGAATATAGATTATTCGAGAGATAGTTATTTATTGGAATTCGATTATATCGAATTTAAGGAAGTAGTTATTTTTACTTTTCGTCGAAATCAAATTAATAAGTACAAGTTATATTTGTAAACAGTGATTTTAACGCTGTCATTATAATAAATGTTTTGTAAATCTAAACAGCAATCTTAACGTTGCCGTTACAATAAATGTCTTATAATTCAGATATTTGGAAACAACGATTATAACGCTACCGTTATAACCAATGTTTTTCGTAAAAGAAGTGGATTCTTAGATTGAATCCAAGAGTCTCATAAGCGATGTTTTGTTTGATGTTGCGAGCTTTGACTATTTCTAACTTGAGAATGTTGTTCAATTAAGGTCTGAGAGGTAATTATACCCCCGACTTGATTGACTTCATGATTGATGGAGGAATGGTTAAGGTTCGATAGTTAATATTTTTTAGCAATATGGTTAGTTTATAAATGATTAATGGTTCGAGTTATAGTAAGATGTTTTATAACATCGCGTTAATTTAAAGGATTTTGAAATGTTTTCCCAAATAAAATGAGAGATATTTTCTACGCATGGAAAATGAAATGAATTGGTCAACGAGGAATTTATAAATGGAATACGGAAATAATTTCCAATATTAATAAGGTATATTTTATAAATATAGAAAATATGGATTCGTGAATATTTAGAAATGTTTTCTAACTAGAATAAGAATATTTTCTCGAATAAAGAAATTAGGATATTGGAAATGTTTTTCCAAGAATTGATAAGAAAATAGAACATTGAAAGGATACGATAAATGGAAAAATGGGAATTGGAATGATAATATAATAGGGAATTGTTTAAAAACGGGCCAGCATTGTTTGATGGTTGATCGATAAAATTTCCATTTAGAAATATGATCCTTGGTTATATAGATTTTTCTTTGATAGCTAAATCACCGACTATCAAAGTTTTGATTTATTATATACCCCCGTTGTCAATACGGAGAGACCGGGATCAGATTTATTGATCTGAAAACCACTCCGTATGGGCATAAGCGTTATGGATCAACTTATGTTGAAGATGATCGAAAACGGAGTAAAGTGCAAGGGTTGTTCTATTAATCTTAGGTAGAAATTACCCAAGATAGATTAATAGAATTGTGCCTTCGGTTTGTCCAGTCCCAGGACAATGTATATGAACGGATTTGACGAAGTGACATTCAATGTAATTGGTGACAAGATGTTCTGAAAGCTATTCGTGACCTTAAGCCTCATCGCCCGGGAAATGACAGAAATTGGGCAGGCAGCATGGCCATGTGGATCATTCCCATTGTGGGTATTATCACCTGATCTAGAGAAAATTCATTTGCTTCTTATTCTATTCGCTGTTATATGCTTTGGTAATGGCTATTGATCACAACTGTTAGTGGTAATATGCTCGATACACTCAAGCTAAATGAGTGGTCAACCATGTGTGGGCTGAGTTGCAAGATGTTCTTGTTGAAACCAGTGTATTCCCCTCTAGAGATACACTACCGGAAGGTGGTTCCATACCTTGTCATATTGGAAATCCAATCTCCAATAAGCGCCCTGCGGTATTTGATTTGATATTATATATGGAGCGTGAGATGCAAGCGTTCCGCTAGATTGCTATTTATTTGATTTAGACACTATACAATACCACCAGATTTTGATATCAAAATGTTTTGGGTTATCGCATGGTAAAAACCATCCGTGTTTATGTGTGGATCGGTCTTACGATTATCACTTCTTTAGAAACGATTTTGAAGTTAAACCAATGGTTGGAGTTTACTCACACCAGTCCCATGACTGACCCGGAGTTTATTTTGTTTTGTTTTCCTTAAACTCTTGGTTGCCCAAATTTGTACAGGCAATCAAGTAGTCGGGATTTTACAGATTCACTTAGAGGAGCTTGAAGTAGGAGGCTTCACCAGTTAGCTATAAACTATCATATTTTTCTGTTGTGTATTATGTCTGTATCTGGAAACATGTTTTTTATAACTGTTCCAGAAATAGTTGTTGTGCTCTAATGATGGTATGTATATAAAGTTACAGAATTGTATTTCAAAGTTTACGTTATCTATTATATTTTATTCGTTCCGCTGTGAGTTTGTGATCTTCGTTTTCTTCAATTCTAATATTTCTTTCTATCTATTTCTCATCCTCTAACTTCTTTCTAATAATGATTCGTACTTCAGTGCAATTTGGGTTGGACATGTGGTGTAATTAGTCAACTCAGAGGGTACAAAAATTCGGGTCATTACATAAACTAGATTCAATTAGAGGATTACCCAAAATGAAATTTAAAGTTAATAACCCATGGACGCTTGTCAATTAGAAAAATTAAAGAGAAATTCATTTAAATCAAAGTAAGAAATTACTACTTCAAAACCGTTAGATTTAATTCACATGGATTTATTTGGCCCATCCCAAGTTCAATCAATAAATCATAATAGATATGTTTACGTAATAGAGGACGATTTTTTTAGATTTACTTGGACTTTGTTTATGAAAAATAAAAGTGAAGCTTTTGATAAATTTAAAACTTATTCTTAAAGAATTCAAAATTTATTATCACTAAAAATCAAAACTAAACGAAATGATCATGGCGGAGAACTCAAAAATGAAAATTTTGAAAAATATTGTAATAAAAAGGGAATAACCCATAATTTTTCAATTTCGATAACCTCTCAACAAAATGGAGTAGTTGAACATAAAAATAGGACAATACAAGAGTGTGCGAGAACTATGTTGTCTGATAGTAATTTACCAAGATATTTTTGGGTTGAGGCAGTTGCAAGAACTTGCTATATTATAAATAGAATTTCAATTAGACCTTTAACTCATAAAACCCTGGATGAACTTTTGTATAATAAGAAACCATAAGTATAATATTTTAAAATATTCGGAAGTAAATGTTTTATACTTGATATGAAAGACAATTTAGACAAGTTTGACTCAAAATCCGATAAAGTAATATTTATTGGATATGAAGAAAGAAATAAAGCATATAGAGTTTTCAATGCTCGAACCAATACCATAGAAGAAACCTTAAATGTATCTTTTGACGAAAACTATTAAAGTATAACTTAAAACAATGAAGATGAATGTGAAAATGAAATTAATGAAATAAATCATGAAGATAATCAACTAAATAGACGAATTAGATTACTTAGAGATCATCCTATGGAAAATATCTTAGGAGATATTGAATTCGTTGTTAGAACTCGTAATCAATTAAATAATATGAGTAATACTACATTTATTTCAACTATTGAACCTAAGAATCCAAAGGAAGCATCTTCCGATGGTTCATGGATACTTTCTATGCAAGAAGAACTGAATTAGTTTCCTAGGAATGATGTATGGGAACTTGTTCCTAAACCAGAGGATAAGACTATAATTGGAACCAAGTGGGTTTATAAAAATAAAATAAATGAATATGGTGAGGTTGTAAGAAATAATGAGCAACTAGTAGCACAAGGTTATACTCAAGAAGAAGGAATAGATTATGTTGAAACTTTTGCCCTCGTAGAAAGACTAGAAGCTATTAGGATTTTACTAGCCTTTGCAAACCATAATAATTTCAAATTATATCAAATGGATGTCAAAAGTGCTTTTCTAAATGGATTTGTTAAAGAAGACGTATATGTAGAGCAACAACCTCGATTTGAAGACGAAAGATTACCAGATCACGTATACAAGTTAAAGAAAGCATTGTATGGATTAAAACAGGCTCCTAGGGCTTGGTATGAAAGATTAAGAAATTATTTGTAACAATCAAATTTTGAAATAAGAAAATTAGACAATACTTTATTTACTAAAAAGAATAACAAAGATATACAACTAGTACAAATATATGTTGACGATATAATTTTCGGTTCAACAAACGATAAGATGAATAAAGAATTTTCAGATATTATTACCCAAGAATTTTAAATGAGTCATATGGGAGAACTAGCATTCTTTTTAGGATTACAAATTCGTCAATTAAAGAATGGAATTTTTGTTAATCAAGAAAAATACGCAATAGATATAATTAATAAATATCTTCTAACAACAACTAATGGAAGACCAACACCTATGGCAACTAATATAACATTAAGCAAAGATGATATATCTAAAGACATTGATCAAAAATTATATAGAGGAATGATAGGATCATTATTATATATAACTTCTAGTAGACCAGATATAATGCATAGTGTATGTCTCTGTGCAAGATATCAATCGCAACCTAAGAAACACTTTAAAAGCCGTAAAGCATATTCTAAGGTTTATAATGCATACATCAGATTTTTGGATTATTTTATCCTAAGGATGATTCATTCGACTTAGTTTCTTACTGTGACGCTGGCCATGCAGGATGTAAATCCGATCGTAAAAGTACTAGTGGAACATGTCACTTCTTAGGACATTCATTAGTCTCGTTGTTTAGTAAAAAGCCATATACTATATCATTGTCAACAACTGAAGCAGAATATATCTTTGTTGTTTTGGCTTGTTCATAAATAATATATATGCAACAAACTCTAAATGATTTTGGATTAAATACAAATAAATCACTGATATATTGCGATAATATGAGTGCTATATACATTTCTTAAAATCCAACTCATCATTCAAGAACTAAACATATCGATATAAGATATCATTTTCTAAGAGATAACGTAAGTAAAGAGAAAATTTCACTCGAATTTATAGAAACAGATAAACAAATAGCAGATATACTAACAAAACCATTAAACGAAGCAACATCTACTAAATTTACAAGAGAATTAGGCATATGTTCATTAGGTGAGTTTAAATAATTATATATACTAATATATATATAACATAAAAAATCAGAAAAATAAAATTTAAAAAACAAGTATGTCAACAAACGTATGTATTATCATATTATTTCCATTCCTTATTGATGTATAATATGTATTATCATTTGTAAAACAATGTTTAAATATATTGCTTGTTTTAACATAAGTTTTTTACTACTTTGTTGTATAGGCAAGAATTAATGGGGAGTATGTAACACCTCATAATTTAGTCAACACTAAAAGAGGATAAATTAATTTAATACTCAGAATTAAGGGAAGCGGACTACGCCGTTGCGTCCGTCTCGAAATTCTGGTTAAGATAGTCACTTGGTTTGCGTAAAACGAACACCGTACGAAGAGATTATGAGGGTTTGAAGTTTGTATATGCACACGATAATTATATATATGTATGTATATATATATGTATATATATATATATGGTCTAAAAATTCAAAATCAGGTCCAGAAAGTTCGAAATCGTTCAAATTCCAAACTTTGGGGTAAGCGGGAAAATTCCCACCTAGGGGAGTCGACCCCTTAAGGGGGTTGTCGACCCCTTAAGGGGGTTGTCGACCCCTAGGTCGACCCCGAAGAGGGGGTGTCAACACCAGGGTCGACCCCCCTAGGGCTGATGTGGCTAAGTCAGTTCTGGGGCTGGCAGCTATAAATACAGGCTCATTTCTTCTATTTTCTTCACTGAAAATCAATGGAGGCCTAAGTGCTGCTGGTGCCTGGACTGAATCAAAACTCTTTCTTCTTCTGCAATCAAATTTAGAGATTCAAGCGTAGATTTGAGATTCATCAACTATTTTCTTCTCCTTCTAATGTTCTAGATCCAAACACTGTTTTCAGTTACCTTTAGGTTTAAATAAATAAAAGTAAACATGATATAACTGTAAATTTGGATCTATACCTGTGACCGAATCATATCAGATCTATTGTAATTTGTGAATTCATGATATTGTAATTTGGATCTATGCATGTGACTGAATCATATCATATTTATTGTAATTTGCGAATCTATGACATTTTGAATTGACTATGACTTGGATCTCAACACTTATCATGTCAGATCTACTTTTAATTACAGATCTAATTTGTTATTTGGATCATTTTATGATTATCATGTTGTGGTCAATTTAGATCTGTCATTAGTTGGACATTTAATTCCTTATTTAGATCTAATCATGCCTATTATGACATCCCTACTATGTTAGAACCTGTTTTATTATCACAAGTTCACCGATTTGTTCTTATATGTCCATCCTATCATTATGCCATCATATGCTTATGTCAGTTTGTTAGAATAAACATATCGGTCATCTTCCCTTCACCCTTTCCCGTTTCTTATATAGCCAGGCTGATTTCGAGCCGAGGCATGTCGCTAAATTATGCGATTACGTTTGTTTGGGAACAAGGGGAAAAACATTGAAATTGGGCATATCTTGTGAATGGGGAATTTGTCCATAGTTGGTAAAAAGGTGAAAATTGGCATAATTTGAATAATGTATATGTATATATATTTGGACATATAATTTACTATGAACACAACTGAGGAAAAAGGGGCATGAAACCTATAATCTATAACGACATAGGAAAAATTGGCTAATAATGAAATGCCTAGGATTACAGTAATTAGAAACTGTAATTGCGCCTAGATACGAGGTTAGATTGCACTTGTGGTGGAAGTCTGCCCGGACCCGCCTGGCATATCCAGCGACCACAAGTTGTAAATCTAATGTGGGAGGTCTAGGTGCACAAATATGAGATGTGCTAAGACACGAGGTTAAGCCCAATTTGTGGAATAAGTCTGCCCGGACCCGTCCGGCATATCCAACATCCACAGATGGTAGGCTTAATGTGGGAGGTCTAGCATACCATAACCATAAATGAAAATATGGTAATAAACCTTGAATGCTTAGCCTAGTTGAATCCATAGGGATTGTATGAATATAAATTTAAGTTGGGGTTAAGTTAAACTTGGTTGAACATTGGGTGAGTTAAGTAAATCTGAGGAGGGTCATATTTACAAATAGGCCCACAAACTTAACCTGATAGGGTTATGTAATTAAAGACACCTACTGGTATACATAACCTATGGAAATATTAGAGTTATGTAATTAAAGACACATTTTTACGGTAAGCATAACTTGTAGAAATGATAGGGTTGTGTAATTTAAGGCACCTAGTGGTATACATAACCGACGAAAATGCTAGTGGGGATACAAGACAAGGGGGAGAGCTTGTATCAAATTGTGTGGGACCCATTTCAGTCAGTAACCCTTAATAGGTACCAAACGAGTACTCCAAGCTAGGTCGGAGCTGGGGCATACTTGCTGGGCTGAATGTAATAGATCCAAACGAGGAGGACGGTGTGGGTGGGGCAAACCGACTGGGGACATGTGCGTGCATGGGCTGGGCAGAGGGGGCTAAGACGACCGTGAGACCTGTAGGTACGGCTGTGCATATCAGTGAAGGGTTACCACTATAGGACGTGATACATCCTATGGTGAGGCCGACACCGAGTATCCACGCGGAGTAGGGAGCCGATCGATTAGGGTAATGGTTAGGGTACATTGGGACGTATGCCTCTGTCTTCCATTTTATAATTGTTGGGATCATCTCATTCTGGTTATACTAGTATTAGTGCAGAGTAATCTTTAGAGAAGTATATACTCTATCATGTTTACCTTGTCATACCCGCTTTGTATGTTGTTATCTCTCTCTTATCCACTTTATATGCCGGTCATGATACTTTTACTTATTTACTTGCTAAAAGTAACTGGACTCATCGGACTTTATGTATGACCCTTTTTGTTTCCTCTTCTTTCTTCTGTTCCCTCCCACCCATGTTCTCAGGGTGGGAATACTCAGGCTTGACCGTGATTCTGCTTTCACTTTCTGGAGCTGCTTAGATGTATGACTCAATCTCCTATCCTTGCTACCATGGTTACATTTCATTTTGGGAATTTTGCTTCTTTTATGTACTCCTATGTTTTAAAGTACAAGACAGTAGTTTCAATGATGTAATGGTTTTTATGTATTTCAGACATATGATGTTTTAAGACCACTTTGCTTTATGTTAAATAAAGTTTTTAATTCCACTATCAATTTTATATCTATCTTGTAATATTTCTATTTCTGTTTACCTATAACGCTTCACAAAACTTAATGCATTCCCTTTCTGAGTGACATTAACGGACGTGGGGTGTCACACATGGTATCAGAGTAGAAGGTTACCAGATTAGATAAAAGTTTTTGAAAACTATTTTCAAAAAGGTGTAAAAGAACGCGTTTTTCAAAAAGGAAAAGTTTGTTTTAAAAAACATATTCCCCAAAGCCATATGTACTATCTTTTGATCCTTTGTCTAAATCTCTTTCCTTTTCCTTTCAGCATGTATGGGGAACCTAACATTCTAGAGGGTATCATGATACCTGGTCGGTTTACTTGGTATCTAGAGTCTACGACGCCTACCAAAGGCCAAAGAAACGTTCCTCCCCCAGCTGCACCCGTCGTTCCTCCTCCTCTTCCAAGAGCAGATAATTTCACTAAGATCTGTAAAGATTTCTGTGCCATGGGAGGGAAGCCATTCTGTGGAACCAAAACATTCGTAAGGGCAAGGAATTGGCTCAAGGAGACCGAGGACTTATTCGTAATCTTTGAAGTGGAAGATCGGAGGAAGATTTAGTTAGCTGTCTCGCTACTGAAAGATGAAGCTTCGTTCTGGTGGGAAGTTATCTAAGCTGGACGCCCGGTAGAGACATGGGATGATTTTAGACAAAGATTTGAAATGAAATTTCTTTCCCAAACTAAGAAAAGCATGCAGATGGAGAGGTTCTTGGCGCTCAAACAAGGAAACATGGCTGTTAAAGAATATGTGAACAAATTCAACCTGCTTTCAAGATTTGGATTGGAATTGGTGGATACTCCGCATAAGAAAGCTTTGCGGTTTGCTAAAGGGCTAAATGAACCCCTTCATGGGTTAGCTGTGTCCCACATTCCAATGGGAGCTACTTTTGAAAGGCTTGTTGGTATGGCCCTGATGCATGAGGAAGACAAGGGAGAGAAGAAGGAAGTAAAAGTTGAGGAAACAATGCAAAATAAGAAGGTATGGCCTAAGAAAGGACAGCAGCAACATCAATAACAAAAGAAAGGTGGGAAGAATGACAAGGCTAAGGATAAAAGGAAATGTCACAGTTGTGGGAGAGAGGGTCACTTGGTCAAAGACTGTAAAAGGAGGAAGAATACTTGCTTCAATTGTGGAGGGGTCGTACACTTTACTAGGGAGTGCCCGAAGAAACAAGGACCACATGGACAAGGCCAGAGGGCAGGAGCTTCTGGAGGGCAGGTGCATGCTCTCGCGATCAGTGCTCCGGATAGAGATAGGAAAATTTCCGGGGAAGGTTTGATTTCTCTTTCCAGTCATCCTATTAGAACTCTTTTTGATTCTGGCACTTCACATTCATTTATATCTAGTTCTATGGTTGAATCTCTACACTTAAATACTAGTATTGCATTGGATCCCGTTATTGTCTCAAACCCTATTGGTGGTTTGGTTCATTTGTCGATGATTTGTCATGGTTTAAGGATATCTATCTTAGGCATTGAGTTTGGGTGCGATGCATATGTGCTCGGGTTTATGGGCTACGGTTTGATTCTAGGGATGGATTGGCTAACCTTGTATGGTGCCATTCTGGATTGTGCGAGAAGGGTCGTTAGGCTTCTGACCTGCCATGGGAGGATCCTTGAGATTTCTTGTGACGCGCAAGGATCTGTTATGATTAGTTTCCTAGCGTCTCTTGATGTATCTATCGATGATCTGCAATCTGTTCCAGTCATCCGAGATTATTCTGATGTATTTGATAAGGTTCGGGGTTTAACCAAGGCGCGAGATAGATTTTCGCATATATTTGGTAGATAGTGCAAAGCCAGTTGCATTGCCCGTGTGCCATATGGCTCCAAGGGAAAGGAGGGAGCTGAGTAAGCATGTAACGGAGCTAATTGAGAAAGGATTTATCAGGCGAAGCATATCTGAATGGGAAGCTCCAGTAGTATTCGCAACTAATGCGGATGGTTCGCTTCGTTCGTGTGTAGATTATAGAGAGTTGAAAAAACTTACAAAGAAGAATAGGCACCCACTTCCGTGGATATATGACTTGTTCGAGCAATTTGTTGGTGCCTCGGTATTTTATCAGTTAGACCTGGCCACGGGGTTTCATCAGTTGAGGGTGGCTGAGGACAGTATAGATAAGACCGCTTTTAGGACTCTGCCTATATTATTGATCAGATGAGTAGAGTGTTTCAGGAGTTTCTAAATAAATTTGTCGTGGTCTTTGTTGGTGATATATTGATCTTCTCAAAGAGTGACAAAGAGCATGCCCAATATTTGAAGCAAGTTTTGTAAACTCTCTGTGCACATCAGCTTAAGGCAAAATTCTCCAAATGCTACTTTTGGAGAAAGGAGGTGAGATTCCTAGGGCATGTGGTTTCTAAAGAAGGGAAAGCAGTAGATCCCGCAAAGGTGGTTGCAGTTCAAGACTTGCAGATTCCAAAGAATGCAACAGAGGGGAGAAGCTTTTTGGGGTTAGCAGGCTATTATAGGAAGTTCATTAAGGACTTCGCAAAAATATCAGCCCCACTCACCAGGCTGGGAAGAAGAATTTGCCATTTTCATGGGATATAGATTGTGATGTTGCTTTCCAACGACTGAAGAGGGCTCTAACAACAGCCTCAGTCTTGACCTTACTCGATGGTAATAAGGTGTTTACAGTTTACACCGATGCATGTGGTACGGGGCTTGGTGCGGTTTTGATGCAAGAAGGAAGGGTAGTATGTTATGGATGAAGACAGCTAAGAGTCCATGAGAAGAACTACCCAACCCATGATTTAGAGCTAGCTGCCATAGTTTTCGCGCTTAAGATGTGGCGTCATTATTTGCTTGGAGGGAGGTTCGAGTTGTACACCGATCATAAATCTCTCAAGTATTTGTTCTCGCAGAAGGATCTTAATTTAAGGCAACAAAGGTGGATGGAGTTCCTAGCTTCTTATGATTTTGAGATTGCTTATACCCCTGGCAAGGGTAATGTGGTGGCAGATGCACAGAGTAGGTAGAGGATGGCCTTAAGTCCTCTGTTTGTGGAAAGGAAAAGCTTGGAGTTCATATCGACCGTTGATTTTAGAACCTTCACCGAGCTTTTGCCTGGTTTGTTTGCACCGTTATAGATACGACCTACTCTTATGGATCAGATAGGTGCTTCGCAACGAGATGATCCACAGATTTCAGACATCTCGGATAGGCTCAATAAAGGGGAGACTTCTAGTCACCTCAATAGATATTCCATTGACGATAAAGGGTGGTTGCGACGAGATGGAAGGCTTTATGTTCCTCAAACTAGAAGTTTGCTAAAGGCAGTATTAAAGGAAGCCCATCATTTAAGATGACTATTCATCCAGGCGGCGATAAGATGTATAGGGACATGAAGAGATTTCCTTTTAGGCTGGAATGAAGAAGGATGTGGCAGATTTTGTTTCTCAATGTTTAGTTTGTCAGCAAGTCAAAGCTAAGCAAAAGAAGCCCAGTGGTTTACTTCATCCTTTGGAGGTTCCACAGTGGAAGTGGGTGAGCATCTCTATGGATTTCATAGATAGTGTGCCTAGATCAAAGAAAGGCAACACCAGTATTTGGGTGGTAGTAGATAGACTTACTAAGAGCGCCCATTTTATTCCAGTTAAGAGTAAGAGGACGACAACATCGTTGGCAGCAGTATGTGTTCGAGAGATAGTCCGCCTTCATGGAGTACCTTCCAGCAACATAAGCGATTGTGACCCCATCTTCACTAGTGAGTTTTGGAGGAGTTTGCAAGAAGCATTAGGTACACAGTTGCGTTTGATCACCGCTTATCATCCTCAGACAAATGGGCAGACGAAGAGGGTGAACAAAGTTCTAGAAGATCTTTTGAGACTGTGTATCCTAGACTTCGGAGGGACTTGGGAAGAGTATCTTCTTTTAGTAGATTTTGCCTATAACAACATTTATCAAGCTAGCATTCACATGGAACCCTTCGAACCGTTGTACGGACGACCCTGTAGGTCACCAAATTGTTGGTGGGAATCTACAGAAAGGCTATTGCTTGGACCAAATATGGTTAGAGAAACGTACAAAAAGATTGATCTAATTAGACGACGAATGAAGACCGCTTAAGATAGGCCGAAATCCTACGCAGATAAGAGAAGGACTGACATTGAATTTGAAATAGGAGATATGGTTTTCATTAGAGTGTCACCTCTAAGGAATGTCGTTCGCTTTGGATCTGTAGGAAAGTTGGCACCAATATTCGTAAGGCTGTTTCCCTTAATAGAAAGGATTGGCCAAATGGCCTAAAAAGTAAAGCTGCCAGAGAGGCTATCCAGTGTTCATGATGTTTTCCACGTTTCTCACTTGCGGAAGTGTTTGCATGATACCGTAGAAGTAGTTGAGCCGAATGAATTGGAAGAAGTAGAGGTGGAACGGGATGCGACAGTCAGACGAGTTCCTTCCCGTATTGTTGGATCAGAAGTTAAAAAGCTACGCAATAAAGAAATCAAGTTGGTGAAGGTTCGGTGGGTAGATAACCCAGAGATGCAACTTGGGAGACCGAAGACAATTCGTGCTTCGTACCCTTTCCTTTTCGAGGGTATGATCTTAACTTCCTTTTCCAAAGCTTTTATTTATGCTTGTTTCTATCATTTAAGTATATCCTATCGATTCAATCTTTGACCTTTAGGTAGGAATCCCATGGATATAAACATGTGTTTGAGATAGGTTATGTTAGATGGATGCAAGCGAATGTAAGTGTTTGCTAGTGGTTGCCAGTGGATGCGTACACACACACATTAGGCACTAGATCGACTCAATCACTCTCATACTGCATATGATGTGTGTACATTTTATTTCCTTTTAATGGATGAAATTGAATGTATTATCATATGGATGTTGCATTTGGATGGATGTTTGTGCACACATACATGACTTACATGTTATAATAGGATTGTTGCATACACGTTGGATTCATGGCACTAACATACATTGCATTAAGGAGGTCAAACTGAATAAGTAGACCGCCTGATCTTCACATTAGTTTTGGGACATATACACACACCTTTGCATATGTTCATATAAGCATTATAAATCTTTAAGGACAATGGATTCCAGTGATTGATGGATGAGTAGATTTGGTGATGGATGGTAGGATATGCATTCTTCTTAACTTGAAGATTTTGGGGACGAAATACTTTGAGGTGGGGAGAATGTAACACCCTATAATTTTAACAACACTAAAAGAGGATAAATTAAATTATAATTAATTTAATACTTAGAATTAAGGGAAACGGACTGCGCCATTGCGTCCGTCTCGAAATTCTAGTCAAGAAAGGCATTTGGTTTGCGTAAAACGGACAACGTATGAAGAAGTTACGAGGGTTTGAAGTTTGTGTATACGCAAGATAATTATACACACACACACACACACACACACACATATATATATATATATACATATATATATATATAATAGGGTCCAAGAATTCAAAATCAGGTCCAGAAAGTTCAAAATCATTCAAACTCCAGAATTCGGGGCGAGCGGAAAAATTCCTGCCTAGGGGAGTCGACCCCTTAAGGGGGGTGTCGACCGCTAGGTCGACCCCCCAAGGGGGGTGTCGACACCAGGGTTGACCCCCTAAGGGGTGGGTCGATCCTCCTAGGGATGACGTGGCTGACTCGGTTCTGGGGCTGATAGCTATAAATACAGGCTCATTTCTCTTGTTTTCTTCACTAAAAATCAGTGGAGGCCTAAGTGATGCTGGTACCTGGACTGAATCAAATCTCTTTCTTCTTCTGCAATCAAATTTAGATATTCAAGCTTAGATCTAAGATTCATCAACTATTTTCTTCTCCTTCTATTAATCTAGATCCAAACACTGTGAGTTACAATTGCCTTTAGATTTAAATAAATAAAAGTAAACATGATATGATTGTAAATTTGGATCTATGCATGTGACTGAATCATATCGGATCTATTGTAATTTGTGAATCTATGATATTGTAATTTGGATCTATGCATGTGACTGAATCATATCAGATCTATTGTAATTTGCGAATCTATGACATTTTGAATTGACTATGACTTGGATCTCAACCCTTATCATGTCAGATCTACTTTTAGTTACAGATCTAATTTGTTATTTGGATCATCTTATGATTATCATGTTGTGGACAATTTAGATTTGTCATTATTTGGAAATCTAAATCCTTATTTTGATCTAATTATGCCTATTATGACATTCTAACTATGTTAGAACCTCTTTTATTATCATAAGTCATCGATTTGTTCTTATATGTCCATCCTATCATTATGCCATCATATGCTTATGTTAGTTTGTTAGAATAAACATCTTTGTCATCTTCCCTTCACCCCTTCCCATTTTATTTTATATAGCCAAGCTAATTTCGAGCCTAGGCATGCTGCTAAATTATGCGATTATGTTAGTTTGGGAATAAGGGGGAAAAACATTGAAATTGGGCATATCTTGTGAATTGGGAATTTGAGCATAGTTGGTAAAAAGGTGAAAATTGGCACAATTTGAATAATTTATATGTATATGAATTTGGACATATAATTTACTATGAACATAATTGGGGAAAAAGGGGCATGAAACCTATAACCTATAACGACATAGGAAAAATTGGCTAATAATGAAATGCCTAAGATTACAGTAATTAGAAAATGTAATTGCGCCTAGACACGAGGTTAAATTACACTTGTGGTGGAAGCTCGTCTGGACCCGCCCGACATATCCGATGACCAAATTAGTGAATCTAATGTGGGACTTCTAGGTGCACGAATACAAGACGTGCTAAGACATAAGGTTAAGCCCAATTTGTGGAATAACTCTTCCCGGACCCACCCAACATATCCAACATCCACAAATGGTAGGCTTAGTGTAGGAGGTCTAGCATACCATAACCATTAATGAAATATGGTAATAAACCTTGAATGCTTAACCTAGTTGAATCCATAGGGATTGTATGAATATATACTTAAGTTGGGGTTAATTAAAACTTGGTTGAACAATGGGTGGGTTAAGTAAATCTGAGGAGGTGGGTAATATTTACACATAGGCCCACAAACTTAACCTGATAGGGTTATGTAATTAAAGGCACCTATTGGTATACATAACCTATGGAAATATTAGAGTTATGTAATTAAAGACACCTTTTTATAGGGTAAGCATAACTTGTAGAAATGATAGGATTGTCTAATTAAAGACACCTAGTGGTATACATAACCAATGGAAATCCTAGTGGGGATACAAGACAAGGGGGAAAGCTTGTATCAAATTGTGTGGGACCCATTTCAGTCAGTAACCCTTGATAGGTATCAAACGAGTACTCCGAACTAGATCGGAGTTGGGGCACGCTTACTGGGATGAATGTAAGAGATCCAAATGAGGAAGATGGTGTGGGCGACACAAACCGACTGGGGACATGTGTGTGCATGGGCCGGGCAGAGGGGGCTAAGACGACCGTGACACCTGTAGGTATAGCTGTGCATATCAGCGAAGGGTTGCCACTATAGGACGTGATACATCCTATGGTGGTGCCGGCATAGAGTATCTACGCGAAGTAGGGGGCCGATCGATTAGGGTAATGGTTAGGATACATTGGGATGTATGCCTAAGTCTACCATTTTATATTTGTTAGGATCATCTCATTCTGGTTATACTAGTATTAGTGTAGAGTAATATTTAGAGAAGTATACACTCTATCATGTTTACCTTGTCAAAACTGCCTCGTATGTTGTTTTCTCTCTCTTATCCACTTTATATGCCTGTCATGCTACTTTTACTTATTTACTTGTTAAAAGTAACTGGACTCGCCAGACTTTATGTCTGATCCTTTTCTTTCTTCTGTTCCGCCCAGGTTCTAAGGGAAGGAATACTCAGGCTTGACCGTGATTCTGCTTTCATTTTGCTGGAGCTTCTTAGATGTATGGATCAAGCTCTTATCCTTGGTAATATGTCTATATTTTATTTGGGGAATTTTGCTTCTTTTATGTACTATGATGTTTTAAAGTACAAGACAATAGTTTCAATGATGTAATGATTTTTATGTATTTCAGACATGTGATGTTTTCAGACCACGTTGCTTTATGTTAAATGAAGTTTTTAATTCCGCTGTCATTTTTATATCTGTCTTGAAATATTTCTGTTCCTGTTTACCTATAATGCTTCACGAAACTTAATGCATTCCCTTTGTGAGTGAAATTCGCAGAAGGGTATCACAGAGTATATAATGGTAAGTAATCAGAATACTTTACTTAGGGGGACTATTTTATATAGATTTTATAGTTATACGTTTTAGGGGAGTAGTTTTAGAATTTATTTTTGATAATACCAAAAAGGGAGAAATTATAAAATATAGGCATAGTTTATAGGACTTGTATAGACATGGGGAGTAATAGAAGGATCATCATCAATAGGTATATACGTGTATGATATTTTATAAACTAAGGTTGTTATTATCAAAAAGGGGGAGATTGTTGGAGAATGGAGTTTTGATGACAACAAAATTATTTCAATAGTAATTGACTATAAAATATATACTAACACCTTTGTCTAGAATATATATAAATATGCAGGATTTTATACAAGAATTATTACTGAAGACTGTACAGTTTAAAGATATTAAAGATTCAGAATTCGGAGATAAATCAAGACTCATGAGCATTCAAGATTTCAAGAGTTCAAGAGTTCGAGATAAATATAGTAGTGGAGTCTGGATTATGTAAGAATCTGAATAGCACTCTAGGTTCAAATTCAAATTTAAATTCAAATTATGTTTATCAAATTCCATTTCAAATTCTATCTTTGATCTCTGCCTTCTCTATTTTCTTTACTTTTGATTTCAAACTCAAATTCTATATATTTATACTTTATATTTATATATTGTTTTAACTCTATAATTTTAAAAATATGTTTATATAGTTTATATTTATGTTTTCATACGATTTCCTACTTTATGATATTCATTTATAACACTGTGTTTTAATTCAAGAATTTCCAGAATTATATATATATATATATATATATATATATATATCAAAACACTTGAAAAATGTTCAAAATTTAGTTTTACACATGTATATGTCGACATACATTTATGCCCACATCGACATATAACTGCCATTTTTTCAAAATTGAAAGGAAGTGTCTTTTCACTATTTGTGACCGTTCATAAACATTGCAACCGTTGAAATCCTAAAAATAGGGGTTGATTTTGATTTTTTTTTCATTCTTCTTCTCCATATTCATTCCCTTTCTTTACACCACTATATCTTCTCATTTTAATGATTTATACACTTATACTCTGCCGGATTCAATTCTATTTTCGTTAAACTTCTTCCCTTCTCACTCTCTACTCAGTACTCTCTTACTCAGGTGCTATTGAAGAGTTATAGGATTGTTTGGGTTGTATAAGTAATTGGTGGTATCTCTTGTAGCCGTTAAACCAACGACGGGTAGTCGGTGGCATCCCTTGTAGCCATGAAATCAAGGAGGGGTAATCGGTGGTATCCCTTGTAGTCGTTAAATCAAGGACGGGTAATCGGTGGTATCCCTTGTAGCCGTGAAATCAAGGAGAATATACTTGATTAAGTGCGTGTGAAATCGGTGGTATCCCTTGTAGCCGTGAAATCCAGGAGGGTTGTAATTGGATATTGATATAGTAATAAAACTCTGCGCAATCCACCATTGCTTGGGACTGGACATAGGAGCAATTCTTAAGCAGTATAAAATCCGGTATGTTCTTTCATTTTCTGCACTTTATTTTTGTTTATCTTTGTGTTTGTGTTTGAATCTGTGTCTGTGATTATTTATGTGGTGTTTGATTCATATTGTAGTTTACATAAGTTTTATATTTTGTTTAAATTCGTAAAAACAATATTAACCCACCTCTAGTGTTTGTTTTGCCTTAACGATGCATTTCCCAATCCCTAACAGTATTATATTTAGTACAACCTGCCAAATAGCAGGCAAAAAAGGAGTTTACTAACTGAGATAATAATCACATGGATATATAGCAACATGTGAACCAAATATGCAGGGTGAAACATAGCAAAGAAAAATCCAAGTGACAAGTATTTCAATACATAACAGCAAAAACAAAACCCAAACTAGCTATTTGATTTTAGTTCTTATAAAAATTAGAATACTTGAAATAAGCTAGTTGTTAAAGGAATCTTATCTTTGGCATCAGTGATAGATGGGCTAGACAAGGATGCATTGAGGCGAAAAGTAGAAGAATGGTTCGGCATTTTTCTTTTTATTGCTATGGGCTTGTTCAAAAAAAAAAAAAATCTGAAGGTAGAAGGAGAGTAGCAGCATATTTGTAAACGAATTGAAACGTCTTGTAAGGTTGAGATCCGATTTTAGGGGTTTGATTTTTTCATAGTTTTGAAACCGACTAAGGGGAGGAACAAACTTTAAGAAAGGAAAGGAGAAAAATCGTGGAGAGTGGCAGAGCCTGTTTCGTTATATATACAAGATTAATACATGACGTTTCAGATTTTTAAAGGGTAAAGAGAGAGACAACGATGGTTTTATTTAAATTCAGAACATGGTGCGTCTCCCGTTTTCACACATTCCAAAATAGCCTAAGAACGGGTAGTGGGGGATGAAACGGTATAGCAGATGAAAGGACGTATTCTAGATCTTTTTTTAATATAGAAGCTTGGACATGAAACTAAGTGGTGGCTTCACGCTGTATTGCATTGTTTGGATATTTCTTTTCAATTGTCATCTAAAATGCATGCACCGTTTGCATGCTTCTTAAATTCAACTTTTCTACTTATTTATTTATTCATGTTTGGAAGAAAGAAGGGATGGACATATTAATTCCTAGTTTTGTTTGAGTGTGCATGAATGTGTCAACAAAATTGAATTAAAGGAGAACCATGCAGAATGTTAACAAGAGTTGGCACAATTACATGCTATGCATGCATTATAAGGTGAATTGTGTTCTTTTCTAAATGTGTACGTTATAAAATTTGAACGAATGTAAGATTCTTTTTTTATGCCGTTTGAGAATAGCTACATTAAGTAATAAACTTATGAGACCTTTCACATTTTGACTGTTCGAGTGCCATGTAAAGGTTGTAGATCAAGTTTGCACACTCAAAATGGCTAGATAAATATGACGATCTCAAATAGGGACACGTCGAACTCAAATGGCTCCATTTCCAAAATTAACTACACAAGTTATTTCACAATTATGTGGGGGCACCGAGTACCGAAACTGACAAATAAATATACTACGGTGATCAGCACGATGAGACGGACGCCACGGTACACAATTTGCAATGCCATGACACTCTGATCAGAAACGCCTTACAGACCCATTTTAACGTAAAACACGCACGTGAGAATAATTAAACTGAAGTCAAAACATCTGATTTTCGTGAAATAAAAAATAACGTTATTCTTAGAATGCAATCCTTGGTTAAATTAACATAAACGAAACAAACTAACGTATTATTTAACGAAATTCATTCCTCTGCTATGCCTGGTTAAGCACATCTCAAATAAATAGTGAAACACCCCATGTCCGTTAATGTCACTCACTAAGCGAATGCATTAAGTTCTGTGAAGCATTGTAGGTAAACAGACACGGAATAATTACAAGACAGATATAAATAAAGATAGCAGCGGAAGTTTCAAAATTTTTATTTCAGACATAAATCATAATCCCGTGGTTTATAATACCATAATTCATAAAACAATTACAACAAAATACTTCTGTCTTGCATAATCAGAGTACATAGGAATTAAAAGAAAACATTATTCCCCAATAAAAGAGAAAGCCATAGCAGAGACAAAGACTCGAGCCATACTTCAATAGTAGCTCCTAATAAGATGATATCCAAATCCTCGCTAAGCCTAGGTGTTTCCTCCCTGATAACCTTGGGGGGGGGGGGGGGACGGAAGAGAGAAGGAAAAACAAAAAGGGTTCAGACATAAAGTCTGGTGAGTCTAGAGACTCTTAGACAGTAAATAAATAAAGGTGAACATGACAAGCATAAAGTGGATAAGGGAGATCGCTATACAAACGGCAGGTGTGACAAGGCAGATAAGGTGATGTATATACATGCTTCGCTAATGACTACTCCACACTATTACTAGTATAACTGAAATGGAATGATCCCTTCCACTATAAGCTGGTAGGCTTAGGTCATACGTCCAAGTATACCCTAACCACTACCCTCATCGATCGGCTCCCTACTCTGTAGATATCTTATGCTGGCCCAACAGTAGGGGGTATCACTTCCCTATAGTGGCAACCCAAGATGTGCACAGGGATACCTACTGGTGTAACGGTCGTCTTGTATCCCTCTTCCTGGCCCATGCACGCACGTGTCCTCGGCCGGTTTGCGCCGTCTGCACCACCCGTCATGTTTTGGATCTCTTATAATCAATCAGTAAGCGTGCCCCTTCTCCGCCTAATACGGAGTTCTCTACTTTGATACCAACTATGGGTTACTGACTGAAATGGGTCCCACACAATATGATACAAGCTCTCCCCTTTGTCTTGTATCCCCACTAGGTATTCCACTGACTATGTATACCCTAAAAGGGTGATCTTTAATTACATAGCCCTATACTAGTTATGTATACCCTAAAGGGTGATCTTTAATCACATAACTCCTACACAATATGATACAAGCTCTCCCCTTTGTCTTGTATCTCCACTAGGTTTTCCATTGACTATGTATACCCTAAAAGGGTGATCTTTAATTACATAGCCTTTATTATTTTATTTACCCGTTATGTATACCACTTAGGTGTCTTTAATTACATAACATGTACTGGGTTAAGTATGTGGGCCTATATATATACACATATATATACATATATATATATATATATATATATATATATATATTACCCATCCCCTCTAACTTACTACTGGGTTAAGTATGTTCGCATGCGTTTCTTCGCATTTCATGTATTGCATGTAATTTCTTTTATTTTTTTTCTTCATTTCACTGGATTAACTTATTACATGCCATTTTATTGTCATTATTTAATTTTTCTCTCAAATATATCTATGCATACAATATATATACATATTTCCACATTTTTAATTTCATTAAAAATGCGGGGTATTACATTCTCCCCACCTTAAAGGATTTTGTCCCTGAAATCTTCAAGTTAAGAAGAATGTATCCTACCATCCATCATCTGTCTGCTCATCCATCTTCCACAAGCATTCATTGTCCTTAAAAGATTTCTAATGCCATATGAACATATGCAAAAGTGTGTGTACATGTCCCCTATCTAATGCAAAAGATCAGGCGGTCAGCAGTTGACCTCCTTAATGTAAATTATGTTAGTGCCACGAGTCCAACATGTATGCTATTATTCATAATGCACTTTATAACTTCTATATGAGTGCACAATCATTCATTCATATGCAACATCCATGTGATGAGTCAACCATTTTGCATCCATCAAAATTGAAAATTCACACACATCCATATGTAGTATGAGAGTGTTTTTGAGCCGATCTAATGCCTAGTGTGTGTATATGCATCCACGAGAAACCACTAGCAAACACTTGCATCCACTTGCATTCATCAAACATAACATGTCTCAAAGACATGTTTACAATCATGGGATTTCCAACCTAAAGGTCGAAGATTCGATTGATAGGATATACTCAGATGATAGAAGCAAATGCGGATAAAAGCTTTTGGAAGAGAAGTTAAGAACATTCCCTTAAAAAGGAAAGGGTACAAAGCGTAAAAATCTTGTCTTCGGTCTCCCAAGTTGCATCTTCTTGATTGTCTCCCCACTGGGCCTTCACCAACTTTACTTCTCATTTGCGTAGCTTCTTAACCTCCGATCCAAGTATGCAAGTCGGAACTCATCCAATCATTGCTTCCTTCTTTATTTTCACTTCCTTTCACAAGTTTGGCCCCACTACCTCGAACTCTATACATTTTATCGCAACTTGGATGAATAGTCATCTTGGAATGATGGGCTTCCTTAAGGACTGTCTTCAATAGGTTTCCCATCCTGATATGATTCACCTATCAAACCTCTTCTCAAGTAGCCCCACAACTTGCTTATCAAGTTCCCTATTTTCTTTTAGGAGTCGCATGTCGTATAGGCATTGCAACTGGCTTTGCATTATCCACCAAGTATATTTGAAAACCAATCTCGTGCCTTGGGGTAAACTCCGAACCTCATCAGAAACATAAAAATAACCTCGGACAACTAGAACAGATTGCAAATCATCGATGGATGCATAAAGAGACTCTAGGAAACTAAGTACAACCGACCCTTGTAGGTTACAAGAAATTTCGAGGGTCCCCCCATGACAAGTCAGAAGCTTAACGTCCCTCCTCTCATCGCCCAAAATGACACCATATATGGTAAGCCAACCCATCCCTAGAATCAACCCCAAGCCCATGAAACAAGATGCGCATCACACTCAAACTCGACGCCTAACACAGATATTCTCAAACCCCGAAAAATCACGGATAAATGAGCCGAACCGCCAATGGGGTTTGAGACAACAACGGGATCCACTACCATACTAGTAATTAAGTGCAAAGATTCAACTACAGAACCAGATTTGAACGAACGCGAATGCACCCTAATCGAAAAGAGTTCTAACCGGTTGATTGGAAAGAGAAATCAAAACCTTCCATGGAAGCTTTCCTACCTCTATCCGATGCACTAGCCACGAGAGCATTCGCTTGCCCTCCAAGCCACGAGAGTACGGTTGCCCTCCGGAGGTTGCTGTCCTTTGACATTGCCCTTGCTTCCTTGGGCACTCCCCCAGAATAGTGTCCAACCTCTCCACAAACAAAGCAAGCATTCTTCCTTTTCCTGCAGTCCTTAGCCAAGTGACCCTCTCGCCCATAACTTTGGCACTTCCCCTTATCCTTAGCCTTGTCATTTTTTTCGCCCCTCTTCTGTTGTTATTGCTGTCCTTTCTTAGGCCATAACTTTTTCTCATCCTTGGGTTGTGCTCCTTAGCCCTAGCTTCCTTATACACCTTTTTACCCACGTTTGTGTAACAAGCGAACAAGTCTTTCGAAAGTTGCCTCCATCGCATGGATATCCTTATGAAGCTCGAGAAAATTAACCGCATGTGAAACCATTGCAGCTATAGATGGAGGTTAGGCACTTCATTGCCCTTCGACATGTGCTAAACATGCCTACGACATCATGCCGGGATGGGACACCTTTCGAGAAGAATCGGTTCCCCAGACAAAAAGGGAAAAAGGAATCAAGCGAAGAATCGAGAGATATTACATATGGCTTTGGGGAATATGTTTTTCAAAACAGACTTTTTTTTTGAAAATGCTTTCTTTTAAAACCTTTTTGAAAATATTTTTCAAAAATCTTTTTATCTAATTTGGTAACCTTCCGCTCTGATACCAAGTGAAATAACCCACGTCTGTTAATGTCACTCACTAAGGGAATGCATTAAGTTTTGTGAAGCATTGTAGGTAAATAAACACATAATAATTACAAGACAGATATAAATAAAGATAGCAGCGGAAGTTTCAAAAAAATTATTTTAGACATAAATCATAATCCCGTGGTTTATAATACTATAATTCATAATACCATTACAACAAAATACTTCTATCTTGCATAATCAGAGTACATAGGAATTCAAAGAGAACATTGTTCCTCAATAAAAGAGTAAGCCATAGCAGAGACAAAGACTCGAGCCATACTTCAATAGTAGCTCCTAGCAAGTGGATATCCAAATCTTGGCTAAGCCTGGGTGTTTCCTCCCTAAGAACCTGGAGTAGGGAACGGAAGAGAGAAGGGAAAACAGAAAGGGGTCAGACATAAAGTCTGGCGAGTCTAGTGACTTTTAGCCAGTAAATAAATAAAGGTGAACATGACAGGCATAAAGTGGATAAGAGAGATCACTATACAAATAGAAGGTGTGACAAGGCAGATAAGGTGAGGTATATACATGCTTCATTAATGACTTCTCCGCACTATTACTAGTATAACTGAAATGAAATGATCCCTTCCACTATAAGCTGGTAGGATTAGGTCATACGTCCAAGTAAACCCTAACCACTACCCTAATCGATCGGCTCCCTACTCTGTAGATATCCTGTGTTGGCCCACAGTAGGGGGTATCACTTCCCCAAAGTGCAACCCAAGACGTGCACAGGGAAACCTACTGGTGTCACGGTTGTCTTGTCCCCCTCTGCCCGGCCCATGCATATGTCCCCGGTCGGTTTGCACCGTCTACACCACCCGTCACGTTTTGGATCTCTTATAATCAATCAATAAGCAGGCCTCTTCTCTGCCTAGTACAGAGTTCTCTACTCTGATAACAACTACGGGTTACTGACTGAAATGGGTCTCACACAATATGATACAAGCTCTCCCCTTTGTCTTGTATCCCCACTAGGTTTTCCACTGACTTTGTATACCCTAAAAGGGTGATCTTTAATTACATATCCCTATACTAGTTATGTATATCCTAAAGGGTGGTTTTTAATTACATAACTCCCACACAATATGATACAAGCTCTCCCCTTTGTCTTGTATCCCCACTAGGATTTCCACTGACTATGTATACCCTAAAAGGGTGATCTTTAATTACATAGCCTTTATTATTTTATCTACTCATTATGTATACCACTTAAGTGTCTTTAATTACATAACATGTATCATCCCATCTAACTTACTTAACCCCTCCTCACTACCCATCCAATTTTATTTAACCCTAACTTAAGTTCATATTAAATTAGGTTAAGTAATCCATTTTTTTCCATGTACAATTATGGTTATAATGGGCTAGACCTCCCACATTAGGCCTACAACGTGTGGATGCTGGATATGCCGGTCGGGTCCGGGCAGTCGTATTCCATAGTTGGACCTAACCTCGTGTCTTAGCCTGATTCGTATTTGCGTACTTAGACCTCCCACATTAGGTTCAACCTTAGTGGCTGCTGGATATGCCAGTCAGGTCCGGGCAGACTTCCGCTACTAATGTAACCTAACTCGTGTCATAAGTACAATTAAAATTCTTAATTTTAATTACTAACATTCCATTTCTAATTAATTTACCAATTAATTAATCCTTTCATAGGTGTCAATACCTATTTTGCAACAATAATTTGAATTACATATCCATAAATGGTCATATTCAAACTATGCCATTTTTACCCAACTTTTCCTGTGTCATTATAGGTAATTAATTCTACGTTTCCCTATTTGAATTATATGCTCATTTCATATAAATATTATATAAACTATGCCAATTAAAAATTCCCTTTATCCCCGTTCCTAACTAACGTATTCACACGTATTTTGGCGGCATCGAAGCTATAAAGTAGCCTCGTCATAACAATAAAAGGGAACATGATAAGGGTGTCAGATCAACATGTTTTGGCACAAATATTAACATAACTGGCATAGTAACTAAGTGAATGGACATGTGATAATTATCATAATAAAGTGGACATCAAATTAATAACTTGTGTTTAGGCATGCATAATGAGATCTAGATTCAATATTAGGTGTCCAATAACCTAAATCTAGCATAGACAGGGTGGCATAATAACATGTTTAGATTCACATGTCAAGTTTACCACATATACCAAGGTGTCATAATATAGCAAGTGAAAGGTGATTAACACCAAAATTTATATCCAAGTAATGTCAAATTAATGGACGTACAATCTTCCTAACATGGTAACAAATCAATGTTTATATAAACATCATATCGAATCACCATAATCAGATCTAGAAAGTTAGATCTATATTAACAAGTTCACATGTACCACAATATAATTATAATTCAAGATTCACATAGGAAACATAGTAGAATGTCCATATATTAGATGTAGGGGAAATGACATAGTATGCTTGCATAAGTTCATGATTTGCAGCATATACCCAATTCATAGTCTTCCACAATTCACATTTATCTATTTAAACCTAAAAGTGACTAGCACTCATAGAAAAAGAACGGATCTTGAATTCTGAGATCTGATTTCTGTATTTGTTAAGCTTAACCCTTGATGTAGACTTTGATTTTTATCTTCTAGCTTGAATTTGATTTGTTATGGTGGAGGCTAGGTTAGTTTAGGATGCAGCCGCATATAGGCTCATGAGTGAATTTATCTTAGATTAGGGTTTAGGTTAGATGTGATTATATAGATGTATAGGATTAGTTAGAGCCTTTAGATTAACTTGGAGATCATCTAAACCCTTCAAACCAAAAAGACACTTCATCAGACCAAGCAGAGGATGCCACATATGCCCTAATCCATCAAAAATCGTCATTAACCAACAAAAATGCGCCATGTGTGCAACATGATGCGCAACAGCAGGGGTGTTGACACCCACATGTCATTTATGTGTATGTGTATATATATATATATATATATATATATATTCCTTTTTAATTATCTTTCCAATTAACCATTTTCTCACTAAGCCGCTTTTTGAACTGCGTTCATACTAAGCCACTTTTTAGCCATTCGCCTAAAACAAAAATATGGCAGTGGTGAGGATTGAACTCAGAACCTCTTATATACAAGTCATATGTTCTAACCAAATGAGCTACTAAGTCCTTTGTTTACAAACCATAGAACAATGATAAACATTATTCTTTTTCTCATTCCTCTTTTTCATGTTTTGCTGCAATATTTAATTTTAAGATATCTTCTTCATTTCAAATTAGTTTTTTACAAACTATAGGTCTAAATTGACTAGAAAATCGCAACGAACACAATAACGCTAATTTCATGACCAAATTCTGAAGGCTCTTCAAACTCTCCTTTTTATTTCTTTTTTTTAATGTTCGCATGCATTTCTTCGCATTTCATGTATTGCATGTAATTTCTTTTATTTATCTTTTTCTTCATTTCATTGCATTAACTTATTACATGCAATTTTATTGTTATTATTTAATTTTTCTCTCAAATATATCTTTGCATACAATATATATATATATTTCCACATTTTTAATTTCATTAAAAATGCGGGGTGTTACAAATAATTTCGGATTTTTATTTTTATTTACATTTTTATTATTATATGAGGTATATCGGTTGCCACTACAACAAATAATCGTCAAAAACCTATTCAAACAGAGTGACTAAACTTTGACGTTTTCAATATAAAATTGCTTAAATCACTTTTACATGAAAATAATAAATCGTAAAGATAAGTGTTTAATTATAAATCAATTTCATAATTTTTTTTCCAAATAAATACATTCTAACTTAAATTTATCGTTCAATTCTTATTATAACCCATTTTAAATCCAATAACTTAAATGATCGAAATATACGGGATGTTACACTATGTATGTGGAGCATGAGATGCAAGCGTTCTACTAGATGGTTATTTATTTGATTAGACATCCTTATAATATCACCGGATTTTGGTATCAAAAAAGTTTGGCTATTGTAAGGTAAAAACCATCCGTATTTACGTGTGGATCGTTCTTACGATTACCTTTTCTTTCAAAAGGTTTTTCAAGTTAAACAAAATTTTTGGATTTACTCGTACCAGTTTCATGACTAATCCAAAGTTTATTTTGTTTGTTTTACCCTTAACTTTTCGGTGCTCGAATTTATATGGGTAGTCAAGCGTTTCAAGCTTTTACAAATACCCTTGGAGGAGCTTGAAGTTGGAGGCTTCACCTTTAGTTATTAGAGTTATTTCTGCTATGAGTAGTGCATGTAAAAGCGGAATAAGAAAGAAGGGATGGACATATTAATTCCTAATTTTGTTTGAGTGTGCATGAATGTATTAGCCAAATTGAATTAAAGGAGAATCATGCAGAATGTGAACAAGGGTTGGCATAATTACATGCTATGCATGCATTATAATGTGAATTGTTTTCTTGTCTAAACATGTACGTTATGAAATTTGAATGAACAAATTTTTTTTTATGCCATGCGGAAATGGCTAAATTAAGTAATAAAGTTATGTGACCTTTCACATTTTAGACTGTTCAAGTGCCATATAAAGGTTGTAGATCAAGTTTGCATAGTCAAAACGGCTAAAGAAATATAACAAACTCAAATAGGGACACGTCGAACTTAAATGGCTTCGTTTCCAAAATGAACTACACAAGCTATTTTTCAATTCAGTGGCACATCAAGTACCGAAACTGACAAATAAATATACTACGGTGATCAGAGCGATGAGACGGATGAAATATTACATAGTATGCAGTGCCATTACACTCTGATCAAAAATGCGTTACAGACCCTTTTTAATGTAAAATCCGCACGTGAAAATGATTAAACTTTGGTCAAAACGTCTGATTTTCGCGAAACGGAAAATAACGTTATTCTTATAATTCAATCTAGTATTTTAAGTTCAAATTCGCTCAAGATCCGACAATGTTTTATTCGTAGCGATTTTATTAAATCTTTAGTTAAATTAACGTGAACGAAACAAACCAACTTATTGTTCTACGAAATTCATTCCTCAGCTATGTTTAGTTAAGTTCACCTCAAATAATTAATTCCAGATTTTTATTTTTATTTTACATTTTTATTATCATTTAAGGTATATCAGTAATTGCTACCGCAAATAATCATCAAAGACCGATTCAAATGGAGCGTCCAAACATTGATGTTTTCAATATAAAATTGTTTAGATAACTTTTACATGAAAATAATAAATCTTAAAGATAAACGTTTCATTAGAAATCAATTTCATAATTTATTTTCCTAATAAATACATTCTAAATTAAATTTATCATTTAATTCTTATTATAAACCATTTTAAATTCAGTAATTAAATTTAATTCAATAACTTAAATGATCAAAATATACGGGATGTTATATTTCCCCCTACTCAGAACTTTTCGTCCACGAAAAGGAATGAAATAAGGAACTAGTAATTTAACGAAATACCATTCATACGCATATCAACTTCAATTGTTTGTCCAAACACAAAATTTTGCCTCCAATTAGTATTGTTAAGCCGATCACTATAGTACGAGCTTCTGATTCGACTTGTTGATTAGAAACTTCTATTCTCCATGCATAGCAACAGACTATGATTGAAAATTTCAGATTCACATCAAAAACTCTTGTCAGTGACCGTTGTCGATAATCGAGCAAACAATTCTGTTTATAATCAAAATTGTGTATTCAAGCTAAATCAAAATGGTTATGCGAATAGAATGATTTATGTTCAACTACATATTCATTCCATTGGTTCTTTTCATTTCCGAAGACGAAAATTAGTATTTTGATTTATTTCAATGCTATGAACTTGCAAAACATTTAAAATATTTTTCTTAGTTCATTATGTCAAAGTAATATAATGTTAAATTTTCATGTTATTAATTTTGTATTTGACGTCTAAATAATTTTATAACTCAAAAGCTTAACAAGTTTATTTTCGTTCTTACAAAATTTAGCCATACGTTGATCAGATGCACAACCAAAAATCTTCAAGTAGTCAACAGACTTATTTTAACTCCCAATGAAAATACTTAAGAATTTTAAAAAAGTTAAAAGAAGCACCATCCAATAAACCAACAGATGAAATTATTCATGAATCGCAGACACACAATGGTTACGCCTAGGTCCCCTAGGAAGCATCCGTAACGTAGGAAATATCTTCCCTGCGAATTTCGTCATGAACAAATCAACGGAATGAATCAATAGAATAGAATAACCTGAGATCATCATGGAACGCAACCCCTAAGGTCGCTCTATCACCAGGTCGAGAGGAAAAAGTGTCGCGGCCATGGGTGGCTAGGCAACCACTGCCTTGCGCATTTCGCCATACCACCTCAAAAAATCGCATGGATCGTATTTTACATACAATAACACTGGTGATTACATCTCTGTCACCCATAAACCTTAGGCAATCAAGTCTCTACGAATTACGCCATGTGGACCGCAGATACACAATAGTTGCGCCTGGATCCCTCTGGAAACATCCGTACCCATAGGCCTTCGCAGCCCTATGGATTTCGGTATTGTAAAACGGCAATATATCGCAGCAGACACAATGGTTATGCCTGCTTTCCCCGGGAAACATCCGTCGTCGTAGGCTTTTGCGGCCCTACGAATTTTGCTATGTAGCCGAGTTCGAAGGAAAACTGATGAGTATTACGTCCAGACAACCACAATCAAAGAAACATCAACAAGAATTCCTACCAAGTAGGACCTTAATTTTCAATGGAAGGCACTTCCTTTATATTCGATTTAAAATCATATAATACTATATATAATATTCATTTCACTTCGCATATATCGTATTTATATAAAATTTAATTTACATAAGATGTCTTAAATCATGTTAAATGTCATTCTTATATGAATTCCACTATATAAGATTATCATTTCAAATCTATTACCTTTCAAGTCAATATTCTTTGAGTTAACTTCATTCTTATGTAAACCATGTATATAAGTTTCCATACTTATTATCAAAACATTTATAAATCAAAGGTCCTCAAAATTATCCATTTCAAGACAGTTCAGTTTGAAGTTCACATATGACTTCGAAAATAATTTACTTAAATTGGATATAATTTAGGCTCGGCTCTTTAGAAGTTCTAAATCGCTTGTTTATGATCTTTTCATATTAAGTCATATTTATATAAAATCAATATTTCTTCCAAATCGCTATACTATTCAAAATATTTCTGAAAACACAATTCACTTAAACCTTTCAAAACAAATCTCATATTTATATAAGTCATATAAGTCTCAAACATTTCATATCACAATATTCATAAGTCAATAATCCTCCAAATTTTCATTTCAATATCAAATTAAATAGATTTCAAACTGATTCGAGTACTCAATATCATTCAAAATTTTAAATTCATTTTTACAAATTGGTTCATTATCAAATATTCCCATCCAAATTGGGTTTCACATTTTGATTATCGATTTTCAATCGAATCTTTATATTTCATCATATTGGATCTTAATGGATTCAAATTGGATATGTATACTTCTATCAAAATAATTAAGTTACATACAAAATAGTTTTGAAAAAAAATAATAACTTGATATGAAATAGGTTTGAATAAATAGATAGGTTTTTGGAAAATAGGTTTGAATTATTAGATAAGTCTGAAAATGGGTTTGAAATAAATATATAGGTTTTGTAAAATAACTAGCTTAATAAAAATGAATTTGAATAAAATAGATAGGCTTGGTAAATAAATTAGATAGATTTGGAAAGTTAAATTTGAATAAACTAAATTGATTTTGAAAAGAAAGTTTACAATCAAAGATAATTAAAAGCAAATGGTTTAAATAAGACAGATAAAAATAATGCTAATTTGAATAAAATAATCGTATAATAAATAACACTAATTTCCAAAAATAACCAAATCGGAATTAATTATCCAATACTCAAAATTAAGTAACGTCGCTTTCATTTCGAAGTTAAACTCAATTTAACTTCAGACCCAATTCGGTTACATTTCAAATTTAACCGAAGGTTCAAATTAGATCAAATCTCGAGTTTCCCATTTAAATCTTCAATTTCAATTTGATTTGAAATTTAAACCTCAGTTTCGATTACATTTGAAACACCCCACCTCCGTTAGGGTCACTCTCAAAGGGAATGCCCTAATTTTGGTGGAGGTTTATAAGTATAAGTCACAGATATACAAGACAGATATAAGAACACATATTTTTGAACAGCGGAAAACAACAACTTTTATTTCATTAAAATATGTGTTACACAAACCATGCCATAATTGTCTTACAATATTTCCAAAATCATAACTGTCTTGATTACATTGTTTAAAGAAGCATAAAGAAAACATAAATAAACTGCAAAAGTCCCATAATTGCTGTCCAAAGCCATAGTCCAAAACGAAAAGATCCAAGCAATACATTCTTTCTCTTCAAGCTAGATATGAAGGCTGGTCAAGCTGCGGTATTCCCTCCCTGTGGACCTGGGTGGGGGGGGGGGAACGGAAGAAAAGAAGACGAAAGAAAAGTAGAGTCAGACATAAAGCCTGAGTAAGTCTAGGACTATTCAGTCTATGAATAAAGAACTGGGTATGATAAGTATAAACTAGAAATGGGAAAGCACCATAAACTTAGTTAAGTTGTCTAGGGTCGAATATACTATCGTACCCCATATTAATCTCTGTACCCATATAAACTAGTTCCCAACGGGCACCCCATAATCAGGGTGAAGTGATCCATTTTATGATGATCGGCTCCTACTCGCATAGTTACATGTGTCTTAAGGCCCCCGATGTTGTAGTTACCTATGCTGGTCCCACCATGGGGTGTATCAAGTCCCATGGTGGTGGCCCGACACAATCCTAGAATGCACAGGTATGCTACTGGTGCCCAGTGCCTTATTTTTCTGCGCCGGAGTGTGTGCACGCCCGCACCCCGTTAGAACCTACACTGCTGCACCACCGCCGTCGATTTGACCTCTTACAATCAGCCCAGTAATCGTGCCCCACCCTGCCTAGTTTCAGGGTATCATGATACCTTGTAGGGTTACTGCGAAAAGGGTCCCCCACTACTAGGTTTTCTATTTCTAGCCAACATGCTAAGTTGGTTAAGTGTTTTATAAACCTAACCCCCAATCAGTCTGTTTAGTTTAGCATGTTCCATTTTGATTAAGTATTAATATAATTTACTTAATCCTATCAATCCTGACTTAGCCTTAATTGTCTTATTAAAGCCTTGACCTCTCACATTAGACAGGTATTGTTGTGGCTTCCTGTTGCCGGTTGGGTCTGGGCAGTCTTACGCCACAACTCAGTCTAACCTCGGGTCCTTATTGGGCTCCGTGTTTAACCACCCACATTGGATAGGTATTGTTGTGACTACTGGACAGCCGGGCGGTTCCGGGCAGGTTTACATCATAACTCAATCCAACCTCGGGTTAAACACATCGTATTTTCTACATTTACATATTTTGTCTCTTTTCTTTTTATATGTAAATATTTGCGGCCCATTATTCAAATTCATCTTTATTGGTTAAATTTCATTTATGCCACTTAATTGTTCTTTCAAGGTTGTTGGCATGCGTTAAACATGCCAACACGTATGTTCTATATTTTAGCCCAAACGTCACTACCCCCGTATTATACGTTCGCTCCAACGTAAGGTGTGTTGGGTTTAATACTTAAACCCAATTTAGCCATATGAAAAGGTGAGGCTATAACATGGTGTTTATAAGGTGACATAAAAAAGGGAGTGTGAACGCATGAACTTGCAACATAACGATCTAATTAACATAAGATAGGCATATGTGAACTTGCAATTGTAACAACATATAATCATGGCATAACATGAATCATTTTATCCATATAATCATAGCATAAACAATACTTAAACATAAATCATTCTATTCATATGGTTAATGCATAGACAATACTTAAACATAAATTATTTTATTCATATGATTATGGCATAAGCAGTACTTAAACATGAATTAGTCATATGATAATGGCATAAACTTAAACATGAATCATAGGTTCAACTAACCATGTAAACTTGAAATTAAGAATCTAACTAAATTAGATATCATTATTATTGGCATAGGGTCTTGACTAGAAATATAAGCCTATATTTTTATTTAGGCATAATATAAACTAATCGTGTTCATAAAATCACTACATGTTAACAAAAAGGTACTTACTTTTGTCACTAATACAAAAGTATGGTTCAACTAGAATTATCCCAACCTAATTCTTATATGAATCATGGTTTTCATTCTATTCAAAGAATTATAGCATAAACATATCTAAACTTACATCATGGTTTTTATTTTATCTATGTAAACTTGCAAGAGGAATGTAATTCTAATGTAATTCTAATGTAACTTATGATAACAACATGAGCCTAAAAACATGTTTTTCAATTGGGCATAATAACGAACATAGTTTAGTCATGTTCATAAAATTAATACGAATTTACAAAGATGCGTGCTTTTGTCACTATCACAAAAATATGATTTTTTTATACTTGAACTATGATGCCAATTCCAACATAACTTCATATGAATCATAATACTCAAATGGATCAAATTACACTAAAGATGACCATAGAATTATACCTCATTATGGCATAACAGTAAAACATATACTTGCATGAATCTCAAATAAACTATTACACATATAGTTGTTACTTTCAACATGAATCATATACTTGCAATTATCAATGGGTGTTGTAAATAACTACCACAAACATGTAGTTTTCAATATGAATCATATGCTTGCATGAATCCCAATTAAAATTCCACAACATGTGGTTGTCAACATAAATCATATACTTGTATGAATCCAATCGTACACCATAGTATTGCCAAATCGTTTAGAATCAAAATAACATACAAATATAGATTATTATCGCCACAATTCCATTTCGCAAATCACGTACTTGCAAATATCCAATCGTATACCACAATATTCCCAAATCGTTTAGCATCAAAGCAACATACAAATATAGATTATTATCGCCACAATTCCATTTCTTTCTTTACACAAATCAACACAATTATTTAATTCATATCGGAATAACACTCTACTTACAACGTATGACGAATCTTCAATTCAGGAATCTGAATTCTGAATTTGGAGATGCTATCCTTTGTTGTAGGCGTTGCTTTGATTTGATTAACGTTGCTTTAAGCTTTGAATTATCTCCTAGTTGTCTCTCTATTTCTGACGGCTATCCTCAGTCTCTCCTCAGCAGCATGACGGTCTCATCTCCATTTTAGTTTAAGTGAATTAGGGTTAGTCTTAGGTCCTTTTTATAGAGTTTGTGAGTTGATTTAGACCGTCGATGAAGCTTGGTTCAATAATAGCCGTTCGTTTGAAGGAGAGACCAACCAGGAGCTGACACCTAGCCCTAGTGACAAGGCATGGCTCAGAAAATCGACCAAACACAGACCTGGCCAGCCAGGACTTGACCAGACCTGACCAGCAGGTCATTTTTGACCTGGGCGCACTTGGCAGGTGCGCCATGTCAAAAATGTACTGGCGCACTTCCTAAGTGCGCCAGTTCATTTTTGTTCTGGCGCACTTCCCAAGTGCGCCAGTGCATTCTGACCCGTTTTCTGGTTTTTCGCCCAACTTCGTTCGTCCATATCTTCTTCATACGATATCCGTTTTGCGCAAACTCAGACTCTATCTCAAGCAGAATTCCGAGACGAACGCAATGGCGTATCCCGCTTCCCTTAATTCTCTGATTTGAAATTAGTTAAACTTTAATTTGTGAATTTCACGGTTATATAATACACGGGGTGTTACATTCTCCCCCACTTAAAAAGGATTTTGTCCCCGAAATCTTCAAGTTCAGGAAGAATGTACATCCTAACATCCAAACATCCATCTACTCATCCATCAAACACGAGCATCCATTGTCCCTAAAAGACTTCTAATGCTTCATGATCATATGCGAAGTGTGTGTGTACATGTACTTACCTAATGCAAATCAGGCGGTCTACTGATTCAGTTGACCTCCTTAATGCGAATTATGTAAGTGCTATGAATCCATTATGTATGCAAATCCTCCTATTCATGATTCTACATGAGTGCACAATCATTCATACAAATGCAACATCCATATGACAACACATTAAAGTTCAACCATATACGAATGCAAACATAAATGCATATGCAATATGAAGTGATTGAGCCGATCTAAAACCTAGATTGTGTGTGTATATGCAACCACAAGCAACCACTAGCAATCACTTGCAACCACTTGCAACCATCATCCATAACATGTTTCAATTACATGTTTCCATCCAAAGAGTTTCTACCTAAAAGATAAGGTCGAGGAGATATACCTAAAAAGATAGATAAAAGCGCAACTTAAGGAAAAAGAAAGATCAAAGATGTACCCTTGAAAAGAAAAGGGTAGGCAGCGCATATTCTAGCTTCAGTTTCCCAAGTTGCATCTTCTTCGGCGTCGCTCCACTGAACTTTTGACGAACTTGACTTCGCGGTTGCGTAGCTTCTTCACTTCCGTTCCTAATATGCGGGTTGGAACTTTCCTTACGGTTGCTTCGCGTTCCACTTCAACTTATTCTAGGATATTTGGCTCTACCACTTCAGCAGACTCATGTAGACAATTTCAGAGATGTGAAACGTGAAAGACGTTGTGAGCTCCGGCCAATCTTTCGGGTAGCTCTAATCTATAGGCCATTTTCCCAATTTTTCCTATCTAAAGGTATAGTCAAATGATAGAAACAAGTAAAAACTTTGTGCCCATTAGGCAATGTCAAAACTGGAAATCTATGCCACATATATATTGATTAGGAGAAGAACTCTCTAAGCATCAGCCCCGAAGACCGAAATCAACATCAGACTGATACCCAAAGAATTACTCAACCCAACCACCATATATGATTCTAGGAAACTAAGCATGATGGACTCCTTTTAGGTCACAAGGGAGTCCCTTCCTAAGACCAACCTGTATCCTATAAAACCCAAAAAGTTTAGTCAAACCAACGAACACCCTCATGCCCCAACATGTGTTACTAACAGATGAGTCATACTCCCTATGGGGTTTGCAACAGAAATTGGATTGAGAATGGGACCGAGAGGATATACACAAAAGATAGCATGCGAGTAAGCTCTACAGGGAGAGAGGGATCAAGGATATACTCTTAAGAAGAGATATGATGCACGAATCTAGTCTTCTATCTTCTAAGTCGCATTTCCTTGAGCTTAACTCCATTATGCTTTGTCCGTCTTTAACTTCACAATTTCGTAGCTTCTTAGTTCTTGTTTCCGAAATATGAGTTGGAACCTATATCACTATTGCCTCTCGTTCCTCTTTCACTTACTCTACTTCTAGTATACTCGGCTCAAACATAACGGCGTACTCATGGTTTCATGCAAGCTCTCCAAAATTCACTAGTGAATTTTAGATCCCATCCACTTACTATCAGGTATTCCACGTAGCAGAACTATATCTTGGAAATAAATGCCAACCATGTTGCCAAATGTACTTACTAAGGTGATTCTTCACAACTCATGCATAAGCGAAATGAACCTTCTGCCTTAGTGGCGAACACTACTGGAGCGCCCCATTCTGAAATGCTCCTTCTAATGAACCCCTTCTCTAGAAGCTCTTTAATCTGTTTACTGAGCTCTTTCCTTTCCCGTGGAGCCATCTGTCTAACGGGCAACGCAACGGGCTTTGCATTATCTACAAGATATATACGGAAGTCTATCTCCCACTTCGGAGGCAAGCCCTTCACCTCTTCGAAGACATCCGGATATTCTCGGACCACTCTAATCGATTGCAAATTTTCAACAGAGGCATCTAGCGATTCAAGATAACTAAGCATAACCGCATACGAGGGATTACAAGAAATTTCCAAAGTGTTACCGAGCTGGGTTAGGAGCCTGACAACCCTTTTCTCACAATCAAGGATGGCCCCATTACTGGATAGCCAATCCATGCCCAAAATCAAACCATATCCCGAAAAGCCCAAAACAAAGGCACTATATTTAAATTCTACGCTTAGAATAGAAATTTTCAATCCCACACAGATCATAGACAAATGAGCCGGGCCCCAATTGGTTTTGAAACAATTAAGGGGTCCTCTACCATACTAGTTTTTAGGTGCAGAGATTCTAACTAAAGCAGACGAGATAAAGGAGTGTGACGCGCCGGAATCAAATAAAGTGCGAACGGGGTGATCATAAAGATAAACTACACTTTCTACAGAAGTATTTATACCTCGTTGTTGCAGAGGTGGCGCTTCTAGCACATGAACCTGCGCCCCCGAGGTGGATCCAGCCCTCTGCCCCTGTCCTCGTTTCTTTGGGCAGTCCTTAGCCATGTGGCCTGTCTCACCGCAAGAAAAGCACCCACCATTCATCTTGGCCTTCTTTTTCCGGCAATCTTTCACTAAGTGCCCCACTTTGCCACAGAATTTACACTTCCTCTTCTCTCGGGACTTGTTGTCTTTCCCGCCCTTCTCAAAGTCTGTCTTCTCAGGGCAGTTTTCGCTGATGTGTCCAGTCTCCCCACAATGAAAACATTCTCCTTGCTTTCTTTTCCTCTTTCTACAATCCTTGGCTATGTGCCCTTCCGTACCACAAAAATTGCATTTCCTTTTTTCCTGTTTCTTGTTATTACTGTTACGATCCTTTTTTGTTTGACTATTATTCGTCTTCCTACTCCGGGATTCTTCCGCTTGCTGGTTCACGTGGAGGAGGAGGAGTGAAAGCGTCAGCAGCTGGGGAGTAAGGTCTCCAGACATGCTGAAACAGAAAAGGGTAGATTCAAAACGAAGGATAAGAGATAGTACCTATGGCTTTGGGGGGACTTTGCCTTTTAAAATAAAATAATATTTTATCTTTTAAAAATGCTTCTTTAAATTTCCTTTTTGAAAATAAATTTTCAAAACTTTTTATCTTATCTGGTAAACCTATGCTCTGATACCAAGTGAAACACCCCACCTCCGTTAGGGCACTCTCAAAGGGAATGCCCTAATTTTGGTGGAGGTTTATAAGTATAAGTCACAGATATACAAGACAGATATAAGAACACATATTTTTGAACAGCGGAAAACAACAACTTTTATTTCATTAAAATATGTGTTACACAAACCATGCCATAATTGTCTTACAATATTTCCAAAATCATAACTGTCTTGATTACATTGTTTAAAGAAGCATAAAGAAAACATAAATAAACTGCAAAAGTCCCATAATTGCTGTCCAAAGCCATAGTCCAAAACGAAAAGATCCAAGCAATACATTCTTTCTCTTCAAGCTAGATATGAAGGCTGGTCAAGCTGCGGTATTCCCTCCCTGTGGACCTGGGTGGGGGGGGGGAACGGAAGAAAAGAAGACGAAAGAAAAGTAGAGTCAGACATAAAGCCTGAGTAAGTCTAGGACTATTCAGTCTATGAATAAAGAACTGGGTATGATAAGTATAAACTAGAAATGGGAAAGCACCATAAACTTAGTTAAGTTGTCTAGGGTCGAATATACTATCGTACCCCATATTAATCTCTGTACCCATATAAACTAGTTCCCAACGGGCACCCCATAATCAGGGTGAAGTGATCCATTTTATGATGATCGGCTCCTACTCGCATAGTTACATGTGTCTTAAGGCCCCCGATGTTGTAGTTACCTATGCTGGTCCCACCATGGGGTGTATCAAGTCCCATGGTGGTGGCCCGACACAATCCTAGAATGCACAGGTATGCTACTGGTGCCCAGTGCCTTATTTTTCTGCCCCGGAGTGTGTGCACGCCCGCACCCCGTTAGAACCTACACTGCTGCACCACCGCCGTCGATTTGACCTCTTACAATCAGCCCAGTAATCGTGCCCCACCCTGCCTAGTTTCAGGGTATCATGATACCTTGTAGGGTTACTGCGAAAAGGGTCCCCCGCTACTAGGTTTTCTATTTCTAGCCAACATGCTAAGTTGGTTAAGTGTTTTATAAACCTAACCCCCAATCAGTCTGTTTAGTTTAGCATGTTCCATTTTGATTAAGTATTAATATAATTTACTTAATCCTATCAATCCTGACTCAACCTTAATTGTCTTATTAAAGCCTTGACCTCTCACATTAGACAGGTATTGTTGTGGCTTCCTGTTGCCGGTTGGGTCTGGGCAGTCTTACGCCACAACTCAGTCTAACCTCGGGTCCTTATTGGGCTCCGTGTTTAACCACCCACATTGGATAGGTATTGTTGTGACTACTGGACAGCCGGGCGGTTCCGGGTAGGTTTACATCACAACTCAACTGAAACGACCCGAACTTCCCCGGTCTCCGAAAAGAAGGGAAAGCGCGGATTGTTTTGAGAACACGACAAAATAAAACGCATACAAAAGAACATTTCATTGTATATTACAACAATGCATCAGATTACAAGAATATACGGAGTATAAATGAATATTACACAGAAATATCAGAGATTTAAATTACATTTAAATACATAGCAGCGGAAAATAATACAATACACAACTAGAAGAGATATACAGATACAAAGCTTTCCGGATATCGTTCCAGCTGGAAACCAGGATCCTGTGAATATAAATCTGCAAAACCAAAACTACTAGCTGCCCGTGTCGAAAATAAGGGCACCCAGAGTTTAGGTTAAAACAATAAACTCCAGGTCAGTCATGTGACTGGTGTGAGAACTAAAACAGCTAATCTTTATTTTTAAAGTGAGGTAAATCAAGGGACCACGCCGTAACACGGAACGGGTTTCCTCCCAAGAATATCAGTGCATAAAGCAAACAGCGCAATGCTAAATAAAGACAGATGAAGCTATTATAAGACCCATTTCCCATCACACAATGCAACGCAAGCCGGAGGATAGGGTTTTTACCTTATAATAGCCAAGAATGCTTGATACGTTTAAAACAAATCATTTGATACTATTATAAGTGCATAGTGTATAAAACAACTTCAAATCATAAGTATCAATCATAGGCGACATGAGCGTCCCATGCCACTATGTCGCCATATATAGGTTTACAAATAAAACCGCAAATGTCACGTATTTGGAAATTGGATTTCCGTCTATGAACCGAGGCAAAAGATAGTCCTCAACCGATTCGAGACGCTCTAGTCCGTGTCTCAGGTCAGAGCTCGAGTGACCTTTGGATCGTCAGGGCCGGTCCACCGATGTGGATTAAAATGCCTGAACACTGCGTTTCCCCACCCTTTGGGGTGTCAATGAGCCAACAAATGACTCCATCGGTTCGAGAACGACCGATATATCCGATGCGCCTCGCAACAGCAACAACCACATAAGTCAAACTCGTCAGGGCGTGTAAAACCGCTGACGCCACTTCTAACTAGAAGGAAACGCATGTCCTCCCTGAGGTCCGTCTCCCGTTTTTGGTTCACACCGGGGTGTGAGACTCGCGAAGTAAACGTTACACAAAGCTACGCCACAAAGGCCGTGCTTTGATCATCACCACAAGACTTTGCTTTTCAACAGAAGCCTCGATCAATTGCCACTTAGGCATGCCACATAGGCAATTCACTCCATGCGTTTGATATCCATCAATATATAACCCCTGAGCTCGTACGTCTCAGAGAAGGACGTTAAGCAAGAGAATAAATTCTCTGCCGCCAAACAAATATATATTTAATAGAGATCAATCACACGGACTAAAATCCAATGTCAGACACGCAGTCCATTTACAAGTTCGTTCTGGGTCTGAACGAAACCGGAGGCACCTAGTACCCCGCATATCCATCGATCTCCAAGTACGTCTGAACGATCACCAACTGTTTCCATCTTCTTGGGTGTACAGCCCAATCAACATCATCGGTAATCACCCAAACGACGTGAAGATCTCCGGTCTTCGACCATCATCTTCATCTTCGACTTATCGTCGTATCAGTTATTCAGAATGGGATAAACCCGGTCTTCCCGAATAACTCGCGTATATATTATAAAAGTGTTACACAAACACAACATACGCCTCATTCCAATTCATCAGTCACTAACCGTAAATTAATCAAGAGAATAATTCCCTAAATATTAATCCCGAAGGCCGAAACCAACATCAAATCAATATCCAGAAAACCATTCTGTTTAGCTAACCGACAGTTAGTTTCTAAATTTCACATTCATAGGGAAAGGTTCCCATTAATTTTATCCAAGATAAATTCTTTAATTTATTCTTTAATCTACTTTTGAATATCAATTCAAATTAGTCGGGATTAACGAAACTTACCGAAGTAACCATTTGTTTTAATTTCCCAATCCCAACCTATTCATCCCATGAAGTAAAACGGGTCTTACTTCATATCTAACACCACGGTGTTACCGGTAAATTCAATTACCATTTCACGTTCAAATCTAATTAAAGATTTAACTATCGCCTGGAGCAAAACTGGTGATACTCCATTTCGATTATTTCAATCTAATTAAAGATTCATTAAAACTCCACTTAGTTTTTAATCTTTGACTGGGTTAAAGAATCAGTGTCATTTAAAACACGGTTCACGGTAAACTCAAAATATCATTCCATTAATTATCGGGTTAAAGAACAAGTGTTATTTAAAAACACTGTTCACGATAAACCCAAAATATCATTCCATTAATTATCGGGTTAAAGAACAAGTGTTATTTAAAAACGCTGTTCACGATAAACCCAAAAATCTATATCAATTCAATTCCAATTAAATATTATTTAATTGGTACACTTCATTAAATCTAAATAAAAAGATTTAATCTTTTTTCAACTGGGTTCAAGAACAGTGTTAGTGAAGACACCATTCACGACAAACCCAAATCACATTTGATATTCAATACAAGGCTCTGAATAGAAAATATATCGGCTTATATTCAATATCAAATTCTACGATTAACAAATGTCGTATTGGAAATAACGATATAAATATATATCTTTCAAATTTCCATAACAACATCCGTATAATCACGAATTCCAACATCGAAATATTCCGAAGACAATTTCGATTCAAATCCACTCCAATGCAATCATTGGAAACTCTGGTTATTTTCAAAACCATTTCAAATTCGATTTATTTATTTAAAAATAAATAGAATTTGAAATTCTAGTTCAAAACTAGTTCATTTCGATAAAAATCTATTTTAATCTTTTCAAATATGGAGTTTTTCATCCCAATTCTTTCTAAATCATTTCTTATGATTTTACACAAATTATTACTATTTCTAATAATTTTATCAAGGCCTGTACAGTCGATTTCCATCAACGGCCATCGAACTGCACTTACAGCGACCTTTTTCAAATTTGATTTGGACATAATTCCAAATCCAACCGTTAGATTTCTAATTTCTAATATTCATTAGAAAGCTCTTTTCGATACGAACCAACGGTTCCGGTTTTAGGAGAATCCGACGGTCGGATCTCCCGTAATGTCCGTTTGAAATAAATGGTCGAAATTCACGAACTACCGCGGCGCGGCGCGTTCTATTCAGGCCATTATATTATATATATAATATATATATCGTCGATTTCTATTTAAAACGAATTTTATAAATAGTTTTGAATTCGTTTCAAAAACATTTTCAACTTCCATTTCAAATTCAAATCAAAGTTGAATCTTTCCTTATAAATTCGGTTTAAAATTCATTTCTATTCAACTCAAGTTTCAATTCAATTTGAATTCATTTCACTTCGTTTTAAATTCAATTCGAATTCGTTTTCAATTCGATTCGATTCAAAGTGGTTTTCTATTTGATTCAAATTAGTTATATATTTCAATTGAAATCAAATTCGTTTTCTATTCAAATCAAATTCGTTATATATGCAATTGAAATCAAATTCGTTTTCTATTCAAATCAAATTTCAATTCAATTTGATTTCACTTCAATTCGTTTTCAATTCGAATTCGTTTTCAATTCAATTCGAATTGGTTTTATATTCAATTCATTTCGAAATCGTTTTATATTCTATTCATTTCGAAATCGTTTTATATTCAATTCATTTCGAAATCGTTTTATATTCAATTCATTTCGAAATCGTTTTATATTCTATTCATTTCGAAATCGTTTTATATTCTATTCATTTCGAAATCGTTTTATATTCAATTCATTTCAAAATGAATAAAATCGATATAAATATCGTTCACGTCAAAATGGCGTCAATCTAATCAACACGGCTTCATATATTCCTTTATTCTATTCAACAAATGAATATTTATTTTTGTCAACACACGACTAATCTCAACGAATGAGTACTGTCCACGTGTGATTATTTTTGTTAAATTATTTCGTTCAACACATGACTAATCTCAACGGATGAGTACAGTCAACACATGAACCTTTATTTTATAGTGATAAAGATATAAAATTTTATTATTAAAATATTTCGTTCAACACATGACTAATCTCAACGGATGAGTACAGTCAACACATGAACCTTTATTTTATAATGTTCTTTATTTTCTAAATTGGAATGAGGCCCAATCAATCACCATATAATGTTAATTATATGGACTTTTCATACATCACACGTATATAATAGCTTTGAAAAATAATCAACCATCAACCAAAGTGCACTACACTGTATAAGCATCAAATATAGATATCTAACGCTTATAACAGCCTGTCAATCAATCGAGCGACATATTTAATCAGTCAGGATGAGTGAACTTCAAATTTCATCCCAACACCCGTGTGGGGTTTCAAACAATCAAACACATATTTTATTTGTGCAGTTGGGCGATGTGTAAAATTTATCGACCCAATCAATGTCCTTCAAATAGGTGTACATAAACAAACCGTCCGGTTTGTAAATGAATATTTATTTATTTACATTCACGTTAAAAATTATATTTTTAACGACAAAACATTTTATTTCAACATATGAATTTCTATTCAATTCATTTATTCTATAAAATGATATTGTTATTTTTCTAACTTATTTTAGAAAAATTTCGGCGGCATAACGACACGATACTAGAAACGGGACGAGGCCTAGCCTTATCCCCGGTCTAGTGAAGGCCCACGCCATTCACACATCAATCAAATCAATTTCATTTCACCAAACAATTAAATTCAACCCAAACAATCTAACTAACAACACAGCCAAACAAACAAGTCCATGGTCTGTGGACGATTGTGTCGGGTGCTACTAAACACCGTCTGCATCCTAGTATATATATATAACTAGAAAAGAAATTGAAGAGTGAGAAATTCTCACAAATAGCTATCCAATCATCTCGACTCTTCTTTTGCAGAAACCTTCGTTGTTCTCGCCTTTTGTCTTCTTCGTTGCCCGTAGCCACTACATATATAAAAATCGAATTTTTACTTCGCTATTCAATATATAAAAATCGAATTTTGACTTCGCTATTCAATATATAAAAATCGAATTTTTACTTCGCTATTTAATATATAAAAATCGAATTTTTACTTCTCTATTCAATATATAAAAATCGAATTTTTACTTCGCTATTTAATATATAAAAATCGAATTTTTACTTCGATAAAAATGAAATCTTTACTTCGATAAAATGAAATCTTTACTTCGATAAAAATGAAATCTTTACTTCGATAAAAATGTACATAATGAAAACTGATTTTTTTTATAATGCTAATTACATTGAATTACTTACTTAAAGGAAAATAAAAGAGTAAAAACTTACTTTGCTTATCGAAGAGGGGGAAGAGGGCGCTTAACGGTCGGAGGGAGGCTCTGTGGCCTGAGGGTGGCGATGTGGGGTCGATTGGCGGGTACAGTGGTCGGAGGGGAGCTGAGGGCGGCGGCAAGTGGTGGTGTGGGCCTAGGGATGGCGGTATTGGGTTGATTGGAGGCTAGGGCTTCGCTTTGGAGGGGCTTGGGGTTCGTACGAAGCAGAGGGGGCGGAGGAGGGCGATGGCGAGATGGCGGAGCTCCGGCGAAGTGGCGCTTCTTACGAGGTGGCGCGGTGAACGAGAGGGGGGCGACGGGGGGGAACATCGGGTTTTTTTCTTTTTTTTCTTCCTGAAAGGAGCGAAGGGTAAGAGGAAGTGGGAGAGAGAGAACGTAGTGGAGAGGGTTGACCAATTATAATATATATATATATATATATATTATTTTCTTCGCCAAAAAGCAACTTTTATTGACGAACTCGAAATCGAACCCAACGACTGTCATCGCTAGCGTATTACCCTCATTTCGAACACAATGGGATATGTATCGTAAGCTGATTCGATTGCTTTGATCAGTTTTCGTCAAATTTACATTTAAATCATTTCATTGAATTTTAAACGTACATTTCTATTTACCGAGGTCACATACTAACTTGAAAAATTCCAGAAAAATATTTTCTAGCTTCGTATTGACGATACGGTCCTAACAAAACTAGTTTCGTCGAATTCTGAGACCGTTGGGAAAATGGCTATTTTCCAGTCGATTAAAATCAACTAAAACTGGTCAAACACGTTTTCTTTTGCCACGCTCACATATTGATTCGAAAAAATATGAAATTTGAAACCTAGCAATAACTTTACATCACGGATCCAACAAAAGTGGTTTCGTCGAAATCCGAGGTCCTTTGCAAAATTTCCATTTTTAAGGGCCTGAATTCCATAGCGACTATTCAGAATTTTCAACTGGACATATCTTTTGATTCCCGTTATGAAATTTTGATTTTTGGATTCGTTGGAAAGATATTATCAATTAGATCCTAATGTTTTTGGTTTCACTAAAATCCGGATTGTTTTGCACCTGGTACGTTCAATTGAAGTTTGAAATCGAATTATCGAACTACCGCGCCATTTTCAATTCCTTTTATAATTATATATAAATATTTATATTCTAACGACGGCGTATATAATATATACGTTCTAAATATATTCAAAACATTTTTCTCGTCGATATTGTTTAAAATAATATATTTTAAATGTCCAAAATTCGCTAAAATTGCCAAAATAAAAATTTTAAACTGGCCCAGATTTTCGGGTTGTTACAATCTCCCCCACTTAAAACTTTTCGTCCCCGAAAAGGAACAAAGTCGAAAGTGGTTTGATTAATCAACTCTACGTTCGATCAGACTTCCATTCTCCAACTTTTCAGTTTCTGAGAATTTTCAAAATTTCAAAAATTTGGCTAACACCCGGAATTTTCGAAAAATTTCGCCATAACCTCCCCTGCACCGGGAGCCACGGGAAAATCCCGAAATTGCCATATAGGCCTTCTGATCTCAAAAAGAAAAAGCCAAGCGGCTAGCCAATAGGCTCATAAAATCATCATCACCCAAACAAAACAATAAATTATGTAGTAAACATGTACCTATTTGTCGGGCAAACAAATTTTATTCTCTGCTCTAGCCTCCTTGCTATGACCTGTTCAATGTAAGTAGATGTATATGCAAGCAAATGCGACCAATTTTCAATATAATTCAATATGTGATTCAATTAGGCTAATTGGCTAAAAATTAGCAAACAAATAAACAAACAACACAAACATCAATCTATTAGTGAATTAGAGTTTCAAATTCATAATTTTGATACATATACAAAAATCATGTTTTTGATGCCAAATCACAACAATAGGCCCTATCTAATTTTGGTTCTCACACCAGTCAGTTGGAAATATATAGAAATCCCACTTTCGTCGCACGAACATAAATTCTAATGATGGAGCTCCATCATCAAAATCATCTCCGGGCGATTAGGGTGTAATTCTATATCTATCCAGTATATTAAAACTTCAAATACACGTTTGCAAGGCGTATATGCAAAATCTTTATATACTAGACTGTCCAAATCAATACAAATAAATAATCAAATACGAATAATTGATTTAAATTTTCAAAACAAAATTGGTTTTCAATTTTAAAAATTTACTCTTCACACTCGTTCTAGGATACTACTGATCCCATCTCTAACGAGTCATTCTCATTGGATATTACTAATCCAATATCTGATGAATTCTTTCGTATGGTTCTAATGTGTCTTGTTCTCTGAGCTTTGTAAACCAAAGCTCTGATACCAACTGAAACGACCCGAACTTCCCCGGTCTCCGAAAAGAAGGGAAAGCGCGGATTGTTTTGAGAACACGACAAAATAAAACGCATACAAAAGAACATTTCATTGTATATTACAACAATGCATCAGATTACAAGAATATATAGAGTATAAATGAATATTACACAGAAATATCAGAGATTTAAATTACATTTAAATACATAGCAGCGGAAAATAATACAATACACAACTAGAAGAGATATACGGATACAAAGCTTTTCGGATATCGTTCCAGCTGGAAACCAGGATCCTGTGAATATAAATCTGCAAAACCAAAACTACTAGCTGCCCGTGTCGAAAATAAGGGCACCCAGAGTTTAGCTTAAAACAATAAACTCCAGGTCAGTCATGTGACTGGTGTGAGAACTAAAACAGCTAATCTTTATTTTTAAAGTGAGGTAAATCAAGGGACCACGCCGTAACACGGAACGGGTTTCCTCCCAAGAATATCAGTGCATAAAGCAAACAGCGCAATGCTAAATAAAGAAAGATGAAGCTATTATAAGACCCAGTTCCCATCACACAATGCAACGCAAGCCGGAGGATAGGGTTTTTACCTTATAATAGCCAAGAATGCTTGATACGTTTAAAACAAATCATTTGATACTATTATAAGTGCATAGTGTATAAAACAACTTCAAATCATAAGTATCAATCATATGCGACATGAGCGTCCCATGCCACTATGTCGCCATATATAGGTTTACAAATAAAACCGCAAATGTCACGTATTTGGAAATTGGATTTCCGTCTATGAACCGAGGCAAAAGATAGTCCTCAACCGATTCGAGACACTCTAGTCCGTGTCTCAGGTCAGAGCTCGAGTGACCTTTGGATCGTCAGGGCCGGTCCACCGATGTGTATTAAAATGCCTGAATACTGTGTTTCCCCACCCTTTGGGGTGTCAATGAGCCAACAAATGACTCCATCGGTTCGAGAACGACCGATATATCCGAGGCGCCTCGCAACAGCAACAACCACATAAGTTAAACTCGTCAGGGCGTGTAAAACCGCTGACGCCACTTCTAACTAGAAGGAAACGCATGTCCTCCCTGAGGTCCGTCTCCCGTTTTTGGTTCACACCGGGGTGTGAGACTCGCGAAGTAAACGTTACACAAAGCTACGCCACAAAGGTCGTGCTTTGATCATCACCACAAGACTTTGCTTTTCAATAGAAGCCTCGATCAATTGCCACTTAGGCATGCCACACAGGCAATTCACTCCATGCGTTTGATATCCATCAATATATAACCCCTGAGCTCGTACGTCTCAGAGAAGGGCGTTAAACAGATATATATTTAATAGAGATCAATAACACGGACTAAAATCCAATGTCAGACACGCAGTCCATTTACAAGTTCGTTCTGGGTCTGAACGAAACCGAAGGCACCTAGTACCCCGCATATCCATCGATCTCCAAGTACGTCTGAACGATCACCAACTGTTTCCATCTTCTTGGGTGTACAGCCCAATCAACATCATCGGTAATCACCCAAACGACGTGAAGATCTCCGGTCTTCGACCATCATCTTCATCTTCGACTTATCGTCGTATCTGTTATTCAGAATGGGATAAACCCGGTCTTCCCGAATAACTCGCGTATATATTATAAAAGTGTTACACAAACACAACATACGCCTCATTCCAATTCATCAGTCACTAACCGTAAATTAATCAAGAGAATAATTCCCTAAATATTAACCCCGAAGGCCGAAACCAACATCAAATCAATATCCAGAAAACCATTCTGTTTAGCTAACCGACAGTTAGTTTCTAAATTTCACATTCATAGGGAAAGGTTCCCATTAATTTTATCCAAGATAAATTCTTTAATTTATTCTTTAATCTACTTTTGAATATCAATTCAAATTAGTCGGGATTAACGAAACTTACCGAAGTAACCATTTGTTTTAATTTCCCAATCCCAACCTATTCATCCCATGAAGTAAAACGGGTCTTACTTCATATCTAACACCACGGTGTTACCGGTAAATTCAATTACCATTTCACGTTCAAATCTAATTAAAGATTTAACTATCGCCTGGAGCAAAACTGGTGATACTCCATTTCGATTATTTCAATCTAATTAAAGATTCATTAAAACTCCACTTAGTTTTTAATCTTTGACTGGGTTAAAGAATCAGTGTCATTTAAAACACGGTTCACGGTAAACTCAAAATATCATTCCATTAATTATCGGGTTAAAGAACAAGTGTTATTTAAAAACACTGTTCACGATAAACCCAAAATATCATTCCATTAATTATCGGGTTAAAGAACAAGTGTTATTTAAAAACGCTGTTCACGATAAACCCAAAAATCAATATCAATTCAATTCCAATTAAATATTATTTAATTGGTACACTTCATCTAAATAAAAAGATTTAATCTTTTTTCAACTGGGTTCAAGAACAGTGTTAGTGAAGACACCATTCACGACAAACCCAAATCACATTTGATATTCAATACAAGGCTCTGAATAGAAAATATATCGGCTTATATTCAATATCAAATTCTACGATTAACAAATGTCGTATTGGAAATAACGATATAAATATATATCTTTCAAATTTCCATAACAACATCCGTATAATCACGAATTCCAACATCGAAATATTCCGAAGACAATTTCGATTCAAATCCACTCCAATGCAATCATTGGAAACTCTGGTTATTTTCAAAACCATTTCAAATTCGATTTATTTATTTAAAAATAAATAGAATTTGAAATTCTAGTTCAAAACTAGTTCATTTCGATAAAAATCTATTTTAATCTTTTCAAATATGGAGTTTTTCATCCCAATTCTTTCTAAATCATTTCTTATGATTTTACACAAATTATTACTATTTCTAATAATTTTATCAAGGCCTGTACAGTCGATTTCCATCAACGGCCATCGAACTGCACTTACAGCGACCTTTTTCAAATTTGATTTGGACATAATTCCAAATCCAACCGTTAGATTTCTAATTTCTAATATTCATTAGAAAGCTCTTTTCGATACGAACCAACGGTTCCGGTTTTAGGAGAATCCGACGGTCGGATCTCCCGTAATGTCCGTTCGAAATAAATGGTCGAAATTCACGAACTGCCGCGGCGCGGCGCGTTCTATTCAGGCCATTATATTATATATATAATATATATATCGTCGATTTCTATTTAAAACGAATTTTATAAATAGTTTTGAATTCGTTTCAAAAACATTTTCAACTTCCATTTCAAATTCAAATCAAAGTTGAATCTTTCCTTATAAATTCGGTTTAAAATTCATTTCTATTCAACTCAAGTTTCAATTCAATTTGAATTCATTTCACTTCGTTTTAAATTCAATTCGAATTCGTTTTCAATTCGATTCGATTCAAAGTGGTTTTCTATTTGATTCAAATTCGTTATATATTTCAATTGAAATCAAATTCGTTTTCTATTCAAATCAAATTCGTTATATATGCAATTGAAATCAAATTCGTTTTCTATTCAAATCAAATTTCAATTCAATTTGATTTCACTTCAATTCGTTTTCAATTCGAATTCGTTTTCAATTCAATTCGAATTGGTTTTATATTCAATTCATTTCGAAATCGTTTTATATTCTATTCATTTCGAAATCGTTTTATATTCAATTCATTTCGAAATCGTTTTATATTCAATTCATTTCGAAATCGTTTTATATTCTATTCATTTCGAAATCGTTTTATATTCTATTCATTTCGAAATCGTTTTATATTCAATTCATTTCAAAATGAATAAAATCGATATAAATATCGTTCACGTCAAAATGGCGTCAATCTAATCAACACGGCTTCATATATTCCTTTATTCTATTCAACAAATGAATATTTATTTTTGTCAACACACGACTAATCTCAACGAATGAGTACTGTCCACGTGTGATTATTTTTGTTAAATTATTTCGTTCAACACATGACTAATCTCAACGGATGAGTACAGTCAACACATGAACCTTTATTTTATAGTGATAAAGATATAAAATTTTATTATTAAAATATTTCGTTCAACACATGACTAATCTCAACGGATGAGCACAGTCAACACATGAACCTTTATTTTATAATGTTCTTTATTTTCTAAATTGGAATGAGGCCCAATCAATCACCATATAATGTTAATTATATGGACTTTTCATACATCACACGTATATAATAGCTTTGAAAAATAATCAACCATCAACCAAAGTGCACTACACTGTATAAGCATCAAATATAGATATCTAACGCTTATAACAGCCTGTCAATCAATCGAGCGACATATTTAATCAGTCAGGATGAGTGAACTTCAAATTTCATCCCAACACCCGTGTGGGGTTTCAAACAATCAAACACAGATTTTATTTGTGCAGTTGGGCGATGTGTAAAATTTATCGACCCAATCAATGTCCTTCAAATAGGTGTACATAAACAAACCGTCCGGTTTGTAAATGAATATTTATTTACATTCACGTTAAAAATTATATTTTTAACGACAAAACATTTTATTTCAACATATGAATTTCTATTCAATTCATTTATTCTATAAAATGATATTGTTATTTTTCTAACTTATTTTAGAAAAATTTCGGTGGCATAACGGCACGATACTAGAAACGGGACGAGGCCTAGCCTTATCCCCGGTCTAGTGAAGGCCCACGCCATTCACACATCAATCAAATCAATTTCATTTCACCAAACAATTAAATTCAACCCAAACAATCTAACTAACAACACAGCCAAACAAACAAGTCCATGGTCTGTGGACGATTGTGTCGGGTGCTACTAAACACCATCTGCATCCTAGTATATATATATAACTAGAAAAGAAATTGAAGAGTGAGAAATTCTCACAAATAGCTATCCAATCATCTCGACTCTTCTTTTGCAGAAACCTTCGTTGTTCTCGCCTTTTGTCTTCTTCGTTGCCCGTAGCCACTACATATATAAAAATCGAATTTTTACTTCGCTATTCAATATATAAAAATCGAATTTTGACTTCGCTATTCAATATATAAAAATCGAATTTTTACTTCGCTATTTAATATATAAAAATCGAATTTTTACTTCGCTATTCAATATATAAAAATCGAATTTTTACTTCGCTATTTAATATATAAAAATCGAATTTTTACTTCGATAAAAATGAAATCTTTACTTCGATAAAAATGAAATCTTTACTTCGATAAAAATGAAATCTTTACTTCGATAAAAATGTACATAATGAAAACTGATTTTTTTTATAATGCTAATTACATTGAATTACTTACTTAAAGGAAAATAAAAGAGTAAAAACTTACTTTGCTTATCGAAGTGGGGGAAGAGGGCGCTTAACGGTCGGAGGGAGGCTCTGTGGCCTGAGGGTGGCGGTGTGGGGTCGATTGGCGGGTACGGTGGTCGGAGGGGAGCTGAGGGCGGCGGCAAGTGGTGGTGTGGGCCTAGGGGTGGCGGTATTGGGTTGATTGGAGGCTAGGGCTTCGCTTTGGAGGGGCTTGGGGTTCGTACGAAGCAGAGGGGGCGGAGGAGGGCGATGGCGAGATGGCGGAGCTCCGGCGTAGTGGCGCTTCTTACGAGGTGGCGCGGTGAACGAGAGGGGGGCGACGTGGGGGAACATCGGGTTTTTTTCTTTTTTTTTCTTCCTGAAAGGAGCGACGGGTAAGAGGAAGTGGGAGAGAGAGAACGTAGTGGAGAGGGTTGACCAATTATAATATATATATATATATTTTATTTTCTTCGCCAAAAAGCAACTTTTATTGACGAACTCGAAATCGAACCCAACGACTGTCATCCCTAGTGTATTACCCCCATTCCGAACACAATGGGATATGTATCGTAAGCTGATTCGATCGCTTTGATCAGTTTTCGTCAAATTTACATTTAAATCATTTTATTGAATTTTAAACGTACATTTCTATTTACCGAGGTCACATACTAACTTGAAAAATTCCAGAAAAATATTTTCTAGCTTCGTATTGACGATACGGTCCTAACAAAACTAGTTTCATCGAATTCTGAGACCGTTGGGAAAATGGCTATTTTCCAGTCGATTAAAATCAACTAAAACTGGTCAAACACGTTTTCTTTTGCCACGCTCACATATTGATTCGAAAAAATATGAAATTTGAAACCTAGCAATAACTTTACATCACGGATCCAACAAAAGTTGTTTCGTCGAAATCCGAGGTTGTTTGCAAAATTTCCATTTTTAAGGGCCTGAATTCCATAGCGACTATTCAGAATTTTCAACTGGACATATCTTTTGATTCCCGTTATGAAATTTTGATTTTTCGGATTCGTTGGAAAGATATTATCAATTAGATCCTAATGTTTTTGGTTTCACTAAAATCCGGATTGTTTTGCACCCGGTACGTTCAATTGAAGTTTGAAATCGAATTATCGAACTACCGCGCCATTTTCAATTCCTTTTATAATTATATATATAAATATTTATATTCTAACGACGGCGTATATAATATATACGTTCTAAATATATTCAAAACATTTTTCTCGTCGATATTGTTTAAAATATTTTTTTTTAAATGTTCAAAATTCGCTATAATTGCCAAAATAAAAATTTTAAACTGGCCCAGATTTTCGGGTTGTTACATCAATCCAACCTCGGGTTAAACACATCGTATTTTTCTACATTTACATATTTTGTCTCTTTTCTTTTTATATGTAAATATTTGCGGCCCATTATTCAAATTCATCTTTATTGGTTAAATTTCATTTATGCCACTTAATTGTTCTTTCAAGGTTGTTGGCATGCGTTAAACATGCCAACACATATGTTCTATATTTTAGCCCAAACGTCATTACCCCCGTATTATACGTTCGCTCCAACGTAAGGTGTGTTGGGTTTAATACTTAAACCCAATTTAGCCATATGAAAAGGGGAGGCTATAACATGGTGTTTATAAGGTGACATAAAAAGGGGAGTGTGAACGCATGAACTTACAACATAACGATCTAATTAACATAAGATAGGCATATGTGAACTTGCAATTGTAACAACATATAATCATGGCATAACATGAATCATTTTATCCATATAATCATAGCATAAACAATACTTAAACATAAATCATTCTATTCATATGGTTAATGCATAGACAATACTTAAACATAAATTATTTTATTCATATAATTATGGCATAAGCAGTACTTAAACTTGAATTAGTCATATGATAATGGCATAAACTTAAACATGAATCATAGGTTCAACTAACCATGTAAACTTGAAATTAAGAATCTAACTAAATTAGATATCATTATTATTGGCACAGGGTCTTGACTAGAAATATAAGCCTATATTTTTATTTAGGCATAATATAAACTAATCGTGTTCATAAAATCACTACATGTTAACAAAAAGGTACTTACTTTTGTCACTAATACAAAAGTATGGTTCAACTAGAATTATCCCAACCTAATTCTTATATGAATCATGGTTTTCATTCTATTCATAGAATTATAGCATAAACATATCTAAACTTACATCATGGTTTTTATTTTATCTATGTAAACTTGCAAGAGGAATGTAATTCTAATGTAACTTATGATAACAACATGAGCCTAAAAACATGTTTTTCAATTGGGCATAATAACGAACATAGTTTAGTCATGTTCATAAAATTAATACGAATTTACAAAGATGTGTGCTTTTGTCACTATCACAAAAATATGATTTTTTTATACTTGAACTATGATGCCAATTCCAACATAACTTCATATGAATCATAATACTCAAATGGATCAAATTACACTAAAGATGACCATAGAATTATACCTCATTTTGGCATAACAGTAAAACATATACTTGAATGAATCTCAAATAAACTATTACACATATAGTTGTTACTTTCAACATGAATCATATACTTGAAATTATCAATGGGTGTTGTAAATAACTACCACGAACATGTAGTTTTCAATATGAATCATATGCTTGCATGAATCCCAATTAAAATTCCACAACATGTGGTTGTCAACATAAATCATATACTTGTATGAATCCAATCGTACACCATAGTATTGCCAAATCGTTTAGAATCAAAATAACATACAAATATAGATTATTATCGCCACAATTCCATTTCGCAAATCACGTACTTGCAAATATCCAATCGTATACCACAATATTCCCAAATCGTTTAGCATCAAAGCAACATACAAATATAGATTATTATCGCCACAATTCCATTTCTTTCTTTACACAAATCAACACAATTATTTAATTCATATCGGAATAGCACTCTACTTACAACGTATGACGAATCTTCAATTCAGGAATCTGAATTCTGAATTTGGAGATGCTATCCTTTGTTGTAGGCGTTGCTTTGATTTGATTAACGTTGCTTTAAGCTTTGAATTATCTCCTAGTTGTCTCTCTATTTCTGACGGCTATCCTCAGTCTCTCCTCAGCAGCATGACGGTCTCATCTCCATTTTAGTTTATGTGAATTAGGGTTAGTCTTAGGTCCTTTTTATAGAGTTTGTGAGTTGATTTAGACCGTCGATGAAGCTTGGTTCAATAATAGCCGTTCGTTTGAAGGAGAGACCAACCAGGAGCTGACACCTAGCCCTAGTGACAAGGCATGGCTCAGAAAATCGACCAAACACAGACCTGGCCAGCCAGGACTTGACCAGACCTGACCAGCAGGTCATTTTTGACCTGGGCGCACTTGGCAGGTGCGCCATGTCAAAAATGTACTGGCGCACTTCCTAAGTGCGCCAGTTCATTTTTGTTCTGGCGCACTTCCCAAGTGCGCCAGTGCATTCTGACCCGTTTTCTGGTTTTTCGCCCAACTTCGTTCGTCCATATCTTCTTCATACGATATCCGTTTTGCGCAAACTCAGACTCTATCTCAAGCAGAATTCCGAGACGAACGCAATGGCGTATCCCGCTTCCCTTAATTCTCTGATTTGAAATTAGTTATACTTTAATTTGTGAATTTCACGGTTATAGAATACACGGGGTGTTACAACATTCCAAGTTGAACTAATTGTTCAAAATTCCTATTCACATTCAATTTCTTTTGGGCCCATAAGGGTATAACTCAAAATTTTAAATTCCATTTGGAATGATCAAATTTATTCAATTAGTAGAAAATCAAATTTTTAATCAATCATTGGGAATTCAAAATCGATTGTTTATTCAAGATATATTTTTATTCGGGATGTACATATTAGACTGTCCTAATATATTGCATTATATCGCTCAACCCAAAATTAATGATTCAATTCTGGGTTTATTTAAATCACACAAAATCTATTCATATTTGTATATTTAAAAATATTTCAGAACTTAAATTCGCTTCATCAAATAAGTAGCAGAGCTACCTATACCAATCTCCCTCACTTTGAAACTCGATAACGAATCTCAACGACTAAAAATTTATCATTGAAATTATTTTCTAACGACAAAGTCGGTTCTCAATTAAGATATTTCCTTTCAAAAACATTTTGGATAATCACTTGAAAACACATCTTTTTCCAAAAATATATGTATAAATTACTAGTATATTTAAATAACTTAGAACATTTCCATTTCAAATATTTATCAAAATAACTTAAGTATTTCTCGACGTTTCAATCGGAATCATATGGTTATCCCTCTTTCGAGACACAAAAATAAATAAAGGTGATGTTGTAACAATCACCAGAATCATCTTCAAGCTACTAGAGTGTGATTTCATATCCATCTAGTATGTATAAGACTTTGTACATACGCTAGCCAGACGTATAGATCTTTACAAACCGACAGTCCAATCGTTACGTCAAATCAAATACTCAATCTCCTATTATAAGATATATTTCAAAATAATCATGTTAAATGTTTTATTTAATTTAGAAATAATTTATATTTTCAAAATACGCTCTCTCTACAATGATCAAGTGATGATTCCACTCATTCTAGGGTATTACTACCCTATCTTTAATGAGTTTTTAAACCCGATAAGCTAAGCTTTGTATAACCAAAACTCCGATACCAACTATAACGACCGGTCTTTTCGACTGCTTTAAGTCGGTAACTAAACCAACTTAAACCACTCGAAACGGCAGATTGTTATTTAGCTTACGGGGTTTAAACAGAATCAAACATAGAAATCAAAAAATAAATAACAATAATATCTCACAGTGGAAGCATTTTACACAAAATATCAGAGTAGTAAAATAAATTTTCACAGCAGAATATACATGGCTTTTAAATAAAATAATTTTACGCAAATTTATCAAATATGTGCGCGCGTCTTCACCACTTTCTAACTTCAATAGAGGAAGTCTTTAAATCTTCTACACTCGGATCTGACCCGAGCGTTCCATGCAAAACACAAAACATTCGAGTTAGGGCTAACTTTATTTGAGTAAGATAACTTTAATAAAACACTATAATATAATTGTTAATCTTAACATTCATGTGCTAATTCTAAATTCAGTATATGCCAAATGCAAATATTTATTTCAGCGTGTGATTACACTTTAGAGGTGAAAACATAGTAGTTCAAACAAACTACAAAGATGCATTTTCTCCATGCTACAGGGGTAGGAGACGAGGCAGCATGATAGCTAATTAGAGTTGCTCATTTTCAACTACCAACAAGTAGTTGCCAAAAATGAAAGACTACATATCTGATTCAGCCAAGTCAAATATGAAACCAGTTATAGCAAAGTACACAACGTTGATGACCATGATAGCAACAATATATACATAAATAAAAAAAACTCTCGTAATAGCATATGGGAACTTTAATCTACTATGAATATTAATAACACTTCAATAAGCATTTAGAAGAAATAAAACAAAACCTACCTAAAGCTAGGCTGTAATTTTCCTTAGTGTAAAGTTTAGAAACTAAACATGATTCTTTCAGATTAGATCCATGTACATGGGTAGTGCACGTAAATGGAACCTACTAGTATTATATTTAGTACAACCGACCAAATAGCTGCATACAACAAAGGGGTTTACTAATTGAGTTAACAATCACAGGGATATAGCGCAATAGGTGAACCAAATGTGACAGGGTGAAACATAGCGAAGAAAAATCCAAGTGACAAGCATTTCAATACATAATAGCAGAAACAAAACCCAAACTAGCTATTTTATTTTAGTTCTTATTAAAATTAGAATACTTGAAATAAGCTAGTCGTAAGAGAAATCTTACCTTCGGCGTTGGTGAATGGAGGGCTAGACAAGGATTCATTGAGGCGGAAGGTAGAAGAATGGTTCGACATTTTTCTTTTTTATTACTACAGGCTTCTTCGAAAAAAATTCTGAAGGTAGAAGGAGAGTAGTGGTAGATTTGTAAACAAATTGGAACATGTTGTACGGTTGAGATCCAGTTTTTAGGGGTTTGAAGTTTTCAGAGTTTTAAAACCGTCCGAGGGGAGGAACGAACTTTAAGAAAGGAAAGGAGAGAAAGCATGGAGAGAGGCATAGACTGTTTCATTAAATATACAAGATTAATACATAACGTTTCAGATTTTTAAAGGATAAAGAGAGAGAGACAACGGGAGTTTTATTTAAATTCAGAACGTGGTGTGTCTCCCATTTTCACTCATTCCAAAATGGCCTAAGAACGGGTAGTGGGGAAGAAACGGCATAGTAGATGGAAGGACGTATTCTAAGTCTTTTTTTTAATATAGAAGCTTGGAAATGAAACAAAGTGGTGGCTTCATGCTACATTGCACTGATTGGATATTTCTTTTCAATTGTCATCTAAAATGCATGCACGTTTACATACTTCTTAAATTCACATTTTCTGTTTATTTATTTATTCACATTTGGAAGAAAGAAGGGATGGACATATTAATTCCTAGTTTTGTTTAAGTGTGCATGAATGTGTCAGCCAAATTGAATTGAAGGAGAACCATGCAGAACGTTAACAACAGTTGGCACAATTGTATGTTATGCAAGCATTATAAGGTGAATTGTTTTCTTTTCTAAACGTGTACGTTATGAAATTTGAACGAACATAATATTCTTTTTTTATGCCGTTTGGGAATAGCTACATTAAGTAATAAACTTATATGACCTTTCACATTTTTTACTGTTCAAGTGCCATGCAAAGGTTGCATATCAAATTTGCATATTCAAAATGGCTAGAGAAATATGATGAACTCAAATTAGGACACGTCGAACTCAAATGACTCCATTTCCAAAATGAACTATGCAATGTATTTCGCAATTCTATGGTGCACCGAGTACTAAAACTGACAAATAAAGGTACTATGGTGATCAATGCGTTGAGATGGACGCAATGGTACATAGTTTGCAGTGCCATGACGCTCTGATCAAAAACACATTACGGACCCTTTTTAATGTGAAATTCGCATGCGAAAATAATTAAACATAGGTTAAAACATCTGATTTTAACTAATCGAAAAATAACATTATTCCTAGAATTCAATGTAATATTTTTAGTTCAAATTCTCTCAAGTTCCGACAATGTTTTATTCGTAGTGATTTTATTATATCTTTAGTTAAATTAACACGAACGAAACAAGCTAACATATTATTTCATGAAATTCATTCCTCTGCTACATCTAGTTAAGCGCATCTCAAATAACTAATTTCGGATTATTATTTTTATTTTACATTTTTATTATTATTTGAGGTATAACGGTTGTCGCTACCGCAAATAATCATCAAAAACCAATTCGAACGGAGCGACTAAACTTTGACGTTTTCAATATAAAATTGTTTAGATCACTTTTACATGAAAATAATAAATCTTAAAGATAAGCGTTTCATTACAAATGAATTTCATAATTTATTTTCCAAATAAATACATTTTAAATTAAATTTATCGTTTAATTCTTATTATAAACCATTTTAAATCCAATAATTCAATTTTATTCAATAAATTAAATGATCGAAATATACGGGATGTTACACTACGTATGTGGAGCGTGAGATGCAAGCATTCTGCTAGATGGTTTTTATGTGTGTATCGTTCTTACGTATGTTACACTATGTATTTATGTGTGTATCGTTCTTACGATTACCCTTTCTTTCAAAAGATTTTTCAAGTTAAACAAAATGGTTGGAGTTCACTCATACCAGTTTCATGACTGATGAAAAGTTTATTTCGTTTGTTTTACCGTAAACTCTTGGGTGCCCAAATTTGTATAGGTAGTCAAGTGTTTCAAGCTTTTACAGATACACTTGGAGGAGCTTGAAGCAGAAGGCTTCACCTTTAGTTATTAGAGTTATTTCCGCTGTGATGTATATGCGTTGTACTCTGATATGGAATGTATATACAATGCAGATTTTTATTTCAAAGTTATGTTATATGATATTATATTTTGTTCATTTCGTTGTGAGATTCCGATGTTCTCTTTTTTCTATCTTCTATCTATTCTTATTTCATTAACCCTAGTGACTCGTATTTCTGTGCAATTTGGGTTAGACGTGTGTTGTTTCTGTCAACTCAAATAGTATGGACTCGTGGGCCATCACATTTGGTATCAGAGCTTAGGTTGAGTGAACTCCTAGGATTTGGTGGGGTTACTTATTAGAGATAGGGTCAGTAACACCCTAGAATGAGTATGAGAGAGTATATATGAGTGAGCGTATTTGTTAGCTGATAGAAAAACTATTTTATATTATGTTTATTGGTTTGTCGAATGGTTTATGAATTATGGTCGATACATAATATAAAATTGTATCAATAGGTGTTTATAAACACTTGAGCAGAGTAATTTGACATTGTATGTTTTGAAAGCTAGATAAGTGAAATAATTTTATCCAAAACTATATTTTTATATTATAGAAATAATTTTCCAAAATTATTGTAATATATGGATGTGTAGGTTGAGATTATAATCAAATGGGATTATAACATTGAAATGGTTATATATAATCAAATAGGATTTGTATATGAATAATATATACCAATGATATGAATTAAAATTGGATTCAAACCAGAATTGGAATTTAAATCTGGGAGAGTTAGGAAATATTTTTTTCAAAGTATATTAAAATAATATAGCTTTGTTTTAGGAGGATTTTTGAATAAAAATAGGTTTGAATGGATTTTTGAAAATGATAGAACACTGAAAAATAATTCCGATGATGAAGAGCGCCATCATCGGTGTTCATTTTCAAATTTCTAAGTGAAGGATTGCTACCGTAGCGAGATTTGCAATGGAAATTTATTTTAGAAAACAAGTTGTTTGAAAAATTCAAATGTTTTGAATTTGTGATGGCTATAAATATATCTACGTATACCTTTATTTGATTTCAAATGAATTTGAAATAAATACTGAATAATTGAACTCAGGAAATTATACTTAACTTGTGCAAGTTAAATAGATTGAAACGAATAAATTGATTTGGAATTAATTTGAAGTGGGAATATATACTGTGTGTGGTATGAATTCAATACAAGTGAAATATAAATAGAATACATGTAAATGGGTATGCAAAACACTTGGAGTTGGATTATAATGGTATATAAATCGATTGAAATGAGTAATTGAATATTGAAAACTTGTGGTTATGGATAAAGGCATGCAACAACATGTTTTGGTTGAAATTTATTTGTGTTGCACTTATCTTGTAAATAAAATATATTGAAATGCATATATTTGAACTTATGGGTTTAAACTGAGTAAGTACAGGTACACGGAGCTACCTGGCTTGATTTAGGATATGTAGATTACTTATATGCTAAGCATGCGCGCTTAATAAACGCTTATATGAGGTACGCCTACGGAAAAATATCAAATTAGGATAGAACTATTCTCCGACCGTGTGGGTCTATATATACTTTTTCATCTCTTTGGGTATATTACAAAAGCTCCTCCGTGCAAGGGAGACTCTGCCAATTTTTTTTCAAAATTTAGGGAGTTAGAAAAATGTTCAAAATTTTTGGAATTTTTTGTAAAGATAAAAGAGCTGATTTCAAATTGTATTCAATTTGAAGGTTTTTGAATGGAAAATAGGAAATTGAATATTCCCATGAAAAATTGAAGTTGTATGGGAGTTGAGTTTTAGAATATAAAATACTGAGTTATGACAAAGTGGGCTTTTGAAAAGTCAACGGGTCTGTAGAATTTCTTCTGCCTTAGTAATTCGAGGACGAAATTCTTTTAAGGGGGAACAAATGTAACATACAAGATTTTTAGTCGATTTATTTTAAACATTTAAATTTATTTCAAATGTTAAATTAGAATAACAAAATGGATTTTTATATTGAATTTATCGATTTAATAATCGATGTACGATTTTATTTTGATTATATCATATTATCGTAATACATAGAAACAAATATATTGTAATTCAAAGATAAAACTGAATGGAAAACATTCAGATAATAAATATAAAATTTGTTTGGAACATAAATGATAAGAATAATATATTATCGATGAGTTGTTTGTTTTGAGTTCTAAATTTTGTTATATTTATTTAAAATGGTTATTTTATATATACTTCTGAATTAAATTTCAGAATCTATTCTGTTAAGTTCAGAATAACGTTATAACATTGGAACGTCGGTTGTTGCGTCTCAAAAGGAGTTCTTTCCATGAGATATTTTATATAAGCCTAATCAAATTCGAATCAAAACATTAATTCGGCCGACCTAAATTATCTTTCAAACACAGACCTATATTTCACGCTGCCTTTTTTCCATGTAAAATTTGCCTCCCCACTTTGATATCATCGAAATAAGAATTTAATGGCAATATGTTGTGTTGCTCGATTGCTTCTATAAATTTATCCCATGCCTTCATTATTTCCCACTTTCTAAAACCCACGAGAAGCATTGAAGCCATTTCCTCCATTTTTCCAGTCAATTGAAAAAAAATTCGGTCGATTCAATAAAAAAAAGAATCACAACCAGAAATCATGATCGAAGGGCACGAGTTCTCTTAAGCTCATTCAAACTATGGCGCATGCATGGAAGGAGATAAAGGGGACTCAGTCGAAGAATAATTTTAAGATTTTTAAGGGGATTCCGTCCTTTATAGAGTGGTGCGATTGAGTATAGAACCGTATAATGGCTTCAGCGCGGAGTAGGGTTTTGAGTCCCCCATTGAATCATCATCATTGTTGAAAATTGGGAATCGCGACTGAAGATGTTAAAGGGGGTATTCGAACAAAGATTGGAGTGCGATGTGTATCGATCGTGGTTACTACAACGGACGAGGATGGTGAACGGAATTGGATGGGATGTTCGTGCCATGGGTGATGTTGGTCGATGTGTAAGACTCATGAGGATGGAAAAAAGGGTGAAGTCGGGTTTCAATATAGTTGTTGATTGTGTGTAGTAGGAGCATCCATTGTGAAGGTTCGTTTTTATGTTGGAAAAGGGAAAGCCGTGCTTTTCACGTGGAGAAAGAAGCGAGCATTAGCATTTCGTGAGGTGTGAAGTTGTTCGGTAGTTGGGTTGTGAGGAGCAGTGGGTTCGAAGTTCGTTAGGAAAGAAAGAGAGTTAGCGGATTAAATAATGGATTAAGGTAACTAATTCTATTTTAAACTTTAGTTGATGATAAAATGTTTTAATAAAAATTATAACGACGCATACAATTCATATGATATCAGTTTTAGATGAAGCCAGTGCAAGTACGCTATGTTATGGAATCAATTTGGCGTAGTTTGGAGCTAACAAGGAATTTCGGTTAAATTAAACTTTTGTTTAATTTAATCGAAATAAATTGCTATTTCAACGATTTTAAAATCAAGGTGAGTTACTCACTCTCTGGATTCGTTTATAATTTATTATAAACGAATATTTATTTAATATAATGTTATATGCAGCTTGTTGGTTGTTTGGATGCATTGAAATATTATTCCGGCTATTATATATATCGGTTATATTTGGGCTTGGTGGTTGTCGCTATTATATACATATTAGATATTTCCTACAGTACCATTAGCGGATGACCCTATGCACCCCATAATATATACTGTGGATGACCTTCTATACTGCGATATCCTACCTTGAAGCAGGATGTGTTTTTATTTATGTTTGCTAACATCTCTGGATGCAGGTAAAACATGTTGGAGGGATCTAACTGGATTCCTCAAATTTATTATTGTCTGCTTACATATTTATATGTATGTGATATGTTGAATTGGATTGATGATTTGTGTGTTTAGATGTTTGAATATAACTGGCTCTAGATATTGGTATTTAAAAATATCATAAAAAGGGATTTTTAGATTTAAAAAGGAAAATTTTATTCTCGAAATAGAAACTGAATTTCGAATGAGTAAGAAAATGTTAACTTGTTTTCAGTAATAAAAACAAGTAATTAAATTTATAAATGATGTTTATAAATGGAAAGAAAAATTATCATTTGATAATAAAATTTTAAATTCAAGTATGAATTTAAAAAGGAAAAATTGTTTTTCCAAAGTGAAAAAGGGATTTCAAATGGAATTTGAAATTGAAATTTGATTTAATATATATAACAAGAAGTGAAATTTATAAACGATGTTTATAAATAAAAGAGAGAAATTATAATTGGATAGTTTATATATTTAAATCCAAATATGAATTTAAAAAGGGAACTGGGAATCATTTTTAATGGAAATGATGTGATTTATTTCGATGTTCGGAATGTAAATTGAATTGGAATAAATCTGTATGGATTTATAATTAGAATTCGACTATGTCGAATTTATAAAAATAATTAATTCCAGAAAGGATACTGGAATTTTATTAAATAGAAATTATAGTTTGAAATTTAATATTAAAATAGATTATGTACTTATATTTATATATAAGATTTATAAAAATAAAATCCCAAATTAGGAGTTGAATTTCAATTAAACTTTGAATGTAAAACTTGTCTGTTATATATATAGATAAGAGGATTAATTTATAAATAATGTTGTCAATAAATTGAAGTCGTTTTGAATGATTTTGAAGTTTAAATTTAAAAAGAAAATTGGGAAGCGTTCCAAAAAGAGAATAATAGATTTTAGTTTGGAATTCAGAATATAAGATGAATTGAAATAAATTGAAGAATTTATAATTGGAATTTGATTATACTGAATTTTATAAATAATTTAATTCCAGGTGGATTGGAATTGAATATAGATTATGATTTTTTAATAAATTCATAACAGTGTTATGAATATGGAATAAATTAATCAACAAGTTTGAACAATCGGCATTGTTAAGTCAGATTTGGATAACGATCTTGAATTATTTTAAAATATTGAAAATGGAGTTGGAATTGATTTAATAAATGAAGTTTAAATGTTTATATTTACTTTGATTAAAACGAACTTGCCACAGCGCGGTAGTTCGTAATTTGACGATTCAAACTTTAACTGAGTATATAAAACTCAATATAAGTCAGATTTTGAAGAAGCAAGAAATGCCCGGACCTATTGAATAATAGTTTTCTGATGAAATAGAAATTTCTTGATTTCGTCTTATAGATTTTTTTTTATGTCAAAATCAAATTTCCAAAAAACAGTGCTAAAATCATTTATAAAACTGTAACAATTTATTTAATAAAATCAAAGGATTTTAAGTAAATGAAATATGAATTTTTCATTATAAAAATACAGATTTGAGTTATAAAATAGATATGAACTCAAGTGGAGTAAATGGATTGATTTTTGGAATATAAACCAGATTTTTATTTGTCAAATGAAGTTAACTGATTTCAAAAGAAACCAGTTAATAGAATTTTGGATCGAACTTAACTTTGTTCAAGTGAATTGAATTTGTAAATTGAAATTGGGAATTCAAATATAAAACTTGGATTAGAATTTGGAAGCGAGCAAGGAGTTCGATTTTGATTTGTGTTTAAGTGAATACAAATATATTTGAATGTGATATGTTCAAATTAAATGAAGATTAAGCAAAGAAGCTAATTATGAAATTAATTGGCCAATGGAAAGAAAAAAGTGTTGAATTGATTTGAAATAAACCGTGAATGGTTGAATATATGTTAAACATGTATAGAATAAAGATGATAATTTGAATGCTGACAAAAGGTACATGTTCAGATTCCATATGTGATTTTACGAGCCTATTGGGCAAGCCAGTTGGCTTTTTGATTTTCTTTTTAAATGGAAAGGGCCCAGAGAGGCGAGTTGTAGTTGTACCGATTGGGCCGTACAAAGGAGAAGCTGGCAATTTTTTTGAAAATTTAAGAAGTTAGAATGTTTTTAAGAAAATTCGATAATTAGGAATCTATATATCGATATATATAGAATTCGATAAGGAAACTAACTTATAATAGAATTTTAAAAACAAAAAGGAAATCTATAAATTTAAACTTGGTAAGAATAGAAAGAGAAACATATACACGTTTTGAAAATGGATAATTGGTTTTATATGATGTTGATTATTAGAGATGAGTAGTCTTGTCTATTTTTAAGTTAAGAATGTTATTCAGTCAAGGTCTGAGAGGTAATTATACCCCAACGTGATTGATTTCATTATTAACCGATAAATAGAAGGATTCAGTCTCGAAGATCAATCATAAATATATATTATTGAATGTAGTATTTTGGGTTATTGTAACGATGTTTTACGCAACATCCGTTTTAACCCAAGTCAATGTAATTTGGAAACGTATTCCAAATAAAATGAAGAATATTTTCCGAAGTATAAAAATGAATGGTTTTGTGGAAGAGATAAGTAATTGGAAATATATTTTCCAGTTATAAATAGAAGATATTTCTAAGTATAGAAAATAAAGAGGGCGGAATATGCAAATCTTTCCATATAACGTAAGAGGCCAAAGCATTAGAAAATATTCAGGTAATAATGTCGAAAGGAGAATGGGAAGTGGTTTAATTAATGAAATATTAATTAAAAAGGGCCAGTGGTTGTTTGATGTTTAATCAATAATATTTCCAGTTGAGAATTTGGATGGATGTTTTGTTTTTCTTCGATTGTTAAATAACTGACTATCAAAGTTTTTGACCATCGTTGTCAATACGGAGAGACCGTTTGAATTTATTATCTTAAAACCACTCTGAATAGGCATATGCATTGCTAATTAGATTATGCTAAAGATAATAGAAGACGGAGTAAAAGTGCAAGGGCTATTATGTTTATAGGATAGTGCCTTTGGTTTGTCCAGTCTCAGGACATCTTGTACGGACGAATGTCTTATAGAGTATCCCTAACAGATCACATAAGACGATCTTTTCAAGATATTACGTTTATTGGAAGAGGAATCTGTTTCTCATAGCTTTTTATACCCGCAATATTTTTAGGAAGATCAACTAGTGATTTAACGGTTTGACGATGTGGAATTCAAAGTGAATAGTGGCCAGATGTTATAAGAAGGTAAACGTAGCCTCAAGCCTCATCAACCGGGAAATGGCAAAAATTCGGCAGACAACATGGTTAGTTGGGTCGCATCCAAGCTGGGTGTATTATCACCGATCTATGGAAAAAAATCATTTGTTCTTTTTCTAATTCTATATCTTACGGGTTACGGTAGGAGGGCCGACAACCGTGAGTGATAATACATTCGGTCCACTCAAGCTAAATGAGTGACCAGTCTTGTGTGGCCGGGTTGCAAGATGTTCTTGTTGAACCCCAGTGTATCCACTCTAGAGTACACTGATCGGGAGGTGGTCCCATACATTGTCATAGTTTGGAATCCAATTTCCAATAAGCGCCTTGCGGTTTTTGATTCTACACTATGTATGTGGAGCATGAGATGCAAGTGTTCTGCTAGACGGTTATTTATTTGATTCTACATTATTATAATATCACCGGATTTTGATATAAAAAATGTTTGGTTATCATAAGATGAAAACCATCTGTATTTATGTGCGGATCGGTCTTACGATTACCCTTTATTTTAAAAGATTTTTCAAGTTAAACAAAATGGTTGGAGTTTACTCACTCCAGTCCCATGACTAACTGAGTGTTTATTTTGTTTGTTTTACCCTAAACTATTGGGTGCCCAAATTTGTACAGGCAGTCAAGTGTTTCGGGCTTTTACAGACACACTTGGAGAAGCATGAAGCAGGAGGCTTCACTTTTAGTTGTTTAGAGTTATTTCTTTGTGATGTATACGTGTTGTACTCTGATATGGTATGTATATATAATACAAATTTGTATTTCAAAGTTATGATATATGATATTTGTAACATCCCGTAAAATTCATAAGTGCATATAAATAAATAAAACAAGAAATTAAATGATATGGCTAGAAAATGAGAATTTTTGCTGGCTACGAAAATATTTTATTTGGATTCGTGGAAAAATTGTGAATCGTTTCCATATATAATATGCCGAAAACGGTCAACGTATGAAGAAATTATGAACAGGTGAATTTGGAAAGTGCATGCGGAATATATATATATGTATAATTATGTGAATATTATATATATTGCCCAAATAATAATTTAAAATAAAAGAGGGAAATTCAAATTTTTAATTTTGAGATAAGATCTAGGGGACAACATATATTAGATATATAAAAAACAATGAAGCAAATTAAGAACGTAATTAATAAAATAAACAGCTCTGCAACGCAACAAAATTAGGCGTTACAACCCAAAGTGGTCGACCGTTGGTCGACCGCTAGGCAGCTGGGCAGCCTTATTCTGCCTACGTGGATAAGGGTTTTCTAAAAGGTTATATTTATATGTAAGGCTCAGATTAAATTTTATTAATCCGACCGCTCATGCTCACACGAGCAAGTATAAATAACCCCTCATACCTCACACTAGAAACCCTAATTATTCTTCATCTCTGCCTCCATGTTGCTAAATTCCATAGGAAAACAAAGAGAATAGGGTGAAGATTTCTTCTACTTCTCTAGTTCTATTCTATATCTCTCTATTTCAATCTATCTAAGTTTAGGACTTCGGAATTTAGCATAAACATATATGTATAAGTCACTAATTGTATGTTTCTTATATGTATATTGTTATGAGAACAATCAGAGCTCGCTTGAACATTAAGAACCATTGCAGATCTTGAAATTCTATCACATCCCAGCCTAATTTGTGAGTGGAATCTTGTTTTGCTTAAAGTAATATTCATGTTTTTAATAGTTTGACATATGAATTGATATGCCTATGAGGATTTGGTTATTTGATAGTATGAATATGAAAATCCCCAAATCTTCTATCTTGTAAATACGTATGAAATTGTCATGATGAATCGGATTTGTGGAATTGTGGATTTTGTATTGGATTAAAGGTAAATATGAGTGTTGTACTATTATTTATATTTTATGCGATTCACCATTATTTTCATTTGATTTTTTTTACGGGAAACCATATAAATCATAAATTACCATGTCCCACGTAGGTAGACAATCCAAATTTTGTATTTGTTTATAATATGCAACATTTATCCATCCTTTTTTTTAATATATTTTCATTTGATTTAGCCTAAAAAGTTTTGGATTTGATTGTTTCATAGTTTGAAATGGGTTTGGATCCTAATTTGGGTATAAACGCATTCATAAATTGGAATAAGTCAAATGTAAACATTTTTGGGTGTATACCACCACAAAAAGGTGAATTGGGTGAAATATGGATTATAAACATACATGTGAGAATGTATGTAATACTCCGCTTTTAATTTAATGTTGAAATCATTTCCACATGCCTATGATGCAAGTTTAAAATTGTATGTGTATATGTTTTCCATCCACTACTACTTGTTACATTATCATATTGTTATTACGCCTATGTTGTAGCGATAAGATTATGGAAAACCCAATTTGCATTGGATAAATGACAATTGCCACCCCGTTAGAACGTTTCCCCGTTTATACGAATGTTATGTTAATTAGGCAATATCATTACATTACTTATATCAATGTAATTAACATTATATTAGCGTAATAAATGTGACTAGGTTAGAGTTTTAATTTTAAATGTCCCCTTAAAAAATATACATATATATTCTTTACTTGTGTGTGCGTATATATAGAATGGCTTAAATATATAAATAAGTGACATATATACACGAGGTTAGTTGCCATTTGTGGCAGTAGCCTGCCCGGAACCGACCGGCAAATCCAACAACCACAAGTAGGCCCAACTATTGTGAGATGTCTAGGTGCCATGGGCCATTCATAAACTTAGTACACTAGTCATGAGGTTAAATTGACTTGTAGTAGAAGCCTACCCAGAACCGACAGGCACATCCAGCATCTACAGGTATATGGTTTAATGTTAGAGGTCTAGTGTGTGTGTGTATATAACGATATATGCATAAGTCTGATGTGTGAAAACAGATAGGTTTACTATGCCTTAAGAAGGTATTTAGTGGTTGACTCACCTTTTCATCTAATTTGGGTCTTAGGTGGTTAGGACTAGGATCACTCCGAAGGTTTATTCCTTGGAGAGGAACCAAAGTCATGGAACCCACCCTTATTAGTATTAAGGTTGTCTTTGGGTCCTCTTTCTTTAAAAGTGGTTAGGCATAAAATGGTAATGGAGTAAGGTAGTTCATGGGGATGTCCACTTCCTCTAGGAGTTTGTAAGGGTTTAATTAGGGACATGTTGATAATTGAAAGGATATGTGGCCATTGCATGCTCACCAACCGTCTAACGGAAGTCTTAAGCGACATAGGTGTCCTACTAGGTAATATTAGTTAAGTAGTAACGTTCGAAATACTACTTCTCATATTGCAAATGAGATAATAGCTTTAAGAATGTTGACGTACTAGGATGGGGCCTGAAAGGGCTAGGGTTCCACCTCAGGGTTATAAGAGATCGTAAGAATCCACCTTTAATAGAGCCATAAGTGACCGAGAATGCCACCTCGTTCGGTCTTTACCCTAAAAACGTTAATGGGGTCCGCAGCTCTAGCGTGGGTGGTGGGGGTTCCTAGCTCCCTAGGAAGAGGGAGAGGGTTCGATTCCCGCCTCACGCACTGTAGTTCAAACAAAGGGGCTTACCATGTGCATAAGCCTGATGACCCCACGGACCGGGTTAGGTGTACTAGGGGGAGTTTTACGGCGGTGCCGGTTTCTCCCTTGAAAAAATTCAAAAATAAAATAAAAACACTAATGGTAGATTGACTTGGATATCCACCCCCATTGGTTTGGAACTTGATGTTTGTTGTGTGTTACGTAGACATACCTTGACATATCTAACCTGCTAAAAATATAGGGTATGGACATTAAGTAACACTATATTTCAGTCACACAGAACTTTATGTTCCGACCCCCTATCCTTAACATCCAATAGGTCAATAAATGGTGTAAAGCCATGGATGAAGTCATGATTGAAGCCGATTAAGAAGGCGAAGTTATTATGATATTATTAGCAGTTATTACTTTGCTTCTTTTGGAATCTTATGAGATTGAACTATTTGATGTACCTATTGAACCAATGTAACTACGACTATGTATTTCTGAGATTTTTGAAAATACATCTTATTTTTGGTATTATATTTTCTCTTTCTGCTTCCATTCGAAGTATTTGTTATTGTTATCTGTGCAAATGTAACCCTTATAGGAACCAACGACCCGTTTAGAATGGCTCTAAGTTTCGATAGGTCTTTTCTGGGTCGAAAATTAGGCTCATTCCGGGCAGTTGTTACACTTGGTATTAGAGCATAGGTTACCCGATTTTAAGGGAAATATAAATATGAGAGGCGTATTTGTGATTTGAAAAAGATTTTCAAGCTATGTATAAATATTATATATTTACCCTAATAAGCATACGCATTTATTCTGGGCATCTTTATTGTTTTCAGCATTAAATACTATCTCAGGAGTATCCACTAAGGGATTCTTCCTTTTCTTTTCAGATAGTAGAATTGATGAAAATCCTAATGAGCAGGGCAACCAAGCAAGACCCCGCTACTTGCCAAAATGGTTCCAGCAGTACCTCCGTATTGTGGAACAGGTCCCTGTAGCTAATCCTGCCCCAGCGGCTCCCACAGCTCCTTCCTCTGATGCGGCCTTTGATTTTTCTCGCTTGTGTAATATCTTTACGAATTTTATAGGGAAACCGTTTTCTAGAAAGGAAAGCTTTGCTAGTGCCCAAACTTGGTTTATGGACTGTGAAAGAATCTTTGAGGCTATTGCCTAGCCCGATGAACTAAAGAGGAGGATAGCATCCTGGCATTTGAAGGATGAATCCCTTGAATGCTGGAACTTAATATCAATGGAGAATGTAACACCCCACCTCCACCAGGGTCACTCACAAAGGAATGCACTAGGTTTGGAGGGGCACTGTTGGTAAACATGCACAGAAATATTACAAGATAGAACATATAAAACAGCGGAAGTAAAACAAATTTCATTACTTTATAAAACATCCAGGTCTAAAGCCTTTTACATCAGAGTACATAGAAACCTGTCTTGCAAATAGTAAAGAAGCATAAAACCTTTTCATAAATTATTTCCCCAAACCAAACCGGTAAAGCAGCCATAGCCAAAAGAAGTCCAAGCCATTTATGATGACCTTCCAGCAAAAGGGGTCCGAAATAAACAACAGTGTTTCCTCCCTGAAAACCTGGGGGGGGGGGGGGGAACGAAAGACAAAGAGGCGAAACAAAACGGGGTCAGTCATAAAGACTGGTAAGTCCTATCTACTTCCAATATAAAAATAGGTAAAGGTAACATGACATGCATAAACTGAAAGTAAACATAAGGATGACTACAAAATAGATAAGCTAAACCAAGATAACAGACTGAATTACTGCATCAAGATAAACTAAGGTATCATGATAAACTATGGTGTCAAGATAAATCAAGGTATCACCTCGTCAGGTTTCTATCAAGTATACTATCCCAAGGTATCTATCATGTATAACATCCCAATGCATTTATCATGTATATTTGCTCTGCGCCTCTCGTACTGGTATCCCGACCCGCGTCATGTATTATCTATGAATGTCCCCTGCCCAATGTCCATGTCCACCTAATTATATAGCATATGTAGGTTTTCCCAACTCGTGTGTTTCTTTCCATGTATAAGTTCAGTCCTTTGCCGTAGGCCGTACGAGCTTTCCCATGTAAATTTATACCACCTCAACGTAGTACCATTTAATCCTTGATGTTGTTTTGGACTGCTACCCTTGATCTGGTTATGTTTTCTTACCATGAACTATCGCGTGTTCACTTAGGATTTATGCCACCTAGGACCGCTAGGGATTATGCTACCTAATGAACATTTCCGTAACTTGGTTTGGGCTTTAGCCACCTAGGACCACTAGGGATTATTCCACCCGTCAACCACGCCCCTTATCCCACGTATGTATCGTGAATCGTTTTCCATGTCTAGACGCACATGTATCTCAATGTGCCATCCGAGTTACGTGCCAGGGCAAATCAAGAAATACGGAACTCGGTCGGGAGCTTTAAGTTATCTACCGATGCAGATATCAAGGTCTGTTTTTGTATCCGTGGCTATGGTCCCATGTGACCCCTCCCTCAACTACTGAAAGGCAATCCAAGAAAAATCATGTATGAGAACTACATCCCGGCCCCACTATAGCCCCACTTTCCTATTGGCCAACCTCACCCATAACTCGATAGCAAGTATATGGTATGTTGGGAGTTCTCTGCCTTTCCGTACGTACACGATTGACTAAAGATGGTAGGTAGTCGACGACGCGCTATCCAGGGAAAAAATCAAGTATCGTCGACTCCACGCTAATCCATCCCCGTCTTTAGGTCACTCGCACAGCAACCAAGGCATACCCTTGGCTCTTCTACCGCAGACCTTAACCTTTGTGAGGCCAGGTTTCATGGACCATCTGCCACCTCACAGAGGAATACCAAGAGTACCCTTACGTCCCCCGAAGCTATTGCTTCGTCACCCAGTTCGCTGGAGCTTCTTATCCAAGTAGGATAAGTTGCTCCTCCTCGTATACTAAGCGATGACCTACCGTATCAGGTTACTCACCTATTTATGAACTAGTCCCATGTCCTTGGCTAAGAATAATTACTTAGTTATTCTTGACTAAGGTTTACCACTTAGCTTATTTTCCCGTTACCCTTGATTAACTATGATTTTCTACCTAGTTCCTCTAACTAGGGTTTTGTCTATTGGGTTAAGTGTTGTTATTCAAGCCCATGACTTAACCCGCATACCAACCATGTCATAATCGACTAAGTGTTCAAGTTCAAGGCTTAGCCCTACAACTCGTATGTCAAATTGGCTAAGTATATCAAACGGTTTACGACTTAACCTTATCCACTTGTCATTTTAGATCGGTTAAGTGTAGGTTACTTAACCTCACCTAAGTACCGTGTTTAGATTAGTTAAGTGTAAATTACTTAACCCCATCTCCTAATTGTCTTATATGGTTAAGCGTCATTAAGAAATCAAGTCCGGTTCCACTTAACCTACCATTCGTGTCATATCGGTTAAGTGTCATTAGTCAAATTTACTTAACCTTTTCATGTGGCAATAATTAGATTAATGCACCCCAACCTCTCACATTAGACTTTGTTGTGGTTACTAGTTAAGCCGGGCGGGTCCGGGTAGCTTTACACCACAACCTAGTCTAACCTCGGGTTTTAAGTGCTATATGACCAACTACTCACATTGGGTCCTATTGTTTGTAGCCACTAGTTAAGCCGGGCGGGTCCGGGTAGATTTATGCTACAAACTCAACCCAACCTCGAGTTGGCCACTTTCATGTTTTTCTACGTATCATGTTCATGTCAAATTTAGACCCCTTTTTAAGTCCATGTTTCCATGTAGCCCCATGTCAAGTTTTCGTGTCATATTCACGTTATTTATCATTTCATGTTACATGTAATTTCATGTCAAGATCATAGCCAATTTTCAAGTTTGCCAAAGCTACCCAAAGCGTGTCCCCAACGCACATGAAAGCGAAACATATTTGGGATAATTCACAAGTTAAACATGGTGAAAATTGAGGCAAAGGTGTTCACATAACTAGCATATTGCATATTGGACTCTAAACATGCACGATGTCGTAAAGGGATTGGCCACAAACGTGAATAATATCATAAAGAATTTGGCCTCAAGCATGCAAAGTATCATAAGGGGGTTTTGGTCCCAAACATGCATAATATCATGAGGGGTTTGGGTTCATTTATATGCATAAGCCCCAAGTCATGTTCATGCACATATTTCACAAGTCAAAGTGGTTCCAAGTGTTCATGCCAACATCCCACAAATAAAGGTGCAATCTTGCATGGCAAACTAAGTCCAATGCAATATGAGTAACTTGATTTAGTCACTAAACATAGCCTAAAGTCGTAGGTTCAAGCAAAAGAGACATGACAAGGTTCATATAGGCTAGCATACTTAGTTTAATCTCGTTTTATTCCATGCCATCATTAAGACTACCGTTTAGATCTAGAAGTAGCTAGAACTTACATAGCGTGGCTAAGGAATTAAGAGCATGAATCGTCTTGTCGTAGAACCCATGTTAAGATGATGATCAAAACTCTTGATTTGGTTTAGAAAGCTTGCTCCTTTGCCTTGAATCTAGTTTGCATGCATTAGCTTTTGAAGATGAAGGTGGAGGCCATGATCAAGAGAGATTTGGGCAGCACTTCGTGGCAAGAGTGATTTGTGAGGGTTTAAGCTAGGTCTAGGGGTCTTTTTATAGGAGTTTAGGTGAGTTTAGACCATAGGATTAACCCTAGGATTGATCAAAACCGTCAGAATTCGTCATAAGCCCCCAAAATCAGTTCAAACAGCAAGCAGGTGCACCCAGGTTGCCTGGGCTCGACCAGGCATGTCGACACCCGTGTCGACTGGGCATTCGACATGGGGGGGGGTTGTGTCGACTGCACAGTCGACACGCCTGTCGACTTGACCTGGGCGGGAATTCTCCCGCCCTTCCCCCTGTGTGTTTGAATTTTGAATTCTGCCCTAGTTTTAAACTGTTTTGAACTTGAAATTTTCTAAAAACTTCGACGGGCCATAACTTGGTCATACGGACTCCAATTTTCGAAAACTCGGACTCTATTTCACGTATTTTTCCGAGACGAACGGAATGGTGAAATCCGTTTAACTTAATTCTTAGAATATAAACAGAATATCTCTTCTTACCATAGTTCTTTAATTAACCCGCTCGCGTATCCCTATTTATAAATATATATAAATCTCTTATTTTCAAAGCTAAAAGAGTGCGGGGCGTTACATTCTCCCACCCTTAAAGAATTTCATCCCCGAAATTCAATAAGAGTAGGATTTATGTCCCCTCATTACCACCCAAAAGTGTTCAACCAATTGTTGCAACCATGTGCACATGTGCAAAGTGAATTACATTGTAGTAAAATATGTATGCCTAACTTGTGGTACCACCTATATGGATGCAATTTCCTTGAAAATTTCTTTTTCAAAACATGATGCTCTCACCCTAAATATACTTGCAGTTCTAAATGAATGCAAAAATTTACGAAAACATTTTCATCCACATTTTCCCACACCCTTATAAAATAAGAGTGAAGTTCATCCAATTGGCGCATCCAAGATCCTACCATCCATTTTTAATTTTAGAAAAATCTAATTTTCTAAATCTTACACAACGGAAAAATTTACCTTTTTCCCATTTATTTACTTTCCCGTTTTTCCTCGTCTATATTTATTACCGTGCAATATTTTCAAGGTTATTTCAAGCACAACAGTTTTCATTAAGCAAACAACGTGCGGATTACATTAAGATAATTTCAGTACATGGTTACAACTAGATAAAAATTAAAATACTACCCTACGGATACACTGATAGAGGTCAAGCCTAACGGAAGTAGCTACGAATAAGCTCCTCTATGCTATCAAGCCTCTCTCCCTGTCGTCGATTCCCCTGCCTAACCTCTAACTGTAAGTCCTGAAGTCCGGCTCCTAACTGATCGTAGGAGGTACCCATATCATGTAGCATCTGCTGCTGAGTCTGAGCTAGGTCTACCTGTGCCTGTAGCATCTCCTGCTGTGTCCTCAGTATGTCATGGTGGCCCATAACTATACGAGCTTGCTGCTCCGAAACATACCTCAATTCAGACCTCCAATCTGGATCCCTACTAACCCATGGGTCCCATCCGGACGTATCTGCAGCCCCCTGTGCCGGGGTCTGGGAAGTCCAAGCTCCTTCCCAAGCCTTCTCTGCATGTGCTTGCCCAAAACCCTCTGTTGTCGTCTGCTAGGGTTCCTCGAAATATCCGAGCTGACTATCATGTGGCTTGTCCTCTTGTTCTTCCTCCTCGTCACCCTCATCCTCTCCATCATGTTCCATAGGCTATGGCTCTTGCAGCTGTTGCAATTGTATACCCATCCTTGTCAGTGCAGCCACGCTAATAATACTAGAGGGATGAGAAAAAAGTACTACAAAATCCTCGTCGTGTAGATCAACGCCACTCCGCATAAAAACCGTAGTCCATAAATTTCCAAAGCAAATATTGGAAATCCTTACTTCCCTAGTGGTATGGTACTGCTGTAAGATAGTTCGGGCCCAGTTCATCTGTATACCCCCAAATATAGCATAGGTAGCAATCTTAATGACGTGTGGAATTCTATCGAACCCAGCATTCTGCCCCGCAAGATTATACTGCAATATCCTGATAACAAATCTAGCTAGTGGGCGTAGATGATCATAATCCCACTGTCTTTCAAGCTCATTAAAGAAAATCCTACGCCATATAGTATTATCATTCATCTCAAGATCCGCTATATCCATTCCCGTACCGCGGATATTTAACATTTCACCAAACTGGACCTCATTAACATAAATATGAGTACCCTTAACCTTTGAACTATAGGTTACTAAACCCTCATCATCCTCACCAATTTCTAAAAATGCGTCAAAAAGCCTTACCAAACGCTTGACGCCCCTTCTCTCGGCGGTGCGTGAGTCCAAGATAGAAATCAAACCCGCTTCCGCAAATAAACTTTCCACGGGGGTCCCCGCAAAATAAGCAAATCTCACCGGACGGCCTAATAGTAACTTCATGTTGGCGATCTTCGCGTATTGCTTAACTATCTCCTATCGCTCATCGCACCATTCTATCTCTTGTAGTGTTAATTGAGGGTAAAGCTCAAGAAGGTTTTCCATGGCGATTTGAGCACAAATTGAGAAAGGAAAATTATAGATCTGGATAGAGGACGGCTTTAGCTTCGATTTGAGACCGGTTTTACCGAAAATAGCGGAGAAACGAAGCGGTGGGAGGTGGAGGAAGTGAAGGGTTTTTTGGGTTTCTTGGTGGCTGGAAGGGAGACGCACAAAATGTGCTTTAGAGCTGAAGGCCGTCGGCCTTCGTGCCTTTATATTTTTTTTTCTGCTACAGGGGGTTGTGTCGACAGGGCAGTCGACACGGGGGGGGCTGTGTCGACTGTGCAGTCGACACCCTTGTCGACTTGCCCCCTTCAGATTTTTTTCTTCTTCTTGCACAGCGATCCTCTTTCTTACCATCCCTTCTTATAACACGGCCACAGGCCTCTCGGGAACTACCTCCATCTTACAGAGAACACTTTCGTAGCTAGGAAAGACTAGTCGTAGTTAAAACCACTGTGACTACAGATGGAGGAGAGAAAGAGATTCGATAAGGAAACAAGGATAGCGCTAATGGCCTTTGGGGAATAGCTTTTTAAAATAAAACTTTTCTTGAAAAATGCTTCTTTGCAAACGGTTTTCAAATAGTCTTTCAGAAGGTTTTTTTTTAAAAAAAAACTTTTGCCCAGTCTGGTAACCTTCTGCTCTGATACAAAATGTAACACCCCACCTCCGCCAGGGTCACTCACAAAGGAATGCACTAGGTTTGGAGGGGCACTATTGGTAAACATGCACAGAAATATTACATGACAGAACATATAAAAAAGCGAAAGTAAAACAAATTTCATTACTTTATAAAACATCCAGGTCTAAAGCCTTTTACATCAGAGTACATAGAAACCTGTCTTGCAAATAGTAAAGAAGCATAAAACCTTTTCATAAATTATTTCCCCAAACCAAACCGGTAAAGCAGCCATAGCCAAAAGAAGTCCAAGCCATTTACGATGACCTTCTAGCAAAAGGGGTCCGAACTAAACAACAGTGTTTCCTCCCTGAAAACCTGGGGGGGGGGGGGACAGAAGACAAAGAGGCGAAACAAAACGGGGTCAGTCATAAAGACTGGTAAGTCCTATCTACTTCCAGTATAAAAACAGGTAACTGTAACATGACATGCATAAACTGAAAGTAAACATAAGGATGACTACAAGATAGATAAGCTAAACCAAGATAACAGACTGAATTACTGCATCAAGATAAACTAAGGTATCATGATAAACTACGGTGTCAAGATAAATCAAGGTATCACCTCGTCAGGTTTCTATCAAGTATACTATCCCAAGGTATCTATCATGTATAACATCCCAAGGCATTTATCATGTATATTTGCTCTGCGCCTCTCGTACTGGTATCCCGACCCGCGTCATGTATTATCTATGAATGTCCCTTTCCCAATGTCCATGTCCACCTAATTATATAGCATATGTAGGTTTTCCCAACTCGTGTGTTTCTTTCCATGTATAAGTTCAGTCCTTTGCCGTAGGCCGTACGGGCTTTCCCATGTAAATTTATACCACCTCAACGTAGTACCATTTAATCCTTGATGTTGTTTTGGACTGCTACCCTTGATCTGGTTATGTTTTCTTACCATGAACTATCGCGTGTTCACTTAGGATTTATGCCACATAGGACCGCTATGGATTATGCTACCTAATGAACGTTTCCGTAACTTGGTTTGGGCTTTAGCCACCTAGGACCACTAGGGATTATGCCACCCGTCAACCACGCTCCTTATCCCACGTATGTATCGTGAATCATTTTCCATGTCTAGACGCACATGTATCTCAATGTGCCATCCGAGTTCCGTGCCAGGGCAAATCAAGAAATACGGAACTCGGTCGGGAGCTTTAAGTCATCTGCCCATGCAGATATCAAGGTCTGTTTTTGTATCCATGGCTATGGTCCCACGTGACCCCTCCCTCAACTACTGAAAGGCAATCCAAGAAAAATCATGTATGAGAACTACATCCCGGCCCCACTATAGCCCCACTTTCCTATTGGCCAACCTCACCCATAACTCGATAGCAAGTATATGGTATGTTGGGAGTTCTCTGCCTTTCCGTACGTACACGATTGACTAAAGATGGTAGGTAGTCGACGACGCGCTATCCAGGGCAAAAATCAAGTATCGTCGACTCCACGCTAATCCATCCTCGTCTTTAGGTTGTCGCACAGCAACCAAGGCATACCCTTGGCTCTTCTACCGCAGACCTTAACCTTTGTGAGGCCAGGTTTCATGGACCATCTGCCACCTCACAAAGGAATACCAAGAGTACCCTTACATCCCCCGAAGCTATCGCTTCGTCACCCAGTTCACTGGAGCTTCTTATCCAAGTCGGATAAGTTGCTCCTCCTCGTATACTAAGTGATGACCTACCGTATCAGGTTACTCACCTATTTATGAACTAGTCCCATGTCCTTGGCTAAGAATTATTACTTAGTTATTCTTGACTAAGGTTTACCACTTAGCTTATTTTCCCGTTACCCTTGATTAACTACGATTTTCTACCTAGTTCCTCTAACTAGGGTTTTGTCTATTGGGTTAAGTGTTGTTATTTAAGCCCATGACTTAACCCGTATACCAACCATGTCATAATCGACTAAGTGTTCAAGTTCAAGGCTTAGCCCTACAACCCGTATGTCAAATTGGCTAAGTATATCAAACGGTTTACGACTTAACCTTATCCACTTGTCATTTTAGATCGGTTAAGTGTAGGTTACTTAACCTCACCTAAGTACCGTGTTTAGATTAGATAAGTGTAAATTACTTAACCCCATCTCCTAATTGTCTTATATGGTTAAGCGTCATTAAGAAATCAAGTCCGGTTCCACTTAACCTACCCATTCGTGTCATATCGGTTAAGTGTCATTAGTCAAATTTACTTAACCTTTTCATGTGGCGTTAATTAGATTAATGCACCCCAACCTCTCACATTAGACTTTGTTGTGGTTACTAGTTAAGCCGGGCGGGTCCGGGTAACTTTACACCACAACCTAGTCTAACCTCGGGTTTTAAGTGCTATATGACCAACTACTCACATTGGGTCCTATTGTTTGTAGCCACTAGTTAAGCCGGGCGGGTCCGGGTAGATTTATGCTACAAACTCAACCCAACCTCGAGTTGGCCACTTTCATGTTTTTCTACGTATCATGTTCATGTCAAATTTAGACCCCTTTTTAAGTCCATGTTTCCATGTAGCCCCATGTCAAGTTTTCGTGTCATATTCACGTTATTTATCATTTCATGTTACATGTAATTTCACATCAAGATCATAGCCAATTTTCAAGTTTGCCAAAGCTACCCAAAGCGTGTCCCCAACGCACATGAAAGCGAAACATTTTTGGGATAATATGACAAAGATGGGTACAAGATGGCAAAGATGAATCACAAGTTAAACATGGTGAAAATTGAGGCAAAGGTGTTCACATAACTAGCATATTGCATATTGGCCTCTAAACATGCATGATGTCATAAAGGGATTGGCCACAAACGTGAATAATATCATAAAGGATTTGGCCTCAAGCATGCAAAGTATCATAAGGGGGTTTTGGTCCCAAACATGCATAATATCATGAGGGGTTTGGGTTCATTTATATGCATAAGCCCCAAGTCATGTTCATGCCATATTTCACAAGTCAAAGTGGTTCCAAGTGTTCGTGCCAACATCCCACAAATAAAGGTGCAATCTTGCATGGCAAACTAAGTCCAATGCAACATGAGTAACTTGATTTAGTCACTAAACATAGCCTAAAGTCATAGGTTCAAGCAAAAGAGACATGACAAGGTTCATATAGGCTAGCATACTTAGTTTAATCTCGTTTTATTCCATGCCATCATTAAGACTACCGTTTAGATCTAGAAGTAGCTAGAACTTACATAGCGTGGCTAAGGGATTAAGAGCATGAATCGTCTTGTCGTAGAACCCATGTTGAGATGATGATCAAAACTCTTGATTTGGTGTAGAAAGCTTGCTCCTTTTCCTTGAATCTAGTTTGCATGCATAAGCTTTTGAAGATGAAGGTGGAGGCCATGATCAAGAGAGATTTGGGCAGCACTTCGTGGCAAGAGTGATTTGTGAGGGTTTAAGCTAGGTCTAGGGGTCTTTTTATAGGATTTTAGGTGAGTTTAGACCATAGGATTAACCCTGGGATAGATCAGAACCGTCAGAATTCATCACAAGCCCCCAAAATCAGTTCAAACAGCAAGCAGGTGCACCCAGGTTGCCTGGGCTCGACCAGGCAGGTCGACACCCGTGTCGACTGGGCAGTCGACACCGGGGGGGGGGGGGTGTCGACTGCACAGTCGACATGCCTGTCGACTTGACCTGGGCGGGAATTCTCCCGCCCTTCCCCCTGTGTGTTTGAATTTTGAATTCTGCCCTAGTTTTAAACTGTTTTGAACTTGAAATTTTCTAAAAACTTCGACGGGCCATAACTTGGTCATACGGACTCCGATTTTCGAAAACTCGGACTCTATTTCGCGTATTTTTCCGAGACGAACGGAATGGTGAAATCCGTTTAACTTAATTCTTAGAATATAAATAGAATATCTCTTATTACCATAGTTCTTTAATTAACCCGCTCGCGTATCCCTATTTATAAATATATATAAATCTCTTATTTTCAAAGCTAAAAGAATGCGGGGCGTTACAGAGAATGAGGGCCAGATCTTCACATGGGCCGAATTTAAGACCTGTTTTGAATTGAATTTTTTTCTTAGGGCAGAAATGACTATTCAAATACAGAAATTCATCAACCTCAAGTAAGAAAGCTTGAGCCTACAATATTATATTTCCAAATTCACCGAGTTATGCAAGTTTGGTAGGGGATTGGTAGACACCCATGAACAAAGCCCTTAGATTTGTGAAATGAACTCTCCGTTGAACGAAACCTTTTTAGCCCATGTAACATTTGGGGCAACTTTTGAGACTCTAGTTGAGACAATTACACATTGCACGGTTGAAAGCTCCAAGGAGGGTGAGAAAATAGAAAGCTCCAACATAAATAATTAGAAGGAATGGTGGAAAAACAAGAAAAAGAATAACTTCAAAAAGGATGCAATAATCTGTACGAGGCGAAACAGCAAGGGCCATGAGGCCAAGGATTGTAAAACCTCGTTAGTGAAAAAGGAGTTCAAGGTATAATGTTACAACTGCCATGAAGGACACATGTCCAAAGACTTCCCAAAACCCAAAGTTGTCAAGAGTGGCCAGAACTAAGCTATTGAAGCAACCCCAATTCAAAGCCGACCCCGAGAGACCAAGGGAAACCCGCACTCAAACGTGTAATCTCTATTTTAGGGAAGTCAGCATATACGTTGTTTGATTCTATAGCGTCCCAATGTTTTATCTCGATTAGTAAATTTGTTGAACCTTTCCGTATCTATCTTGGATAGTATGATAGAGGTGGGCAACCCTATCAGAGGGTCTAAGTATCTTGAGCTATTTGTAAAGACCTAGTATTAGAGGTCGACAATGTCGGGTTCCATTGTGAAGTGTATGCATTGGATTTTATGGGGTATTACCTTATCTTAGTATGAGCTGGCGATCGTTTTACGAGGTCGTCCTAGATTATGATAAGAGACTCGTTCGTCTTAGGAGCCAAGGAGGACATAGCCTAAATATTCCTTGTAATGTTGGAAAACAAGGACAAAGCCTTATTATTTTCCTTGTCTCCTAGTTTTGAAGGGCCATCTTCGGTCCTATAATCTGTGAGTTTTTGGATGTCTTTGAGGAAGTCATGGGACTTCCAGCCCACAGTGAAATCTCCTTTCGTATTAACCTAAAGAAGGACACTAGACCTGTAGCACTGCCCTCAAGGCCTATGCCGCCCAAGGAAAGAAGAGAGTTAGATAAACAAATTTCAGATTTGTTACAAAAAGGTTTTATTCGTCGAAGTACCTCAAAATGGGGTGCACCTGTTGTATTCTCCACCGAAGCAGACAGATATTTGAGACTTTGTGTGAACTATAGAGAACTTAATAAATTGACCAAAAAGAACAGATACCCTTTACATAGAATCAATGAAATTTTAACCACTTGGAAGTAGCCTGGGTATTTTCTCAATTAGACCTTGATACGAGATTTCACCAGTAAAGAATTGCAGAGGATAGCAAGGATAAAACTACATTTAGGACTCCAAACGGATTGTTTCAATGGGAAGTTATGCTCTTCAGATTAACAAGTGCACCCACCTTCTTTGTAGACCTCATGATTTGAGTGTCGGGGACATTGTAAATAAAATGGTGGTAGTCTTTGTAGACGATATCCTTATATTTTCAAAATATCATGAAGAGCACGTGTGACGGCCCGCCTCGCACCAGCCGACATTTCGTTGAAATGTGTTGTGCCAATGTCCAACCAGCACGGGACGGTCACCAAAGAAAGGAATTTTAAGGAATTTGAACTAACAAGGAACCTGTAGAATGTCCCAAAGTGCATGGAATAAAATATAATAATAACATACTTGACATAAAACAGGCAAGACAATGCATAAGATGAAAACTAAACCATAGTCATCATAATAGCGGAAATTCAAAATACAGCTTATTACAACTCCAACATACTGTCTCTAAAGCAGAGAAAAAGGTGCACTACTAATGCCCAAAGTAGTGACTAGTAACAGCACAGGGAGAATATCTATATATATCATACGTGGAAGCCTTTTGCTCGTCTCCACAACTGCTACTCATTCATACCACTTAACCTGTCTCTAGTCTGCCTGTTTAAGAGCACCCAGAGTAATAAGAAGAGACATAAAACTCTGGGTCAGACAAAAGTTTGGTATGAGCGATAAGCAGCAAAAAAGAACAATAACAGGTATACATATCCATAACTGAACTTGGACCTGCAACCAAAAGAGTTAGCACAATAGGATGTACAATACTCTAAGATGACACTAACATAAAGTGCAAAGATACGGGTGTGTGGGTGTGCATGTCGTAGTTATGTCAAACAATCAAGCATAGCAACCATCCTCACATCTCTCACCCAGTGCGTAAAGCATACGATATCCACTGCTTTGACCACCCAAATCCTTTGCTATGATCACTCTGCCCCATGGAGTCATGATGGCTCCACTGCACTGATCCATAGCCACTAATCCCTTGCTATGTCTACTCTGCCCCCATGAAGTCATGACAACTCCACTGCACTGGTTCATAGCCATGCTACGATCACTCTGCCCCATGGAGTAATAACTACCCCACTGCATTGATACGTAGCCTAACATCCGTCTTGTTGGTGAATCAAAGTTATAAATGTCGATAACCCCTTTGCAAACGTCCCATAGCAAAGTCCAATTCATGAAGTTAACTCATTGGTTCCCAACTGGATCCTGAGTTCTACATCCTATTTGGACTACCTTTGCATCTCGAGTTTTTGGTCTCCTCCGGATCGATCTCCATTCGGTTCGTGATCATCATCTAGGCTCGGGTCCTCCATCGGTTCGTGAGCAGCTCTGGTTCGTGGCCATCAAGCGGTTTGGTTCGTAGCACCCTCTCCAGATCGGTTCGGGTCGTGGGGCCTCACTGGGTTCGTGGTCATCACATCGGGTCGGGTCGGCTTCCCCCACCGGTTCAGGTCGTGACTCCAGGTCGCGGCTCCAAGCTCCGGCTTGTGGCTTCATGGCATCAAATTGTGATGCAGTTCGGTTCGGAGAAGGGTGGTGCTCCGATTTGGGGTCATGAGCCTTCATCTTGGATGGTTTGGGTCACTCCTCCACTCGAGCAAGTGGCTCGTGATACACGTACACGGTTGGGACTCGTGGGGTTGGACTCACAATCGGGTCGGTTCGGAGGGGGCGATTCGATCCGGTTCCCGCACAATTTTCCTCCAACTTTTCCAGCGACTGTTTTACGCTACACGACGGCGTTTTCGACCATTCTAACTATTATCAACAATCATAAATCATACCAAACAGTCATAGCAGCATATAACATCAACCATAAACACCAAAATGATAAATAACCATGTCAAAATGCATCAAACTTACCCAAAACCAATATTTTTCCCTTAATCATGCTTAACCCTAACTAATGATAGGATTAGCAAAACATATCCAAATTAACCCAAATTTCGAACAGAGGCTTAAAATAATATTTAAGAACTTATAAACATTTTTCCAGAATTTAATCACGTATAAATTCGTTAATTTACACTAATCACCCCTAATTAGTCGTAATTAGTGAAAAATAATGCAAATCACTCACCTTAGCCAAATTATAAACCCAAATCTGAAATGATTCTTTAAATGGCACAAATTCTAATGCACACAGCAGCCTTTGCCTCTAATTTGATGTTATTAGACTTGGTTTGATGCTAATTAGCTTAATCTTCAATTAGAAAGTGATTTGGAATGAAATTAGAAGGTGGAGGCCATTGTTAGGGTTTCTAAGAGGTAAATGGTAGCTAGAAAACTGAAATAGAATGAAAATCTAACTCATTTCAGCCTCCCCATAACCCTAATCCCGAAATGGGTTATGGGCCCATTTTTTAATTACCTTAATCAGCCCACTTAAGCAGTTTTTCGCCTTCTAAACCTTGTTTCAGCCATATATCCCAAACAGTAAGTCTGTTTGGCTAACGTGAGCACTCTACGGAAATGTAAACCATCATCTGAATCCAATAGAAGTGGTTTCATGTCAAAACTCCTTACCAATCAAAAGTTATGGCCGAAACAAGATCAACTAGGGGAAAAACGGTCATTTAAAAATTGGCAAAAATTGTGAACATGGGAAATGACCCCAATAGTCGTCTCCCAAAGTTACACGACTATACGACCTTATATGAAAATAAAATAAATATTCTGCGATCCTCCGATGTGTAGAATGCGGGTCGTTACACTCTCCGCCCTCCCCCCTTAAGAATTTCGCCCCGAAATTCCTCAACTAAGAAACAACCAATGGGTCTCGCATGCCTTCCAGCCATATCTCGAAATTAAACTTACAAAACAAACAAAACAAACCTATCTTAGCATGCGGAAAGACTAAATCGAAATGAAAACCTTACGAGGCAAAGAGTTCTGGATACGTCTCCTTAATGCTCTCCTCTGTCTCCTAAGTACAGTCATTCTCATCCTCGCCCTACGGAACCTTGATTAGATTCACTGCTTTCCTTTGATGTTTCTTTGTATCATGCTCGACAATACGAGTTGGCTTGCGGTTCCCAACCGCCTCGGGTTCTACTTCGATATCATCCAACTGATCAGGTCAAATAGCTACATCGGGGTCGTGCACGAATTTCCTTGACTGGGAAACATGAAATACATTATGAACTCCCGCCATCTTGTCCGGCAACTCAACCTTATATGCTAAAATCCCAACTTGTTCGAGAACTGGGAATGGTCCAACAAATCTTGGTGCTAACTTGCCTTTCCTACCAAATCGAATCACGCTCTTTAACGGGGAAATCTGGACAAACACCAAGTCACCGACGGAGAATTTCAAATCTCTTCTCCTCTTATCAGCATAGCTCTTCGGCCTTTCTTGAGCAGCCTTCATTCACTATTGGATAATCTTGATCTTGTCTGAAGTTTCTCTTATCACATTTAGCCCAAGCACAAATTTCTCACCGGTTTCAAACCAACATGATGGTGAGTTGCACGGTCTTCCGTACAAATTTTCAAATGGAGCCATACCAATAATGGATTGATAACTATTATTATATGCGAATTCAACTAGATGCAAATGGTCATCCCGTGATCCACCAAAATCCAATATACAAGCTCTCAATAGATCCTCTAATAAACGATTCACCCTCTTGGTCTAACCGTCGGTTTGAGGATGATACGCGGTACTGTGATGTAATTCTGATCCTAAAGCCTCTTGTAAGCTCTTCCAAAATCCACTAGTGAACAACGGATCTTGGTCATTTACAATGTCTTTGGGTACTCCATGAAATCTCACTACCCACTTCATATACAATTCTGCTAACTTAGTTGTTGTACTATTCGACCTGATGGGTATAAAACTTGCACACTTGGTTAATATGTCCACAATCACCCAAATACTATCATGGCCCGGTCTAGTCCTTGGTAACCCATCAATGAAATCCATTAAGACTTGTTCCCATTTCCATTCTGGAATTTCTAGTGGTTGCAACAAACCACAAGGCTTCTTTTGCTCAGCTTTAACTAGCTGGCAGTTCTTGCATTTGGATATAAACTCCCCAACGTCTCTTTTCATCCCTTCCCAGTAGTAGGACTGCTTCATATCTCGATACATTTTATTACTACTAGGATGTATAGTCAATTTCGAGTGATGACATTCTCTCAGTACTTCATCTCTCAATCCATTGACATTGGGTACAACTAGCCTCCTATTCCTTCTAAGCCATCCATCTCGATCAAGCCCATACTTGTTTATCCCCTCAACGATAGCCATCTCTAACTTGGAGATGATTTCCAATAAGTTAGGATTGTCCTTCTGACTGGAACCAATCCGCTCAATCAAAGTGGGTCTGATTGTCAAACTTGCAAACATTTCTGGATCCAATTCGCACTTTGGTCTGAAATCGTACCCTGCGATATACTCCAGTTGCTTCCACTCAAGAAACATAGCCCTTAAACTGGCATGTCTTCTGCTCAATGCATCAGCTACTGCATTGCCCTTTCCAGGTGTATATGCGATATCGACATCATAAGAAGCCAAGAATTCTAACCATCTATGCTGACGGAGATTCAAATCCTTCTGAGAGAAAAGATACTTTAACGATTTATGATCAGTAAACAACTCGAATCTTTATCCCAAGAGATAGTGTCTCCACATCTTCAACGCGAATACAGTCGCTGCCAATTCCAAATCATGGGTATGATATCTTTTCTCATGCGGTTTCAGTTGCTGACTATCATAAGCTATGACCCTACCTCCTTGCATCAATACAGCACCTAGTTTGGTACGACATGCATCCGTGTATACTGTCATCTCTTCATTCCCTTTAGGAATGACTAACACTGGCGCACGCGTCAACTTTTCCTTTAGGCTCTTGAATGCATTTTCACACCTTTCGTCCCAAACGAAAGCTTGATTCTTCTTGGTCAACCGAGTTAATGGTGTCGCTATTATGGAGAAGTCTTGGATAAACTTACGATAATATCCAGCTAACCCCAAGAAACTTCTTACGTCTATTGTATTCTTAGGTGTAGACCAATCCTGTACCGTAGCCACCTTCGTAGGGTCCACAGCAATACCATTTTCAGAATCAACATGGCCCAAGAATGTAACACCCCGAATTTTCTGAGAATATTAAAATTAACAAATTCAAGAATACTTAATTTTTAGAAGAAGAATTAAGTGAAATGAGTTGCGCTATTACGTTCGTCTCAAAATTTTGGTCAAGATAGACATTTGGTTTGCATAAAACGGATAACTTATGAAGAAGTTATTAAGCCTTGAAGTTTGTATGCATATGAGAAATTTATATATATATATATATATATTAAATAAATAAATATGCAAAAAAATTCAAAACAGCGAATCGGGTGGGGGAATAACCGAACCAGCCCATTTTTAAGGTCGACCCAAGCCCCGCTGGGTCGACTAGGGGTTGATTCAGGGTGTCTGGCTGTCAACCCGTGGGCCGATTCGCTCTAAGGCAAATGTGGCATCTGATTGGTTCTGATGGACTCCTTGCTGAGTCATTAGGGCTGATGTGGCTATTCTATCTTGTTTGAATGGCTTTGATTTGCTCTAGCTTAATCTAATGGTTCCAATTAAATCAAACTTCTATATAAGCAACCTAATACCTCAACCCTAAATTATATTAAAAATCAAACCAAGAGTCGTCATGCTGCCGTTGGACAATCTCGAGTAGCCTCCGTTCAACTTGAAGCAAATTAAAAGAGACAAACCAAATCAAATCAAAATTAAACTAAAACAACGATTGTCTACATCAAAGGCGAGCATTTCAACTTCAAAATACAGATTCCAGAAATCAAGATTGTCTTTTGTAAGTGTAGTTATCTTTTAGATGTAAATAAATTTAAGACGTGATTTGATATAAAGTGAAAAATAGAATTATACCATGTTGTATAATATTGACGATGCTAATTCATGTTTGTTTCTTGTGATGATTTTATCATGAATTGTCTTGGAATGTTTGTGGCTTATTGGACTTGGTGTTGGACCTATTAAAGATTGAGAATGAAACTATCAATATCATATGCAAGTTATATGTTTCATGTTAAGATCTATATATATATATATATATATATATATGTATGTTTATATGATTAATGCAAGTTGTATGTATTATGTTAGATCCAAGTCAAGATCTACATATATATATATTCATATGCTTTATGTTAGATCCATATGCCTATATATATGTTCATATGAAAGTTACAAGTTTTATGTTGGATCCATGTCAAGATCTATCTAGGTTCATATGATTAATGCAAGCTATATGTTTTATGATAGATCCAAGTCACGATCTAATTATACATATGTTCATATGCAAGTTACATGTTAGATCCAAAACTAGATCTATATTTATATGCATGTTTGTAAAGTGGACTTATGCAAGTTCACCTTGTTAGATCTAGTTCACACCTATATGTTAATGTTAAAATTATACATGCCTTGGGATTGGACATGTCATGATTATGTCATATGCTAGTTTATAATTGAGGTTATGTTCACACATGCCTAGATCTACATATTAACATGTTTTAGGCTTATGGTTATCTAAGTCTAAATTATATGCAAGTTCATGTGACATGTTAAATTATATGAATAACGTTTTATGCAAAATTTACATGTCTGGTTGAATCTATATTATGAGTGTTCCCTTCTTTACCTCTTGTTTATAAATTGGGCTAATATGCGGGCAAAATGACTTTATGTGATTAATACGAACGAACAAACGAGGGTAACGTTGGGATAGTTATTAAATCAAAACATGTTAATAATGTAGGTGGACCCAAAACCATGTAAATGGTTAAGGCTATGAATGGTATAATTTATACCATTAGTCTTGAACATAATTAAAATATGTGACATGAAACTTTTGTAGAAAATTCACATATATAAAATGTAAAAGATAAATATGCCTAACCCGAGGTTAGACTGAGTTGTGGTGTAAACCTGGCCGCAACCGACCGGCACATCCAGTAACCACAACAATACATGTCTAATGTGAGAGGTTAGTGCATCAACCCAGAAAGACCCAAGGTTAGACTGAGTTGTGGTGTAAAACTGCCCGAAACCGACCGGCACATCCAGCAACCACAACAATACCTGTCTAATGTGAATGGTTGGTGCTTTAATTAATTAATTAAAGCTCATGAACAATCAAGCTAGAAATGGTGAGGTTAAGTAATTAAGGGAACACTTGACCAACTTAACATGTTAACAAGACAAGATTGGTGGGGTTAAGTAATTGAGGAAACACTTAACCAACTTAACATGTTAACTAGACAAGATTGATAGGGGTCAAGTCAAACCAAGGACACTTAACCAATTTAGCATGTTAACTAGAAAAACCCTAGTAACGGGGACCCGTTTCAGCAGTAACCCACATGGATGTATCAAGGTACCCTGAACTAGGCAGGGTAGGGAACGATTACTGGGCTGAATATAAGCGGTCAAAAGGGCGGCGGTTAGGTGCATCAGTGTAGGTTCCGACGGAGTACGGGCATGCACGGGCTCCAGAGTGGAAAAAGCAGGCATTGGGCACCAGGCATACACTTGTGCATCTTTGAATCGTGTCAGGGTTGCCATTATAGGACTTGATACACCCTATACTAGAACCAGCACAAGTACTTAAAAATCACATGGGCCGCATGACACCGGGAATACATGAATGCGAGTAGGAGCCGATCAGTACATGAGTGGGATCACTTTATCATGAACATACATTTCTAGTTAAACAGCTCTTAGTGGGTGCAGAGAAGTAAAAGTGGGTACGATAGCCAAATCTAGTTAAGTCTTACTTTACCTCGTTTTAGGACTACCTTATCCTTGTGGTATCATTCTAAGTTAAGTTTATTCATGTCATAGTCTTTTACTCGTTTACATGCTATTAAATAATTGGGCTTACCAGACATATGTCTGACCCTTTCGCTCCCCCCCCCCCAGGTCCGCAGGGAGGAAACACTTCTGCTTAGTCCATGTTAGCCAAAGCTTGAAGACCGTAGATGTAAGGCTTGGACTTTCCTTTTTGAGCTATGGCTATGGTCAATCACTTATTGGGGATTTATGTCATTTTATTTTCAGTATTGCTTCTTTATGTTTTCAAGACAGATGAAAAGTTGTAATAATTTGGAAGGTTGAAACAGTTATTGAATTGTTGTATTGAACAAGTATTTATGAAATAATATTGACCTTTTTCCACTGCATAAATTTTATGTCTTGTAATTTATTAGTATCTTGTACCTTAAAACGCTCCACCGAAGTTAAGGCATTCCCTATGAGAGTGACCTTAACGGAGGTGGGGTGTTACAAAGAATCTCACGTCACTCCTCTAGAAGCGACACTTAGAAAACTTTGCTTTCAATTGGTGTTTTCTCAACACCTCCATCACTATCCTTAAATGTTCCTTGTGTTCTTCCTCTGTCTTTGAGTAAACCAAGATATCATCCATGAACATAAGAACAAACTTATTCAACTGATCTCTGAACATCCTATTCATAAAGTCCACAAAATATGTCGGGGCATTGGTCAACCCGGATGGCATGATCAACCACTCATAGAATCCAAACGGCGTCCGAATGTTGTTATAGCTATGCTCTCAGCTTCCACTCTAAGCTGATGAAAACTTGTCGTGAGATCCAACTGGGAGAACACTCTCGCTCCACTCAACTGATCAAATGAATCATATATCCACAGAAGAGGATACTTATTCTTCCTCGCCACCTTATTCAACTCGCGGTAGTCCACACACAATCGAAGGGAACCATCTGCCTTGGTAACAAACACAATTGGTGCTCCACACTCAGAAACATTTCTTTTGATAAATCCCTTCTTCAAAAGATCGCTTACTTGCACCCCGAGCTCTCTCTGCTCCCTTAGCGCCATACGACGAAGTGGCATCACTATAGGTCTGGCATCTTTCACTAAATCAATACGGAACTCAGTCTCTCGATGTGGTGGAAATCTGGTCACTTCATCGAAGATATCCGGATACTGGCCAACAACGGGAATTCCTGCTAACTCGTCCTACGGCATGTCGAGGGAATTTAGGAAATTAGCCATCACCTCATCACTAGGTAGGCCACTAAATACTACCCTCCGCCCATCATCCACCCTAATAGTCACCAAAAATCCCTCAAAGTCTACCACCACCCCATATCTTTGGAGCCAATCGACTCCCAAAATAAGGCCAAACCCAGTGAAGCCCAAAAAAAAGCAATCACAAGCAAACATACATCCATGACTCAATAAGACCACATTACGACAAATCATGCTAAGGCTAGTCAAACCACCAATCGGGTTCATCACCGCTAAAGGTCTATCGATTATCTCGGGTTCCAATCCCAATCTATCTACCACGTCACTAGATATGAAGGAACGAGAAGCCCCAGTATCAAACAATACTCGAACAGGAGCATCATAAACAGAAAGCATACCTTGAATGATGACATTCTTTCCTTTCTCCGCAGCAGTTAGGGCATTCGACGAAGAAGGAACAATATTAAGAGCATATGCTTTCACAATCTGCTTCTCTTTAGGGTGTTGCGGACACTTATCCTTGTGATGTCCCAACTGGCCATAGTTATAGCACTTCTTGTCCACTGGTTTTGCCCGACATTCTTTGGCATAGTGGCCCTTCCTGCCGCAGCTAAAGCACTCAACTTCTTTCTTGTCTTTCTTTCTCTGACTATCCCTGGCTTGGTTCTGTTTCCTCTTATTATGTGAATTATTCTTGCCACCACCGCCTACTTGCGGTTTTGGCTCTCCTATAGATACCACAGCAGCTTCGGTCTTTGACTTAGGGTAAAGACTCTCCAATCTTAATGCTTTTCCCACAATGGATTCAAACGTCTCATCAATGTGGTTTATAAGTCTTTCCCCCAAGTACCCATACAAGCTAGTTATGAACTTCTCGTTCTTCTTCTCGATAGTGTCGATAAGGGATAATCCATACTTCGATAAAGTATCGAACTCTGCAATGTACTCCGACACTGCCCTACCATTCTGCTTAAGCTACAGAAATTTCCTAAACAACTCTGATTTCTAAGCAGCTGGGATAAACTTCTCACTGAATTGGGCCTTGAACTAATTCCAAGTAACTTGATCCTCAGGAGTGGCTGCTTTAATAACATTCCACTAATTCATCGCGCGTCCTTGAGGCTGACGGGATGCTAGCTTCCTCTTCATCGCATCCTCAATACCCAAATCTTCGAAGATGCGCTCACAGCTTTCAATCCAATCCTGAACTTCTGTAGCTGATCCCGTTCCATGGAACAGCTTCCCACCAAGACTAGTGTAGTCCTTACAGAGCTTGGCGAAGTCAGCCATAGGCGCCTGCTCTACTGCACCACCACCATTTGCAGCATTAAGAGCTGCCCTCTGAAAATCCCTAAGCATTTCTCTCGTAAAGTCTGTGAACATCGTCCTCATATCAGGAGCATTCCTATTATTGGCTCCTGAACCGATAATCCTTGTATATCGGCTCATCGTTCAATCTGCAAGGAGAAAATGATTAACCATCTCTTCAGTGGTGCCAATGCAGTGCGACTCCATCCTTAGATATACTAATAGTATATATAAATAACTTTTGAAAATAAAATATATCACAAATACGCGCTCTCATATATGTATTATCTCTCCCTGGTGTCTTTCCCTAGGTTAACTACGCAACCTAGAGGTCTGATACCATGTGTGATGGCCCGCCCCACACCAGCCGACATTTCCCTAAAATGCACTATACCAATTGTTGGATCTCGCTATATGGCGTTTTGATTATGACAACTATACATGTACATATATATTATTATCGACTAACTTTATCTTGCAAGAAGATACTCAACAACAGATTCAAGAGCTATAATTGAAGATTAAATATGTTGTAAGAATCTGTTAGTCCTAGATTTATATGTTAAAGTCTTCCTTGATGATCACACACACACACATTTTATATGTATATAGCTTCTCTTATATAAATTAAGCAAGGAATAGTCTGATAACAGAAAACAGACGTCTGGTCTGAAATTTTCAGACGTCTGTTTGCTGAAACAGAATGTTTTTAAATACAATATTCAGACGTCTGGTTGATATATTTCAGACGTCTGAAATGCCCCCGAAATACACTATTTCCTTTCTAATTTGATTTTTAAAATAAACAGACATCTGAATTTTATTTTCAGACATCTGAATTCCGAAGAGTTGCATCCTTTATGAAGAGAAACAGCTATTTAATCCATATCTCTTCATCAAAACTCTTCACGATCAGTTGTATCTTTTTGTATATTATAAATAGAGAATTGCTTAGATGATCTAATAACAAAAATTTGATTCTAATTCTCTCTATCCTATTCAAAGCTCTCTAAGTTCTAAAAAGCTATCTACTTTCATACTTGAGACTTTTAAACTTCCATATTCCTTCACGCACTTCATGACTATCATCAAGGAAAGGCTATAGGAAGGGTGTACTTAATATTCGACAATCCGTGTTATCAAGAACACAAAAGAGTCAACAATTATTCTGTATTAGTGAAGACCTCTTCAGTGGTTGAGGCAAGAAATCCCGTTCAGTGGTTCGGGTAATTGTGAACCTATTCCTCCGGGTGAAGTGAGGGTTGTTGCGTTAGTGAAATTCCAGAAGGGAGTCTGGGACTGGACGTAGGACGGTGATCCGAACCAGTATAAATCGACTGTGTGAATTTACTTACTGCTACTATTATTATCTACATTATATCCTGCTTATACTCCATAATATAAGATCCTACCGCTGCATAGACTCTTTCAATTGGTATCGGAGCTTGGTATTCTAGAGATCGTAACAACATCCTAGAATAAATGGCAATAAAGAAATCTAGTAAAGGCATTAGAAAGTGGAAGAACAGCAAAGCAGAAGCGACGGAGCAAGAGAGCAAATGTTTAATGGCTAAAGTGAGATCACAATCGGTATGTGAGGATTCATTATATAAAGATCTTTTATTAGACCACGAAAAATTATTAAAAGATTTTAAAAGTTTGGGTAAACTTAATGCAATTATTTTAGCCAAGTCTAAAAACTGTGAGCAAGAAAATTCCAAATTAAAAGAAGAAAACAATTTTTTAGTCAAACAAGCCAAATGTTTTCAAAATACCTTAGAAGAGCTTGTTTTTCAAAAAGATTTCCTTCAAAAAGAAAATGAGCGACTAGAAGATAAAAACAATGTTCTTTTAAAGGAAATCGATCTCTTGAAAAATAGAAATGAATCATTTGAAGATTCTTTAAATAATTCTAATTCTTTAGTTTCGTTTCTTGAAATAGAGAATGAAGCTTTAACTGAAAAGAATTTAGAATTATCTAAAGAATATGAGTTTTTAAAAGTTAATAATAATACTTTGAAAAATGAAATGTCTGATTCGAAAGAAAATTTTGAATAATTACACTCTTCTTTTAATAATTCAGGATCTCAAATTTGTCGTCTCGAAAATGAGAATAGTACTTTAAAAAGGGAGAATTCTGAATTAAATAAGAAAATTGGTTTAAAAGATTGCAAGACTTCTTTTGAAAATTTCAATCACGACTTTGGAATCAAATTTGAAAAATGTACAAATAAGTTCACAAAATTTAATAAAGGTCAAAATGATTTAAATGATATTTTATCTTGCTCTAGACCTTTACACGATAAAAGTGGCTTAGGGTATAATAAAACTAATCATAGAACTAGTACTAGATATGCTTTCATGTATAACAAAAGTTTAACTGCTAGTACTAAAGCACGTGTAACTCGAAGATCAAATTTCTATAGAAATTCAAATGCTTCTATGACTAGAAACATTTATAATAGAAGTACAAAAAGAAATATTAATAGAAATTATCTAAGTATTTGGGTTCCTGTAAATTGGAAAAATCGAGAAAAATACATTGATGATTATTTTGATTCAGTAGTTAAAAATAAAAACTTTATTTTCAAAGGTACCATTAAACCCTTGTGGGTATGGTTACCTCCTCTCTAACCCCTGGACCCTAACAGAGAAAGTGGGTACCAAAGTATATATATAATATTAGTTGCAGGTGCACCACAACAAAAAAAAGGAGGGTATTTCAGTATCTCTAATATCTTTAAAAACTGAGCTTAAAGTTAAATCAGGGAATCTGGAAATATAATAATCACATACTCAGGGGGAGAAATTTTCATATATCACACATTCAGGGGAAGAAAATAAAGAGAAGACAACGATATTTATTACATTCCCTCATTCTTTTTTATAATGACAAAGGGGGAGAAATTCAGGTGTATATTGATAGAGGAAGATATTATAAGAGGAAGATGTTATAGAAAGAATATATTTTTAAATTGTATAGTTGTCATCATCAAAAAGGGGAGAATGTTAGAAACTCTATTGTTGGATTTTGATGACAACAACTACACAATTATACCAAAAAACCTCTAAGCTAACCTGTAGGTACATGGATATCGAAAAGAGAAATATATGATAATATATGCATATTGACAGGGGGAGTTACATATACAGTTGTCATTATCATAAAGGGGGAGAATGTTGGATCTCGCTATATGGCGTTTTGATTATGACAACTATACATGTACATATATATTATTATCGACTAACTTTGTCTTGCAGGAAGATACTCAACAACAGATTCAAGAGCTATAATTGAAGATTAAATATGTTGTAAGAATCTGTTAGTCCTAGATTTATATGTTAAAGTCTTCCTTGATGATCACACACACACATTTTATATGTATATAGCTTCTCTTATATAAATTAAGCAAGGAATAGTCTGATAACAGAAAACAGACGTCTGGTCTGAAATTTTCAGACGTCTGTTTGCTGAAACAGAATGTTTTTAAATACAATATTCAGACGTCTGGTTGATATATTTCAGACGTCTGAAATGCCCCTGAAATACACTATTTCCTTTCTGATTTGATTTTTAAAATAAACAGACATCTGAATTTTATTTTCAGACATCTGAATTCCGAAGAGTTGCATCCTTTATGAAGAGAAACAACTATTTAATCCATATCTCTTCATCAAAACTCTTCACGATCAGTTGTATCTTTTTGTATATTATAAATAGAGAATTGCTTAGATGATCTAATAACAAAAATTTGATTCTAATTCTCTCTATCTTATTCAAAGCTCTCTAAGTTCTAAAAAGCTATCTACTTTCATACTTGAGGCTTTTAAACTTCCATATTCCTTCACGCACTTCACGACTATCATCAAGGAAAGGCTATAGGAAGGGTGTACTTAATATTCGACAATCCGTGTTATCAAGAACACAAAAGAGTCAACAATTATTCTGTATTAGTGAAGACCTCTTCAGTGGTTGAGGCAAGAAATCCCGTTCAGTGGTTCGGGTAATTGTGAACCTATTCCTCCGGGTGAAGTGAGGGTTGTTGCGTTAGTGAAATTCCAGAAGGGAGTCTGGGACTGGACGTAGGACGGTGATCCGAACCAGTATAAATCGACTGTGTGAATTTACTTACTGCTACTATTATTATCTACATTATATCCTGCTTATACTCATAATATAAGATCCTACCGCTGCATAGACTCTTTCACCAATGTCCAACCAGCACGGGACGGTCGCCAAAGAAAGGACTTTTAAGGAATTTGAGCTAACAAGGAACCTGTAGAATGTCTCACAGCACATGGAATAAAATATAATAATAACATACTTGACATAAAACAGGCGAGACAGTGCATAAGCTGAAAACTAAACCATAGTCATCATAGCAGCGGAAATTCAAAATATAGATTATTACAACTCCAACATATTGTCTCTAAAGCAAAGAAAAAGGTGCACTACTAATGCCCAAAGTATTGACTAGTAATAGCATAGGGAGAATATCTATATATATCATACGTGGAAGCCTCCTGCTCGTCTCTAATACAGCTACTCGTGCATACCACCTAACCTGTCTCTAGTCTGCCTGTTTAAGAGCACACAGAGTAATAAGAAAAGACATAAAACTCTGGGTCAGACAAAAGTCTGGTATGAGCAATAAGCAACAAAATAGAACAATAACAGGCACATATAACCGTACCTGAAACTGAACCTGCAACCAAAGAGTTAGCACAACAGGATGTACAATACTCTAAGGTGACACTAACATAAAGTGTAAAGATACAGGGGTGGGGGTGTGCATGTCGTAGTGATGTAAAACAATCTAGCATAGCAAACATCCTTACATATCTCACTGAGTGCGTAAAGCATACGATATCCACTATTTTGACCACCCAAATCCTTTGCTATGATCACTCTGCCCCATGGAGTCATGATGGCTCCACTGCACTGATCTATAGCCACTAATCCTTTGTTATGTCCACTCTGCCCCATGAAGTCATGACGACTCCACTACACTGGCTCATAGCCATGTTACAATCACTCTGCCCTATGGAGTAATAACTACCCCACTGCACTTATCCGTAGCCTAACATCCGCCCTGGTGGCAAATAAAAGTTATGAACGTCGATTACCCCTTTGCACACGTCCCGTAGCAAAGTCCAATTCATGAAGTTAACTCGTTGGTTCCCAACTGGATCCTGAGTTTTACATCCTATTTGGAATACCTTTGCATCTCAGGTTTTTGGTCTCCTCCGGATCGGTCTCCATTCGGTTCGTGATCATCATCTAGGCTCGGGTCCTCTATCGGTTCGTGAGCAACTCTGGTTCGTGGCCATCAAGCGGTTTTGTTCGTAGCACCCTCTCCAGATCGGTTTGGGTCGTGGGGCCTCAGTGGGTTCGTGGTCATCGCATCGGGTCGGGTCAGCTTCCCCCACCGGTTCGGGTCATGACTCCAGGTCGTGGCTCCAAGCTCTGGCTCGTGGCATCAGATCGTGACGTAGTTCGGTTCAGAGAAGGGTGGTGCTGCGTTTCGGGGCCGAGAGCCTTCATCTTGGACAGTTTGGGTCAGCTCCTCCACTCGCGCAAGCGGCTCGTGATACACGTACACAGTTGGGACTCATGGGGTTGGGCTCACAATCGGGTCAGTTCGGAGGGGGCGATCTGATCCGGTTCCTGCACAATTTTCCTACAACTTTTCCAACGAATGTTTTACACCACGCGATGGTGTTTTCAACCATTCTAATTGTTCTAAGCAATCATAAATCATACCAAACTGTCATAGCAGCATATAACATCAACCATAACACGAAAATGATAAATAACTATGTCAAAATGGATCAAACATACCCAAAACCAATATTTTCCCGTTAATCATGCTTAACCCAACTAATGATAGGATTAGCAAAACATATCCAAATTAACCCAAATTTCTAACAAAGGCTTAAATTAATATTTAAGAATTTCTAAACATTTTTCCAGAATTTAATCATGTATAAATTCGCTAATTAACACTAATCACCCGTAATTAGTGAAAAATAATGCAAATAACTCACCTTAGCCAAAATATAAACCCAGATCTGAAATGATTCTTTAAATGGCACGAATTCCAATGCACATAGCAGCCTTTCTCTCTAATTTGATGCTGATTAAACTTGGTTTGATGCTAATTAGCTTAATCTTCAATTAGAAAGTGATTTGGAATGAAATTAGAAGGTGTAGGCCATTGTTAGGGTTTTTAAGAGGAAAATGGCAGCTAGAAAACTGAAAGAGAATGAAAACCTAACTCATTTCAGCCTTCGCATAACCCTAATCCCAAAATGGGTTATGGGCCCATTTGCTAATTACCCTAATTAGCCCACTTAAGCAGTTTTTCACCTTCTAAACCTTGTTTCAGCCATATCTCCCAAACGGTAAGTCCGTTTTGCTAATGTGACCACTCTACGAAAATGTAACCCATCATCTGAATCCACTGCAAGTGGTTTTAGGTCAAAACTCCTTACCAATAAAATGTTGGCCGAAACAGGATCAGCTAGGGGCAAAAAGGTCATTTTAAAATCGAAAAAAAAGTGAACATGGGAAATGACCCCAATAGTCGTCTCCTAAAGTTACACGACTATACGACCTTATAAGAAAATACAATAAATATTCTACGATCCTCCGATGTGTAGAATGCGGGCTGTTACAACACGATAAACACTTAAGACAAGTGTTAGGGATATTACGAAAGATCCAAGTGAAGGAAAAATTCTCAAAGTGCCAAACCTGGAGGGAAGAAGTAAGATTTTTAGACATATTGTGTCAAGTAAAAGCTTGGCCGTAGACCCTGCAAAGGTCAATGCAATTAAGGAACGGAGGATACCTTGAAATGCTACAGAGGTAAGAAGTTTCCTTGGATTGGCAGAATATTATAGGAAATCCATTAAAGACTTTGCAAAGATTGCTACTCCATTAACCCAATTGATAAGGAAAATTTTGATCTTCACTTGTAGTAATAAAAGTGATCCATCCTTTAAGAAATTAAAGGAAGCATTAACAAGCACACTGGTCTGAATTATACCGGACGGTTCAAAATCATTTACCGTTTACACTAACGCATGTGGAACCAGTTTAGGTGAAGTCCTTATGCAAGAAGGAAGAGTAGTTACCTGTGCTAGTAGACAACTCAAGAATCCAGAGAAAATATATCCAGTGCATGACCTTGAGTTAGCCGCAGTAGTGTTCGCCCTTAAGATGTGGAGGCATTATCTCTTTGCGGAGAAGTTTGAATTATTTACCGACCATAAATCCCTTAAGTATTTATTTTCTCAACGTGAGTTAAACTTGAGACAACAAATATGGATGGAATATATTGCCTCATTTGACTTTTGACTTTACGATTCAGTATACCCCAGGAAAGGAGAATGTTGCTACAGATGCTTTAAGTAGGAAACATGTGACTTTGAATGTGATAACAGAGTGGAAACAATTAGAGTTCCTCGCTAATTTTAATTTGCAACCCTCACCAACCACTTCTATTGGTTTTCTTGGGGATATGGTAATTAGACCTACCCTAAGGGAGAGGATCCAATGCACACATTAACTTGACGAGGAATTAAGAAGCCTAAAGGAGAAAGTGGGAAGGAAAGAAACCTTTCCCTATTCGGTTAGGTATTCGATCAGCGACGATGGGAGTTTACTTTGGGAGGGACGAATTTACCTCCCTAAAGATGAAGGGTTGAGGAAAGAAATTTTAGAAAAGTTCCGTAGGTCAAAATTGACCATACACCCCGGTGGGGATAAAATGTACAAGGATATGAAGAGGAATCTCCATTGGGAAGGAACAAAGAGAGACGTAGCCGAGTTTGTGGCTAAATGTTTAACATGCCAAAAAGTCAAGGCGAAGCAAGAAAAGCCCAAAGGACTGTTACTACCTTTATAAATCCCCACGCGGAAGTGGGATCATATTTCCATGGACATCATAGATAGACTTCCTAGAAGCCAAAAAGGGAATGAGACAATTTGGGTTGTGTAGATCATTTAAACAAAAGCACACATTTTATATCAGTCAAGAAGACAAGGACTACGGCCTCGTTAGCCCAATTATATGTCAAAGAGATAGTCATACTTCATGGTATTCCATCCAGTATCATGAGTGATAGGGATCCCTTATTCACAAGAGAATTTTGGAGAAGCCTACAAGCAACTTTGGGACGACCCTTAACTTAAGCATGGCTTATCATCTGCAGACCAACGGACAAACAAAGAGAGTAAACAGAAACTTAGAATACCTACTCAGAGCTTGTATTATCGACTTTGGAGGAGTTTGGGAGCAGCATCTTTGCTTGTGGAATTCACGTATAATAATTGTTTTCAAGCGACGACTAGTATGGCCCCTTTCGAAGCTCTTTACGGATGGCCATGCAAATTGCCAAGTTTTTTGTGGAAAACTACCGACAAGGTTATACTCGGACGAGACTTCGTTCGTGAATCTGTGGAGAAGATATCTTTGATTAGACACAGAACGAAGGCAACCCAAGACCGCCAGAAATTATATGCCAATACGCGTAGGAGGGAACTAAAATTTAATGTTGGAGACTTGATGTTCGTGAAAGTATCCCCTCTTAAGAAAACTGTTCGGTTCAGAAAGACTGGGTAGTTAGCTCACAGGTTTATTGGGCCTTTTAGTGTCATTGAGAAGATAGGCTCTTTGGCGCTATCGAGTGGATCTCTGAGAGCGTCTATCGGGAATCCATAATGTTTTTCATATATCTCATCTAAGGAAATTCCTTCATGATTCTGCTATCAAACTCGAGCTTGATGAAACTAGGGACATAGAGAAACTCGAGTTAAAGTCTAGAGTTCCCCGTGCCACTGCAAGGATTGTAGAGCATGAAATCAAGAGACTCCGCACCAAAACCGTTCGTCTCGTCCGAGTACAATGGGGAATTGACCTTGCGGAAAGCACATGGGAGACCGAGGATAAGATGAGACAGAATAACCCAGAGCTTTTCACGGGTAAAATTTACCTTAAAACATCGTTCATGAATGCACTGTAAAGCTAGATTGTACATTAGGAAATGGATGCAACATAATTACACCGAGTACTCATGTAGAAATATATGCATATTTAGGTTGTTCGCATACATATCGCATCACTTATTACACCTACATGCCCGGTTAGAGCTCACTTTAGTGGGTCTGCAGTTCATAATCACTGCGAGTCATGGTAGCTTGTGGATGGATTATAAATAACATGGGTGTACAACATGGATGTTTCAGGCGAGTAGTATTTTTCGCCCCTTAAACAGATTTCAGGATCTATTCTAGGGGGGAGAATGTAACACCCCGTAAAATTCGTAAGTACTAATAAATAAATAAATAAATAAAACAAGCAATTAAATGATATGGCTAGAAAATGAGATTTTTGTAGCTTTTGGAATTTGGCTACAAAACTCTTTTGTTTAGATTCATGGTGAAATTCTGAATCATTTTCATATATAATATGCTGAAAACGGTCAACGTATGAAGAAGTTATGAACACATGAATTTGGACAGTGTATGCAGAATATATATATATAATTATGTGAATATTATATATATTGTCCAAATAATAATTTAAAATAAAAGAGGAAAATTCAAATTTTGAATTTTGAGATAAGATCTAGGGGACAACGTATATGGATATATGGAAAACAACGAAGCAAATTAAGAACGTAATTGATAAAATAAACAGCTCAGCAACGCAGCAAAATTGGGCATTCCAGCCCAAAGGGTCGACCGCTCCCCCTTTAGGGGGGTCGACCACTGGCGGCTGGGGAGCCCAATTCTGCCCACGTGGATAAGGGTTTTCTAAGATATTTAAATGTAAGGCTCGGATTAAATTTTATTAGTCCGATGGCTCACGATCACATGAGCAAGTATAAATAACCCCTCATACCTCACACTAGAAACCCTAATTATTCTACATCTCTGCCTCCATGCTGCTCAATTCCATTGAAAAACAAAGAGAATAGTATGATCGTTTCTTCTACTTCTCTAACTCTATTCTATATCTCTCTATTTCAATCTATCTAAGTTTGGGATTTCGGAATTAGCATAGACATATATGTATAATGCGCTAATTATATATTTCTTATATGTATATTGTTTGGAGAACGATCAGAGCTCGCTTGAACGTTAAGAATCATTGCAGATCTTGAAATTCTACCACATCTCTGTCTAATTTGGGAGTGGAATCTAGTTTTACTTAAAGGCATATTCATGTTTTTAATACTTTGCCATATGAATTGAAATGTCTATGAAGATTTAGTTATTCGATAATGTGAACATGAAAATCCCCAAATATTCTATCTTGTAATTACGTATGAAATTGTCATGATGGATTGGTTTTGTGGAATTGTGGTTTTTGTATTGGATTAAAGGTAAATACGAGTGTTGTACTATTACTTATATTTTATGCGATTCGCCGTTATTTTCATTTGATTTAGCCTAAAAAGGTTTGAATTTGATTGTTTCATAGTTTGAAATGGGTTTGGATCCTAATTAGGGTGTAAATGCATTCATAAATTGGAATAAGTCAAATGTAAATATTTTTGGGTGTATACCACCAAAAAAAGGGTGAATTGGGTGATATATGGATTATAAACATACATGTGAGAATGTATGTAACACTCTACTTTTAAACATTGAAATCATTTCCACATGCCTAGGATGCAAGTTTAAAATTGTATGTATATATGTTTTTCCATCCATTGCTACTTGTTACGTTATCATATTGTTATTATGCCTATGTTGTAGCGGTAAAAGAATGGAAAACCCAATTTACATGCCTTAATATGGATAAAATGACAATTGCCACCCCGTTAGAATGTATCCTCCTTTATACGAAGGTTACATTAATTAGGACGCTATCATTTCATTACTGGTATAAACGTGATCAACCTAATTAACATTATATTAGTGTAATAAATGCGACTAGGTTAGAGTCTGAATTTTAAATGTCCCCTTAACAAATATACATATATATTTCTTTGCTTGTGTGTGCATATATATAGAATGGCTTAAATATATAAATAAGTGACACATAGACATGAGGTTAGTTTCCATTTGTGTCAGTAGGCTGCCCAAAACCAACCAGCAAATCCAGCAACCACTAGTAGGCCCAACTAGTGTGAGATGTCTCGATGCCATAGGCCATTCATAAACTTAGTACACTAGACGCAAGGTTAAACTGACTTGTAGTAGAAGCCTTCCCAAAACCGACCGACATATCCAACATCTATAGGTATACGGTTAAATGTGAGAGCTCTAGTGTGTATATATATAATGATATATATATATAAGTATGATGTGTGAAAACAGATAGGTTTACTACGCCTTAAGTAGGTCTTAAGTGGCTGACTCACCTTTTTATCTAATTTGGGTATTAAGTGGCTAGGATTAGTGATAAGGTAGGTCTTTGGGTCCTCCTTCTTTTAAAGTGGTTAGGCATAAAACGGTAATGGAGTAGGGTAGTTCACGAGGATGTCCACTTCCACTAGGATCTTGTAAGGAGTTAACTAGGGTCATGCTGGTAATTGAAAGGATATGTGGCCATTGCATGCTCAATAACCGTCTAAGGGAAGTCGTAAGCAACATAGGTGTCCTACCGGGTAATATCAGTTAAGTAGTAATGTTCACAATACTACTTCTCATGTTACAAATGAAAGACTAGACTTAAGAATGTTGACGTACTAGGACGAGGTCTGAAAGGGAAAGGGGCCTGCCTTAGGGTTATAACAGATCGTAAGAATCCACCCTTAATAGAGCCATAAGTGACAATGCCACCTCGTTGGGTCTTACCCTAAAAACACTAATGGGCGATTGACTTGGATACCCACCCTGTTGGTTTGAAACTTGATGTTTGTTGTGTGCTGCGTAGACATACCTTGACATATGTGTCCTGCTAAAAATATTGGGTATGGGCATTAAGTAACACTATATTTATAGTCACACAGAACTTTATGTTCTGACCCCCTCTCCTTAACATCTAACAGGTTAATAAATGGGGTGAAGCCATGGATGAAGTCATGATTGAAGCCGATTGAGAAGACGAAGTTATTATGATATTATTAGCAGTTATTACTTTGCTTCTTTTGGAATATAACGAGACTGAACTATTTGATGTACCTATTGAACCAATGTAACTACGACTATGTATTTCTGAGATTTTTGAAAATACATCTTTTGGTATTATATTTTCTCTTTCCGCTTCTATTCGAAGTATATGTTACTGCTATCTGTGCAAACGTAATCCTTACAGGAACCAATGGCCCGTTTAGAATGGCTCTAAATTTCAATGGGTCCTTTCTAGGTCGAAATTTAGGCCCATTCTGGGCGTGCTGTTACAATATTATATTTTGTTCGTTCCTCTGTGAGATTCTGATGTTCCCTTTTGTTCTATCTTCTGTCTATTCCTATTTCTTTAACCTTAATGGCTCTTATTTCTATGCAATTTGGGTTGGATGTGTATTGTTTCAATCAACTTAGATAGTAGGATTTGCGGGCCATCACACAAACGCACCCTGGGACACAGGAATGTTTGCGAAAGGGGGAAGTGTTCCTTTAACTATAACACCTCGTAATTTTAAAGATCATTATTAAGCTAAAGAATACTTAACTAAATATTGGGAAATGATTAAAATGGACTATACCAGTGAGTTTGTTTCGGAATTCTGGTTCAGATAGACTCCGAGTTTGTGTAAAACAGACATCATATGAAGAAGAAATAAAGGTTAGAAGTTTGTACACACATAAGAAAGATATATATAAATAAATCAAACCAGAAATTCAAAATTAGTCGAATCAGAGGAACATGAAACCAGCGTAGCAATAAGCCTCGTTAGGGGTCAACCAATGCCCCAAGCGGTTCGACCTATGGGTCGACCTACACAAGGGTATGTCGACCCTAGGGTCGACCCAGAGGTCGACACACCCTAGATCTGGGCATATTCATTTTCTGAACCTTGACTTGTTTGTTTGTGGGATTCATTGGAGATAGTCTATATAAAGGCCAACATTTCTATTGTTCTCCTACACCAAAAACAATGGAAACAAGGAGATGATGCCTCAGCTTGGATTGAATTAGACTATCTTCTACAATGTCGGTTTATACAATCATCAGAGACATTTCTTCAATTCGATCCAATCTCTGTGAATTCATGTTACTTTTAGATATAAAAATTTAACAGTAACCTTGACATGTTAGTAAACCGGATCTGAGCCTAATCCTGTTAAGAAACTGGTTAATATCTAAATAGATATGCCATAATTACATGCAATTTTCCACACACCTATTCTGCTGTTCAGTTGTTATTATATGCCTATTTCTGTTATTATATGCCTATTTATGTTCTTCTCCCTCTCTTATTCCCTTTTATTTTATAACCCTAGGCTACCTTCGAGCCTAGGCAAATCTCGTAAGAGACATACATATGAACGAAATGAGGAGAAAATGGGGAATATTTGGATATGAAAATAAAAGTGGAAAATTTGGAGCATACCTTATATTGTGGAATATGACTGAAATTTGGGGTGTATGAACATGTAAATCTGTAGGCTTAATTCAAAGATTAAGTGGAACATATTAATGAAACTGTATGTTACCTGTTTAACCTGTTAAATCTATGGGGGTTAAGTAAATTAGTTAAAACTATAGGGTTAAGTAAACCTGTTTAATCTGTTGGGGTTGTATGGACATTGTTAACCTATGAAAACTTGACCTATTGAATTTGTGGGGGTTAGGCAATAACACTTAACCTGTGGGAATCTTAGTTGATTGGGAACACAAGTTTAGGTGGTTAACTTATGTCATCTGTTGTGTAGGACCCATATTAGTCAGTAGCCCATTCGGGTATTAAACGGGGACCCCGCACTAGGTAGGGGTCAGGGGACGCTTACTGAGCTAATTGTAAGAGGTTCATCTGGGAAGGGGTGTTTGATGGCGCGTTCCAACAGGTTCATGTGCGTGCATGGATCCGACATGCCTGGGAAAATAAGCCGTTGTTGCACTTGTAAATAGGTCTGTGTCCTTCTGTAGGTTGCCACTTTAGGAAGTAATACATCCTACTATGGGGCCGACACAAGGTATTTACGTGTTAGGGAGTCGATCGCTTGTGGGTAGTAACTGGTGTACATCTAGTCCCGCCTGTTTAGGTACCCATTATTTCTATTTGGGGTAATACACGTTATTTCTGTTGGGGTACCTGTTATTTCTTTTTGGGGGTAAAACCCGTTACTAGAAATACACCTAAATCTACCATTATATTTCTGTTGGGATCAATCTGTTTCTATTATGTAGTTGGAGATCACTTAATTCGGTATACTACTATTGGTGCAGAGAAAGTAATTGAGAAGCATAGTTTATGTTATTTATTCTGTCCATTCTATTTATACTTGTTATATATTAAAGTTATCTCTCATCCAGTTTACTGTCTTGATACTTTTATTTCTTTATATGCTAAAAGTCATTGGACTCTCTAGACTTTATGTTTAACCTGTTTTGTTTCCTTTTCCCTCTTTCCTTTCCCCCCAGGTTCTCAGGGTGGGAATGCTCAAGTGTGATTAGGACTTTCTCTCTCTTTTGTTTCTGCTTGGATCTGAATTTGCTTTGATGTATTGCTTTAACTACTTTTTTAAGGCTACTTATAGGGATTATGATTTTCCATTTCTATACTCTGATGGTTTTTAGCACAAGATAGATGTTTTTATTTGATGTATTTTGTTCCAGTATTTTAGTCTGATTTTGTAACTGGATTTTGAGACCATGATGTTTTCTATTGAAAAATAAAGTTTTAAATTTTCGTTGCTATTTTATATATCGGTCTTGTGTGATTCTGCTTCTGTTTACCTATAATGCTTCACGAAACTTAATGCATTCTGATCAGAGTGACATTAACGGATGTGGGGTGTAACATTTGGTATCAGAGCTGAAGGTTGCAAGATCAGATAAATTTTTTGAAACATTATTTTCAAAAGAAAAGTATTATCAAGGAAAACATATTTCCCAAAGCCATATAAAATATCTTTCGATTCACTGTTCGAACCCCTTTTCCCTCTTCTTTTCAACATGTCTGGGGAACCGAATCTTCCCGAGGGTGTTCAGATATCGGCTTGGTTTTGTAGATATCTCGAGGCTGTTGCGCCTGCCGGAGGTGAAGGAGATGCCCCTCCCCCAGCAGCAGCCATTATTCCTCCACCTTCGCGAATAGACAATTTCTTTTAGATATGCAAGGACTTTTGTGCTATGGGAGGAAAACCATTCCGTGGAACTGAAAGCTTTATGTAAGGACGGAATTGGCTGTGAGAGACAGAGAACTTGTTTGGACGTTTCGAGGTCGACGACCGTCAAAAGATACAGTTGGTTGTATGGCAGCATAAGGACAAGGCTTCGTTTTGGTGGGAAGTGACGAAAGGAGATCGTCTAGTAGATACCCTGGCTGATTTCTGATTTAAATTCGAGGCAAAGTTTCTTTCTCAGGCAGAAAAGAGTATGCAAATGGAGAGATTCTTAGCACTTAAGCAAGGAAGTACGTTTGTCAAAAAGTATGTCAATAAGTTCAATCAGCTGGCAAGGTTTGGTCTGGAACTTGTAAATACCTTGCATAAGAATTCTTTAAGGTTTGCGAGAGGGTTGAATCAACCTCTCCAAACATTGGCATTATCTCACATACCTATGGGAGCAACTTTTGAAATACTTGTTGACATGGCATTTATGCATGAAGAGGGTAAGGATGAGAAGAAAGAGGTCATGACCGATGAGACGCAAAACAAGAAAGTGTGGCCCAAAAAAGAATAGCAAAAGAAAGGTGGAAAGAACGACAAAGGTCATAATGAGAAGACATTTCATGGTTGTGGGAGCTTGGGACATGTGGTCAAGGATTGTAGAAAAAGGAAGAATGCTTGTTTCAGGTGTGGTGAAGTTGGACACTATAGTAAAGAATGCCTGAAGAAGCAAGGACAATGGCAAAGGACATGACCTTCTGGTAGGCAGGTGCATTCTCGAAGCTTGAGGACCAGACAGAGGTAGGAAAGTTTCTGATGAAGGTTTGATTTCCCTTTTCGATCATCCAGTTAGGACCCTTTTTGATTCTGGCGCTACTCATTCTTTTATATTTAATTCTGTGGTTGAGTCTCTGCACCTTAGTACTAGTATTATTTCTGATCCTATTATTTTCTCAAACCCCATTGGGGGAATGGCTCTTCAGTCTATGATATGTCGAGGTTTGAGGATATCTGTGTTAGGTGTCGAGTTCGATGCATATATGCTTGGTTTTATGGGTTATGGTCTGATTCTATGGATGGATTGGCTAGCCATGTATGGTGCCATCCTATTCTGTGAGAGGAGGGTCATTAGACTTTTGACTTGCCGTGGGAGGACTCCGGAGATTTCCTATGACCCAAGGGGGTCTGTCATGCTTAGCTTCCTAGAATCAGTTGATGCTTCTGTCGATGATTTGCGATCTGTACACATAGTCTATGACTATCCGGATGTTTTTGATGAGGTTAAGGACTTACCATCAAGGTGTGAGATTGATTTCCGGATATACTTGGTGGATAATGTGAAGCCCATCGCATTGCCTGTGGGATACATGACACCTAGGGAAAGGAGAGAGCTTTGCAATCAAGTAGGTGAGCTACTTGAGAAGCGGTTTATTAGGTGAAGTATACCAAAATGGGGTGCTCCAGTCGTCTTTGCAACTAAGGCAGATGGCTCACTTCCCCTATGTGTGGATTACAGGGAGTTGAATAAGTTCACCAAGAAAAATAGGCACCCACTTCCGAGGATTGATGATCTGCTTGATCTGCTTGTGGGCGCATCTGTTTTCTCGCAGTTGGAATTGGCCATGGGATTTCATCAGTTGAGGGTGGCCGAGGACAGTATTGATAAGACCACTTTCAGAACTCCCAATGGATTCTTTGAGTGGTTAGTCATGCCTTTTGGGTTGACAAATGTACCCATGTATTTTTTGGATCTGATGAGCATAGTGTTTAGGGAGATTCTAAATAAGTTTGTGGTGGTCTTTGCGGATGACATCCTGATTTTCTCAAAGAGCGAGGAAAAGCATGCCCTACATTTAGGAGAGGTCTGGAGGACTCTCAGAGCTCATCAGCTTAAAGCGAAATTCTCCAAGTTTCACTTTTGGAGTAAGGAGGTGAGATTTTCGGGAATGGGGTCTCCAAGGATGGGACAGCGGTGGATCCCACGAAAGTAGTTGCAGTTCACGATTGGAAAGTTCCAAAGAATGCAACAAGGTGAGAAGTTTTCTTGGTTTAACAAGTTACTATAGGAGGTTTATCAAGGACTTCACAAAGATATCAGCCCCACTCACCAGACTGACAAAGAAGAATCTGACCTTTGCTTGGATGATTGATTATGAGGATGCTTTTCTATGATTAAAGAAGGCTCTGGAAACTGCCCCAGTTTTGACATTACCTTGTGGGAGTAAGGTGTTCACATCGTATATGATGCACATGGTATAGGGGTCGGTGTCGTCTTGATGCAGGAGGGAAGGGTAGTATGCGACGGTAGTAGACAATTGAAGGTTCATGAGAGGAACTACCCTAACCATGATTTGGAGTTGGCTGCTATAGTGTTCGCACTTAAGACTTGGCGGCATTATCTCTTGGGGGAAAGGTTCGAGTTATACATTGACCATAAGTCTCTTAAGTATCTGTTCTCACAAAAGAATCTCAATTTGAGATAGAAGAGATGGATAAAGTTCCTAACTTCCTATGATTTTGAGATTGTTTATAACCCTGGCAAGGGTAATGTAGTGGCGGACGCGTTGAGTGGGTAGAGGATGACATTGATTCCTCTATCCGTAAAGAGGCGGAGTTTGGAGTACATATTGACCTTCGATTTTAGGCCTTCTATGGATCTTACACCTGTTTTGTTGGCATCTCTAAAGGTGTGACCTACTCTTGTGGAATCGGATAGGATCTTCATAGCGAGAGGACCCGTAGGTTGCAGACATCTTGGATAGACTCAGTAGAGGGGAGATTTCTAGTCACTTTAGTAGATATTTTGTGGATAATAAAGGGTTGTTACAATGAGATGGTAGGTTTTGTGTTCCACGAGTTGGAGATATGTTGAGTACAGTCCTTGAGGAAGCCCATCGTTCTAGGATGACTATCCATCCAGGCGGTGATAAGACGTATCGAACATGAGGAGGGTTTTCTTTTGGACTGGTATGAAGAAATTTGTAGTGGAATTCGTAGCTTGATGTTTAATATGCCAGCAAGTAAAAGTAGAACAGAAGAAGCCTCGCAGTTTGCTTCATCCTTTAGATGTCCCGCAATGGAAGTATGAGAGCGTTTCTATGGATTTCATTGATGCTTTTCCTAGGTCGAGGAGAGGCAACACCAATTTTTAGGTTATAGTACACAGGCTTACTAAGAACGCTCATTTCATTCCTGTTAAGAGTAAGAGAACGGCTGCATGTTTGGCATTAGTTTATCTTCGTGAGATATTCCGTCTACATGGAGTACCTTCTAGCATAGTGAGTGATCAAGACCCCATCTTCACTAGTGAGTTCTGGAAGAGCCTGCAATAGGCAATAGGTATACATTTATGTTTGAGCACCGCATATCACCCTCAAACCGATGGATAGACTGAGAGGTGAATATAGTTCTTGAGGATCTTTTGAGGCTATGTATCCTAGACTTCGGAGGGACTTGTAAAGAGCACCTTCCATGGTGGAGTTCTACTACAATAACAGTTATCAGACTAGTATTGGCATGGCACCCTTTAGGCACTATATGGATGACCTTGCAGATCACTGACTTGTTGGTGGTAGTCTATGGATAGGCTTCTACTTGGACCTGAGATGATTAAAGAGACTTCAGAAGGATTGATCTTATCAGTAGGCATATGAAGACGGATCAGAATAGGCAGAAGTCCTACGCTGATAAGAGAAGGACTGACATTGAGTTTAAGGTAGGAGACATGGTTTTCATCAAAATGTCACCTTTGAGGATTGTGGTTCATTTTAGATCTGTAGGGAAATTTGTGCCAATGTTTGTAGGGTCATTTCCCATAATGGAGAGGATAGGTCAGATGGCCTATATGGTGAGATTACCAAAGAGGTTTGCGGGTGTTCATGATGTTTTCCATGTTTCCCGTTTGCGGAAATGTCTTCACGATTCAGTAGGGGTGGTTGAGCCAAGCATGCTTAAGGAAGTGAAGGTAGAAAAGGGAGGCAATAGTTAGACGAGTCCCTACTCGTATACTTGGATTAGAGGTTAAGAAACTGCGCAACAAGGAGGTTAAGTTAATAAAAGTGCAATGGGGAGAAGACCGCGAGGATGCAACTTGGGAGACTGAAGATAGGATTCGCGCTTTACCCCCTTCTCTTTTCGAGAGTGTGTTCTTAACTTCTTTTTCCAAGCTTTTATTATTACTTTCTACTATCATTCGTGTGTATCCTATCGATCGAATCTTCGACCTTTAGGTAGAAAACTAATGGGTGTAAACATGTGTTTGAGACATGTTATGTTTGATGGATGCAAGTGTTTGCTAGTGGTTGCTCGTGGATGTATACACACACACACACAGCACTAGATTGGCTATATCACTTACATATTGCATATGGATGTGTGTGCACTAGGATTTTAGAGGGATGAAAACGGATGTATCATCATATGGGTGTTGCATTTGGATGAATGATTGTGCACACATATAGAGATTACATGTTATACTAGGATTCTTTGCATACATTTTTGTTGCATGGCACGAACATAAATCGCATTAAGGAGGTCAACTGAATCAGTCGACCGCCTGATTTTCGCATTAGTGTAAGGACATACACACACACCATTGCATATGTTCATACAAGCATTAGAAAAATCTTAAGGACAATGGGTGCTTGTAGATGATGAATGAATAGATGGTTGTGGTTGTTAGGATAGTAACATTATTCTTAATTTGGAGATTTCGTGGACGAAATCCTTTAAGTAGGGGAGAATGTAACACCCTGTAATTTTAAAGAACATTAATAAACTAAAGAAAACTTAATTAAATATTGGGAATTAAGTAAAATGGACTGTACCGGTGCGGTCGTCTCGGAATTCTAGTTCAGATAGACTCCGAGTTTGCGTAAAACGGACATTGTATGAAGAAGATATAAAGGTTAGAAGTTTCTACACACATAAGAAATATATATATAAATAAATCAAACCAGAAATTCAAAATAAACCAAATCAGAGGAGAAGGAGAAGGAAACCAACGCGGGAATAAGACCCATTAGAGGTCGACCCACGCTCCAAGGGGTCGACCTATGGGTCGACCCGTACACGGGTGTGTCTACCCAAGGGTCGACCCACCCCAGATCTAGGTAGATTCATTTTCTGAACCTGGACTTATTTGTTTAAGGGATTCATTGGAGATAGTCTATATAAAGGCCAACATTTTTATTGTTTTCCTACACCTAAAACAATGGAGGTAAGGAGATGCTACCTCAGCTTGGATTGAATTAGACTATCTTCTACAACGTCAGCCTATACATACATCATAGACATTTATTTTACTCCGATCCAATCGCTGTGAGTTCATGTTACTTTTAGATATAAAAATTTAGCAGTAACCTTGACATGTTAATAAACCAAATCAGAGCCTATGCATGTTAAGAAACTAATTTATATCTAAACAGATCTGCTATAATTACATGTAATTTTCCATACACCTATTATGTCGTTCAGTTGTTATTATATGCCTATTTCTGTTATTATATGCCTATTTATGTTCTCCCCCCTCTTATCCCCTTTTTATTTTATAAGCATAGGCTACCTTCGAGCCTAGGCCAATCTTGTAAGAGATATACGTATGAACGAAATTAGGAAAAATTGGGGAATATTTGGAAATGAAAATGAAAGATGGAAATTTGGGGCATACCTTATACTGTGAAATATGACTGAAATTTGGAGTGTGTAGACATGTAAATCTGTAGGCTTAATTCAAAGATTAAGTGAAACATGTTAATGAAAATCTATATTACCTGTGTAACCTGTTAAATCTGTGGGGGTTAAGTAAATCGGTTAAAATTTTGGGGTTAAGTAAACCTGTTAAATCTGTTGGGGTTGTATGGACACTTTTTACGTATGAAAACATAACCTGTTGAATTTTGTGGGGGTTAGGTTGTACGACTTAACCCATAGAAATCCTAGTTGATTGGAGACACAAGTTTAGGGATTTGACGTATGTCATTTGTTGTGTAGGACCCATATTAGTTTGTAACCCATTCTGGTGTTAAATGGGGACCCTGCACTAGGTAGGTGTCAAGGCACGCTTACTGAGCTAATTGAAAGAGGTTCGTCTGGGAAGGCGTGTTCAAACGGGTTCATGTGCGTGCATGGATTAGGCCTACCTGGGAAAATAAGTCGCTGGAGCAACTGTAAATAGGTCTGTGTCCTTCTATAGATTGCCACTTTATGAAGTAATACACCCTACTGTGGGGCCGACACATGGTATTTACGTGTTAGGGAGCCGATCGCTTAGGGGTAGTAATTAGGGTACATCTAGTCCTACCTGTTTAGGTACCCATTATTTCTGTTTGGGGGTAATACCCATTATTTCTGTTGGGGTATCTGTTATTTCTATTTGGGGTAAAACCCGTTACTAGAAGTACACCTAAATCTACCATTATATTTCTGTTATTTCTGTTGAGAAGCATAGTTTATCCTATTTATTCTGTTCATCCTGCTTATACCTGTTATATATTACAGTTATCTCTCATCCAGTTTATTTTACTATGTTGATACTTTTATTTCTTTATATGCTAAAAGTACTGAACTCGCCAGACTTTATGTCTGAACTATTTTTTTCTTTTCTCTCTTTCGTTTCCACCCAAGTTCTCAGGGTGGGAATGCTCAGGCATGATTAGGACTTTCTCTCTCTTCTATTTCTGCTTGGATCTGAATCTGCTTTGATGTGTCGCGTTGACACTTGTCTAGTTGTTTATGGCTACTTATGGGGATTATGATTTTTCATTTTTGTACTCTGATGGCTTTTTGCTGAAGACAAATGTTTTATTTGATGTATTTTGTTCCAGTATTTTAGTTTGATGTTGTAACTAGATTTGGAGATCACGATGTTTTCTATTAAAAAATAAAGTTTTAAATTTCCGCTGCTATTTTGTATATCTGTCTTGTGAGATTCTGTTTCTGTCTACCTATAACGCTTCACGGAAATTAATGCATTCTGATCAGAGTGACAATAACGGACGTGGGGCACCACACTAATGAAATGGGAAAAGTTATTATTTTATTGCTTGTTCACATTATAATTTTATTTATGTTAATTACTTTTAAATACAGAAAAAAATATAATACACCATGCAAAACTAAAATTTATAGTTTATGCTTTGGAATACAAATGTAGAAATAAAAAACATAATAAACTACATAGTTCGTGCTTCCTAATACAGATGCAGAAATAAAAAACAAAACAAACCACATATTTCTTTTCGGTTTATTAATAATAAATTTAACTAATTTTCCAAGCTTGTGAGGTTCGTCAATCAATTCATTCAAAAGATTGTAACCTTTGCCATCAAACTCCATTAAACATAACCTCTCATTCCTCGTAGTTGTCCTCTTCCTGCTTCGCTTTCATGCACCTATCGAGAATCGAATAATGCAAAGAACTATGGTTACCTCCAGACGGACCATCAATCGATCGTTGTCTAGACGGCGCTCTGCAACTGCTGATCGCTGCAATATCACCCCTGATAGAGTCACCATAAGGTTGCGCTTCAGACTGCAACTGAACAGGGTTTTGCCATGGAATAATAAACTGAAATCCAACTCCCTAAACCGAGAAACCAAGGCACTTTTTCAATTTCCGGTACCAAGCTGCAGCTGTATCCCACCATTCGTTGGATCCACCGACCGTATCCTTCTCTTCATTCCAATAACCCCCAGGAATCTATAGCAGCTTGTCACACAAGTTTGGTTCTCATTTTAAATTATCAAATTTGTTTTTCAAATTCTCAGCGTTGTAGTCCAGGCCCGTGCATTTGTTAAAAATAACAATAATCTGTTCATACCGATGGACGTCACGCGGTGGAGATGAGATTTGATATTCTCATAGCATACGTCAATGAACGTGTTGGTTCTACCGACTTTCCAATAGACGATTGTGCGGGTGGATGAGGAATTAGAGTAGCTTAACATTCTATAAAAATATAAAATAGGTTTTAGAAAAAAAATTGAATATATATATAAGATACAAATATGAATAACATAAATATGTTAAAACTTACCAAAAACGATTGGCAATGAAAGCTGGAAAAAATACTTGAATTTTTGGGTTTGATTGAGAAATGAGGAGGAAATAGGCGGACTTTGTTGGAAATGGAGGATCCAGATGTTGGAAAGTCACTGATCACATTGAACGCATCCAACACAAACGATGCATTTCCAATGGTTCATTTTGAATGGACAGTTAAGTGGGGTCCACACCCTATGCGTTAGACGTGGACGATAATGCTAATTGGCCAAATTAAAAAGCGAACGATGCCTAAGTTCCAAAAATAAGGGAGTATAATGTAAGTATAAACTGTGATGATAAAACCAAAATCACTAGAATGAAAATGTGTTTGGCTAAGAAAATGGGATTTTGGATTTTGCATTTTCAATGTGTATTATAAGAGTATGCGATATAAGAATGACATATAAAGGAATTAAGGACATAAACAATATGGGAATGAAATGGAAAAAATGATGGTTAAAGATCTTTTATAATTTTATATGCATAACCTTCGTATGAATTGACCATTCTAATGCATTTTGTTACCTGAGATATCCAAAATCGAAAATCACAAACCAGTCGGGTCTCAAGCTGAACGTTTTAACGAGGAAATTGAGTGGAAACCATTTAATGAAGATTGCTTTTATGTTCTAAAACTACGAGCCGTAAGGGCAATGATACATACTGATAAACGATAGAGCATAAGACAAAAACTAAAATACCTAGTAACTTTTGGAGTCCGACGCCGAATGACCACATAAAATATTATATTACACAAACACATATATGTTCAAGTATAAATATGACAACACAACATAAGTTTGTCCAATCAAAACTAATGAACACCCCACATATTGTAACATCATTTCTTTAGAATATAAATTACTTATATAACTTTTACATACAATATTTATAATATATATAGACCTCGCCTTCTAATACATCACGCCGTCTATAGAATCCGCCAATGTAATAACCATGCTTTTACGATTACCTATTAATAAGAAAAATAATAAATTATAATATGATTATAATTTGTTAATCAAGAAATAAATATAGTTTGGGACAAATAATTTGAATCGTTATCTAAGATTGGGCTAGAATGTGTGTTTTTGGAACTAACTTGGGTAAATTTTATAAAGTGGTTATTTTGTCATTTAATCATTTAAACTGATTAAATATGGAAAATTGTGGAAAATATACTTAGGTTGGAATAAGCTTGAGGAAACAAGCTTAATAATGGGTTTTGGTGAAGAAAAAAAATTAATAGATGAATTTTTGCAGTCAAATTGTGTTAAATAGAAAATTGGGGATAAATTGAGTATAAACTCAATATCTAAATGCAAACAAAATTGAAAAACGATAAATAAAGTTTTATAAAACTAAATAATGTGGAAATTATGATAAAATAAGAGTTTATAAAATTCTTATTTTTCATGTTGTATTATTTTGCAAAATGAGTGTAAACTGGGTTTTCTACAAATAATTGGGTTAAAATAAACATTAAATATATAAATACCATTGAAAAATATTTACAAATGATAAATATTATGTGTTAGTAAATCCATTTGTATCAAAATAACATGGTTTTAGCAATTTTAACTTTAAGAATTGTAAATTTTTGTTCTAAAGAAGTGTAAGTTGTGTGCTTATGTAAAAACTTAAAAATGTATAAATAGGCATAAAATTATATTTAAAGATGTTTTAAAACATGTTCCTATATTTTCAGCCAGAGGGTTGAGCGTAAAGATATTAAATTGAAAACTTAAAATAATAATATATGAAGAAAAAGGTCTAAAACCTTATTAATGAGCATATTTGATTAACATAAGCCTTAAGTATCCATAAAAAATGTAATTAGGCATGCATAGCCCGCTAACATTTAGTTTGGGGGGAATGATATAGGATGTGCAGAGCTCCTCCTACAGACCCTTTCTTCCTCATCAAAGAATTTACTTTAAACCTCAAAAATAGAGAAACCATCTTGCTAATATTAAAATAAATATCCAACCCCAAGCTCTTGATCTAATTTGAAATTAAGTACTAAATTGTTGACACCTAAAGAGAGAGGATGTAGAGAATAAAAATGAACAATATAAATGAAAAATGAGAGTAAATGCGATTACACATGAGTTTATAATGGTTTGGCATTAACGAGCCTACGTTCACTTTATTATTTCTTGATTATGTTCTAACTTTGATTACAAATGATGATATTAGTGAATAGTCTCAAGTACATTGCTATAAAAATAATTAAATGACAAGAGAATAGCCAAAGTCCTTTATTTGAAGTTTTGAAGGGCTATTTATAAGTGAGGTGAAATCCGACTCAGTATGCCATGTGGCGTCCATCATGACTCGGTAGGGAAATAGTAGAAATAGTCCTCAACCTGCGTGAAAGGTCATAATTCGTTGGATATATGACACGAGTGGTAAGATCCGAAAATACGGGAGAAATATCGAATATTTGACCTGAAATATGGCCGATAGAATAGGTCTAAGGAGGCCGCACGTTTGGGGTCGGTATTCCCGGATTGGCCTGATCCGGGTAGATATATCGAACCGATCCAAATTCTCTTCTTCTTTCATTTATTGTATGTCAGACCTGAGAAGGCCGAACCTAGATAGGTCGAGCCCAAGCAGGTCGATCTCAGGTTGGCCGATCCAGGGAAGTGCCTTCTTTGTCATAATAGTCTGGATTGAGTCTTGAGTGCTTTGTCTATGAATCTTGACGGCCTTATCAAAAAGGCATGTCAACACTTTGCCCCCCCAAAGTACATTATGTTGCTGACAGGATGTGCTTTGGACCTATTAACTCGCATTTCCTAAAGAATCATTAGTCTTTTTGAAGAGACAAGTCGCTTTAGCAGTCACAACTCTTCTGAGAAGTCACGATAACTGGATAATGTCAACTGTACAATTGACCAGTCATTTTTCATGTTGTGCTCGATAGTATTTGTTAGGTCGAAGTCATCGATTAAAGCAATCGGGATACACAAGTAAATATTTAAACCCTGTCGCATCAAGGGGTTGAACATGTTAGTTATGTAATCAAGTCATGTCGAGTCGTTGGCTCTCATGTGTGGTGGTTCCCACACGGGTCATAAACAATCAACGTCGTTCAGTTGCGCAAGCCAGATGTGAAAGAGATTGAACCCTTGGTCATATGCGATTTAGCACATATGATCATGGATTATTAGAATCAAATAGAGTCTTCCATTCTTTCCATTTTCCTTATTATTCATCCCCGGTTTTTAAAAAATCTGGCTCGGATCGGCATCCATGGAGCGTTTGGCCCGGTAAATCGATCTGAACCCTAACAAGGCAGTCACATCAGAGAGGGGAGGAGAAGACTCTCTTACTCCCTACTATAAATATCGGGCCCACCTCACCTTTTCACTCTTTATTTTTACCAATACTGATCCGATACAAAATATTCTTGGAGATCAAAATTCTCGCCGCTAAATTCAACTTTGAACCCTTACAATCTCAATATTTAACAACCTAGTTGGGTTTCGATTTTAACTTTTCTTCGATTTTAACTTTTCTTCGATTTTAACTTTTCTTTGATTTTTCCCATATCTCCCTGGTTTTTATGCCTTCCCTTCTTGATTTGGGAATTAAACTCGCAGTTTCCCTCGACGCCGGAGAATGTAGTGATGGTGGTGTCGTGCCTACTGATGCTCGAGAGGAGAGGCACGAAGCACGAATTGATGAAGTTGTTGTCTTCTTGGTTTCGATTCAATTTGTTCTTAGACTGGCTAGGAGCCATGAGGGTGACGAAGTGTAGTGAGTAGAGATGGTGTTTGGAAAGCTGCCTTGGGCCGGTGCAGTTTCATTGGAGAAGGACGAACAACAATAAAAAGAGCGTTGGACCCACAATAGGAGAAAGTAGAAAAAACATTGGAGTGTTTTATTCAGTAAAAATGGTGTTCTAGCTAGGGTCAGGCCGAGCCGATCTAAGAGCACTAACCTCCTTTTTCCAAGTTTTAGTGTCCAGGTTCGGTACTACCGACTCAGAGTGGGCCGAGCTGGATGCATCTAAATGGGGGTGGTCCGATCTACAGTATCGAACTACTCCTTACCAATCCAATCAAACTTAACGTTCCATTATGACAATAATAAGAAACTAACCTAAACAATCATCTGGACCGTTAGGATAGAGCCCATTGCGATATATGGACTGCGATTTTGACTGCATATATAACATAGAACAACTTGTGCATTCTCATTGTTTTATTTTCAACTACGCATGTACAAGGTCACTGCATACAATGCACTAGAACACACATAAGGGGATTCAGGTTATTTGCTCTAACCATGTATAGTTTCCTTAGATGGCATAACGAGAATGATGAGAAGATACAATACTCGAGGTTCTAGAGTTGGAAGGGGAAAGACACTCCCTCGGAATCAGCATGTAGAATTCAATGCAAATACTAATACCGAAAAAGATTCGGCTAATAAAGTCCAGTTACGTGACCTAGAGGGGATGATTCCTCGTCATCATCCAGAGGGAAGCCACCGTCGGATGATGAAGCAATCAAGGAGGGAGCTCCAGATACTTTTGCTGAAGTGGAAATCCTGGACGATCCAACATATTCTCCTCTTTCTAACATGGATGAGCCAAAGCTGCAATGGTTTTGTGCCAAATACAAGATACTTTTTGAGCCTATATGGGTGTTCGCTCCAGGTGAAACCGCACATAATCCACTTGAGGGATTTATGACCATTAGTCAGCAAATGTGCTCAGTAGGATGCATTCCGCCATTTAATCCTTATATCGTCGTTTTCCTTCGTCGAATGGGGATCTCTCCTAAGTAGCTACACCTAGTGGCCTTTTCTTATCTTTTTTCCTTGTTTATTACCTAAAAACAGCACTTAGATCGCGAGCCTTCATTCAAAGACATTGCTTATCTCTTCAACTTCAAGCACCGAAAAAATAGTCTATCCTTCCTCATTCTTGAATTTGTCGCCAAAAGACAAGTAGTGACTGAAGGGATAAGTAAGATGAGTAACATCAGGACAAACTGGTTCTACGTCCCACAACAAGAAGGTTATGCTTGAAGGTGGATTTAATGATGTAAGTGCTTGACCCATATCCATCCTTTGGAACTTTGTCAAATGGATTTTAATGCTGATGTTTCATTGCAGATGATAACCCGAAGAAACCAACTAATAATGAATATCTTGCTCACTGAAGAAACGTTCTCGTGAGTTCTTGAACCATCCAGGGATGCATTGTTGATGAATATCTTTGTAGATTTAACTTGCTCAGTGCCAACCTAACATTGGGTATAGGTGGCACTTTTGCCCTGGCTGCTATTCTTCCTGTAAATATTCCCTCAGTCGCGGAGCTGGCGTGTCTTCCTGCCAACGTGCCTCCAGTCAGAGAGTCATCAAGCCAACCCTCTGTAGGATGGACTACAGTTGTGGCGACCTGATCTCCTGCCAAGAGGAAGAAGGTCGCTAAAACAAAGGGACTTATTTGGGAGGCGGACCAGCCAGAATTTGGAAAAAGAGACAAAGGAGAAATTGCCCGAGAAGGCTGTCGAGGAAGGCCATAAACCCCCCTCTCCCGATAAGTCCATAATAGAGAAATCTCTCATTGTTCAAAAGGAAGTTGTGGAGCAATTGATGCATACGTTGCCTTCGTGAGAATGGTTATAGCACCAACCGATACAAGGACGTGGATAACTTTTTTCTAATGATCCCTTCAAGGGTTTGGAAAATTTTCCCCTTCTGTTTGAGCAATAACATTTCACGGACATTGATTCTCAGTCATTCTTTCCATTACCCGATAGAGAGCTTGTCACAGTTATGACTGAAGAGATTATTCCAATTAGTAAGGTGTCGACTACTAATCTACCGAGGGGGAATACACTAGGACACACACGACACTCGTACTGCACATCACAACACTTGTTTGCCGTTTCATTTCCTAATTTTAATATGGGCTCATTTTGATTTGCAGTAACTATGTCTTATTGAGGATACGATCCTAAGAAGCTTCACAGCAACTTAGATGAGACTTATTCTGATCCCTATAAGGAATATAAGGATGGCTGCGATAGGGAAGATTGAGAAAGGGAAATAATATGCCATTAACAAAAGTATCGTCCTCACTCGCGTTGTTATTCCTCGGTCCGCTCTGACACTGAGAAGTACAAGAACTCATATGGTCCGCATGAAGGGGATAAATCTGTTACTAAAGTCCCTCCTCCTTCGAAAGAGTCGTTGCCACAGGACAATCCTATGAAGAAACACTTGAACCCTAAGGATAAGACCAAAGACAAGGATAGTGTGATGGTTGTCCCAACTTAGTTTGAGTCCACTGAGACCTCTACTTCAAAGTCCATTGTGCTTGATGTTTCTACCGCTGAGAGGATGAAGATTTTGAATAATTTCCTCGCTACCACTTCGATTATTTTAATTTTTTTTCTTTCTAATCTCCAGTCAGTTCTTGAAAACTTGCCTGAAAATGTTAAGAAAGAGATAGACTTCCTCGACGGGAACAATAATGAAACGTGCAATTATGCTTGGAAACTATCCAAAGTCATACAGGATCTCCAACTGGGTTGGACAATCAGAAGCAAATGTGGGAGTGTGACATGTTGGGTAAGCAATCCGCCGAGAAAGAGTTAATAGAAGCTGAAAAAAGATTGAAATTGGAAGAGGAAAACACTGAAATGTATAAGAAGGTGCATGATAAGATGTGGTATCATTTTCGCACTGAACTCGACGTCGCCAGTTAAGAGATAACGACGCTCAAGGAGGAGTGAAAAAATGTTTCTAGAGGGAACACCAATCTTTGATTCACCTACACTTATGCACAATCTGGAAAAACCGTCCTTGAGAAGGAGGTTGCCGATTTAAAGGCTAAGATGGCTAATGCTAAAAAGAGGAAAAAAAGTGCTAAAGAGAATGCTAACACTACTTTAGAATCTGCTTTCGGCTTAAGGCACAATTTGACATTGAAAAGGCTGTGCTGAAAAAGAAACTTGCTGGCGCTAAACAGGAGATGGAAGATGTTAGGCCTCTCATTCTATCCTTCTTTGCTCGAGTCCTTCGTCACTGTGATATATCTTGGGTGGAGGATTACCCTGCCACTTTGGTCGATGCTTGGAGCAAGCCAATCGAGGAAGAGAAGCGCAGTCTAAATGTTGAAACTGTGGATGAGGAGGAGTTAATGAAAACATTTTTAAGGAATGACGAGCCTAAGCATCTGATAGAGGGGAGAAGGGTACAGAAGGAGGTCGAGGATGCCACAAAGCGTCAGGCTAAAGGCAATGACATACTCAATGGCGATTCCAGCTCTTCTTCTGTTGTCTCTGAGTCTAGAGAGTTCAAAGGGAATAACCCGGATTTCCCTGATCTCAAGATCTCGAAGCCATTGACACCCATTACTGAAGTGCCAAAGACCCCAGGGCTCACTAGCTACGGCTCTACAAAAGTTATTTCTCTGATCTTGCCAGAATTTGAGAGTGTCTACCAGACGTCAACTGGATTTCCCATTGCTCCCGAAGGTCTAATTGTTATTTCACTTCATGCTACAGGTATCCGTCCGGCCCAAACTCCTTCGGAGGTTCAATTACAAGCCACTGTCGAGCCAAACTTTCCCCATGTCGACGATCCTGACAAGGATAAGGGTATGATTGACACATTAAAAAGGCTTAGATGGAAAGGCTCTCAAAGTGCCGAGGAAGAGGACGCCACTTGTATCGAGGAGTCTGGTATGAAGGCGCCATTAAGTATGGTGGAGATCCAAGCCAAGGAAGCGGGGAATCTCCAAAAGCTAAAAGATGAGACTACAACAGTCGATACATCAACGACTCCCCTCTTAGTTCCTCCTATCTGAATGATCCCTCCTTCTATTTCAACTTTGCCCAACAAGAAGATTTTGCCTCCCACTCCAATCAAACATCAGAAGAAAAAGCATGAAGCTCCCTCATCAAGAGCTTTTGATTCATCCAACGATAAGTCCAAGAAAAGAAAGTCTAAAACTATTGAGGAGCTTGTTGAATTTGTTGCACAGAAATAGCAGGAGAAGAAGAGGACTGATGACAAGCTATGCCAAACTTAGTTAACTTGTTTGTTGTATTGCTTCTTAGGCTCTTTGGATGTTTTGTGAGTATGGCCCTTGCTTTTTTATGTATGAATATGCATAAACCTTCACATCTATCTATGAAACACGATTTTCTGTTTGCAAGTTTATGTAGTGCTTTCCATTCAGTGTACTTGCAATTCAAATATTACCAAGTCAAATAATAAGAGATATAGTACGGATGCCGCCAATTAACTTTCAACTATGAGCCACGTCCGAGTCGTGTTCGAAGTTAGTTTTTGTGGCTATAACCATGCCCCAGCATTGGTGGGGTTTAAGATGAGTCAATGTGGACATCTGGTCCTTAAACGTTTATATTCAAACCAATTCGGGGGGTAATAGAGCTTGAGTAGACGTCGTTGGTCATCCTTTATACTCTCCCATAGTCAACATGGTTTAGAGTCCGGGATCAAGTGATCGTTAGTCTTAGTGCACCTATCACACTCATCCTCAGTTTATATTCCATTCCAAGCTCCGAGGGATGCAGTTAGTCGGGAAAGCGGTCGGGTCACGCTTGCTAATGCATCATACCCCTACACCCAAGTCAAGGCCAAAGGCGCCATTGGGATTGCCGGGTCACATCCCATAGTTTATACTACTACCCATGAAATATGGGAAAGAGCTAAAGATATTATTTAGGCATCATTTCAAACACTTGAGTTCACATAGTGTTGATTTCCTTGTCAATCGTCGGAATCAAGCTCGAACTCAGTCAACCCAAGTCCAACTAGTCGTGGAACCTTTTTTACCTATTAAAATGTGAGCCAGTGAACATCATTGGGGAATTAGTCATCCCTTCGTTCAGTCCTTGGCATAAGTTGGTTGAATCAAAACACACAGCCAAACTAATAGACATAATAAATGAGCATGGAAAAGGGCTTTTATTTATGAACAATAGTAAGCGGCGAGACATGCCTTATTACAATGCTAAGAATAAATGAAACAAATAATAACAATCTAAGAAAGATAACCTCGTAAATGTTTGGCATTTCATGCCATTGTAAGTGGATCACCATCAATAGACGTGAGCCTGCCTGTTCCGTTATTAAGCCTATGTTGGATGACGTAAGGTCCTTCCCACTTTGGGCCATATGAACTGGGGCCGGAAAGACACGTTATAAAACATGGTTGCCAAAGTCGAAGGTTTTAAGTCGAACCTTCTTGTTATATTATCTATTGTTCTATCTCCTGTGCGCCTTGTCGCGCATGTTAGCGTCTTCTCTCTTCGTCTATCATGTCCAACGATTCTAGGAGAAGTGCTTTGTTTGTCAGTAGGTCATAGTATATTTTTGTATGAGAAGGAACTTTGAGCTCTATTGGGATGACTACTTCAGATCCATATGACAAGATGAATGGAGTGTGGTCAGTTGCAGTCTTATGGGTGGTATGATAAGCCTGAAGGGATAAAAGGTAGTTCCTCGACCCACATTCCTTTGGTGCGATCTAACCATTTGTTTAGGATGGATTTGATGATCTTGTTCATAACTTTGACTTTCCCATTGGATTACGGGTGTGCGACTGTCGTATACTTCTTCTTGATGTGATATCACCGGTAGAAATCTCTAAATTCTGAGATATTGAACTGAGTTCAATTATCAGTTATGATGGTCCTTGGAAGCCCAAATCGACAAATGATGTTTCTGACAATAAAGTTGATCACTTTCTTTGTAGTGATTATGGTTAATGGTTCAGCTTCTTCCCATTTTGTAAAGTAATCCACAATCGTGATCGCATACTTTGCTCTGCCTTTAGAGATGGGAAGGCTTCCAATGATGTCCACTCCCAATTCAGCAAAACACCAAGGACTAACCATTTGGGCGAGTTCGACAGCGAAGCTTTCGGAATTTGGGCAAATTAACCTTTGACATTTGTCACAACGTTTGGAATAATAAGCAGCATCATGACTAACGGTAGGCAAAAAGTAGCCATAACCTAACACTTTATTTGCTGGAGTCATCCCCTCGATGTGAGCGTCGCATTCACCTTCGTGCACTTCTCGCGATACTCATTTGACATCGTCCCTGGCCACACACTGGAACATAGGAACTGAGAACCCTTTCCATTAAAGTGGATCTCCTTGGAAGTTGTTCACGAGGCTCTACATACAAGAGCTCGTTTTTCATTCTTTCGTTCCGGGAGGATTCTATGCTGAAGGAAGTTCTTGATAAGGGTCATCCATAACTCTTTCTCAGATTTGACCTCCAAGGATTGATCAATTTCCATCTGGTCAAGCTTGAAGTTTCTAACGTCTCAATAGGTACCATCTCTGATTTTTCCGGTCTTCAAAGCTAGCCAACTTAGTCAGTCTATCAGCCTTTTGATTTTCTTTCATTAATGGGAGATTCTATAGTGATCAAAGTCATCCAACAATTCTTCAATTGGCTTGAGAAAGGTGGCAAGTCATGCCCCTGGTTTGGTACTCCTTTCGAACCTAAAACATAGTAAGCTATGAATAGTAGAAAATGTCTAATGCGGCTATCCCTAACTCTTTCATGAGTTACAATCCGGTGATCAAGGCTTCATATTCATAACCATTGTTTTTAGCTGGGAAATTTAACCTTAGGCCATTATAGATTGATCGTCCCTCAGGATTTAATAAAACAACTCTAACGCTAGAATGACGATCACTACGAGCCTCATCCATGTATAGCTTACACGTGTCAAGTCTCGGTTTGTTACCAGGAAGGCTGGAATCAACCTCTGGAATGTCATCCTCGGGAGTTGTGAATTCATCTATGAAATCGGTCAGTGATCATCCTCAAATCAACTATTGTGGAAGAAAAGCGAGATCGAATTGACTCAGCTCGATGTTCCACTTAAGTAACCATCCAGATGCCTCAGGACGCAGAAGGACCTGTCGTAACGGTTGGTCAGTATAATACTTTGGGGAGCCTGAAATAATGATAGAGCTTTCTTAATGCAAGCAACAAACTATAGGCCAGTTTCTTGATCTTCGTATAATTACGCTATGCTCCCGTCCACTCTTGCTTATACAATATACTGGTCATTGCACCCGATCCTCTTCACAAACCAAAGCTGAACCTATAGCATGAAGGGATACTGCCAAGTACATGAATAAGTCTTCGTGGTCGACTGGCTTGGACAATATGGGTGGCCTCTCCAAATTATTGAGAGTGTTCTGCAAAGCTTCGACACAAATAAGTGTCCAAGAAAAGTTGTGCTTCCCTCGCTTTATTAGCTCAAAGAAGGAAATGCACTTATTGGTTGCTCTAGAGATGAACCTTCTCAAAGGTGCAACCTTTCCCGCCAAGCTTTGCACATCTTTAGTCTTTTGAGCCTCTTGAATTCCCTTAGTCGCTTCAATCTATTCGGGATTGATCTAAATTCCTTGAGAGTTGACAACGAAACCCAACAACTTCCTTGAAGCAATGCTAAAAGAATATTTCAAAGAGTTGAACTTTATTCCATATCTACAAAGTACATCGAACATTTCTTCCAAGTCCCGGACATGATCGGTCGATTGATTTGATTTCACCAGTATATCATCCACATATACCTCCGTCATCTTTCCAATCTGATCATGCAACATGTGGTTGACCAAATGCTGATAAGTAGCTCCCGCATTCTTCAGTCAAAAAGGCATGACCACATAACAATACAACCCGAGATGCATAATGAAACTTGTAAGTTCCTGGTCTGGGACATGCACTGCAATCTGGGTTTACCCTGAGTAAGCATCAATGAACGACAGAAGCTCATGGCTAGTTATTGAGTCGACAATTGATCGATTATGGGAAGTGGAAAGCTATCTAGGGGCAATGCTTATTAAAGTCTGAAAAGTCAATACACGTCCGCCACTTCTTGTTCTCTTTCTTCACAAGCACTGGATTTTCTCTCCACTTAGGGTATGTCACATCTTGGATGAACCTGTTATTCTCTAACCTTTCAACCACTTCCTTTAAGGCACTTGAGCTCTTTGGATCAAGCATTCGCCTTTTTCGTTTCACAGGAATATGCTTTGGGTCTACGTTCAAAGAATGAGTCATAATGGACAGAGATATCCCATACATGTCAACATGGGACCACCCAAACACGTTTAGGTTTGCGCTAAGAAAATCAATCAACTCCCTCACTTGTAAAGGTCTAGGTGAGATTCTATCTTTAAGACCTTGGTCGGGTCATCGTCATCGATCAGAATTTTCACTGTGGTTTCATTTAGAGTCGCCTTTCTACATAAATGGAGACTGGACGGTCTTGATCGGGATGTTTTCTTTAGCTGCTATGCTGCTGCCTCCTTTGCAGGAGGGGGATTGTCTTCTGACTCCTTACTTTCTTTATTATGGAGTTCTTTCCATTCTGCCGAGTAGCACGCTCGTCCTACAACTTGATCTCCACGCATAATTCTGACTCTGCACTCTACCCGGAACTTCATGAGCAAACACCAAGGAGCGATGCAAACTCTGAACTCTACAAGGGACGGTCGACCCAAAAAAGACATTGTATGGGAGTTTATTTCCATCACAATGAATGAGAGAATTCACACTCTCCGACGGTCTCCTTCCTTTAATTTTATCGGCAATTTGACAATCCTATATGGTTCAGTATATGAGCCGCTGAAGCCACAAATCCTGCATGTGCACGACTTTAAGTCTCTTGCCTCTAACCACATCTGGTCATAGGCTTGCTTAGACAGAATGCTTATGGAACTCCCGTTGTCAACAAGGACTTTCTGTACTGTGGCTGGGCCAATAATGGCCGTAATTACCAATCGATCGGCACTCGATGTCTCCACAACCTATGCTTCTCTTTCACGGAAGACAATATCTTCTGTCATTGTCCTCCTTTGCTTTGCAAGACCAGTGGTTTCAGGGTTACTGGACTCCCCAACATCTAGATGCTTTGTAGCATTCATGTACTATTCCATGGTTCGCGCAATGTGACCTACTAGATGTGGTCTTCTGACAATAGTGTTAATCACTATTCCTATTGCTTTTTCCTGTGCAGTGGCTCTAGGTGCTGCCTGACCTTATTTAGGGTATGATGTTCCCTGCCTCTTGTCCTTCGGGGAAACTTTATACTCATTGAGCTTTCCTTCTCTGATTAACTTCTCGATGATATTCCTGAGACGATGACAGTCATTAGTCGCATGGCCGAATATACCGAACTTTCCTATCGCACGGTCTTTATACGTGGATTCTTGTTGAGGTAGCTTTTTTACTGAACCGTGCTGCATGTATCAAGGTAAATATTATTTAGCGTGTCATTCAACACTGTATAACTATCAAATGTTTAAAATCGTAGTTGCTTTATAGAATATCCTTTCTGTCCACGGTTTCCACTACCGCTCTTTTGTTGATTTTTGTTTTGCTTGTCACGATTCCTTACATTAAATCCAACCTTTTCGGAATCCTCTCCGGACTGCTTTACTACTATATTACTTTGAATGTTTTTGTTCGACGTGCCACTTGTCTCCTCATCTGGATCCAATTGTACGTCCTCTTGTCGCAATCGGATGTTAGCCTTTTCATAAAACAACTCGATAGTCGTGAGAGGTTTTCCGACCAAATACCTACCAAATTATGTCTTTTTGTCGACTCCATCGACTATAGCCATCAGGTTTGTTTAACGATTGGGATTGCTTACCTCGGTTACGACTATGTTGAACCGGTTAAGATAATCCCTCAAAGATTCCCCTTTAGCTTGCTCAATTTCGGAGAGGTCTATGACATGCTTTGATTTTGTGGCGTGAAGACAAAATTGGTTCAAGAACTTCTCACTTAAATCTTTGAAGTCTGGGACTGAACTTGGGAGGAGTCACGTGAATCAACTACATGAGCACTACTTCAATAACAAATATCGAAGAAGCCTTGTACTTAATATTGTCAGGGGAACCTGATGCCTACATGTGCTATGAGTACCACATAAATGTTGCAGAGGGTCTTTGTACCCGAATAGTGGCTTATTTGGGGGCATATTAAACCTCCTTGGGAACTTTGCTTGCAAAATATCATCTGCAAAGGGAGTGTAGCTACGGTCAATTCCCCAGTCTTCGTTCTTTTAGCCCTTGCTATCATACATAATTTGATGCATCATGGAAATCAGATTAGGAGTATCGAAGACAACCTGCTTAGGACATCCGGCTCATTGGGTTCTCCCTGCCCCTCATCAGGCAACATCGCCTACACCGCCGTCAGGGAGGTACTTACTTGACCTTGGTTACCCCGGTCAGTCACAGGGCATACAGACCAAAGTTTAGGAGCACGGGTGGAAGTGTCATGGCTACTAAGAGAAGTGGGAGTTCAGGTCGATGTGGTGCTGGGTTCGGCTAAGCTATGGTCATTAGGGCCAAGTCAAACTACTGCCTTCTATCGTGAAGGGAGTGTATGAAACCAGAGTTGTCAAAGGTTTTTAGGCGTCACCAATGGTCTCCTCTTTCATGGTAGTTGTTCATTTCCTCCAAACGAAGATGAGCCTTCTTCTGCTTGGCGATTTGGTGGGGATGGGGTCCGATATCTCCTCATTTTTTTTCCAATGCATGACCATTTATCCACCTCCTGTCTCATTGTGTCATTATCGCGTGATTGAGCACTTAAAGCTGCTGTCATTTCCTTGAGCTGGTTCATCAGCTCCATGAGATTATAACGAGTGGAAAATGCCGTGGAGGGAGTTTGGTCGTTAGGAGAAGCGAGTGTAAGAGGGTTGGAAGCTGACTAATCCTCGGCTTGGGTCAGTACCAAGCCCGATGGTTCTGAACCCAATGGTGCCAATCTTGGAGGTGTTGAATTGGGGGATGGAACAAGAGCAGTATCTTACAGTAGGGCATGTTCAGATTGTCTAGGCTGTTTTCCAACAGCATATGCAAACGACATGGAAACCATTGTCTTTGATGGTGATGGAAACTAGGATTCCGTCTCAGACTTAGTGATCCAAAAGTTGATCAAAACCCTTAAAACGCTGAAAAGAGAGTTTTCTCAATGAAAACACCAAAGTGTTAACACCAAAAAATGGCACAACACCCAAAAAGAGAGAATGTATGGAATAAAAATGAAGAATATAAATGAAAAATGAGAGCAAATACGATCACACTTGATTTATAGTGTACCATTAATGAGCCTACATCCATATTATAATTTCTCGATTATGTTCTAACTTCTATTACAAATGATGATATTAGTGATTAATCTCGAGTACAATGTTGTAACAATAATAAAATTACAAGAGAATAGCCAAAAGTCTTTCCTTTGAAGTTTTGTAGGGCTATTCTTAGGTGAGGTCAAATCCGACTAGGTATGCCATGGGTGTCCATCCCGGCTTGGTAGGGAAGTAGCAAAATAGTCTTCAATCCATGTGAAAAGTCTTCTTTTATTGGATATACGATATGTGTGGTAATATATGGAAATACGCGAGAAATATCGAGTATTTGACCTGAAATATGGCCGATGGAATATGTCTAAAGGGACTGTAGGTTTGGTGTCAGTATGCCCGGATCGGTATGATCCTTGTCGGTATACTGAACCGATCCAAATTCTCTTCTGCTTTCATCTATTGCATGTCAGACCTGAGAAGGTCGAGCCTAAATAGGCCGAGCCCATGTGGGCTGATTCAAAGTAGTTCGATCCGAGGAAGTGTCTTCTTTGTCTTAATTAACAACCTGGATTGAGTCTTGAGTGCTTTTTCTATAAATCTTGATGGCCTTACCAAAAAGGCACGTCAACATAAATCAAGTGCTAAATGCAGATAATCTATCAATACAGTAATTCCATTTCATTTTCATCTCAAAGTTTAGGAAATTATTTACTGTATGTGAAGACTTCTTTGCATGTCTCCATAATGTCTTTTACAGGTGGTGAAACCTTTACTTGATCAACCAAGCTTCGATTTTGATCCAGTTTTTATTATAAATCACGAGAAATCTTGCTTCTAATTCAAGGTGAGGGTTACCTCGCAGATATTTTGAGTTGTTTCAAGTTTTCAATGTTAGATTCATTTAATTTTTTGTGAAGTTTGTTTACAATAACTATTGAATTCTTAAGATGCTGCAAACACGGCCCGAGTCCATGTTTGAGAGTCCATGTCTCCTCCGTTCCATGTCAGAATTCCATGATTATTTTTCCAATTGGTAATTCATTAGTTATACTATGTGCACCTCAATTTCCAGTACAATTTGAAGTCATTTGATTACTTGAATCTTGTTTGAAAGTTGAAAACAGAGAGGTTTTCTGGCTTGGGCACATTCCCGTGCCTAGGCCAACCCAACTTGGACTTGGGTCGACCTAGGGGTCGACCCAAGTAATGTGTGGGTCGATCCACGTCCAGGTAAATGCCCAGGTATATTTTTCTTTGACTTTGTGCTTCTTGCTCCAAACCTGTTGCATTTTGAATGTGTTTTTGACATAGTTTTTAGTGATAAAACTAAGAATATACCTAAGTGTTTCGCATTTTTGAACGAGTAATTAATCCATGCTTCTTGTGATTTCCAAGCACACATGCATATATTTTTAAAACCATTTTAAAAAGCACTTTACTAAGTAAAATTATTTGATAATGTGATTTTATATAAAGTATAATATATGAATAATTCTATTTATAAAGAAGTTTTCTAAAATTGATGATTTTTGAATATTTTCTAAAATAAAATTCAATTTTCCTAAAGTACATTTTTCTATATAAAATCACACATCTTTACACCATTCTAGAAGGTGAAGTTGTGAATTAAACTACTTAGTAAACCATGTGGTATGAGTCACATAGGTTTATTTTATTGGTTGATTCCAGACTTATCTGTTTGAGGCTATAGTTTTCTAGTATTATCTAACATGGAATTGGCTTGTATGTGGTAAACAAATAGTGAGAACATGTTGTATGGGTTGTACAATTACCATTATTTTGGTTACTATCCAAGAGTTTGTGATACGTTATAAGGATTCGCCAGTACTAAACCTTCCATTCAACCTCAGGTGTTATGACTTACGGGTTATCGGAGGAATATTTTGACATTTATGACCTTTGGGTCATCCGAGGAAGGTACCTATCGTGTGTATATTGGTATTGGTATAGCTGTAAACCATATGAGGATTGCATATGCAACATACCTTCACTTGCCTATTTGAGTTTTGGGATCCAAAAGTTTTTTTAAATTTTGATTTTATTTATAATTTCACCATTTTTGGAGATTACTATTGTTTCATATACATAACATAGAGCTACTTGAGGACATATGAGTATATGGTGATTTCATTTCTGAGATTTTGAAATTTTAGCTGGGTTCCTAAGTTTCTGTATTTCCTTCCTAAGATTTCATGCGGTTTATATTCTATGTTTCTTTTATTGAAGGAACCATCTGAGTTAGTGTAATCGCCTTTCATGAGTAACCTTAACATAGTGCTATGCATTTATCACATGCAATATGAGGGAATTTTTGTCATATCATTTCTTTATGATTTAAAGGAATGACACCTTAAGAGAAAATTATTACTACTTCATCATATATTGATTATCTTGTTAAAGTTAGACTGACTCGTGGATTTATTACTCGGATCAGACTGAGTTGTACGTTAGGACATTTGGCTTGCTTAGTTATTCTTTCATGGTATTAACCCTTTTGGGTTACATGTATAGATTTTGAGTTATTCACTTTGTATTGTATTGTGACTTGATTAAGTACATATTCTTTCGTGGGATTTAAAGTGTATATATGTAATGACCCGCATTCTACGCATCAGAGGATCGTAGGATATTTATTTCATTTATATACGAAGTCATATGGTCGTGTAATTTTGGGGAACGACTATTGGGGTCATTTCCCATGTAAATGATTTTTGTTGAATTTTAAATGACTGTTTTACCCCAAGAGAATCTTGTTTCGCCTATAACTTTTGATTGGTAAGGAGTTTTGACCTGAAACCACTTCCACTGGATTCAGATGACGGTTTACCTTTTCATACAGTGGTCACATTTATCAAATGGACTTACCGTTTGGGAGATATGTCTAAAACAAGGTTTGGAAGATGAAAAACAGCATAATTGAGATTAATTGGGTGATTAGCAGCTGTGACACCCCACGTCCGTTAATGTCACTCATTAAGGGAATGCATTAATTTTCGTAAAGCATTATAGGTAAATAAGAACATAATAGCACAAGACTGACATGTAAAATAGTAGTAGAATTAAAAACTTTATTTAAATCAAAACAATATGTCCCAAATACTGAGTTTACATCATAAGTAACTAATTACATTAATAATCTGTCTTGCCAAAAATATCAGAGTGCTAAAGCATAAAACCAAATTTCCCTGTGAAACCATAAGACAGTTGACCAGAAGTCAAACCAATACGTCTATATCCAAAATCCAAGCTAAGCTAAAAGAATCCAAATCAACTCTAAGCACTTCCTCCCTGAGAACCTAAGGGGGGACGGAAGAGAGAGAAGAGGAAACAAAAAGGGTCAGACATAAAGTCTGATGAGTCCAGTTACTTTTAAATATAAATAAATAAAAGTATCATGCCAGGTATATAAAACTGGAAGAACAAGATAACATTATTAATAATAATTGTGAACTGAGCAAGATTAGATGTATAAGATATATTGCGCTTCTTAAATACATTTCTCTGCAACGCGCAGATACTAGTATATCAAAAGTGGAATGATCCCTACTAATACCGTTGCATTGCATTTTCTTGATTATTAGGTAACTTGGGTTAGTAGCACTCAAGACTTATACGTGCATGTACCCATTTACTTTCCAATGGATCCACCTAATACAACATATGTAGCTATCTCTCAGTATTTAGATACACCCCATGGTAACCCACTCGCACGGCCTCCACCGTAGTGAACGCAGTCCCTCATCCTGCGTCGGAATGACGTACGGATCTCTATATAACAATGTTATGTTACGCATATATCTGTCATTACTATGCTATGTAAGCGTATGGAATGCCACCATCGATGGAATAAGATTCCTTATTGGAATAATGCCCTCTAGTCTACAATACACCACCCAGAGTAGGTATGCATGTATCTAGACTGTCCCACATATGTACTGTAATTGTAGCTCGATGCCTCAATCGTACGTGCTCTAATGTGCACCGAGTTCCGTGGCAGGGCTAAACTTGAAACATGGAACTCAGCCGGGAGCTTTTCCATACCTGTACAGGCTGCCTTTAAGTGCCTCCAAATACAGATATTCCTCGGGTTTATTTTCCATGGTGGATATGGCCCCACCTCAGCCCCTCCCTCAACTAGTAAAGACTATAAGAGCTAAGCGACCGCCCCTAATACAACCAATCTAAACATCTATGTGGCATCTACCCTCAACCTCATACCTCGATAGTGAAAGGTGAAATGATATCTTGGGTATAGCTATAGTCTTTTCGCTTCCCGCTGGCTGTCAATGACGGATATCCAACGGTCTACTATCCTTGTTGGTCGCGACCCATCCCGTTGGCTGTCGATGACGGATATCCAATGGTCTACTATCCTTGTTGGCCGTGACCCTCTCTACCTCCTCGTGAGGCAACTGTCGAATCACCCTAGTGTCACCTCGTCACAACATTATGACTGCATACATACATCTGCAGTCAAGGCCTACCCACCTAGTAGTTACGCGCAGACCCAAGCTCTACGAGCATAGCCTAAGACATCTGTCACCGCACAGAGGACTACTAGTAGTACCTCACGTACTTCAGAAAGCCGCGTGCTTCCCCTTCCAGTCCTTTGGAGCCATCATAACAATCAAATGAATGAGCGCTCCCCTCGTGTCTTATAACACCTCGATGATCTACCCCATTGGGTTATTCACCCTCAAACGTGCAGACTGGTCCAAGCATCTTTCTTTAATATGTTGTTAGACCCTATGTCTAAACATTCTTTTACGCGCTTGCCTTACCTCACCCGGTTCCCATTTAACTTGGTTATTCCCGTTCATATTGAATTCTTATTCCAATTTACCAAGTTTTTCTTACTTATTAATTTTAATCATATAACTTAATCCATTTAAGTTTATTAATAAGCCCACAACATGTTATTCTCCTGATTGTGTCCCAAGGTCTGTAATCCACAATCTATTTTATATTCTTGCTTGGTTACATCATTACCATAGCATGTTCTCCTTAATACGTTATTAAGTATATCTCAATTCACATGTTTCCTAATTAACATGTCACTTACCATTTATGATTAAATACTACTTATTTATTTTACAAGTTTTCCTCATTCTTTCTCATTTTATCATAACTTCAATTTACACCGTCACTACAACTTATCATTGTTTACTTAGCAGATTATTACGTATATCTAATTCTATCATTTCTACAAGTTATGCTTATCCTACAAGGTGTCTTTAATTACATAACTTTATTATATTTTCCACTAGTTATGTATACCACTAGGTGTCTTTAATTACATAACCTTAATTACATAACCTCATTGGGCTAAGTAGTCCAATTCATTACCATGTCCAATTATGGTTAAAATGGGCTAGACCTCCCACATTTGGCCTACAACGTGTGGATGTTGGATATGCCGGTCGGGTCCAGGAAGTCTTATTCCACAGTTGGGTCTAATCTCGTGTCTTAGCCTGATTCGTATTTGCACTTATCCTCTCACATTAGGTTCAACATTAGTGGCTACTGGATATGCCAGTCGGGTCCGGGCAGACTTCCACCACTAGAGCAACCTAACCTTGTGTTACAAGTGCAATTACAGTTCCTAATTGTAATTACTAGACATTCAATTTTTATCCAAATCTACCTATGTCATTATAGGTGATTATTTCTCTTTTCCCTAAAATTTAATTATATTCCCAATTCAATATTCAAATCATAGACTTTTACACCCCTTTTCAGTTCACCTTTTAATTATGCACCATATGCTCTTTTTCCCCAAGTTATAAGTCAAGGCATATATATGTATATATATATATGTTATGCACAAACCCAAATCTACATATTTTCCAATTTATGTCGCTAGTCCATGTTAGCCCATTTCAATACAGGTTATACCCAAATCTGTATTCGCATATTTTCCAATGTATGCCTAATATTCATATTCACATACGTCCCAATTTATGTCCCAAATCAGTACTTACACATGTCCCAATTTATGCTCAAATTATATTTTCCAACGTATGTCTAAATTCATATTATCCAACAAGACATATGGCCCCAAACCCATATTCGTACATTTCCAAATTTATGCCCAAATTTAGATCCATATTTTCTAATATCAATTATGCCCCAAATTATGTCTTTTCCCATTATTCCCAATTTCACACGTTCGCATTTTTCGGCGTTAGGCCTAGGCTCGAAGGTAGTCTGGCTATATAAAAAAAAGGGAAAAAGGGAAAGAAGAGAATCAAGAACATACATAATAACGAATCAAAAATAAACTGATATAAATAGGTATAAACTGAATAGGCATACTATGACAAGACTTAACATGGCGGCGGTATGAACATATAAAAGCAGATCTGATAGTTATGTTATAATAGAACCGATTAGGCACTGATTCAAGATCCAATTTTTACATACATATCAAGATTACTAATTAAATATTTAGATCTAAAAAGAACATGAACTCACAGTGAATAGATCTATGGAAATGGATCCAAATTACTGCGAAAAACATGTTGAAAAAGTTGTAGTAGCCATCGCTGAATTTGTTGTAGCAATCTTCGAATATGTATAATCTTCTTTGAATTGATTTAGAAGAAGAAAGGCCATTTTAATTTTCGTTGCAGCAGAGCTTCGCCATCAGCATTATTTTTAGATGAATAAAACCTAGGTCTAGGGTCCTATATTTAGCCTAGGGTTAAATGAATCTTGCTCAGAAAGGTGTCCAGATACAAAACAAAGTATTTCGCCCAAATATATCAGGGGTGGGTCGACCCCCCTTTGAGTAGGTCGACCTATGGATCGACCCCCCTTTGGGTAGATCGACCTATGGGTCGATCCCCCTTTGAGTGGGTAGGCCCACCTGAGCGGGAAATTTGCCGCCTTCTCAAATTTCGAATTTTGAACCAAATTTCGAATTTCTGGACCCATTTTTGAATTTCTAAACCTATTATATATATATTCTTCCTGTGCATATACAAACTTCAAACCTTAATAACTTCTTCATACGGTGTCCGATTTACGCAACCAAGTGTCTATTTTGACCAGAATTTGGAGACGGACGCAATGACACAGTCCGTTTTACTAAAATCTGAATATTAAATTAAGTTTTTCTTAATTCATTGTTAATATTGTATTTTACACTAATTATTCTTTAATTCATCATATTTAGTGTCGTTAAAATTTCGGAGTGTTACATTCTCCCCTAGTTAAAGGATTTCGTCCTCGAAATCTCTAAGTTAAGAAAAAAGTATATCCTAACATCCAATAATCATACATCCATATAGCAATCACAGGCATCCATTGTCCTTAAGGAATTTCTAATGCTTTTATGAACATACGCAATAGTATGTGTTTATGTCCGTAAACTAATGTGAAAGATCAGGCGGTCTACTGATTCAGTTGACCTCCTTAATGTAATGTATGTTTGTGCCATGCAACCAAAATGTATGCAAATCCTCCTAGTATAACATGTATGCTCTATATGTGTGCACAATCATCCATCCAAATGCAACATCAATGCAACGATACACCCATTTTCATCCATAAAATTTATAATGTACACACATCAATATGCAAAATGTAAGTGATTGAGCTGATCTAGTGCCTATTGTGTGTGTATATGCATCCACTAGCAATCACTAGCAACCACTTGCATCCATCAAACATAAAATGTCTCAAACACATGTTTACATTCATTAGTTTTCTACCTAAAGACTCAATCGATAAGAGATATTCAAACGATAGATAAAAGTATTAATTCGAAGCTTGAAAAAGAAGTTAAGAACATATTCTCGAAAAGGAAAGGATATGAAGCGCAAATCTTGTCTTCAGCCACCCAAGTATGTCCTCACGGCCCTTTCCCCATTGCACTCTTACTAGCTTCACTTTTTTGTTGCACAATTTCTTAACCTCTGATCCAAGTATGCAAGTCGGAACTCGTCCTATCATTGCTTCCTTCTATACTTCCACTTCCTCTCGCAAGTTTGGCTTCACTACCTTGAACTCTATACATTTTATCGCCGCTTGGATGAATAGTCATCTTAGAATGATGGGATTCCTTAAGGACTGTCTTCAATAGATTTTCCATCCCAATATGACTCACCTATCAAACCTCATCCCAAGTAGATCCCCTACTTTCTTATCAAGTTCCCTCTTTTCTTTTAGGAGTCACATGTCGCAAATCATCGATAGATATATCAAGACGTTCTAGGAGAATAAGCATGACAGACCCCTTTCGGGGCCATAAGAAATATCCTGAGTCTTTCTATGGCAAGTCAAAAGTCTAACGACCCTCCTCTCACAATCTAGAATGACTCCATATATGGTTAACCCATCCATCCTAGAATCAAACCGTATCTTATGAAATCAAGAACATATGCGTCGCACTCGAACTCGACACCTAAACAGAGATTCTCAAACCTTGACAAATCATCGATAAATGAGTCATACCTCCACTGGGGTTTAAGGCAATAACAGGATCCAAAACCATACTAGTATCTAGGTGCAGAGACTCAACTAAAGAATTAGATATAAAAGAAAGCGAAGCTCCATAATAAGAATCCTAACAGGATGATCAGAAATAGAAATCAATCCTTCGACGGAAACTTTCCTACCCCTATCATGTCCACCAACTATAAGAGCATTAGCTTGCCCTCTGGCCTTGTCCTTGTCTCTTTGGGGACTCCTTAATAAGGTGTCCCGCCTTACCAAAGTGGTAGCAATGCCTTTCCTCTTTCTGCAATCCTTTTCAGATGACCCACCGTTCCAAAGTTATGGTATTTCCTTGTTTTTTTTCTTTCATCTATATTTCCTTGTTAAGCCATCATTTTCTTTCATCTTTGGGTTGTGCTCCTTAGCCCCAACTTTCTTATTCTCCTTTTTGCCACATGCTAACTAGTTCCTTGAAAGCTGCCTCCATCGCACACAAACTCTACGAGGCTTGAAAGAAAATAAGCCGGAGATGGAACTACTACGGCTAAAGATGGAGGCTGGGCACTTCTTTGCCGTTTGACATGTATCGTAGTTTTAACATGCCTACGGAACCATGCCGAAATAGGGATACCCTTTCGGGAAGAAACGGTTCCCCGAACACAAAGGAAAAGGAATTAAGCGGAGAATCGAGAAGATATTTATGGCTTTGGGAAATATGCTTTTCAAACACAGACTTCTTATTTTAAAATACTTTATTTTTGAGACATTTTGAAAACCATTTTCAAAATATTTTATTCGATCTTATAACCACATGCTCTGATACCAAATGTGACACCCACGTCCGTTAATGTCACTCACTAAGGGAATGCATTAAGTTTCGTGAAGCGTTATAGGTAAATAAGAACATAGTAGCACAAGACAGACATGTAAAATAGCAGCGGAATTAAATTTTTTTATTTAAATCAAAACATCTTGGTCCCAAATACTGAGTTTACATCATAAGTAATAAATTACATTAATAACCTGTCTTGCTAAAAATATCAGAGTGCTAAAGCATAAAACCATATTTCCCTATGAAGCCATAAGAGAGTTGACCAGAAGTCAAAGCGATACATCTATATCCAAAATCCAAGCTAAGATGAAAGAATCCAAATCAACTCTAAGCACTTCCACCCTGAGAACCTTGGGGGGAGGGGGAAAGGAAGAGAGAGAAAAGGAAACAAAAAGGGTCAGACATAAAGTCTGGTGAGTCCAGTTACTTTTAAATATAAATAAATAAAAGTATCATGGCAGGTATATAAAACTGGAAGAACAAGATAACAGTAACAATAACAAGTGTGAACTGAGCAAGATAAGATGAACATGATATATTGCGCTTCTTAAATACATTTCTCTACACGTGCAGATACCAATATATCAGAAGTAGAATGATCCCTATTAATACCATTCCATTACATGTTCTTGATTATTAGGTTACTTTGGTTAATAGCACTCAAGACTTATATGCGCATCATACCCATTTACTTTCCCATGGATCCACCTAATACAACATATGTAGCTATCTCTCAGTATTGAGATACACCCCATGATAACCCACTCGCACGGTCTCCATCGTAGTGGACGCAGTCACTCATCCTACGCCGGAGTGACGTACGGATCTCTATATAACAATGTTACATTTCGCATATATCTGTCATTACTATGCTACGTAAGCGTACAGACTGCCACCATCGATTGAATCAAATTCCTTATCGGAATAATGCCCTCTAGTCTACGATACACCACCCAGAGAAGATATGCATGTATCTAGATTGTCCCACGTATGTACTGTAATTGTAGCTCAATGCCTCAATCACACGTCCTCTAATGTGCACCGAGCTTCATGGCAGGGCTAAACTAGAACCACGGAACTCGGCCGAGAGCTTTTCCATACCTGTACAGGCTGCCTTTAAGTGCCTCCAAATGCACATATTCCTCTGGTCTGTTTTCCATTGTGGCTATGGCCCCACCTCGGCCTTTTCCTCAACTAGTAAAAACTACAAGAGCTAAGCGACCGCCGCTAATACAACCAATATAAACATCCATGTAGTGTCTACCCTCAACCTCGTACCTTAATAGTGAAAGGTGAAATGATATCTTGGGTTTAGCTCTAGTCTTTTCGCATCCCGCTGGCAGTCGATGACAGATATCCGATGGTTTATTATCCTTGTTGGTCGTGACCCTCTCTACCTACTCGTGAGGCAACCTTCGAATCACCCTGGTGTTACCTCGTCACAGCATTCTGACTGCATAACTACATCGGCCGTCAAGGTCCGCCCACCTAGTAGTTACGCGCAGACCCAACCTTTGCGAGTACATCCTTAGACATCTATCACCGCACAGAGGACTACTAGGAGCACTTCACGTACTTCAGGAAGCCGCGTGCTTCCCCTTCCAGTTCTTTGGAGCCATCATAACATTCAAATGAATGTGCGCTCCCCTCGTGTCTTATAACATCTCGATGATCTACCCCGTTGAGTTATTCACCCTCAAACGTACGGACTGGTCCAAGCGCCTTTGTTTAATATATTGTTTGACCCTCTGTCTAAACATTCTTTTACGCGCTTGCCTTACCTCACCCAGTTCCCATTTAACTTGGTTATTCCCGTTCATATTGAATTCTTATTCCAATTTACCAAGTTTCTCTTTCTTATTAATTTCAATCATATAACTTAATCCATTTAAGTTTATTAATAAGCCCACAACATGTTATTCTCTAGATTATGCCCAAGGTCTGTAATCCATAATCTATTTTATATTCTTGCTTGGTTACATCATTACAATAACATGTTCTCCTTAATACATTATTAAGTATATCTCAATTCACAAGTTTCCTAATTAACATGTCACTTACAATTTATGATTAAATATTACTTATTTATTTTACAAGTTTTCCTCATTCTTTCTCATTTTATCATAACTTCAATTTACACCGTCACTACAACTTATCATGGTTTACTTAGCAGATTATTATGTATATCTAATTCTATCATTTCTACAAGTTATGCTTATCCTACAAGGTGTCTTCAATTACATAACTTTATTATAATTTCCACCGGTTATGTATACCACTAGGTGTCTTTAATTACATAACCTTATTGGGTTAGGTTCGTGGGTCTATATGTAAATATTACCCACCCCCTTTATTTTACTTAACCCACCCACTACCCATCCATCCAATTTTACTTAACCCTAACTTAAGTTCATAATCATGCAATCCTTATGGATTAAATTAGGTTAAGTAGTCCAATTCATTACCATGTTCAATTATGGTTATAATGGGCTAGACCTCCCACATTAGGCCTACAACATGTGGATGCTGGATATGTCGGTCGGGTCCGGGCAGTCTTATTCCACAGTTGGGTCTAACCTCTTGTCTTAGCCTAATTTGTATTTGCACACTTAGACCTCTCACATTAGGTTCAACACTAGTGGCTGCTGGATATGTCGGTCGGGTCCGGGCTGACTTCCACCACTAATGCAACATAACCTCGTGTCATAAGTGCAATTATAGTTCCTTATTGTAATTACTAGATATTCAATTTTTATCCAAATCTACCTATGTCATTATAGGTTATTATTTCTCCTTTTCCCCATATTTAATTATATGCCCAATTTACTATTCAAATCATAGACTTTTACACCCCTTTTCAATTCACCTTTTAATTATGCACCATATGCTCTTTTACCCCAAGTTATAAGTCAAGGCATATACACATATATATGCTATGCACAAACACAAATCTACATATTTTCCAATTTATGTCCCTAATCCATATTCACCCATTTCATTACAGGTTATACCCAAATCCATGTTCGCATATTTTCCAATGTATGCCTAAAATTCATATTCACATACGTCCCAATTTACGTCCAAAATCAGTACTTACACATGTCCCAATTTATGCTCAAATTATATTTTCCAACATATGCCTAAATTCATATTATCCAACAAGACATATGCTCCCAAACCCATATTCGTACATTTCCAAATTTATGCCCAAGTTTATATCCATATTTTCCAATATCAATTATACCCCAAATTATGTCTTTTCTCATTATTCCCAATTTCACACGTTCGCATTTTTCAGTGTTAGGCCTAGGCTCGAAGGTAGCCTGGCTATATAAAAAAATAAAAAGGGAGAGAAGAGAATCGAGAACAGGCATAATAACAAATCAATAATAAACAGATGGAAATAGGCATAAACTGAGTAGACATATTATGACAAGATTTAACATGGCGGTGGTATGAACATATAAAAGTAGATCTGATAGTTATGTCATAATAGAACTGATTAGGCACCGATTCAAGATCCAATTTTTACATACATATCAATATTACTATTTAAATATTTAGATCTAAAAATAACATGAACTCACAGTGAATAGATCTAAGGAAATTGATCCAAATTACTACGAAGAACATGTTGAAAAAGTTGTTGTAGCCATCGCTGAATTTATTGTAGCAATCTTCGAATATGTATAATCTTCTTTGAATTGATTTAGAAGAAGAAATGCCATTTTAATTTTCGTTTCAGCAGAGCTTCGCCATCAACATTATTTTTAGATGAATAAAACCTAGGTCTAGGTTCCTTTATATAGCCTAGGGTTAAATGAATCTTGCTCAGAAAGGTGTCCAGATACAAAACGAAGTATTTCGCCCAGATCTGTCAGGGGTGGGTCGAACCCCTTTGAGTGGGTAGACCCACCTGAGCGGGAAATCTGTCGCCTTATCAAATTTCGAATTTTGAACTGAATTTCGAATTTTCGGACCCATTTTTGAATTTCTGAACCTATTATATATATTCTTCCTGTGCGTATACAAATTTCAAACCTTAATAAGTTCTTCATACAGTGTCCGATTTACGCAAACCAGGTGTCTATTTAACCAGAGTTTAGAGATAGACGCAATGGCACAGTCCGTTTTACTTAATTCTGAATATTAAATTAAGTTCTACTTAATTCATTGTTAATAGTGTATTTCACACAAATTATTCTTTAGTTCATCATCTTTAGTGTTGTTAAAATTTCGGGGTGTTACATCAGCTAAGCCCATAACTCATTTCGGGATTAGGGTTATGGGAGGGCTGATAGGGTTTGGGAAATCAGTTTTATTCATTTTTCAGTCGCCACTTATCATCTCTTCAAACCTAGCAATGGCCTCCAACTCCTTAATCACCTTTTAATCACTTTCTAATCACATATTATCCAAATCTACATCAAAATAAAGAGGATTAGCATAAAAATCGAGATAGATCTGCCGGAATATATTGGGAACCGTAGCAAATCAGTTAGAGTTTCAGATCTGAAATTTATTTATGGCTAAGTGAGTGATTTGCGCTTTTATTCACTAGTTACGACTAATTAGGGGTGATTAGTGATAATTAGTGAAATTATGCATCATAAAAATTTGGAAAAATATGTATAAATTTAGAATATTATTTTATGCCTCTATTAGAAATTTGGGTTAATTTGGATTAAGTTTACTAATCCTATTATTAAAACATGGTTAAGGGGAATAAGGGGAAAATCATGCTTTTTGGGTATGTTTGATCTAAAATGACCTATATGCTTGATATTTTGATCTTTTTGATTGAACTCATATGCTATTACTACTGTTTAGAATGCTTCATGATTGATTAGCAATGTTAGAATGGTTGAAAAGGTCGTCGTGTGGCGTAAATAGCTTGCTGGAAATAGCATAGGAATCCAGATCGGATTGGTGGAGGAGGATCGGGTCGGGTCGTTTAATCCACCCATGACTGCCTCATGTATTCGAGCCGATGCCAGGAACCGAATCCACTCGTGAAGCACCCCACAAGCCGATGTCAGAACCCTAAATTGTGAAGTGCCTACGAGCCAAACCGCCTTCCACGAACTGGAGCACCACGAACCAAAAGCTCTGAACCACGAGTTGCTTGCACCACGAACCGAACCCAGATGCTCATCACGAACCGGACCCAGATGCTCATCTCTGATGAATTCCTTCGTTTGGTTCTAATGTGCCTTATTCTCGAGCTCTGTAAACCAAAGCTCTGATATCATGATGAAATGACCCAAACTCGCCCTTTCGGGAAAGCCCGGATTGAGTTGAGAACACGACAAATCAGAACATAAACAGAAGAACATTTCATTGCTATTACAACAATTTACATCAAAGTACAAGGATATACAGAGTATGAACAAATAATATACATTTGATAAATATCAGAGATTAAAATACATTACATAGCTGGGGAAAAATAATTCATAACAAAACTGAAAGAAATACACGGATACAGAGCGTTTTGAATATAGCTCCAGCTGTAAACCAATATCCTGTGAATATAATATCTGCAAAACCAAAACTACTAGCTGCTCGTGTGGAAAATAGGGGCACACAGAGTTTAGGTTAAAACAGTAAACTCAAGGTCAGTCATGTGCTCGTGTGAGAACTAAAACAGTCATTTAAAACTTTACTTTAAAATTTGGCAAATCAAGGGACCACGCCGTATAACACGGAGCGGGTTTCTTCCTAAGAATATTAGCGCATAAAACAAATAGCATAATGCTTTTTGGAAAAATGAAGCTATTATAAGACCCAGATCCGATCACATAATGCAACGCAAGCCGGAGGATAGGGTTCTCCCTTATAAAAGCCAAACGTGCTTGGTACATTTAAAACAAATCATTTGATACTATAATAACTGTATAGGATCAAAACAGCTTCAAATATAAATGTATCAATCATAGACGACATAGTATCCCATGCTACTATGTCGCCATATAGGATTACAACTAAACCAAAATGTTACGTATTGGAAATTGGAATTTCGTCATGAGTCGAGGCAAGGGATATACTCCTAACCGCTTCGAGACAATCTAGCAAATGCCTCGAGACTACATACTCTGGGCAACCCCTGGATCCTTCAAGACCGGTCCATACTTACATTTGTGGATTAGTTATTGCTGAACACACGTTTCTCGGTCCTATAGGATCTATCCATCGGTTCTGTAGTAACCGATATATCCGAGGTGCCTCGCAATCCAACAACCATATAGGTAAAAATAATAAATGTCTGGGCTCCATACCATGACACCACCCATAGCTAGAAAGAAACATCATGTCCTCCTTGGATCCCTTATCCCGTTATTTACTCATACCGAGGTGTGAGGCTCACGAATTAACGCTATACACAAAGCTATGCTATATTAAAGCCGTGCTTTGATCATCAACCACAAGACTCTGCTTTTCAACAGAAGCCTTGATCATTTGCATCTCAGCATGCCACATAGGCAATTCACCCCCATGCGACTAATGTCTATCGATATATAACCTCTAAGCTCGTACGTCTCAGAGAAGGTCGTTAAGCAAGAGAATAAATTCTCCCCCTCCAAACAGATATATATTTAATAGAAATCAATCAACATAGAATAAAATCCAGTGTCAGACACACATCCATTTATAAGTTTGTTCTGGGTCTGAACGAACCCGGAGGCACCTTATTCCTCGTCCCATATGTCCAATACAGGAGAGAGGTTCTCGCATATCTGGTCGATCTCTAAGTAAGTCTGGACGATCACCACTTATTACCTTGTCTCGGGTGTACAGCCCAATCAAGACATCAGTAATCATCCAAATGATGTGAAGACATCCGGTCTTCAACCACCGTCTTCATCGTCGACTCATCGTTGAATCAGTTATTCAGAATGAGTATAAACCTGGCCTTTCCGAATAACTCGCGTATATTATAAACAAGTGCTATAAAACACAACATACGCCTCATTCCAATTCTGAATATTCTTTTGTTTAAATATTCATATCCTTTGGGAAAGGTTCCCATTAATTTTATCAAAGATAAATTCTTTAAATTTATTCTTTAATTTTCCTTTGGATATTAATTCAAACCAAATTAAGGTTTATCCAAACTAGTCGGGATTAACAAGCCTTACCGAAGTAATCATTTATTTTGTTTCCCAATCCCAACCTATTCATCCGATGAAGCAAAACTGGTAATACTTCATATCTAACACCACGGTGTTATCGGTAAAATTAATTACCATTCCATGTTCAAATCTAATTAAAGATTTAACTATGGTTCTTATTTATAGTGATAATTATATGTCTCATGATCGAGGATATTTGAGCCATTTCATAGAAGTTCATTGATATCTTCTTTTTATAAAGCAAATCGACTTCGATATCGCTTGGAGCAAAACTGGTGATACTCTACTCTTGATCATTTCCCAAATTGATAATTTAAATGATAACATTCGCATTTCAATCTAATTAAAGATTCATTAAAACTCCACTTGGTTTTAATCTTCCTAAAAATCAATATTATTGATTATTTAACTTTGGAAAATCAAACATGCCGCATCGACAATCTACACCATACTATTTATTCCTGCCTATATATAACCTTTAAGCTCGTACGTCTTAGAGAAGGGTGTTAAAAAAGAGAATAAATTCTCCGCCACCAAACAGATATATATTTAGCAGAGATCAACCATACAGTTCGAAATACAATGTTAGACATGTAATTCTGTCTTTAACTGGGTTAAAGAACTAATGTCATTTAAAACATAGTTCACGATAAACCCAAATTAATTCCATTAGTTATGGAATCTTCACAGAAAACAGATCGATATATAGTCAATATCAATTTCCGTATCCGACTGATAATATAAATGGAATAACGACAAAGCCTTTTATATTCCATATATATTAACAGTCTTCCTCCACAGAAGTTCACTTCCATTATTATCAAATCGAATTCCATTTAATTCCAATTTAATATATTAAATTAGAAAACTTTACTTTGGAAAATTCCCGTTAAATCTTAATAAAAGGATTTATAAATTCCAAATCATATTTCAGTACTGTAAATCGGGTTAAAGAACGAATGTCGTTGAAAGCACAGTTCACAATAAACCCAATTCACATTCCATTTTATTCCAATTATTGAATATAATTGGAAACTCTAATAATCTCATTTAAAAGATATATTCCTTTCACACTGGGTTCAAGAACAATGTTACTTAAAACACCATTCACGAGAAACCCAAAATCCAATTCTTTTATTCAATTCCAATTAAATATCAATTAATTGGAAAACTTCACTAAATCTTAATTAAAAGATTTATTCTTTTTCCCAACTGGGTTTAAGAACAGTGTTATTTAAGACACCATTAAATCCAATTCAATATTAAATACAAGACTCTGAATAGAAATTATATTGGCTTATATTCAATATCCAATTCTGAAATCAACAAATATCGTATTGGGAATAATGATATATATATCTCCCAAATTCCTCCACAATATCCGTATATTCAAGAAATCCAATATCGAAATATTCTGAAGATAATTTTGATTCAAATCTATTCCAATTCATATATTGGAAATTCTAGTTATTTTTAAAACCATTTCAAATCCAATTTATTGATTTAAAAATATTGGATTATAATTCTAGTTCATAACTAGTTCATTTTGATAAAATTATATTTTTATCTTTACAAACGTGGAATTTTTCATCTAAATTCTTTCCAAATCATTTATTATGATTTTACAAAAATCATTAATATTTTATTAAGGCCCGTACAGTCTATTTCCATAAACGGTCATCGAACTGCACTTACAGCGACCTTTTCCAAAATTTATTTGGACATAATTCCAAATCCAACCGTTAGATTTCAAATTCCTCATATTCATTGGAAAGCCCTTTTCGATACAAACCCAACAATTCCGGTTTTAGGAGAATCCGACGGTAGGATCTCCCATAATATCAATCCGAAGTCAATGGTCGAAATTCGCGAACGGTCGCGGCACGACGCGTTCCATTCAAGCCATTAAATATATATAGTATATATATTTTATATATTTCGTCGATTCCTATTTAAAACGTATTTTATAAATCATTTATAAATTCGTTTTAAAAATGATTTCAACTTCATATTCAATTTTAAATCAAAATTGAATTTTCTATATCATTATTATATAAATGATAATATTTTCAAAACATTAGATTTTGAAATCACTTCCTTTTCGATATTCATTATAAAAATGAATAAAATCGATATAAATATCATTCGCGTCAAAATGGCGCATATCTAATCAACACGGCTTCATATATTTTAATATTTTCGTGTACGTCCCAAATCGGACATCAAAATCACATTTTGATCCATTACTGAATATTATTTTAAAATATTAGTTATTTTAAAATATTCATTATTCTTCATTATAAAATATTTGTTAATTTAAAATATTCGTTCTTTCCAAATTGGAATCAGACACAGTCAATTACCATATAATTTTATTTACATGAATTTCATACACGCATGTACACAACGATAATCAAACACAGTCAACCATCATCCAGAGTGCATTACACAACTGCATAAGCGTTAAATATAAATAATTAACGCTTACAACAGTCTGTCAACCCATCGACTAACATACAACTAAATATTGGGATTAATGTATGTCCAATATCATACCAATACCCGCGTGGGGTTTTCAAACAACAAACACTGATTATTATTTGTGCAGTCGGGCGATGTGTAAAATATTTTGTCTCAATCAATATCAGTCAAATGTGTGTACATAAACAAATCAAACGATGTGTAAATGAATATTTATTTTCATTCATACACTCGTTAAAAATTATATTTTAACGATAAAATATTTATTTCAACACATGAATTTTATACAGTTCATTTATATAACAAAAATGATACTTTTATTGTTCTAACATTTTTAGAAAATTTTGGCAGCATAACGACGCAATACTAGAGCTGGAATAAGGTCTAACCTTATCCCTCGCCTAATAAAGGCTCGCTCCATATACAAACCAAATTCTAATCAATTCATTTCACTTCCCAAACCAAATTCAAAAAATAAACTAATCAACCAAACAACCAAACAAACATGGTTTCAAACAAAGGTGTCGGGTGCTACTAAGCACCGACTGCATCTTAGTATATATATTTAACTAGAAAATAAATTAGAATGAGAAGTTCTCACCTTTGGGATCCACTATGTCATTCTTTAATTGGCGGATTTTGTCGTCGCGCTCCGTTTTGTCGCTTTCTCGCACTTGAATTCGCCTCTTTGCCTCTACAATTGGCATACAACCTCCAATCTTCACCAAACTTTGTTGCGAGCTTAAACGCGCCATTCAGGACAACTTTTGCTAGTGGACTTTCTTCCAAAAACGCACCAATTTGCCGGAAATCGCGAAAAACAATAGCAGGTCTGTTGACTTCGAACGCGATTTCCGGACAGCCCCGCAATCCAAAATAGGACTTCCATATACCATATCGAAGAGAAAATCGTGCTCTTCAATTTTGGTATTGTGGAGTTTTGGCCAGAAATGCACGGTTTGGGAGTTATTGACGAAATAGTGACAGGGGGTTAAATGCAAAACGAGAATTTTGGAGAAAATGGGTTTTTGGGTGAAATAGGGCCCACGGCCGGAGCTGGGCTGAGGGGGTGGCGGCGCAAGCCTGATTAGGCGGCGGAAGGGTGGGGGCGGTGGCGCTGGAAGGGCCCACGGTGGTGGTGGTTTGCAATTTGGGGCTTAGGATTTTGGATAGAAATGAAGAGAGAAAGAAGAGGAAGAAGAAGAGGAGAGGGGGGAGGAGGAGGAAGGGGAAGTGGCGGTGCCAGATGTTGGGCGCGGAGGTGGCCTGGAATGGGGGCGACGGGATCTCATTCTTTTTTTCTCCGTTAACGACGGGTTTGATTTTGTGAGGGAGAGAGAAGGGTTTGACTTCATATAATTATATATATTTAATTATTTTAAATTCCAAAAAGTATAATTTTCATTCGAACTCCAATTCAAATCCAACGTCTATTGCCCTTAACCTAATACCCCCATTTCGGACATAATGGGATATGTCCCGTAAGCCAATTCGACTGTTTGGATCAGTTTTTCTTTAAATTAAAATATAAACCAATATATTGAACTTAAACGTACAATTTAATTTATCGGGGACACATACTGACTCCAAAAATTCCCAAAAAATATATCTGGCTATATTTTGATGATACTGTCCTAAGAAAATTAATTTCGTCGAATTTGAAGACCGTTTGAAAAACGGTCATTTGCCATTCGATTAAATTAAAATTGAATTGACCAAACACGTTTAAATCCCCCACGCTCACATATTAATTCCAAAAACTCTGAAAATTGGAATCTAGCAATAATTTGACATTCCGCATCCAACAAAAGTGGTTTCATTGAAAATGGAGATCGTTTGCAAAATCGCTATCTTTAAGGGCTATATATTATATTAATTCCATAACGACTATTCAAAATTTTCAATTGGATATAATTTTTTATTCCAATTATGAAATCTGGATTTTTCACATTAATTGGAAAGATATTTTCAAATAGATTCAAATATTTCTGGTTTCACTGAAATTCGATTTATTTTAAATCTTGTACATTCATTTGAAATTTGAAATCGAATTTTCAAAATACCGCGCCATTTCAGGCTCGTTATATAATTAAAATAAATTTATTCATTCTAACTTCGATTTAAATAAATTTTTAGTCATTATTATTTAAAATAAATATTTTTAGATATTCAAAATCCATAAAATTGCTAAAATAAAAATTTTAAATTAATTCTGAAAATCCGGGCTGTTACAATCTCCCCCACTTAAAAAATCTTTTCGTCCTCGAAAAGGAACGTAGCCGAAAGTTGTTTAACTAACCAACTCAACTTTCATTCTGGTTTTCATTCTTCAACTTTTCAGTTTTAAGAATTTTCTAACTTTTCAAAAATTTGGCTAATACCCTAAATTTTTGAAAAATTTCGCCATAACCTTCTTTGTGCGGGGAGTCATTTAAAATCGCAACTAGTTACGCAGTTCCCTCATCATCCGGAAAGAAAACGAAAAACCAAGCAGTTAGCTAATCAGCTCAAAAAATCATCCAAACCCAATAAATTAGTAAACATGTACCTATTTGTCGGGCATACAATTTTATTCCTCTTCTTAGCCTCCTTGCTATGACATGTTCAGTGTATATACATGTATATGTATGCAATTTCAATCAATTTTCAATTCAGTTCAATATTTGACTTGATCGACTGCATTTACTATTCATTATCACATTGGTTTGAACAATATAATTAGTTAACTAATAATCGAACAACACAATCAGCAATCAATTAGTTGATTATCTTTTCAAATTCATAATTTTTATATACTCAAAAGTCATGTTTTTGATGCCAAATCACAACAAATAACCCTATCTAGTTTTGGTTCTTACATCAGTCAATTGGAAACATATAGGTATCCCACTTTCGCCACTCAAAAAATAAACCCTGATGATGGTGCACCGATCATCAGAATCATATTTGGGCTACTAGAGTGTGATTCTATATCTATCCAGTATATTAAAACTTCGAATATACGTTTGCAAGGCGTATATGCAAAATCTTCATATATTAGATTGTCCAGATTCAATATAAAATAAATAATATACTCATATACGTATAATAGGGTTTAAATTTCCAGATTTTGTTTTCATTTTTATTTTAAAAATAACACTCTTCACATTCGTTCTAGGATACTACTGGTCCCATCTCTAACGAGTCATTCTCGTTGGATATTACTAATCCAATCTCTGATGAATTCCTTCGTTTGGTTCTAATGTGCCTTATTCTCGAGCTCTGTAAACCAAAGCTCTGATATCATGATGAAATGACCCAAACTCGCCCTTTCGGGAAAGCCCGGATTGAGTTGAGAACACGACAAATCAGAACATAAACAGAAGAACATTTCATTGCTATTACAACAATTTACATCAAAGTACAAGGATATACAGAGTATGAACAAATAATATACATTTGATAAATATCAAAGATAAAAATACATTACATAGCAGCGGAAAAATAATACATAACATAACTGAAAGAAATACACGGATACAGAGCGTTTCAAATATAGCTCCAGCTGTAAACCAGGGTCCTGTGAATATAATATCTGCAAAACCAAAACTACTAGCTGCCCGTGTGGAAAATAAAGGCACCCAGAGTTTAGGTTAAAACAATAAACTCCAGGTCAGTCATGTGATTGGTGTGAGAACTAAAACAATTATTTAAAACTTCACTTTAAAATTGGGTAAATCAAGGGACCACGCCGTATAACACGGAACGGATTTCCTCCCAAGAATACCAGTGCATAAAACAAACAGCGCAATGATTTTTGAAAAAATGAAGCTATTATAAGGCCCAGGTCCGATCACACAAAGCAACACAAGCCAGGGGATAGGGTTTTCCCTTATAATAGCCAAACTTGCTTGGTATATTTAAAACAAATCATTTGATACTATAATAAGTGTATAGGGTCAAAACAGCTTCAAATATAAATGTATCAATCATAGACGGCATAGTATCCCATGCTACTATGTCGCCATATAGGTTTACAACTAAAATCGAAATTTTACGTATTGTAAATCGGATTTCCGTCATGAGTCAAGGTACGGGATGTACTCCTAACTGCTTCGAGACACTCTAGCAAATGCCTCGGGACTGCACACTCTGGGCAACCCCTGGATCCTCCAAGACCGGTCCACACTTACATTTGTGGATTAGTTATTCCTGAACACAAGTTTCCCGGTCCTATAGGACCTATCCATTGGCTTCGTAGTAACCGATATATCTGAGGTGCCTCACAATCCAACGACCACATAGGTAAAAATAATAAATATCTGGCTCCATACCATGACACCACCCATAGCTAGAAAGAAACGTCATGTCCTCCTTGGGTCCCTTATCCCCTTTTTGACTCATACCGAGGTGTGAGGCTCGTGAATTAACGCAATACACAAAGCTATGATATATTAAAGTCGTGCTTTGATCATCAACCACAAGACCCTGTTTTCAACAGAAGCCTCGATCATTTGCATCTCAGCATGCCACACAGGCAGTTCACGCCGTGCGACTGATGTCTATCGATATATAATCTCTGAGCTCGTACGTCTTAGAGAAGGGCGTTAAGCATGAAAATAAATTCTTCGCCGCTAAACAGATATATATTTAATAGAAATCAATCAACACAGAACAAAATCCAATGTCAGACACGCATCCATTTACAAGTTCGTTCTGGGTCTGAACGAAACCGGAGGCACCTTATTCCTCGTCCCATATGTCCAATACCGGAGAGGGGTCCTCGTATATCCGGTCGATCTCCAAATACGTCTAGACGATTACCACTTATTACCTTGTCTTGGGTGTACAACCCAATCAAGACATCAGTAATCATCCAAATGATGTGAAGACCTCCGGTCTTCAACCACGTCTTCATCGTCGACTTATCGTCGAATCAGTTATTCAGAATGAGTATAAACCCGACCTTTCCGAATAACTCGCGTATATTATAAACAAGTGCTATAAAACACAACATAAACCTCATTTCAATTCTGAATATTCTTTTATTTAAATATTCATATCCTTTGGGAAAGGTTCCTGTTAATTTTATCAAAGATAAATTCTTTAAATTTATTCTTTAATCTTCCTTTTGATATTAATTCAAACCAAATTAAGGTTTATCCAAACTAGTCGGGATTAGCGATCCTTACCGAAGTATTCATTTATTTTATTTCCCAATCCTAACCTATTCATCCCATGAAGAAAAACTGGTATTACTTCATATCTAACACCACGATGTTATCGGTAAATTTAATTACCATTTCCCGTTCAAATCTAATTAAAGATTTAACTATCACTTGGACCAAAACTGGTGATACTCCACTCTCGATCATTTCCCAAATTGATAATTTAAATTATTACATTCGCATTTCAATCTAATTAAAGAGTCATTAAAACTCCACTTGGTTTTAATCTTCCCAAAAATAAATATTAATGATTATTTAACTTTGGAAAATCAAACATGCCGCATCGACAATCTACACCGTACTATTGATTTCTTCCTATATATAACCTCTAAGATCGTACGTCTTAGAGAAGGGTGTTAAGCAAGAGAATAAATTCTCTGCCACCAAACAGATATATATTTAGCAGAGATTAACTATACAGTTCGAAATACAATGCTAGACATGTAATCCTTTCTTTAACTGGGTTAACGAACTAATGTCATTTTAAACACAGTTCACGATAAACCCAAATCACATTCCATTAATTATGGAATCTTCACAGAAAATAGATCGATATATAGTCGATATCAATTTCCTAATATAAATGGAATAACGACAAAGCCTTTTAAATTTCATATATATTAAAAGTCTTCCTCCACAGAAGTTCACTTCGATTATTATCAAATCGAATTCCATTCAATTACAATTTAATAATAAATTGGAAAACTTTACTTTGGACAATTCCCGTTAAATCTTAGTAAAAGGATTTATAAATTCCAAATCACATTTCACTATAAATCGGGTTAAAGAACGAATGTCGTTAAAAACACAGTTCACAATAAACCCAATTCACATTCCATTTTATTCCAATTATTAAATATAATTGGAAACTCTAATAATATCTCATTAAAAAGATTTACTCCTTTCACACTGGGTTCAAGAACAGTGTTACTGAAAACACCATTCACGACAAACCCCAGGCCCGATCCTTTTATTCAATTCCAATTAAATATCAATTAATTGGAAAACTTCACTAAATCGTAATTAAAAAATTTATTATTTTTCTCAACTGGGTTTAAGAATAGTGTTATTTAAGACACCGTTCATGACAAACCCAAAATCCAATTCAATATTAAATACAAGTCTCAGAATAGAAATTATATCGGCTTATATTCAATATCCAATTCTGAAATCAACAAATATCGTACTGGGAATAACGATATATATATCTTCCAAATTCCTCCACAATATCCGTATATTCACGGAATCCAATATCGAAATATTCTGAAGATAATTTCGATTCAAATCCATTCCAATTCATATATTGGAAATTCTGGTTATTTTTAAAACCATTTCAAATCCAATTTATTTATTTAAAAATATTGGATTATAATTCTAGTTTATAACTAGTTCATTTTGATAAAAATATATTTTTATCTTTACAAACGTGGAATTTTTCATCCAAATTCTTTCCAAATCATTTATTATGATTTTACACAAATTATTATTATTTTTAATAATTTTATCAAGGCCCGTACAGTCGATTTCCATAAACGGTCATCGAATTGCACTTACAGCGACCTTTTCCAAATTTGATTTGGACAAAATTCCAAATTCAACCATTAGATTTCAAATTCCTCATATTCATTGGAAAGCTCTTTTCAATACAAACCCAACGGTTCCAGCTTTAGGAGAATCCGACGGTCGGATCTCCCGTAATATCAACTCGAAGTCAATGGTCGAAATTCGCGAACGGTCGCGGCGCGACTCGTTCTATTCAGGCCATTAAATATATAATATATATATTATATATTTCATAGATTTCTATTTTTAACGTATTTTATAAATCGTTTATAAATTCGTTTAAAAAACGATTTCAACTTCATATTCAATTTTAAATCATAATTGAATTTTCCATATCATTAATATATGAATGATAATATTTTCGAAACATTAGATTTTGAAATCACTTCTTTTCCGATATTTATTACTAGCATGAATAAAATCGATATAAATATCGTTCGCGTCAAAATGGCGCATATCTAATCAATATGGCTTCATATATTTCAATATTTTCGTGTCCATCCCAAATCGGACATCAAAATCACATTTTGATCCATTGCTAAATATTATTTTAAAATATTAGTTATTTTAAAATATTCATTATTCATCATTTTAAAATACTTGTTAATTTAAAATATTCGTTCTTTCCGAGTTGGAATCAGACACAGTCAATTACCATATAATTTTATTTATATGGATTTCATACACGCATGTACACAAAGATAATCAAACACAGTCAACCATTATCCAGAGTGCGTTGCACAACCGCATAAGCATTAAATATAAATAATTAATGCTTACAATAGTTTTTCAATCCATCGATTGACATACAACTAAATATTGGGATTAATGTATGTCCAATATCATCCCAATATCCGTGTGGGGTTTTCAAACAACAAACACTGATTATTATTTGTGCGGTTGGGTGATGTGTAAAATATATCGTCTCAATCAATATCAGTCAAATGTGTGTACATAAACAAATCGTCCGATTTGTAAATGAATATTTATTTTTGTTCATATACTCGTTAAAAATTATATTTTAACGATAAAATATTTATTTCAACACATGAATATTTTATATAGTTCATTTATACAATAAAAATGATTTTTTTATTGTTCTAACATTTTTAGAAAATTTCGGTAGCATAACGGCGCGATACTAGAACCGGAATAAGGTCTAGCCTTATCCCTCGCCTAATAATGGCTCGTGCCATATACAAACCAAATTCTAATCAATTCATTTCACTTCCCAAACCAAATTCAAACAAATAAACCAATCAACCAAACAAACATGGTTTCAAACAAAGGTGTCGGGTGCTACTAAGCATCGTCTGCATACTAATATATATATTTAACTAGAAAATAAATTAGAGTGAGAAGTTCTCACCTTTGGGATCCACTACGTCATTCTTTAATTAGCGGATTTTGTCGTCGCGCTCCGTTTTGTCGCTTTCTCGCACTTGAATTCGCCTCTTTGGCTCTAGAGTTTGCGTACAACTTCCAATCTTCACCAAACCTTGTCATTTGCCTAAACGCCCCATTCCGGACAACTTTTGCCTAGTGGACTTTCTTCCAAAAACGCACCAATTCGTCGGAAATCGCGAAAAATAGCAGCAGGTCCGTTGACTTCGGATGCGATTTCTGGACAGCTCCGCAATCCAAAATAGGACCTCCATATACCAAATCGAAGAGAAAATCATGCTCTTCGATTTTGTTATGGTGGAGTTTTAGCCAGAAATGCTCGGTTTTGGAGTTATTGGCGAAATAGTGACAGGGGGTAAAATGCAAAATGGGAATTTGGAGAAAATGGGTTTTTTGGTGATATGGGGCCCACGGACGGAGCTGGGCTTAGGGGGTGGCGGCGCAGGCCTGACTGGGCAGCGGAAGGGTGCGTGTGGTGGCATTGGAAGGGCCCACGGTGGTGGTGGTTTGCAATTTGGGACTTAGGGTTTTGGATAGAAATGAAGAGAGAAGGAAGAGGAAGAAGAAGAGGAGATGGGGGAGGGGGAAGTGGCGGCGTCGGAGGTTTGGCGCGGAGGCGGCCTAGAAGGGGGGACAGGATCTCGTTCTTTTTTTTTGTTAACGACTAGTTTGATTTTGTAAGGGAGAGAAAGGGCTTTGACTTTATATAATTATATATATTTAATTATTTTAAATTCCAAAAAGTAATTTTTTTTTCATTTGAACTCCAATTCAAACTCAACGACTGTCGCCTCTAACCAAATACCCCCATTCCGGACACAATGGGATATGTCCCATAAGCCAATTCGACTGTTTCGATCATTTTTCATTAAATTAAAATATAAACCAATATATTGAATTGGAACGTACATTTTAATTTACCGGGGCCACATACTGATTCCAAAAATTCCTAAAAAATATATATAGCTATGTTTTGACGATATGGTCCTAACAAAACTAATTTCGTCAAATTTTGAGACCGTTTGAAAAACGGCTATTTTCCAGTCGATTAAATTCAAACAAAATTGACCAAACATGTTTGAATCCACCACACTCACATATTAATTCCGTAAATTCTGAAAATTGGAATCTGGCAATAATTTGACATTCCGGATCCAACAAAAGTGGTTTCGTCGAAAACGGAGGTCGTTTTCAAAATCGCTATTTTTAAGGGTTACATATTATATAAATTCCGTAGCGACTATTCTGAATTTTCAACTGGACAAAACTTTTTATTCCCATTATGAAATCTGGATTTTTCACATTCGTTTGAAATATATTTTCAAACAGATTCAAATATTTTTAGTTTTACTAAATTCCGATTTATTTTGAATCCTGTACATTCATTTGAAATTTGAAATCGAATTTTCGAACTACCGCGCTATTTCAGGCTCATTATATAATTAAGATAAATTTATTTGTTCTAACTTTGATTTAAATAAATTTTTAGTCGTTATTATTTAAAATAAATCATTTTAAATAATTAAAATCCATTAAAATTGCTAAAATAAAAATTTTAAATTGGTTCTAAAAATCCCGGTTGTTACACGAACCGTGGAGCATCCCAAACCGATATGATGACAAAAACCCGAGATGCAAAGGAAGTCCAAATGGGAGGTTATTACTCAGGACCCATATGGGAACCAATGAGTTAACTTCATGAGTTGGGCTTTGCTGCGGAACGTGTGCGAATGGGTTATCAATATCTATAGCTTTAGTTCACTAGTGAGAGACGGATTAGTGGTTATGGATCAGCGCAAAGGGATCATTAAGACTCCCATGGGCAAGTGATTGTAGCATGGCTATGGATCAGTGCAATGGGGCCATTAGGACTCCCAAGGGCAAGGTGATCGTAGCAAGGGATTAGTGGTTATGGACCAGTGCAATAAGGTCATTAAGACCCCAAGGAAAAAGTGGTCGTAGCAAAGGATTTGGTGATCAAAGTGGTGGATATCGTATACTTTAAGCACTGATGCTAGTTGGACATTGGCACAACGCATTTTTAGGGAAATGTTGGCTGGTGCGGGGCGGGCCGTCACACTTGGTATTAGAGCCTTGGTTGCATAGTTAACTTAGGGGAAGACATCAGGGAGAGATAGTATACGTATATGAGAGCGCGTATTTGTGGTATTTTGGTTTTCAAAAAGCAATATATACACACACACACTATTAGTATATCTAAGGATGAAGTCGTACTTCACTGGCACCACTATAGAGATAGTTAATTGTTTTCTCTTTACAGATTGAACGATGCGCCAATATACGAGGAGTACGGGTTCAGGAGCCAACAATGGGAATGTCCCTGGTATGAGGACTATGTTTACTGCCTTAATGTGATAGATGCTTAGGGATGCTCACGGAGCAGTTCCTAATGCTGCTAATGGTGGTGGTGCGGTAGCGCAAGCGCTTAGAGCCGATTTCGCCAAGCTTAACAAGGATTATACTAGCCTTGGTGGGAAGTCGTTCCATGGAACGGAATAGGCTACGGATGTTCGAGATTGGATTGATAGTTGTGAGTGAATCTTCGAGGATTTAGGGATCGATGATGCAATGAAAAGAAAGTTAGCATCATGTCAACTTCAAGGACAGGTTATGAATTGCTGGAATGCTATTAAAGCAGCTACTCCTGAGGATCAAGTTACTTGGAATCAGTTCAAAACTCACTTCAGTGATAAGTTTATCCTAGCTGCTCAGAAATTAGAATTGTTTAGGAAATTCTTGGAGCTTTAGTAGAATGGTAGGGCAGTCTTGGAATATATTGGTGAGTTCGATACTTTATCGAAGTATGGATTATCTCTTATCGATACTGCCGAGAAGAAGAACGAGAAGTTCGTAACTGGCTTAGATAAGTACTTGGGGGAAAGACTTATAAATCACATCGATGAGACCTTCGAATCTATAGTGGGAAAGGCGTTGAGGTCGGAGAGCCTTTACCCCAAGTCAAAGGCCGAGGTTATTATTACATCGGCAGGGAATCCAAAGCCGCAGGCAAGCGGTGGAGGCAAGAATAATTCGCAGAATAAGAGGAAACAGAACCAAGCTAAGGATGGTTAGAAGAAGAATAAGAAAGATGTTGAGTGCTATAGCTGTGGCAAGAAGATCCAATATGTTAAAGATTGTCGAGCAAAGTTAGTGGACAGGAAGTGCTTCAATTGCGACCAAGTGGTACATCACAAGGATAAATGTCCACAACCTCCTAAAGAGAAATAGATTATGAAAGCATATGCTATCAACGTTGTTCCTTCGTCGAATGCCCCCAACTGCGACGCAAAAGGGAAAGGGTGTCATTATTCAAGGTATGCTTTCTATTTATTATGTTCATGTTCGAGTTTTGTTTGATACCAGGGCTTCTCATTCCTTCATATCTCGTGACCTGGTAGATAGGTTGGGATTGGAACCCGAGATTGTCGATAGACCTTTAGTTGTGACGAACCCGATCGGTGGTTCGACTAGCCTTTGCATGATTTGTCATAATTTGGTCTCATCGAGTCATGGATGCATGTTTGCTTGTGATTGCTTTGTTTTGAGCTTTACTGGGTTAAGCATTATTTTGGGAGTCAATTGTCTCCAAAGGTATGGGGTGGTGGTAGACTATGAGGGGTCTTCGGTGACCACTAGAGCGAATGATGGGAGGAGGGTACTATTTGGTTGCCTACCTGGTGATGGGGTGATGACTAGTTTTCTAAATTCCCTCCACATCCTGCATGATAAGTTGTCAGATGTGCCTATTGTTGGCGAGTATCCGGACATCTTCGGGGAAGTGACCGTGCTTCCACCACACCGAGATATTGAGTTCTGTGTTGATTTAGTGAAAGATACCAGGCCTATAGTGATGCCACTTTGTCGTATGGCCCCAAGGGAGCAGCGAGAGATCGAGGTGCAAGTTAGCGATCTTTTGAAGAAGAGATTTATCAGAAGAAGTGTTTCCGAGTGGGGAGCACCAATTGTATTCGCTACTAAGGCCGATGGTTCCCTTCGATTATGTGTGGACTACTGCGAGTTGAATAAGGTGACGAGGAAGAATAAGTATCCTCTTCTGTGGATAGACGATTTTTTTGATCAGTTGAATGGAGCGAGAGTGTTCTCCTAGTTAGATCTCGCGACAGGTTTTCATCAGCTCCGAGTAGCAGCTGAGAGTATACCTAAAATGGCATTTCGGACATCATCTGTATTCTATGAGTGGTTGGTCATGCCATTCGGATTGACCAATGCACCATCATATTTTGTGGATCTTATGAATAGGGTTTTCAGAGATCAATTAAATAAGTTTGTTCTTGTGTTTGTGGATGAAATCTTGGTTTACTCGAGGACAGAGGAAGAACAAAAGGAACATTTGAGTACAGAGATGAAGGTGTTGAGGAAACACCAATTGAAAGCAAAATTTTCTAAGTGCCACTTCTGGAGGAGGAAGTGAGGTCCTTGGGCCATATTTTAGATAATGATATTGCCGTGGATCCTACGAAGGTGGCTACGGTGCAAGATTTGTCTACGCCCAAGAATGCAACGGACGTGGAAGTTTCTTGGGGTTAGCTGGATATTATTGCAATTTTATTCAAGACTTCTCCAAGATAGCGGCATTGTTAGCTCAGCTAACTAAGAAGAATCAAGCTTTTGTCTGGGACGAAAGGTGTGAGAATGGATTTAAGAGTCTAAAGGAAAAGTTAATGTGTGCACCAGTGTTAGTCATTTCTAAGGGGAATGAAGAGGTGACGGTATACGCGGATGCCTGTGGTACTGGACTAGGTGTTGTACTGATGCAAGGAGATAGGGTTGTAGCTTATGCAAGTCGGCAACTGGAACCACTTGAGAAAAGATATCCTACCCATGATTTGGAATTGGCAGCTATCGTGTTCGCATTGAAGATGTGGAGATATTATCTCTTGGGAGAAATATTTGAGTTGTTTACCAATTCATAAGTCGTTAAAGTAACTTTTCTCTCAAAAGGATTTAAATTTTCATCAGCAGAGATGGTTAGAGTTCTTGGCTTTATATGATTTCAATATCGCATACACACCTGGGAAGGGCAATGCAGTAGCTGATGCATTGAGTAGGAGACATGCCAGTTTGGGGGCTATGTTTCTAGAATGGAAGCAACAGGAGTATATTGCTGGGTATGATTTTAGATCTAAGTGCGAATTGGATACAGAGATGTTTGCAAGTTTGACGATCAGACCGACTTTGATTGATCGGATTGGCTCCATCCAGAGGGACGATCCTAATCTATTGGTAATCATCTCCAAAGTAGAGATGGGTATAAGCGGTAAGGAAATGAATAAGTATGGTCTTGATCGAGAAGGATGGCTTCGAAAGAATGGGAGTCTAGTTGTACCCAACGTTAATGGATTGAGAGATGAAGTGCATAGAGAGTGTCATCACTCGAAACTGACCATACATCCCGGAGGTAACAAAATGTGCCGAGACATGAAGCAGACCTACTACTGGGAAGGGATGAAGAGAGACGCTGGGAAGTTTACATCCAAGTGCATGAATTACCAGTTAGTTAAAGCCGAGCAAAAGATGCCAAGTGTTTTGTTACAACTGCTGGAAATTCCCGAATGGAAATGGGAACAAGTTTCAATGGATTTCATCGATGGTTTACTAAGGACTAGATTAGGTCATGACTGTATTTGGGTGATTGTGGACCGACTGATCAAAAGTGCAAGGTTTATACCGGTCAAGTCGAATTGAATGACAACTAAGTTAGCAGAATTGTATATGAAGTGGGTAGTGAGATTTCATGGAGTACCTAGAGGTATTGTGAGTGACCGAGATCCGTTATCTACTAGTGGGTTATGGAAGAGCTTATAAGAGGCTTTAGGGTCAGAATTACATCTCGGTACCGCGTACCAACCCCAAACCAACGACAAACGAAGAGGGTGAATCGCGTATTAGAGGACCTCCTGATAGCTTGTATATTGGATTTTGGGGGCTCCTGGGATGACCATTTGCATCTAGTTGAGTTCGCATATAATAATAGTTATCAGTCCAGTATTGGTATGGCTCCATTTGAAGCTTTGTACGGAAGACCGTGCAACTCACCATCATGTTGGTTAGAAACCGGTGAGAAATTTGTGCTTGGTCTGGATGTAATAAGAGAAACTTCAGATAAAATCAAGGTTACCCAACAATGAATGAAGACTGCCTAAAATAGGAAGAAAAGTTATGCTGATAAAAGACGAAGAGATTTGAAATTCTCCGTTGGCAACTTAGTATTCATTAAGATTTCTTCATCGAAGAATATAATTCGATTTGGTATGAGAGGTAAATTGGCACCAAGATTTGTTGGTCCATTTCCTATCCTCGAACAAGTTGGGAATTTAGCATATAAAGTTTGATTGCCTAACAAGATGGCAGGAGTTCACGACGTATTTCATGTTTCCCAGTTAAGGAAATTTGTGCACGATTTCAATATGACTATTTCACCATATCAGTTAGATGATATCGAGGCAGAATCTGAGGCAGTTGGGAGCCACAAGACGATTCGTATTATCGGACACGATACGAATCAACTTCGAAGAAAAGACAGTGGGACTAGTCAAGGTACAGTGGGGAGATAATGAGAATGACTGTACTTGGGAAACCGTGGAAACCATAAGGAAGTCATATCCATAACTCTTTGCATGGTATGGTTTTAATCGCGAGATAGTTATTCCCTTGTTAGTAAACTGCATGCTAGGTTAGATTTGTTGTGTTATTATGTATGTTTGATTGTTTGTAAATGGTTGATAGGCATGCGGGACACCATTGTATGCTTTGATTAAGGAATTTCGGGGGAGAAATTTCTTAGAAGGAGGGGGGAGAGTGTAATGACCCGCATTCTACGCATCAGAGGATCGTAGAATATTTATTACATTTACATACAAAGTCGTATGGTCATGTAATTTTGGGGAACGACTATTAGGGTCATTTCCCATGTTCACGATTTTTATCGAATTTTAAATGACTGTTTTACCCCTAAAAAATCTTGTTTTGCCTATAACTTTTGATTGGTAAGGAGTTTTGACCTGAAACCATTGAATTCAGATGATGGTTTACCTTTCCGTTGAGTGGTCACATTATTCAAACAGACTTACCGTTTGGGAAATATGGCTGAAATTAGGGCTGTCAACGGATACCCGAAAAATTCGATATCCGTTCGAATCCGTATCCGAAATATCCGTTATCCGGCATTATCCAAAAAGCAGATACGGATATCCGATATCCGAAAAGCTTCTCGGATACAGATATGGTTATAGTGATATCTGTATCCAAAAAATATCCGTCCGACTGATTGATATAATATATATAACTCAAAACAGAAAAATAGAGTTAATAATTATTTTGTAACTGTTGGATGTTACTATGATATAATTCTTTGCCCATTTTTAGTGAAAAATGGTAGTTTTAGTGTTTAATTTTGGAATATTTTTTGATATGCTTATGGATATTAGTATAAAACAATGTTTCCTCATTATACTTCTTTATTTCCTTGTTTTCTATAAACACTAATACAAAAATTATTTTATGTTGATCCAAACTTTTTTTATTTATACTCTTAACTTTATTAATTACAGGCGGAGCGGATAAATATCTGATATCTGTCTGTATCCGAAATTTAAGCGGATATGGATATCCGATATCCAAAAATTAAACGGATACGGATATCCGATATCCGAAAATAATTTCGGATATGGATACGGATATGGCACTATCCATATCCGAAAGCATCCGTTGACTGCCCTAGCCAAAATAAGGTTTGGAAGATGAAAAACAGCAGAATTGGGCTTAATCGGGTGATTAACAGCTAAGCCTATAACTCATTTTGGGATTAGGGTTATGGGAGGGCTGATAGGGTTTGGGAAATCAGTTTTATTTATTTTTCAGCCGCCACTTATCATCTCTTCAAACCTAGCAATGGCCTCCAACTCCCAAATCACCTTTTAATCGCTTTTTAATCAAATATTAGCCAAATCTATATCAAATTAAGGAGGATTAGCATAGAAATCGAGACAGAGCTGCTAGAATATATTGGAAACCATGACAAATCAGTTAGAGTTTCAGATCTAAAATTTATTTGTGGCTAAGGTGAGTGATTTGCACTTTTATTCACTAATTACGACTAATTACGGTGATTAGTGATAATTAGCGAAATTATGCACCATAAAAATCTAGAAAAATACGTAAAAACTCTAGAATATTATATCTATTAGAAATTTGGGTTAATTTGGATTAAGTTAGCTAATCCTATTGTTAAATCATGGTTAAGGGAATTAAGGGGAAAATCATGTTTTTTGGTTATGTTTGATCTAAAAGGACCTATATGCTTAATGTTTTGATCTTTTTGATTGAACTCATATGCTATTACTACTATTTTCAATGCTTCATGGTTGATTAGCAAGGTTACATTGGTTGAAAATGCCATCATGTGGCGCAAATAGCCTGTTGGAAATAGCGCAGGAATCTGGATCGGATCGGTGGAGGAGGACCGGGTCATGTCGTATAACCCACCCACGAACCGCCTCATGTATTCGAGCTGATGCCAGGACCCGAACCACTCGTGAAGCACCCCTCGAGTCGATGCCAAAACCCCGAATCATGAAGTCCTACGAGCCGAATCGCCTTTCACGAACTGAAGCACCACGAACCAGAAGCTCCGAACCGTGAGTTGCTTGCACCACAAACCGGACCTAGATGCTCATCACGTAACGACCCGAGCCCACGAACCGAACCGCCAAAGGGAGGACATCACGAATCGATCCGACCCTAGTAGGGCATCACGATCAAAACCGTGGAGCATCCCAAGCCGAATGGAGACCGAACTGAACCGAGATGATGACCAAAACCCAAGACGCAAAGAAAGTACAAATGGGAGGTTATTACTCAAGATCCAGATGGGAACCACCGAGTTAAATTCATGAGTTGGGCTTTGCTGCAGAATGTGTGAAAAGGGTTTATCGATATCTATAGCTTTAGTTCACCACTGAGATATGGATTAGTGGCTATGGATTAGCGCAATGGGATCATTAAGACTCCCAAGGGCAAGTGATCGTAGCATGACTATGGATCAGTGCAATGGGGCCATTAGGACTCCCAAGGGCATGGTGATCGTAGCAAGAGATTAGTGGCTATGGACCAGCGCAATGGGGTTATTAAGACCCCAAGGGCAAAGTGGTCATAGGAAAGGATTTGGTGATCAAAATGGTGGATATCGTATACTTTAAGCACTGAGTGAGAGATGTGAGGTTGATTGTTATGTTTGATGTTTGCTATCACCATGACTTGCACACTCCCATTTTACACTTTATGATAGTGTTACCTTAGAGTACTATACATCTTGTTGTGCTAACTCTTTGGTTGCAGGTCCAGGTTCAGGTATGATTATTCATACCTGTTATTGTTTTGTTTTGCTGCTGTCGCTCATACCAGACTTTTGTCTGACCCAAAGTTTTATGTCTCTTCTTATTACCCTGTGTGCTCCTAAATGAGCAGACTAGAGACAGGTTAGGTGGTTATGCACAATTAGCTGTCCAGAGACGAGCAGGAGGCTTCCACTTACTATTTACATATATTCTCCATTTGTTGTTGCTGGTCATTGCTTTGGGCATTAGTAGTGTACCTTTTCTATTTTGCTTTAGAGACAGTATTTTGAAGTTGTAATAATGATTGTTTGGATCATAAGCTGTATTTTGCATTCCGCTGCTATAATGGTTTAGTTTTCAGCTTATGCATTGTCTCGCCTGTTTTATATCAAGTTATGTTACTATTATATTTTATTCCATGCACTGTGAGATATATGTAACAACCCGTATTTTCAATAACCTGTAATAACATAAATCGAGGCAGAATTTAATTCTAAAATGGGAATCAAGGGAAACGGGCTATGCCATTGTGTTCGTCTCGGAAAAATACGCGAAATAGAGTCCGAGTTTTCGAAAATCGGAGTCCGTATGACCAAGATATGGCCTCGCGAAGTTTCACGAAAATTCCCAAATTAAAGTATACTTAATTAAGTGAAATGGGTTGTGTAGATATATATATATATATATATATATATATATATATATTGATATATATATATATATAATTGAAAATTTAATAAATAAATATGCAAAAATGCTCAAAACAGCGAATTGGGAGAGGGGAATAACCGAACCGGCCGATTTTTGAAGTCGACCCGAGCCCGCTGGGTCGACTAGGGGTTAATCCAGGGTGTTTGGCTGTCAACCCGTGGGCCGATTCGCTCAAGTGCAGATTTTGCATTTGAATGGTTCTCATGGTCCATCTTTAATCTAAAGGCCCTAGATGGTTCCTACACTTGACTTCTTCCCCAAGACATGCTTTGATGGCTTGGATTGAATCTAGGGTTAATCCTATGGCCTAAAACACTTGCCTAATCTATAAATAAGACCCTAACCTACCCTAATTCATTCATAATTAAACCTAGTGACTAAACTATGGCAAAATGCTAGCTCTCATGGCCTCCACTAATTTTATGAAGAGGGTTGCATACTAATCACTCTCTAATCAACTTCTAATCCCTTCTTAGCATCTTAATCTTCTTCATTTGGTGTTCAAAGTTGCTAGTAGTGAGTTTCTATCACTTTGATGATCTTTTGGTAAACTAATTAGATGAGATGTGATGAGATTTATGGTTTTGTATGTGGGTTAATGAGCTTTGAATCATATGATATGATGTTAGCATTAATCTTATGTTTATGCATGTTGAGTATGTAAGCTTATGCAAGTTTAATATGATGTATGTTATGTTTGCATGATGCTAAATATGCAAGTTGTGGGCTATGTAATCATATGCATGTTATGCAAGTTCATGGTAATATGCTATGCAAGTTACATGTTGGTTAATATGCAAGTTACATGTTTGTTAATATGCAAGTTACATGTATGTAAATATGCAAGTTACATGTTTCTTTATATGCAAGTTACATGTTTGTTAATATGCGAGTTACATGTATGTAAATATGCAAGTTACATGTTTATTAATATGCAAGTTCATGATGACACATTATGCAAGTCTATAAGCTAATATGCAAGTTTGTTATGCAAAATGAATATGTAAGTTATGTGACATATTATATGCAAGTTATGTGACATGTTATGCAAGTTCATATGCAAGTTATGTGTTTGTTAATATGCAAGATGGCACCTTTGAAACATGTTCATTCATATGCAAGTTGACACCTTTTATATGTGTTATATCATGAACGAAATTACGTGGGAACGATGGGGTAATTAAATGCATAAGTTAATAAGATTGTGTGAAATTAATATAATTATGCATAACACAAAATAAATAAACATAGTATGGGAATTTGCCTATTTGGTTAGGTGTACCCATACTATGTGTTGGGAATTTACCTATTGAGTTAGGTCTACCCCATGGGAATTTACCTATTAAGTTAGGTCTACCCATGTTAAGAAAACTTGATTAATTAGGGATAATTAATATAAAATTATGAGGGTGATTAATTAGGTGTAATTAATTGACTAAGACACGAGGTTGGACTCAGTTGTAGCGTAAAACTGCCCGGACCCAACCGGCTTAACCAGTTGCTACAAATGTTAGCCCAATGTGAGAGGTCTTAGGCACAAACTAAATACGTAATTAATGTAAAGACACGAGGTTAGACTCTGTTATGACATAAGGCTGCCCGGACCCAACCGGCTTAACCAGCGGTCATAAAAGACAGTCTAATGTGAGAGGTCTTTACAAAGGTTACGTTCTTAATTAATTAATTAAGAAACACTTAACCACATTAGCATGTAGAGGGACATGAGGGGTTAAGTGGGTGCCTCGGGTGGCATGAGAAAATCTAGTGGTTGCCTTGGGTGGCAATAGAAAATACGATTAGAATACTTAACCAAAATAGAACATGTAATTAAAACATGATTAAAGGGTTAAGTGGGATATACTAGAAAAAGGGACAAGCTTAGGTGGGTAGCTTGTGGAGGCCCATTTCAACCAGTAACCCATACGTATCTTTGTGGGCTCGACCCATGTCGAGGACGGGACACGCATACTGGGCTTGACTGTAAGAGGCAAACGGGTTAGCGGTGGCAACGCAAGTCCAACGGGCTTCATATGCGTGAGTGGGCCCGGGCTGGTAGGTAAGCCGTTGTTGCATCGAGTAGATATAAGCCGTGCACCTTTAGTTTCATCAGGTTGCCACATTGGGGAATGATACATCCCACGGTGGGGCCAGCACGGGTATCTATGTTAGGGAGCCGATCGAATGGGAAGTAGTGTGTACACCTAGTGGATTGTAGGGCCCCGTGGCGCCTACTTGGTCACCTAGGGGTACGCAGGTACTAATTAGTAAATTTTATAAGTCCTTGGGTGGGATCAACCTTTAAGTTAGGAACGACTGGTGTGGTGCAGTTTAGTAATTTACCTTAGGGAGGGTAGATGCGTCTTTATCCTTTATCTTCGTTTAGTTGACTGCTTAGGGTAGCCATTCATCCCTATATGTTACCGTATATCAGTTTATGTCTTCTCTGGTTACTTTAACGATTGTATTGTTAAAGTTATAGGACTCGCTCAGACTTATGTCTGACCCTGTTGTTTTTATCTTTTTCCCAACCCTCAGGTCCTACGGTGGATCCTAGCAGTAGTGGAGCTTGATCGGATTGCTGTTCCAGTCTTTAGGAGCTTGGATAGATGTAAAGCTCCAGTTATCCAGTTATCTTTTCTTTTGTTTGGCTATTGTATGAGAGTGGGATTATGTACTTCTTTATTTTGATGGATATTGTACTTGACCTTTATTGTGGTTTTATGATGTAACCAGACATGTTTTACTTCCGCTGTTATGAGATGATGTTGAAAAATTTCAAGTACTATTTATATCTGTCTTGTTGTAATTTTTCTGTTCTATATTCACTAAAATACTCCACCGATGCTATGGCATTCCCTTAGTGAGTGATCATAGCGGGAGTGGGGTGTTACACGTGGTATCAGAGCTTAAGGTTACCAGAACAGATAAAATTTTTGAGAAAAACTACTTTCTAAGAGTATTTTCGAAGAAAGTATTTTTAAAAGCATGTCTTCTAAGAGAAAAAGTTTTTGAAAAAGAAAAGCATAATCCCCAATAGCCATATCTTTATCTTTCGGAATCTCCTTTTTGAATCTTTCCTCTTTCGTTTCAGCATGGCTGAAGATCTTAACATCCCGGAGGGTTTAGTTATACCACTATGGTATAGGAGGTTGCAAGAGGCTAGGGCCGCGGCTGCGGGTCCGGCCAATGCTACTACACCAGAGACAACCGCTCCTCCTCCTCAGCCTAGAGTGGATAATTTTGCTAAGGTTTGCAAGGAGTTCAAGGCTATAGGAGGAAAACCTTTTCTTGGTTCAGAGACTTTCGTAGAGGCTAGAGATTGGCTTAAGGAAGTGGAAGAGTTGCTAGATATCTTTGAAGTGGAAGAGGGAAAGAAAGTCAAGTTGGCGGCTTGGTTAATGAAGGGAGAGGCCTCATTCTGGTGGGAGGTCACTAATGGAGAACGCCCTGTTGACTCTTGGGCAGATTTTAAGCAAAGGTTTGGGGCTAAGTTTCTCTCAAGGGCGGAAGAGAATCTGTTTATGGAGAAGTTCTTGAATTTGAAGCAAGGGAATCTCACGGTGAAAGAATATGTCAACAAATTCAATCAATTAGCAAGGTTTGGCATAGAGTTGGTGAATACACCGGAGAAGAAGGCTTTGAGGTTCGTTAGAGGCTTGAACGAACCATTGCAAGGAATAGCTATGACTCACATTCCTATGGGGGCCACTTTTGAGAAGCTTGTCTACATGGCACTTATGCATGAGGATGATAAGAATTCTAAGGCACCAGAGAAAAAGGGGGATCAGAAGAAACCGCAACAGCAACAACAAGGCAAGGGCGGAAAAGGCAATGGTGACAAAAAGAAGACGAAGAAGAAGTGCTTCAATTGTGGAACACCAGGACACCTCAGTAAGGATTGTCGCAAAAAGAAGAAGACCGGTTGCTTTCATTGTGGTGAAGCAGGGCATCTTGTGAAAAACTGCCCAAAGAAGGGGCAGAAGACGGGGTCTACCTCAGGAGGCCAGGTGCAAGCTCTTATAGCACCACCTCAGTCAGGGGGGCAAGTTCAGGTTCTCTCAGTTCCACCGATTCAGCAGAGAGGTAGAACTATTTCCGTTGAAAGTCTGGTTTTTCTGTTTGATCATCCAGTTCGTACTTTGTTTGACTCTGGCGCATCGCATTCTTTTATCTCATCATCGTTAGTTGAGTCACTGCACTTAGACACCAGTCTAGTTGATGATCCCTTGGTTGTCTCAAACCCAATTGGGGGCTCCATATATCTGTCTATGATATGTTTGGGTTTGAAGATTTCTATACTTAGCGTTGAGTTTAGATGTGATGCTTTTGTATTGGGCTTCACGGGCTATGGGTTGATCTTGGGCATGGACTGGTTATCCAGTAATGGTGCCGTTCTTGATTGCGAAAGGAGAGTTGTCAGGCTCATGACCCGCTTGGGTAACACTCTCGAGATCTCTTGCAATCCCATGGAATCTGTTTTGCTAAGTTATCTTGAATCGCTCGATGCTTCGGTCGAAAGTTTGTGTTCTGTCAGAGTAGTCCGGGAATATCCGGATGTGTTTGAAGAAGTAAAGGGTTTGCCTCCGAAGCGGGAGATAGATTTCCGAATTTATTTGGTGGATAATGCCAAACCAGTGTCTTTGCCAGTACGCCACATGGCTCCTCGTGAGAGAAGAGAACTTCATAAGCAAGTAGGGGAGTTGCTTGAGAAGGGGTTCATAAGGCGAAGTATATCGGAGTGGGGAGCTCCAGTAGTGTTTGCCACGAAGGCGGATGGGTCCCTCAGACTTTGTGTGGATTATAGGGAACTTAATAAGCTCACGAAGAAGAATAGACACCCATTACCGAGGATAGATGATCTCTTTGATCAGTTGGTTGGCGCGTCAGTATTTTCGCAGATGGACTTAGCTACAGGGTTTCATCAGTTAAGAGTGGCGGAGGACAGTATAGAGAAGACTGCTTTCCGGACTCCGGATGGTTTTTATGAGTGGCTAGTGATGCCATTTGGGTTGACAAACGCCCCCGCATACTTTGTTGATCTCATGAGTAGAGTGTTCAGAGAGTATCTGAATAAGTTTGTAGTAATTTTTGTGGATGACATCTTGGTCTTTTCCAAGAATGAAGAAGAGCATGCCTTACATCTCAAGGAAGTGTTGGAGACTCTTCGAGCGCATAGTCTTAAAGCTAAATTCTCTAAATGCCATTTTTGGAGAAGAGAAGTGCGATTCTTAGGGCATGTGGTCTCTAAGGAAGGGATAGCTGTGGATCCCGCAAAGATAGTATCTATCCAGGATTGGAAAGTTCCTAGAAATGCTACCGAGGTAAGAAGTTTCTTGGGGTTGGCAGGATATTATAGGAAGTTCATCAAAGACTTCGCGAAGATATCAGCCCCATTAACCCGCTTGACGAAGAAGAATCTGGTTTTCTCATGGGATGTAGATTGTGATGATGCTTTCCGACGGTTAAAGAGAGCTTTGACCACCGCTCCAGTTTTAGTGCTTCCAGATGGGAGTAAGCCGTTTGTTGTTTATACCGATGCTTGTGGAACAGGATTAGGCGCAGTCTTGATGCAGGAGGGAAGGGTAATAGCCTATGGAGGGAGACAATTGAGAGTGCATGAGAAGAATTACCCTACCCATGATCTAGAGTTGGCCGCGATTGTTTTCGCACTTAAGTCTTGGCGCCATTATCTTCTTGGTGAGAGATTCGAGTTGTTCACCGACCATAAATCATTGAAGTACTTATTCTCTCAGAAGGATTTAAACTTAAGACAGCAAAGGTGGATGGAGTTCTTAGCATCCTATGATTTCGAGATAGCGTATACCCCTGGTAAGGGTAACGTGGTGGCAGACGCCTTAAGTAGAAAAAGGCTATCTTTGAGTCCATTGTTCGTGGAACGACGAAGCTTGGAGTTTCTTTCTTTGTTTGACTTCAGACCTTCTGTTGATTTTGTACCTGGTTTGTTGGCATCCTTGGAGGTTAGACCTACTCTTTTGAGACGGATTGGCGAGGCTCAGCGAGACGACCCACAGTTGGTTGTGTTGGTAGAGAAGCTTATAAGAGGGGAGTCGTCCAGCCATTTGGGTAGATACACCATAGATGATAAGGGATGGTTGCATAGAGACGGTAGACTTTGTGTACCGCAAGATGAGGGTTTGAAGAAGGCTATTTTGGATGATGCACATCGTTCAAGAATGACTATTCATCCCGGTGGAGACAAAATGTACCAAGACATGAAGAGAGTTTTCTTTTGGGCCGGTATGAAGAAAGATGTGGCCGAGTATGTGGCTAGATGCTTAGTGTGCCAACAAGTTAAAGTGGAGCAAAGGAAACCCGGTGGGTTGCTACACCCATTGGAAGTTCCACAGTGGAAGTGGGATAGTGTCTCGATGGATTTCATCGACGGGTTACCGAGATCGAGGAAGGGCAATACGGGAATTTGGGTTGTGGTAGACAGACTTACAAAGAGTGCCCATTTTATACCCGTAAAGAGTAAGAGGACCGCTCCATGGCTTGCTTCAGTCTATGTTAGAGAGATTGTTAGATTGCATGGCGTACCATCCAGCATTGTGAGTGATCGAGATCCTATTTTCACTAGTGAGTTTTGGAGAAGTTTGCAAGAGGCGGTAGGGACTCAGTTGTGTTTGAGCACCGCATATCATCCTCAGACGGACGGTCAGACCGAGAGGGTGAACCGTATCTTAGAAGATCTTTTGAGGCTTTGTATCTTGGATTTTGGAGGTACATGGGAAGAACATCTTCCTTTGGTGGAGTTCGCATATAATAACAGCTTTCAGTCCAGTATTGGTATGGCTCCTTTCGAAGCTCTTTATGGAAGGCCTTGTCGATCTCCTACATGTTGGTGGGAATCTACGGATAGGATCTTGCTTGGGCCGGATATGGTTAGAGAGACTTCAGAGAAGATTGATTTAATTCGAAAAAGGATGAAAGCAGCGCAAGATAGACAGAAATCTTATGCGGATCGGAGAAGGACGGATCTTGAGTTTGAGGTTGGGGACATGGTTTTTGTCAAAGTATCTCCATTGAGAAATGTTGTTCGCTTTGGGTCCGTAGGGAAGTTAGCACCGAGATTTGTTGGGCCGTTTCCTATTAAGGAAAGGATTGGACGGATGGCATATAGGGTGGAGTTGCCCGACAGACTTAGTGGTGTTCATGATGTATTCCATGTATCACATTTGAGGAAGTGCTTACATGAGACCGCGGAGGTGGTAGAGCCGAGCTTGCTTAGAGATGTAGAGGTAGAGCGTGATGCGACGATTCGACGAGCTCCTACTCGCATCCTTGGGTCAGAAACTAGGAAGTTGAGGAACAGAGAAGTTCAGCTAGTTAAAGTGCAATGGGGAGATGACGAAAGCAATGCTACTTGGGAGACGGAAGCAAAGATGCGTTCTTTGTATCCATTTCTTTTTGAGAGTATGTCTTTTAACTTCTCCTTTATTGCTTGTCTAGTACTTATCTTATCTTTAGTATATCCTCTCGCTAATACCTATGACCTTTAGATAGGGTAAAACCTATGGTTGAGACATGTGTTTGAAACATGTTATGGTTGATGGATGCATATGGATGCAATTGTTTGCTAGTGGTTGCTCGTGGATGCATATACACACACATTAGGCACTAGATCGGCTCAGTCACTTCATGTTGCATATTGCATAAATGGATGTGGTAGTTAGATTGATGGATGTATCATGGCTGTGTTATCATATGGATGATGCATTTTTGTGTATGGTTGTGCACGCATGTAGAAATTTGTATGTGTCAATAGGGTTTCGCATACATATTGGATGCATGGCACTATCATGGTTTGCATTAAGGAGGTTTACTGTATCAGTAACCGCCTGATTTTCGCATTAGGTAAGTACATATACACACACTTTTGCATATATCCATCCAGCATTTAGAATCTTGTAAGGACAATGATTGCTCGTGGATGATGCTTTGAGTAGATGGATGATTGGATGGTAGGATACGTTCTTCCTAACTTGAAGATTTCGGGGACGAAATCCTTTAAGGAGGGGAGAATGTAACAACCCATATTTTCAATAACCTGTAATAACATAAATCGAGGCAGAATTTAATTCTAAAATGGGAATCAAGGGAAACGGGCTATGCCATTGTGTTCGTCTCGGAAAAATACGCGAAATAGAGTCCGAGTTTTCGAAAATCGGAGTCCGTATGACCAAGATATGGCCTCGCGAAGTTTCACGAAAATTCCCAAATTAAAGTATACTTAATTAAGTGAAATGGGTTGTGTAGATATATATATATATATATTGATATATATATATATATATATATAATTGAAAATTTAATAAATAAATATGCAAAAATGCTCAAAACAGCGAATTGGGAGAGGGGAATAACCGAACCGGCCGATTTTTGAAGTCGACCCGAGCCCGCTGGGTCGACTAGGGGTTAATCCAGGGTGTTTGGCTGTCAACCCGTGGGCCGATTCGCTCAAGTGCAGATTTTGCATTTGAATGGTTCTCATGGTCCATCTTTAATCTAAAGGCCCTAGATGGTTCCTACACTTGACTTCTTCCCCAAGACATGCTTTGATGGCTTGGATTGAATCTAGGGTTAATCCTATGGCCTAAAACACTTGCCTAATCTATAAATAAGACCCTAACCTACCCTAATTCATTCATAATTAAACCTAGTGACTAAACTATGGCAAAATGCTAGCTCTCATGGCCTCCACTAATTTTATGAAGAGGGTTGCATACTAATCACTCTCTAATCAACTTCTAATCCCTTCTTAGCATCTTAATCTTCTTCATTTGGTGTTCAAAGTTGCTAGTAGTGAGTTTCTATCACTTTGATGATCTTTTGGTAAACTAATTAGATGAGATGTGATGAGATTTATGGTTTTGTATGTGGGTTAATGAGCTTTGAATCATATGATATGATGTTAGCATTAATCTTATGTTTATGCATGTTGAGTATGTAAGCTTATGCAAGTTTAATATGATGTATGTTATGTTTGCATGATGCTAAATATGCAAGTTGTGGGCTATGTAATCATATGCATGTTATGCAAGTTCATGGTAATATGCTATGCAAGTTACATGTTGGTTAATATGCAAGTTACATGTTTGTTAATATGCAAGTTACATGTATGTAAATATGCAAGTTACATGTTTCTTTATATGCAAGTTACATGTTTGTTAATATGCGAGTTACATGTATGTAAATATGCAAGTTACATGTTTATTAATATGCAAGTTCATGATGACACATTATGCAAGTCTATAAGCTAATATGCAAGTTTGTTATGCAAAATGAATATGTAAGTTATGTGACATATTATATGCAAGTTATGTGACATGTTATGCAAGTTCATATGCAAGTTATGTGTTTGTTAATATGCAAGATGGCACCTTTGAAACATGTTCATTCATATGCAAGTTGACACCTTTTATATGTGTTATATCATGAACGAAATTACGTGGGAACGATGGGGTAATTAAATGCATAAGTTAATAAGATTGTGTGAAATTAATATAATTATGCATAACACAAAATAAATAAACATAGTATGGGAATTTGCCTATTTGGTTAGGTGTACCCATACTATGTGTTGGGAATTTACCTATTGAGTTAGGTCTACCCCATGGGAATTTACCTATTAAGTTAGGTCTACCCATGTTAAGAAAACTTGATTAATTAGGGATAATTAATATAAAATTATGAGGGTGATTAATTAGGTGTAATTAATTGACTAAGACACGAGGTTGGACTCAGTTGTAGCGTAAAACTGCCCGGACCCAACCGGCTTAACCAGTTGCTACAAATGTTAGCCCAATGTGAGAGGTCTTAGGCACAAACTAAATACGTAATTAATGTAAAGACACGAGGTTAGACTCTGTTATGACATAAGGCTGCCCGGACCCAACCGGCTTAACCAGCGGTCATAAAAGACAGTCTAATGTGAGAGGTCTTTACAAAGGTTACGTTCTTAATTAATTAATTAAGAAACACTTAACCACATTAGCATGTAGAGGGACATGAGGGGTTAAGTGGGTGCCTCGGGTGGCATGAGAAAATCTAGTGGTTGCCTTGGGTGGCAATAGAAAATACGATTAGAATACTTAACCAAAATAGAACATGTAATTAAAACATGATTAAAGGGTTAAGTGGGATATACTAGAAAAAGGGACAAGCTTAGGTGGGTAGCTTGTGGAGGCCCATTTCAACCAGTAACCCATACGTATCTTTGTGGGCTCGACCCATGTCGAGGACGGGACACGCATACTGGGCTTGACTGTAAGAGGCAAACGGGTTAGCGGTGGCAACGCAAGTCCAACGGGCTTCATATGCGTGAGTGGGCCCGGGCTGGTAGGTAAGCCGTTGTTGCATCGAGTAGATATAAGCCGTGCACCTTTAGTTTCATCAGGTTGCCACATTGGGGAATGATACATCCCACGGTGGGGCCAGCACGGGTATCTACGTTAGGGAGCCGATCGAATGGGAAGTAGTGTGTACACCTAGTGGATTGTAGGGCCCCGTGGCGCCTACTTGGTCACCTAGGGGTACGCAGGTACTAATTAGTAAATTTTATAAGTCCTTGGGTGGGATCAACCTTTAAGTTAGGAACGACTGGTGTGGTGCAGTTTAGTAATTTACCTTAGGGAGGGTAGATGCGTCTTTATCCTTTATCTTCGTTTAGTTGACTGCTTAGGGTAGCCATTCATCCCTATATGTTACCGTATATCAGTTTATGTCTTCTCTGGTTACTTTAACGATTGTATTGTTAAAGTTATAGGACTCGCTCAGACTTATGTCTGACCCTGTTGTTTTTATCTTTTTCCCAACCCTCAGGTCCTACGGTGGATCCTAGCAGTAGTGGAGCTTGATCGGATTGCTGTTCCAGTCTTTAGGAGCTTGGATAGATGTAAAGCTCCAGTTATCCAGTTATCTTTTCTTTTGTTTGGCTATTGTATGAGAGTGGGATTATGTACTTCTTTATTTTGATGGATATTGTACTTGACCTTTATTGTGGTTTTATGATGTAACCAGACATGTTTTACTTCCGCTGTTATGAGATGATGTTGAAAAATTTCAAGTACTATTTATATCTGTCTTGTTGTAATTTTTCTGTTCTATATTCACTAAAATACTCCACCGATGCTATGGCATTCCCTTAGTGAGTGATCATAGCGGGAGTGGGGTGTTACAATATACTACAAGTTCTTGGTGGTTCATAGCTTCAAATCCCTTTCTTTTGATGACCATCCCGTGCTACTTGGACTTTGGCACAATGCATTTCTAGGGAAATGTCGGCTAGTGCGGGGAGGGCCATCATAATATATATATATAGTGGTTAATAAAACCATTATGTGTAACATTCTGTATTTTACATGATGTGTGTGTATATAGTGCGTATCTACTGTTCTGTGATCTATGTTTATTATTTTCAATGTATTTTGTTCTGAATATATGCTATAGCCATCATAGTAATATATTAAATAAGAATAAACTATGGCGATCCATTGAGAAATAAAAAGATATTGACATATTTGATACTTATATACAAGATTACGGATGATCGCTCCTAACTAGCCCTATATGTATTAACAAACAATATGACTCGTTATGCTATTTGTTAATATTGGTCTCGGGATAGGGTGTCATAGCGTGATATCGAAGCCAAATTAAGAACAAATGTGACAAACATAGAACAATATACATAATCCAATACATCTATGTATAATACAAATGCAAACATTGTCCCTAATTAAAGCAATTCCTAATCATGTCCTTAACCTTTCTCATGTCCTTTGGACTAGATATGAGGGAGAATATGCCTAGGAATGTGAACTTTTACAAGAATTCCATAGTTTTCCTAATAAGCTAAATTCAGTTGATAATATATAACTTTTGTGAATAATCCAATCTTATCTTATATTTTTAGCTAATTGCTGGAAGTGACAGCAAGCATTCTTTGGAGGTTTAGCCATCTAGTGGCTCACGTCCTAAAAGTGTCTATATGTCAATGGATCAATTTTTTGATCTTATTAAGAGCACGCAACCATCCGCGCCCCCTCGTTCTTCTCCTTTATGCAAATTTGTATATATGCATATGTGCAGTGAGTTTTCACATATCGGAGGCAAGCCATTCAAAGGCTCCAAGTTGGTTTTTATATTCAGAAGTGGCACTGCATTTATGAGCTTATCTTTACATAGATGGAGATTTCAAACCATCATTGTGTTCTTGTAGCATCGATCATGCTACAAGATCTTGTGTTAGATTGGTATGAATTACTAGTGGAAGATGTTGATGTGGGAAGCAATTCAAGGAGAGATTTGAGCTTAAATTTGTGATTGAGTTCAACATGAAAATCCTAGTTTGTCGCTTCCTTGATCTTAAGCAAGGGAAGTCGACCATGTAACATCCCTCTCGAAAAGCTAACACAAAGATCTTTTAGCACAGTGGTTAGTGCGTGGTGTTGCTTTACGGGAGGTCGGGGGTTCGATACCCGCTGTTGTCACAGACTATGTCTGAGTATCTTACTTCATTTGAGGCTTTATCCAAATATGATCTAGAGCATATTAGAACTTCATACAAAAAGAATCTTAAACTCGTGAATGGCCTCAAGAAACATCTTAAGAAATCTCTCATGTTGCAACTCAAGCGAGGAGTTAGTGGATGCGGTCCTTCAACTTAAAGCAGTCGAAAATGAGAAGGATTGTGATGTTGAGTTAGAGGCTTAGAGAAATTAAAATAATAAGCGCTTTTCATTTCATAAGTCTAAGCCTTTTCATCAAAAAAAGTAGAAGAAAAGTGGCTCTAGTTCTCAGCCTCATGTAGCACCCCATTTAACTCAGCAATGGGATGTTACAACTGCATGCTGCATGATCATTTTGATAAGAAGTGCCTAGACCTCATAGATATCGTTATTGTAATAAAGAGGGGCATGAGATCTTGTAATGTCCTAAGAGGTAAAAGGGGTCTAGCTCGAGAAATTTTAATGTGGCAAGAGCACCTGGTGGATCATCTCAGCTTCGGGGTACTCTTTATATCCTTGAGGGTTCATTATTATTCCATTATCGATCGAATCAGGTATTATTCGATATGAATGTTAATTCATTTCGAAGGAAATCATTGATGCTTTTTCTTTGAATGTTATGTATTTGGTGACTTCACTACCGATTGTGATCCTATCGGAGGATCCACAACTCTTAGTATATTATGGGAGGATGTTGAAATATTCTTGCGTGGCTTTTCTTATCATGCGAATCTTCACATGATTCATTCTCTTGGATTCAACATGATATTGGGTATGAACTGGCTCATGCAATACGAGGGCATGATTCTTTATTCTAGCTAAGTCTTATATATTTGACACCCCAACTCACCAGCTCTGCTTTCTATTATTCTTTTGGATATCCATCATGATTTTGGAGTATCGTTATTTTCTATTAAGTCCCGAGATGAGGATGTGATTTCATGAATTTTGGTGTGGTTTTCTTGATGTATTTGATCCTATTACGAGTTTGCCACCAAGAAATCCATCAAGTTCAGCATTGACCTCATTCAAGAAGCGCAACTTGTTAGTCGTATTCCTAGTAGGATATCGACTAAAGAGAACGAGGAACTTAAAAAGCAACTTCTCAAGCTTGAAGCAAAGTAATTCATCTAGTCTAGCTCTTCACTGCAGGGTGTTGTAGTGGTTGTAAATAAATCCAATGGAAATCTTAGTCTAAGCATCCATCATCACTTTCTTAACGAGTTAAGCAACAAAAATATTATCAGTTGTCTAGGATCTGTGACAAGTTCGATCAGTTGAGTGGCATGAAAGTCTTTTCACAGCTTGACCTTGCCACTGGGTTTCATCAACTTTGAGTTGCCCAGGACAGCATCCCTCTCATAGCTTTCCGCATTAGAAATGACTCTTATAAATGGCTTGTCATGCCATTCGATTTGACGAACTCCCCCATGTATTTCGTCAACCTTATGAAACGAGTATTCTAGGAATATCTTGATAAATTGTACGTGTATTCATTAATAATATTCTTGTGTATTCCAAATCCAAAGCTAAGCATGCATGTAATTTTAGGAATGTTTTGAGTACTCTTCACAACGTCAACTATTTTTTTTCTAAGTGCCACTTTTGGGAAAATCAAGTCAAACCCTAAGGCCATGTTGTATAATCTGATGATATCTGGGTCGATCCTTCTAAGATCGAGGCTATTTAGAATTGGAAGAGGCCTCAGAATGTCATTGAGATTCATAGCTTCTTGGGGTTGGCAGGTCCTTACAGTTGATTCATCAAAGAATTCTCTCACATTGTGCTTCCTCTTACCAACCTTCACTACAAAAAATATGTTCATTGACGACGTTGAAAAAATGTTGTTATACAAATTTACAACGTTTCGAAGAAAGCTGTCTACCGACACGTTGTTATAGGTCATGGGGACTATCACAATACTTTGAAAACGCTGTAGAAAAAGGAGATACTACAGCGTTTTAGTTCGTGTTGTTGTTATGTTTTGTACAATGTTTTAATTGGCGTTGTCATTATGTTTATACAACATTTTGTGTTGTTGTGTTTAAATAGGTAACACAAATTATTCCTCCTTCATCACATATATAACAGCGTTTTATATGGGTTAGAAACGTTGATACCGTCTTCATACCATAACGTTTTTATGAATATATAACAACGTTTTAAAACGACTATAACCATTGTCATCATCCATATATTATAGCGTTTTCAACATATATAACAGCGTTTTATAAAGTCAAGAAATGTTATTGTCGTCCATATAGCACAACGTTTTCCAACAAATATTACAGCGTTTATTTCTGGTTAGAAAAGATGTTACTCTCTACATATCACAGCGTTTTCAAAATATATCACAGCGTTTCTGTAGAGTTGTTGAGGTACATCTATTAGCATTTATCATTTTTACACAATGCAGTTCAAAATCATCACAAAATTCAAACAAGACAAAAGAATTAGAATTATAAAACTATATCACATAAGTTATAATAATTCCATATGCCAAATATACAATATTTGTACATAACATTTTGTAATCGATGTTCCCATCTAACTTGTTTTTACAAAAGATGCTTGCTGACAAAAAAGAAAAATATAAACCGTTCAAAGTACAGGCTTGTGTGCTCTAAAGTTGAAATTTCGTCATGCATCAAACATCAACACCTGATTTTGTAATAAGAAAATACATAATTACTTTTGTTGTATATGTATGACATTGAGAAATTGCGCAACATTTCTTGTGTCAACAAATATGCATGCAGCTTAGTACGACCAAATTGCAAGAAAGAAAAATTGTATAAGATCAAAATGTTTGAGCACATCTAGGTTACCGTATCTTCTATTTTTTCCAGTTTTATCTACCTAAATGAAATTTAAATATTAATTCAGTTTTAAGAGGTGAAAAGGGAAATCATACTTGAAGTAAAATTCTACCAAAACAATCATAATAATGAGTATTTCCATCATTCATACTGATGATAAGTATAGAGAAGTATAAGTCATTCTTACTTGAAAGCGATTCTGCGGTGACATTTGTAGAAGGCCAAGCTATAGTAAAACCAATTGCATCTTCAATAAACTCAAACTCAGATGTAGGTCTCCATAAAGGTGCATTTGGAACTTTAACAATATCAACCCAAATTTTAACGGCACCTTCTCCCAAACGAACAAAATGGACCATCGCATTTGGGTCAGTCGAAGACGCGCATCCTTCAGCAACTTCTTTCTCTCCATGAACACTAATCAACTTGCATTTAATGTTTGACTTGAAATTAGTGGTCTGTCATGCAATATTGAAACAGTTTAAATATGTTTTCTACAAAATAGAAGTGATTATAATAATAAAACAGTATCAAGGTTTATACATGTTTTTATAAATTAAATCATAGAGCTAATGAGTGCATAAAGAATTAAGTATACAATTATGTAAGTAATTATTAATTGGTGGTGATCGTGATGCAATTACGTAAACAATTATGCAAATTAAGGGGATGTTTCACAAAAAATTAAAAACCAGATGTCTGAATATTGACAGAGTTAAAATAAAAAACAGGAAAACTAAAATCAGACGTCTGAAAAAATTAGCAGACATCTGAAAATATACACGGGTTTAAAAATCATCCAACACAGACGTCTGAAACTACTCCCAGAGGTCTGGAAACTTTCTCAGGTTGAAATAAACCTAAATCAAACGTCTATAAATGAAGCAGCAATCAGATATATGGATTACATCTCGGCCTAAAATATTATGCCTGAAGAATCATTCAGACGTCTGGATATTTATTCATTGATTCACCTTTTATAAACAGCTCATTTTGATAAGTTCTAGATGAGGATATACGTGTATATACACATATTGAGTCATCTTTTATGAACATGGTCTAACTTTTATGTTTTGGCATATAGCCATGATTCATTGATTAACCTTTTGAGCATATCACAACATAGAAACTATGTGTACATGCAGTAATGTCAAAGCCTGTACATGCAGCAGTGTCCAGGTTGAATTTATTCTATCTCTGGATTCATCTTTTGGTTTTACGAAAAGTGAAGTATGAAACTGCTGCATGTACTCAATATTTATTTTATCTTTGGGTTTATATGATAACTTGAATTTTATTATGAATTATATATGTAGTCATTACTCAACAAAGAGTTTATTCAATGATTTACTATGATTCTAAACTCACAGAATGCAAATAACTAATTGTAAATAACCAATTTATTAACTAACGTGCATTTTGAACACCTAAAAATACACCCCATTTGCCGAAATATGGGGACCTTTTGCCATTCCTCATTCGACATTAATCTAGCCAGTAATTAAAAATTAGGAAAACTTGCATTTAGCCCTCTTCTGAGAACTTATAATGGATTTAAATTGCTGGTTTAGGCCTCATTTGGGTATAAACTTCGGCTGCCTCCTAAAATCAACTTCAATGCCCAAAAATCAAAATTTTCCTTTGAAATTAACTTCAACAGCGTCCTCTTATTGTCAACCGCCTCCTACTAATAAGTTTGCCTAACTCTGTTGTTTAAAGTTCGTATGTGTATGTTTAAAATTAAACTTGTGATTAAAGTTCAAGTTATCCATATTTAGTTGTGTATTTTTTTGATTGAGTGATGTACTAATGCATGTATCTTAACTGTTTACAGACTATGAAGCAGACGAAGCGTGACCAAGCTGAAGAATTTACTCAGTGATCAACTAGGAGGCCAATTTTAGCTCACGGACCTATTTGGGCTTTCATGAATTAATAGCTTTATTCAAGAGACAAATGTTGCTTCACTTAACGCAATGAAATTTGCAACTACTTGCAGTCCAACAATTTATTTTGAAGCAACTTTTACGATCTTTGAAGTGAACTGTTTAGTGTAGGTAATATACATTTGTGCTGCTGCAGGGAAGTGTTTTCCTGAGGTTATCTCTTTTTCTTTTGCTACAATGGAAAAACAGATAACCCCATGAAAACATTTCTCATGTACAGCAATACAAATATATTACTTGCACTACACAGTTTTCTTCAAATATAGTAAAGGTTGCTTCAAAATAAATTGCTGAACTGCAAGGAGTTGCAATTTTCATTACGTTAAGTGAAGCAGCATTTGTCACTTGAATAAAGTTAATAAGCATGAAATCCCAAATAGGTCTGTGAGCTAAAATGCATCAACCTAGTGTACACCAAGTAAATTCTCAACCAGAAATTAAGTTAAAAACTTTAACTTGGATATGTTATGTTCGATATGTAACTCGAACACGTTGTTGCTATGTTCGTTATGATATTTGGGTATGTTATTATTATGTAATTCGGATATGTTATTGTTATGTAATTCGGGTATGTTATTGTGGATGGAAAATATTATGGATATGGAACTTTAATTATATATGGCTATAGCTCGACAACAAGGAAGACATGCACAGGTGAAACAGGTGTGTCAGACGTCTGAATATTTTTCCAGACGTCTGAGAGTAGAAAAAGAAAGCAATCTGAATATCAATCAGACGTCTGAAATTTTAACTAGACGTCTGGATTTTTCTCTGGCCTAAAGTAAAATGCCTAAAGTTATTTTCAGACATCTGGATATTTTATCCAAACGTCTGAAAGTGTTCTCTGTCTAAAAAATATATTTGTAGAAGAATTCAGACATCTGATATTTTATCCAGATGTCTGGATCTTTTTTTGGGTTTAAAGTAATATGCCTGAATAAATATTCAGCCGTCTGGTTAGTTTAGCCAGACGTCTAATAGATTTCTCGGGCTGGAGAATTATCTCTGCAGAAGAATGCAGACGTCTGATATTTTATCCAGAATAGGTATCCATACGTCTGACATTAAATCCAGACGTTTGGATTTTTTATTTGGTGTAAAACAATGAGTTAAATAGACATACCAAGATAAAAATTACGAAATATACCTGAATGCAATCCCATAAATTGGCTTTCCCAAACATAGCTAGTGATATATTACTCAAGTATTCCTTAGCAATCTTCCTTAACATAGACAAGATCCTCGGCAGCATCATCAATCTCCATATCGATTTCTTCAAAATTTCCGGTATCCATGCTAAATTCCTCATACAAGTCATCTGCATCTGTTTCATGAAAAGTTCTTAACGGTGCCCGCATCACAACATACCAATTAGAATCATCATCTTCCTTGAATAGAAAATTTATTTTGCTTGAGATGCAAGGATATACGAATCTTTTGAAAAATGAAGCTTGATTTTGTTGTAAATTGACAAGGGTAAATCCATCTTCTACCTTCGCACCATTTCCTAGATATGTCCAATGACACTTAAAAACGGGAACATAAAAGGCATGACAGCCTAATAAAAATATATCGGTCAACATCCTATAATAAGTAATCATGTCAACCACTTAGGAAATATCTTTTGCGCTAGCCCTACAAATGGTGGTTGCATCATAAGTGACTCTACTATTTTTGAGTTTTTCTCTCAATATTTTTTGTGTGAAAACGTTCTCCATTAATGATATGACCTGTACAAGACAGTGCACTACTCCTTGGACCATAGGCGATCCATTTTAACATTATGTCGTGATCGTTCGCATCATAAGGTATCTATAAATGAAAATATTATTTATGTTAGATCTGGATAATAATATATTCAAAATTAATGAGAATATATTTTAAAATTCAACTCACCTTCTTCTTAATCCAATCGGCAAAGTTATTTGTGTGGGTTTTCCAAAGTAAGGTCACATTTTTTTCTATGCGCTTGTTTGAGTGTTGCAACTCCTGAAGATGCAAACTATTGTAAAAGAAAAAAAAACAGATAAGTTGCACTATAAAAATAATTGAACAATATAACAAAATGCACTAGTCACTTACTCTACAAATGGTTCCACTATAGCCATATTCATTAGCACAGCCAAATGAGTAGCTTGTTTCTCATTCTCGGATAGTGTAATTATTTTGCAAGCTAAATTTGGTCGTCCTTCAAGTATGACATCATTTTCATAATCTTCATTTCGGACTTCCTTCTCTTCTATTTTTCCTGATTTCTTTAAGAATTCACTAAAATATTTCATGCACTCCTCTGCAAGATAGGATTCTGCAATACACCCCTCAGACCGTGCAGTGTTTCTTACATAATGTTTTAGTGTCCTCGTGTATCTTTCAAATGAGTACATCTAATGAAAATGGACCGATCCACATAATCTGGCTTATTTCCCAAGATGAACCGTCAAGTGTCTCATTATATCAAAGAACGAAGGTGGAAAATATCTTTCAAGTTCACATAAAATTAGAATAATCTCATCATCAAGACGTTGTAGTTTTTCTCTATTAAGAACACATTGGCATAATTTATGGAAGAACAAACATAAACGAATTATTGCTTTCCTTGGCTTCTGCGGTAACAATCCTCTTATTGCAACCGGAAACAACTGTTGCATTAGGACATGATAGTCATGTGACTTCAAATCACTAATTTTACAATCCTCCAACGATATAGAGCTTTTGAAATTCGAGCAATAACCATTAGGTCCCTTAAAATCGTACAGTCTTTTACAAAATATTTTCTTTTCAGATTTAGACAATGTACATGGAGCAGGTGGAAGATATGTTTTTGTTCCACGAGATTGTGCATAAAGGCCACGTCGAATTCCCCACTCTTCTAAATCTTTTCTACAATTAATTTTATCTTTTGATTTGTTATCATGCAGCATCATGCTTATTACGCTTTCACTAACATTTTTTCTACATGCATTACGTCTAAATTATGACGCATTGGCAGTTCCTACAAAAAACAACAATGTTAAATTTCATTACTAAAGAACTGTATTAATGATCAATGAAAAATAAAAAACTAACCTCCCAACATGATAAATCAAAGAAGATTGATCGTTTTTCCCACCTTGATAACTCTATATTCACAAGATCACCATCTTCACCTCTATTTATTTTTTTATTAGTATTTTTTCTCTTCTTGCTCTCCTGCTTAATTTTTTTCTTCTTACCCTTCCCATTTTTGCTATTATTATTATTTACATTTTTGATTTCTTTCCCAAAATTATTCGGAAAGTTTTCCAAAATAGCAGAGATGTTTCTTCCAGTCAAAACTGTAGGTAATACCATTTTCTACAGTATTATGAAACTAGGTTTTTTTTATTTCTCAATGAATCTAAAGGGGGTAAAAATCTCCTATGACCCATATAACCGCTCTTCCGACTATGTTTCAACCATCGATGGTGAGTATGGATACTACATAATGGACAATCATTTTTACCTTTCGCACAACATCCAGCAAGATTTCCATACGCTGGAAAGTCATTTATCGTCCACAGTAAAGTCGCTCTCATGTTAAAAAGTGATCTACTAACGACATCATAAGTTTGAACTCCATTATTCCACAAATGTTGCAAGTCCTCAATTAATGGCTCCAAATATACGTCAATATCATTTCCTGGTTGCTTTGGACTAGGAATCAACAATGTTAAGATGATATTTTCTTTTTTCATGCATAACATTGGCGAGAGGTTGTATGTCACAAGCATCACAGGCCAACAACTATATTTGGAACTCCTTGTCATAGAAGGATTAACACCATCGGTAGCAAGACCAAGTCTTATATTGCGTGGATCAGCTGCAAACGATTTCCATTTCTCATCTACTACATTCAATGTTATTGAATCCACAAGATGGCGCATTTCCCCATCATTGCTTTTATTGCTAAAATGTCATCTTAAATCTTCTGCCGTATTTTGAGATCTAAACATTCTTCTAAATCTAGGAATGATTGGAAAATATCTCAAAACTTTAATCGGAATGCCATGCATAATTTCATTGGTACGTTCATTCTTCTTCCATCTTGACACATCACATTTAGGACAACTTTCCAAATCTTTGTACTCTCTTCTAAAAAGTCAACAATCATTTTGACAAACATGAATTTTTTCAAAACCCATATCGAATATTTTGAGAAACTTTTTTTACCTCATATAATGTTTTCGGAAGTAAATTATTTTTTGGCAACAATAATTGTTGCACGTTTAGAAGTTTATCGAAGCCAGTATCAGACAAACAAGTCTGAAATTTAAGATTATACAAGGCGAGGATGGCAGATAATTTTGTTTGATCGATACAATCAGGATACAACGGGGCTTTTGCTTCTTCCAAGTTCCTTAACAAACCATCCTCTCATTGTTGTGCACTATCTTCATCTTTATCATCATCGAATAAAGTATAATTGATGAAATCTTCATTTTCATAATCGATAGCTTCAAATAAATCATATATGTCATCGAACTTAACATCTGTGCTTACATTTATGTGCTCACCGTGAAAATACCACCTACTTGTCTTATATACACGATCCATTCCTCTTATAATCAGATGCTAAACTACCACCTTCTCATATTGATGACTAAGATTTCGACAATCTACGCAAGGACATAGAATTTTTTTTCTACATTTCCAGATTTTTTCATAGCGGTATCCACAAACTTCCGAGCTCCTTGCTGATACTCACTACTAGTTCTTTGAAAAAAAAATCTTTCAGATTTCGTTAAAATATAGGATATGATTTTCAAACTACATTTATGTTGAGAATTATGTAGTTACTTGTGTAGATTCACCCAATTTTTATCCAACATCGTCTACTACATAAGCAAGCAAATTCCTAAAATTTGAAGTAATAGTCTATTGTTGGATACAATCAAATTAACAAAACTACTAAAATAAAACAGTGATACTAAATGAGACACAGCAGCTTATAAACTGGTAATAACACAGTCAACATTTTCAGCAGGCATACCAGATGTTAGAAAAAACTGATCATTTGCTAATCAATGAAAAAGATAAAATAATCATGGCGACGCTTACAACGACTTAAGGACGACGAAGACTGAACGGGATCTATGGGTCCGACCTCCACTGGAATGGAAATTCCTCCACTGGAATCGATTGCCTTCCGTTATGACAACCGAGAGACCAAGGGCAACAGTGCGAAGTGACTGGAGATTCGAAAGTGAGACGGAGACTAGGCGGACGACGAAAATTGGATGGAACATTTGTAATTGAGAATTTAAAATTTTGGGGAAATATTAAGGATTCGCGGCCGATTTTAGTAATAGTGGAGGAAAGTGAAAATTCATTCCCGCTTAAATTTATCTCAACGTTTTAAGATAAAACCAACGTACTCTTACTTGGTTTCTACAGACGGGGAGCAAAACGTTGTGAGTTGCAATTGTAGATAACTCCTTTTCTTGTAGTGCTTACTTGCAAAGGTGTTTGTAAATTTGGTCTCACAAATGTGAAGCTTCTTTTCAACAAATAAAAGTGCAACTAACTTCAAGCGCTCCCCTTGGTGGTTCCCTAAAGTGAACCAATATCTTATTGTTTATATCAATGCAAGCCATAGCGGTCTTGGCGTTGTGCTTATATAGCTTGATACAGCTGTTTCCTATACTTGAAGGCAATTAATTAAGAGAAATATAATTTAGGATAGATAATTTAAATAACTATCTAAGATTGAGTTCAAATGTGGGTTTTTGGAGTTAACTTAGGGAAATTTTGATGAATTGGTTATTTTATCATTCAAAATGATTAAATATGGAAAACTGGGGAAAATATAATTGGGTTAGAATAGACTTAAGAAATAAGCCTAATAATGTGCTTTTGTGAAGAATAAAGTAATAAATAAATTTTTATTGTCAAATTGTGTTAAATTGAAAATTGGGTATAAATTGAGTTTAAAATTAATATTTGAGTGCAAACAAAATTGGAAGGTGATAAATAAAGTTTCTGAAAACTAAATATTGTGGAAATTGTTATACAAATAGAAATGTATAAAATTCTTATGTGTGATGTTGTATCATTTTGCAAAATCAATGTAAATAGTCTTTTCTATAAATACTTTGATTAAAAATAAACATTAAATACATAAATGTCGTTGAAAAATATTTATATGTGTGTTGAAATAAATATTCCATGTTCTAAAACCGTTTATGTCAAAATAGAATGGTTTGAATAGCTTTAACTTCAAAAATTGTAAACTCTTGTTCAAAAGAAGTGTAAATTGTGCGTTTATGTAAAAACTTATAATTTAGTACAAATAAACCTAAAATAATATTTAAGGACATTAAAAATGTTTTAAAGCATGTTCTTGTATACTCAGTAAGATAGCTAAGTGTTAAACTATCAAGGTGAAAGCTTAAACAATAATTTGTGAAAAAAGGCCTAAAACCTTGTTAATAAGGCTATTTGATTAACATAATCCTTAAGTACCATTAGCAAGTTTAATTGGTCGTAACTAGCCGACTGACACATAGCCTAGGGGGAGAATGTGTTGGATTGTATGTAGCTCCTCCTACATGCATTTTCTCCCTTATCAAAAATTTTACAGTAAATCTCAAAAATGGAGAAACCCCCTTGCTGTACTTAAAATCCAACCCCATATTTTAAATCTAAAGTGAAATTAAGAGCTAAATAAAGTGTTAAACACAGACAATCCATCAAAACCATAATCTCATTTAAGTTTCATGTCAAAATTTGAGAAATTATTTACTGTATGCTAACATGCTTTTTGTCAAAGCTGCCACACATTAAGATTTTGATTAGCGACGCGCTCAAGTCTCGAGAACGTCACCATAAAACACAAAATGATTTGGTTTAAGTCGCAAAATATTCGATAAAGGTTGGAAATAACATCAATTCGTAAAACCGTCGTTAATAAACTTTGAAAAACCGGCATGGTAAAAGTATGTGATTGACTTTGTCCAATCAACTCAAAATGCTTGAGCATGCCGGTGTGATCACGTGGAAAAATTTATAAATTCTGGAAAAATTAGGTTTCGCGCACTCAAAAACAGCTAATCGGCATGACATAATCACGAAAAATGACTTGTGCGACTCACGGCTTCAAAATCTGGCATTTGGCAAACTTCTGGTTTGGAACGTTCAAAATAAGGTGATTGGCACGTGAAAATCATGGAAAACCACATGTTTGTCCTTGGCTGATCACGTCTGGAATTTGGTCGATCATTTAACTTTGCACATTAAAAATGCAGTGATCAACGCGAAAAAACCAATGTTTTCACCGTGCGCGCATCGGGACGATCAGGCTTGGCATTTTGATTTGGAAAATTCGAGTTGCCAAGTTCGCATCAGGTAGTGACACGGAAAATGCGGATCGACATAACTTGGAACTCGAAATCCCCATGTTCGTATTGGGGATTCGAGATACGAAAATTTGGAAAAGTCGCGGGATTCGAATTGTGCATCTCGAAGGCAATGGCACACATTCTGGCTAGTACGGTTTTTTTCTTGTCTACACATTATGGAATCGAGACTCGAAAATTGGCAAGGCGAAGGGATACGAGAATTTGGCAACCCAAAATACTAGGATTGTGCCGAGGCGGATTCAAAAATCCCAACTGCTCACCGCGAGATTTCTAATGTGAAGTAGGATCTAGCAGAGGGATTTGAAAAAAATGGAGTTTGCCAGATCATTTAGCAAATTCAATTCTACCATGCGTATCACATGTTTTGGCTTGATCTGCAAGTGTTTTCGAGTAGTTTTTGGGATTCGAAATTTCCAAGGCCTGGGATGCGATTTTTTGATTGATGCTTGTTTTTTTGGGTATATTTTTGGAATACAAATTTCGCTTCCCCCAGGGATACGGAAATTGAGCTGTTGGTCCCAAAACTCACCTATAAATACGCCCAAGCTTGGCATTCAAAGGGATTGGTTTTCATTTTGTATTGATTTCTTGGAGCTCCCAAGCATCACTAATGGATGCCATCTTCTTCTCCATGGCTATTGGACATAGCATGTGCCTATAAATGTTACGTAAACTTTTTCCTTCAAATTTTGGACATTCAATTGGACTTTTAGCATGCTTCTGGACATATTTTCACACTGTTGGGTATCAGAGCTATTTCTTGGATATTTCTGCATAGTTTGAATCAACGAAGACGACGAAGGGCATTTTGGTCAAAGTTTATTAACATACATTTTATTGTTCTGTTGTACAACTTTGTATGTAGAAATTTTCCGAAATTGTACACTCTTTGTAACAGACAAATATATGATGAGTGGTTACTATGAAGTGGATCTAGGCATTAAATCCGAACCATTATAAAAGTTATTTTCTCACTTTACATTTCACTATGCAGATATTTGGATTGTTGTTTTCCTATAAAACATACACTTGGGCATTGGCGTGCGTGAATAGCCAATTCCCCATGTCAACACTTAAGCAGGGGAGCACGGGTTCAACTTCTGCTTTGGTTTTGGTTATCGGATTTGACTTCAGATTTCAATTTTGCTTTCGAACTTCGATTTCGACATCGACCTCTGTAATGGCGCGTTTTGTTAGCTGTCGAATAATTAATTTATTTAATTATTTATATATCGATTTGGCGATATCGATAACTTAAAGTAAAACGTTCGAACTTATAATTTATAATTATAATTAAAACGAACCTGAAACGTCGCGGCAATTCGCTATTTGGCGATTCGAACTTCAACGGAGTATATAGGATTCGTTGTAAGCTAGATTTCTGTGAAACAAGAAACATGTGGAGCTGGTGGAGTATATCTTTCTAATGAAAGAGAAAAATCAGGATTTCGTCGTGTAGATTTTGAGATATGTCCAAATCAAATTTTAGATAAGTCGCTGTAGAATTCCTTTATAATTTGCGACGCTTTATTTACGTTATAAAAGGGTTTTTCAATATAACTAGAGATCAGGTTTGAATTTAAATAAGGTTCTTTAGAGACATAACGATAATTTAATTTTTAGAATTTTACTATAATTTTTAATTAATTTAATAAGCGATTTTTTTATTTGAAGTATTTCACACCCTGAAATCAACATTTTGAGGTTTCACAATATGAGTCAATCTACCGGTATTATTGTATTTTTGGGATCGTGGAACCAAGCTCGACACAACGGTATCTTGATTTCTGTCCGTACGTAAGTGGAATTTTTAAGTGATAGGATATGCACGTTCATCTAAAACAAAGAAACTTGTTTTGCCTACGTATGTACATACCAAAACCCAAATGCAGCGGTAACTTTTACCTGAGCTGAAATTCAAAACGTTTGTACGAGTATTACTACGAACCACCAAATTGTAAATTGCATGCAAATATTTGGTCAGTCACTATCACAATGTAGAGCGAAAAATGTAGAGCAGGAAGTTTAAAATGATAACGAAGGGCATGTTTAGGCTAATGAAAATATCTTAAATAACAATGCTGGAAGTATTGAACAAAATGTGCATATTACTATTAACACAAATGGTGAAATTTTTGGGAAGAATAATGCGATCTATGATTTGGCTAATCATGTTAGCAAGGAAGGAGCAATACAACACATTGGTGAGTCGAACAGTGTCACTGACAATTTAACATGCATTATTAATGCAATAACTCCAAATCAACCATAAAACTTAGATGCTAATAACGATACAAATGGGGAAGTAGCTGTTAAGTCAATGAGGGCAAGAACATTATAAAAGAGTGAAAAATGAATAATTACAATTAAAAAGCAGGGGTTCTGAGAACCTGCTTACACAAAAATCAATTTGCAGTGTTGGATTCACATAATCCAGAGGTTGATAATAACAGCAATGACCAACTCAGTTATGATCAAGGAATCACCATGTCGGCTGAACTAGATGTTTTAAATAGGAGAAAAGCTACTTGATAAAAGAACGCAAGCATAATATATGGACAAATACAAGCCCACGTTTACACCTCCTCAACCATGCCTTATGAACTGACTTTGATCCTCAGCCTATATATATACCAAACGAACCAAACACAGAAAAAGAAAAGTCCTCAAAGAAAATCAAAACAAAAACTAGAAATCAAAAGAGATGTAGGTATGGATTCAGCGCTAAAAGAGCAGCGTTCCTATTTCAGTTTTATACAGTGCGATAGCCTTTTTCATAGGTTGGGTTTAGGGTAGTCGAACTAGGGCTGAGCACTGGAGGCGGCGCAGGCACCTAGGGGAGGTGGAGTCTGAGGGATATACGAGAGAAGAGGGAGGCGCAGCTAGCGCCGGTGGTCCGGTCGATTCCGGTCAACCACATCCGGAGGAATCACGGGAGGAAAGTGTTTGGGTTTTGGGATCGTGACATCATTTCTGATGATAGTGGAAGACGTGGGTGGTATCAATGAGAAGAGGGAAGACGGGCGCGGGTTGCTGCCTGAAACCAATGATCTTCGGTGGAGGAAAGTGACGGAGATGGAAGGAGCAAGGTCGATTTGGAGGTGGTAAACTATTTCGAGCTGTACAGAGAGGAACCGATTTTGCTTGCACTAAAAAGAACAAGTGGCCGTGGGTTTTAAAGGGTATAATGGGCCGTAAGAAAAGGTAGAGCCCAAATTTTATATATAGGATTTTGGGCCTAGCTATTTAAACATTTATATGGTTTAAATTGTTTAAAACTTTAAAAATGCATAACTATATCATATATTATCGAAATTCAGCGAAACCAGTCACGTTGGGATCGTAGGGACGGTGGCTACACACTGGAGCTGACTGGAAGTGGATTCGAGCTCGTTACAATTTATGGTGAAATAAATTGTCCGTCTCAAACATCGAACGCAAACCGTTATTTAACGATTAACGCGCAAAAGTGAGTAAAACTCACTAACTCTGAACAGTTTATAATTTCATGTTGTATTGTTAGAACTGCTAAAATTGTCTGTTTGACTGTGTGTTGATTGAACTGCTAGTCAGTTAGTTAAATTTCTATATTGATTCTGTTTAACAGAATATATCATATGGAACTGAAAGTGATGTTATCTATATTGTCTTACATCTGTGATGCAGGGGAACAGGTTGGAGGAATCCGACTGGATTCCTCAACATTTATTTTACCGTTTTTCATATATTGTGATATATGATGTGTTATGAAATCTGTTATTGATTTCATATGTTTGAATGATACCGATCATTGTTATACGACACGTTAAACACCGTAGGTGATACTAGAATGTGAAAAGGGAATTTTCAATGTTTATATTGAAAATAAATCTTATTTATAAAATCGATAGGATTTTATAAAATGAAAACATTTATTTATTTAGGAAATAAATAAAGGAACATTTATTTAGATTATAAATAAATGGAATATTTATTTAGGGAATAAATAAAGGAACACTTGTTCGGAAAATAAATAGAATTATACAAGGATAGATTTAAAACACGTGCTTCGCACACGGTATAACACGATATGGATTTAAATGAGATATTAAATAGGAAATCTGTTTTAAACAGATAAATTGAAGTAGATTAATTTATAAATAATGTTTTATAAATTAAATAAATTATTTATCGTTGATAAATGGGATATATATAAGTCTGGACTTATATAGAGAAGTAGAAACGTTATTAAAAGGACTTTTATAAAGTGAAGAACCGTTACTGAAAGTAAATCTTTATAAATGGATAAACGTTGTAAAAAGTAAATCTTTATCAATGGATAAACGTTGTAAAAAGGAAATCTTTTGAAATGAATAAACGTTAATAAAAGGAGTTAATCGAATTTAGTTATTCGAAATAAGTTATTCGAATTAGATATTTGAATAGAGTTAAACACATTAGAGTGATTCGAATTACTTATTCGAATAGAGTTAAACAAAGTAATTTGTTAGGTTAACCAAAGCAAGTTAGTCAAGTTAATCAAAGTAATTGGTTAAGTTAACCAAAGTAAATTAGTTAAGATAAACTAAGCGGTTAATCGAAGTGAATTAGTTAAGTTAAACTAATTTGTAAATCAAAGTGAATTAATTGCGTCAAACTAAGTGAATTAGTCAAGTTAAACTAATTGGTTAATCGAAGTAAATTAGTTGGGGTAATCAAAGTGAATTAGCTGAGTTAAACTAAGTAAATCGGTTAGAGTTAATCAAAGTGAATTAACTAAGTTAAACTAAGTGGATTAGTTCAGTTAATCGAGACAAGTAAATCAAGTTAGGTTAAACCATTTGAGTTAACCAGTTAAAGTTTACCAGTTAAAGATAAACAGTTAGAGTTGACCAGTTAGAGTTGACCAGTTAGAGTTGACCTGTTAGAGTTATCCAATTGGAGTTAATCGAGTAGAGTTGCCGAATACCACTTATTCGAAGTAGAGTTATCGAATATAGAGTATTCGAGGGAAGAGCAATCGAATATAGTTTATTCGAGTGGAGAAATCAAATGTTATTCATTTGAGAAGAGTTACCGAATATTATTTATTCGAAGAATAGTTATCGAATATTGGTTATTCGAAGTTAGTTAATCCAAAGGAGTTATTCGAAGTTAGTTAATCCAAAGGAGTTAGTCGAAGAGTTAATCGAATATAGTTATTCGAAAGAAGGTGTTAATCGAATATAGTTATTCGAGTAAAGTTAAAAGAGTTAATCGAATTTAGTTATTCGAAATGAGTTATCCGAATTTGATATTTGAATAGAGTTAAACACATTAGAGTGATTCGAATTACTTATTCAAATAGAGTTAAACACGTAAGAGTTAATTGAATATTAGTTATTCAATTAGAGTTAAATCGAATTTAGTTATTCGAAAGGAGTTAATCAATTTGAGTTAAGTTAATCGATTTGAATTAAGTTGAATCGAAATGGAGTAAACCGATTAGAATTAAGTTAATCGAGTTAGAGTAAATCGAATATTGGTTATTCGAAGGTAAGTTATTCGAATTAGTTATTCGAAGGAGTTAATCAAATGAGTCGATCCAAAGGAGTTAGTCGAATATTAGTTATTCGAATAGAGTTAAAGGAGTTATCGATTTTAGTTTGATCGAAAGGAGTTATCGATTAGTAAATCGAAAGGAGATTTTCGAATATAGCATATTCGAAAGAAAGAGATCGAATATTGTTTATTCGAAAGAGAGAGATTTCGAATATGAGTTATTCGAAGAGAGATAATCGAATATAGGTTATTCGAAGAAGAGTTAATCAAATAGAGATTACTCGAAAGAGAGTTATACGTCGAATTCGATTATAGCGAATTCGGGAAAGTACTATTTACTTTCCAGGGTTTAAATCAAGATTTAGTTATTGATTTAGAAATTAGGTGTCTGTTAAATTATTCGAGTTAGGAGATAAAGTTATAATTTAGGTTAGATATTGCAGAAGTAGGAATTATAACGTTATAGTTATAATCAAGCATTTCCATATAAAAAGTAGATTTGTAACCTGAATCCGAGAATTTGCGTAAACAGATGATTGGAAAAAGTGAGTGACGAGCTTCATCTATTTCACAGTAAAGGACGTTGTTCAATTAAGGTCTGAGAGGTAATTATACCCCAACTTGATTGACTTCAGAATTGACAAAGGAATAGTTGTGGTTCGATAGAAAAGGTTGATTTGAAATATAGTTAAGTAATAAGCGATTTATGGATTAAGCGTAACGATGTTTTGTACAACGTTCATTTGAAATCCGTAAATGAGTTTTGGAAACGTTTTCCAAATATAGTCAGATATGTTTTCAAAGCATAGAAAATGAAATGTTTTCATGATAAGAATTTAAGAAATAGAGTTAAGCAAATTTAGAAACTGACTGGAGAGGGTAAGTTGAACGGTTTTCTAAGTGACGATCTGATGTTGGTCTCGACCTTCCGTATTGATACTTAGAGAATTGTTCTCATACTAGTTACAGTTAGGGACTGATAGTTGCGAAATAATAGTGATGTGAAAATAAGCTAGGGAAATGTTTTCCAATGATTAATAACATATATTTTCTAAATATATGAAATAAGGAAATATGAACATATGATGATTGATCGATCGAATTCCCATTTGGAAATAAGATCGTTGTTTGTACACCGACATGTTTTCATTTGATAGTTAGATCACAGACTATCAAAGTTTTTACCCTTTTAACGTTGTTAATATGGAGAGACCGGTTGGATTATTATCCAAAGATCCAATCTGTATCGGCATAAGCGTTGCGAGCAATATATGCCAAAGATAAATTGAAGACGGAGTAAAGTGCAAGGGCTGTTGTATAAGTCTTAGATAACAGTGACTAAGATGGATATACTGAATAGTGCCTTCGGTTTGTCCAGTCCCAGGACAACGTATATGGAAGAAGGTCTGACAGAGTATATCCAATGGATCGCGTAAGTTGATCTGTTCAAACGTATTCACATTGGGTGGCGGAGGAATTCGTTTCTCTTAGCTATATACCCGTGTTATTTTTGGATAAGTCAATTTGTGATTTGGCGGGTATGACGATGTGGCATTCAAAGTGAATGGTGATCAGATGTTCTGAAGATAGACGTAGCTTCTAGCCTCACACCGGGAAGTAACAAAAGTTGGGCTAGGCAGCATGGCTAGTTGGGTCATTCCCAAGCAGGGTGTATTGTCACCGATCTAGGGAATATCCATATTTATACTTCTTTTTGATTCTGTATCTTCGAATGACGGTTGGATGGCCTACAACCGTGGTGGCAATATATTCGCGACACTCAAGCTAAATGAGTGAGCGGTCATGTGTGGCCGGGTTGCAAGACGTTCTTGTTGAACCCTGAGTGTATCACCTCTAGAGTACACTATTCAGAAGGTGCTCCCGTACCTTGTCTGTTGGAATCCACTCTTCGATAAGCGCCCTGCGATTTATGATTTTATACTATGTATGTAGAATGTGAGATGCAAGCGTTTCTGCTAGATTGATACCTATTTGTACTTAGACATTATTATAATATCACAATGATATTGCTTGTCAAAGTTGTTTAGATACTCATAAGGAAAAACCCGTTCCGTATTCACGGCGTGGTCTTATGAGATATCATATACCTGTTCAATTGTTTTAAACTGTTTTACTCATACCAGTCCCATGACTGACCCGGAGTTTACTTTGTTGTTTTCCCTAAACTCTTGGGTGCCTAAATTTGTACGGGCAGTCAAGTAGTCGGGATTTACAGATATACTTGGAGAGCTTGGAGCAGGAGACTTCAAGATTTTATAGCTATAGTTATTTCCGCTGTGTTGTAAGTGTTGAACTCTGATAAGTGCTATTGTATATATATAACTGTTTACTTCAAAGTTATGTTATATATTATATGTTATTCGTTCCGCTGTGAGATTCGTGTTACTCTGATGATTCTGATGATCTTCTTCTTCTATTCTATTAGTTCTATCTTTTCTTTCTCACCTTCTAAATTCTTTCACTAACGTTCTCGGAATTTCCGACTCTCGAGGAGTCGGAAATTTCCAGCCGTTACAGTTGGTATCAGAGCTTAAGTTAAGTGATTACCTTGGCTTTGTGGCATAACTCGATAGAGATGGGATTAGTAATATCCTAGATTGAGTTTGAGTGTATATATATGAGCGCGTAATTGTTATTCAATATAAAATGGTTTTATATTGTGGAGACTCATTGGTTGGGTGGCTTATGAATTCTGGTCGATCAGTTTTGATCCACTGTATCGATAAGGGTTACTAAACACTCGAATACGATGAACCGTCATGGTATGTTTTGAAAGAGGGTAAATGAAATAATTTTTCCCAAAATATATTTGTTTATAGAAGAAATATATATCTTGAAATTATTATAGTATATTGATTTTACTGGTTGTTATTATAATCGAATAAGATTATAAAAGGGTGAAATGGTCATAAATGACCAATCAGAATTCATATGAATGTAATATATGAAATAGTTTGAATTAAATATGAATTTAAATCAGAATTTGGAATTTAAAATAAGGAAATTTTAAGTTCCTGGGAGATTTTGAAAATGTTTTCAAATTGAAAATGATATAGTATTGAACTCACGTCGATAGCTGGAAAATAGATTCTGATGATGAATCTAGACATCATCAGTGTTCATTTTCGAGTTCTAAGTGACGGATTACTACCAACGGTTTTGTTTTTGAATTTGTTTTGAGAAAACAAGTTGTTTAGAAATTCAAAGGTTTTGAATTGGCATTATGATTTCAAATTGATTTGAAAGAAACCTAGGAACTTAAGTTCTGGAATTAAAGTTTAACTAATGAAGTTAAATAAAATGAGATGGTAAAAATAAATTGAAATTTAACTTGAACCGAGTTAAATAAAATTGAATTGGGATTAGAGATAATCTAGAATGGAACCAAATTGATAAGTCAATAAATTAAAATTTGATATTGGGGTTCGAATGAAATTCGATTTGGATTTGAGGATATGAACTAATTGGAATTTGATTGAGATAACACTGGTATATGCTGAGTTGATAGCATATGGAAGTGATAGAGTTAAATGCCCGACAAAAAGGTACAAGTTTATATCATATATGAGTTTGGATTTTATGAGCCGAACTGGCAAGCCGCTTGGCTATTTTGATTTCCTTTTGGATTGGAGGAGGCCTAGAGAGGCGAGTTGTGGTTTGACGTATTGAGCCGTACAAAGGAGGTTATGGCGAAATTTTTCGAAAATTTAAGGTGTTAGAAAATTTTCAGAATTTTTGAAAATTTTAGTTGGTCGGAAATGAATTAATAAATAAATTAAAATTAATAGGTCCTGTCGAAACTGAAATTTAGAGGTAAACAAAAAAAGGATTTTTTTAGTAGAGTTGGTAGCATTTTCCAAGCTTAGCAATTTCGAGGACGAAATTATTTTAAGGGGGGAAGTCTGTAATGGCGCGTTTTGTTAGCTGTCGAATAATTAATTTATTTAATTATTTATATATCGATTTGGCGATATCGATAACTTAAAGTAAAACGTTCGAACTTATAATTTATAATTATAATTAAAACGAACCTGAAACGTCGCGGCAGTTCGCTATTTGGCGATTCGAACTTCAACGGAGTATATAGGATTCGTTGTAAGCTAGATTTCTGTGAAACAAGAAACATGTGGAGCTGGTGGAGTATATCTTTCTAATGAAAGAGAAAAATCAGGATTTCGTCGTGTAGATTTTGAGATATGTCCAAATCAAATTTTAGATAAGTCGCTGTAGAATTCCTTTATAATTTGCGACGCTTTATTTACGTTATAAAAGGGTTTTTCAATATAACTAGAGATCAGGTTTGAATTTAAATAAGGTTCTTTAGAGACATAACGATAATTTAATTTTTAAAATTTTACTATAATTTTTAATTAATTTAATAAGCGATTTTTTTATTTGAAGTATTTCGCACCCTGAAATCAACATTTTGAGGTTTCACAATATGAGTCAATCTACCGGTATTATTGTATTTTTGGGATCGTGGAACCAAGCTCGACACAACGGTATCTTGATTTCTGTCCGTACGTAAGTGGAATTTTTAAGTGATAGGATATGCACGTTCATCTAAAACAAAGAAACTTGTTTTGCCTACGTATGTATATACCAAAACCCAAATGCAGCAGTAACTTTTACCTGAGCTGAAATTCAAAACGTTTGTACGAGTATTACTACGAACCACCAAATTGTAAATTGCGTGCAAATATTTGGTCAGTCACTATCACAATGTAGAGCGAAAAATGTAGAGCAGGAAGTTTAAAATGATAACGAAGGGCATGTTTAGGCTAATGAAAATATCTTAAATAACAATGCTGGAAGTATTGAACAAAATGTGCATATTACTATTAACACAAATGGTGAAATTTTTGGGAAGAATAATGCGATCTATGATTTGGCTAATCATGTTAGCAAGGAAGGAGCAATACAACATATTGGTGAGTCGAACAGTGTCACTGACAATTTAACATGCATTATTAATGCAATAACTCCAAATCAACCATAAAACTTAGATGCTAATAACGATACAAATGGGGAAGTAGATGTTAAGTCAATGAGGGCAAGAACATTATAAAAGAGTGAAAATGAATAATTACAATTAAAAAGCAGGGGTTCTGAGAACCTGCTTACACAAAAATCAATTTGCAGTGTTGGATTCACATAATCCAGAGGTTGATAATAACAGCAATGACCAACTCAGTTGTGATCAAGGAATCACCATGTCGGCTGAACTAGATGTTTTAAATAGGAGAAAAGCTACTTGATAAAAGAACGCAAGCATAATATATGGACAAATACAAGCCCATGTTTACACCTCCTCAACCATGCCTTATGAACTGACTTTGATCCTCAGCCTATATATATACCAAACGAACCAAACACAGAAAAAGAAAAGTCCTCAAAGAAAATCAAAACAAAAACTAGAAATCAAAAGAGATGTAGGTATGGATTCAGCGCTAAAAGAGCAGCGTTCCTATTTCAGTTTTATACAGTGCGATAGCCTTTTTCATAGGTTGGGTTTAGGGTAGTCGAACTAGGGCTGAGCACTGGAGGCGGCGCAGGCACCTAGGGGAGGTGGAGTCTGAGGGATATACGAGAGAAGGGGGAGGCGCAGCTAGCGCCGGTGGTCCGGTCGATTCCGGTCAACCACATCCGGAGGAATCACGGGAGGAAAGGGTTTGGGTTTTGGGATCGTGACATCATTTCTGATGATAGTGGAAGACGTGGGTGGTATCAATGAGAAGAGGGAAGACGGGCGCGGGTTGCTGCCTGAAACCAATGATCTTCGGTGGAGGAAAGTGACGGAGATGGAAGGAGCAAGGTCGATTTGGAGGTGGTAAACTATTTCGAGCTGTACAGAGAGGAACCGATTTTGCTTGCACTAAAAAGAACAAGTGGCCGTGGGTTTTAAAGGGTATAATGGGCCGTAAGAAAAGGTAGAGCCCAAATTTTATATATAGGATTTTGGGCCTAGCTATTTAAACATTTATATGGTTTAAATTGTTTAAAACTTTAAAAATGCATAACTATATCATATATTATCGAAATTCAGCGAAACCAGTCACGTTGGGATCGTAGGGACGGTGGCTACACACTGGAGCTGACTGGAAGTGGATTCGAGCTCGTTACAATTTATGGTGAAATAAATTGTCCGTCTCAAACATCGAACGCAAACCGTTATTTAACGATTAACGCGCAAAAGTGAGTAAAACTCACTAACTCTGAACAGTTTATAATTTCATGTTGTATTGTTAGAACTGTTAAAATTGTCTGTTTGACTGTGTGTTGATTGAACTGCTAGTCAGTTAGTTAAATTTCTATATTGATTCTGTTTAACAGAATATATCATATGGAACTGAAAGTGATGTTATCTATATTGTCTTACATCTGTGATGCAGGGAAACAGGTTGGAGGAATCCGACTGGATTCCTCAACATTTATTTTACCGTTTTTCATATATTGTGATATATGATGTGTTATGAAATCTGTTATTGATTTCATATGTTTGAATGATACCGATCATTGTTATACGACACGTTAAACACCGTAGGTGATACTAGAATGTAAAAAGGGAATTTTCAATGTTTATATTGAAAATAAATCTTATTTATAAAATCGATAGGATTTTATAAAATGAAAACATTTATTTATTTAGGAAATAAATAAAGGAACATTTATTTAGATTATAAATAAATGGAATAAAGGAATATTTATTTAGGGAATAAATAAAGGAACACTTGTTCGGAAAATAAATAGAATTATACAAGGATAGATTTAAAACACGTGCTTCGCACACGGTATAACACGATATGGATTTAAATGAGATATTAAATAGGAAATCTGTTTTAAACAGATAAATTGAAGTAGATTAATTTATAAATAATGTTTTATAAATTAAATAAATTATTTATCGTTGATAAATGGGATATATATAAGTCTGGACTTATATAGAGAAGTAGAAACGTTATTAAAAGGACTTTTATAAAGTGAAGAACTGTTACTGAAAGTAAATCTTTATAAATGGATAAACGTTGTAAAAAGTAAATCTTTATCAATGGATAAACGTTGTAAAAAGGAAATCTTTTGAAATGAATAAACGTTAATAAAAGGAGTTAATCGAATTTAGTTAAACACATTAGAGTGATTCGAATTACTTATTCGAATAGAGTTAAACAAAGTAATTTGTTAGGTTAACCAAAGCAAGTTAGTCAAGTTAATCAAAGTAATTGGTTAAGTTAACCAAAGTAAATTAGTTAAGATAAACTAAGCGGTTAATCGAAGTGAATTAGTTAAGTTAAACTAATTTGTAAATCAAAGTGAATTAGTTGCGTCAAACTAAGTGAATTAGTCAAGTTAAACTAATTGGTTAATCGAAGTAAATTAGTTGGGGTAATCAAAGTGAATTAGCTGAGTTAAACTAAGTAAATCGGTTAGAGTTAATCAAAGTGAATTAACTAAGTTAAACTAAGTGGATTAGTTCAGTTAATCGAGACAAGTAAATCAAGTTAGGTTAAACCATTTGAGTTAACCAGTTAAAGTTTACCAGTTAAAGATAAACAGTTAGAGTTGACCAGTTAAAGTTGACCAGTTAGAGTTGACCAGTTAGAGTTGACCTGTTAGAGTTATCCAAGTGGAGTTAATCGAGTAGAGTTGCCGAATACCACTTATTCGAAGTAGAGTTATCGAATATAGAGTATTCGAGGGAAGAGCAATCGAATATAGTTTATTCGAGTGGAGAAATCAAATGTTATTCATTTGAGAAGAGTTACCGAATATTATTTATTCGAAGAATAGTTATCGAATATTGGTTATTCGAAGTTAGTTAGTCCAAAGGAGTTATTCGAAGTTAGTTAATCCAAAGGAGTTAGTCGAAGAGTTAATCGAATATAGTTATTCGAAAGAAGGTGTTAATCGAATATAGTTATTCGAGTAAAGTTAAAAGAGTTAATCGAATTTAGTTATTCGAAATGAGTTATTCGAATTTGATATTTGAATAGAGTTAAACACATTAGAGTGATTCGAATTACTTATTCAAATAGAGTTAAACACGTAAGAGTTAATTGAATATTAGTTATTCAATTAGAGTTAAATCGAATTTAGTTATTCGAAAGGAGTTAATCAATTTGAGTTAAGTTAATCGATTTGAATTAAGTTGAATCGAAATGGAGTAAACCGATTAGAATTAAGTTAATCGAGTTAGAGTAAATCGAATATTGGTTATTCGAAGGTAAGTTATTCGAATTAGTTATTCGAAGGAGTTAATCAAATGAGTCGATCCAAAGGAGTTAGTCGAATATTAGTTATTCGAATAGAGTTAAAGGAGTTATCGATTTTAGTTTGATCGAAAGGAGTTATCGATTAGTAAATCGAAAGGAGATTTTCGAATATAGCATATTCGAAAGAAAGAGATCGAATATTGTTTATTCGAAAGAGAGAGATTTCGAATATGAGTTATTCGAAGAGAGATAATCGAATATAGGTTATTCGAAGAAGAGTTAATCAAATAGAGATTACTCGAAAGAGAGTTATACGTCGAATTCGATTATAGCGAATTCGGGAAAGTACTATTTACTTTCCAGGGTTTAAATCAAGATTTAGTTATTGATTTAGAAATTAGGTGTCTGTTAAATTATTCGAGTTAGGAGATAAAGTTATAATTTAGGTTAGATATTGCAGAAGTAGGAATTATAACGTTATAGTTATAATCAAACATTTCCATATAAGAAGTAGATTCGTAACCTGAATCCGAGAATTTGCGTAAACAGATGATTGGAAAAAGTGAGTGACGAGCTTCATCTATTTCACAGTAAAGGACGTTGTTCAATTAAGGTCTGAGAGGTAATTATACCCCAACTTGATTGACTTCAGAATTGACAAAGGAATAGTTGTGGTTCGATAGAAAAGGTTGATTTGAAATATAGTTAAGTAATAAGCGATTTATGGATTAAGCGTAACGATGTTTTATACAACGTTCATTTGAAATCCGTAAATGAGTTTTGGAAACGTTTTCCAAATATAGTCAGATATGTTTTCTAAACATAGAAAATGAAATGTTTTCATGATAAGAATTTAAGAAATAGAGTTAAGCAAATTCAGAAACTGACTGGAGAGGGTAAGTTGAACGGTTTTCTAAGTGACGATCTGATGTTGGTCTCGACCTTCCGTATTGATACTTAGAGAATTGTTCTCATACTAGTTACAGTTAGGGACTGATAGTTGCGAAATAATAGTGATGTGAAAATAAGCTAGGGAAATGTTTTCCAATGATTAATAACATATATTTTCTAAATATATGAAATAAGGAAATATGAACATATGATGATTGATCGATCGAATTCCCATTTGGAAATAAGATCGTTGTTTGTACACCGACATGTTTTCATTTGATAGTTAGATCACAGACTATCAAAGTTTTTACCCTTTTAACGTTGTTAATATGGAGAGACCGGTTGGATTATTATCCAAAGAACCACTCTGTATCGGCATAAGCGTTGCGAGCAATATATGCCAAAGATAAATTGAAGATGGAGTAAAGTGCAAGGGCTGTTGTATAAGTCTTAGATAACAGTGACTAAGATGGATATACTGAATAGTGCCTTCGGTTTGTCCAGTCCCAGGACAACGTATATGGAAGAAGGTCTGACAGAGTATATCCAATGGATCGCGTAAGTTGATCTGTTCAAACGTATTCACGTTGGGTGGCGGAAGAATTCGTTTCTCTTAGCTATATACCCGTGTTATTTTTGGATAAGTCAATTTGTGATTTGGTGGGTATGACGATGTGGCATTCAAAGTGAATGGTGATCAGATGTTCTGAAGATAGACGTAGCTTCTAGCCTCACACCGGGAAGTAACAAAAGTTGGGCTAGGCAGCATGGCTAGTTGGGTCATTCCCAAGCAGGGTGTATTGTCACCGATCTAGGGAATATCCATATTTATACTTCTTTTTGATTCTGTATCTTCGAATGACGGTTGGATGGCCTACAACCGTGGTGGCAATATATTCGCGACACTCAAGCTAAATGAGTGAGTGGTCATGTGTGGCCGGGTTGCAAGACGTTCTTGTTGAACCCTGAGTGTATCACCTCTAGAGTACACTATTCAGAAGGTGCTCCCATACCTTGTCTGTTGGAATCCATTCTTCGATAAGCGCCCTGCGATTTATGATTTTATACTATGTATGTAGAACGTGAGATGCAAGCGTTTCTGCTAGATTGATACCTATTTGTACTTAGACATTATTATAATATCACAATGATATTGCTTGTCAAAGTTGTTTAGATACTCATAAGGAAAAACCCGTTCCGTATTCACGGCGTGGTCTTATGAGATATCATATACCTGTTCAATTGTTTTAAACTGTTTTACTCATACCAGTCCCGTGACTGACCCGGAGTTTACTTTGTTGTTTTCCCTAAACTCTTGGGTGCATAAATTTGTACGGGCAGTCAAGTAGTCGGGATTTACAGATATACTTGGAGAGCTTGGAGCAGGAGACTTCAAGATTTTATAGCTATAGTTATTTCCGCTGTGTTGTAAGTGTTGAACTCTGATAAGTGCTATTGTATATATATAACTGTTTACTTCAAAGTTATGTTATATATTATATGTTATTCGTTCCGCTGTGAGATTCGTGTTACTCTGATGATTCTGATGATCTTCTTCTTCTTATATTCTATTAGTTCTATCTTTTCTTTCTCACCTTCTAAATTCTTTCACTAACGTTCTCGGAATTTCCGACTCTCGAGGAGTCGGAAATTTCCAGCCGTTACAACCTCGGTCTCGGTTATCGACTTCATTCTCAGTCTTACTTGGAATTCTCTCAGATTCCGCCATGGTTAAAAGGAAACAATCAGCTCGCTCGGGGAAGCAGGCATAGAGGAAGATCAAGAACTCACCTAGACTGAACACCCATCAAACTTCGTCACTAGAGCCGACATCGATGGAGTCATCAAAAATTTAACAACATATCTCCCTTTGAACAACAGGAAGAGCACTCCACCCACAGGAAGCCACTATGGCCACTCTTCTCGCCCGACTCTGAAGATTTAAGAGGCAATCGAGTGACGAAAATATGATTGGAATAAATGCTAGTGTTCTGCAAGGATTAGCTCGAGACTTGGGAGGCAATTCTAGAAGAACAACCCTGTGTCGACAACAATCCGCAGACAGCTACCGGATTAGCTATACTTGGGGAACCACCCAAATCCTATTCAAGGCTTAGCTCAGGTTGTAGTCAATCAGGTTTTAGGATCAGGCATTGGTAATGCCACATCAGGCATTGGTAATTCCACCTAGGCGTCAGTGCATGCGGCCTTGGATACAGGTACTCCCGTAGTGTCAAGCCAAATATTTTTCTTAAAACGCGGCCTTTTTCTAACATTGGACTTGACGCTGGGGGCACCAGGGTAAATTTGCATAATTTGAATCAATTTCTTGGCATGGGCAATGAAAGTCAAGTCGTCGGCGTTATTCGAAGCTATGCCTATGGCGAGGCACATCATGCAAGTATGGACTGTGTGACTCACATCCCCTTCTCTCAAGACATCAGAAATTCTCAAAACCCACAGGGATTCAAATTGCCGGTGATAGAAGCTTTCAATGATAGGAAGGATCCTACAGTTCAGCTCATGCGCTACATCCGCCATATGGAAGTACATTCGGCTTCAGACATCATTATGGAAAAGTGCTTCCCAATTTATCTTACAAACATCGCTGCTTTATGGTTTCGACAGTTGGAATCAGAATTTATTAACAGCTAGAGCGTCTTAGTTAGGAAATTCATCGAGAAATTCAAAGTTCACATTGCTCAACCAAGGAACGTCATGACTTTGACGGCAATTTGGTAGAGATTAGGTGAGACTCTGCACAAATTTCTTGAAAGGTTCAGTGCCGCGATAGCCTCTGTCGATAGGCCTGATCCGTCCATGGTCCTAATGACCGTCACCTCCGGCATTCTGGACAAAACATCAAAATCTCATTGCGACAGATACTGTCATGGGATTTCACTGAGTTCTACATTGAAACAATAAGATTTCTGAGGGAGGATGACTCCCACGATGAAAAACCAGTGCATCAAATCAACTTCGCAGAATGCTCAGGACCATCTGCACTCGACAAAGGAAAAGGTATATCTTGGGACAACCGGAACTCACGGACTCGCTTCGAGCCAAAGTTCCCAACATACACCGAACTAAATTAGGGTTTGGAGAGGATTTATCTCAACATCCACGAAACCGCACCTTTCCAAAAGCATCCCAAGAGGGACCCGACTCCAAATCAAGCAAATTCTGATAAGTACTGTCTTTTCCATGAACTGCCAGGTCATGACACCGACCACTGTAGGCAGTTCCGTGATCTTATCGAAGTCTGCATCAAGCGAGACGAACTACCACAATATGTCGAGAATCCTACAATGGTAGCACGTTATGGTCAAATGCCTACTACATCTCAGGATATGGGCAAGACTGGACGCCCCAAGGGTTCATAATCAACTGAACCGGTTCTACGGATCTTCTTGGCTTTTACGGAATCCGGTATGTTACTTCTATTTGTTCTTGTTGTTGGAGATTCCTCGCCTTTTTAACTTTCTTTGTGTATAATCAATGCGGTAATGTCAGCCACACACGCACGAAACCGACTTATGGTCTCCAGTCGTGCTCTGGGTTGAACTATCGACCATTGTACTCCTATGGTGTCAATATAGACTACCTTTGTGATCTGGCCCTCAAACTGGATCCATCCAGTATAAACATAGGCTCTGCCCTCACACTTGATCCGTCAAGTATAAACATAGGTTTCGGCCCTTACATTGGATCCATCTAGTATAAACATAGGTTCCGACCCCGGCACTGGATCCGTCCAGTATAAATGTAAGAATACGGTCTCCCCTACACTAGATCCATCCAGTGTAAGCATAAGACTCCGATCTCCCCCTCCCTGATCAGTTAAGCATAAACTTTGAACTCGGTTCTCAAATTTGGACATCGATCAATGACTTCCTTAAAAATTAAGTCTATCAGATGTTAAGATCCTCCAAATGTGTAACAACCCAAATTATGAAAGATCGATTTTCTTTCAAGAAACCCAATCTATTGAAACCTAAGTTGGTTTGTCTGGTATCCTGCAGAAAAGGCAAAGATAAGAAATATTTCAGAGCTCAGTAAACATATCACAGCGGAGTGGATAAAATATAATATAATCAAATATAGCCTTACAAAAGTAATAATATTGTCTAACCAGTATCCAAAGCTATCATATCTCTGCCACAAACCTAAACTGTGAGTGTGTTACGAGGAGGGGGTCAGAACACAAAGTTCCAGTGACTGGACAAATTATACATTCTGAAACCGTATATACCATTCAGTTATGTTTTCTTATTTATTAGGTTACTTAGGTTAACATAACTCAAGGCTCTACATTCACGTCGTGTCCATCTACTTCCTTGTAGATTAACCTAATATAGTATATATGTAGCTATACCCAACGTCTCAATGTCTCCCCATAGAACTCTCCTAGTACAGTCTCCACCGTCACGCTACGGAAGCATGTTCTATGCCAAACGACATACGAAAAATCATATTACTACGCCACGTTACTGTACAGAACCACCATTGCTATGCTAGGAAAGCGTACGGATTACTATATCTGAACTCCTCGGTTGAATAAAGCCTTAACACGGAGTAATGCCCTCTTGTCTAAGATACATCGCCCAGGGCATGTATCTAGACCCTCACACAAACGTACTACCTACTGTACAACTAGTCCCATAATAAGGCTGCATCTCAATGCATGAAACTCAGTCGGGAACTTTCCATATCTGTAAAGGTCCGCCCAAAAGGGCCTACAATACAAATATCCATAATATGGTCTGCATTTTCCCGGTGGCCATGGTCCCACCTGACCCTCCCTCAACTAGTGAAAGACTACACCAAGAGCTAAGTGACGTGCCCCTAGCAAGCAATCTAATTCTCTAATTTGGCGTGTCCCTCAACCAACGTCTCAATAGCGAAAGATCGATGGTCTCTTGGTTTAGCTCTGGTCTTTCCGCATCCCACTGGCTCCCGATGACCGCTATTCGATGAAAACTATACAGTGTTGGTTCTGACCCAACATCTTCTCCAGGCAATCACCGAATCACTCAACACCATCCGCCATAGCCTTCTAACTGCCGAGCTATAGTTGCAGTCAATATATACTCGTCGTGAGGTACCGCACAGACCAAACCTCTACGAGTACATCCTGAGCGTGTACCACAATAGAGAATCACCACGGAGTACCCTACCATGTCCCTCGCAAGCCGTGTGCTTCCCTCCTGTCTCGTAGAGTAAGAAAACGGAATAACCAACATAATCACAAGATAGAATAATTAAATGGATGTGTGACTCTCGTGTCTCCAGGCCCCTCAATGATCTACCCCGTTGGGTTCTTCACCTTTGTATGTGCAGACTGGTCCAAGCGCATTACACTAACGTGTTATTAGATTCTACGTCTAATCTTTTAATCAAGTGCTTGTCATATCTGATCAGGTTAATAATTAACTTGGTAATTCACATTAACATTGTTATCTCAAGTTACTAGATTCATTAGCTCACAATTATCTGCTTACTTCCTTTATTCAACACTATGCCACCGGAGCGGGCTCTCGCTTATTATTGACTTCTTTTGTTAAACTTCTTGTAAGTCTGTTAATAATAAGCCTACTTCATTCTTTCTTGTTTAATCACAATCCCCATTATCACCATCTCTTGTTGTTATCTACTTATTAACTTAGCTCTCTTAACTAAGGCTTATTAACAAGTTCCCTTTTTACTTGTTATAATCCATGTTATAATTTCCACTTGTCCCTAGGACAAGTCTACATATTATATTACCTTCTCATTCATTAATTATAATAGATTATATTCCCCATTCAACACATTTTCTTTGGTTTTTTAATATTAACAAAACTTTTACAGTTGTAACGTCCATTTATTTACCGTCTTGTATATTCTCACTATTTTAGGAAAATATTTCACACGCCTCATTAGATTGACTAGCACTACAAGAAAACACTGATTTAGCGTCAAATATTTAAAAGAGGAAATTTCTGTCGTTAATTTACGATGGATTTCTATGTGATCTACAAGGGATAATTTTTTGTTTTTTCAACTTTTTTTCTTTTATTACCGTCGTCTTCTGTCATCCCTCACTAAGCCGTTGCAAATTGCGTCAAATTACCGACAGAAAATTTATACCGCTATTTTCCGCTGCAAATTCAGACAGAATACCGACGAATATTTATCGAAGCTATTTTGCAGCAGAAATCCAACAGATTTGCAAGAGATGTTTATATTATTTTTCTAAGATATAATTTAGTGTTATTTTTTAATAATTATTAAAATGCTCAATAATTAATAATTAATTTGTTCTAATTAATAATTTATAAGTAATAATAAACAATAATTTATTTTCTATAATAAATAACTTATAATCATTGCTTATTTAGAATTAACAAAATAATCTTTGCTCATAACCAATGTAATTACTGAATTCTTAATTAAGTCTGCTTTCATTACAAATTTCAGTTAGTATGCCAGTATATTTTACGCTAAACCCCAAAATTTTAAATTGTTCTTTTATAATTATTCCCCTAAATAATGAAAATAACAATTTATTATAATAATTAATAATAAAATTTAATACTTATGAAATGATCACTACAAGAAAATATGATATGCATTGCATTGTGTTATAGCGTTATATTAAAGAGCTATAGAAAAGTAATAAAAGAAAAGAAAATAACAAAAAAATTATGCTATATAAATAAATAGAATAAAGGAAATAATGTATAAATTGGGCTATTTATAAAACTTATTCAGTATATTAGTGATGCGAACTAACAAGGCGGGAGCAAAAATCACCGTGGAACCAAGTGAAAACAAATGACCGCGAAAATGAAGATTTACTTTATCCCTTTCACGAACATCTCCTCAAAACCCTAAAAATTTCAATTCACTTCACAAACTCTAGAAACCCCTGTAAGTCGGCGTTCACTCCAGCATCCCGTGAGGCGGCAAACTTCGATTCAGTACACTGGTAAATCGTTTCACTCCAGCGTCCTCAACTCGACCATCGTCGATTCAGTAAATTGCAAATCTACGTTGTATCTGCCCTAATCTACGACGGAATCGTCTAAAGTAGGTAATATTTTTTATCTTGTTCTAATGCTTTTGATGATCTAAAAGCTCAAAAAATTTAATATGATGTTAGGAATGCCTTTTTAAGGATGAATTTCTATTTATAGATCTCGCTACGATAAAATATATTGTTATGAATTAACTAAGAATTCTTTGACATATGGATACCTCTGCATTTTGTATTCTTCAATTCAAGTATGTTGCTGCTGCGGCTTATTCCTCTTCTTGTTCCCTTTCGATCGCTGAATCGATACCGTGATGCTGAACTGAATTTTTACTGGTGGAAGACAACCTTATTGAAATCGATCTCACTTAATGTAGATGACTTGCTTAATTTGAGTTTTTCAATGGATTATTGAGTGCAAATTTTCATCTGATAGTCCTACATACTACATGGAAACTAGATTTGGGCAAGTCATACATACTATGTAGAAACTAGATTATTGAGTGCAAATTTTCCTATTGCTTAATTTAAGTGTTTTTTGCTTTGATTTTATTTTGAATCCGTAGATAGAACGTTTAAAGAAAACTAGATTTTGCAAATGTATTTTGACCATTGAACTAAGCTAAAATGAAATGCGTATGTTGGACTTGCTTATAGAATACTTGTCAATAGCGAAGTTAAATTTATTAACTACTTTGTTTAACTCGTGCAACCTTCTGTATTTTAGATTTGGGCATGTATACTGTCTGTGTATTTGCTTAAATGAAATTCGTTTTTCGTATACACACTAATGCTAGCCAATTCAAATTAACTACTTTTGGGCTGCTTCCAGGATATTTTGGTGTGCTACTTGGAAGAACCGTTATGATGTAGCAACCAGAAATAAAATCTGTAAATCATTTTTAATGATTTGATGTACTGAGTTTGAAGTTATGGCAGTATTTTCAAACACGGTTTAAAATTTGGGTTTTGGTGATAAAGCTGAATGATCATTTAAGACATACATGTTTAACAGTTTTCCTCTCAAGGATGTTATACAGTGGAATGCTAACACATATGATTACGCTAATAACCATTATGATTTTATGTCAATATATAAGTTTTAGTGTTTTATTTGACATAGGATTTTTACATGTCAGCTGAAAAAACAATATGTAAACGCATTATACTATTGGGTTGTAGTTACAATATATTATTCTAATAATTGCCGTAAGCTGTATTCTTCCCCTTGATTTCTTCTGGTGAATTAACACTGGATTGTTGCAATAGTCATAATTAATAAATATAAGTATCGAATTATTGTTTTTAATTGCGGAATTGTTATAAAATATAATATTCATTGTAATGCTGCGGAGCAATTTCATCTGTGTACGTAGAGCCACTTGCAGCAGTTTTACATGGTTCCAAAATTCATCTAAGACCTTGTTCTTACCTTTCTTGATGTATATGCTTCGACCATGCTCTTTTTTATTGCATGTGTATACGCTGGCTGTTGGTTTGGATTTGGGATACGTTTACAAAAACACTAAGAACTGAATTTTATTAAGTAAAAATATGTGATACATTATTATTTTGTAATAATGGTTTAGCCTTTAATGCATGGTTTTTTCATATTCTGGACCTAAGTAAATTATGTCTGATTAAATGACAAGTATATTAATGTTTGTTATGCTTTCATTTTGTTAATTATTTTATTTTAGTTATCTCCTTTTTCTATCTTTATCTTTAATCCTAGTTCATACAATTACATATTTGCTTTTGAGAAATTTGGATAATCTTATTTGTAGATGTAGAGAAACAGATTTCTAATATTTTTGCTGCATCTTACTTTAATTTGTGATGTCCAATATTTTAGTTACGATGATAATATATGAAATTGTAAATTCTTTTTTGGACCTGCCATCCTATTTCCTTTAGGTTTGATTCGCCTCGAACATCATTGGAAGCTGTTTAATTCTAGTTATATATACATACACTTTATAAGGATTTGTGCTCTTCCTAATTGTTAATTTTTGAAAATAATTCTGTAGATTGATGGCCAACTAAAGATTCTGGTGGAAGGTGTTTTTTGTCCTTTGCTTGTGTTCTTTTTTTCTTTCTTCCTGAAACCCACAATAAGTCAACTAGTCAAGGTTAGATGTTAAATGCTAAGGAATGAGGGTGTGTATGCCAGTTAACGGTTTACAGGTATAATGTAACTTCACACAAAATAAAGGGACATTTTGAATACAGTGAGGCATTGTTAAAGATGTTGGATTATTCTTTCCCTTCTTCGCTGAAGAAAATAACTAGGCAACCAAGAGAGGGATTAAATTATATTATTCTTGCATGGAAGCAGACCAGCCAATATTTATATAAATCGATGTTGTATGTGAATAGTTTTGTGCTACAAAAGTAGATATGTTCCCTCAAATTTTCCTTCATTCATTTCGCCAGCCATGAAAATCGGCTGCTTTAAAAAAAGATTGTGCTTTTTCTTTTCTTTTTTTCTTTTTTTTTTGGGGGGGGGGGGGGGGGGGGGGGAGAGTATCATTCCTGTTATTGCATTGTGAATATTTATCTTCTACTTTGGATTTTGCTATTAAAGGTGTTTTGACTTTTGATGGTAGTGACTTTATTAGGTGAAGATTCTATTCATTTTTCACTGTATCTAATTATTAGTTTTCTGGTTTTTTTTGTTCTTATGCTACTTTATTTTTTCTTGAAGTAACTCTTCTACATGCAGGTTCTTGTGGGGAAAACCTCAAGGAGTGCTTTATTTTCTAAAGGATCTTATCAATTTAAAAGCTGCTTCAAAGGTACATGTATTATCTTATTGCAATTTTAGCATTCTACCCGCAATGAGGAGTGCTTAGTTTAGAATTGTCGCATATCCCTACCATTGCATGTTTAACTAATTGGTGTCACTTGATTCGAAGGATCTTATCACGATGCCCTTGATTCAAATTCGTCTCCGGATTCAATTAAAATCAATTCAAAACCTGCACCGATTGCAAGACGATAAAACCCCTCTGCTTTACATGTTCCAGTTAGGTTCTCCAGGCTTTGATTTCTCTTGCTTTTCATTGAATTTCTGCTTTATTTGTTTTTTTAGTTTGATGCTTTTGAAATGAAAATGTTAAATAATCGAGGCAATCCTTGCCGTGGTCATTTTACCTAATTTCCATGTAAATTAACAATGCTGCTTCAATTGTTTTCCATGATTTCATCTACTTCTACTCTTTACTTTTTTCATTTGATTTATGTACTAATTTTACATATATGATATGATGTTGCCTGTGCATATTCTTCTGTGTGAAAGTAGTTATTTAACAGTTCTTACAGCTAGGCAATTTATCTTACTACTTTATGATAACAGGAAGCAAGGCAGCAAAGACCAGTTTGAAAACGTGTGTGTGTGTGTGTGTGTGTCTATATATATATATATATATATATATATATATATATATATATTCAAGGTGAAAATAAAATATACAAAACTGTATTTGCTACCAAGATTACGCCATGCCTTCGTCAGTGTTAGCACTCTATAGAATGGAGATACCTAGGACATTTCCATACTTGATCAATTCCATGTAATATTTGTTTTACTATTACCCTGTGATTAACTGCAAGAATTAGATAAAGTGAATAGCTCCTATTCAAGGTAGCAAAATTGTACGACTGCGGCGTTTGGATGGTAAACATTTCGTTGGACAATTAGGTTATACCTCCACAGATACTGTTATAGAGTTATATTTGCACTTACTGGAAATCAGTTTGAATGGCAGATATCCATATTTGAAAACGGTTTTAAACAAAGAAAATACACGTATCCATGGATAATAGATGGATTTTGTAATTTGATTTATTGGCACCATTGGTATGTCCAAAAGATAAATAAATCTTTTATTCAATTCATAATTGTTTTAGCATTAAGTTGAAAATTTTCACCTAATGGGTGGTATGCGATAAAATCAGTTTTTGAGTAGCAAATATGCCTTTAGCATGTACTATCTGAAAGACAGTTAATGAGGTTGTTGTAATGAGGTTATAATTATACTTGCATCTGTTTCCACCATTTGGATATTCTTCTTAATTTTATTGGGCGCATGAGTATTAAATTTTCATGTGTTCATCGGCAGACCAATCTGGTATCAAATCATCTCATTTTCACTTGTTTTACTCTACTATTGAAAATGCAGTTTTGATCTAAAGTTTCTATCAGTTAAGCATACCTATTTATATTAATTACATTTGTAGGTGTAGAAGAAACTCGGTCACTGACTCAGACTTCGTTGCTTTCATTTGAAATCATTTTGAAATATTCCTTGGTGTTGTTCTTTAACATAGTGTGACATATGTATTTTACATGATCAAAAAAATATTAAAAGAGGAAATGGAAAAGAATTGTGTATTTGCAAGTTGCTTGAATATACTAAACGACCCAGTTTTGGTGGACTGTCAAATAATCCATTCTTTGGTTACCTTTATGTCATTTTTATTTACTTCCTCAATTCCAAAAAGTGTTACTTGCTCTTTTGATGGGAAAGAAAGAACTTCTCCCTATTTAGTTGTTATTCATTCAGTACATCTGTTAACAACTTGAGATGAAAATTAAGAATTCTGAGTTACTAAAAAATATTTTTGTATAGGTAGTTAATAATAGTACGTATTAATTAATTACGTTCTCGGTCCGACAAATTAAATCCACACAATTGAAGTGATTGATCCTTTTCATTCAACATATGGTCTCTTCTTGATTCGAGCAAATTTTCATATAAATGTTGCTTATGGTCATGATAAATAGAAAAGCTAAGTCCTTACAGAGCTGATGTTAGACATAAGACTAAGAAACTTGTAACATATGTATTAAGTTTGTAAAATCTATTTAATTTAACTGCATGTGTGAGATGTAATCTAACATCAGTGAGAATAATTTGTAAGCTTTTTAAAGGCATTGAAAGCAAATTAGAAATATTTTAAGACAGTTTTGAGATACGAAGTAAAAAATACTGATTTATATGTTTTTCCATTTATATAAAAATTGTTAATTTTTTCAAAAGAAATTCAAATATTTATGCAAGAAGTTATTGCATTTTAAATGATATTAAATTTAAAATAGGGTGTGAAATATCTAAGGAAGTGTGACAATAGCGGCTTTTAATGAAGGAAATGAATAAACATGACTAATCTGAAAATAAATATATGGAATGGTGTTTTGTTTGTGATAATTAATAATATGGACCTACCCCTTTAAGCCCCTCCTGTATACTCTACATATTTGGTGGATATTTAAAGGGGATGCACCTATAAACTACCACAAACAATTTATGCAAACACATAATTATTAAATCAAAAAAATTAAAGTGTACCATGTATTGGAATAATGCTTGGTGTCCCTCTATGTTGGTACCAGTTGAGATTTTTACGTGTGATTAAATGTTGAATGTTTATGACATTTGAAATTTGTGTTCCTAGAAATTTACTTCACACTCATCCAAAAAAGAACGAAAAAAATCAAGAAGATAATTCTAGCAATCTTGGCAATGATTCGGTGCATATTAGCATGATGAATATGAGATAAATTGTTACTGCATGTTCCGAGAAAGTTGTGAAAAATATTGAAATGACAGGCCAATATTAGTATGAGATATTCAGCATGTTACTGCTGCCACAAAGAAAAGTTTGTACATGGCAATTCCTATACAATGTGCATATCAAGTTGATGAATACAACAGTTTATTTCATTCTCAAAAGGAAATTGCATGTGACCCTTAATGTAAGAATTCTAAAACTTGCATTCTATATAGTACTTTACCAGACTTAACGACCTAATCACATGTGATGACCCCAAACCCCGTACTGGCGGTGGCAAGGGTAAACTTTGGAATATAACACAAACAGATAATAGCAGAACAGAATTAAATAAATACACCAGATAATGTACAATAGAATACACTGGATAAATAACAACATCAAGGTTACACAGTATACTGGATCATACTTAGTACAAATACAGTTCAGCTATACATAAATGTCTACAACGGAAAACAAACATAATATGTACCACTGTTATCACGTCGACGACAAGTCGACCAGTCGGTCGATCAAGTTCGACGATAGTCGACTTATTCAATTCGACGACATCGAGACTTAGGGTTCGATTTAGGCTTCGATTTAGGGTTCGAACTGAGATTTAGGGTTCGAACTCAAATCGAGACTAATATACATACATGGTTTTGGTTGAGAAGAGGGGATTCTGGTCGTCGACTTCATGCCTGATTATTTTTGGTAGCGGAAAGCGAATTGCTTTTTTCCTCTTTCGTTTTTTTACCTTACGCTGCGATGAGTTTTTGCGGCTACTGGCTAGGGTTTAGTGGAATTATAGGCTGGGCTGTTTTAGGTTGGGCTGGGTCATTTTTATATTGGGCAAATTAACTTTTATTCTATTTATTTTATGCTTGGACTGAGTTGGGCCTATTTCAATTGAATAATGATTACTTAATAATTAGAACAATACCCTATTACATTTTTAATATAAATATATGTATATAAAAGACTTATCGACTAGTCACGACTAGTCAGACGACTTGTCGACTAGTCTTCTAGACGATAGTGGCTCGACTTGGCGTCGTGATAACCTTGATATGTACAATAGGAGCTGAACAACATAAAAAGAGATAAATGATAGAATCCATCTTCAGCTCCAGCTATTCAGAAAGAGCCTGCTAAAACCTGAATACAAGGCTGTCCGTGTAGAAAGAGGGGCACCTGAGTTTGCAAGTGAAACAAACTACGGGTCAGTCATGGGACTGGTATGAGAAATCTACTTAACACATTTTATAATATGGCTAATCACAGGACCACGACACTTTCGCGGAACGGGTTTACTCCATTGGATTGTCAATGCTTTAAAACAAGTCAATCTTTTAAACATCGCAATGCTTTTTATAAAAATGAAGCCATTATAAGACTCAGTTTCCATCACACAATACAACGCAAACCGGAGGATAGATTTTTTATCTTATAATGGCCAAAATATATTTGATACAAATAAAACAAAATCACTTAAAATGTAACCGTTATTGTTTAATTCTTAATCAGACTCCAACCGTAAATTAGTAAGAGAACGATTCCCTAAGTATTAACCCGGAAGGCCGAAACCAACATCAGACCAATACCCAGGAAACCACCCATCTTAGCTCGTTTCCAGCTAGTTTCTAATTTTATATACAATCATAAATATCAATCATAGACGGCATAAGTGCCCCATACCACTATGTCGCCATATATAGGTATACAATCAAAACCGCACATGTCGTATTTGGAAATTAGATTTCCGTCATGAACCAAGGCAAAAGATAGTCCTTACCGAATTCGAGACTCTTTAGCCCGAGCCTCAAAGCAAGTACTCAGTCAAACCATTGGATCCTCAGGGCCAGTCCACCGATGTGGATTAAAATGCCTGAACACTGCGTTTTCTCGCCCTTTGGGGCGTAAATGAGCCAACGAATGACTCCATCGGCTCCACATAGTCACCGATATATCCGAGGCACCTCGCAACAACAACCACACATGTGAAAATAATATGAATGTCAGTCAGTTTAAGCACTGACACCACCTCTAGCTAGAAGGAAACGCATGCCCTCCCTGACGTCCTCTCTCGTTTCTGGTTCATACCGGGGTGTGAGGCTCGCGAATTCACGTTATACACAAAGTTATGCCACACAGGCCGTGCTTTGATCATCAACCACAAGACTTTGCTTTTCAACAGAAGCTTTGATCATCTGCCACTTAGGCGTGCCACACAGGCAATTCACGCTATGCGATTGATTTTTATCAATATATAACCTTTGAGCTCGTACGTCTCAGAGAAGGGCGTTAAGCAAGAGAATAAATTCTCCGCCGCCAAACAGATATATATTTAATAGAGATCAATCAGCACATGACAAAATCCAATGTCAGACACAGGCCATTTACAAGTTCGTTCTGGGTCTGAACGAAACCGGAGGCACTATATACCTCGCATGCCCATCGATCTCCACGTACGTTTGGACGATCATCACTTATTATCTATATTTTGGGATGCCTCCCAATCAAGACATCAGTTATCATCCAACCGAGGTGAAGATCTCTGGTCTTCAACCACCGTCTTCATTATCGACTTCTTATCGCCGATCAATTATTTGAAATGAGATTTAACTCGGCCTTTTCAAATAATTCACGTATATTTAGAATTTCAAATCAATTTATTTCAATGGTTAAATTATTTGACATCAATAATTAAATTCATTAATGTAACTTTCACGCCAAACACATTCAACCATCAAATATCACATAAACCGAGCAAATTCAGTTTATTTACATTCCATATCGTTTATAGTATTTTATCACGATTTATCGCTATTTTTATTTATTTAAAAATAGTCATTTCATTCAAATGACGCTTCAGGCCATAACACGGCTGTGGCGCTGTTTTTCTTCAGATTTGATTTACATATCTGAAAATTTAACCGTTGGATCTTCACAAATTTTATATCATTAGAAAGATTTTTTCGAAACGAATCAAACGGTTTCAGTTTTGGGAAAATCCGACGGTCGGATCTCCCGGTACACTCGTTTGAAGTTTCGATTTCAAAATACGAACTGCAGCGTCGTTATTTGATTTGATTTAATTATATATATATATATATATATATATATATATATATGATCGATTCTGGCGTTGTTTTTCTTCAGATTTGATTTAAACATTCCAGACAATCCAACCGTTGGATCTTCACAAAGTTGGTGTCGTTGGAAAGATATTTCCAAAGCGAACCCAAGGTTTCGGTTTCGGGAAAATCCGATGGTCGGATCTCCCGCACTAATCATTTGAAATCACGGTTTCAAAACACGAACTGCAGCTTCGTTATTCGATTTATTTTGATTATATATATATATATATATAATCTATTCTTCGATTTCAAAACCATATTCTTTTCATACATTTGATAAAAATGATATTTTTATCCAATAAACATTTATTTCAACACTTCACTATTTTTAACAATTCATGTTTATAATAAAAATGTGATTTTTATTGTAAAACAATTTATTTCAAACCACGACTATTTTATATAGTTCATATAGATGATAAAAATATGATTTTTATTATAAAACAATTTATTTCAAAACACGACTATTTTATATAGTTCAATATAGATGATAAAAATATGATTTTTATTATAAAACAATTTATTTCAAAACATGAATGTCGTTCAACACATGAATTTCTGTTCAACACATGAAAATAATTCTAACACATGAATATTATTGAAAATTTCGGCAGCATAACGGCAGGATAGTTAAAACCGGGATCGTCCTTAGTACAACTCCTCGCTCTACCTTAAAGCCTCACAACTTTTGACAATGGGGATTTCATGCATCTAGTTCGCACGCTGGCGGCATGTTTATTTTTTTTCTTTTCCACAAACTAATCCTATGTGGTTTCAACCAAATAATTCTCAACCACAAACGGGTATTTTTCAACCACAATCAATCAATTTCAACCACAAACAATTCAAATCAACCATTCGTTATCAACCAATTTTCACGCCAATCACAACCAATAAATATCGTCCATGGTTTGTGGACGAGGGGCGTATATATATATATATATATATATATATATATTTATATAGGTAAATTTCACTTCTATTTCAACACATATAATTTTTACAATGCATATAAATAACTTATACATCGAATGTACAATTTATACAATGCTTATACATGAGGTGTACAACGCTTATATAATTCATACATCGACTATATAATTTATATATCATCGTTTTCCATATCGTTTATAATTTAGAAATCTCACATTGGGTTCCACTCCACCAAAAATAGTAGAAGGCTCAGAAAAATATCCGATCTCTTCTAGAATGTAGAAGACGTCCGCACGAGTTCACTGTCTCTTGTTTCACTGGATTTCGACAACATAGCAAAAAGATATGATTTTTACATTGAAATCAAAAACCGTAGCGCTTTAAAGTGCTATTAATTAGTTTAATATTATCACAGTCGTACCTCTCTAAACCTGTTCAAAACTAGGTTTTGATCTTACACCTAAACCGTCGCACGATAGGACAATCGGCCTCTTCCACGTCGTAGAGCTTGGAGAGGCGCTTCCAGAGGGACCCACCGCTTTGAACTCGGTCGTTGGAATTCTCCCTGGCGGCGGTCGAAAGTGGCCAACTTCCCGAGCTCGATTCGAGCTCTATAAGTCACGAAAAAATCCAATTTTCATATGGATGTGAAGATCGTGAGTACTACAGAATTCTCCAAAGGGCCATGAGTTTTTATTGAGTGGATTTGAAGAAAAAGAGGAAAAAAGGTTTGAATTGTTTTCCGCCGTCGTCTGGAGTGTTTATCGGGGAGAGAGAAAGTTGGTTGACCAATGATTTTTTTTATATTTATATATTTTAAAAATCCAAAAATACCCCTCTTCACATACTAACACCAATCCAAACTCAACGACTGTCGTCCCTAGCCAGATACTCCCATTCCGAACACAATGAGATATGTTTCGTAGGCCCATTCGACTGTTTCAGTCAGTTTTTCTTCAAATTAAAATATAAATCATTCGATATTCGATTTGAATGTACATTTCAATTTGCCGGGGCCACATAGTGATTCTAAAAATTCTCGAAAAATAAATCTAGTTATGTTTTGACGATATGGTCCCAACAAAACTAGTTTCATCGAATTTCGAGACCGTCTGAAAAATGGCTCTTTTCTGGTCGATCCAATTTAATAGAAATCGACCAAACACATTTTCCTTTGCCACACTCACATACTAGTTTCAAAAATTATGAAATTTGGAACCTAGCAATAATTTGACATCCCGGATCCAACAAAAGTGGTTTCGTCGAATTCTGAGGTCGTTTGCAAAACGACCATTTTCACGGGCTATATAAACTCTATAGCGACCTTTCTGAAAATTCATTTGGCCATAACTTTTGCTTCCCGTTACGAAACATCGATTTTTCAGATTCGTTAGAAAGATATTCACTAACAGATTTAAATATTTTTGGTTTTACTAAAATCCGTTTTATTTTGCACCTGGTACAGTCTGTCAAAGTTTGAATTCAAATTTTGAAACTACCGCGCCATTTCAGGCCTTGTTTATAATTAGAAATAATTATATTCATTTTCAAACATCGATTCAAACTTACTTTTCGTCGTTATTGTTTAAAATATTAATTTTAAATTCACTAAAATAGCCAAATTAAAATTTTTAAATTGGCTCAGATTTTACAGGTTACATCACACACCATGGCTATTGTTATTTTTTTAGACAGATCATATTGTGCCAACATTTAGTAAATGGATGGTGACATCTCGATTTCTTTCCCTTCTATAATTCATGGTTAAATTATTTGCTTCATTCGCCTAAATAATCAGGGATGATATATCTTTCGCTTAGTTAAAAAAGGCACAATATCTGGTGAAACACATACATGCAGGGGGTAATAAATTAGTATCCTGTATCTCTTTATATTTGCAGTTGGATTAGTTGAATTTTCAAAGTGCTTTAGACTTCGTATGGGAAAATTTACTCCCTTACCTAGCCAAACTTAATATTTGAGCATGCTTAAAAATATACATTTCATTATTATAATACAATCACATACTATTTTTTCTTACTTTGGGCGAATTGAGAAATACTGCTTTTTTTGTCTGTTGCTACAACCGAGATAATAAGTTTGAATGAAACAATTCATTGTTTAATAAAGGTATAGTGCAATCTCATGCTTAATTGATACAGCAAATTATTTTTTTTCTTTCACTTTTCCTGTCATGAACATTCTTTGAACCAAACCAATTGGTGTATTTAATTCCACGTTAAAACTGATTGTACTATATTTTTATTCATGGTTATTGATGCATGTTAAAAGATAGTAAGCGAAACTCAAAAACTTAAGGAGTACCCCTGAAAATTGCTGTCGAGTCAAGTAAACCATAAGATAATTTTGTAAATGTGATTTACGAATGGAGAACTGAACACATATTACATTAACCAAGATGAGCATTCCAAATTGTGGAGTCATTGTTGCCTTTACCCATCTAAATATTGCTAATCGTTCTTGACTAAAAACTTATTTACAGTTATATATAAATAAAATGTTGTCAATGTTAGCTTTGTTATCTTATTTGCACACACCTAACATGTGCCATTTGTGCTACAGCTTCCAAGAACTGAACCAAGCCTGCTGCATCCAACATGGTGTGGTTGAACCGTAGTGCGAAGATGAAGCCTCCCCAGGTCAGACGTGTTACCTGGAACAGCAGCAAGGGGCAGCCAAGATGAGCTTTTAGCATCATACATCAATTCGTCTAGGCATGAAAAAGGGGGCTGCAGATCTGACCTGAACTGATCGAGGGTGACGTAGGCGCCTGCTTTAATTAACAGGACATTCTCCCCTGTGCACTCAACGAACAGTTTTCTTCCTGTGTCCTCTTTTAGTCTACCTGCCAGAGGGTAGTAGAATGCCAGCATTTTGGAAATGGCTTCCTTTATGACTTTTGCTGGATCAAGAAGGGATCCTTCTCTATTACGGTAGAATTGTATGATAGGAACTTGAAAGTGGAGGCATTCTAGATCGTCAATGTCGGAGAGGGGGTTGAGTTCGTATGAGGTTGGCTTTGCCGGGGTTATGACTACTGGATTGTGAATTTCAAGTTCTCATATGCCATTGCAGGTTTGTTCTGTTGCTTTGATATTTTGTAGCATAAGTGAGCTGCAATACTACAAGATGCTGTATTTTTGTATTAAACGTATAATCATAATTGATATCATGTAATCTGATGTTATTTGTATCCATGTAAATCTAGGTTGGGAACCATCTCCATTGGCGGTTTGCGTTCTTTGACGAGTTAATTTTGACGCTCGTGTGCTATTCTTGTTTTCGTATTCGGTATTTGTATAATTTCACTATGAAATATACATTTTCTTTTGTTATTCCATAATTTTTATGAAAGTATTGATTATGTATTGAATTTAGCAACTTAATTATGTATTGTGCTTGTATGTTGAATGGTGTTATTTTTGAGTTCATATTAACTAAGTGTCTTAATTAACATTGGCGTCCGTCAGTTGTAAATTAGTATTTTAATGTAGTAACATTTACCGATGAAATAGAAAGGGAATACAAGTGGATTTTGCAAATCTGCATGTGATTGCCGACGGAAATAAAAACAACTGTTGTTAATATCCATGTTAAAATGTTAGCATTTGTGATGAATTACCGACAGATATCTAAGGTGAAGTAAAAGTTGAAATTATCCGTTTCTAATCCCCTGCTGTTTAGCAAGTGATCTCCGATGGATTTAAAAAAGGGATATTTTGCTACAAGGACAAAATCTACAAAAAATTTGCCTAAAAGGACGGTCAACAAAAAACTTGCCCAAAAGGACAAATTTTAGTGCAAATGGTGGTATTCAGAGGCCCATTATGTTTTCACACTTTGCACTAAAAATTGTCCTTTTGAGCAAGTTTTTTGTGCCTTGTCCTTTTGGGCAAATTTTGTTGTGTTTTTGTCCTTCAAACTATTTCCCTGTTTAAAAAATATATATATATTAAAAAAAAAAAATCCATCGGTAAAATTTTTAAAAATTAAATTTAAATATAATGACAAATGATGGCAAAGCATCGGAGAATTGACGTTAACTTCCATCGTAAAATGGTCACTAAAATACCGACGTGAAATTTACCAATCAGTGCTATCTGTCACAAATCTGTCGCTAATACATGTTTAGCGATGGATTACCGACGGATTCGTCCGCTGCAAAATCGGTGTTTTCTTGTAGTGTAGTGGCAAGATGTAAAGATCCATTTCCATAACGCTCATCAATTAAGACCCATAGTTGCAAGTTATTTCTTCAATTTTCATCATGGACATGCATATATCTTTACATTTGATTAGTGTGCAATATGGGAAAAGAATCTCTATTTCACACTAATCCCTTTTTTTTTTTCTTTTTCTTGCAATTACGTCTTAGAAATTCTACAGTTATGAAGATGTATCAATCTTCCTAAATCCATCTAACTCGGTCCACTACAAATTTCCCCTTTTTATTTTCTGAGTTAGATGTTAATTCCTACTTCCATTTACCAATTCCAAATCACTATAAATTTTCCATACAATATATGCACATTTATTCCTTTTCCATTATTCCCGACTTCGCTGTAACTCTAATTACAACATTTTCATGTTTATTGTAAATTCTACAATTTTCAGTATTACAGTAGTTCTTCAATCCAAATAGAAGATTCAAATAACAGATTTATACAACAGTGATATTATTAACATACTAGACAATAAATTATATCACAACTACCCCAGATTACAATTATTTAACATGTTAAGAATAATAGGGAATGTAAACGATAAATATACCGTTATCCGAAAGATGTAATTTTAAATCCACTCACCTGACAGCTTTGCAATCATAAAATCTGATACTGATCTATTATTTCGTGGTCTTCCTAACCAAATCTATTATTAAAATAACCATAGATTTACAAATCTGATGCTACAAGAAAAAGGAAAGAAAGAAACCTAAATAAATCAGATTCACGGGACTTACCGCACATTGATCAGAAATTTGAATACCTATATTGTAGACTTACATTCTTTATCTTCAAATCTTTAATCAGAATTTCCTAAAGCTAATTTTCTAATTTTGAAAAATTTGGAGAGGAAAGAAGATGGTAGAGCCTTGGCGTCGTCTGAGAAAATATGAGTTGAAAGCTAGGCCCTACTAGTTTATTTATAGGTGTACAGGAAATTCTTGTCCATCGGATTGGATAACATAAAATCCAAGCCGTATAAACTAGAAAAACACGTCACAGACCAGAGAAGACCTGGCCCTGGATGGGTCGACCCCTGTGTCGACCGACCTTAGAGGTGGGTCGACCCTAAGGTCGATACATGGGTCGACCCATGTGAAGCCTGGGCCGACCAATCTCTAGGATCAGAACGTGCCTTCCTACCGATTTAATTTTTTTGTTTAATGTTAATTACTAACATTTACTTTATTTCTTAATATAACCCATTTGAATAATTATTTCCTGTTATAACTTATATTTAATTTCAAATTTCGAAATTGTTTGCGTATTTACGCATACAAACGTTTGATTATTAATTCATTAATAACTTTTCCATACGGGCTCCATTCTGGGCAAGTCATACATCAAAATGAACTAGAAAATTGCCACGAACACAATGGTATATGTTTCGGGGATAAATTTTAAAACCCTAATTCATTGATGTTTTCCGTTTATTATTTATATAAAATATGGCGTGTTACATTCTCACCACCTTAGGAAATTTTGTCCTCGAAATTCGATAAGGATGGAGTGATGTTCTTCTTCATATAAATTGCAACCACTATGTGTTCATACAATTTTTCATCAATCCGTGCACTCATGCACAGTGTAATATATATAATAATATATGAATGTAACGAATGCCTAAGCGGTACCTTCTATATGAATGTCAACTTTTCCGTTTTTTTTTCTTGAAAACATGATGCACAATTCCTAAATATACTGGTAGCTTCTATATGAATGCAACATTTTAAAAATCAAAATATCTTTTTGAACCAAAATTTCCCACACTCGTACAAAGTAAGAGAGTAGTTTATCCAAATTTTTGCATCCAAAACCCTACCAATCAGCTTTAAAAAATTCTAATTTCAAAAAATTGAATTTTCTGAATCTTCGTTCCTTGCAATACTTTTAGGAATCTTTGTTTCTATTACTACCTTATAATGTTTTTTTATGTTTGTTACTCAGTTATGATTATAGTGATTTACCAAGAACTTCTTTAATTGGAGCAAAGTTACTAACATAAAGATAAAACACCACTACAACGAGAAATAAGACCAAAGTACAAGTTTTTACTACAGAAGTCAAACTAATAAAAATAGTCAAGTCCTAAAACGAAGAAGTCCTACAAGCAGTAACACTAATAACAATCTACCCTAAGAACGGAGGCCTCGGTCCATGCCCAAAGATATCACGGAGAAAAGAGTCCAATCCACCTAGGCATTCTTCGTGGCACCTTGTGCTATCCCTAACCTCCAAGTGCATATCACGCATCTCCAACCGCATCTGCTCAAATCGCTGTTGAGATGTATACATCACCTATAAGGACTGTTGCTGGGTCTAAGCAAATTCTACCAATATACGGGCCATATCTTGCTGTCTGAGCAAGATATCTTGGTGCTCCCTAGCCAACTGGTCCTGCCTCTCAGAAATAGACCTAACCTCTGCCTCAAATCCCATGGATCTGATGCTGGCATAAGCCCCATTGTGATTACTGGGAAGACCCGACGTCTCACCAGAGCTGCTCTGCACTATGCTGCTCATATCCTGTTGGAGGGTCAAAATACCGATACTTTCCTTATCCCTCCTCTGGTGCAAACTGGTCCCCAAACTCTACCTCAGGTTGATACTCAACTACTACCTCATGCTGAAATCTTATTGCGTCAAACTACTGACCTTCCTAGTCCCATTGATCTCCCTGGTTTTGGTGACCCTCATCCCCTACATCTTCACCACCCACCTCAACCTCATGCTCCATGGGTTTGGCCTCTTCCTCCCCTGTAACCGGGCTAAACCGATGCACATCTTAGTCAGAGTGGATGAATTTATAAGGGGTGGGACTCTGTGATAGAACTCTCATTCCCTAAAGAAATCTTGGCCTGTCTAAACACTACTATCCAAAGATGTCCAAATGGAATGGTAGACTGCCTAGTATCAAAGGCGATAGCAAAATATCCCATAATCGCAATTGCCCAATTGACCTCAAGTCTAGCAAAAATAGTGTAAGTAGCCTGCCTAACTATAATAGTAAATCTGTCGAAACAGCTTGTTCGAGCAGTCATATTATACTACAAGATGTGTAAAACCACTCTAGCCAATGGGCGCAAATGCCCCATATCCCAAGCTATGTGCTCAACATCCACAAAAATCCTACCCAATACAGCTAAAGTAGTCATCTTTACTTCCTCCAGTGCAAACCCTGTGACACCCCACGTCCGTTAATGTCACTCTTTATCATGATGCATTAAGTTTCGTGAAGCTTATAGGTAAGCAGAAACAGAAACATTACAAGACAGACATAAAATAGCAATGGAATTAAACATTATTAAATAAACAGCTTCGTGGTTCAAACCCAATTACATAATAAGTCTGGAATACTGAAAACATAAAACTTCTATCTTGTACAAAAATCATCATCAGAGTACAATCATATATAAAAAGAGCATAATCCCTAAAATATAGCCATAGTAGAGAAGATACGAAGTCAAGAAGTACATCTAATCAGCACCAAGCAGAATGAAAGAAGAATCATGATCAAGCTTGAGTATTCCCACCCTGAGAACCTAGGGAAGAGAAGGGGAAATGGAAAAGAGAGAGAGAAGAGGAAACAAAATGGGTTAGATATAAAGCCTGGCGAGTCCAGTTACTTTTAGCATATAAATAAGTAAAAGCATCATGACAGGAATATAAGTTGGAGAGAGCTAACAGTTTCATAAGGCAGGTATAACAAAGTAAATAGGATAAACAGAACATAACATGTGTTGTGCTTCTCTAATACTTTTCTCTGCACCATTACTAGTATAACAAGAATAAGATGATCCCAACAAGTACAAGATGGTAGACGTAGGTGTACTTCTAGTGAGAGGTTTTACCCCATACAGTAACATGTAACCCCATAGAACTGATCGGTGTTACCCCAACGATAATAATGGGGTCCTAAACAAGCAAGACTAGATATACCCTAATCACTACCCCCAATCGATCGACTCCCTAACTCGGAGATACCATGTGCTGGCCCCATTGTAGGATGTATCACTTCCTAAAGTGGCAACCCTTTGTTTGCAAGATGTGCACAAACCATATCTACAGGTGTCACGACGTCTTAAGCTCCGTGGACCGGACCTATGCACGCACATGACCCCTGGAATGCGCCGCCCACACCGTCCCTTCGATGGACCTCTTACAGCCAACTCTGTAAGCGTGCCCTGACCCCGACCTAGTTCGGGGTTCTCCGTTAGATACCAATACAGGTTACTGACTGATACAGGTCCCACTCTCCGAATGATATAAGCTTCCTCCTAGGCTGGCATCCCTACTACTAGGATTTCAACAGGTTAGCCTACCAATTAAACAAGATTGCATAACTCCAACAGGTTAAGTTTGTCGGGTTCATATGTATAACCAGCCCCCACATATCTAACAAGATTAACTTAACCCTCCTACTGATTCAAGCAAGTTTACTTAACCCCTACTTAAGTCGACAGGTTCATGTAACCCGTATAGATCAAACAGTTTAAGCATTACAAGTTTATCACCATTCATTCATTTATGGTTATTATGCGCTAGACTCCCACATTAAGTATTCCACTTGTGGATGCTGGATATGTCGGTTGGGTCCGGGCAGACTTCTTCAACAAGTCGGACTTAACCTCGTGTCTTAGCACCGTTACATATATGTTTATGCACTTAGACCCCTCACAGTAGATTTACCACTTGTGGAAGCTGGATATGCCGGGCGGTTCCGGGCAGGCTTCTACCACAAGTGTAATCTAACCTCCTGTCTAAGCGTGGTTATAGTTTCTAATTACTGTAAATCTAGGCATTTTCATTACTAAACCATTTATCGTGTTTATTATGCCCCCAAATCCCCATCTGATCTACGATACAAGTTATGCCCCAGATTAAGGTTTAGATCAAGATGTAGATTATGCCCCCATATCCCAAGTTTTGGCTCAAGGTACAAATTATGCCGAAAATTCCCAATCATGTTTTACCATATGAATTATGCCCCAAATTAGTCATTCCTAATCGTTCCCAATTTCGTGCGTTTGCGTATTTCAGCGATAGGCCTAGGCTCGAAGGTAGCCTGGCTATAAAAACAAAAAGGGAAAAAGGGAGAGAAAAGAACAAGAATAGACATAGTAAATAAAACTTGCATAATATGATAGAATTGGTCATGCTAACAGAATAGGCAAACAGTGACATGATTAGGAGAACTAACAGAATAGGGATATCATGAAAGAGCATATGAGATCTAGGCAGTAAGTCAGGTATACAAGTAATAGAAGATCTGTTATGATTCAGGTTATTAACAGGAATTGTAACGACCCGGATTTTTAGCCGATTTATATTAAATATTTAATATGGTTTTAAATATTAAATTGATAATATAAATGAATTTTTCTATTAATGTTATCGATTTAAAAATTGATTTCGATTTAATATCGAATATATTAAATTATCGTAATACGAAGTATAATTGAAATTGAAGTTGAAAACTGAATCGAAACCATTAGATGACCAATATAAATTCTATTTCAATATATAAACGATAATAATAATAATAATTTATTACAGAGAGATTTATTTGTTTGAATTTAAATTATATTATATTATATTAATTTAATATGGTTATTTTATATATACGTTCAAATTAAATTTCACAATATTTTCGGTCGAGTTCAGAATAGGGTTATTACATTGAAATGTCGGTCGGTACGCTAGAATAGCGGTTCGCGGTTTAAGTAATAGACCCCGATATTATTTTAGTGGATAAGCATCAGATCAAATCGATATCTGTATAAATTAAAGTGAAAATCTCCAGAAATCAAATCGTATTAAATATGCATTGTACTTCACCCTACATCCCTTAATTTCTCGTGTACTCCTGGTCTCCCCTCCTTCTTCTATAAATCGCAACTCCCCCTTCTATTCTGTTTACTTCATTCCTATGCTAAATCAAAATCAAAAGGAATAAATGGAACGCGTGTTCTTCTTTAACTCCACAATTTAAATGGTCGATCTTTTCTTTATATATGTATATAAATAATCATCTGTTGGCTCAAAAGCATTCACTGCCCTTACCAAATCGTCAGTCTCAAGCCAAAAATGGATCGCCCTCATTTCAGAATTCAATCGAACCAAGCTTTCGATTAAATAAAAAGGAATTTGAAAATAGAATTCGCAATCGAAGATTTTAGCATCTTCCCGAAACTCGAGATTGAGCTGAGGCACTTGCGAATCACAAGAGGCGGTTTAGAAATTGGAATCGAGCAACTCGTATTGGGTATGATGCAGATTTGCGGATCGCGACATGTAAGAATGGATCGCGAAGTGAAACTGTACTCAACATAGCAGTGTTGGGGCTCGCGTTGCAAGGGAATGTCATCGTCGGTTATATTAAGCGCGATGGTGTCTGGATATCGCGACTGCTACTAGGAAGTTAGGGCATCGTTTTTCAGTGTTCTGATGACGACGGAAGCGCAAGCTGTCGAGTTAAACTGGGGAATCGGATGATAGATGGTAGCGAGTTTTGGGAGTAGGCGTTAATGATGTTTTCAATCACTATATTCTGTAGTGCACTTGTGGGAGCTGGGAATCGAAACGAGGTAATTCAAAGTGTGTGAAGGCAGAAGGGGGCTGTTCTTTGGTGTTCGAACACTGTCCAGTAGATGTTAAGGGTTTTGAGCTGATGTTGAATGAGGAAGTTCTATTGTCGAACTGAATGTTGAGGGAGAACGAGAACCTGATGTTGATGATGAACGGTGGGAAAACATGGGGTTCAGACCTTAGTGTGAATAATGGGAGTTCGTACAGATGTAAGAAATGGTAGGATGCTGGTCCTATAGCATTACTGGATAAATGGTGGAGCGTGTATTAAGGTAATAAAAATTAAATTATTTTAGTTAATAAATTAGTATAGTTTAATTAGTGAAAATAAAATGGAATATCTTGTTCATTTTAGATTTGTTCGAACATCATAAATCGTATTGGACTCATATGGATTAAGGCTTTACGATGGATTCATTTTGAGATCCTCGGAGTAATCAGAATTGGCCAGAATTTAATCTAAATCGAGATATGCAGCAAATAAAGAAAAAAAAAACCACGGTGAGTAAATCTCACTTACCTTTAAAATTATTTTTATTTCATTAAAAATAATTGTCTGTTGCTTGTGTGAATATTTTATGGTTGTTTTATATATATTAGTTATTTAGGCTATATATATATATATTGGGTTGATTGATTGGTTGGATTCCCGCAGTCTCATTAGCGGATGCCCGCGGTTTCATAGCGGATGATTACCCTATACGCCCCACGCTATGATTAGTGGATGACCTTCTATACCACGATATTCTGCCACGAAGCAGAATGGGTATTATTTATGTGCTAACATCTGTGGATGCAGGAAAACAGGTTGGAGGAATCCAACTGGATTCCTCAAAAATATATTATCTGTTTGTTTATTTGTTTGCATATATATTGTTATATATGATGTGTTAGAAAAATAAATAATTGGTTGCTTTGTGTGTTTTATCACTGGGCTTAAGTAATGATATTTAAAAATATCGTAAAAAGGATATTGGAGATTTAAAAAGGAAATTTCTATTTTTAAATAGAATTTGAGTTTTTAAATGGAAATAAAATATAAACTTGTTTTTTTAAAACAAGTAGTTTTCTTTATAAATGAAGTTTATAAATAGTTCTTTTATAACAGAGTTATAAATGAAGTGAAAAGAATTATCATTTGATAATTCAGAAATAGAAGTACAAGCGTGGAATTGAAATTCGAAATGGAATTTCAAAATAAGATGTGAAATGAAATTCTTAAATATATAACTCAAATGAAATAGAGTATAACATTTGAATTATAAAAAGGGGTTTAAATATTTGAATTTTAAGAAGAGATTGAACATTAGAAATTCAAATAGAAGTTCAAATAGAACTTGAATAGATGAAATTAGAATGGAAAAGTAGGATTTGAATTCAAGGAATTAAAATAAAATTTGAATTCAAAGGAATTCGAATAAAGAAATTTGAATAGAGATTTCAATGTAGAATTTCAAAATAGAATTTGAAATATAGTATTTCAAAGAAGAATTCAAATGTGAAATGTGAATAGAGATTTGAATTTTGAATTGAGATTTGAAATAGAAATTCGAGTATTGAATTTGAACATGGAATTGAATACAGAAATTCAAGTAGAAATTTGAATATGAGATTTCAAAATAGAATTTGAAATAAACTTTGAAAGAAGGATGTCAAAGTAGGATTGAAATAGGATTTCAAAAATAGGAAATCCAAATGATTTTGAAATGGAATTTGAATTCAAGGGAATTCAAAGGGCTTTGAGTGAAGAAATTCAAATGGCGTTGAAAATAAGTTTGAATATTAGAATTCAAATGGGATTGGAATAAAGGAAATTCAAAAATGGAATTACAAATAAAAGAAGAATGTAATTTGAAATTTTGGGAATTTCAAATAAGAGAAATGGAATCTGAAACATTTAGAATTTCAAATAGAAATTTAAATGGTGTTTGGATATTTGAATTCAAGTACGAATTTCAAGTATGAATTTGAAATGGGATTTCAAGTATGAATTTCAAATGTAGAAATTCAAAAAGGAATTGAATTAAAGTGAAAATTAGATAAAGGATTTGAAATAGAATTCGAATAAATGATTTGAAATGAAATTCGAATAAAGGATTTCAAACGGGATTTGAATATCAAATAGAAAAGGAATTGGAATTTGAATTTAGAATTCAAATAAAAGTGAGATTTGAATTTGAATCAAGCAGAGTTAAATGGAGTTGAATTCATTTAAAAAAGTTTAGAAGTTTAAAAGTTTTGTTTATATATAAATATAATTAAAACGAACGCGCCGCAGCGCTGCAGTTCGTAAAATAGCGATTTGAACTTCAATTGAATATACAGAACTCAATTGAAGTCGGAATTCTTCGAAACAAGAAACGTCAGGACCGATTTGATAATAGTTTTCTAATGAAAGAGAAAAATCTGAATTTCGTCGTATAGATTTTGAGTTATGTCAAAATCAAATTTTCAGAAAAACAGCGCCATAATCGTTTTAAAACCATAATGGTTTAATTAATATTATAAAAGGATTTTTAACAAATAAAAATCCGAAGTTTCTATTTAGAGAATTTCAGAGTTGAGTTGTAAAATATATGCGAATTCAAAGTTGTGTAAATGAATATGATTTTTGAAACAGAAATCAGATTTTTGATTTATTGAATAGAACTAACTAATTTGAAATAGAAATTAGTTAATGAGATTTCGAAGGGATATTGGGGTTTGAATAAGAAAATTCGATTTGAAATTTATATTCGAAATCAAAAGGGAAACTAGAATTGAAAATTTGGTTATGAACGAGTTAAATATTTTGTTTGAACATGTTATGTTCAACAAAGAAGTGAAATAGGCAAAAAGAGCTAATTAAAGAATAATTGAGCGGAACTGAATTCAAACGATTCAAAATTGAATTCAAACGAATGAATTAAGTTGAATTGAATTGGAAAACAGGTGAACAGGTGTTAAACAGATATGGGATGGAGTATATGAAGATTTTAATTTATGTGCTCGACAATAAGGTACATGTTTAAATTCATATATGGGTTTTATGCGCCGTATCGGCAAGCCGCTTGGCTTTTCCTTTTTCTTTTTGATTGAGGAAGATACCGGGAAGCTATTTGAAATTTCCCGATGCTCCCGATACAGGGGAGGTTATGGCGAATTTTTCCGGGAATTTAAGGAGTTAGAATATTTTTAAGAAAATTTGACAGTTAGAAATCTATATATCGATATATATATAGAATTCGATAAGGAAACGAAATCAAAAATAGCGTAAAGGGCCAATATGGTTATTGAAAATATTTGGGTAACAAATATTGATAGAGGAAATGGGGGAAAGGATTTAATTAATGAAATATTAATTAAAGGGCCCAGTGATTTGTTGATATGGTTGGATGAACACTTGTTTTATTCGATAGTTAAATCACAGACTATCGAAGTTTTTGACCATCGTTGTCAATATGGAGAGACCGGTTGGATTATTATCCGTGAACCACTCCGTATCGGCATAAGCGTTGCGAACCAAGTATGCTGAATATATTGAAAACGGAGTAAAGTGCAAGGGCTTTTCTAGTAATAGAAATAGTGCCTTCGGTTTCGTTCAATCCCAGAACGAACGTAAATGGACGAATGTCTGACAGAGTATTTCCAATGATCAAATGGGTTGGTCTGTATGAATATATATGGTTGCAACGGATTTATCCCTTAGCATAATATCCAGAATATTTGTGCAAACTCAACTAGTGATTAACGGATCTGACAATGTGGCATTCAAAGTGATTGTGCTATCAATGAATGGTAAGTATTCGTAGCCTCAGGCCTCAACAACCAGGAAAGGACAAAAATCGGGCAGGCAGCATGGCTATGTGGGTCGCACCCATTAGGGTGTATAATCACCTATCTAGAGAAATTCCTTTTGTTTCTAAATCTATCGATTCTGCCCATTCGGGAAACGGTGGTTTGAGTCCAACCGTTGGTGATATACATTCGATACACTCAAGCGAAATGAGTGGTCGGCCATGTGTGGGCCGGGTTGCAAGATGTTCTTGTTGAACCCAGTGTATTCCTCTCTAGAGATACATCATCGGAAGGTGGTTCCATACCTTGTCATGTTGGAAATCCAATCTCCAATAAGCGCCATGCGGATTTTGATTTTATAATATATATGTGGAGCGTGAGATGCAAGCGTTCTGCTATTTGGTTATTTATTTGATGTAGACATTAGTATAATATCATTGGATTTGATATCAAAGTGTTTTGGGTTATAGTAAGGTAAAAACCGTCCGTGTTTATGTGTGGGCTGGTCTTACTATTATCTTTTCTTTTGAAAAGAGTTTTGGAAGTTAAACAAGTGGTTGGAGTTTACTCACACCAGTCCCATGACTGACCCAGAGTTTATTTTGTTTTGTTTTCCCTAAACTCTTGGGTGCCCAAATTTGTACGGGCAGCCAAGTAGTCGGGATTTCACAGATTCATTTGAAGGAGCTGGAAGCAGGAGGCTTCACCGGTTAGCTATAGGCTATCATATATTCCGCTGTGGACCTTGTTTGTATCTGGAAACAGGTGTTTATAACTGTTCCAGAAATGACTGTTGGGCTCTGATGATGGTATGTATATAAAGTTACTGATTTGTATTTCAAAAGTTATGTTATATAATATATTTTATTCGTTCCGCTGTGAGTTTGTGATCTTCGCTTTCTTCTATTCTAAGTTTTCTATCTTATCTATTCTCACCCTCTATCTTCTTTCTATTAATGGTTCGTATTTCTGTGTTATTTGGGTTGGACGTGTGTTGTATTTAGTCAACTCAGATAGCACGGATTTGCGGGCCATTACAGTGGTATCAGAGCTTAGGTTGAGCGAATACCTAGGCTTGTGTGGCATGTGCTCATTAGAGATAGGGTCAGTAGTACCCTAGGATGAGTTGAGCGTATATATACGAGAGGGCATATTTGTAAATTGATATAAAATTGTTTTATATTGTGTTGGCTAGTCTGTTGAGTGGTTTATGAATTCTGGTCGAATCGTGGGACGCCACGACGTCGATAGTAGTTTGTAAACACTTGGACAGAAAATACAACATGATATTGTTTTAAAGAGGGTAAATGAAATAATTTTACCCAAAATTCTATTTTGATATAGAAGGAATAATTTTCTAGAATTATTATTATATGGATGTGTTGGATATTGATTTTATAATCAAATGAGATTATAAAATTTGAATGGTTATTTATAACCAAAATAGAATTTGTATAGAAATTAAATATACAAATGAGATGAATTGAGATTGAATTCAAACCAGAATTAAGAATTCAAAATCCTGGGAAGTTGAAAATATTTTTCAAAGTATATTAGAACAATATAGCTTTGTTTTAGAAGGATTTGAAAGAAAATCATTTTAGATGGATTTTGAAATAATAAAGCACTGAACTCACTTCAGTGGCTGGGAAATTATTCTGATGATGATTGCAACATCATCAGTGTTCATTTCCGAGTTTCTAAGTGAGGGATTGCTACCTTAGGAAAAGTTTTGATGGAAATTTGTTTGAAAGAAAACAAGTGGTTTAAAAATTCAAATGTTTTGAATTTGAAATGAAAATAAATATAAGTATACATTTATGGGATTTCAAAAGAATTTGAAAGGAAAACCCAAGGATTTGAATTCTGGAATTGAAATTTAACTTAAACAAGTTAAATGGGTCGAAGTGAATGAATTGATTAAAATCAATTTGAATTGGTTTAATAGAACATAGATTTGATATAAATGGATTGATCGTCGGTCATTCGAATTGAATGAAGGAAGACCAAAAGTTTTGGTTGGAGTTAATTTGTTGAAATATGAGAAGTTGAGTTTCAACATAAGTGAGATGTTGAAAAGAAATGGATTTGTACCCTTTTTCCTACTTAGCAATTTCGAGGACGAAATTATTTTAAGGGGGGAAGAATGTAACGACCCGGATTTTTAGCCGATTTATATTAAATATTTAATATGGTTTTAAATATTAAATTGATAATATAAATGAATTTTTCTATTAATGTTATCGATTTAAAAATTGATTTCGATTTAATATCGAATATATTAAATTATCGTAATACGAAGTATAATTGAAATTGAAGTTGAAAACTGAATCGAAACCATTAGATGACCAATATAAATTCTATTTCAATATATAAACGATAATAATAATAATAATTTATTACAGAGAGATTTATTTGTTTGAATTTAAATTATATTATATTATATTAATTTAATATGGTTATTTTATATATACGTTCAAATTAAATTTCACAATATTTTCGGTCGAGTTCAGAATAGGGTTATTACATTGAAATGTCGGTCGGTACGCTAGAATAGCGGTTCGCGGTTTAAGTAATAGACCCCGATATTATTTTAGTGGATAAGCATCAGATCAAATCGATATCTGTATAAATTAAAGTGAAAATCTCCAGAAATCAAATCGTATTAAATATGCATTGTACTTCACCCTACATCCCTTAATTTCTCGTGTACTCCTGGTCTCCCCTCCTTCTTCTATAAATCGCAACTCCCCCTTCTATTCTGTTTACTTCATTCCTATGCTAAATCAAAATCAAAAGGAATAAATGGAACGCGTGTTCTTCTTTAACTCCACAATTTAAATGGTCGATCTTTTCTTTATATATGTATATAAATAATCATCTGTTGGCTCAAAAGCATTCACTGCCCTTACCAAATCGTCAGTCTCAAGCCAAAAATGGATCGCCCTCATTTCAGAATTCAATCGAACCAAGCTTTCGATTAAATAAAAAGGAATTTGAAAATAGAATTCGCAATCGAAGATTTTAGCATCTTCCCGAAACTCGAGATTGAGCTGAGGCACTTGCGAATCACAAGAGGCGGTTTAGAAATTGGAATCGAGCAACTCGTATTGGGTATGATGCAGATTTGCGGATCGCGACATGTAAGAATGGATCGCGAAGTGAAACTGTACTCAACATAGCAGTGTTGGGGCTCGCGTTGCAAGGGAATGTCATCGTCGGTTATATTAAGCGCGATGGTGTCTGGATATCGCGACTGCTACTAGGAAGTTAGGGCATCGTTTTTCAGTGTTCTGATGACGACGGAAGCGCAAGCTGTCGAGTTAAACTGGGGAATCGGATGATAGATGGTAGCGAGTTTTGGGAGTAGGCGTTAATGATGTTTTCAATCACTATATTCTGTAGTGCACTTGTGGGAGCTGGGAATCGAAACGAGGTAATTCAAAGTGTGTGAAGGCAGAAGGGGGCTGTTCTTTGGTGTTCGAACACTGTCCAGTAGATGTTAAGGGTTTTGAGCTGATGTTGAATGAGGAAGTTCTATTGTCGAACTGAATGTTGAGGGAGAACGAGAACCTGATGTTGATGATGAACGGTGGGAAAACATGGGGTTCAGACCTTAGTGTGAATAATGGGAGTTCGTACAGATGTAAGAAATGGTAGGATGCTGGTCCTATAGCATTACTGGATAAATGGTGGAGCGTGTATTAAGGTAATAAAAATTAAATTATTTTAGTTAATAAATTAGTATAGTTTAATTAGTGAAAATAAAATGGAATATCTTGTTCATTTTAGATTTGTTCGAACATCATAAATCGTATTGGACTCATATGGATTAAGGCTTTACGATGGATTCATTTTGAGATCCTCGGAGTAATCAGAATTGGCCAGAATTTAATCTAAATCGAGATATGCAGCAAATAAAGAAAAAAAAAACCACGGTGAGTAAATCTCACTTACCTTTAAAATTATTTTTATTTCATTAAAAATAATTGTCTGTTGCTTGTGTGAATATTTTATGGTTGTTTTATATATATTAGTTATTTAGGCTATATATATATATATATTGGGTTGATTGATTGGTTGGATTCCCGCAGTCTCATTAGCGGATGCCCGCGGTTTCATAGCGGATGATTACCCTATACGCCCCACGCTATGATTAGTGGATGACCTTCTATACCACGATATTCTGCCACGAAGCAGAATGGGTATTATTTATGTGCTAACATCTGTGGATGCAGGAAAACAGGTTGGAGGAATCCAACTGGATTCCTCAAAAATATATTATCTGTTTGTTTATTTGTTTGCATATATATTGTTATATATGATGTGTTAGAAAAATAAATAATTGGTTGCTTTGTGTGTTTTATCACTGGGCTTAAGTAATGATATTTAAAAATATCGTAAAAAGGATATTGGAGATTTAAAAAGGAAATTTCTATTTTTAAATAGAATTTGAGTTTTTAAATGGAAATAAAATATAAACTTGTTTTTTTAAAACAAGTAGTTTTCTTTATAAATGAAGTTTATAAATAGTTCTTTTATAACAGAGTTATAAATGAAGTGAAAAGAATTATCATTTGATAATTCAGAAATAGAAGTACAAGCGTGGAATTGAAATTCGAAATGGAATTTCAAAATAAGATGTGAAATGAAATTCTTAAATATATAACTCAAATGAAATAGAGTATAACATTTGAATTATAAAAAGGGGTTTAAATATTTGAATTTTAAGAAGAGATTGAACATTAGAAATTCAAATAGAAGTTCAAATAGAACTTGAATAGATGAAATTAGAATGGAAAAGTAGGATTTGAATTCAAGGAATTAAAATAAAATTTGAATTCAAAGGAATTCGAATAAAGAAATTTGAATAGAGATTTCAATGTAGAATTTCAAAATAGAATTTGAAATATAGTATTTCAAAGAAGAATTCAAATGTGAAATGTGAATAGAGATTTGAATTTTGAATTGAGATTTGAAATAGAAATTCGAGTATTGAATTTGAACATGGAATTGAATACAGAAATTCAAGTAGAAATTTGAATATGAGATTTCAAAATAGAATTTGAAATAAACTTTGAAAGAAGGATGTCAAAGTAGGATTGAAATAGGATTTCAAAAATAGGAAATCCAAATGATTTTGAAATGGAATTTGAATTCAAGGGAATTCAAAGGGCTTTGAGTGAAGAAATTCAAATGGCGTTGAAAATAAGTTTGAATATTAGAATTCAAATGGGATTGGAATAAAGGAAATTCAAAAATGGAATTACAAATAAAAGAAGAATGTAATTTGAAATTTTGGGAATTTCAAATAAGAGAAATGGAATCTGAAACATTTAGAATTTCAAATAGAAATTTAAATGGTGTTTGGATATTTGAATTCAAGTACGAATTTCAAGTATGAATTTGAAATGGGATTTCAAGTATGAATTTCAAATGTAGAAATTCAAAAAGGAATTGAATTAAAGTGAAAATTAGATAAAGGATTTGAAATAGAATTCGAATAAATGATTTGAAATGAAATTCGAATAAAGGATTTCAAACGGGATTTGAATATCAAATAGAAAAGGAATTGGAATTTGAATTTAGAATTCAAATAAAAGTGAGATTTGAATTTGAATCAAGCAGAGTTAAATGGAGTTGAATTCATTTAAAAAAGTTTAGAAGTTTAAAAGTTTTGTTTATATATAAATATAATTAAAACGAACGCGCCGCAGCGCTGCAGTTCGTAAAATAGCGATTTGAACTTCAATTGAATATACAGAACTCAATTGAAGTCGGAATTCTTCGAAACAAGAAACGTCAGGACCGATTTGATAATAGTTTTCTAATGAAAGAGAAAAATCTGAATTTCGTCGTATAGATTTTGAGTTATGTCAAAATCAAATTTTCAGAAAAACAGCGCCATAATCGTTTTAAAACCATAATGGTTTAATTAATATTATAAAAGGATTTTTAACAAATAAAAATCCGAAGTTTCTATTTAGAGAATTTCAGAGTTGAGTTGTAAAATATATGCGAATTCAAAGTTGTGTAAATGAATATGATTTTTGAAACAGAAATCAGATTTTTGATTTATTGAATAGAACTAACTAATTTGAAATAGAAATTAGTTAATGAGATTTCGAAGGGATATTGGGGTTTGAATAAGAAAATTCGATTTGAAATTTATATTCGAAATCAAAAGGGAAACTAGAATTGAAAATTTGGTTATGAACGAGTTAAATATTTTGTTTGAACATGTTATGTTCAACAAAGAAGTGAAATAGGCAAAAAGAGCTAATTAAAGAATAATTGAGCGGAACTGAATTCAAACGATTCAAAATTGAATTCAAACGAATGAATTAAGTTGAATTGAATTGGAAAACAGGTGAACAGGTGTTAAACAGATATGGGATGGAGTATATGAAGATTTTAATTTATGTGCTCGACAATAAGGTACATGTTTAAATTCATATATGGGTTTTATGCGCCGTATCGGCAAGCCGCTTGGCTTTTCCTTTTTCTTTTTGATTGAGGAAGATACCGGGAAGCTATTTGAAATTTCCCGATGCTCCCGATACAGGGGAGGTTATGGCGAATTTTTCCGGGAATTTAAGGAGTTAGAATATTTTTAAGAAAATTTGACAGTTAGAAATCTATATATCGATATATATATAGAATTCGATAAGGAAACGAAATCAAAAATAGCGTAAAGGGCCAATATGGTTATTGAAAATATTTGGGTAACAAATATTGATAGAGGAAATGGGGGAAAGGATTTAATTAATGAAATATTAATTAAAGGGCCCAGTGATTTGTTGATATGGTTGGATGAACACTTGTTTTATTCGATAGTTAAATCACAGACTATCGAAGTTTTTGACCATCGTTGTCAATATGGAGAGACCGGTTGGATTATTATCCGTGAACCACTCCGTATCGGCATAAGCGTTGCGAACCAAGTATGCTGAATATATTGAAAACGGAGTAAAGTGCAAGGGCTTTTCTAGTAATAGAAATAGTGCCTTCGGTTTCGTTCAATCCCAGAACGAACGTAAATGGACGAATGTCTGACAGAGTATTTCCAATGATCAAATGGGTTGGTCTGTATGAATATATATGGTTGCAACGGATTTATCCCTTAGCATAATATCCAGAATATTTGTGCAAACTCAACTAGTGATTAACGGATCTGACAATGTGGCATTCAAAGTGATTGTGCTATCAATGAATGGTAAGTATTCGTAGCCTCAGGCCTCAACAACCAGGAAAGGACAAAAATCGGGCAGGCAGCATGGCTATGTGGGTCGCACCCATTAGGGTGTATAATCACCTATCTAGAGAAATTCCTTTTGTTTCTAAATCTATTGATTCTGCCCATTCGGGAAACGGTGGTTTGAGTCCAACCGTTGGTGATATACATTCGATACACTCAAGCGAAATGAGTGGTCGGCCATGTGTGGGCCGGGTTGCAAGATGTTCTTGTTGAACCCAGTGTATTCCTCTCTAGAGATACATCATCGGAAGGTGGTTCCATACCTTGTCATGTTGGAAATCCAATCTCCAATAAGCGCCATGCAGATTTTGATTTTATAATATATATGTGGAGCGTGAGATGCAAGCGTTCTGCTATTTGGTTATTTATTTGATGTAGACATTAGTATAATATCATTGGATTTGATATCAAAGTGTTTTGGGTTATAGTAAGGTAAAAACCGTCCGTGTTTATGTGTGGGCTGGTCTTACTATTATCTTTTCTTTTGAAAAGAGTTTTGGAAGTTAAACAAGTGGTTGGAGTTTACTCACACCAGTCCCATGACTGACCCAGAGTTTATTTTGTTTTGTTTTCCCTAAACTCTTGGGTGCCCAAATTTGTACGGGCAGCCAAGTAGTCGGGATTTCACAGATTCATTTGAAGGAGCTGGAAGCAGGAGGCTTCACCGGTTAGCTATAGGCTATCATATATTCCGCTGTGGACCTTGTTTGTATCTGGAAACAGGTGTTTATAACTGTTCCAGAAATGACTGTTGGGCTCTGATGATGGTATGTATATAAAGTTACTGATTTGTATTTCAAAAGTTATGTTATATAATATATTTTATTCGTTCCGCTGTGAGTTTGTGATCTTCGCTTTCTTCTATTCTAAGTTTTCTATCTTATCTATTCTCACCCTCTATCTTCTTTCTATTAATGGTTCGTATTTCTGTGTTATTTGGGTTGGACGTGTGTTGTATTTAGTCAACTCAGATAGCACGGATTTGCGGGCCATTACAGGAATAGACTTAGATCCAAACTTATATACATGCCAGGATTACATTTAGGTGTTTATATCTAAAAGAAACATAAACTCACTGTGATTGGATCTAAAGAACAGAGGTTTGATTGCAGTTGTTGTAGCACAGATCCTTGAATACGTATAACTTGTTGTTGCAGAAGAATAGGCTATTTTAATCTGAGTTGGGGCAGCACCTCGTTGTCGCCATTGATTTAGATGAATAAAAAAAATGGGATTAAGGTTCTTTATATAGCCATCAGCCAATGAACCAGGACACACCCCAGGTCCAGATTCATCTGGGGGGTCGACCCCATGGTCGACATAGGGGTCGACGACCCTGTTGTGGGGTCGACCCATGGGTCGACACCCATAGGGCACGAGGTTGACCCCCAACGGGCCGAATTTCCGCGCCTCCCCGCCTTTGGTTTTCGAAATATTTTGAATTCTGGATAATGTTTGTTTATATATATTTCTCTTATACGTATACAAAGTTCTTACCTTAATAACTCTATCATACAATGTCCGTTTACACAAACTTGTTGGCTATCTTAAGCAGAATTCCAAGATGAACGTAATGGTGCAATTTTACTTAATTCCAAACATTTAACTAAGTATTCTTTAATTTATCATTTTAGTGTCCTTTAAAATTATGGGGTGTTACATTCTTCCCTACTTATAGGATTTCGTCCCCGAAATCTCTAAGTTAAGAAAAATGTATATCCTAACATCCATTATCCATCTACTCATCCACCAATCACATGCATCCATTGTCCTTAAAAGATTTCAAATGCTTAGATGAACATACGCAAAGGTGTGTGTATATGTCCCTATGCTAATGCGAGAGATCAGGCGGTCGACTGATCCAGTTGACCTCCTTAATGCAATGTATGTTAGTTCCATCCAACATGTATGCTAATAATCCTACTATAACATGTAAGTTCTATATGCTTGCGCAATCATTCACCCAAATGCAACATCTACATGATGATACACCCACTTTTGTCCATTAAAAGAAGAAAAATTCACACATATCCATATGTAGTATGAGTATGATTGAGCCGATCTAGTGCCTAGGGTGTGTGTATATGCATCCACGAGCAACCACTAGCAAACACTTGCATCCACTTGCATCCATAAAACATAACATGTCTTAAACACATGTTTACATACATGGGTTTCCTTCCTAAAGGTCGAAGATTCGATCGATAGAATATACTTTAAATGATAGAAACAAGCATGAATAAAACTTTGGAAAGGAAGTTAAGAACATACCCTTGAAAAGGAAAGGGTACGAAGCGCGAATCTTGTCTTCAGTCTCCCATGTTGCATCCTCTTGGTCATCTCCCCATTGAACTTTCATCAACTTGAGTTCTCGGTTGCCTAGCTTCTTAACTTCTGATCCAAGAATACAAGTAGGAACTCGTCTAACTGTCGCCTCACATTATACCTTTACTTCCTCAAGCATACTCGGCTCAACTACTTCTGCGGTATCATGCAAGCACTTCCGTAAATGAGAAATGTGGAAGACATCATAAACGCCGGACAGTCTCTCTGGTAGCTTTACTCTATAGGCCAATTGGCCAATTCTTTTTGTTATGGGAAATGGCCCTACAAACCTTGGTGCCAATTTCCCAACAAATCTAAAACGAACCACATTCCTCAATATTTAAATGAAAACCATATCTCCTACCTCAAACTCAATGTCAGTCTTTCTCCTATCTTCGTAGGACTTCTACCTATCCTGAGTTGTCTTCATACGCCTACGAATAAGACCAATATTCTCTGAAGTCTCCCTAATCATCTCAGGTCCAAGTAGAAGCCTTTTTGTAGATTCCCACCAACGAGTCGGTGATCTACAGGGTCGTCCGTACAATGCTTTGAAGGGTGCCATGCTAATACTAGCCAGGTAACTATTATTGTAGGTGAATTCTACTTAAGGAAGATGCTCTTCCCAAGTCCCTCCGAAGTCTAGGATACACAATATTCAAAGATCCTCAAGAACTCTATTCACCCTCTCCTTCTGTCCATCGGTCTGAGGGTGATAAGTTGTGCTCAAACACAACTGTGTACCTAATGCTTCTTGCAAGCTCCTCCAAAACTCACTGGTGAATATGGTGTCACGATCACTCATATTACTGGAAGCTATTCCATGCAGATGGACTATCTCACGAAGATAAACTACTGCCAACCCTGCTGCTATCCTCTTACTCTTAATAGGGATGAAATTAGCGCTCTTAGTGAGCCTTTCAACTACAACCCAAATACTAGTGTTGCCTTTCCTTGATCTATGCAAAACATCAATGAAATCCATAGAGATGCTCTCCCACTTCCATTGTGGGACTTCCAAAGGATGAAGTAAACCACCGGGCTTTCTTTGCTCAGCCTTGACTTAGTGGCAGATCAAACATCTAGAAAAAATTCTGCTACATCTTTCTTTATTCCAACCCAAAAGAAAATCCTACTCATATCCTTATACATCTTATCACCACCGGGATGAATAGTCATCTTAGAATGATGGGCTTCCTCAAAGACTGTCCTCAACAAACTCCTAACTCGGGGAACATAAAGCCTTCCATCTCGTCGCAACCACCCTCTATTGTTCGTGGAATATCTACTAAGGTGACTAGAGGTCTCTGCTTTATTGAGCCTATCCACGATATCTGCTAGCTGTGGGTCCTCTCGCTGCGAAGTTCCTATCTGGACCAACAGAGTTGGTCGCACCACTAATGATGCCAATAAACTAGGTGTAAACTCGGTGGAGGGTCTAAAATCAAAAGTCGATATAAAATCCAAACTTTTCCTCTCCACAAACAGAGGACTCAAAGTCATCCTCTACCTACTATATGTGTCTACCACCACATTACCCTTGCCAAGGGTATAAGCAATCTCAAAGTCATAGGACGCTAGGAACTCCATCCATCTATGTTGCCTTAAATTAAGATCCTTCTGCGAGAACAAGTACTTGAGAGATTTATGATCGGTGTGCAACTCGAACTTCTCTCCTAATAGATAATGGCACCAAGTCTAAAGCGCGAATACTATGGCAGCTAATTCTATGTCATGGGTATGGTAGTTCTTCTCATGAACTCTTAACTATCTATCTCCATAAGATGCTGCCCTTCCCTCTTGCATCGGAACTATACCAAGCCCTATACCGCATGCATCAATGTATATTGTAAACACTTTGTTCCCGTCAGGCAAGGTCAAGACTGGGGCTGTTGTCAAAGCCCTCTTCAGTCGCTGGAAAGCATCCTCACAGTCTATACTCTAAGAAAATGTCAGATTCTTCTTCATCAATCTGGTGAGTGGGGCCGGTATCTTTGCGAAGTCCTTAATGAATTTCCTATAATAGCCCGCTAAACCAAGAAAACTCCTCACCTCCATTGCATTCTTTGGGTTCTACCAATCTTGAACTGCAATTACCTTTGCAGGATCTACTATTGTCCCATCCTTAGAGACCACATGCCCTAGAATTCTCTCTTCTTTTCTCCAAAAATGACATTTGGAGAATTTCGCCTTAAGCTGGTGTGCAAAAAGAGTTTTCGAAACCTCCCTCAATTGTAGGGCATGCTCTTCCTTGTTCTTCGAGAAAATCAAGATATCATCAAAAAGACCACAATGAACTTATTTAGAAACTCCCGAAGCACCCTACTCGTCAGATTAAACAAATAGGCAGGTGCATTCGTCAGCCCAAAAGGCATGATGAGCCACTCGAAGAAACCATTTGGAGTTCTAAAAGCAGTTTTGTCTATACTATCCTCGACCACCCTCAACTGATGAAACCCCGTGGCCAAGTATAACTGAGAGAAAACAGATGCACCAACAAGCTAGTCAAACAGATCATCTATCCTCGGAAGTGGGTGCCTATTCTTCTTAGCGAGTTTATTCAACTCTCTATAATCCACACATAAGTGAAGCGAACCATCCGCCTTAGTGGCGAATACCACCGGAGCACCCCATTCGGATATGCTTCGCCTAATAAACCCTTTCTCAAGTAGCTCTGCTACTTGCTTGTTGAGCTTCCTCCTTTCTCTTGGAGCTATGTGGGGCACAGGTAATGCAACTATCTTTGCATTGTCCACTATGTATATACAGAAAACAATCTTGCGCCTTGGAGGTAAGCCTCGAACCTCCTCAAAAACATTAGGATACTCACATATTACCGTTACAGATCGTATATCATCGATAGATGCATCAAGCGACTCTAGGAAACTAAGCATGACATGCCCCTTAGGGTCACAAGAAATCTCGAGGGTCCTCCCATGGAAAGTCAAAAGTCTAACGACCCTCCTCTCACAACCAGAATGACACCATACATGGCCAGCCAATCCATCCCTAGAATCAAATCATAGCCCATGAAACCAGGCACATACGCATCGCATTCAAACACGACGCCTAACACAGATACTCTCAAACCACGATAAATAATAGACAAATGAGTCGTACCACCAATGGGTTTTGAGACAACAACGGGTTCCAAAACCATACTAGTACTAAGGTGTAGAGACTCAACAACAGAATCAGATATAAAAGAATGTGAAGTGCCAGAATAAAAAAGAGTTCTAACAGGATGATTGGAAAGAGAAATCGAACCTTCAACGGAAACTTTCCTACCTCTATCCGTTGCACTGGCCACGAGAGCATGCACTTGCCCTCTAGAAGATCTTGCCCTTTGCCCCTGTCCTTTCTTCTTCGGGCAATCCTCAACAAGATGTCCGAGCTCTCCACAATGGAAATAAGCGTTCTTCATTTTATTGCAATCCTTGATCAAATGACCCTCGCATTTGCAATGATGGCATTTCCTCTTATCTCGAGCTTTGCCGTTCTTATCACCCTTCTTTTGTTTTTGTTGTTGTTGTTGTTTCTTGGGCCATACTTTCTTGTTTTTTGTTTCCTCAACCTTAGCCTCTTTGTTTTCGCATTTATCTTCCTCATGCATTAATGCCATGTCAACGAGTTTCTCAAAAGTTGCTCCTGTCGGAATATGAGACATAGCCAACCCATGAAGGGGTTCATTCTATCCTCTAGCAAACCTCAAAGCTTTCTTGAGTGGGGTATCAACTAGTTCCAAACCAAACCTTGCCAATTGATTAAACTAATTAACATACTCTCTAACATACATGCCTCCTTGCTTAAGCACCAAAAACCTTTCCATTTGCATACTTTTCTAGGCTTGAGAAAGAAACTTCATTTCAAATGTCTATCAGAAATCATCCCAAGTCTTGACTAGGCACCGTGCTTGTGTCACTTCCCACCAGAATGAAGCCTCATCTTTCAGCTGCCAAACAACTAACTGAATCTTCTTACGATCGTCAACTTCGAAAATTCCAAACAAATTCTCTGTTTCCTTAAGCCAATTCCTTGCTTCTACGAAATTCTCCATTCCTCGGAATGGCTACCTGCACATAGCACAAAAATATTTTCATATCTTAGAGAAATTATCAACACGTGAGGAGGAACAACGGTTGCAGCTGGGGGTGGGGCGTCTGCTTGGCCTTCGGCAGGTGCCGTAGCCTCCAGATACCTACGAAACCAAGTTGGGATTTTAATTCCCTCAGGAATATTAGATTCCCTAAACATTCTAAAAAGAAAAGGAAAAAGGGATTCAAACAAAGAATCGAAAGATATTTCATATGGCTTCGGGGAATATGTTTTTCGAAACTGACTTTTCTTTTGAAAATGCTTTCTTTTAAAACCTTTTTGAAAACAATTTTCAAAATCTTTTATCCGATCTGGTAACCTTCAGCTCTGATACCAAATGCGAAACTCCATGTCCGTTAATGTCACTCTTTAACAGAATGCATTAACTTTCGTGAAGCGTTACAGGTAAACAAAAACATAAACATTACAAGACAGACCTAAAATAACAGTAGAATTAAAACTTTATTAAATAGAAAGCTTCGTGGTTCAAGCCCAATTACATAATAAGTCTGGAATACTGAAAACATAAAACTTCCGTCTTGTACCAAAATCATCATCAGAGTGCAAAAATACATAAAAAGAGCATAATCCCCAAAATATAGCCATAATAGAGAAGATAGAAGTCAAGCAATACATCTAAGCAGCTCCAAGTAGAATGAAAGAAGTATCCTGATCAAGCTTGAGTATTCCCACCCTAAGAACTTGGGGGAGGGGGGAACGGAAGAGAGAGAAGAGGAAACAAAATGGATCATACATAAAGTCTGGCGAGTCCAGTTACTTTTAACATATAAATAAATAAAAGCATCATGATATGCATATAAGTTGGAGAGAGATAACATTGTCATATGGCAGGTATAATAAGGTAAATAGGCAGGTATAATAAGGTAAATAGGATAAACAGAATAGAACATGTGTTGCGCTTCTCTAATTCTTTTCTCTACACCATTACTAGTATAACAATAACAAGATGATCCCAACAAGTACAAGATGGTAGACGTAGATATACTTCTAGTGAGAGGTTTTACCCCCATATAATAATAGGTAGCCCCACAGAACTGACGGATGTTACCCCCAATGATAATAACGGGCTCCTAAACATGCAAGGCTAGATGTACCCTAATCACTACCCCCAATCGATCGGCTCCTAACTCGTAGATACCATGTGCTGGCCCCACAGTAGGATGTATCACTTCCTAAAGTGGCAAACCTTTGTTTACAAGATGTGCACAAACCATATCTACATGTGTCATGACGTCTTAACCTCCCTGGACCGGACCCATGCACGCATATGATCCCGTCGGAATGCGCCACCCACACCGTCCCTTAGATGGACCTCTTACAACCAACTCAGTAAGCGTGCCCTAACCCCGACCTAGTTCGGGGTTTTCCGTTAGATACCCATACAGGTTACTGATTGATACGGGTCCCACTCTCCGGATGGTACAAGCTTCCCCCTAGGCTTGCATCCCCACTACTAGAATTTCAATAGGTTATGACTACCAGTTTAACAAGATTCCATAACCCCAACAGGTTAAGTTTGTTGGGTTCATATGTATAACCTGCCCCCACATATTTAACAAGATTAACTTAACCCTCCCACTGATTCAAGCAAGTTTACTTAACCCCTACTTAAGTTGACAGTTTCATGTAACCATTATAGATTCAAACAGTTTATGTACAACAAGTTTATCACCATTCATTCATTTATGGTTATTAATATGCTAGACCTCCCACATTAAGTCTACCATTTATGGATGCTGGATATGCCGGTTGGGTCTGGGAAAACTTCTTCCACAAGTCGGACTTAACCTTGTGTCTTAGCACCGTTACGTATATGTTTATGCACTAAGGCCCCTCACATTGGATTTACCATTTGTGGATGCTGGATATGCCGGGCGGTTCCGGGCAGGCTTCTACCACAAGTGTAATCTAACCTCGTGTCTAAGCGTAGTTACAGACTTACAGTTTCTAGTTACTGTAAATCTAGGCATTTTTATTACTAACCAATTATCATGTTTATTATGCCCCAAATCCCCATCTGATCTACGATAAAAGTTATGCCCCAGATTAAGGTTAAGATCAAGATATAGATTATGCCCCCACATCCCAAGTTTTGGCTCAAGGTATAAATTATGCCCAAAATTCCCAATCATGTTTTACCATATGAATTATGCCCCAAATTAATCATCCCCAATCGTTCCCAATTTCATGCGTTTGCGTATTTCAGCGATAGGCCTAAGCTCGAATGTAGCCTGGCTATAAAAACAAAAAGGGGAAATGGGAGAGAAAAGAACAAGAATAGGCGTAGTAAATAAAAATGGCATAAGATGATAGAATTGGTCATGCTAATAGAATAGGCATACAGTGACATGATTAGGCAAACAAACAGAATTGGGATATCATGAACAGGAATATGAGATCTAAGCAGTAAGTTAGGTATACAAGTAATGGCAAATCTGTTATGATTCAGGTTATTAACATGCATAGACTTAATCCAAACTTATAAACATGTCAGGATTACATTTTATGTGTTTATATCTAAAAGAAACATAAACTCACTTGATTGGATCTAAAGAATAGAGGTTTGATTGCAGTTGTTGTAGCATAGATCCTTGAATACGTATAACTTGTTGTTATGGAAGAATAAGCTATTTTAATCTGAGTTGGGACAGCACCTCATTGTCGCCATTAATTTAGATGGATAAAACAATGGGATTAAAGTCCTTTAATAGCCATCATCCAACGCACCAGGACACACAGCAGGTCCAGATTCATCCGGGGAGGTCGACCCTGGGGTCGACATAGGGGTCGACGCACCTGTTGTGGGGTCGACCCTTGGGTCGACACCCATGGAGCACGAGGTCGACCCTCAACGGGGCGAACTCCCACTCCTCCCTGCCTCTGGTTTTTGAATTATTTTGAATTATGGATAATGTTTGTTTACATATATTTCTCTTATACGTATACAAAGTTCTAATCTTAACAACTTTCTTATACGATGTCCGTTTTACGCAAACTTGGTGTCTATCTTAAGCAGAATTCCGAGACGAACGTAATGGTGTAGTCCGTTTTACTTATTTCCAAATATTTAATTAAGTATTCTTTAATTTGTCATTTTAGTGTCCTTTAAAATTACAGGGTGTTACATACCCACTCCTCTAATATCAAGCATCTCTCCAAATTGCTTCTCGATAAAAACAATATGTATCCCCTTCACCTCAGTCTGAAATATTGCCTCTCCATTCTCCTGTCTGTATCTTAAATTTGCATCGAAAAGATGAACTAACCTTGGATAAGCAGTCCGCTCTACTGTATTATAATCAAGTATAGAATGTAACCATGCGCCATGAAAAAGATACTCCAAAGGGGTACCCACAAAGTCTGCAAATCTAATGGGTCTCTCATGCAAAATCTGATATTCAATAGAATTCACATAATCTTCCATTACATGCCTAAAGGTTGCGGCACCAAGCAATCTGGGGGTTAAATTGGAAAAAATGGCAGATAAGGAGGGTCTTGGAGCCATGGCGAATTTTCTTTGAATTCATGGAAAAAGATGTGTAGATCTGGATAGAGAACGTCGAGGGCATCGATTTGATACCAAAATTGCAAGAAGAGTTTTGGAGTGGTGGCGGGTGTTGGAAGTGGTGGGGAAAATGGGTTTCACTGTGTTTGGGTGGGGAGGATGAAATAAAATGATGAAGCTGCAAGCTTCGTCGTTTTATTTTACCATATATATCGCAGGTGGGTCGACCCGCCATAAGTGTGTTAACCTATAGGTCGACCCACCCAAGAGCTAGGTCGACCTGACCCTTATATACATATACATACATACATACATACGTATATACATACATACATATATATATATATATATATATATATATATATTTCCTTCCCTACCCGATTTCTTAGTGATGATTAAACCTGAAAATATCTTATAGGGTCAGTTGACTGTCCGTTCCACTTTTCCTAAAGTTTCTCCTTAATTGTACCATTGTTTCCAGTAATTCCTTGAAATCGATTCTTTTCCCAAATGGTTTAATCCTCCGAACTGCTTCTTCATTACTTCTTTTACCTATTCTGTATAGTACAAGTCTTGGTATCTCAGCTTCTTCCTTGTATAAAGATATACATATACATATTTTTTTTTAGAAAATGATATACGTATACATATACATATATATATATATATATATATATATATATAATTCTTACCTATTTAAGAATATACAAATATGTTCACTCAATATTTATACCGGAATCCAAAAGCTAAGCTTTGATACCAGATGAAACAACCTAAATTTTGATAGACCGATTTTTTTTCAAAAATTCCAATCTATCGAAACCTCGGTCGGTTTGTCTAGTACCCTGCAGAAAAAAGAGAGATAGAAATATAGCAGAGTGGAATGGATAAAATATAATATAATAACATATAGCCTTATTGAAGCAATAATATTGTCTAACCGGTATCCAAAGTCATTATATCTCTACCACAAACCTAACCTGCGAGTGTGTTATGAGGAGAGGGTCAGAACACAAAGTTCTGGTGACTGGGCAAACTATACATTCTGAAATAACCCTACATATATCGTTAAGTTATGTTTTTTTATTAGATTACTTAGGTTAGCAACACTCAAGGCTCTGTACTCACGTCGTGCCCATATACTTCTCTGTAGATAAACCTAATATAGTATATATGTTGTTATACCCCATGTCTCAAGGTACTCCTCATAGTACCCTCCTCGCATGGGCTCCACCGTTATGCCACAGAAGCATATCCTACGCCGTATGACATACAAAATTCATATTACTATGCCATGTTCCGCACCGAACCACCATCACTATGCCATGTAAGCATACAGATTGCCAAATCTGAACTCCTCAGTTGAATCAAGCCTCAACACAGAGTAGTTCCCTCTCATTTACGATACACCACCCAGTTCATGTACCTAGACCCTCACACGAACATACTACCTACTGTACACCGAGTCCAGTAATAGGGTTGCATCTGAATGCATGGAACTCGGTCGAAAGCTTTCCATATCTATAAAGGTACCCCCAAAAGAGCCTACAATACAGATATCTAAAATATGTTCTGCATTTTCTCGATGGCTATTGCCCCACCTGACCCCTCCCTCATCTAGCGAAAGATGACATCAATAGTTAACTGACGTGCCCCTAACAAGCAATCTAATCAACCAATTTTGCGTGTCCCTCAACTAATGTCTCGATAATGAAATATAGATGTTCTCTTGGTTTAGCTCTAGTCTTCCCGCTTCCCACTAACTGCCGATGAAAGGTACTTGAAGATTACAATCCTGTATTAGTCCTGACCTGACTTCTTCCCGAGGAAATCGCCGAATCGCCCAACGCCATCTGACTGCCAAGCTACAGTTGCAGTCAAGGTATACTCACCGGGTGGTACCACGAAGACCAAAGCTCTGCAAATACAGCCTGCGCGTGTGCTGCAACAGAAGACCACCATGTAGTACCCTACCACGTCCCGCGGAAGCCGCATGCTCCCCTTCAGTCCCGTAGAGCAAGAAAACAGAATAACCAGCAGAATCACCAGGTAGAATAATTGAATGGACATGCTCCTCCTGTGTCTCTAGACATGTCGATGATCTACCCCATTGGGTTCTTCGCCTTCGTACATGCAGACTCGTCCTAGCGCATTACAGTAACGTGTTATTAGATTCTACGTCTAATCTTTTAATCAAGCGCTTGTCGTATCTAATCAGATTACTAATTAACTTGATTATTCACATTAACATTGTTATCTCAAGTTACTAGATTCATTAGATCACAATTGGTTGCTTACTTCCTTTATTCAGACTTATTTCGCCGGAATGGGCTCCTGCTTGTTATTCATTTTTTTTATTAGACTTCATATTTCTTGTTTATAAGTCTATTAATAATAATCCTACTTCATTCTTTTTTATTTAATCATAATCCCCATCATTACAACCTCTTGTTGTTATCTACTTATTAACTTAGTTCTCTTAACTAAGGCTTATTAATAAGTTTCCTTTTTATTTGTTATAATCCGTATTATAATTTCCACTTGTCCCTAGGACAAGTCAATCTGTTATATTACCTTCTCATTCATTAATTATAATAGGTTATATTCCTCATTCATCACATATTCACTTGGTTTCTTAACATTAACCAGACTTTTACTACTGTAACATCCATTTATTTACCGTCTTGTATATTCTCATTATTTCAGGAAAATATTTCACACCTTCATTAGAATGACTAGTGGAAAAATGTAAAGATCCATTTCCATAACGCACATCAATCAAGACCCACAGTTGCAAGTTATTTCTTTTATTTTCATCATGGACATACATATATCTTTTTATTTGATTAGTGTGCAATGCAGTAAAAGAATCCCTATTCTAGTTACCTCTCACAGAACAATTCTGATCAATCGTCGGCTTTAATTGGATTTTTAGTTTTCCGACTCACAGTTTTGGCTAATTCGATTCTACATGATCGTGGATCTTCAGTTTCCTAGTTATAGTCGTTCGCTTCAGACTTCTCCTGGCTTTGATTTCTAGATTCCTGGATTTCTCGCAAAACACACCTTCCTTCGGTCAAGAAAGACATGTTTTGGGGGCAATGTGTTGACATGCTTTTTGGCGAAGCTATTATAAGTCAAGATTTTGGTTAGCAATGCGCTCAAGTCTTGAGAACGTCGTCAAAAAAATAGAATGATTTGGTTGAAGTCGCGATGTGTTCGGAAAATGTTGGAAATTGCGTTGATTCATAAAATCATCGTTTATAATCTTGGAAAAACCGACATTGTAAAAATACATGATCGACTCGGTCCGATCAGCTCAAAATGCTTGAGCATGTCGGTCCGATCACGTGTCATAACAAGTGGTGGAAAAATATATGGATTCTGGCAAAATCTGGTATAGTGCACTCATAAAAAACTGATCGACAAAGCACGATCGCGAAAAAAATGGCTTGCACGGCTTATGACATTAAAATCTGGAGCTTGGCAAACTTTTGGTTTGGTATGTTTATAAAATAGGTGACCGGTACATGAGAATCATGGAAAACCACGTGTTTGTGCTCGGATGATCACGCTTGGAGTTTGGTCGATCATTTCGCTTGGCACGTTGATAATGCAATGATTGACATGGGAAAAGCATCGTTTTCACCATGCTACATCAGGCCGATTTGGCTTAACATTTTGGCATTTGGATTTGGCAAATTCGAGTAGCCAATTTTGCACTAGGAATGGATGTGAAAAAGCGGATCAACATGGCTTGGAACTCGAAATCCCCACATTCCTATTGAGGATTCGAGATACAAAAATCTGGCAAAGTGGAAGGATTTGAATTGTGCAACTCGAAATCATGGGCACGTGCTCAGGATGATTCGGTTTTTTCTCGTCTTCACATCCTGGATTCAGGACTCGAAGATTGGCAAGGCAAACGGATATCCAATTTTAGCAACTCGAAATTTCGGGATTGCGCCGAGATGGATGCGAAAATCCCTAGCTATGCACTGTGAGATTTCTGATGCGAAGTGGGATCTGGCAGAGCGATTCAAAAAAATGGAGTTTGTCAAATCACTTGGCAAATTCATTCTACTGTGCGGATCCCATATTTTGTCTTGATCCGCACGTGTTTTCGAAGGGTTTGGTTCATATTTGGTATTTTGGTTTTCTTGGAGCTCTCAAGCATCATTAATGGTGGTCATATTCTTCTCCAGGGCTATTGGACCTAGCATGGACCTCGAAACGTTACATAAATGTTTTCCTTCAACTTTTGGACATTCAATTGGACTTTTGACATGCTTTTGGACATGTTTTCTTACTGTTGGGCATCAGAGCTATTTGACTTAATGAAGAAGACGAAGGGCATTTTGGTCAAAGTTTAGAATTAACATACATTTTATTGTATAATATATAACTTTGTATGTAAAAATTGTCCGAACATGTACAACAATTTTAATCGAAAAATATATAAAGAATGATCACTGTGAAGTGGATGTAGGCATTAGTGTTGATCCACTATAAAAGTTGTGTTCTCCCTTATATGTCACTACATAGATATTTCGTTTGTTGTTTTCCTATACAACATACACTCGGGCGTTGAGGTGCGCGAAAAGCCAATTCTCCACATCAACATTATATATGGAAACATCAATTTCGTCTCCCTGTAATGTCTTTTACATGCAGTGAGACCTCTAGTTGATTAACCAAGCTTCGTTTTGATCCAATCTTTGTATATCACCAAAATTCTTGCTGTTATTTCAAGATGAAGGGTCCTTCACATATTTCTAACTTGTTTCAATTTTTCCATAACAACCAAAATTTTTAATAAAGAAATTTAAATAAAAGGTAAATAAAATAAATATTAACAAGAAAAAAATTGAGAAATGGGCAATGGGTTACACCATTGGGTCCATTACGAAATTATGGCTAAGATATACATTTGGTTTGTTGAAATCGGACTTAAAACGAAGAAGATATGAAAGAAGAAGTTTAAAATTCAGATTGGAAATTCGAATAAAACGAATTAATATGTAATAAATTAAGTCGTAAATCATGACCAGCTGGGATGTAACAACCCACCTGGAATGGGCCTATACTTCGACCCAGAAAAGGCCCATCGAAGCATAGAGCCACTTTAAACGGGTCATCAATTCCTATAAGGAATAACATTAGCACAAAATAATATAACGTGATGGAATCTCACATAGTGGAACGAAAAAGTGCAGTAATAAAATAAGATGCACCATTTATTCATAAGCCACTGATCCAAATACAAAGTGCCAAATACATTTGTTTATAACGGTACATCATCATTATTCATTATGCAGAGTTTCCATCAATAAAAGAGTAATAATAACTAATAGTAATATAATAGCCTCATTGCCTTCTTCGAACTCCATCATCGTCTCATTCGTCAAGTCTCCACCGCACCTACTAACTTGTTGGATATGTTAAGGAGATGGGTCAGAACAGAAAGTTCTGGTGATTTAAAATAATATGTGTTTAAAGACCATATTCTAAATTTATCAGGTTATATACGTCAAAGTATGTCTACAAACACACAGACACACACTTATAAAGGAATATTTTAATTAATGAGGTAAATATCCGAGTCAATCGCTTAAAACCTTCATTAATGCAATTAGGATGGATCAACGATCACTTAAGGCACAACGAGGTGGACGTTCTCCGTCACTTAGGGTCCATTCTAGTATATTTATTAAGAGTGGATTCTTATGATCTCTTATGACCCTAACGCGAACCCTAGCCACTTAAGACCCTATCCTAGCACGTCAACATCCTTATAAATATATATTCTCACAAGTAATAAGGAAATAGTATCTCGCCGCATAATACTAGTTTAGGGTTGGCCCACATATAGCTATTTAAGACCCCTCTAGTGGATGCCTCATGTTACTACTTAACTGATATTGTGTTAGTAGACCTATGCCGCTTAAGACTTCCTTTAGACGGTTGGTTAATTAAATAGCATGCTATGTCCCACATATACCAAATTAGTCCCTAGGTTGGCCCTCGCAATGCTCCTAGATGAAGTGGACATTCCAGTAAACTACCTTACTCCATTATTGCCATGACTAAACCACTTTTTAGAGAAGGAGGACCCATAGACGACTTCAGATCTAATAAGGGAGGGTCCCATGAATTTGGTCCAAATCCAAGGGATAAACCTTCGAAATGTTCCTAGTCCTAACCACTTAAGGCCCAAACTAGATAAGAGGAAAGTCATCCACTTAAGACCTTCTCAAGGTGGTTGTAAGCCTACCTATTTACACATATAATATGTATTTATACACTAGACCTCTCACATTAAACCATCTACTCGTAGATGTTGGATATGCTAGGCAGTTCCGAGAATACTTCTACTACAAGAGGGCTTAATCTTATGTCATAGTATACTAAGTTAAATGGCCCATGGCACCCAGACCTCTCACATTAGCCAAACTCACATATGGCTTCAAGATTTGCCGGTTGGTTCCAGGCAGGCTTCTACCACAAATGTCGACTAACCTCGTGTCTTTGTGTCATTATTTAATGTATATATAGATAATCCATTTTATACATACACACAAGCAACAATTCATATGGGGAGACGTTTTAACAGTGTAAATTGTAAATCCTGTTCACGTCAAAGTTTTATAAGACTAATTCCCATATCAAACTACTAAATTCCCAGCGTAATTAATAACAGAAGCCAATGAAGAAAATAACAACATATATATCAAAACTTGTACCCTAGGCTTATTAGAACAATTTAGGTAATGAAATAGGAATAAGGTGTTAATTACATACATACATAAATATTTAATATACATACATATATATGTATATATATGAATATATATACATATGTACATATACCTTTATTTAAATCAAATTTAACTTTTTATATGTTGTACATATAAACCTTACCATTTGGTTATTTCAAATCTGAATACGTTCAAATTATCCATTTTAGAATGGAAATCTAAACCTATTCAAATAAAAAAAACCATATCAATTCTTAATCTTTCAGCATCGCAAACACTTTGTAGATAAGAAGCGGTAAATCTAATTAAACAAAAGTAAAATCCCTAAACTATTCTTTCATAACCCAAACAACTCACGAATCAAATATTGATTGACTACTTTGCGATAAATACAAAATAGAAGATTTGGAGTTTTTACAATATGATGTTATCGTGAAACCAAACCTCCCTAGGCATACAAATCAATATAAGATCCATAAAATTTAGAATTTAGCCCAAACAAGTATTATTTCCACTTACAGAGATTTGGGCAATGGAGATAATACTGATTTAAATGCTGAAATCGTTTTTCTTTGATTCTACTGCAGATCTATATAAAAGAATCGAATAGATTTGAATCTCATATATAAATTATAGAAATTCCAAAATATAAACTAAATAGAAATATATTAGAAATAAAATATATTAGGGATAGAATACGAAGCCTGTTTTAGCGTAATTTCTGGAATATCAACAGTAGAATGGAGGCATAGCGAATGAGAGGGTTTTGAGAACTGTGAGGTGAGTTAGATGGAATTTATAGGTGTGTAAATGAATAATAACCGTTAAATCAACATAGATTTAATGTAAGCTATTCATTTTGCATAAAATTAACTTAAACACCACTCCAAACCAACCTCATTGGGCTCTGGTCGCACTAGGCAGTTGACACTCTCCCTAAAAGGCCGGTCGACACCCCTTCTAGAGATTGGTCGAACCCTTGGCGTCCAAAACGGCCAGTGTCCTGCATTGATTGCTGGAAAGATTATTTTATTAAACGTTATTTATTTCTATTAATTCCTTACCAATTAAGCAATATTCTTGTCCCTAGTTATATGTATACATACACACATAATTTCAAATTAAATGGAATATTCTAATCAACCATTAATTTGTTATTTTTATTCTATATATTTACACTTACAATTCAAATTTTAAACATTTGTGTATATATATTAACGCATAACATCTTTTAAATGTTAATCCTTCATACGAACTCCCTTTTTTACATATTATATATGAAAATGGATCAGAAGCTCGCTTCGAATACAACTACGATATTTTTGTGGCCAAATTCCTAATGCTGTAAAACTCCGTTTTTCAATCCATAAATATATTACTATTTTATTGCTGATTTATATTACGTATTATTATTTTAAATTAGATTATCTTTAGTCCTTTTTGGTACATTTTTACAGGGTGTTACGTTCTCTCCGCTTAAAATAAATTTTGTCTCTAAATCTGTCCAAAGGGGAGAAAAACACAACTCGCTCTAAAGATCCATATTATTCATCCATGTTATTTTTAATTCATCTATGAACATCCATGACTCGTAGTGATTATGAACAACATATTTACTAAAGTGAGCTCAGTCCTAGAGTGTCTGTGAAATAAGTGATGCATTATGCATGCAAAACATCCTAATATGCATGTATTTCTATATGAGTGCGTTGTACAAATGTGTTGCATCCATTTCCCTAACACCCAATCTAGCAACCACAATGCATTCATAAATGTAACTTAGAGTAAAATTACCAGAGAAAAGCTCTGGGTGGGTCTGTCTCATCTGGTCCTCAGTTCCCAAGTGCTTTTCGCGTGGTCATTACTGCATTATACTCATATAAGGTGAACGTTCTTATTACGGAGTATTTTGATTCCATGCTTTACAATCCTTGCAGTGGAACGGGACATCCTTGACTCCAACTCGAGTTTCCTATGTGACACCCCATGTCCCTTAATGTCACCCATATGTGGAAGCATTAAGTTCTGTGAAGTGCAATAATATTACAGAGACTAATTTAACAAGACAGAATATAAAATGCAGCGGAAAAAATTTCAATTTCTATTATTTAACCAAATTCCACATTACATTTTCAAATACCATAAGTCATAATCATAATCATCTGTCTCATAAACCATTAGAGTCCAAAACCATAAAATTCTATCTCTCATATGCCATAACAATAAACATAGAAAACGAAAGTGAAGTAATACATAAAATGAGAAGTAACCCAAGTTCAGGATGAATAAAATCACGGTCACTGCTACTGTCCACCACCCTGAGAATCTGGCGAGGAGGTGGAGAAAGTAAGAGAGGAAAGGAAAAACAAAATAGGTCAGACATAAAGTCCAGCTAATTCCAGTGATTTCTAGCATAAGCATGAGAGAAGTATTAGGACAGATCAACAGTACGATAAGAAAATATAGTAAACTATATAAGTACGAAATAAATGAGACATGATAAAGATCAAGTACTCTTCTCATTCATATCCCTAGAACAAGTTTCTGCACCAATTACCAGAACAACATGATTAGATTTTACCCTAATTACTACAAAGCGATCGGATCCCTACAAACACGAATAACCTATGCCAACCACGATAGTATGGGATATTAGTCCCTAACCCGTCAACTTCAAAGACAACCCTATTCGCCGGTGTTACAATGTCTTCTTTTCCTCCGTCATACCCATGCACGCTCATCACTCTGCTAGAACGCGCCCGTACCCACCTCCAAGATTTTAAACCTCTTACAATCTAGATCAAAGCGTGCCCTGGCCCCTAGCTAATGCAGGGCGCCGATATGATACCAACAGGGATAATGACTAATGCGGGTTCCAAACAGCAGATTGTCACAAGCCACCCCCTAGGCTTGTGCCCCCAAGTAAACTAGGATTTTAAGAGTCCCAATACCGGACATAAACAATAGATGTAGAATATCTTAGCTTATTAAATAACAGGTTTAACTTAGCCGGTTTAAGTTCATTAATAAGGATGGTTGTAAATTACATTTCCTATTAAATGTAATTCAGTGTACAACCCTTCCCCAAAATAGACAGGCACCTGCTCAGATGTATATAGACTACAGTAACATGTTCTGCTAAATTTACATCTAACTCTCATATTTTTCATAACATGTTATATTTAATATGAAACTAATTTTAACCTATTCAGATTAACATGTTTACATATTATCCCAATTATACAGTTGATCATGTTTCAATATACCCAATTCTCCTTTTTACTGTTATTACAAGTTATTCCAAATTTATGAAATTCCAGCAGAAATGGCCTAGGCTCTCGATGGCCTAGGCTCAGTGTAGATTAAAAAGGAAAAGGAGAAAGTTAGATCCAAATCAGAACAATTATACTAAATAAATAGGCATAAGACTGTAAATAAATCCAAAACAGAAAAGGGATAATAAGGATGTACATATAATAGGTAATGTTAAAAACTGAATAGATAATTGACAGCAAAAGAACAATAACATAGAAAAGTATAAACACTGTTACTTTTCACATCCAGACTACTAATTATCAAGAATACTTTTTAAATATCAGATCTAGAAATAACTAGAACTCATAGTGGTTTGAATTAGATCTAAACAGAGTCTTTGTAATAGCCGTTGTAGAAGAAAATCAATAGTTATCCCTTCAATCTACATTCAGGCAACACCCTGACATTTTATAATTTTTTTTTAGAACATAGCTTGGAGGAAGAAGATGAAGAATGTTTGTGTGTAAGATAATGGTGAGGCTGCTGGCATATTTATAAGTTAGTTAAGATAAATCTAAACCATAGAATCTTAGGTTATTAAATTAAACCTGCACCTCAAGCTGAGTCAGCATACGTATATATATAAAATAGTCCATACTCAGGCACATGAATCTTCCCTACATGAATGTGGGTCGACCCATCTTCAGCATGGGTCGACACTGTGTGGTTGGGTAGCCCAGTGATTGTTGTTTTATGCGTTCAGTTATTTAATTTACAGTATATATTATATACTATTTTAGTTCAAACTTTTTAGTAGATAACTTCTACGTACTTACTCTAATTTATGAAAACCAAGAGTTTATCTGAACTAGAATTCCAAAACAAATGCATCAGCGAAGTCTGTTTTAACTAATTTTGAAGTTTTTAGTAATTAGTATTCATTTGATTGTCCTTTTTATATAAGCAATCCAAAATTTCTTACAGGTTTGCTAGAGTTGAATCTTCTTCCTTGGATTCCTATGTTTGTCACTGCAAATTTATGCCAATCTCTGTCTATCTCGTGGATTCCTTAATCCTCTAACCTTAGAGCCTGCTGGTGGATGGCTACTCGTCGATTTCTAGCATACTCTGACCTGTCAGGACTTGTTGGCACTCTTCTGTGGATCAGAGTCTTTTCCTTGTTACATAGCTTATCTCCTGCTACTCATATTAAATCTACTATTGCCTCATGATACCTCTCGGGTTTTATAACGCTCTGCTCTTCAGGTTCTCTATTACCATTTTATTTACTTACTAGAGCCACATAGGCTACTTAGTTGTTGACTATGATGCTATGGCTATGCTTTACTCTAGCATGTCTGATTGTGAGCCGTCGTTGGGAGGCAGTTTCCCAAATTCACTTATTTTATGTAGCGCCACCCTACCTCACCATCACATTGATGGTTTTTGAGGGATGGTTTTCCCCTAAAAAAAGTGTATTAAAATATGGGGTGTTACATTCTCCTCTTTTTAAAAGAATTTCTTCCCTGAAATCTCTAGGTTAAGAAGAATGCTATCTTTTAACAACTATTTACACCCATCTACTCATCTATCAACCACTTGCATCGACCGTCCTTGAAATTTCTAATGCTTTGTATAAACATATGCAAAGATGTTGTGTATATGTCCCTAAACTAATGCGAAAATTGGGCGATCTACTGATTCACTTGGTCTCCTTAATGTAATATATGTCTATGCCGTGTATCCAATATGTATGCAAAAGAATTCTAATAGTAAATATATGTTCTATATGTATGCACAATCATTCACTAAAATCTAACATCTATGTGACGATTCAACCATTTCCATCCATTAAAAATTTTAAAAATGTGCATACATCCATATGCAATATTTAAGTGTTTGAGCTGATCTTGTGCCTAATGTGTGTATATGCATCCACTGGCAACCACTAGCAAACACTTAGATCCATCAAGCATAACATGTCTCGAAACACATGTTTTCAACCATAAGCATCTACCTATGGATCAAGATTCAAACGATAGGAAAACAAATTCTAATTCAAAAAGCTTAGAAAGGAATTAAGAACGCACTCTTAAAGTGAAATGGATAAGAAGTGTGAATCTTTTCTCTGGGTTCCCATGTCGCATCGTCACAATCTTCTCCCCATTGCACCTTTACTAGCTTGATCTCCATGTTGCGCAGCTTCTTAACTTCCGATCTAAGAATACGGGTAGGAACTTTCCTAACCGATGCCTCTCTATCTATCTCTGCATCCTCAAGTGTACTTGGATCTACTTTTTCTACTGAATCACGGGGACATTTCTTCAAGTGGGAAATATGGAACACGCCGTGAACACTCGACAGTCTCTCCGGTAGTCTAGCTCCGTAGGCCATCTGGCCTATCCTCTCAAGTATGGGTAATGGCCCTACAAACCTTGGTGCCAACTTCCCTACTAAGCCAAAAGAGATATATGTTTCTTAAAGGTTATACCTTGATAAAGACCGTATCTCCTACCTCAAATTCCAAGTCAGTCCTCCTTCTATCGGCATATGACTTCAAACTATCCTGAGCTGCTTTCATTCATATGTGAATAAGGTCCATCTTCTCAGAATTTTCTCTAGCCATCTCAGACCCAGGTAAAGTCTATCCGTAGACTCCCACCAACATGTCGGTGATCTGCAGGGTCGTCCATAAAGTGCCTTGAAGGGTGCCATTCCAATACTCGACTGATAAATATATTATATGTGAACTCAACCAATGGGAGATGCTCCTCTCAAGTCCCTCCGAAGTCTAGGATACACAGCTTCAATAAATCCTTGAGAACCTTATTGGCCCTCTTAGTCTGTCCATCCGTATGTGGGTGATAAGATGTGCTAAGTTGTAACTGTGTACCTAGTGCCTTTTGCAAGCTCCTCCAAAACTCGCTCGTAAAGATAGGGCCACGGTCACTTACTGTACTAAAAGGTACCCCATGAAGTCGGACAATCTCTCTAAGGCTTATTGATGCTAGCCAAGTTGTCGTCCTTTTGCTCACGACTAGGATAAAATGAGTTCTCTTCGTTAATCTATCGACTATAACCCAGATACTCGTGTTTCCCTTCCTCGATATGGGCAGTACATCAATAAAGTCCATAGAGATGCTCTCCCACTTCCACTGTGGGATATCCAAGGAATGAAGATATCTGCTAGGTTTCTTTTGCTCAGCCTTCACTTGGTGACAAGTTAAACATCGGGCCACGAATTCTGCCACACCATTCTTCATGTCAGTCCGATGAAAAAATCTCTTCATATCATGGTACATCTTGTCACCACCCGAATGGATAATCATCTGAGAGTGATGAGATTCCTTAAGAACCGATCTCAGCAAATCTCTAACTTGTGGAACACACAATCCCCTATCTTGTCTTAGCCACCCTTTTTTATCCACATAATATCTATTTAGGTCGCTATAGGCCTCTCCTCTACCAAGTCTATCCAAGATGTCCACTAACTGTTGTTCCTCTCGCTGTGTAGATCCAATGCGCTCACCTCCAATGATGCAAACAAACAAAGCGTAGAATCCGTATATTGCCTAAAATCAAATGTTGAGATAAACTCCAAGCTCTGGCACTCTATGAATAGTGGACTCAAGGTTATCCTCTTCCTGTTTAACGCATCCGCAACTACATTCCCTTTTCCTTGGGTATAAGCTATCTCAAAATCATAGGATGCAAGGAAATCTATCCATCATTGCTACCTTAAATTGAGATCCTTATGCGAGAACAAATATTTGAGCAACTTGTGATCTATGTAGCAAGTAGATAGTGTCACGAAGACTTAAGCGCGAACATTGTTGCAGCTAACTCCAAGTCTTGGGTAAGGTAATTCCTCTCGTGAGCCCTTAATTGCCTACTTCCATAGCAGAATACCCTACCTTCATGTGTTAAAACAACACCTATCCCATTCCACAAGCATCCGTGTAGACCGTAAACACCATGCTACCATCGGGAAGAGTTAGAACAAGGGATGATGTCAGAGCCCTCTTTAACCTCTAGAATGCATCCCCACAATCAACGCTCCAAGCGAATGCCAAATTCTTCTTTGTCAAGCGGGTAATCGATGCTAATATCCGTTCAAAGTCTTTAATCAACTTTCTGCAATAACCCGCCAACCCCAAGAAACTCCTAACCTCTGTTGCATTCTTAGGGGCTTTCCAAATCTTGAATCGTGACAAATTTAACAGGGTCCACCGCTGTTCCATCCTTGGAGACTAATTCCTAAGGAATCTTACTTCCTTTCTCCAGAAATGTCACTTAGAAAACTTAACCTAAAGCTAATGTGATTTGACAATATGTAGAACCTCTTCTAAGTGTACGTCATGTTCTTCCTCGCTGCTTGAGAAAACTAGAATATCTTCCACGAAAACCACTACGAAATTGTTCATATACTCGCTAAACATCCTACTCATCAAATCCACAAAGTATGCGGGTGCATTGGTCATCACGAAAGGCATCATCATCCACTCAAAGAAACCGTCTGAAGTTCTGAAAGCAGTCTTGTCGATGCTATCATCTGCTACTCTAAGTTGATGAAATCCCGTGGCTATATCCAACTATGAGAAAACCGAAGTGCCTAGTTGGTCAAACACGTTATCAATCCTCGGAAGTGGGCGCCTATTTTTCTTGGTAAAGTTATTTGACTCTCTATAGTCCACGCATAGATGAAGAGAGTCATCTTCCTTGGTCGCAAAGATGATTGAAGCTCTTCACTCAGAAATGCTCCGTCTAACGAATCCTTTCTCGAATAGCTCACCTACTTACTTGCTAAGCCCCCTTCTCTCTCTATGAGCCATGTAGTGCAGTGGTAAAGCGACTGGTTTCGCATTCTCTACAAATTAAATCCATAAATCTATTTCCTGTTTGGGAGGTAATCCTCTAACCTCATCGAACACGTCCGGAAATCTCTGACTTTGGGTACTAACCTAAGATCATTAACAAAAGCATCAAGGAAATCTAGGAATCTGAGCATAATTGACCTCTGTAGGTCACAAGAAATCTCAAGAGTTCTACCATGGCATGTTAGAAGTCTTACAACTCTCCTCTTACAATTTAGAATGTCACCATACATGGCTAGACGATTCATTCCTAAAATAAGCCCGTAACCCATAAAGCCAAGAACATATGCATCACATTCAAATTCGAAGCCCATAATAGAAATTCCCAAACCCTATATATCATGGAAAACTGAGTCGTACCTCCTATGAGGCTTGAGACTACAACAGGATCAGAAACTATGCTAGTGTATAGGTGCAGATTATCTACCACAGAATTGGATATGAATGAATGAGAAGAGCCAGAATCAAAAAGAGTCCTAATAGAAGAGTCAAAAAGAGAAATCAAACCATTGACGGTGACTTTCCTACTATGATTTGGTCTGCCATCCTCTAGAGCATGAACTTGTCCTCCAGACAATCTTCTCTTCTTTCCTTGCCTGTTAGGGCTTTGCTTGGTAAAATGTCCAATTTCACCACAATTGAAACAATTATTCTTCGTCTTCCTACAGTCCCTAACAAAGTTCCCTAAATTTCCACAGCCATGACACTTAACCTCTATCTTGATTTGTTCCTTATTGGGTTTTCCTCTTTTCTTTGGTGCCCCTTTCTTGGGCTACCACTTTTTCTTATCTGTATTGGGTTGTGCGTCTTCAGTCTTGACTTCTTTCTTCTCCTCTTTCTCATCCTTGTGCATCAAAGCAATGTCTACTAGCTTCTCGAAAGTTTCTCCCATGGGGATGTTTGTTGAAGTTAATACTTGCAGTGGTTGAAGCAACCCTTTTGCGAACCTCAAAGCCTTCTTATGAAGAGTGTTTACAAAATCCAAACCAAACCTTGCTAGTTGATTAAAAGTATTAACGTATTCCTTCTCTGCCATGTTTCCTTGCTTCAAACTTAAGAATTTCTCCATTTGCATTCCTTCATCACCCCGCGACAAAAATTTCCTCTCAAATATATTCTTAAACTCATCCTAAGTGGTTATTTCCTACCCCACCTGAGTTACCTCCCACCAATATGAAGTTCCTTTTTCATTTGCCAAGAGGCCAACTGAATCTTTCTCCTATCATCTAGCTCCAAAAAATATAATACATTCTCCATCTCCCTAAGCCAATTGCGTGCCTCCATGAAACACCTAGTACCACGAAATGACTTGCCTCCCATCGCGCAGAAGTCCTTACAAATCTTGGAGAAGTTGACTACAGGATTGGGTGGAGCTAGTGTTGCTGCGGCTGTGGGAGGGACACTTCCTTGCACTTCACAGGTTTCATAGTTTCTACGTATCTACGAAACCATATCAGAATGGGAGTGCCCTCGAAAAAATTAGGAGCCCCAAACATGCTAAAAAAGAGAAGGAACAAGGATTCAAAATGAGATTGAAGGAATATTGTAAATGACTTGAGGGGATATATTTTTCTAAAATAGGTTTTTCTAGAAAATACTTTGCCGGAAACACTTTTTCAAAAACTTTTTCTCAGATCTTGTAACCTTAGGCTCTAATACCAAACGTGACACCCCACGTCTCTTAATGCCACCCGTATGGGGATATATTAAGTTCTATAAGCGCAATAATAATACAGAGACTATTTTAACAAGACCAAATATAAAATAAAGCGAAAAAAATTTCAACTTTTATTATTTAACCAAATTCAACATTATATTTTCAAATGTCGTAAGTCATAATCATAATCATCTATCTCGTAAACATCAGAGTACAAAACCGTAAAATTCTATCCCTCATATGCCATAACAATAAACATAGAAAAAGAAACTGAAGTAATACATAGAATGAAAAGTAATCCAAGTCCAAGCTGAATGGAATCACAGTCACTGGTAATGTTCACCACCCTGAGAAACTGGGGGAGAAAGAAAGAGAGGGAAGAGAAAAAATAGGTCAGACATAAAGTCTGGTGAGTTCCATTGATTTCTAGCATAAGCATGAAAGAAGTATCAAGACAGATCAACAATACTGGGTAAGAAAATACAGTAAAATGTACAAGTGCGAAATAAACGTGGTAAAAGAGACAAGGTAAAGATCAAGTAATCTTCTCATTCATATCCTAGAACAATTTTCTGCACTAATTATCATAATAACAGGATTAGGTTTTACCCTAATTACTACCCAACGATCGGCTCCCTGCAGAAACGAATAACATTTGCTAGCCATGGCAGCAGGGGATATCAGTCCCTAACTTGTCAACTTTAAAGACACCGCCCTATTCGCTGATGTTACATTGTCTTAGTTTCCCTTATTGAACCCATGCACGCTCATGACTCCGCCGGAACATGCCCGTACCCACCTCAAAGATTTTGAACCTCTTACAATCCATATCAGTAAAGCTTGCCTTAGACTAAACATTGTGAGAGGCCCTAATATGATACCAACTAGGATACTGATTGATACGGGGTCCAAACAATAGATTGACACAGGCCACCCCTAGGCTTGTGCCCCCAAGTAAACTAGGATTTTAAGAGTCCCAAAACCGGATTCAACAATAGTCATGGAACCTCTTAGGTAATTAATTAACAAGTTCAACTTGGAATGTTAAAGTTCATTAATAAACATGGTTGTAAATGACATTTCCTATTAAATGTAATTCTGTGTACAACCCTTCCCTAAAACAAACAGGTACCTGCTCAGATGTATATAGACTATAGTAACATGTTCTACTAAATTTACATCTGATTATCATATTTTTCATAACATGTTATACTTAATACGAAATTAAGGTTAACCTATTCAGATTAACATGTTTACATATTATCCCAATTATACAGTCAATGGTTCTTACATTCCAATATGTCAAATTCTCCTTTTTACTGTTGTCACAAGTTATTCCAAATTTATCCCAAATTTACGCAATTCTAACAGAAATGGTCTAGGCTCAGCGTAAAATAAAAAGGAAAAGGAGAAAGATAGATCACATTCAGAAACAAATAAACTGAATAAATAGGCATAAGACTGTAAATAAATCTAAAACATAAAGGGGATAATAAGGATGTACATTTAACAGGTAATGGTGAAAACTGAATAGATAATTAATAGGAAAAGAACAATAATATATAAACGTATAATGATGATGTACTAGACTGTATGAAGTTATATATGAAGGCGTGAATCAGTTGATTCACTACCTTTTGCTTCAAAAATAATAATAATATATAAACATATAAACACTGTTACTTTTCAAATCCAAATTATTTGCTGTTAAGAATACCTTTTAAATATCGGATCTAAAAATAACTAGAAATCACATTGGTTTGAATTAGTTCCAAAAAGCGCCTTTGTAATAGTTGTTGTAAAAGAAAATAAATATTTATCCCTTCAATCTACGTTCAGGCAGCACCTCAACATTTTCTTAATTTTTATTTAGAACATAGCTTGGAGGAAGAAAATGAAGAATGTTTGTGTGGAAGAAAATTGTGAGGCTGCTAGTGTATTTATAGATTAGTTGGGATAAATCTAAACCATAGGATCTTAGGTTATTAAATCAAACCGTACACCTCAAGCTGAGTCAACAATGTATATAACATATAAAACAGTCCCGATTCAGATGCATGGTTCTTCCCTAAATGAAGGTGGGTCGACCCATGTACTATTGGGTCGCCAAGTGACCGTTTTTTCTACATTTAGTTAATTTGTTTTTATATATACATATGTTATATACTATTTTAGTTCAAACTGCTTTCATTGATAACTTCTTCATACTTAATCCGATTTACGAAAACCAAGAGTCTACCTAAACTAGAATTTCGTAACGAATGCAACAGTGAAGTCCATATTAATTAATTCTTAATATTTTATTAATTAATATTCATTTTATTATCCTATTTATATAATTATTGAGTATTAAAATATGAGTGTTACATCCTATGTCCCCAATCTCGTCAAGCTCGAGTCTAATAGAAGAATCATGAAGGCACTTCCTCAAATGAGATACATGAAAAACGATATGGATCCTCGATAAGCGTTCTGGGAGATCCACTCGATTGGCCAAAGATCTTATTCTCTTGATGATCCGAGAAGATCCGATAAATTTGGGAGCCAACTTCCTAGTCTTCCCAAACCGAACAATCTTCTTAAAAAAGGAAACTTTTATGAACACCAAGTCTCTTACACTAAACTCAATTTCCCTCCTCCTCTTATCAGCATAAGATTTTTTATGGTCTTGGGTTGACCTCATCCTCTACCTAATCAAAGTAATCTTTTTGGCGGAATCACGGACGATGTCTTGTCTGAGTAGAACCGTGTCGGTCGCTTGATAACTATTGTTATACATAAACTCCATAAGTGGCAGGAGCTGATCCCAAAATGCTCCAAGGTCGATAATGGAAGCTCTGAGCAAGTCTTCTAGTGTATGATTTATTATTTCCGTCTGTCCATCGGTTTATGGGTGATAAGCTGTACTTAAGTTGAGTGTCATCCCCAATCCTTCTTATAAACTTCTCCAAAACTTACTTATGAATAAGATGTCTCGATCACTCACAATACTAGTTGGGATACAGTGCATTCTGAATATTTGTTTGTCATAAAACTGGGGCAACGAAGCCGTAGTTCTATTCTCCGTGACTTGTATAAAGTGAGCATTCTTGGTCAAATGGTCCACTATAACCCAAATAGCCTCATTTCTCTTCTGAATTCTTGGAAGCCCATCCACAAAATCCATGGAAATATGTTCCCACATCTACATGGGAACTTCTAAAGGCAACAATAATCCTCCGAATCTTCCTTGCTCCGATTTTACTTTTTGGCATATTAAACACTTGGCTACAAATTCAGTTATCGCTCTTTTCATCCCTTCCTAATGGAGATTTACCTTCATATCCTTATGCATTTTATTCCCACTGGAGTGTATGGTCATTCTCGACCTATGGCACTCCTCTAACATTTCCTTTCTTAACTCCTCATGTCTAGGGATGCAAAGTCGTCCATCCCTAAGAAAAATACCGTCATCGCCTAGTGAATATCTAACCAAATGAGGAAAGGTCTCCTTCTTCCCCACCTTCTCCTTTAAGTTTCTTATCTTTTCATCAAGGTATTGCATACACTGAATCCTTTCTCTCAGAGCGGGCCTAACAAGCATAACTCTAAGGAAACTACTAGAAGTTACTACGGGGGTTGCAAGTTAAAATCAGAGAGAAACTCCAATTGTTTCCATTCTAAGATTGCATTCAAAGATGCATGCCTTCTACTTAACGCACCTGCTACGAAGTTCCCTTTCCTTGGGTGTATTGGATCATGGAATCAAAAGAGGCAATGTATTCCATCCATCGTTGTTGTCTTAAATTTAGGTCACGTTGAGAGAATAAATACTTTAGGGATTTATGGTCAGTGAAGAGTTCAAACTTCTCTCCTAAAAGATAGTGCCTCCACATCTTCAAGGAGAACACTACTACTGCTAGCTCTAGGTCATGAACTGTATATCTTTTGTTGTGGTCCTTGAGTTGTCTACTAGCATAAGCAATAACCCTTCCTTCTTGCATGAGAACTACTCCTAAACCAGTTCCACATGCGTCATTGTAAGCTGTGAACATCCTTGAGCCATCGAGTACAATAAGAACTGGCACACTAGCCAATGCTTCCTTTAATTTCTTAAAAGTACACCGCACTTACTACTCCAAGAAAATACCAAGTTCTTTTTCATTAGTTTGGTTAAAGGGGTAGAACACTTTGTGAAATCCTTAATAAACTTTTGGGAATATCTAGCTAATCTAAGGAAGCTTCTTACCTCTTTTGTGTTTCAAGGTACTCTCCATTCCTTAATTGCCTCAATATTTGTAGGGTTTGTTGCCAAACCTTTGCATGACACGATATGCCCCAAATCTAACATGTTCTATCCAGTAATGACACTTTGAAAACCTAGATTTCAACTGGCTTTCCCTTAGTACCCATAGGACCTATCTTACATGACTTTTCATGCTCTTTATGGTCCTTAGAAAATATACGGATATCATATATGAAAACTGCCACAATCTTATTCAGAAGGCCCCTGAGGTCAACAAAGAAGGCGGGTGCATTCGTTAGTCCAAAGGGCATAACTTCCCATTGGAATAATCCATTTGGCGTCCTGGACACAATATTATCCTTACTGTCCTCTGGAATTCTTAATTGGTGAATCCAGTTGCAAGGTCTAATTGGGAAAATACTCGGGATCCTCCCAAGTGGTCAAACAGATCATCAATAATAGGTTAAGGATACCTATTCTTCTTGGTAAGCTCATTAAGCTCCCTATTTTCCATGCAAAATCTTATAGATCCATCCCCTTTGGTGTTTAACACTGGTGCACCCCATTCAGAAGTACTTCGTCGAATGAAGACCTTCTGTAGTAAATCCAAAATTTGTTTATCCAACTATCCCCTTTCCTTTAGCTCCATATGCCTTAAGAGTATAACTATTGGTCTAGCATCCTTCTCTAGGTTGATACGAAAAGATATCTCCCTATGGAGTGGAAGTCCTGGTACTTCCTCAAAGACTTCCAAGAACTCATGTACTATAGGGGCTATTGACATCCAAAATTGTCGTCAATATCTGAGAGTTCCAAAAATTTGAAACATAAATTCCCATTGTGGAAAAGTATAGGAGATGCCGTAATAATGTGCGGGAAAGTAAAGGACATAGTAATTTATAGTGGTTCGGTTCAGATTGAACCTACGTCTACTTTAAAGGCCTTGCTGACTTTATTTCATTGTTGTTAAAGTACAATGGAAAATATCATTACAAATGAATACAATGATTAATGATGTCCTATTAGTCCTTATTGTCAAGATTCCTTGCTGAGCAGGAGTATCCGAGGAGTTGTCGATGATGTGGTGGAGTCGGGAAGTTCCAAGAGGAAGGTCGAAGTGGGGAACCAAGAAGTGGTCGGAGAGTGTCGGGAAGATGCTGACAGGAGGAGTGGAGTTGGGGTCCGAGAGGAGGAGCAGACTCGAGAGATCCGAGGGAGTGGAGCAGGGTTGAGTTTTTTGTGGGAGCGGACCCGAGGGATCTGAGGGAGTGGATCCGAGCGAGGGAATCCAAGAGGACAAACCCAAGAAGAGGGGTCCGAGAGGTGGGATCGGGGAGGAGGATGTTGGAACAGAGGTATCTGAGGCCTTCTTCTTCTTCATTGAGTGGAAGAGGTGTTGACTTGGTCAGCAATGTCCGTGGGATCCGGTAATATCCAAAGTTAGTGTAAAAGTCCTTGTAGATGTCCGAAAGTAGACGGAGAGCGTGTATGCAATGTTTTGGTGGCCCTCTATGTCCAATAGCCATGGGGAAGGAGACGAAATCCATTAACAGTGCATGAGACTTTCAAGAAGCCCAAAAGTTGTTTAATGTCCAAGAGCATAGTTAAATCTTCATGAGTATTCTCATGGGTCCGAGCATATTAATCTTCTTCCTTGTATGATGAAGGAAGGTGCCTAGTAGGCTTTGGGGCAGAATGTCTTCTTCCTATAAAGAAATTAAAGCTTGGGAGAGAGCTTGAACCAACCTCTTGTAAGTGGGAAGTGAAGGGGTATTTATAGTGGATGGTTAGGTGGGAGTAGGTAGTAGGCGACCACAATAGTACATCTCGGATCCCCGAGTGCAGGCCTCTGGATACTCGAACTCCCTCGTCTCTATTAGGAAACTCGTACCCCTCACTGGTTTACAGAATTTGTACCCCATGGGGTACAAATTTCGTAATCGTAACCGCAGACATGTTAAGTTTTAGAGAAGGTCGGGTTCGAAACTTAGAGGCGACGCTAGAGGGACTCGAGACTTCGAGGGTTCAAACGAAAGGGTTATGAGCTTCTGGAGGGAGCTGAAGGTTAGAGGATGGCAAGGTTTCGGAGTGAACGTATATCCTAAGTGGTACAACTTCGTATCCGTCGAGGGATACGAAATCGTATCCCCCGAGGGATACAGATTCATATCTCCTGAGGGATAAGGATTCGTATCCCCCAAGTGATACAGATTCGTATCCCCTGAGAGATAATAAGATCATCGAAGTTGTTGGTCGAATCTTGATTTTGAGTTGATCAAGTGATTCTGGGTGGTATACATGTTGGCAGAAATCAAATGAATCAGGCGGTCGATCGCCACTGAGACTATGGGGCCCAAGATCCCCAACGGCGCAAAGCCCGGACCGGTTGACAGCTCTTCTTCGGCACGGCGTGCAAAGGATTGTGATGCGAGGAACATATGTGAGGTGTGGGAGGAGCCAAGGATGGATTCTGGAACCGACCAGTGCGTGTTGTGCATGCTTTGGAGGGGGTCGGCATGTGCTAGGCAAGTGGTCTTTAACACTAATGAATCTCGCATCCGAGGGATGCGACATTCTGCCAGTAGCCCGACTCGAGTCTTCTGGCGCTAGAACCTTGATTTGCTTGATACAATCACATAGCCCTGAGTGCGTTCACTTGATCTGTGACTTGTATTGTCTGAGAGCAGTCTGGCGAGCCACGACGACTATTGTTGCACGACCCTATCATAGCTTGATTCCTGATGATGTTAGCAACACTGCTGGGCCGTTGAGCCATGCAATGGGCTGAGTCATGTGGACCTGGAATACTTCTGGTATTCGGACCAAAATGTCGGTTAATAGGGACTGAAGATGGTCCTTCTAAACAAGGGGACAAGGTACACAATAGGGCTTTATCCTTATCTCCGATATCACAAGGGATTCTCTGACTATATCATCCTCTACTCCTTAGATGGACAATTCTCTTGCCACAATCTAGGATGGCCCCATAAAATAATAGCCGATCTATACCTAGGATAAGGTCATACCCCATAAAATCTAACTCATATGCTTCACAAAGGAACACGACATCATTGATATCCAATACTAGGTCTTTACAGATCAACTCAAGATGCTTATCTCCTCCGATACGGTTGGCCACTCTATAAGAATACTAGTGATGGATAGGGAAAAGTTCAACAAATCAACTAGTCTCTTAGAAACAAAAGAGTGGGTCCCTCCAGAGTCAAACAAGGTATATACGGAAATTCCTAAAATAGAAGTTGTACCTTTAAGTACGGGTTGACCTTGATCTTTCAAGGGTCGGCTCTGTATTAGAGTTGCTTCCAATGCATAATTCCAACTGTTCTGAATAGCTCTAAGCTTTGGAAATCCCTAGACAAGTATCCTTCCTCGTGGATTTTATAGCACTTTCACTGAACTCCTTCTTTGCCAAAGCAGTCCTGGCCTCATGGCCCTTATGATTGCACCTTGCATAAGCCTTAGCTTCTTTCTTAAACTTACTCCCTTTCTTCTTGCTCTTCCACCATTCTTTCTTCTTATTCTTATTAGAACTAGAATTTCCTTCTCCCCTCTCACCATTCTTAATCTCTTTAGATCCTTCAGCTGTGCATCCCCACTAACGTCTTAAAGGTTGTTCTAGATGTTACTTTGGCCAACAAAGTGTCTTTTAATGGGGAGTTCAATCCCTCAACAAACCGTAAATCCTTATTCACTGTAGTATCCACCAAACCCCTACCAAACTTACATAACTCAGTGAATTCAGCTACATACTCCTGCAAACTCAGATTTCCTTGTTTGAGATAGATAAACTTCTCTAATTGGATTGTGATCTCAGCATTGGGTAGAAACTTTGTTTCAAAGCTGGTCTTGAAATCAGACCACGTAAATACTTGGCCTAAATTCTCTCTGGATACTAGGTTTCTCCATTTAAGGGATTCTCCTTTTAAGTGCCAGGCCGCAACTCTCCTCTTGTCCTCGTCTGACCATCCCGTGGCCTCCAAAATCCTTTTGCACCCCATTATACAAGATTAAGCGCCAACAAAAACTTTTGTTCTTAATAATGGTTTTCCACCAAGGTTCGGGAAGTTCTTGCAGAATCAAGGAAAATCAAGCTACCTCAGCGGCATGAGTTGCTGGCTCCGTTAGGGCGGGATTAGTAACAGGAACTTGTTCCATAGCACAGAGATACTATTGGAACCATTCTTGAAAATACATAGGTCTTGCCTGGTTTCTCTGCCCAGAAGGATTATCAGTCATTCTACTATCCGAAAAAGAAAGGAAGAATCCTTTAGCAGAACTCCTGAGATAGTATTTAAGCTGAAAAGGAAAGAAAGCAATAAAGTTGCCTAGTATAGTTGTGTATGCTTATTGGGGGTGTGTGTATATATATATTATAGTTTGAAAACCTTTTTTTCAAAATAAAAATGTGGCTCTCATACGTATATTTTACCTATAATCGGGTAACCAAGGCTCTGATACTAAATGTAATAACCCACCTGGAGTGGGCCTAAATTTCGACCCAGAAAAGGCCCATCGAAACTTAAAACCACTCTAAACGGGTCATCGGTTCCTATAAGGAACCACATTTGCATAGAAAAATATAATGTGATGGAATCTCATGCAGCGGAACGAGAAAGTATAATAATAAAATAAGATGCACCATTTATTCAAAAGCCATTGATCTAAATATAAAGTGCCAAATACATCTGTTTATAACGGTACATCATCATTATTCATTATCCAGAGTTTCCATTAATGAAAGAGCAATAATAACTAATAGTAATATAATAGCCTCATTGCCTTTTTAGGCTCCATCATCATCTCATCCATCAAGTCGCCACCCCACCTACTAACATGTTGGATATGTTAAGGAGAGGGGTCAGAATATAAAGTTCAGGTGATTGAAAATAATATGTGTTTAAAGACTATATTATAATTTTGTCAGGTTATACATGCCAAAGTATGTCTACGAAACACATAGTCATACATACAAAGGAATATTTTAATTAATGAGGTGGACATCTGAGTCAATCGCTTAAGACCTACACATTTAGGGTGGATCAGTGATCACTTAAGACCCAACGAGATTCTCGGTTACTTAAGGCCCATTCTAGTATATTTGTTAAGAGTGGATTCTTATGATCTCTTATGACCCTAAAGCAGACCCTAGCCACTTAAAACCCTATCCTAGCACATCAACATCCTTATAAATATATATTCTCACAAGTAATATGATAAGTAATATCTCGTGCTTAATACTGGTTTAGAGTAGGCCCGCATATAGCAATGTAAAACCCTTTCGACGAACGCCTCATGTTACTACGTAACTAATATTATGGTAGTAAACCTACGCCGCTTAAGACTTCCTTTAGATGGTTGGTTAATTAAATAGCATGCTATGTCCCATATATACTAAACATGTCCCTAGGTTGGCCCTCACAATGCTCCTAGAGGAAGTGGACATTCCGGTAAACTACTTTACTCCGTTATCGTCATGACTAAACCACTTTTTTGAGGAGGACCCATAGGCTACTTCAAATATAATAAGGGAGGGTCCCATGAATTTGGTCCAAATCCAAGGAATAAACCTTTGTAATGGTACTAGCCTAACCACTTAAGACTCAAACTAGATAAGAAGAAAGTCAGCCATTTAAGACGTTCTCAAGGCGGTAGTAAGCCTACCTTTTTACACACATAATAGGTATATATATACACTAAACCTCTCACATTAAACCGTCTGCTCATAGATGCTAGATATGTTGGGCGGTTCTCGGCAGACTTCTACTACAAGCGAACTTAACCTCATGTCACAAGGTACTAAGTTAAATGGACCATGGCACCCAGACCTCCCGTATTAGCCAAAATCACATGTGGTTGTTGGATTTGTCGATTGGTTATGTGAAGGCTTCTACCACAAATGTCAACTAACCCTATTTTTGTATGTCATTATTTAATATATATATATGTATATAAGCCATTTTATACATACACATAAGCAACAATTCATATGGGGACATTTTAAATTCTAATCTTGTTCTAACATATTATAATATTTAATGCGTACTATAAATGCTAATTTCCATTCGAATGAAGAGACATTTTAACGGTGTAAATTGTCAATCATGTTGACATCGAATGTATGCAAGCCTAATTGCCATATCGAACTACTAAATTCTTGGCATGATTAATAATAGCAGAAAATGAGAAAAATAACAACATAACTATCCAAACTTGTAACCTTGGCTTATTAGAACAATCTAGGTAATGAAATAGGAATAAGGTGCTAATTACATACATATTTAACATATATATGTATATATGAATATATATACATAAACCTTTATTTAAATCAAATTTAACCTTTTTCTATGTTGTACATAAAAACATTAACATTAGGTTATTTCAAATCTAAATAAGTTCAAATTATCCATTTTATAATGGAAAACTAAACCTATTCAAATAATAAAAAAAACCAAATCTTAATCTTTTTACATCATAAACACTCTTTAGATAAAAAGAGGTAAATTCAATTAAAAAAAAGTAAAATCACCAAATTATTCTTCATACATAACCTAAAAATTCACAAACCTAAGTATTGATTGACAACTTTGTAATATGTACAAAAATAGAGATTTGGGGGTTTTACAATATGATGTTATCGTGAAACCAAACTTCCCTAGGCTACAAATCAATATATAATCTACAAAATGTGGAATTTAGTCTAATCAAATATTATTTCCACTTATAGAGATATGATCAAAGGGGATAATATGATTTGAATGCTGAAATCATCGTTCTTCGATTTTACTGTAGATCTATATAAGAGAATAATATAGAGTAGAATCTCATATATAAATTATAGAAATTCCAGAATATAAACTAAATAGAAATATATTAGAAATGAAAAAGTTTAGGGATACAAGAAGAAACCTGTTTCAGCCTAATTTATGGAATATCAGCACTAGAATGGTGGCATAGAGAATGAGAGGGTTAAGAGATTTGTGAGCTGCATTAGGTGGTATTTATTGATAATGAATAATAACTGTTAGATTAACATAGATTTAATTGACTTAATCTAAGCTATTCATTTTTTATAGAACCAACCTAAACACCACTCCAAATCAGCCTCATTGGACTCTGGCTATACCTAGCGGTCATCCCCCTTAGGAAGGTGGTCGACCGACGATCAACAACCTTTCTAAGGGGTGGTCGACCCCCTGGCCTCCAAAACGACTAGTAGCCTGCATTGATTGCTGGGAATATTAGTTTATTGAATGTTATTTCTTTATATTAATTTATTACTATTTAAAAAATATTCTTATCCCAGCTATATGTATATATATACACACACATTTTCAAATTAAATCGAATATTCTAATCAACCATTAATTAGTTATTTTATTCCATATATTTATAATTAAAATTCAAATTTTAAACATTTGTGTGTGAATATATATTAACCCAAAACATCTTTTAAATGTTTATCCTTCATACAGACTATATTTTTGACATATTATATATGAGAATGGTTCAGAATCTCACCAAGAATACAACAACGATATTTTCGTGGGCAAATTCGTAATGTGGTAAATTTCCATTTTTCAATCCGTTGATATATTATAATTTTATTCCTGATTTTTATTACTTATTATTATTTATTTTAAATTAGCTTATCTTCAGTACTTTTTGGTATATTTTTATAGGATATTACATAGGGCGACCTAGACCCCAAGTAGGCCGACCACCTATATAATGGGTTGACCCATTTGGGTAATATGCACAACCTGGTGTGCATGCTTCTGGTGCGATTCAGCTGACTTTGGGTGCATTTTTCTATAGAGTTCTTCTGATCTGATGGCCTAGGTTTTTAACCTGAAATCCAATGATCCTAAATCTCCTAGCTCAATTACAAATATAGATCCAAACCTAAACTTATATTTCCCTATTCCATTTCCTCCATTCTCTCCCTCCACCTTACACAACTTTCTCCTCAAACATTTTAATGAAATTCTGAGACTTGGGTTCACACATCTTTGGAGAATATTTATATATAGAGATTTCCTACCAGGTCTTATTTGAATTTTCTTAAATCCATGAGTACTTTTAGTAATTACAAGATTCAATATAAATTGGGGTTTAATTTGGCAGTCCAATAGTTGTAGATTTCCTCAGATTTCATTTTTCTTTTCTTTTAATATTCTATGTATATCTGATTACTACTTTTGTCCTTCCTTCTGTCCATTTCACTAATCCATTCTATTATTGTAATTTTTTCTGTTCATCTTTATCCCTTTTTTCTGTATATTATTTTATTACAGTTCAAATTCAGCCCTATTTAATTTTAGATATGTTTTTATTTATCTGAGCCTAGTCCATGCGAGAGCCTAGGCCATTGTCCTTTTTTTAACGTTGAGTTTAGGCCTCAAAAGCCTAAACCATTGTTCCTTTTTTTATGCGTAGTTTGAGGTAAAAATATGAATTTGACAATGAAGCGCATTTTGGAAAAATAAGAATTATGTATAAAAAGGATAAGCCGGGCTTATTGAAATTATGCTATAAAGGACAATTTAACTGTAATTTTGATAAATTGAATAAATGGCATTTGGATAGATGTTAAATAACATTGGTTGGGTTGTATAATGAATTTGAACAAAAGTGGTATTTACAGACAACATGTAAATTGAAGTTTATATGCAACCTGTGATATGACTTTATGTTACATGAACAAAGTAGGCTTATTAATAAACTTAAGATTGGTGTTAAGTTCAAAATAAACAAATTAACAAGCATGAGTAGTAGTGGTCCATTCCGGAAGTATAAGCTAATTAGGGAAAGTAATAGACTTATTAAGAAAATGTGTAGTAGGAGTATGTTTCGGTAGCGAAGGTTGATTAGGGAATATAGGGGCTCGTAGTAGTGGTCCATTATGACAGCAGGGGTAGACTGATCAAGGAAAAAAGAGGCCAATTGAAATAATTAATTAATAGTGACCTAGGCGTTTGTTAATAATTCAATGGTTGTCTATTGGCTAGGCAGTCGAAAATTATTCTATGGTGGCTTAGGTGATAGTAAATTAAATTGGTGACTAAGTCTAGGGGTGACTTATGTCAAATTGCATTTTTGGTTGCGGAAACATATCAGTCAATATTCCTTTTTATCACACTTCACCGAGGTCTCATGAGGAGGCGAAGGAAAACTTATACTGTACTGAGTAGTAAGAGGTCCAAAAGAGGTGGGTTGTAACAACCCGGAATTTCTGAACCAATTTAAATTTATTTTTTTAGCTATTTTAATGGATTTTGAATATGGAAAATGATTTATTTTAAATAATAACGAATAAAAATTTATTTAAATCGAAGTTATAGCGTATAAATTTATTTTAATTATAAAATGAGCCTGAAATGATGCGGTAGATTTAAAATTCGATTTTAATTTTCAATTGAATGTACAGAATTCAATATAAGTCAGAATTGGACGAAACAAGAAATATTTGAATCTGTTTAACTATATCTTTCTAACAAATGTAAGAAACTGAGATTTCCCTTTACAAATTATAAGTTATGACCAATTTAAAATTTAGAATAGTCGCCATGGAATTTATATATATTTTAATATTATATATAGCACTTAAAAATAGCCATTTTGCAAACGACCTCCGTTTTTGACGAAACCACTTTTGTTGGATCCAGAATGTCAAATTATTTTTAGGTTTCAAACTTCATAATTTTTGAAATTAATATTTGAGCGCAATAAATTTAAATGTGTTTGGTAATTTAAGTTTAAATTTAATCGACTAGAAAAAGGCCATTTTTCAAACATTCTCCAAATTCGATGAAATTAGGTTTGTTAGGATCGCATCATCAAAACATAGCCAGATTTATTTTTCTGCAATTTTTGGAGTCAGTATGTGGTCCTGATAAATTGAAATGTACATTAAAATCAATATTGAACGTTATTTAATTTATATTTTAATTTTGAGAAAAACTGATCAAAACAGTCGAATTGACTTACGGAACATAATCCATTATGTCCGGATTAAGGGTATTTGGCTAGGGACTACAGTCGTTTGGTTTGGTTTGGAGTTTATGGCATTAAACAAGTAATCCACGAATTAAATATTATTAATATATATATATATATATATTAATGTTAAAATCATTTGCCCTGCTTTTTTTCTAACTTCTGCGTCGTCGTTCTCCTTTCATGAAGGGTCGATTTTGTTCGATACTTTTCCCCGAATTATCTTTTAATCCAGGCAATGATTTCAGAAAATTTAAACATGAAATCGAGTATCTATGTGAGCTCTTGTATTTTAAAAATCATGATTATTTTTAACGAGGTGATTCGAGAGTAATTAGTGCTCAAAGGTACCGGGTTTGGAGGGATTTTCAAGGCATGAGAGGGCGGCAGATTCGAGGTGGTGGCTGCTGGAGGTCGGCATCATGGAGGCGCAGCTGGTGGTGCTCCCCAATTTGGTTCTGGTCAGTTGATGAAGGTGCAGTAGTGGAGAGAGAAAAGGAAGCGCTGGTTCGAGTTTTATCTGGAGGTGCGAACATAGGAGGAGGGATTAAGAGAAAGATTAGTGTAAATTAATCTCATTTAATTATCTTTATTTAATTAATAAGGTTGTTAAACTATAAATGGTCATAACTTATTCGAACGATATTAGAAATTCGCAAATTCAGTCATGTTGGAATCGTGAAGAATAGATGTAACAACATGGAAAATAAGAACCAATTTAAAATTTTTATTTCAGTTATTTTAATGGATTTTGAATATTTAAAATGATTTATTTTAAATAATAATGACTAAAAATTTATTTTAATCGAAGTTAGAACGTATAAATTTATTTTAATTATATAACGAGCCTGAAATGACACGGCAGTTTGAAAATTCGATTTTAAACTTTAAATGAACGGACAAGATTCAAAATAAATCAGATTTCAGTAAAACAAGAAATATTTGAATCTGTTTAATTTTATCTTTCTAACGAATGTGAAAAATTCAGATTTCATAATGGGAATTGAAAGTTATGTCCAGCTGAAAATTTGAAATGGTCGCTATGGAATTTATATATATTTCTTATAATATATAGCCTTTAAACATAGCCATTTTTGCAAACAACCTCTGTTTTCGACGAAACAACTTTTGTTGGATCCGAAGTGTCAAATTATTGCTAGATTCCAATTTTCATAATTTTTGGAATTAATATGTGAGCATGGTGAATTTAAACGTGTTTGGTCAATTTAGTTTGAATTTAATCGAGTGGAAAATGACCATTTTTCAAACGGTCTCCAAATTCGATAAAATTAGTTTTGTTAGGACCATCGTCAAAGCATAGCTGGATTTATTTTTCTGGCATTTTTGGAGTCAGTATGTGGCCCCAGTAAATTAAAATGTACGTTGAAATCAATTTTGAACATTATATTAATTTATATTTTAATTTTGATGAAAACTGATCGTAACAATTGAATTGGCTTATCGGACATATGCCATTGTGTTTGGAATGGGGATATTTGGCTAGGGGTGACAGTCGTTGGGTTCGATTTGGAGTTCGAATTAAAAAGTTATTTTCTGGAATTTAAATTAAATAATATATATATATATATTATTATAAAGTCAACCCTTTCTTTCTCTCTCCCTCACTTCTCTCACCCGTCGCTCAGAAATAAGAAAGAAAAACAAAACAAAACCGCACACTGTCGATCCCGTTCCTCAGCCCCTCCACCGCTGCATCCCACCGCACTGCCTTTTCCGGTCCGCCTCCCCTATGATGATCGGCTTCCCCTTCCTCCGCTCCTCCCTCTTCCTCCTCTCTCCTTCTTCAATCCCTAAACCCCCAAATCCACCCTATCCCAAAACCCTAGCCGCCTGACGCCCTGAATCCGCCGCCACCGGTCAAATGCGCCGCCACCCCCTCCGTTGCTCCACCTCGTCAGCCGATTAACCTCCTTTCCGCAATTCAATGTAAGTAAATTCTAATTGAATTCTATTTATAGTTTTTTTTATTTATAAAAAGCAATATAAAAATCAATTTTTTTATATATGAAAAACAATATAAAAATCGGTTTTTTTATAAGAATAGCAATTTAAAAATCAGTTTTTTTATAAATGAATAGCAATATAAAAATATGTTTTTTACATATGTAGAAGCATGATAAAATTTTGATTTTTATTATATGAATGGCATGGTAAAAATTTGATTTTTATTATATGAATGCATGACAAAAAATTTATTTTTATATATGTAATGGCGTTGTAAAAATATGATTTTTAATGTATACGTGGCATTGTAAAATTATGATTTTTAATGTATACATGGCATTGTAAAAATTTGATTTTTAATGTATACATAGCATTGTAAAAATATGATTTTTAATGTATACATAGCACTATAAAAAATTGATTTTTAATGTACACATGGCATTGTAAAAAAATGATTTTTAATATATAAAATTCTGATTTTTATTTATATAAAATTCTGATTTTTATTTATATAAAGTTAGGATTTTTATTTATATAAAAATATGATTTTTATATATGTATGTTAATAAGGATATGATTTATATATATATATATATGTTAATAAAAATATGATTTTTATTATATGAATAGCATTATAAAAATATGATTTTTATTATATGAATAGCGATATAAAAATATGATTTTTAATATATAGATAGGTTTAAGCACTAATTTTTAAATATATAAACATCATATTAAAAATGTGATTTTTACTATGAACAACATGAAAAAGATTGCGTTGGAATTTCAGGCAAATCCACACTGTTCAGAAATTCAGAAATAAAAATGGCGGAGTGGAAACCAAAGGTGAAAACTTCTCACTCTAATTTTGTTTACAGTTAAATATATACTAGGATGCAGATGGTGCTTAGTAGCACCCGACACCTTTGTTTGAAACCATGGATGTTTGGTTGTTTGTGTTGATTGAATCATTTGTTTGAATTTGGTTTGGGATGTGAATGGAATTGATTGAATTTGGTTTGCGTATGGCGCGAGCCAGTATTAGGCAAGGGATAAGGCTAAACCTTATTCCGGTTCTAGTATCGCGCCATTATGCCGCCGAAATTTTCTAAAAATGTTAGAACAAGAAAAATATCATTTTTATTGTATAAATGAACTGTATAAAATATACATGTGTTGAAATAAATATTTTATCATTAAAAATATAATTTTTAACGAGTATATAAATGAAAATAAATATTCATTTACAAATCGGACGATTTGTTTATGTACACTCATTTGACTGATATTGATTAGGACGATATATTTTACACATCGCCCAACTGCACAAATAAAATCGGTGTATGTTGATTAAAATTCCACATGGGTATTGGGATGACATTTGACATACACTAATCCCAATTGTTTAGTTGTATGTCAATCGATTGGTTGACAGGCTGTTTTAAGCGTTAATTATTTATATTTAGTGCTTATGCAGTTGTGTAGTGCACTCTGGATGATGGTTGATTGTTTATCATTGTTGTTGTATATGTATGATGCATGAAATCCATATAAATAATATTATATGGTAATTGACTATGTCTAATTCCAATTCGGAAATAACGAATATTTTAAAATAACGAATATTTTAAAATAAGGAATATTTAAAAAAAATATTCAATAAAGGATTAAAATCTGGTTTTAATGTCCGATTTTGGATGGGCACAAAAATATTGAAATTTATGAAGCCGTGTTGTCATATTTGCGCCATTTTAACTCGAACGATATTTATATTGATTTTATTCATATTTGTAAAGAATATCGAAAAGGAAGTGATTTCAAAATCTAATGTTTTGAAAATATTATCATTTATATATTATAATGATACAGAAAATTCAATTTTGATTTAAAATTGAAAATGAAGTTGGAATCATTCTAAAACGAATTTATAAACGATTTATAAAATACGTTTTAATGGAAATCGACGAAATATATATTATATATATAATATAATGGCCTGAATAAAACCAGCCGCACCGCAACCATTCGCGAATTTCGATCATTGACTTCGAATTGGTATTACGGAAGATCTGACCGTCAGATTCTCCTAAAATCAGAACCGTTAAGTTCGTATCGAAAAGAGCTTTTCAATGAATATGAGAGATTTGAAATCTAACGGTTGGATTTGGAGTTATTTCCAAATCAAATTTTAAAAAGAACATTGTAAGTGCAGTTTGATGACCGTTTATGGAAATCGACTTAAAGGGCCTTATAAAATTATTAAAAATATTAATAATTTGTGTAAAATCATAATAGATGATTTGGAATGAATTAGGATGAAAAGTTCCTTATTTGAAAAGAAAAAAATATATTTTTATCGAAATGAACTAGAATTATAATCCAATTATTTTTAAAATAGATAAATTGGATTGAGAATGGGTTTTAATATAACCTGAATTTCCAATATATGAATTGGAGTGGATTTGAATGGAAATCATCTTCAGAATATATCGATGTTGGATTTCGTGATTATACGGATATTGTTATGGAAATTTGGAAGATATATTTATATCGTTATTTCCAATACGATATTTGTTGGTTTCAGAATTTGATATTGAATATAAGCCGTTATAATTTCTATTTAGAGCCTTGTATTTAATATCAAATGGGATTTTTGGTTTGTCGTGAATGGTGTCTTTATTGACACTCTCAGTTGAGAAAAGAATAAATATTTTAATTAAGATTTAGTGAAGTTTTCCAATTAATTAATATTTAAATGGGAATTGAATAAAAGAATTGGATTGTGGGTTTGTCCAGAATGATGTTTACAGTAACACTATTCTTGAACCAAATGAAAAGAATAAATCTTTTAATTAAGATTATTAGAGTTTCCAATTATATTTAATACTTGGAATAAAATGGAACGTGAATTGGGTTGATTGTGAATTGTATTTTTAATGACATTCGTTCTTCAACCCGATTTACAATGAAATGTGATTTGGAATTTATAAATCTTTTTATTAAGATTTAAAGAAAATTTTCCAAAGTAATGTTTTCTAATTTAATACAATAAATTGGAGTGGAATGGAACTCGATTTGATAATAATCGAAGTGAGCTTCTGTGGAGGAAGACTATTAATATATATGGAATTTAAATGGCTTTATCGTTATTCCATTTATATTATAGGTCGGATGCGGAAATTGATATCGATTATATATCGATCTGTTTTTTCGTGAAGATCCCATAACTAATGGAATGTGATTTTGGGTTTATTGTGAACCGTGTTTTAAATGACATTGGTTCTTTAACCCAGTTAAAGACAGGAATACACGTCTAACATTGTATTTCGAACTGTATTTTGTTGATCTCTGCTAAATATATATCTGTTTGGTGGCAGAGAATTTATTCTCTTGCTTAACACCCTTCTCTGAGATGTACGAGCTCAAAGGCTATATATTGGCAGAAATCAATGGTACGGTGTAGATTGTCGATGCGACATGTTTGATTTCCCAAAGTTAAATAATCATTAATATTGATTTTTGGTAAGATTAAAACTAAGGGGAGTTTCAATGAATCTTTAATTAGATTGAAAAGTGAATGAGATAACTTAAATTATCGATTTTGGGAAATGATCGAGAATGGAGTACCACCAATTTTACTCCAAGCGATAGTTAAATCTTTAATTAGATTTGAACGGGAAATGGTAATTAACTTTACCGATAACACAGTGTTGTTAGATAAAGAGTATCACCAGTTTTGCTCCATGGGATGAATAGGTTGGGATTGGGAAAATTAAACAAATGATTACTTCAGTAAGGTGCGTTAATCCCGACTAGTTTGGATAAACCTTAACTTGGTTTGAATTGATATCCAAAGGAAGATTAAAGAATAAATTTAAAGAATTTATCTTTCATAAAATTAATGGGAAACTTTCCCTAATGATGTGAATATTTGAATAAAAGAATATTCTAAATTGGAATGAGGCGTATGTTGTGTTTGTGTAGCACTTGTTTATAATATACGCGAGTTATTCGGAAAGGCTGGGTTTATACCCATTCTGAATAACTAACTCGACGATGAAGACGTTGGTTGAAGACCAGAGGTCTTTACATCATTTGGATGATTACTGATGTCTTGATTGGGTTGTACACCCAAGACAAGGTAATAAGCGGTGATTGTCCAGACGTACTTGGAGATCGACCGGATATGCAAGGACCTTTCTCCTGTATTGAACATATGGGACGAGGAATAAGGTGCCTCTGGTTTCGTTCAAACCTAGAAAGAACTTGTAAATAGATGTGTGTCTGACATTGGATTTTATTCTGTGTTGATTGATCTCTATTAAATATATATCTGTTTGGTGGAGGAGAGTTTATTCTCTTGCTTAACACCCTTCTCTAAGACGTACGAGCTCAGAGCTTATATATCGATAGACATCAGTTGCATGGTGTGAATTGCTTGTGTTGCATGATGAGATGCAAATGATTAAGGCTTCTATTGAAAAGCAGAGTCTTGTGGTTAATGACCAAAGCACGGCTTTAATATAGCATAGCTTTGTGTATATCGTTAATTCGCGAGCCTCACACCCTAGTACGAACCAGAAACGGGAGAGGACTGCAAGGAGGACATGCATTTCTTTCTAGCTAGGAGTGGTGTAATGGTATGGAGCCCAGACATTTTTTACTTATGTGGATAATGGAAAACGAGGAGCCTCGGATATATCGATCACTACGGGGCCGATGGATGATATGGTCGACATACTTACCATTACGACCCATAGGGCGGGGAAACGCATTGTTCAGGAATTACCAATCCTCAAACGTAGGCTAGATTGTCTCGACTTCGGTAAGGACGATCCATTGCCTTGGTTCAAGATGGAAATCCAACTTCCAATACGTGACATTTCGGTTTTAATTGTAGGGCCTAGTATGGAGACATAGCAGGATGGGGTACTATGCCGTCTATGATTGATACATTTATATTTGAAGTTGTTTTATACACTTTACACTCATAATAGTATCAAAATGATTTGTTTTAAATGTACCAAGCATGTTTACCTATTATAAGGGAAAACTCTATCCTCCGGCTTGCGTTGCATTGTGTGATGAGACCTTAGTCTTATAATAGCTTCATTTTTCCAAAAAGCATTGCATTGTTTGTTATATGCACTGGTATTCTTGGGAGGAAACCCATTCCATGTTATACGGCGTGGTCCCTTGATTTACTTTATTTTAAAGTAAAGATTTAATGACTGTTTTTAGTTCTCACACCATTCACATGATTGACCTGGAGTTATATTGTTTTAACCTAAACTCTGGGTGCCCCTATTTTCCACACGGGCAGCTAGCAGTTGGGTTTTTGCAGATATTAAATTCACAGGATCCTGGATTTACAGCTGGAGCTATATTCGGAACGCTCTGTATCTATGTATTACTTTATGTTGTGTTATGTATTATTTTTCCGCTGCTTTGTAATATAAATCTCTAATATTTATCAAATGTATATAATTTAATTGTTCTCTATTATATTTTGGTACTCGAATGTAAATTATTGTAATAAGCAACGAAATATTCTTCTATTTGCGTCCTGATTTATCGTGTTCTCAACTCAATCCGGGCTTTCCCTTACGGGAGAGTTTGGGTCATTTCAAGAGAGCTACTCCATGGAACTGACCAGAAGGATTTGGAGCTAGTTGGTATTTTTGATCAAATTAAACGTCCTGTTTAATTTGATTAAAATAATCATTTTATCAATTTCTGAAACCGATCAATGTGAGAACTCCTTCTCACTAAATTATATTTTATCATGTTATTGTATTCATGTATAAAAATATATAGAATTGCCAATGTAGATTTTTATCAGTTTTAATCATTATAAATTGTATACGGTGCCTGTTAGCTCACCTCCCTCGTCCATAGACCATGGACGATGTAATTGACTGTATTTTGTTTTGATTGTGATGCTAAAATGTTTAAAATATTAAAAATAATTTAATATTATTTTGTGGTAGTTGAATTAAATTATAAATACCTATTTATAATTTAAATAGTGAAAATTGGCTAATTAGAAAAAATATTTCAAATCTAATTAGAACTGGTTAAATTTATTAACCAGTGATTATTTTGAATCGACTGTTGTTGTTTGGAAACCCTACACGAGTCCGGGGAAGATAATTTATTCACATTCCCCTGAATTTAATTATATGTCGATCGATGAATCGATAGACTGTGATGAGTGTTTTTTAATTATTTATTGTTTATACATTTGTAGAATGCACTCTGGATGATGTTTGAATGTTTAATGATTATTTATCATTATTGTTGAGTACATGTTATGTATGAAATCCATATAACTGAAATTATATGGTAATTGATTGAGTCGCATTCCGATTCAAAATCTGAACGAATATTTTAAAATAAAATCCAATAAAGAATTAACATATGATTTTGATGTCCGATTTTGGATGGACACATAAATATTGAAATATATGAAGCCGAGTAAGTAGATATTCGCCATTTTAATTTGAACGAATTTTTCTGTCGATTTTATTCATTTTATAATGAATGCAAAAGAGAATTAATTTCAAAATCTAATATTTTGAAAATATTATAATTTTAATATTATAATGATATAAAATATTCAATTTTGATTTAAATTGAAAATGAAGTTGGAATCATTTTTAAAACGAATTTATAAAAACGTTTTAAGTGGAAATCAATGGAATACATTATATATATTAAATGTCCTGAATAGAACGCGCCGCGCAGCGACTGTTCGCGAATTTCGACCATTGACATCAAATTGATGTAACGGGAGATCCGACCATCGGATTTTCCTAAAACTGGAACTGTTGGGTTCGTATCAAAAAGAGCTTTCTAATGAATATAAGAGAATTGAAATCTAACCATTTTATTTTGAAATATATCCAAATCAATTTCAGAAAAGGTCGCTATGGATGCAATTCTGTGGCTGTTATTTGAAACTGACTGTAAGGACATTAATAAAATTATTAAAAATATGGAATAATTGTGTAAAATCATATTAAATGATTTGGAAAGATTTTGGATGAAAATTCCATATTTTAAAAGATAAAAGATATTTTTATCTGAACGAACTAGTTAATAACTAGAATTATAATCCAATTATTTTTAGAAATAATAAATTGGATTAAAAAGGGATTTTAAATAACCAAAATTTTCCAATGTAAGAGTTGGAATGAATTTGAATGGAAATAATCTTCAGAATATTTCGATATTGGATTTTTTGATTATATGGATGTTGTTAAGGAATTTGGAAGATACAGATATCGTTATCCCCAATGCGTTATCTGTTGGTTTCAGCATTTGATATTGAATATAAGCCGATATAATTTCTATTCAGTGCTTGGATTTGATATCAAATTGGATTTGGGTTTGCCGTGAATTGTGTCTTCAATAACACTGTTCTTAAACCCAGTTGAGAAAAGAATAAATCTTTTAATTAAGATTAAGTGAAGTTTACCAATTAATTAATATTTAAGTGGAATTGAATATTTTTAGGTTTACCGTGAACTGTGTTTTTAAATAACATTGTTCTTTAACCCAATTAACAGTGAAGATATGATTTGGAATTTATAAATCTTTATTCTATGATTTAATGGAAAATTTTCAAAGTAAAGTTTTCCAATTTAATATATTAAATTTGAATTGAATGGAATTCGATTTGGTAATAAATGGAATTCGATTTGGTAATAATTGAGATGAGCTTCTATGAATGAAGACCGTCACTATTTATGGAATTTAAAAGACTTTGTTGTTATTCCATTTATATTATTTTTCTGATACGGGAATTTATATCGATTATACACTTTATGATTCCCATGTAGATTTCATTTTGATGGAAGATGATTTTGGGTTTATCGTGAATGATGTTTTAAATTACATTCGTTCTTTAACCCATTTAAAAACAAGATTTATTTCCTAAGTTGAATAATCATTAAATAATGATTTTTGAAGATTAAAACTAAGATGGAGTTTTAGTAAATCTTTAATTAGATTGGAATGTTAACGTGGTAATTAAATTTGCCAAAATTGAGAGGTGTTCGAAAATGGAGTATTTCTAGTTTTATTTCATGCGGTAGTTAAATCTTTAATTAGATTTGAACGTTGAATGGTAATTTAATTTACCAATAACACGGGGGTGTTAGATATGAAGTACTACTAGTTTTGCTCCATGGGATGAATAGGTTGGGACTGGAAAAATAAAATAAATGATTATTTTAGTAAAGCTCGATAATCCCGATAGGTGTGACAAACCTTTATTTGGTTTAAAGTTGTGAAAAGATGATACAAAATCTTTTGAAATGGTTTCCAAGTGAAGATTTAAACAAGAGGTTTAAATGTATTAAATCTTCGATAAGATTTATGGGAATAATTCGCAATGTAAAGAATATTTGAATAAAAGAATATTCTAGATTGGAATAAGGCGTATGATGTGTTTTTATAGCACTTGATCATAAGATACGCGAGTTATTCAGAAAGACCGGGTTTAACCCATTCTGAATAATTTGTTTGACGATTAAAAATCGAAGATATTGAAGACGGTGGTTGAAGACTGGCGATCTTCACATCGAATGGATTACTACTGATTCCCTGGATTGGTTAGCTCCCAGGAAAGGGTTATAGTGGTAGTTGTCTGGACGTACTTGCTGATTGTCCGGATATGCGAGGACCTCTCTCCTGTATTAGACATATGGGTCGAGGAATAAGGTGCCTCCAGTTTCGTTCGGACCCATAACGGGCTTACAAATGGATGGTATGTCTGATGTTGTACTCCTTTATGCTATATTCGCTGATCTCTGCTAAATATAAATCTTTTTGGTGGCAGAGAATTTATTCTCTTCCTTAACACCCTTCTCTGAGACGTACGAGCTTAGAGGTTATATATTGGCAGAAATCAATTGTTTGGTATGGATTGAAAATGTGACATGCTGAGAGGCATGGATCAAGGCTTTTGTTGAAAAGCAGGACCTTGTGGATGATGATCAAAGCATAGCTTTAATTAGCATAGCTTTGTGTAGCGTTAATTCTGAGCCTCACACACCGGTATGATGGTGAACTGATGGTCAGGTTAGTATGCTTTTGAGATGAGGATAGACACCTTTAGAGTTGTCACAGATTCGGTCAACCGAGATGAGCTGAGTGTGGTCGCTCCACGCTCAAAGGGATATGGCACACCCCCCAATTCCCAGAGGGATAAAGTATACGGCGTTTTCTCATGCATTGGGGCGTAAGCCGCTGATATACTTGATTTCTCAAAAGGGAGGATATCCATTACAGTGTTTTCTCATGAATGGGATGTAAGTCATTGAGTATTGCACTACGCGATAGATCTTTCGAATCAGCAGCCATCAACGAAAACTGAGATTTGCTTTATGGGTATCAAACGGGAACTGCGAGCAGATAGAACACCTTTCTGTAGTATCAATACAGTTACATGAATCGTAAATGCATGAATGTGATGGACCAAAAAATCTGTTGTTCCTAACGGAATAGGTAACAAAGCTACTTTGCCACCTACTGCCACTAACTTACCACCCCCCAAGTTAAGCTGGTACTTGTTGTTGCACCGGGAGCTGTTTGCGGTTTTAGTTGTAAACCTATATATAGCGACATAATATATGGCACCTATGCCGCTTGGGATTGATACATTTATATTCGAAGTTGATTTCTTCACTTATAGTAATAAAAGATAAATTTCGCGTACCAAGCATATTTGGCTATTATAAGGTAAAACTCTATCCTCCGGCTTGCGTTGCGTTGTGTGATGGGACCTGAGTCTTATGATTGCTTCATTTTTCTTTTATTTAGCATTGCAAGTTTTGTTTTTGGTATTCATGGGGGATAAACCCATTCCGTGTTATACAGCGTTGTCCCGTGATTTACCTAACTTTAAAATAAAGATTAATAACTGTTTTAGTTCTCACACCAGTCTCATGACTGACATGGAGCTTATTGTTTTAACCTAAACTCTGGGTGCCCATATTTTCCACATGGGCAGTTAGTAGTTTCGGTTTTCGCAGATTTCTTTTCACAGGATCCTAGATTTACAGTTGGAGCTATATTTGGAAAGCTTTGTATCCATGTATTTCTTTCACTTGTGTTGTTGATATATTTCCGCTACACATTTTATTCATATATTATAATTTCCATTGTAATGTAATTTTAATCTTTGATACTATTTTTCCGCTATAGATTATTTATTTATACTCTGATATTCTTGTACTCTGATGTAAATTGTTGTAATAGCAATGAAATGTTCTAGTGTTTGCGTTCTGACGCGTCGTGTTCTCAAAGCAATCCGGGCTTTCCTGTAAGGGGAAGTTTGGGTCGTTTCACGTGAGTGTTCCAGTGGGGAGGTGTGCGTGCATCACACCGATTAGGGAAGATAAGATGCTATGACGCCAGTGATTTGCGCTACATCCATAGGGATAATGGATCAGGTCTAATAAACCCAAGACCATAGTTGGCATATGTTATCACAATTATGGTCTAGGAATCGATCAATGGATAAAATTAGGTTATATACTAATTTATGAGTTGCAGCAAATGGTGCAGAAATTAAATGATTTGTCAATCGACTACAGTCTTGCTTACCTTCTTGTTCTTATTTATTGTATTATGCCTCAAATTATTGTCCTGTCTAGATTTCCTCTTTTATCACTCATGCTAGTAATTATTGAACTCGCCAAACTTTACCTCTGATAAGTTTTCTTTCTCTCTTCTTCCTTCCTTTTCCCCTCCCAAGTTCTCAAGGCGGAGGATCTAGTAGCTGATAGAGTTTTGGCTCATCTTAGCCTATTTCGACTTAGTTCCATAGGTATGTGGAAGCTACAGTACCAGCCGAAGGGCAAGAGAATGCCCAAGCTCAGGCTCAAGCCGTGGTGGCTTTTCCTAACCCACCAACAGTGGATGATTTCTCTAAGCTTTGTAAAGATTTCACTACCCTTGGCAGCAATACCTTCCTTGATTCGGAAACTTCTGCTAAGGCCCATTCTTGGCTCAGGAATACCGAACAAATATTTGGACTTTCTGAGCTTGATTATAAGATGAGATTTTGGTTGGGTTCATGACTTTTGAAGGATGGGTCTTTATTTTTGCGGGAGGTGGCCGAGGCTGAGCATGGTTTCGAGACTTGGAATGACTTTACCGAGAGGTTTGGAAGGAATTTTTCTATCTCAAGCTGAAGAGGGCACACGAGTGGAGAAGTTTCTAGTACTAAGATAGAGGGATCTTTCTATGAAGGAATATGTTAATCAATTCAATGAGCTTGCTAGGTTTGGAAAGGGTTTGGTGAATACGGCTCGTAAAAGGCCGTGAGGTTTGCTAAGGGTCTGAATCAACCTCCATAGGGACTTGCTATGACTCATATTCCAATGGGTGCTACCTTCGAGAATCTTGTTGAGATGACACTCATACATGAGGAAGGGAAAGGTGATACCAAGGAAAGTAAAACTAAGGTGGCTAAACATAATTTTGGAATGAAGGAATGGTGACCTAAGAAAATTAATAAGAAAAAGCACAAGAAGCCAGAGAAAGCTCGGATCAAGAAAGATGTTGAATGCCATGGATGCGGCATGACGGGCCATTTTGTGAGGGACTACGAGAAGACTGGTAAGAAAGGGAGCTTCTTTAATTATGCACTACAGAATCATTATAGTAAGCAGTGTCCTCAAAAGTAAGGAGATGGTTCATCTGGAGCGCAGATGCATGCATTGGAGGAGGCTTAGGCTAGTGTTGGTCAGGATAGAGGAAGGAAGGACAAAGTCGAAGGGTTGATCTCTCTTTATGATATTTTAGTTAGAACCTTATTTGATTCTGGCGCTGTACATTCGTTCATTTCTACTTCATTAGTTGATTTTCTGCACCTTAGTATATCTCTTGTTTCTGCTCCAGTAGTAGTTTAAAACTCTATAGGAGGATCCACTCATTTGTCTATGGTATGTAAGGATTATAGGCTTTCTATATTAGGCGTCGAGTTTGATTGTGATGCCTTTGTACTGAGCTTTTTAGGGTACGGTATTATTCTAGGGATGAATTGGCTAGCCATTTATGGTTCCATTCTAGACAGTGAGAGGAGGGTAGTAAGACTAATGACTTTTCATGGTAGGACACATGAGATATCTTATGACCTATAGGGGTCAGTCAAGTTGAGCTCCCTTAAGTCCCTAGATACTTCTATTGATTATCTTATATAGCTTGGATCCCATGGTAAGTGATTTTTCGGATGTATTTGAGGAGGTGAGAGGAATACCTCCAATATTAGAGACTGACTTCCAGATTTATTTGACAGAGAATTCTAAACCTATCGCATTGCCTGTGCATCGTACGACTCCGAGGGAAAGGAAAGAACTGAGTAAGTAGGTGGGTGAGCGTTAGAGAAAGGCTTTATTATGTGGAGCAAATCTGAGTGGGGAGTAACAGTTGTTTTTCCCCCAAGGCAGATAAATCTCTCTATCTATGTGTGGATTATATAGATTAAACAAGCTGACAAAGAAGAATTGAAACCCACTCCCTCAGATAGATGATTTATTTGATCAGTTGGTGGGTGCATCTATTTTCTCTGAGTTAGATTAGGTGACTGGGTTTGATCAGCTTCGAGTTGCAGATGATAGTGTGGATAAGACCTCTTTTAGTACTCCAAATGGAATTCTCATGTGGCTGGTTATGCTCTTTCGGCTGACCAATGCATCGACATGTTTTATTGATCTGATGAGCCGAGTGTTTAGTGAGTTCCTAAATAATTTTTGGTAGTATTTATGGATGACATCGTGATGTTCTTGAGAGATAAGAATGAGCATGCATTGCATTTAGGAGAGGTTCTCCATACTTTTTGTGCTCATCAGTTGAAGGCAAAATTCTCGAAGCTCCAATTTCAGCGTATGGAAGTGTGATTCTCGGTGCATGTAGTTTCAGGAGATGATATAGCGGTGGATCCTATTAAAGTGGTTTTTGTGCAAGACTAGAAGGTGTTGGAGAATGAAGTTTTGATGAAAACAACCTTATTTTAATTATCATTGATTATAAAATATATACTAACACTTTTTGTTTAGAACACACACACACACACACACACATATATATATATATACACACATATGTAGGAATTAATATACAGGAAATATTACTGAAGACTGTACAGTTTAAAGATAATGGAAATTCAGAATTTCGAGAAATATCAAGACTCGTGAGTATTCAAGATTTCAAGAGTTCAAGATTAATATAGTTATTGAGTCTAAATCTTGTAAGACTCTAAATAGCACACCAAGTTCTATACTCAAATTATGATTGTCAAATTCTGATTTTCAAATTCTATTTTCTATCCTCAATTCTTTCAATTTTATTTTTTATCTTTTCTATTTTCTTTTTTATTTATCTTTGTTTTTCAAACCTAAGTTTTATATATTTATGTTTTTATACTTTATATAGTTTAAAACCTTATAATTTTATAAATATGTTTATATGGTCTAAATTTATGTTTTCATATGTTTCTCTACTTTATAATATTACTTTACAATACCATATTTTTATTCAAGAATTTCCAGAATTATATTTATATCAAAAAACTTGAAAATGTTTAAAATCCAAATTTACACTAGAGTATGTCGACATACATAAAACACTATGTCGACATATAATTGTCAGAAATTTAAATTTAAAACGAAGTGTCTTTTCACCATTTGAAACATTTCAGAAACGTTGCAACCTTTCACACACTATAAAAAGGGCTTGAATTCGAATTTTTAATCATCTCTTCTACTCCACTTTCACTCTCTTTCATTATATAATTATTCTTAATCATTTTTATGATTTCTACACTTATACTCTGCCACAATCAATCCCGTTTTGATCAAACTTATTCTCTCTACACTCTCTTCTCATCTCTCTCTGAATCGAGTGCTATTGAAGATTTTATAGGGTTGTTTGTAATTGCCTTGGCTGAGTTAAGTCGAAATCAGTGTGTTCCTTGTAGCCGATAAATCAAGGAAGTAGGAATCGGTGTTTTCGTTGTAGCCATGAAATCAAGGATGTAGGAATCAGTGGTATCCGTTGTAGTCGTGAAACGAAGGAGGTTGTACTTGACTATTGATATAGTAATAAAACTCTGCGCAATACAGCGTTGTACGAGACTGGACATAGGTGCAATCTGAACAAGTATAAAACCCGGTGTGTTCTTTCCTTTTCTGCATTTTTTTATTTCTATTTATTTTGCATCTATGTTTGAATCTGTGTCTGTTATTGTGGTTGTGGTGTTTGATTCATTCTGTTATTCACATAAGTTTTAGATTTTGTTTAAATTCTCACAAACACTATTCACCCCCTCTAGTGTTTGTTTTGTCTTAACGATCCATTCCGCAATCCCTAACAATTGGTATCAGAACAAGGTTTTTCAAAAAGTTCATAATCTATTTTTTGAAAATGTTAAATGGCAAATTTTGAACACTAGTTTAAATTCGTACATTGCATCAAGTATTAGATGAGTCTGCATTCAATTTTAAGTTACTATGATTTGATTTTTGAAATTTGGAATATTTTAAATTTTTGATCTATGGATGTGTTACAAAAATATCATAATATTATTGTTTAATATTGCAGTTAATCACTTGAAAAATCACTTTTTTATTTGAAGAGTCATTTCAATTTTGAAAAGTCATTCAATTCTTTGAAAAGTTGTGTTATTTTGCAAGAAAAGATGTGCTATATGACTTTTGAAAATTCAAAATTTGAAAAGATTAATAAAGTGGTTGTTGGTGATTCAAATTTCGAAATGATGGCCATTGAAAATTCAAATTATGAAAAGGTGGCTGTTGGAAATTCAAATTCCAAATTGGTGTGTTACATGGGTGTTAAGAATTCAAATTCTAAAGGACAGTTGAAGAAGAGTAACGACGATTGGTGAAAATACATCACGAGGAAGAAATGGAAATACACAATGTAAACAATGTAAATCAACAAAGAAATGGGTATCAAATAAGCAGAAACATTTTGATTCTCATCTACAAGTAGATTCAACACTATACTTCTCATCATTTTCTTCGGAATGCCACTGGTTTCATGTAAATCCATCAAGAATGGATCAAGTAATGATCAAATGAAGTTTTGGTGAATAAAGAGAGAAGGAAATCAAAACTTTCAACAAAGATCTTCAAATTTCATCCACAGGCTAGGCTATTTTGTCCCAAATCCTTTTGCAGACGGTAGTTCTCGTTCTTGCGGTCGTTTTGATGGGCAGATCTTCAAATTCCAATAAAAATTGAGCGAGATATGGCAATTCGAAATTGACTACCCAAAGCAAAAAAATAGTTACGCGATTTTTTGTTTCCTTCTTACTGTTTTGACTTGCTGCCTCTCAATACCATCCAAATTCATCCTCATACTGCTACTAATCGTTGTCCTTGGATACCTCTTCGATTTTCCGCTGATTTCATCCAATTCCGTCAAGAAACGAAGAAGTTATGTCTCTTGAAAGTTTGATTGAAAATGACAAACGAGAAGAAGAAGAGAAGTGGTTATGAAGAGACATGACTTTTGGGCATTTATATAGTAGTAGAAGTGTCCATTCATTCAAAATTCAAATTCAAATTTTGGCGCCAAGTTGGTTGAACTACTAAATCTTCGTTATTTTTCTCATACGATGATCAAATTTAGCAAATAAATATACTATCCTGACCAAAAAAACGAGTCCATCGCAATAGAGCAGATGTCATCATCAAATTCTTGAAGATGTGAATGTGTGATTCATGATAATGGAAGAACAACAAAGGGAAGGATTGCAAAATCAGGTACACTTTAATTAATTTTTAAATTTTTTGGTTGAATGAATGCTTTGATTGTCTTGCTTGTTTGCTTTGCTTTGAATTTGAAATTTAAAACTTTAAAACTCAAATCTGAAATTTAAAATTCAAATTCGAAATTTGAATTTTGAAATTCAAAATATTATTAACAAAATAAATTTTGGATGCTTGTTAGGATTAATATTATTTCAGAAAATAGTTAAACCTGAAATATAAATCGATAATACAAAACCAAGAAGTAAAAAAAACAATATGTTTTTTGATTTTCCACATGTATGTTAACATACATAAATAGTCATTTCGACATAATGAAATTCAAATTTTGAATTTCAAAAGTTTAAACTTTCAAACTTCCCTCTATTTTTTTTTAGAAAATGCCAGTTCAAACTCTAGTTATTAACTTTGTTTGCTTACTTATTTTCATATATCTTGTTTCAAAAAACATATATTAAAATATATAAGTTAATAAATTATAAAAACATGTTAATATGATATACGGAGTTAATATAAAATTTTGATATTGTTATAAAATATAAATTTATTCCCCTTTTATATAGTTTAAACATGCATAATTTAACTTATATATTATTCTTATGATTTCACAACAATTTTGGGTTACATTATCACAAAAACTATTTGTAACTTAATACTTATTTTGACTTCCTATTAAGATTTATAAAACTTGTATATTTAACTTAATATAAAGAAATATATATGACATGATTTTTTTAATGTATTTTAAATATAAGAAGTTTTACAGATTACTTTATAATGTTTTTATAACTATAGATTTCTTCTAAAGTATAAATGGTTTTTTAGCAAATAAATATGTTTTGATTTCTAAAGTTTAAATTTAAAATTGATTTGTATCGAAATATTGATGTATACCTCATAAATTAAATTTTAAGTTTTTTTCTTCTTTAAATTAGTTTTATATATACTTATGAGTATATGTTTATGTAGCTTACTTTATATTATACAAATTTTATATTCTCTTTAGAAAGATCTTCAATTTTTACAATATTTACCTTACTAATATTATTTAACTTCAAGATTTTTCTGAATATTTTACTACTTATCATGAATATTTTTTAAATTAAATTCTTATCTTTATTATTCTTTTAATAAATTTCATTAATATAATTAACCTAAGTCTAGAAATTAACATTATCTTTGTTTGACTCAAATAATTTATAATAGTTTGATAGTACTTTGAATATATTTTATCTAAATAGATATTATCACCAAATCATTCTACATACTATTATTATACATCTTATTTCATATCATTTATCTTTATAAATTACAATTGCATTTCATATTGTTTTGCATATGACATACATTTCATACTACATTATAATCAACGTACTTCGCACACTGCATTACATATTAACTTTCAAACTCCTCATAACAAGTGTACTATATAGGGAATTAATTATCTTAGAAATATATGGGATTATTGAAAAATACAACATAATAAAGTTGGTTACACAAATTGCTAATTCAATTAAATCCAAGTCGGAAGAACCCTGAACGGTGAAATCATGGCGTCCAACCAGATCCCCAATATTTCTTCTTCCATTCCTTTTGTTAATTCTCGTCCATCTGATCCTAATTTATCCCTTATTTCCAACAATCTGGGTGCTAATTCTATTTCTACAGAAGCTAATTTGAAAGGATTTATTTTGTCTTGCGATAATCAAAGCAATGCAAATGTGGAGTCACCTGTAGAGTTTCCTATGCTAAATTCAAACATGTAGAAAACACATGCAGCTAACAAAATCTTTTCAAAAGCATGGAACGAGATGATAAAAGAAAACAGCTATCACAGTAAGTCCATTCAATTAGAGTTTTTTGAACCAATGATAAAGAACGATATTAAGTATGCATGCATTGAAGAGAACCTTATAAATAAAGCAAGAGAGAAGTGGTAAAATTCAATTGTGTTCTATGTATTTGGATATAAACCTTATTACAACTTTTGAAAGAATACATAGATCGTTCCTGGGGCATTAAGGGAATCTATCATCTTTTTACAAGGGAGAATGGATTTCTTTTATTATAAAACTAGATAGTGTGGAAGATTGTGAGAGAATCTTGTCTGGAGGTCCATACTACTACAACAAGAGGCTGATTCTGATGAAGAAGTGGAGTCCTGGCATAAAGCTTTATCATGAGTTTCTTCATTCAATTCCAATTTTGATAAAGCTGCCAAATCTGAACCTTGATTTCTGGTCTCTTGAAGCCATCAATAAAATTGCTTCCGTCCTTGGAAGACCTATTAAGCTTGACCAGATAACTGAAAAAGTAATGCGCATCTTGTATGCTAGAATATTGGTAGAAATTGGTGTTAACTTGACCTTTCCAACAGAGATTTCAATATAATGTTTTGATGGTAGAGGCACTTGGCAGATATAAATGGCAGCCCATTAAATGTGCCGATTGAATGATTTTTGGCCAAACTTTAAATGCATGCACTGCAAAAAAAGTTTGGATACAAAAGTATAGTCAGTTTAAGGATTTTGCTATGGAATTGGATAACAATATTAGGCAAAATGAAAGTGGATCAAAAGTGACATCTAACACAGGGAAGAGATTGTTTAATGATAATCAGAATGAAGGTTATACCTTAGTTAATTCGAATGCTTCTCAAAAAGCAAAGAAAAACCACCAAGAACAGGATAAGAAAGTGAAGTCTCCCACTAAATCGGGTGTGGATATCTTAGTTTCAACAAAATCAGGAATTGCCAATTTCCAACCCTTTTGAAGCTTTTAATGCGGCAGAAGAATCAACAGATAATGCTAATGTAGATTCACAGTCAGATCCTCCACATTCAATAATTCAATCAGACGAAAAAATAGAAGGTGTTTGCAGATAGAGATGCCACAATGGATTAAATGAATAACTTCTATGATAATTTTCATATGAAGGGGGGTACTAATGATGTGGATGTGTCTAACCTTGATGAATCGAACATGGAAGAATCAAATCATTCTTCGGTTAGTTCGAGGAGGTGAAGAAGTAAAGTTAATTTGAAAACTTTTCATGAAGGAGAAGGCTTAATTAATGGTGACAATCCTGTAAAATCAAATTTGAAGTGGAATGAGTTAATAGGTCAAAGTAAAACTAGATCCAAGTCGAAAAAATCAAGAGAAGAAAGCAGGCTCCTCAGTGGTGTGAAAACTATGGATATTTCAAAAAATAAATAACTTTTAGGGCTTTTCTTTTTTGGAATGTGAGAGGTCTTCACTCATTCACTAAACAAAAAGATCTTCAAGATCCAGTGAGGAAAAAGGAGATTAACTTTATGGCTTTAGTGGAACATAAGATGTCGAATTATTCTATTGCTAATTGTACTCTTAAGTTCAGAAACTTGGAATTCATCAATAATACTACTACAGAGTATAAAGGCAGAATTCTTGTGGGGTATGATAAGAAATATTATAAGCATCAAATAATTAAAATTGATCAGCAATGCATTACCTATAAAATGACCAATGCAGGTGGTTTAACGTTGGTGATATCAGCAGTTTATGGTAGTAATGCTCAATCTCTAAGATCTTCACTTTGGAAACATCTAGCTGATATTAAATTGGGAATTGAAGATGCTTGGCTGATAACTGGTGATTTCAATGATACTCTGTTTACATCTGATAGAATAAGTTCACATAGAAGTCAATTCGGATTCTGATAATGAATTTTTTCGCTTTATATCTACTCTTAATGTTATTGAACCCAACTTTAAAGGTAATTTTTTCTCATGGTGGAGTGGCTTAAATTTGAGTACTCATTCAAGAATTGATAGAGTTTTCATTAATCAATATTGTCCTGACATATTTCCTAATTTAATTATGGAGTATTTAAATCATTCTACAAGTGACCATACTCCTATGCTTGTCAATTTAACTTACATAAATTTGACCAATGCTGGTATGAAAAGACCCCCTTTTAAGTATTTGAACAGTTGGTGTTATATGGAGGGTTGCTACGAATTAGTTTTACCCATTTTGAAATGCAAATTTTCAGGCAACAAGCTTTTCGAGGTAATGTGTAAGATTAAATCTATCAAATCCCACCTGAAAAGATGGAGTAGAAATCATTTGAATCTTTCCAACCAAGTTGAAGCTTTGAGAAAGGAAAATGACAATCTATACAGTCAATTGATTTGTTGTCATGATAATGAGGTAATTCTTAAACATTATCAAACGAACATAAAAAAAATTCGAGGAGATGATTTATGTCAGAAATTTGGAATTTGAACAAAAATAAAAAATTAAGGGGCTTATTGAAGATGATATTCCCTCTAAAAATTTTTATTCCAAAATTCTGCAAATAAGGAAAGAATCAGAATCAAATACATTCTTGATGCTAAGGGAGTTCCTATGATCGATAATGAGGTGTTTACTACAAAAGCTATCAATTATTTAAGGGCCTTTATTTCTCATCTTCAATTTTTACTAATTTTCCTGAAATTGTTCCAAAGAAGATTGTTTCAACTTCAGGTAGAATATTTCCTGATAGTCCTATCACCATGGATGAAATTTATAGAGTTATTTTTAAAATGCATGATGATAGCTCTCCTGGCCCTGATGGAATTGGAGCAAAATTTTTTAAGCTACATTGGAATGAACTCAAAGAAGATATATATGCTGCGTTGAATGATGCCTATTTATAGGGTAAAATTTTAAAGGAATTGAACCATACTTTTATCTGTTTAATTCCAAAGAAAACTAATGCTAATGAGCCTAGTGATTTCAGACCCATTTCCTTGTGTAATGCGCTTTATAAAATCATAAGTGGTGTTATTTGCAGCAGATTAAAAGTTGTCATGCCTGAGCTAATTTATAAAAATCAAAATGCTTTCATACCTGGGAGATTCATGGTGGAAAATAATCTATTAGCTTATGAAGTGGTCAGAAATTTTAATAAAAAGGAGGCAGATAAGCTTTGCTTGAAAATTGATCTCCGCAAGCTTATGATAAGATAAGCAGAGAATTTATAATTTACTTGATGAAATGTATGAATTTTCCTCCTATTTTCTGCAGGTTTGTCTCAAAGTGCATTACCACTCCTACTTTTTCAATTCTAATAAATGGAGTGCCTCATTGGTTCATTAACAACAACAGAGGTTTATGATAAGGTGACCCTTTATCACCCTATTTATTTGCTATTGCCATGGAATATTTCTCGATATTGCTTGAATTAAATATTTTAAGGGCAATCTGAGGCCTATTTTTAAAAATACACCAATTATTACTCACCTTATTTATGCAGATGATTTGCTGGTTTTTTCAAAGTATGACCAGGAAAGTATTTTTGCTATCAAAAAAGCGTTGAATGCTCGTTCTAATATTGAATTGACAGTGAATGAGGCTAAATCCTAAATTTACTTGAGTAAAATTAATAAACAGAGAAATGTTATTTCAAATTGTCTTAATTTCAAAAATCTAGCCTTCCAGTAAAATATCTGGGGCTCCCTTTGTCAAATAGGAAAATTACTATTAGAGATTCTATTCAACTCCTTGATTCTATTAAGAGCAAACTTAATTGATGGAGCAGTAAGTTTTTATCAACTACTGGAAGAATTGAGCTTATTAATTCTTCTATTTATCCTATTGTTTATTTTTTGTTGCAAACATGTCAGATCCCCAAACAAGTGATTAATAAGATAGAATCTTTGTGTGCTAACTTCATTTGGAAAAATAAATGTCATGTGGTTTCCTGGGAGCAATTGTGTAAACCTAAAAGCTGTGGAGGTGTTGGTTTGAGGAATATCAAATATTTACAGGAGGTTATGGCTTTCAAGCTTATTTGGAATTTTTTACAAAACAAATTAATGTAGGCCAGATGGATGAAGAGTAGATATGCTAAAAATAAAAATTTCTGTACAGCTAGTTTGGATAATAACTCGTCGCATACTTGGAAAATGATGTTAAAAGCCAGGAATTCAAGTATATCCCTATTTAATAGAAAAATATATAATGGTCGTAACACTTATCTCTGGTTTGATCCTTGGATTCAAGGAAGAAATTTGATCTCGATCTTGGGCTGGCAACATTTAGCATTGATTGGTCATCCTGAAGCAAAAGTATCAGATATTCTTGTTGAAGACGAATGGAATCTTGACGATATGCATATTCCCAATGATGTAGTTGATCAAACAAATCATGTTAAAATTGATTCTAATGCTATAGAAGACATCTGGACATGGAAAGGTAATGCAAATGGCAATTTCTCAGTTGGTTCAGCATACAAAATTTTGACACAGAACACTAAGTTGGATTAGGCAAATTTTATTTGGGATAATCCAGTGGTTAAAAAGTATGCATTTACAACTTATTTAGTGTGCTCGAATAAGCTTCCTATAGCAGACAGAGTACAAAAGTGGTGTCAAATTTCTCAGATTTGTAAATTATTCAACAACCAGTGTGAAGATAAAAATCATTTATTTTTTCTTTGTCCATATTCTAAAATGATCTGGAATGCGGTGAAGAGTAAATACAAAATCAACACAAGCGCAAAATTTAATCTACTTATAGAGCTATCAGACATGTTTTCCCAGAATCCTGGTGATTCCTCGAGACTGAATATGTTTTGAATTGCAGCTACTACAACCATTCATCAGATGTGGAAGGAAAGGTGCAAAAGATTATATAATAATGTTTCTACCCTTATTAATCTCAAGATTGAACTACTGTTGGCTGAAATTAAAGCTATTATTCAAGCTTTTAATATAAAGAGAAGGAAAAAGGTGTTTAAAACCAGAAATCAATTATGTGGAGTTCCAAATTAGAGATCGGCAGCTTTGGGAACTTGATTTCGAGTCCGCCATGAATATTTTGATAATTAGTGAATTTTATCACTTTGGGAATGAAGAAGGTCACGCGGGCATATACTGTAATTAAATTTCCTAGAGGCGAGTGTATTTTTTCTTCTTCATCCGTTTGTTTTGGGGAGATCAGGTTATGTTTTTCTTGGGTCTTGTACAGTATTTGTTTGTATGTAGGTGTATTTTTTCGATCTCCCCTTTTCTATGTTGTACGTTACTTTTTCGATATGTTATAAAGTACCTTTATTTCAAAAAATATATAGGATTATTAATCAAACACATAACATATTTACTTTGATTTAATTGACTTGGTTGAATTTTTTGACTTAATTGACTTGTTTAATTTATTTGACATAAATAACTTGATTGACTTGTTTGACATGATTGGATTTCACTAGTGGTGTGTTAGAAATATACTTATACATTTTAACTTATATCATAGAATTATTTCTTAGTCTAAATTAAAGTCTTATTATAGTTTAAGGGAATTAGAGTATAGGCTAGGTTTAGTCTTATATTAGATTAAGGGCGAGTTTTAGAGTTTCTAAGGATTAGTTGAAGGGTCTAGAATACTTTGGTTTATTTAATTGTTTAATTTGGTTGTTTGAAATGCATGTTTTTTTAAATTGTTAGTTTGCTTATTTTGTTTGTTTACTTGTTTTGATTGATTTGCTTGTTTGAATTGATTGGTTTGCTTAGTTTATTATCCTTTTATTAAGGTTATTAGAATAGTGTAGTCACAGATTTAAGGGGAGTTATAGAAATTTATTGAGAATTATAGATCTAAGGGAAATTATATTTAAAATTAGGATATTATAAGCATAAATTTTGGGGGAGTATTTTATGAGGTATAGATAGATATAAGATTCAGCGAGAGTACTTTTCTTTAGTATAGGAATTATTTAGATGGTTATAGAATTTAGGGGGAGTTGTTTTAAAATCTCCTTTTGATAATGCCAAAGGGGGAGAAATTATAAAACATGGAAATAGTTTATAGGATTCATATAGACAAGGGGTATATTAAAAGGATCATCATCAATAGGTATATACAGGTATGATATTTTATAAACTAAGGTTGTCATCATCAAAAAGGAGCAGATTGTTGGAGAAAGAAGTTTTGATGACAACAACCTTATTTCAGTTATCATTGATTATAAAATATATACTAACACTTTTTGTATGGAATATATATATATATACACACACACATATGCAGGAATTAATATACAGGAAATATTACTGAAGACTATACAGTTTAAAGATAATAGACATTCAGAATTCAGAGAATTATCAAGATTCATGAGTATTCAAGATTTCAAGAGTTCAAGATTAATATATTCATAGAGTCTAAATTTTGTAAGACTCAACATAGCAGTCCAGGTTCTATATTCAAATTCTGATTTCAAATCTATTTTCTATCCTCAATTCTCTCTATTTTATTTTTATCTTTTCTATTTTCTTTTTTATTTATCTTTGTTTTTCAAACCGAAGTTTTATATATTTATGTTTTTATACTTTATATAGTTCAAAACCTTATAATTTTATAAATATGCTATGTTTTTATATGTTTTTCTACTTTATAATGTTAATTTACAACATTATATTTTTATTTAGGAATTTCCAGAATTATATTTATATCAAAACACTTGAAAAATGATTAAAATTCAAATTTACACTAGAGTATGTCGACATACATAAAACACTATGTCGACATATAATTGTGAGATATTTAAATTTAAAAGGAAGTGTCTTTTCACCATTTGAAACATTTTAGAAACGTTGCAACCTTTCACACAATATAAAAAGGGCTTGAATTCGAACTTTCAATCAGCTCTTCTTCTTCACTTTCACTATTTCATTATATAATTATTCTTAATCGTTTTTATGATTTCTACACTTATACTCTACCGAATTCTATTCCGTTTTGATCAAAATTCTTCTCTCTACACTCTCTTCTCATCTCTCTCTGAATCAAGTGCTACTGAAGAGTTATAGGGCTGTTTGTAATTACTTGGGTTGAGTAAAGTAGGAATCAGTGTGGTCCTTGTAGCCGAGAAATCAAGGAAGTAGGAATCACTGTGTTCCTTGTAGCCGTTAAATCAAGGAAGTAGGAATCGGTGGTATCCCTTGTAGCCGTGAAATCAAGGAGATTGTACTTGACTATTGATATAGTAATAAAACTTTGCGCAATCCAGCATTGTGCGGGACTGCACGTAGGAGCGATCCGAACCAATATAAAATCCAATATATTCTTTCCTTTTCTGCATTTTTATTTTTGTTTATTTTGCATTTTTGTTTGAGTCTGTGATTGTGTTTGTGGTGTTTGATTCATTCTGTTATTCAAATAAGTTTTAGATTTTGTTTAAATTCTCACAAACAATATTCACCCCCTCTAGTGTTTGTTTTTCCTTAACGATCCATTCAGAAATCCCTAACAAAAGGCCTCCAAGAACGCGACTGAGGTCAGGAGATTTCTAATTTGGTGGGGTTTTATTGGAAATTTATTAAGGACTTTGCACAGATTTCAGCTTCACTTATCCACCTTGTGAAAAAGAACTTTGTATTCTCATTAGACATGGATTGGAAGGATTCCTTTATGAGATTAAAGATGGCTCTCACAAACGCTCAAGTGTTGACTCTGCCAGACGGATATAAGATGTCTACATTGTATGCAGATGCTTGTGGTACAAGATTGTGTGCAATCCTAATGTAGTAGGGAAGGGTTGTTTGTTATGGGAGTAGACTACTAAGGGTACATGAGAAGAATTACTCTACTAATGATTTAGAGTTAGCGGCTATTGTTTTTGCCCTTAAGTCTTGGAGGCATTACTTCTTGAAAAAGAGGTTTGAGTTGTATATTGATCACCAGTCTCTCAAGTATTAATTCTCACAAAGGATCTTAGCTTGAGGTAGTAGTGTTGGATGGAGTTTCAAGCATCCTACGATTTCAAGATTTCTTCTATCTTACGGAATGGGAATATAGTAGCGGGTGCTCTGATTTGGTAGAGGACGACTTTGAGCCCATTATTTGTAGAATGATAGAGTTTGAAGTTTCTCTCATCATTTTATTTCAGACCATCTACGATTATGCACTGGAATTATTAGCATTGCTTGAGATGCAACCTACTATATTGGAATGGACTGATCCAGTCAGCGTGATGACTAGAAGCAAGCCAGTATTTCGGACCAGCTAGGTAGAGACGAGACCTCTAGCCTCCTTTATTAATATTCAGTTGATGAGACAGGATGGCTACGCTGTGATGGTAGGTTATATGTACCATGCACGAGAGATGTGGCGAGTGCGGTATTATTGAAGGCCCATCAATCTCAGATGACCATCCATCCGGGAGGAGATAAGATGTACAAGGAAATGAAGAGAGTCTTCTATTGGAAAGGGGTGAAAAAGGATGCTGATTTTATGGAAGATGGATATCATGTCAGAGAGCTATGGTTCAGTAAAATAACCAGGTGGATTATTTTAGCCACTGGATGTGCAACAACGGAAGTAGGAGAGTGTCTCGATGGATTTCATATATGGTTTGCCTAGTTCAACGAAAGGAAATATCAGCATCTAGATGATATTAGATAGATTAACCAAGATGCTCATTTCATCCCTGTTAGGAATAAGAGGGTCGCAACTGGGTTAGCTTCGTTTTATTTGAGGGAGCATTTGACTTCACAGAGTTCCCACGAGCTTTATTAGTGATAGGTACCGTGTCTTTATCAACGAGTTTTGGATAAGCCTGGAGGTGTTAGGAACACAAATGAGGCTTAGTATTGCATACCACCTTCAGATGGATGGACAGACCAAGAGGGTTAATTGAATTCTTGGGGATATATTATGGTCGTGCATTTTGGACTTTGGAGGGAGTTAGGAGGAGCATCTTACCCTAGTTGAGTTCGCTTATAACAACAACTACCAGGCGAGTATAGGCATGACACCTTTTGAAGCTTTATATGGACGGCCCTGTAGAACACCATCCTATTAGTGGGAGACTACAAATAGACTTCTTTTTGGACCAGAGATGATCAGAGAAACCTCAGACAAGATTGACTTAATTTGGAAAAGGATGAAGGCAGCTCAAGATAGACATAAATTGTATATGGACAAAAAAGTTCGGATTTTGAGTTCAGTATGGGGAACATGGTTTTCATTGAAGTATCCTCTCTTAGGAATTTGGTGCGGTTTGCCTCAGTTGTGAAATTAGCACCAAGCTTTGTTAGGCCATTTCCGATAGTTCAGAGGATATGCCATACGACCTATAGAGTTCGGCTACCAGAAAGGCTGTTAGGGGTTCATGATGTATTTCACGTCTCTCATTTTAGGGAATGCGTACATGATTCTGTGATAGTGGTGGAGACGAGTACTTTAGAGGAAGTTGAGGTCAAGAACGAGGTTTTTGTCAGACGAGTACCTATGCAGATTCTAGATTCTGAAATAAAGAGGTAAAGGAATAAGGAGATTAGAATCGTTAAGGTTCAGCAGGGAGAAGATAACAAAGAAGCAACATGGGAACCAGAGAAGAGGATTCGTGCATCTTTTCCATTTCTGTTTGATAGTATGCTCCTAATCCTTTCTTAATTTTGAATTTGAACCTTATCCATTTCCTATAATTTGAATTAGCAAGTCTTAGAAAATCCTATGGATGGTAGGGCTGTGATGACCCTAGATTTTAATCCCATTTTAATTATCATTTTTATATAATCCCCTTAGCATAAATAAAAAAATAACAATGTTGTATTTACACATGAATGTGTTTTGTATGTTGTATATGTGAGTGATAAGAATATAAAATTGTTTGCTTAAATTTTCATGATGAAATAAACAGTTTATGTGTATTTTACAAATAGAAATGTAAACTGGTTTATGCTAAAAGCTTAAAATCATTTAGATGCACGTCCTGTTTTAAATAGCACTAGGAAATAGTTTTAAATTTATTGTGCGAGTTATATTTAAATACCTGGGCATGTACAAGTGTATTTCAAATTAAAGAAAAGGGGCAGACATTGTGCAAATGGTGTGATAATTTATCTCTCAAAATAGAAAAGGGTGTTAGCTAGGACCACAAATGGATAACAAACAAGATTTAAAAGAGGTAGTTTGTAAGGATATGATGGGATTTTTATAAGAATAAAACCCTAATATGTAGTCCTTTATAAATAAGCATAATATCATTTCAGTGAAAAGGATTGTTTCTTCATTTTTCCCTGAGGAATTAAGCAACAATAGAGCAGTAAACCTCAGCAGAATCAAAATTGGAAAAATATAGGAGAGAGAGTATTAGTGAGTATGATGCATCTCTATGGCAATAGGTCCTCTAAGAAGGCAACCACTTTTTAATATTTTTATATATTTTTGATATTATAGAAATATGGTGCTTAATATAAATATTCTTTGATGATGTTGAACGGGTGTTAATGATTTTTATAATGTCAAATTACTCCATATTTGATATTATCTAGTAATGGGATTTTATTGCATTTGTTGTGTGGTAGGGTTGGTTTAAATAGGAGTAGACATCATATATAAGTAGGAGAAATGAATGTTGTCATATGCGAATCCTTTTACACTCATCATATTTTCTGAGCTAGATTCACATAAAAATATGATGATATTTAGCGAGGAGAAACTAGGGGTCTGGAGAAGTCCTAAAACCACCTCTGGCCATATTTACACAACAAATATAATCTTAGAAATTTTTAACATGAAATAGAATAAACTTACTATCATTCAGATGAATTTCTTGAACTGTTAAGATAAAGATCAAAGAAAGTATCAGCATGTATTAATTTAGAAAATGAATGTCTGACCCTTTTTATTTGAAATGTATTGTTACTACTTATAGGCATTTTGCTGTGTCAAATAAATAGTAATATATACATGATTGTTGAATTCTTGTATTTGTTATATGTTGGGATATTTGCATGAATTGTTTGCAAGTCGAATTATATGAATCTAGTGCATTAACAAGGGGAAATGACTAGGAAAAGGGTAGTAGTGCACTAGGGTTTTGGCACTGGGAATACTGTTAAGTAAACAAGAGTTAAGAAAATATCTATTAACTAAGAAAATAGGTCAGGATATTTGCATTTCACCAATTTTACATAGATCAACTCAACATCAAGGAGGATGCAGCATGGCTAATTTAGCCCTATAGGCCTTTGTGTGACTGCGATAACAGATAATAAGGAGGACCCAAGAAGTGTGCAATTTATGTTCAGTGTAAGGAATATGACCATTAAAATTGTGAAACAATGAGTCCTACATGGTGTTGTAGGATAAGTATAACAAACCAATCAAAGGGGACTTAGGAGTCTGGGTGTTCCAGGGTAATGTTATGTTCAGATAAAAGAATGCTTACATTATATTGTTTACTTTGATGATCAGATTATGAAGTAATGTTTTCCTTTATATGCTTACACATATCCAGGTAACGATGAAATCTATGCCAAACATATGTGAATATATATATATATATATATATATATATATTTGAGTAGAGCATGTTATTGCCTTTATATTATTTAAGATACATGTTCCATACTCATACCAGAACTTTATATTTGACTTTATTCGATTGTGTTTTTAATCTCTTGGGTGTTACATTTAAATGGAGCATCTCAAGGATTGATTCAAGGCAAAGAATTTTGAATTACTAAATCGTGAAAAAGCTGGAGTTGCTAATTTTAATAAGTGTTTATTGGTTAAAATTCTTTGTTGCTCCTAGTTATTTCCCCAAGAATTTAGGCTTTGTTTAACTGCTATGATGTATGGATGTTTGAGGTGTTAAAACCTATATTATGATGTGTAAAACTTATGAATGGAATTGTTTTTATATGTTTAGTAATATTGAATCGAATTTAAAAACCAGCCTCATGAAATAAGATGCTGATGTGAGAAGTCATGTCTTTTTGCATGTAAATAGAGGTGGCTTTGTCGAAAATAGCAAATTATTTCATATACTTATTAGATGGAAATTTGTGCATATCAACTTGGCATCAACGTGGCTGTATATGCATAAGTTTGTGCATTTATAAAGTGTAGGAATAAAATGCCAAGTTAGATGCCAAATGTACACATCATAACTGAATGAAAGTATATCCTATAATTAGATATTGCATGCGTTTCTTCTACGTATCTTATGCTATGGCATTTTAGGCACAAAATTAATTATATACATTAATCAGTAACCTCAAATTAATATGCATGATTGAATTGTACAAATTCAAAGCATATATAAGTATGAATGGAACTAGGAAATATTTATAGGTATCTTCACTATTTAATTAATCTGGGCAGAAATGCAAGTTTGCACACATACACCAGATGTGCACATGTGTACAAATCCTTTACTTAAGGATAACCAGCCCTATATTATATCTCAGTAAAAACCATCAAACTCATTATAAATTGCTTTATTAAAACTGTAGCATAAACAAAAATTGCACACTTAAGAATCTGGAGAAATGAGTTTTACAAAGATTTAAACCCTTTAAAAGTGCCTAATTTAAAATATCCGGAGAGATTTATTTTAAAATAAAATTAGCTATGTTTTGTACAATGTAAAATCTGAGTTTAAAATATATTGAATCTGAAAATTTTCTATTATTCCACAATGGAAAATTGGTCTATAAATATATGTATGTATGTATGTGTGTATGTGTGCGCACTATGCATTAATGTGTATACTAATATTTTTATATTGGATTCTTGGCTCTTGGGAGTTAGTTTGTGGGTTATTCCCACTAGAAAATGACACCTATGGTTTTCTCACATTTTAATATAAAATTAATACCTACAATATAAGGGGATACTCCGAGGGTTACTTCAGTTGGTATCAGCGCTATGTTTGGGGTAAACATGGCCAAAACAATTGAGATAGTAGGAGAGAACATGGCCTATTGGTTGTTTAAAGTTAGCATGGTTGTCACTATATATTTTAATATTATAACATAATTATACATGTGGCAAACTTACCTAATAAAATTTTAATTATTATCTGAGATCCATGGTAGGTAGAGGATCACATCAGGGGGCAGGAGGAACTAGTCAGCCACCTGTGGTGAATGTACAAGAGTTCATGGGAGCTCTTAGGGATGGAGTCGGACCAAGACCAGAAAACCCTCATGAAGAACTATCAAAGCTACTGAAAATCTACTCACACCAAGCTGGGAAGGAATTTGAAGGAACCGAGGGAGTAACAAGGATGCAAACTTGGATAAGAAGCCTGGAAAGGATTTTCACAGACATGAACATTAATGATAAAAGGAAGAGGCAGATTGCTCAAAGAAGACTAAAAGGAGTTGCATTGGATTGGTGGGAGGTCATAATAGCTAGGAGGCCTGAAAAGGAAATAACTTGGAATCAATTTAAAGAAATGTTGAAAGCTAGGTTTGTCACACATCAGCAAAGGCAACACTCTTGGATGAATTCATTAAGCTCAAATAGGGTGATATGAGTGTGACAGAGTACACCCTAAAATTTGAGAATTTGTCAAAGTATGGCATTGTTTTGGTAGCAAGTGAGGCTTCTAGAAATGAAAGGTATATCCAAGGGATGAATGCTAATCTGGGAAGAGCAATGCTACCTTATATTGAAATAACTTCTGATCAAGTGCTGCATCTCACCTTGAAATATAAACAACATCATAATGCCAGGACATAAAAATTTAGAAATTTCAAGAACAACAATTTTAACAAGAAAGGAAAGAATAAAGCACATCCCTATGATCAAACACAGTCTGAGATCAATGTGAAGAAATTTGAAGGAGCTAACACTTCTGAAGTTAAAAAGAATATTGTGTGTTATAACTGTGGGAAGACAGGGCACATAAAATCAAGATGCTTAGTGAGGAAAGTAGCAACATATAAATGCTACAATTATGGAAAAGAGGGGCACATTAAAAAGAATTGCCCAGATCCACTTTGAGTACAGGCTAAGGTTGGAGCTTTGGAGGGTAAAGGAAAGGCACCAGAGAGTGGTAATGTTGGAGAATATAGACAACTAGAAGGTATATTATTTATTAAAAGCTTACTTATTGTTGTGGTGTATGATACTGGTGCCATACATTTCATCATTTCTCATGACATTTTTCAAAACTTGGAGCTCTTATATGTGATAGTAGATAGGCCTTCATATGTACAAATTCCTATAGGAAGCTTAAGTATGTTAGGAATCCAATGTATGGGCATAGAACAAACTATAAGACTATTTGTCTTAGATTTACATATACTAAATTACCCTGGTATAGGAGTAATATTCGGAGTAGATTGGTTGTCAAAACACAAGGCTATCATAGATTTAGGAAAATCTACTATTTCTCTGAGAACTACAAGCAACAAGGGTGTAACAATAGTGTGTGAAGTAGCTAAACACAAATGCTTTGGAAATATTTAGGGTATGAATGAAAAAGGAGAAGAACTTTAGTTAGAAAATATACCCATTGTAAATGAATACCCTGACCTATTTGAGGAGGTAAATGGAATTTTCTAAGACAAACCTGCTGAAATTTAGATAAGGTTAATACCAAGAGCAAGTCCAATTTAAAGAAACCTACCAGAATGAGGCCAAAAAACTAGTGGAGTTAAAGAAGTAATTGGAGGATTGAAGCAGAAAGGCTTCACAAAAGCTAGTAGTTCATGTTGAGGTTCCCCAGTAGTGTTTGTTAAAAAAACAAGATGGCTCTTTAAGAATTTGTATAGACTATAGGGAACTGAATAAAGTAACGACCAAGAACATGGATCCACTACCTAGAATAGATGATCTTTTTTACTAACTCAGTTGTGCCAGGATCTTCTATAGATTGGACTTAGCTCAGGATTTCATCAGATGAAGGTGGAGGAGGAAAGATAAGGTATACAACCTTAGATACAAGGTATGGTCTGTATGGATATCTTGTGATGCCATTTGGGTTAACAAATGTCCCCTTATATTTTGTAGATTTGATGAATATAACTTTTAAAGATAATTTGGATAAATTTGTTCTTGTGTTTGTTGACGATGTATTAGTTTATTCAAATTCAGAAATTGAGCATAAAGAGCATTTCCACAAAGCGCCATCCAGGTTAAGGAAGCATAATTTGAAAGCCAAGTTATCAAAGTGCACATTTTGGCGGGAAAAGTTAAAATTTTGGGGAATGTTATCTCAGCAAAAGGCATATTAGTGAAACCTAATAAGGTTTTGAAATGCAAACATGGCAAAGGATAATAACAATGACTAAAGTAAGATAATTCCTAGGCATGGCAGGTTACTGATAAATGGCAATAAATATCCATTAATCCCCCTTTTTGACACCCATTTCTTTTTATTTTTGTTTTATTTCCCTTTGTGACTCTAACGGTCATAATTCCTAAGGCAACTATTTATCAGTCCCACGTTATCTGTTTGTTGTACCCCAACAGGCAATTACTATACTTATTCTTTATATTATTTGTTTATTAGTTATTATATATATATTTATACACTAGTCCTCTCACATTAAGTTGACTACCTGTGGATGCTGGATTTGTCGGTCGATTCTGGGTAGACTTCTACCACAAGTGAACTTAACCTCGTTCCTTAGTACATTTATATTTATGCATTAGACCTATCACATTAAACTGACTACCTGTGGTTGTTGGATTTGCCGGTCGGTTCCGGTCAGGCTTACACCACAAGTTGAGTTTAACCTCGTGTCTAATTGCAGTTATAATTTAAATTTCCTAAATGGGGGTCCACAACAATTATCATAATTGATTTTAGGAATTGTAACCATTTTCCTATCACGTTTAGTTTCCCCCAATCAATATTGGTTACAATAATTATTTCTTTATTTGCGGTCTCATTTATGGCAATTAATTTTATTTATTGCAACAAATGGTCACCGCAAATATATAAATTCAATACGGATTATATTCACATATAATTCCACCATGGAATCTTATCCAAACAATAAACATTTTTCACAATTGTTAATTATTTATTTATGGCCTCATTTACAGCAATCAATTACACTAATGGCTACAACGGTCACCATAGATATATTCATTAATTATGGAATATAAATTTACATGTATGATTCCATAAATGAATATCATTCAACATGTGACACCCCACGTCCGTTAATGTCACTCACTAAGGGAATGCATTAAGTTTCATGAAGCATTATAGGTAAATAAAAATAAAAATATTACAAGACATATATAAAAGCAATAGTGAAATTTAATTTTTTTATTTCAAACATAAATCACAACATCGTGGTCCAAAATACCATAAGCCTGAAACTACATAAAACCTAAACAATAATATAACTTCTATCTTGTACCATTAGAGTACATAAATACTTAAAAAGCACAATTCCCCAAAAAGAGACAAAGCCATAGTGGAGATAATAACTTGAGCCATACTTCGAAAGAAGCTCCTAGCAAGATGATAATGGAGTCCTGACTAAGCCTATGTATTCCCACCCTGAGAAGCTTGGGGGGAGGGGGGAATGGAAGAAAGAAGAGAAAACAAAAAGGGTCAGACTTAAAGTCTGCTGAGTCCAGTTACTTTTAGCAAGTAAATAAATAAAAGTAGCATGACAGGAATATAAAATGGATAAGAGAGATGACTACAAAAAAGCAGGTACTACTAGGTAAACAGGACAGGGTGTATACGCTTATAATGATTACTCTGCACTACTACTAGTATATCCAGAATGAGATGAACCCTTCCACTATAAGGTGGTAGACTTAGGCATATGTTCAAATGTACCCTAACTACTACCCTAATCGATTGGCCCCCTAATCCTCGTAGATAATCCATGTCGGCCCCACCGTAGGATGTATCACATCCTAAAGTGGCAACCCTTCGCTGCTATGTATAGCCCCATATCTACAGGTGTCACGGTCGTCTTATCCGCCTCTGCCCGGCTCATGCACGCACATGGACCGGTCGGTTTGTGCCGCCCACACCTTCCTCCACGTTTGGAACTCTTATAATCAGTCCAGTAAGCGTGCCCCTTCTATGACCTAGTTCGAAGTATATGTTTGATACCTACTTCGGGTTACTGACCGAAACAGGTCCCACACACAAGATGATACAGGCTCCCCCTAGGCTTGCATCCCCACTACTAGAATTTCAACTGGTTATGCCTAACGGTCCAACATGTAAAACAGGTTAAGTTGTCGGGCCTATATATGTAAATATTACCCCACCGCCACAAGATTTACTTAACCCTCACCGATCCAAGCAAGTTTACTTAACAAATTTGCATAACCCCAAAGTATAAAATAGATTAAGTTTGTGGGCCTATATATATAAATATTACCCACCGCCACAAGATTTACTTAACCCACCCACTGTTTCAACCAAGTTTACTTAACCCCTATTTAAGTTAACATGTTCATATAATCCCTATGGATTCAACTAGGTTAAGTATTCCAATTTTTTACCATGTCCATTTATGGTTATAATGGGCTAGACCTCCTACATTAGGCCTGCAACTTGTTGATGCTGGATATGTCGGTCGGGTATGGGTAGACTTCTCCCACAAGTTAGGCCTAACCTCGTGTCTTAGCCCTTCTCGTATTTGTTCACTTAGACCTCTCACATTAGTGTCAACATTTGCAGTTCCTAGATATGCTGATCGGGTCCGGGAAGAGTTCCATCGCAAAAACAATCTAATCTCGTGTCCTAAGTGCCATTACAGTTTCTAATTACTGTAATTCTAGGCATTTTAATTATTAACCAACTAATTATACCTATTTATTTATAGGTGTTCATGCCCATTTACCCAATTATATTCATAATGTATTATATGTCCAAATTCAATTTTGTCATTCAAGTTATGTCAATTCTAATGTTTTCCTCCGTTCCCTGACTAACGCATTCGCATATATTTGGCATCATGTCTAGGCTAGAAAGTAGCTTAGCCATAAACAATAAAAGGGAAATATGACAATAGTGATTAATTTAACAAAAGTGACGTAAACATGTAATTCGCTTAGGGATAAGGTTGACATATAAAAAATAGATCTATTGGGGATGTGATAATAAAACTAGATCTAACATACTAAGGATGTCATAATAGGCACGAATAAATAAGGATTAATATGTCCAATTAATGACATATCTAAAATTAGCCACAACATGATAAGTACCAAATGAGCTAAAATGAATTAGACCCATAAGTTGATGTGACATGATAAATTAACCACAGGCGAATTAGATCTATAAAGGTAGATATAGCATGATAATGTTTAAGATCCACAATTGTGACATGATAAATTAACCACAAGAAAATTAGATCTATAAAGGTAGATATAACATGATAATATTTAAGATCCACAATTGTGACATGATAAATTAACCACAAGCAAATTAGATCTATAAAGGTAGATCTATCATGATAATATTTAGGTTCAACAATTATGACATGACAAATTAACCAAAAGCGAATTAGATCTATAAAGGTAGATCTAGCATATAATATTTAAGATTCACATTGTGACATGATAACTTAACCTCAAGCGAATTAGATCTATAAAGGTAGATCTAGCATGATAAAGTTTAAGATCCACATCATAGTTATGTCATAGATTCAAAAGTCCCAATAGATCTGATAAGATATAGATTTGGATCCAAGTCATAGAATATTATAGATTCAAAATTATGATAGATCCAATATGATTCAATCACAGTCATATATCCAAATCACAATCATATCACGTTTAATTTTAATCATTTAAATCTAAAAGTAACAAACTCACAGTGTTTGGATTTTAGAAGATAGAAAAGAATTTGTTGGTGTTGAATCTCAGATCTATTCTTGAAATACTTGAATCTTTAAACTTGATTTGTGGAAGAAGAAAGGATTAGACTGAGTTTAGGCACTGACAGCATTTGGCCTCCATTGTTTTTAGTATGAGAAAACAAGAGATATGAGTGTATACTTATAACTGCCAGCCTCCAGAATTCGAATGCCACCTCAGCCCTAAGGGGAATCGGCTATGGGTCGACACCCACTTGTGTCCGGGAACCCAAAAAATACTATGGACGCACTTGGCGGGTGTGCCAATGTAAAAGTGCCTTGGTGTACTTGTCAAGTGCGCCCGTTATTTCTGCTCTCATCGCCAAACTTCTACCATCCATAACTTCTTAATACGTTATCCGTTTTACGCAAACCAGATGTCTATCATGACCAGTATTTCGAGACAGACACAATGAGGTAGTCCGTTCCCCTTAATTCTTAATATTAAATTAATTATCCTTTAATTTATCCTCTTTAGTGTAGTTTAAATACGGGGTGTTACATTCTCCCCTACTAAAAGGATTTCGTCCCCGAAATCTCCATGTTAAGAAGAATGTATCCTACCATCCATCATTCATCTACTCATCCACCAATCACAGGCATCCATTGTCCTTAAAATTTTCTAATGCTTATATGAATATATACAAAAGTGTGTGTATATGTCCCAACACTAATGCGAAAGATCAGGCGGTCCACTGATTCAGTTGACCTCCTTAATGCAATGTACGCATGTGTCATGAGTCCAACATGTATGCAAATAATCCTATTATAATAGGTAAGTTCTATATGTGTGCACAATCATCCATCCAAATGCAACATCCATATGATGATACATCCATTTTTATCCATTAAAAGAAAAAGAAAAATGCACACACATCCATATGCAGTATGAGAGTGATTGTGCCGATCTAATGCCTAATGTGTGTGTATATGCATCCACGAGCAACCACTTGCATTCATCAAGCATAACATGTCTCAAACACATGTTTACAATCATGGGATTTCTTACCTAAAGGTCGAAGATTTGATCGATATGATATACTCAGATGATAGAAGCAAATGCAAATAAAAGCTTTGGAAAATTAAGTGTAGAACATAATCCCAAAAAGGAAAGAGTATGAGGCGTGATCTTTGTCTTCAGTCTCCCAAGTCGCATTCTCGCTGTCTTCTTCACATTGTACTTTTATTAACCTAACCTCCCTATTGCGCAGTTTCTTAACCTCTGATCCAAGTATATGGTTAGGAACTTGTCTAATTGTCGCCTCCCATTCTACCTCTACTTCCTCACGCATATTCGGCTCAACTACCTCTGTTGTATCGTGTAGACACTTCGATAACTAAGAAATGAGGAAAAACATCATGAATATCCACATATATGTGAAGCGAGCTGTACACCTTAGTTGTGAATACCACTGGAGTACCCCATTCAGATATGCTTCGCCTAATAAATCCTTTCTCAAGTAGCTCCCCTACTTGCTTGCTAAGCTCCCTCCTTTCTCGTGGAGCAATGTAGCGCACGGGTCATGCAACTAGCTTTGCATTGTCTAAAAAATATATACAAAAATCGATCTCGCGCCTTGGAGATAAACCCCGAACTTCTTCAAAAACATATGGATACTCACGGACTACCACTGCAGACCGTAGATCATCGATAGATGCATCAAGAGATTCTAGGAAACTAAGCATGACAGACCCTTACGGGTCACAAGAAATCTCGAGGGTCCTCTCATGACAAGTCAGAAGTCTAACGACCCTCTTCTCACAATCTAGAACGACACCATATGTGGTTAACTAGTCCATCCCTAGAATCAAACCATAGCCCGTAAACCCGAGCACATATGCGTCGCACTCAAATTTGGCACCTAAGACAGATATTCTCAAACTCTGACAGATCATGGACAAATGAGCCAAACCACCAATGGGGTTTGAGACAACAATGGGATCCGTTACCATACTAGTATTTAAGTGCAGAGATTCAACCATAGAACAAGATATAAATTAATGCGAAGTGCCATAATCAAAAAGTGTTCTAATAGGATGATTTGAAAGAGAAATGAAACCTTCCACAGAAACTTTCCTACCTCGATCTAGAGCATCGATTGCGAGAGCATGCACTTTCCCTCTAGAAGCTCTTGCCCTTTGACCTCGTCCTTGTTTCTTCGGGCAATCCTAAATAAGATGCCCGACCTATCCACAATTGAAGCAAGAATTCTTTCTTCTTTTACAATCTTTCACCAAATGACCCTCTCATCCGCAACTATGGCACTTCTTCTTATCCTTAGCCTTGTCATTCTTTCCGCCCTTCTTTTGTTGTTGTTGTCCTTTCTTGGGCCATACCTTTTTATTTTGTGTTGTTTCCTTAGTCTTAACTTCCTTATTCCCCTTTTTTTTACCGTCCTTGTGTAACAAGCTAACTAGTCTCAGGAAAGCTGCCTCCATCGTAAGGAAATGGTTACAAAGCTCGAGAAAGTTAGCCGCCGGTGAAACTACTGCGGCTATAGATGGAGGTTAGGCACTTCATTACCCTTCGACATGTGTCGTAGTATTAATATGCCTACGAATAGGGGTGGCAATTAGACCCGACCCAATGGACCCGGACCCGACCCAGCGGGTCTCGGTTCTAAGCGGGTCGGGTTTTGTCGGGTCTAAACTATACATTTCCAAAATCTGGACCCGACCCGACCCACGTTTCGGTTTGGGTCGGGTTGAAGCACGGATCGGGTCGGGTGGTTCGGGTCTGATTGAGTAATAACATTAAAAATACATATATTTCAATGTTTTTTGGTTAGGTCTTTCGGGTCGGGTTAATGCGGGTCGGGTTTGTTCGGGTCTTGATGGTATTTTCATTACCTAGACCCGACCTGAGACCCATCGGGTTCGGTTCGAGTTCGGGTCTTTTCGGGTCAGTACGGTTCGGGTTTTCAGTTCTCGGTTCTAATTGCCATCCCTACCTATGGAACCATGCTGCAATGGGGACACCTTTTGGTAAGGATTGGTTCCCTAAACAAAAAGAAAAAGGAATCAAGCGGAGAATCGAGAGATATTACATATGGCTTTGAGAAAGATGTTTTTCAAAATAGACTTTTCTTTTGAAAATGCTTTCTTTTAAAACCTTTTTGAAGATAGTTTTCAAAAACTTTTATCTAATCTGGTAACCTTCAGCTCTGATACCAAGTGTAACACCCCACGTCCGTTAATATCTGTAACGACCCGCATTCTACGCATCGAAGGGTCGTAGAATATTTATTTCTTTCTCATATGAAGTCGTATAGCCATGTAACTTTGGGAGACGACTATTAGGGTCATTTCCCATGTTTATGATTTTTGCCGATTTTTAAATGACCGTTTTGCCCCTAGCTGATCTTGTTTCGGCCATAACTTTTGATTGGTAAGAAGTTTTGACCTAAAACCACTTCCGTTAGATCCGAATGATGGTTTGCCTTTCCGTAGAGTGGTCATATTAGCCAAACGGACTCACCATTTGGGATATATGGCTGAAAAAAAGTTTTGAAGGTGAAAAACAACTTAACCGAGCCTAATTAGGGTGATTAGCAAGTAGGCCCATAACCCATTTCGAGATTAGGGTTATGGGGAGGATAAGAATAGTAGGAAAACGATTTTTATTTCATTTTTCAGCCGCCACAAACATTTCTCTGACCTTAGCCATGACCTCCACCTTCTAATTTCATCCCAAATCGCTCTCTAATCAAGGATTAAGCTAATCTACATCAAATCAAGGAGAAATAGCACCAAATCAGAGTTGGAGCTGCTGTGTTGCATAGAGATTCAACCCAAATCAAAGATAGTTTTAGATCTAAAGCTAATTTGTGGCTAAGGTGAGTGATTTGCATTGTTTTTCACTAGTTTCGGCTAATTAGGGGTGATTAGTGGTAATTAGCAAAATTATGGCTCAGAAAAATTTGGAAAAATTTGTAGAATTCTAAAATATTATTTTAGGGATCTGATAAAAATTTGGGCTAATTTGGATAAGTTTTGCTAATTGTATGCTTAAACATGATTAAGGGAAAAATTTGGGTTTTGGGTACGTTTGATCCATTTTGACATATCAAGTTGTTGTTTTCCTATTTGTGGATGATTATACATGTTGCTATGACTATATGGTATACTTTGTGATTGATTAGAAAAGATAGAATGGTTGAAAACGCCGTCGTGTGGCATAAAATAACACTGGAAAAGTTGCAGGAATTGAGTAGAGATTGGATCGGATCGGACCCCCTTGACTCACTCGTGGAGTATGTATCACGAACCGCATTTGAAGGCTCCGAACTGATCTGCTTGTGGGACACCCGAACCATTCATGTCTGAATCTCTTCAACCCGGTCTGCTCGCACTTGGAGACCACGACCCGAAGCCATCACGAAACACCTCCACCGATCCGATGCACCACGAGCTGATGCCTGGAGGGACCACGAACCAATGGAAGGACACGACCGGGACCGGGGTACTATCTCCAACCCCGAACATGTACCATGAGCTCGACCCGAACCAATGGGATCATCCCGACCCGACTTGTATGAAGCAATCCGATCAGAAGCAGGTGATCAAGAACTGAACCAAGATGGTCGAACCGAACCGATGATGAATGAAGGACCGAACCGATCCGGAGGAGACCAAAACCAGAGATGCAAAGGTAGCCCAAATGAGAGGTTGTAACTCAGGATCTAGATGGGAATCAATGAGTTAACTTCATGATTGGGCTTTGTTGCGGGACGTGGGCTAAGGAGTTGTCGACGTCCATAGCTTTGATTCACCACCGAGAGACGATTGTTAGGCTACGGATCAGTGCAGTGGGGTAGTTATTACTCACTCAGCAGAGTGATCGTAGTATGGTTATGAGCCCGTGCAGTGGAGTCGTCATGACTTCATGGGGCAGAGTGGACATAGCAAAGACTTGTGGCTATGGATCAGTGCAATGGATTCGCCATGACTCCATGGGGCAGAGTGATCATAACAAGGATTTGGGTGATCAAAGCGGTGGATATCGTATGTTTTACGCACTGAGTGAAGATGTGAGGATGGTTGGTATGCTTGATTGTTTGCCATCATTATGACATGCACACCCCTACCCCCGTATCTTTACACCATATGTTAGCGTCACCTTAGAGTATTGTACATCTTTTTGTGCTAACTCTTTAGTTGCAGGTCTAGATTCAGGTATGGTTTTGTATACCTGTTATTGTTCTGTTTGCTTCTTACCGCTCATACCAGATTTTTATCTGACCCAGAGTTTTATGTCTCTTCTTATTACTTTAGGTGCCCTTAAATGGGCAGACTAGAGATAGGTTAGGTGGTATGCACGAGTAGATGTACCGGAGACGAGCACAAGGCTTCTGCGTATGATATATATATATATCTCCCTGTGTCGCTGCTGGTCACTACTTTAGGCATTAGTAGTGTACCTTTCCTTTCTTTTGCTTTAGAGACAGTTTTAAAGTTGTAATAATGATGAAGTGGAACATAAGCTGTATTTGAATTTTCCGCTGCTACGATGTTTAGTTTTCAGCTTATGTACTATCTCACCTGTTTTATGTCAATTATGTTATTATTATATTTTATTCCATGCGCTATAAGACATTCTACAGGTTCCTTTGGTAGCTCTAGCTTCAAATTCCATTCTTTTCCTTTATTTGGCGACCGTCCCGTGCTGGTTGGACATTGGCACAGCGCACTTTCATTGGAAATGTCGGCTAGTGCGGGGCGGGCCGTCACATTTGGTGTCAGAGCTCTAGGTTGCTTAGTTAACCTAGGTAAAGGCACTAGGGAGATATAATACGTATATGAGAGCGCGTATTTGTGATATTTTGGTTTTCAATATATATATATATATATATATATATATATATATTATTAGTATATTTAAGGATGAAGTCACACTGCACTGGCACCACTGAAGAGATGGTTAATCGTTTTCTCCTTACAGATTGAACGATGAGCCGATATACTAGGGGTACTGGTAGAGGAGCTAATAATGGGAATACTCTTGATATGGGGACGATGTTCACTGACTTCATCAGAGAGATTCTTTGAAATGTGCAAGGAGTAGCTCCTAATGCTGCAAATGGTGTTGGTGCAGCGGTGCAGGCGCCTAGGGCCGATTTCGCCAAGCTGTGCAAGGATTACACTAGTCTTTATGGAAGGCCGTTCCACGGAATGGAATCAGCTACAGAAGTCCAAGATTGGTTGGATAGCTATAAGCATATCTTCGAAGACATATGTATCGTGGATGTGATGAAGAGAAAGCTAGCATCCCGTTAGCTCCAAGGATGGGCGATGAATTGGGGGAATGCTATTAAGGCAGCTCTAGAGGATCAAGTTACATGGGATCAGTTTAAGGCTTGATTCAGTGAAAAGTTTATCCCAGCTACTCAGAAGTCAGAGTTTTTTAGGAAGTTCTTAGAGCTAAGTAGAATGGTAGGACAGTCTCGGAGTATATTGCTGAGTTCGATACTTTATCGAAGTATGGATTATCTCTTATCGACACTCCCGAGAAGAAGAATGAGAAGTTCATAACAGGCTTAGATCAATACTTGGGGGAAAGGCTTATTAACCATATCGATGAGACGTTTGAATCGATTGTGGGAAAAGCTTTGAGATCAGAGAGTCTATACGTTAAGTCGAAGACTGAGGTTATATCTGCAGAAGAGCCAAAGCCTCAAGCAAGTGGTGGAGGCAAGAATGGTTCTCAGAATAAGAGAAAGCAAAATCAGACCAAGGATGGCCAGAAGAATAAGAATAAGAAAGATGTTGAGTGCTTTAGCTGTGGCAAGAAGGGCCATTATGCTAAAGAATGTCGAGCAAAGCCAGCGGACAGGAAGTGCTTCAATTATGGCCAAGTGGGACATCACAAGGATAAGTGTCCGCAACCCCCTAAAGAGAAGCGGATTGTGAAAGCATATGCTCTTAATGTTGTTCCTTCTTCGTTGAATGCCCCAACCGCGGCGGAGAAAGGAAACAATGTCATCATTTAAGGTATGCTTTCTGTTTATGATATTCCTCTTCTAGTATTGTTTGATACCGGAGCTTCTCGTTCCTTCATATCTAGTGACCTGGTAGATAGGTTAGGATTGGAACCCGAGATAGTCGATAGACCTTTAGTGGTGACGAACCCGATTGGTGGTTCAACTACCCTTAGCGTGATTTGTCGTAATGTGGTCTTATCGAGTCATGGATGCATGTTTGCTTGTGATTGCTTTGTTTTGGGCTTTACTGGGTTTGGCATTATTTTGGGAGTCGGTTGGCTCCAAAGGTACGAGGTGGTGTAGACTGTGAGGGCTTTTTGGTGACATTTAGAGTGGATGATGTGCGGAGGGTAGTGTTTGGTGGTTTATCTAGTGATAGGGTAATGGTTAGTTTTCTAAATTCCCTCGACATCTCGCATGATGAGTTGTCAGATGTGCCCGTGGCTGGCCAGTATCCGAACGTCTTCGAGGAAGTGACCGGACTTCCACCACACCAAGAGATTGAGTTCCGTATTGATTTAGTGAAAGATGCCAGACCTATAGTGATGCCACTTCGTTTTATGGCGCCAAGGGAGCAGCGAGAGCTTGGGGTGCAACTAAGAGATCTTTTGAAGAAGGGATTTATCCGAAGAAGTGTCTCCGAATGGGGAGCACCAATTGTGTTTGCTACCAAGACAGATGGTTCCCTTCGATTGTGTGTGGACTACCACGAGTTGAATAAGGTGACGAGGAAGAATAAGTATCCTCTACCGCGGATAGATGATTTGTTTGATCAGTTGAGTGGCGCGAGAGTGTTCTCCCAGTTGGATCTCGCGACATATTTTCATCAGTTTAGGGTGGAAGCTGAGAGTACAGCTAAAACGGTCTTTCGGACGCCGTCTGGATTCTATGAGTGGTTGGTCATGCCATTTGGGTTGACCAACGCACCAGCATATTTTGTGGATCTTATGAATAGAGTATTCCGAGATCAATTGAATAAGTTTGTTCTTGTGTTCGTAGACGATATCTTGGTTTATCCAAGGACAGAGGAAGAACACAAGGAACATTTGAGGATAGTGGATGGAGGTGTTGAGAAAACACCAATTGAAAGTAAAGTTTTCTAAGTGTCACTTTTGGAGAAGGGAAGCGAGATTCTTAGGCCATGTTGTTTCATAGAATGGTATTCCCATGGATCCTGTGAAGGTGGGTATGGTACAAGATTGGTTTACGCCCAAGCGACAGAAATAAGAAGTTTCTTGGGATTAGTTGGATATTATCGTAAGTTTATCCAAGACTTCTCCAAGACAGTAGCAACGTTGACTCAGTAACCAAGAAGAATCAAGATTTTGTTTGGGACGAAAAGTGCGAGGTTGCATTTAAGAGCCTAAAGGAAAAGTTGACGTGTGCACCAGTGTTATTCATTCCTAAAGGGAATGAAGAGATGACAGTATATACAGATGCAAGTGGTATCGGACTAGGTGCTGTATTGATGCAAGGAGGTAGGGTTATAGCTTATGTTAGTCGGCAACAAAAACCGCATAAGAAAAGATATCCTATACATGATTTGGAATTGGCAGCGATCGTGTTCGCATTGAAGATGTGGAGACATTATCTCTTGGGAGAAAGATTCGAGTTGTTTACCGATCATAAATCATTAAAGTATCTTTTCTCTCAAAAGGATCTAAATCTCCGACAGCAAAGATGGTTAGAATTCTTGGCTTCCTACGATTTCGATATCGCATATACACTAGGAAAGGTCAATGCAGTAGTTGATGCATTGAGTAAAAGACATGCCAGTTTAGGGGCTATGTTTCTAGAATGGAAGCAACCGGAGTACATCGTTGGGTATGATTTCAGGCCAAAGTGCGAATTGGATCCAGAAGTATTAGCAAGTTTGGCGATCAGACCCACTTTGATTGAGCGAATTGGTTCCAGTCAGAGAGACGATCCTAACCTACTGGAAATCATCTCCAAGTTAGAGATGGGTATCGATGAGGAGATGAACAAGTATGGGCTTGATCGAGATGGATGGCTTAGAAAGAATGGAAGACTAGTTGTGTCCAATGTCAATGGATTGAGAGATGAAGTGCTTAGAGAATGTCATCATTCGAAACTGACCATACATCCCGGTGGTAATAAAATGTATCGAGATATGAGGCAGACCTACTACTGGGAAGGGATGAAAAGAGACGTTGGGAAGTTTATATCCAAATGCATGAATTGCCAGCTAGTTAAAGCTGAGCAAAAGAAGCCTAGTGGTTTGTTGCAACCATTAGAAATTCCAGAATGGAAATGGGAACAAGTCTCAATGGATTTCATTGATGAGTTACCAAGAACTAGATTGGGCCATGATAGATTTTGGGTGATTGTGGACTGATTGACTAAGAGTGCAAGGTTTATACCCGTCAAGTCGAATAGAACGACAGCTAAGTTAGCGGAACTATATATGAAGTGGATAGTGGGATTTCATGGAGTACCTAAAAGCATTGTGAGTGACCAAGACCCGTTGTTTACTAGTGGGTTTTGGAAGATCTTACAAGAGGCTCTAGGGTCAGAATTATACCTCAGTACCACGTACCATCCTCAAACCAACGGTCAGACAGAGAGGTTGAATCGAGTATTAGAGGATCTCTTTAGAGCTTGCATATTAGATTTTGGTGGATCATGGGATGAACATTTGCATCTAGTAGAGTTTGCATATAATAATAGTTATCAATCCAGTATTGGTATGGCTCCATATGAAGCTTTGTACGGAAGATCGTGCAACTCACCGTCATGTTGGTTAGAAACTGGTGAGAAATTTGTGCTTGGGCCAGATGTAATAAGAGAAACCGCAGATAAGATCAAGGTTGTCTGATAACGAATGAAGGCTGCCCAAGATAGGCAAAAGAGTTATGCTGATAAGAGGAGAAGAGATTTAAAATTCTCCATTAGTGACTTGGTGTTTGTCAAGATTTCTCCATTAAAGAGCGTGATACGATTTCTTAGGATTAGGAAGACATATCCAGAACTCTTTGTCTGGTAAGATTTTAATTGCGATTTAGTTTTCCGCATGCTAGGATAGATTTGTTTGTTTGTTTTTGTATGTTTGATTGTTGTGTATGGTTGATAGGCATGCAGGATCCTTTGCTTGTTTCTTAGTTAAGGAATTTCAGGGGCGAAATTTCTTAAGGGGGAGAATGTAACCAACCGCATTCTACGCATCGAAGGATCGTAGAATATTTATTTCTTTCATATGTGAAGTCATATAGCCATGTAACTTTGGGAGATGACTATTGGGGTCATTTCCCATGTTCATGATTTTCGCCAATTTTTAAATGACCGTTTTACCCCTAGCTAATCTTGTTACGGACATAACTTTTGATTGGTAAGGAGTTTTGACCTGAAACCACTTCCTTAGATCCGGATGATGGTTTACCTTTTTGTAGATTAATATATTAGCCAAACGGACTCACCTCTTGGGAGATATGGCTGAAACAAGTGGAAGGTGAAAAACAGCTTAACCGGGCCTAATTAGGGTGATTAGCAAGAGGGCCCATAACCCATTTCAGGATTAGGGTTATGGGGAGGCTGAGAACAGTAGGAAAACGATTTTTATTTCATTTTTCATCTGCCACAAACATTTCTCTAAACCTAGCCATGGCCTCCACCTTCTAATTTCATCCCAAATCGCTCTCTAATCAAGGATTAAGCTAATCTACGTCAAATCAAGGAGAAATAGCTCCAAATCATTGTTGGAGCTGCTGTGTTGCATAGAGATCAACCAAAATCAGAGATAGTTTCAGACCTAAAGTTAATTTGTGGCTAATTTGAGTGATTTGCATTGTTTTTCACTAATTACGGCTAATTAGGGATGATTAGTGATAATTAGCGAAATTATGGCTTAGAAAAATTTGGAAAAATTTGTAAAATTCTAAAATATTATTTTAGGCCTCTGATAAAAATTTGGGCTAATTTGGATAAGTTTTGCTAATTGTATGCTTAAATATGATTAAGGGGAAAACATGGGTTTTGGGTATATTTGATCCGTTTTGACATATCAAATTGTTGTTTTGCTGTTTGTGGATGATTATACATGTTGCTATGACTATATGGTATGCTTTGTGATTGATTAGGAAATATAGAATGATCGAAAATGCCATCGTGTGGCGTAAAATAGCCGCTGGAAAAGTTGCAGGAATTGAGCAGAGATCGGATCGGATCAGACCCCCTTGACTCACTCGTGGAGTATGTATCATGAACCGCACTTGAAGGCTCCGAACCAATCTGCTTGTGGGACACCCGAACCATTCATGTCTGAAGATCTTCAACATGGTCTTCTCTCACTTGGAGACCACGACCTGGAGCCATCATGAATGACCCCTCTGATCCAACGTACCACGAGCTGATGCCTGGAGGGACCACAGACCAATGGAAGGACACGACCCGGACCGGGGTACTATCTCCAACCCCGGACCTGTACCATGAGCCCGACCCGAACCGATGGGGTCATTCCGACCTGACCTGTATGGAGCAATCCAATCCGAAGCAGGTGATCACGAACTAAACTAGGATGTCCGAACCGAACCGATAATGACTGAAGGACTGAACCGATCCGGAGGAGACCAAAACCCGAGATGCAAAGGTAGCCCAAATGAGAGGTTGTAACTTAGGATCCAGATGGGAACCAATGAGTTAACTTCATGATTGGGCTTTGCTGTGGGACGTGTGCTAAGGAGTTGTCGACGTACATAGCTTTGATTCACCACCGAGAGACGATTGTTAGGCTACGGATCAGTGCAGTTGGGTAGTTATTACTCCATGGGGCAGAGTGATCGTAGTATGGCTATGAGCCAGTGCAGTGGAGTCGTCATGACTTCATGGGGGCAGAGTGGACATAACAAGGACTAGTGGCTATGGATCAGTGCAATGGAGTCGCCATGACTTCATGAGGGCAGAGTGATCATAACAAGGATTTGGGTGATCAAAGCGGTGGATATCGTATGCTTTACGCACTGAGTGAGAGATGTGAGGATGGTTGCTATGCTTGATTGTTTTCCATCATTATGACATGCACACCCCCACCCCCGTATCTTTACACCATATGTTAGCGTCACCTTAGAGTATTGTACATCTTTTTGTGCTAACTCTTTGGTTGCAGGTCCGGGTTCAGGTATGGTTTAGTACACCTGTTATTGTTCTGTTTTGTTGCTTATCGCTCATACCAGACTTTTGTCTGACCCATAGTTATATGTCTCTTCTTATTACTCTGGGTGCTCTTAAATGGGAAGACTAGAGACAGGTTAGATGGTATGCACGAGTAGCTGTACCGGAGACGAGCAGGAGGCTTCTGCGTATGATATATATAGATATTCTCCCTGTGTCGCTGTTGGTCACTACTTTGGGCATTAGTAGTGTACCATTCCTTTCTTTTGCTTTAGAGACAGTTTCAAAGTTGTAACAATGATGAAGTGGAACATAAGCTGTATTTGGATTTTCCGCTGCTACGATGATTAGTTTTCAGCTTATGCACTGTCTCACCTGTTTTATGTCAAGTATGTTATTATTATATTTTATTCCATGAGCTGTGAGACATTGTACAGGTTCCTTTGGCAGCTCTAGCTTCAAATTTCATTCTTTTCCTTTCTTTGGCGAACGTCCCGCGTTGGTTGGACATTGGCACAATGCACTTTCATTGGAAATGTCGGCTGGCGCGGGGCGGGCCGTCACAATATCACTCACTAAGGGAATGCATTAAGTTTCGTGAAGCGTTATAGGTAAACAGAAACAAAAATATTACAAGACATATATAAAAGCAACAACGGAATTTAAATTTTTATTTTAAACATAAATCATAACATCGCGGTCCAAAATACCATAAGTCTGAAACTACATAAAACCCATTACAATAATATAACTTCTGTCTTATACCATCAGAGTACATAAATACTTAAAAAGCATAATTCCCCAAAAAGAGACAAAGCCATAGTGGAGATAATAACTTGAGCCATACTTCGAAAGCAGCTCCTAGCAAGATGATAACTGAGTCCTGACTAAGCCTGAGTATTCCCATCCTGAAAACCTGGGGGTAAACGAAGAAAGAAGAGGAAACAAAAAGGGTCAGACATAAAGTCTAGCGAGTCTAGTTACTTTTAGCAAGTAAATAAATAAAAGTAGCATGACAGGCATATAAAGTGGATAATAGAGATGACTACAAAAAAGCCAGGTACGACTAGGTAAACAGGATAGGGTGTATACGCTTCTAGTGATTACTCTGCACTACTACTAGTATATCCAGAATGAGATGATCTCTTCCACTATAAGGTGGTAGATTTAGGCATACGTCCAAATATACCCTAACTACTACCTTAATCGATCGGCTCCCTAATCCATGTAGATACTCCATGCCGGCCCCATCGTAGGATGTATCACGTCCTAAAGTGGCAACTCTTTGCTGATATGCACAACCCCATATCTATAGGTGTCACGGTCGTCTTACCCCCCTCTGCTCGGCTCATGCACGCACATGACCCAGTATGTTTGCGCCGCATACACCACCCTCCACTTTTGGATCTCTTACAATCAGTCCAGTAAGCGTGCCCCTTCTCCGACCTAGTTCGGAGTACATGTTTGTTACCTACTCTGGGTTACTGACTGAAACGGGTCCCATACACAAAATGATACAGGATCCTCCTAAGCTTGCATCCTCACTACTAGGATTTCAACTTGTTATACCTAACAGTCTAACATGTAAAACGGATAAAGTTGTCGGGCCTATGTATGTAAATATTACCCCACCGCCACTAGATTTACTTAGCCCTTACTGATCCAAGAATGTTTACTTAACAAATTTGCATAACCCCAAAGTATAAAATAGATTAAGTTTGTGGGCCTACATGTACAAATATTACCCACTGCCATAAGATTTACTTAACCCACCCACTGTTTCAACCAAGTTTGCTTAACCCCTGTTCAAGTTAACATGTTCATACAATCCCTATGGATTCAACTAGGTTAAGTATTCCAATTTGTTACCATGTCCATTTATGGTTATAATGGGCTAGACCTCACACATTAGGCCTACAACTTGTGGATGCTGCATATGCCGGTCGGGTCCGGGCAGACTTCTTCCGCAAGTTGGGCCTAACCTTATGTCTTAGCCCATCTCGTATTTGTGCACTTAGACTGAAATACCCCACCTCCGTTAAGGTCACTCACAAAGGGAATGCCTTAATTTCGGTGGGGCATTATAGGTAAAAGATGCAGATAAATTACAAGACAGACAATTAAAGCAGTGGCAAATAAATAAAACTTTATTTCATTGCTAAACAGCTTGTACAAAGATTGTTTTACAATACCAAAGTAGCCTGTCTTGTTTACAAAAATAAAGAAGCATAAAATGATTCCCCAAATAAAGCATGAGCCTGCCATAGCAGTAAAAGAGAGAGTCCAAGGCAACACGTCAAAGAGTCTTCAAGCTTGGAAAGAGTAACGGTCCAAACAAACCTGAGCTATTCCCTCCTTGACTACCTGGGGGGAACGGAAGAAAAGAAGACGAGAGAAAACGGGTCAGACAATAAGTCTGGTAAGTTCAGTGATTACTAGCATTTAAACAAGTAAAAGGGATCATGACAGGAGTAACAGAACATAGGACAATACCCTAATATAAGACAAGATAGGTTGAACATGTGATTGCACCTAATACTATAGTATCTTTACCACCTAGCTAGTGTCTCAACTAATAATCTGTATAATACGATAATCATGATCCCAACCCCCGTAATTGTGGTAGCCTTCAGGTGTACATCTATCATTAGGATTCCGTTTATTACCTAGATCTTTTCTAGGTTTTACAATCGAGTGCTTACTAGATTCAACCAAGGTTTATGCTACCCAGGGCCACTGGGGTTTATGCTACCTATTGAACGCTCCTCGGATTCAGGGTTTACGCGACCTAGGTCCAACTAGGGATTATGCTACCTACTTGTATTAAGTTTCCATGTGTCTGTGTCAGTCGGCCCTCTCTTGCGTGTAGATACTCTGTGCTGGCCCCACTATAAGGTGTATCAAGCCTTATGATAGCAACCCGACACGATTAAGGATGCAAAGTGTATAACTACTGGTACCCAGTGTCTGCTTTTTCCCACTCTAGAGTATGTGCATGCCCGTAAACCATCGTAACCTACACTCACGTACCCCCTGCCGTTATCTTTGACCGCTTATAATCAGCCCAGTAATCGTGCCCCACCATGTCTAGTTTCAGAGTACCATGATACATCTATGTGGGTTACTGCTGAAATGGGTCCCCGTTACTAGGGTTTCCTGCTGGTTAAATTTGTGGGCCTATATATATACAAATATTACCCACCTATACGAGATGTACTTAATCCTCCCACTGATTCTAGCAAGTTTTCTTGATGGTTAAGTTTTGTGGGCCTATACTTACTAATATTACACACCAACTCGACGTGCACTTAACCCTCCCACGGATTCAAGCATGTTTATTTAATGGTTAAATTTTGTGGGCCTATATATACAAATATTACCCACCTATACGAGATGTACTTAACCCTCCCACTCGTCAAGTCGTCTTGGTTAAGTGGTTCTTATTAACTTAACCTCTCTTGCTTATCATGTTGGATTAGTTAAGTGTGATTTATTAACTTAACCCTGTTCATTCATCAGGTTATGTTGGTTAAGTATTTCCCATTTAACTTAACCCCATTCGTTCATCAAGTTATATTGGTTAAGTGTCATTAATCAATTCAAGTTGACTTAACCCATCCACCCGTCACGTCATGTTGGTTAAGTGTTTCCTTCATGTGTTGACTTGACCCTACCTCAAATCATGTTATATTGGTTAAGTGTTGTTCTCGTGTTAACTTTAACCTTTCCCATACATCATGTTATATAATTGGTTAAGTGTTTTCCTCTTGTATTACTTAACCCCACCACATGTCATTATATGTTTTGGTTAAGTGTTGCCTTAGTTAACTTAACCCTATCATTTGCTTAATTAACATGTTACAACGGTTCAGTGTTCTAAGTTTTTACTTAACCTCACCTACTTGTCTAGTTAACATGTCATTACGGTTAAGTGTTTTCCCTAATTACTTAATCTCACCATTTCTAGCTTGATTTATTCATGAGCCTTAATTAAATAAATTAATTAAAGCACCAACCACTCACATTAGATAGATATTGTTGTGGTTACTGGATGTGCCGGTCGGTTTCGGGCAGGTTTACACCACAACTCAGTCTAACCTCGGGTCTTTCTGGGCTTGATGCACTAACCACCCGCATTAGACAGGTATTGTTGTGGTCACTGGATGTGTCGGTCGGTCCCGGGCAGTTTTACACCACAACTCAGTCTAACCTCGGGTTAGGCATATTCGTCTTTTACAAAATTCACATATTTTTAATATATGTCTAATTCTTTATATACGTTAATCCTAATTTAATCATGCCGTAATTATCCTTTGATTATGCTCACAACAAATGGTATATCAAATATACCAAATCTATGCCATGAAATTTTCCTGTTTATCCTTCATACTTATAAGTAAATTATAAATCAATTATTGTCATGGCCCACTTCTCCCCTAAATCATATTCATAATCTTTGGTATATAAAAATTATTTTAAATGCCACTAATCATTGGCATGTGCCAAATATGCCAATTACATATAATTTCATATTTTCCCATCGCTACCCCCGTGGAACGTACGCATGAATCACATGAAATGTTGGGCTAGTAAATTAGCCCAAACCCATAAACAAAAAGGGTAATAAACAAGGAACATGAAATAAACATAAAATAGCATACATTTAACTTATCACATGTAACTTGGCATAGATGTATCATTATCTTAATTAAACAGGTAAAGGTGAACTTGTGACTAAGTTGGATCTAATTTTCATGTAAACTTGATATGGGTCTAACATGGAGGTTTAACATATAAACAAAAATTTTAAACCACAATTTAGCATACTAACTTATGTATGTCAAAACATAAGAAAGCCACTATGAACATATTTAAATCACAACTTGGCATGATAACTTATGTGTGTTACAACATAAGAGAACTACTACCAACATATTTAAATCACAACTTAGCATGATAACTTATGTGTTAAAACATAAGAGGATTACCATAAACATGTTTAAATCACACTTAGCATGATAACTTGTGTTAAAACATAAGAGGATTACAAATCCAATCTTGCAACATAAATAAATTCAACTTGACATAGTTCTAAATGTTAATCTAACATGTAAGCATGTGATTTAGATCATAAACTTGCAAATAACCACCAATTTATAACATGACATGTTTTACCATTTAATTGGCAAAATAAATCCATTACCCAATTATAATAGATTCCAATAACATAAAATGTTGTTCATCACCACAAGCATATAGACATGATTAATATACAACATGTTTATCGCCACAAGCATATAGACATGATTAATTACAACATGTTCATCGCCACAAGCATATAGACATGATTAATTACAACCATATTCATCGCCACAAGCATATAGACATGATTAATTACAACCATATTTTAAGATAAACGAGAATCAAATCTTATACATAAGCATCATTCCATATCCAAATTACAACATTTCATGATTCAATTGAAAGAATGTTTAGATCTGCGTAATAACCAACTTACAAACTAAAAGGAATTCTTGATTTTTGAAATCTGAATTCTGAAATTGGAGATGCGCGCCTTTGATGAAGATCGTTGAATTAGACTAGTTTTAATTTAATTTTTGATGTAAGCTTTTAACTCGTCTTTGAATTGAACGGCTACTCCAAGTCCTCTATTGACGGCATTTCAGTTCTAGGCTTATTTTTCTGTGTGTTTTTAGGTTGAGCATTGAGTAGTTTATATAGAATTCTAGTTTAATTATAGCCGTCGGATGAACCTAGGGTTAATCACAGCCACTCAGACCAGATCAGGACCATCCAGAAACCCTAGTGACTCAGTAGCAAGTCATCAGAAGTTCAAAATTCAGATCTGGCAGGGGGCCAGGTCGACGTCGGAGGGGGGGGGGGAGGTCTACATTAAGGTCGACCCCCTGGTCGACTTGCCTGGGCGGGAATTTTCCCGCCCAGCCCGCTTCTGACTTCTGTTTTAATTTTGAAATCTGGCTTGAGCTGTTTGAATTTATTTGAATTTCTGAAACTTCTGGAGGCCATAACTTCTTCATACGAAGTCCAATCCACGCAAGCTCGGATCTATCTCAAGCAGAACTCTGAGACGAACACAATGGCGTAACCCATTTCCCTTAGTTCTCACATTTTAATTTAAGTATTGTTGGATTCATTACTATAACGTTAACAGAAAATACAGGGTGTTACATAGACCTCTAACATTAGATTCAACCTTTGCGATTGCTAGATATGCCGGTTGGGTCTGGGTAGACTTACACCACAAATGCAATCTAACCTCGTATTATAAGTGCCATTACAGTTTCTAATTACTGTAATCCTAGACATTTTAATTATTAACCAATTAATTATTTCTATATCTTTATAGGTGTTCATGCCCATTTACCCAATCATATTCATAATGGATTATATGTCCAAATTCATATTCGTCATTCAAGTTATGTCAATTCTAATGTTTTCCCTCATTCCCTAACTAACGCATTTGCATATATTTGGCGTAATGTCTAGGCTAGAAAATAGACTTGCCATAAACAATAAAAGGGAAATATGACAATAGTGATTATTTTAACAAAAATGACGTAAACATGTAGTTGGCATAGTGATAAGGTGGACATATAAAAAATAGATCTAGTGAGCATGTGATAATAAAACTAGATATAACATACTAAGGATGTCATAATAGGCATGAATAAATAAGGATTCATATGTCCAATTAATGATAGATCTAAAATTAGCCACAACATGATAAGTACCAAATGATCTAAAAAGAATTAGATAATAAGTAGATGTGACATGATAAATTAACTACAAGCGAATTAGATCTATAAAGGTAGATCTAGCATGATAATGTTTAAGATCCATAATTGTGACATGATAAATTAACCACAAGTGAATTAGATCTATAAAGGTAGATCTAGCACGATAATATTTAAGATCCACAATTGTGACATGATAAATTAACCTCAAGAGAATTAGATCTATAAAGGTAGATCTAACATGATAATATTCAAGATCCACAATTGTGACTTGATAAATTAACCACAACTGAATTAGATCTATAAAGTAGATCTAGCATGATAATATTTAAGATCCACAATTATGACATGACAAATTAACCACAAGCGAATTAGATCTATAAAGGTAGATCTAGCATGATAATATTTAAGATCCACATTTGTGACATGATAAATTAACCACAAGCGAATTGGATCTATAAAGGTAGATCTAGCATGATAAAGTTTAAGATCCACATCATAGTTATGTCATAGATTCAAAAGTCCCAATATATCTGATATGATAAAGATTTAGATCCAAGTCATAGAATATTATAGATTCAAAAATTATGATATATCCAATATGATTCAATCACAGGCATATATCCAAATCACAATCATATCACGTTTACTTTTAATCATTTAAATCTAAAAGTAACAAACTCACATTGTTTGGATTTTAGAAGATAGAAAAGAATTTGTTGGTGTTGAATCTCAGATCTATTCTTAAAATACTTGAATCTTTAAACTTGATTAGTGGAAGAAGAAAGGATTAGAGTGAGTTCAGGCACTAATAGCATTTGGCCTCCATTGTTTTTAGTATGAGAAAACAAGAGATATGAGGGTATAATTATAGCTGCCAGCCTCCAGAATTCGAATGTCACCTCAGCCCTGGGGGGAATCGGGCTATGGGTCGACACCCACTTGGGTTCGGAAGCCCAAAAACTACTATGGGCGCAATTGACAGGTGTGCCGGTGTAAAAATGCCTTAGCGCACTTGTCAAGTGCGCCAGTTGTTTCTTCTCTCATCGTCAAACTTCTAGCATCCATAACTTCTTCATATGTTATCTGTTTTACGCAAACCAGGTGTTTATCTTAACAAAAATTTCGAGATGGACGCAATGATGTAGTCCATCTCCCTTAATTTTTAATATTAAATTAATTATTCTTTAATTCATCCTCTTTAGTGTAGTTGAAATATGGGGTGTTACACAACGTTTAATACAATGCATATTTTTATAGATTTACGTTGATTTGGACGAATAATACGCACATATTTATTTCTATGTTTGCGTGCAGTCAACTTAGTTATTATTATTTTTGTTTTTGTTCTTAAACTTAAATGAATGATTTGGTCTAATCAATTAACCAAGCATTCCCTTTTTATATTCAATCTTGCCAAAAAGGTTTCAAGTCTCACAAGGACCGTTTGCCAAAATCATTGTAAATCATGCCCATTTTGTGGAATTGACATATCTCCTAATCACAAGAAATATATTTAATTTATTTTTATTTTGGAATAGTAGATGCAAATTACATACAAAAATATGTATTTATTTTTATATGTACTTTGGCACCACTTTTCCCTTTTTAATTCTTTTTTGTCATACTTCTTGTGATTCTAAAATAATGCCTCGTTATTTGAAAATGAGTAAAATGACATAACTTACAATGCTTAAGCCAAAAACTCAACAAAATTGAATGTAAATAAGGAATATTTCTTTTTATTCTTAATATCACATAATACACAATTTTTGTCTTTTAACCCAAATTCACATATTTCATATTTTAGCACTGAACTAAAGATCTGGAACATTACCACAACAAATTTATGTTTAGTGGGACAGATTTCCAGATCCACAGTGTTATGCGGCATAAACAACATATTTCATAATTCATGACATAACTTGTAGGAATATGTGAGAATATATATAAAAATCCTACAATTCATATTTATACATAATCACAACTTTCTCATTTACCAATTTCAAACAAATTCATAATAAGATCTGGTGTTTATCACAATTTACAATGATTTAAATAACAGATCTGATAGGCATAAGACATAGATTGGATTCGAATGAAATAGATAAATCATTATATCTGTGTTATTAAATTTCCCACTCACCTTATAGCCTCTAAATTATAAGTTTTGAAACCTTTAGGCTTACAATCCCCAAATTCTTATAAATCTACAATTTACCTAGGAAGGGGAAAATTCTAGATTTGTAGAAATGTAAGAAAAAAGGAAGAGAGCAAAGAATCTATCATTGAGCGTTGATTTGCATTCTCTTCCATTAAATCTATTTATTCTCTCAATTTTATATACATTTGATTTGATTGTATGTATATATTTTTTTTAAATTGAAGAAATTAGGTTAGAAGAGAGAGAGAGAAAAATGGCAGAGCACTGCTGCTTTCATAGATTTGAATGGAAAAGAATAAGGCTCTACCCCTTTATTTATAGGGGTGTAATGGCCTTGGATCGTTAGACCTATTTTAATTATCATCCGTCCATTCGTTTTATAAAATATAACAGGAATACCCCAATAAACCTAGCCGTCATTGGTGAGGTGGCTGGGTAATTATATATTACTATATATATAATATTCTATTTTATTTATTTTTTGTTTGTTTTCGTATTTCGTACGTAACTTTTTCATACGGACTCCTTTCACGAAACTCCAAACATGAAAGTCGACAAGAATTCTGAGACGAATGCAACGACTAAAGTTTCATAGTCAAATTCCACTATTTGCAGAAATTCCTGTTTTCGAACTTTTAATTAAATAACTAACTATTTTCAAAATTCCGGGTTGTTACATTCTTCCCACCTTAAAAGGAATATCGTCCTGAAATTCTTACAACTAGTTATCATACCCTACACAACCAATTTGTATACATCCACTTTGCAACCATGTGTATATATGCATGGTGTACTTAATATTTCAACCATAAAACATGCGTGTAAGATGACTATAAATCCGATACTCTATATGTATGCATTGAGATTTTCAAAAAACTTTCAAAAACATGATGCAAAATATCTTAAATATACAGGCAGTTTCGTATGAATGCAAATTTTGAAAATTCTTTTTCATCCATAACCTTCACATAATCTAATCATTTCCTATTTAATCTCTCTTAATCCGGAAAAAAGAAATTGAAGCTAAGATTTTTAACATTTTTCCTACTCACAACTTTTCCAGTTCCCACTCTACAGTGGATTTTTCAACTCAGTTACACAAAATACTCTTAAAATTTCCAACTGTAGACTGTAAAGGTGGCTTAAAACAAGCTCTAAACGTAAAACGAGTTAATTAATAGCTCGCGCGCATCGTTGACATGGTATAGAAATAGCGTTTCCAAGGCTAAAACAACTTTTTTCTTGTTATCGTTAACGTTTTTATCACATCATTAGTCCTATTGCACTGCTAAAACATGCACCAAAGCATCCAAACATCTTCCTTACGCCATTTATGTTACCAAAAATCGAAATTTTCCATAAAAATAAATTTTCACTTGAGAATTTCTTATGTTTATTTTGAAAATTTCTTTTCAAAATCGTTTCACTTTCCTATAAAATAAGAAAATGATTAAATGTTTTTTTTTCAAACAACATTTTCCAAAAATTTTAAAAATGTATTTTGCGGAAATTTATACGATTCAAGTCACATGTTGGCGAAAAAGGAAGTCAGTTACGCCAAAAATGTGAAAACTGAAATTACACACAAAAAGACAAAAATAAACTTTAGCTTTTACAATGAATGGTGATTTATTTATTTATATACCCATGACGAAAACAACGCAAAACCGTTCCTTTGCTAAAATTTATCCAACATAGAATTTTATTCTTTCAAGCTATAGGAAACTGTTAGTTTTGATACGAAAACGAGATTTCATTCAAACAAGCACGCGTGTATGACATAAACATTTCCAAACTCAAAAATCTTATTAACCTAAGTCATGCGATTTAAACAACACTAACATTTACAAGCACAAATCATCACAACCAAGAACCCGATGTTGGAAAGGGATAACAACAAAACACCACCAAAACTCCCAAAACAATGGCTATAAACAGCAAGATGTCTTGCTCCGCGAATGGAGCTCAAACCAATAGTTATGACCTTTAATTAACCATATCTTAGTAGCAAAAATACTCAATCTCATGTTACCACCACTGCTGGTGTTGTTTGGAGGTTCCCACATCACCATCTCTTCTAAGTGAGAATTTGTGATGAGAAAAAAAACCTACAACCAAAATGCTTCTCACTTAATTTTGTCTAAAGACAAAGTGGATAGGTGAATTTACATAAAGTAACTCCATGAGACAATATACAAGAACAACAAGCTGAATTGAATATGATGCGGTACTAAACGATGGTTACACCACCGATCAAGCAAAGGAATAAATTCCCACATCATGAGACAAATCTAGTCATAACTTCCCATTTATAAAACGATGTGCTAAATGGGTCACACGTCTACATAGGCAGTTCGAAAATAGATTCCCGACACAAAAAGAAGTTTTGCTGCAAAAATCTCCAAAGCTAGTCAAACAAGAGAACATTCAAGACCACGTTCAACACAGATTCCTCTAAAATCTCACCGAGATTTTCCTTAGAAAAACCATCAAAAGATAGCTTAAATCTTCATCTACAACGACGATTGCCTTTGAAAGAACCTATTCTAACAAGGTATAGCAAAGGTGGATGGAGCACAAACACCAACCTTATTCTAAGATCTCGAACAATGGACCGGTGCAAGTCCAACTGCCATGACAAGTTTTCTTAGCCCTATAGCGGTGAAACCCTTTTGCTCATCGCAACCCAACCAAATGGTCTCTCCCTAAGGGTGAGACTTAAATGGTATGAGTAAGATCGGATAGCTCAATTTGGTATAATGGGCCGAGAAATGGTCGAAGAGAAGAAATTTTGATCTTGGAGTATTAGTGACACAAGATATAATGCGCAAATTAACGCGAAAAAGAGGAGATAACAAAGAAAGAGAAGAAGGATAGAGATGTGGTTCGGCTAGATGAGGTAGAAAGGACGAAAGAAAGAAGTAAAGGGGTAATTTGGACGTAACTTTTATGGTTGAGTCCTTGGTCCAAGTTGTACCAAAACCCATCAACTAATTGACCGTCTTAGTATCACACCAAACGGTCAACTACCAAATGAGCTTTGGACAGAGGTTTGACCTTGACCTTATTAGGCCGGATTAAAATATTAATCGTCCCGCATTGTCTTTTAAGATTCGATGCTATTCGAAAAATAGTCATCCTCATTATCATTGTATTTTATGATTGTAGTTAAACTCCGAACCAACTCCAAGGATTAATAGTCTCAACAACGATGCTTCGACTTCACAACGAATGAGCGAATTTCAAAAATAATTTAGCTAGAAATCCGTAATATAAATAAAATGGATTTTCCCCTTACCTAGCTGACAACAAACAGACGATTCACGACCCCCAAAATCCGGATGAAGGATTTTCCTTAGCCTTTTCAAAGAAAATTTAAAACTTTTCAAAAAATGGGATTTATTTATAAATTAATGGTTTCATATATTTAAATCCATTTTATTATTTCTATTTATATTCCAATTTTATATTTCACACTGGAAAAACCTTTTCATGTTCAAAGATGTTAGAGCCTTAGAATCTTAAGGGTTAATTGTGGCAGTTTCAATAAATTATCCATTATATATAGGAAGAGGGAACTACAAATTACAAGGAATGGATATTTATTATTTTCAAGCTTAGTGGAAAATTCCTTGTCATTTCTAACTCCTTCTTTCCTACCAATCAGACTATATTTTTTAAAATTACATAATAGCTCTAAAATTTTGAAACACGAATAGATTAAACAATTTAAAAACCATATCTTTACAACTATTTTCTAAAACTGTATTTCAAAACTGTTGAAATCCATTTTTATTTTTCAAATAGTTTTAAAAATAAATTTCCTCAAATACAAGGTTAAAAAATTAATTGAATATCTCAGCAAAGGTAGATTCGGAATTTTAACGAAGTAACAAATGGATAAACCCCGTAATTATAATTCCGAAATGGATACGACATATTAATTTGGGGTTTTCCACCGCTTTGGATCGAGTAATGGTCTTAACTGGAACTACTGACGAAACCAAAAACCAGAAATCGCGACTATCTTGGTTATAACTAGCTTTTTATATTAACTAGTGTGAACCTGTGCCTCGCACATGGTTGGTGTGAAAGCAATGTATTGATACTGCATAGTTGAATGGATATGTGTTGAAAGTAATATATATTATTTTTAGAGGTTTATTTTATTCACTAAAAATAATGGAGTATGGAATTGTTACTTGTTTGGATGAGGCCTTGTATTGCATTATCTGCCTTCTCGATGGGACTGTATTCATAGAAATAATGCGTAATATATATATAGTACAATATATTTTTTAAAACAACTAATGAAAACATAGGGATGATGAATAAGTTAACGATAGTATATTTCTCGCTTAATTTTTGTAAGTAAAAGTTATCTACTGCATTTAACATGTAGTACGGCAGAAAGATAAATGTGGTTGTGTTACGCTATGAAGGGAATTCTATTTTTAAACCGCCATCAAAGATAGCACTACAGACTACGTAAAGACATAAAATTATATAATCTACAAAAGGATAGTATTATTGCATGAAAATTCGAGTACAATAAAAGCATAGTAAGCGTACTGAAGCTAGCAAGTAACAAATTTAGTGCAACTTGTTGAGTCAACTGTATTATCAAATCTCCATCATTATATAATATATATGCGTAAACAAACCACCAGTATTTAGCTTACTAATTAATTATAGCATACAGTCAGTAAAGTTTTAAATAACATAACAAATATAAAGATCAATACATTATAATAGGCTTGTTGTGAGATTGTATCCTGCATATATATTAGTAGTAAGTTTTTGCAATCCTGCATGTAATGCTTGTAACTTCAAGAAATTCATATCATTTCTTCTTCGAGCCAATGCCTCAGCCTGTAACAAATAGATTATAGCAGCCTATGCACAATATAAACATTAGTTTGTAATTAGTACACAGTAACAAATCATGAAAATCAGGCCGTAATGGTAATAATTATATACTAAATCAACTACAATTTCTTTATACTTACTTCCTAACTGTATGCTAGCTATTTCATATTATAAACAAACCACGCATCTTTGATTGTTCTAATAAATATGTGGCTCATATAAACTTTTTTTTTAACATTGACGGCATTGAGCATAATGTTTTTAAATATATGGTACATGTTGACTCTCTTATTTCGCAATTTAATTCAAGTGCACAATATGCAAGCTTCGTGATTTTGCTAATGAATCTTTTTTTATGTTTTGGACAATGGAAACTCATGCATTGTTTGCATTTCGATATTATATTCTCTTTTTTCATGTTGAAAATAAGATTCATTCTAGTTTACCAAGCTAATTTTTGTTTTGGTTCTAAAGAAATTGTGAGACTTCTAAGGAGGTTTACACTTCATATGATAAAAGAAAAATTATGTTTTAGAAAATATGTTATGTTTGAAACGTAATTTGAATTTCATTACAAAAACTAAAGCATAAAACATACAGCTTAAGTTCCACTTTTATGATTGTTAATTTTTTATCTTTTTTGCGAGCTTATGATAAGAATCCAAAGGGACAAACAATTCACTACCTAAATATAACCACTCATTATCCCTAACCTCGGTTCAAAGAGACGATGTAGAACAATTGATAAATAAGAAAAATAAACTATTGCAACATTATTAATGAACAATGGGAAGACAACTTTAGTTTATGTTAAATGGTTTTTGAATCATCAATAAATGAGGGAGAGATAGAAATTGCAGGATTAAAATTTCATGCCAGTTTTTGGCATAACTCAATATGTAACGTAATTGAAATTCAACTATCAAGTTTATCTGTTTATTAATAATATTAGTGAAGGAATTGAGTAGTTTTCCATAAAATATAAACTAACAAACGCTTTCATTTGAGAAGAAAAAGCTAACTCTGTAACCTTATAAATGAAATTTTACCTCAATATAGCGAAAAAGAAAATTGAACATGTGTAAAAATTTGTACATGCTTTAAGGGTGTAGTGAAAAGCATAACATTCATAAAATGATATAATTAAGATAATCTCATAAAATAACCTCTTGTTTTCAATACATAGACTCCATGACCACAAACATAGGTGTTTGTGTGCATGCATATAATTTTCAGATCTTAAAATTGTATACCGTAATTCAATCATACATTCAAAGCATCAAAATTTAATAGATTTAATGTGAAATGAAGGTGCATCATTGTCCTAATAGTCTGCCTTTATAAATCTTACGAAGATATGCTATCATGCATAGTAATTATGCAACAAAAACAAAAGTATGTCCTATTTTACTTAGTTGTAATGCATGCAAATAATACATAGTTAACTAAATATGAAGATAAAGCATATAAAATTTTTGTATGAAATAGCATCTAATGCATAGTTACTTTAATAGAAACATGATACCTTAATAAGGAAGAAAACAAACACATATATTTGGTTCATTTCTGTATAGACAAAAGATTTCAATATCGTTAATGCAAACCATGGCTAGTGCATGTTGAATTGATTTATCACATTAATAAGGCCTACACACATATTCTTAGTTCCATTTATCCATTTAGCATAAGGTATACATATAATTAACGTATAGCCAATTAAATATGAACATATAAAAATTTTTGGAAATTAAATAAATATCATTATAATGTAAATAAAAACAAGTTAATTAATAAAATCAGTCATAATACATATTCTTGAAATGTGATGATAAAAATAAAGCAATTAATTATCTAGATAGTAGAATTATGACTATATAAATGCACAAATCCTTATGCAAATGGTTTAAATGTTATAGACTATTTGGCCGGCCTTTTGAAAATAGATATACTCTTCTGAACCAGACATACTAAAAAATGCTACACAAGTAAAAAAACAGACAATAATATGCATTGAATCCATAGTAATCATGAAATTCTATTCTACATATTTTTTGTCATCCAAATGGGTTAATAGTTACATATCATAGGGCCATCTCTTTAAAAGTAGATCACTCTTCTAATCTAAACCTGTAATAATTAATACTACATAACTGAAAGAAACAACAATGAATCTCTAATAAGTAGGAAATCCAATTAAACTTATCCAGTAAAAATAACATCAACATTAATCCTGATAAGAACAATCAGGTAAAATTCACAAATATAGTAGATGCTTTAAGAGGCTACGAAAATATCCAGATCTTCAACTCAATCAACCACGGTCGCGAAGACTTACAGCGCAATTACAGGGATGCAAAATTACCTAAAGTTGCAGAAGAAGGTAGATGATGGAGGCCAAACCATCATCATTGCGTTGTATAAAACCATCTACGAATCGAGAGGAGTAAATCTTCGACGAGGTTTGCTAAAGGGCATGCAAAAGGCCAAAAGAGGAGAATTTATAGAGTAGTTTAAAATAGTAGATTTAGTGGATAATATCCTCAATTCTTTAATCTCAGTAGAGTTTAAAAATACTGATGCTCTTATGCAAGTGCATGACCATAACAAAGAACAGGCACACAAGGTTGGAGCACAACCAACAATGGCTTGTTCAGTTACTAAACGAGCCACGGAGCAACCAGGTGTGGCTTGTTCAGTTATCCGTGGTTAGTCTGTGGCTGGTTTGGAGCTCGTTCGTGGCTAGTGCACTGGACAAGGGTTGGTTCTTATAATGGAAAAGTGTTTGCCGTTATAAGTTTATAACGGCAAACTCTTTGTCGTTATAAGTTTATAACGGCAAACTCTAACGGCAAAGAGTTTGCCGTTATAAACTTATAACAGCAAACACTTTGTCGTTATATTACATAGCCGTTGCACCCCAACGGCTAGTGCATATCCTCCCCTATATACAAACCTACCTCCTTCTTCTTCCATACAACCACTCTACCTTCTCAACTTCAACTTCTTCAACAACAAAAAATGTCTTCTTCTGCACCCAAGTGAACCGGAAAAAAACTGCAAACAAGAAACCCATGTCCAAACCGCACTCGCCATCATATGTCATGCAACGGTCAGTCCAACAACATCAATCGTTGCAGCCATCTCACGAATATGGCTACTCGTCGTATTTAAATTCTCCATACCGACCACCATACCAGCTGCTCGCTCCTCCTAATTTTCCTTCCATCCATTCTACCGCCCCGGCACAGTTTTACCAACGACCGCCCGTGGTATGCATGTACGATGATCATTCGTCGTATATGTCAATGATGATGTAGACCGATCAAAGTTAGCAACCTCACCTAACTCCGCAACAGACCGAGGTTTGTGACCGCGAATGTATGAAAAATCTGCAATGCCATTTTTCGTACGGTATGTCTCTCCTACTAACGAAGAAAATGTTGAAACTTCAACGGAGGAGGCGGAGGAGGAAGATGCAAATGAGGATGCGAATGCTACAAATTTTTAAGAATGTAATCAAGAATACGTTGCACCTGTCAGTCCCGAATATAACCAAAAGAAGACGAAGTGGAAGTCTTTAAGTGGCATTTTCAGTAACCGACGCCAAACTGAAGTTGAATCGGAGCCGGATCCCGGAATAGAAGATATTGAGGATGAACATGCTGAAGGGGAAGGAGCAACAGCGGATGGAAGAAAAAACAATGTAAGTTTACTTCCGAGCAATACGTTTCACTTGCTAAATCATGGATACCCATTTCACAAGACAACATTGTTGGGAATAATATGAAAGGTTAGAAATTTTGGGAAAGAGTTGCAGAATTTTACAATTCGTTGGAATCGAGGAATAGAACATGAGGATCACTTAGAGGCAGTTATAGAGTTATGAATGTCACATGTCAGAACTATCTGGCAATACTGACAAGCTTGCAAAACAGGCAGCAAAGCGGTGCTGCATCTTATGACGTTTTAAGTACCATAGATTACTTTTAAAAATATCTTACTATACTATGGTTGATTATTTAGAAATGTCATACACTCATACAATTTCAACTTTGTGTTACAGATTGAAGAGTCACGAAAGGCCTACCAACAAAAGTACGGACTTCCATTTAAACTTCATGACTGTTTCAAGCTTCTATCTAGTTTGCCAAAGTCGAAGAACCCAAGAAACTTCATGTTTGAGCAGCAGAACAAAGCTAGAAGGATGAACTACTCTGATTCTAGTCCAGGAAGTGACCCGAGTTCGCAAGAAAGAAACCCTTTGTTTGGAACTAGTGACGGACAACCTATTGGCAGAGCCAAGTCAGTTCAGCTGGAGCAACATGGTGCAGAGTTATCTAGATTTATGGAAACAATAGAGAATTCAGCTAAGGAGATAAGAGAGCATAGAGTTCTATTTTCGGTGCAAAGAAACTACAGCGACAAAGAGTTCCAAAATGCAGTTAGGGATGATCGAGGGCTCCGCAGACAAGCACATAGGGAGAAACAAGCCATGCTACGAGAAAAGCAGGAGGAGAAGAAAGCAATGGTACGAGAGAAGCTGGAGGAGATGAAAGCTATGCTACGAGAGAAAAATTATATTAAAATGATTACATGTGATCTTAGTAAGCTTTCCCCTCTACAGCTAGAACTATTAACCGAGCAGCTTGGAGAGTACAGAAAAAATAAAGGAAGCGGAAGCGGAAGCGTAAGCGGTAGTCGCTCGTATAAGGACTAGCTATGTATGTTGGGTTAAGTTGTAATAAGATTACGAACTGTTTGTTGTATTTATGTACTGGTTGTTGTTTATGTACTAGCTATATATGTTGGGTTGAGTTGTAATATGATTGTGACCTGTTTGTAGTATTTATGTAGTACTTGTTGTACTGAAGCTAGCTAGTAAATAACTTTCTTTGTAATTTAATGGTACTCTATATCCTTGCATCAAAGTTCTCCACTTTGGGTATATTCTATCCACTAGGTAGTATCCAGTTTTGTGTTCGATATTACCAACTTTATATGAAACATCTGTTGACAGTCCATTAGCAACTTCTGTGAAAAGATATGATTGTTTTAAAACATTTATATCATTTAATGAACCTGGGACTCCAAAAAAAGCATGCCAAACCCGTAAATCGTCTGTTGCTACTGCTTCAAGGATCATTGGCGGCACTTTCTTATATCCGGTGAACATTCCTTTCCATCCCGTTGGGCAGTATTTCCAAGGCCAATGCATGCAATCTAAACTTCCAATCGTATCTTGAAATCCTCTAGCTTCTCCCCTGCGTAGTATCCTGCTTATATCGTTTGGTCTAGGCATCCGTAGGTACTCCTTCCCGAACTGTTCAACAACTGTTTTACAGAATTCTTTCAGACACTCTATGGTTGTTGATGCTGCGATTCTGAAATATTCATCCATTTGGTTGCCAGATGTTCCATAGCTTAACATCCTCAACGCCGATGAAATTTTGATGTAGGGCAAGTGGCCAATTTGTTGTGCTCCGTTCAGTTTATAAGTGAAATATGGGTTTAACTGGTGAAGTTCAAGATAATTTTTTGAAAAAATTGCTGAACTCATACTATAATGACGGCGAAACAAAGTTATATCGTAGGTCGGATTGTCGATGAAGCAATCCCTCATTAGTCTTTCATGTCCATCCTTGTAGTCTCTCTTATACCGCCGGTCAATCCGGCCATGCATACTACCTCGACGGTTGTTCATTGAGCCTTTAGCAAAATAATTGGAATACCCAACCATTGTGTGCTGTTCCAGCTCCACCTCCGTCTCTTCCTCTATTTCTAGTTCGGAATCATCAGTTTGATTCATGACTTCGTAGTAATGGTAGTATAGATTTGGATCCATTGCTTGCTTTTTTATAAATTTAGTTTCGTTGTTCTCCCTGAGTGTAGATGTAGGACAGATATATATAAGCAAGGATGGTTGGCATAATATCCCTGTCATTGAGTAGTCAAATTGGACAGTTGTTGTAATGTGAAAGGTGGGAAATAATGGTTGGCAATACATGTAGGCAAGAATGGTTGGGATAATAACTCTGCATTGAGTAGTCAAAATTATTCTAGCCATATTTTTTGGCAATAATGGTTCCGACATAATGGTTGGGATAATAATGGTTCTATCATTGAGTAGTCAATTCGGACATTTGTTGTGATGTGAAAGGTTGGCAATACCTGTAGGCAAGAATGGTTGGCAATAATGGTTGGCAATAATGGTTAGGATAATATCTATGCATTGAGTAGTCAATTATATCTCCAATATAATAAACTCGATATAAAATCAATTATATCTCCAATATAATATTAACGACAACATCATGGCTTCAGTGTTCAACATCATGGCTACGGTGTACGCTACAGGAGAGTAATTTGTCACAGTAGACTAGGATAAGGAGATACAACAGTTTATAAAGATACAACAATAAGCATAAAGATACAATAGTTTATAAAGACACAACAAATGACGATAGTACATGCGAACTAGCTCAATCAAAGAACAGAGTTGGAATTAGCAACTTCATTACACTGCATTTTACGTTTAGTCTTATGGGAGTCGCATGATGTTCAATCACAACTGGTCATTATCACTTCGAACACGTCTACTCTCTCGTTCGAGTTTGTTAGCATATGCTATTCCCCGAGGACACAAAGGTTAGTCTATCCATTCCGTGTAACTGCAACCATATGGATAGGCTGGACATCGCTGCATGCGCCGACCTATATTGTTGCCCTCTGCTCGAACCACAATTTCAACCGTGTACCCACAGTAGCAACGAACTGGATAGGAAACAACTACATGTTCGTGTAGTGGTACACGAATGAACTCTACTTCCTGCGTTGACTGAGTGATCGCCTGTTCAGATGATACTTGAACAGGTGGTATTAGCGTTTCATGTGGAGGTTGAACGTTCATCTGTTCGTACGACGGTTCAGTTTGCGGTCTCGTTTGGTTTAGGAATTGGAATTCGTCTTCAAGCTCCTGTAGTCGCATGTCTTCATACGCCTATTGCTCAGAGTTTGTGGATGATGACCACGAAGAAATTTTTAGTGAATGCTAATAGAAGGATGTGCTCTAAGAATGGGAACGAAGTTGTTTGAGTGCGGGAAGGTGTGAGTAAGTTACCCTATGTATATATAGCTGCAAGATTAGTAATGGTGTGAACGGTCACTAGCTACACTTTGATTTACGTTTTGTGATTTTCAAAGCTTATGTCGGCAGCGAAAAAAAAGACTGATGTAACCGATCACTGGTACGACTGTAGGGAACACTATACGGAATCTGCTTTTGATTGATAAAGCATATCAAGGATGACCTAACCAGGACAAAGGACTAAGAACTACACTATAATCTGAAAATTCTCAAAAAAGAGTGACATGACTCCACTCTGCCAGAAAACATAACTGCATTATGCGAATTGTGCAAGACTTGACTAGTCAATGCACTACAGTTGGTTGACCCACTATAGATGGTTACAAGGCGTATAAACTCCGCTACCGGTGTCTATTTAATTTGATGTTCGTGCGTAGAATATGGAGTTATCTTCGGACCTTGTTACATTGGTGTGTTATTTAAGAATTTTGCATTTCTATATGAGAAGACGACAATCTTGTTCGAAATCATATTCAAATGTTGATACATTCCAAACAACACTTACAGGAACTTGAACAACAGAACATAGCAACATCAAATACAAACTACAATAATAAAACTTCGTTCGAAGAAAAACCAAATGCTAATGATTTCTGAGATAGCCAGCTCTAGTTGCCTCCGCAACAATCTTGTACAAACTCTTTATTTTGGCTTGCGCTTCCAGTGCATATTGAAGTCCACGTTGGCACATCGGGGGGTCTATCCACTGCATAAAATTACAACATTGAACATCATTGGGGTAATACCTATGGTCTTCGAAGGCAGGACATCCGAAGAATCGGCGTCCAGCATTTTTTTTTCAGTTTTGGCAACAACAACAATCGATTCATCTCCACAACAACAAATAGAGTAAGATCCACTAGGTAATGTTGGACCGATAGGATGTAGGGGCTCGATTTCTTGTCCGTCATATACAATCTTCTTACCAGGTCTTTGATTTGCTACAACTTCGCGCAATCGAGCATTCAATGATTTTGTTCTCGGCTTCCCTGATTTACACAGAACTTCTGCTCCTTCACCGAATTCCACCGCATGCTTGTTGGGTTGCATATTATTCCTAGACCGTTCAAAAGCTTTATAACAATTATTCATTGTTTCATCGTCAATCTCCAAGTTGTCCATAGCTGGAATTGAAAACAAAACGTATAAAAAATCGAAATGAGTACAAAGTGTATGGAATTTTTGTTCTATTAGAGATATAAAACTGGTGCATATATATTGCTGCTTTTGAACACAAAGCAGGGCTATATTTGTAAAAAGAAATGTTGCAATTCCCAACATAGACACAAAGTAGGTGATACCCGGGACAAATTTATTGTAGTGATACAACGACTAATTAACAAAGCGAAACAATCACTGAAAATAGTTAATGCACCCGAGGATGACCCCTGTATTTTAACTCCTAACACTATAATCCGAAAATTTGTATTGAATTGTTTAATGCACCTGGGAACAACCCTTACGCATAAGTTACACAAGTGATAATAATTTACAAATATGATAAATTACACAAATGGTAGATTAGACAAACAATAGGTTCCATAAATAAAATCAGCGTACAAACCCTGAACGTTACACAGCTATTGGGTTACATACTTCGTTCAAACTTCAGTGAAAGTTTTCAACAAAAATAATGCATAACGATACAAGTGATATGACACGTAACGATACAGTACATATTACGCATAACATAAAATGTTTAAATCCTAATTTAATCCTCGTTGCAAGCGATAATTTGCATTACTTAGGTCGTTTACTTGATTTCGCAGCTTTCTTATTTCTTCCTCTAGTTCCAAAACATACGTAATTGCTCGTCGGGGAAAGCGATCATCTATCCACTGTCCGAACTCGCATCCGTTGGTACGTACTGGACAAGTATAATATCGACGTCCAACGTAGTTCCCATGATGGACAACTAATTGCGATGCTTCAAAACCACAAAAGCATATAATATTTGTGGATTGCACCTCGCGTTCTTCAACCGTGGCTCTAACACGAGGAATTACAAGGTTAGACCTGTGGTTACGTTGTCGAGTTCGATTGTCTGGTTGATGTCGTATTTCCATTTCATGCATTCCTGCTTCAAGTTCTAATTGTCGCACCTCGTCATTGTGTCGCTCTTCCATTTCGATATACCACTCAGTTGGTTCTCTAGGTGTGGAAGGATTATGGTTTGAGGGTCCAGAGAGAAGGTCCGTGTAATTGTAAGAAGATGGATACGAAATTGGCATGTTTCTTAGTTGAGATATAATTTTGACTCCGTATGGATGGGCATTACTGAACCAATGTTAGATATATATATATATATATATATATATATATATATATATATATATATATATATAGGAGGAGATTTAGTTATCACTGCATACGGAACTTACTTCCCGTTTTCAAAAGACAAGGAATGTGAAAACCAATTGACAACGGTAATGTTTACGTTGGACTGTGCATTGTATACTATATACTGTGCACTGTTTACTGAATACTGTGCACTGTTTATTGCATACTGTTTGCTGTATACTGTACACAGTGCACTGTATCCTGTAGCTACGTTGGAAAATGCATTCTTTACTTTAGGAAAAGAGTGACATGACTACACTCTGGTCTGGAAACTTTAGAAAAAGAGTGACAGGCCTACAATCTAGGAAAAGAGTTTGCTTGTAAAAAATATAATGACAAATTGTTTGCCGTTATATTTTATAGCCGTGGCACCACAAAGGCTACTGAAACGGTCGCATTCCCTCCCTTTATATACCAACCTACCTCCTCCTTCTTCTATACAACCACACCTCCTTCTCAACTTCATCTTTGACAACTAAAAAAATGTCTTCATCTGCACCTAAGCGAACCGGAAAAAAAAAACTGCAAGCAAGAAACCCATGTCCCAAGCGCACTTGTCAACATATGCCATGCAACATCCAGTCCAACTCCAGCAATCGTTTCATCCATCTCACGAATGCGGATACTCGCCGTGTTCAAACAACGATGCCTCTTCCGTTCATCCAAGATCTGGAAAAGAAATTGTACTTAAAGGGAAGGTTTCCGAGCCACTACGGACGATTGGATCCAACCCTATTTGCCATTGTGGACAAGAATCAGTGGTAATTGTTGACGAGACCGAAACAAATGCCGGTCGTCGATTTTTCAGCTGTCAAGCCTACAACGACCACATAAATTATCCTGATAAAATTGATTGTTGTTGCTTTAATCAGTGGATTGACCCTCCCATGTGCGAATGTGGACATCATTATGCACTGGAAGCGCAAGCAGAAATAAGACGCTTGAGCAACATTAATGCCTGTAAAACTAGAGATGGTCCATTCTCTAGGCCATGGTAGGTGTATGTGTTTGAATTTGATGCTTGTGTGCTCAGTTTTTGTAGTTTGTATGATTATGTTTTGGCATTTTTTTCTGTTGTTCTAGTTATCGTTGTTGCAGTTGTTATAATTGCTGAATTGTTGTAGTTGTTATAATTGTCAAGTCATGTAATCTTCTAAGTTATTGAAATGGTTAATGCACCCGAGGACGACCCCTATTTTTTAACTCCTACATATACACAAACTTGACATTATACAAAACAATTCAGAATAATGTTTCCAAAGCCTGCTACAGTCAATGAAATGACTTGACACTGAGCCCTCTCATACATGCCAAAATAATGTTTGTTTTGATGTGAAAAGTCACTGTAGGGAATCTAACATAATATCATGAGCTTAATAGTACATGCCAAAATTAATTGTAACTGTTGGTCGTACATTACCCTTCTAAGTACTGCATATTTGATAATCCATCTCATACCTTTTAAGCTTCAAGCAGCACCGTTCCAGGCTCAAGTGAGAAAATTTATTTCCTTGTTTTCTTAAAGGCAACGTTTATTATCAACAAACTTCGTACTTCTAGTAACTCTACTTATTCTACTGATGCATAGGTTACATGGACGATTCAGAAATAAGTGATGAACAAATGGGAAGGATTTTTGATGAGCACGAATGGAACTTAGTCAACGATAACGAAGTTGGATTAGTTCAGGATACACAAATTGAAGAGGTGTCTGTCACGATTCGGCATCGAGCGGTTATAGCTCCGCGTCCTTCTCCAGTAAATAAACGACCTAGAAATAGTGCTCAAACATTTAATTCTCCTACTCGAGACCTTTCTTCCAAGGATTTGCTGGCCCTCGTAAAATCCTATATTGAGGTTGAAAAGAGAGATGAGTTACTAATGCAAAGTGGAGGGGGTTTAACATATGAAGAAAGATGGGCAATAATCACGAGGCTATACAACAACCAACGTTCTGGGCCCAATAGACGAACATCGGTTGAAATCCAAATGGCTAATTGTCATTTTGCAGACGCTTGTGATCGGTACACACAAATTAACGAAATGGTTGAAGACGAGAACATATTTAAAACAAATCAAGCAACATATGATTCTTGTTGCCTTTTCGAGTATGGTGAGGAATTTGTTGGTTACGAAGTGTATAAAATCCGCTACAGTTGGTTGACTCGCTACGGAACTGAATAGGCTTATGGTATTAAGATTTTATGGTTGTTTTAATATCTACTTAACTTGATGTTTGTACGTATAATTTGGAGGTATCTGTAAACCTTGTTATGTCGGTTTTCCATTTACGAATTTTTCATTACTAAACAAGAAGAGTGCAATCTTGTTCAACATCAAATTCAAACGTTAATACATTCCAAACAACACTTACAGGAACTGGAACAACAGAATATACCGGCTCTACACAAAAACAGTCTCTACACAGAACCAAATACAGTCTCCACATAGAAACATAATCAGAACGTACACAAAATACATCGAAAGTACATAATAGTGTTAGTCAACAAGTACATAACGCCTACTCAAACAATAGGAACATACAACTGACAACTGCGAAAACGTAATACATCAGAAATACATAATTGTGGTAGTGAACAATTACAAAACGTCTACTCAAACAACAGGAACATACAACTAACAACCAGGAAAACGTAATACATCAAAAGTTCATAATAACGGTAGTCAACAAATGCAGAACGTCTACTCAAACAATAGGACCATACAACTGACAACTGCGAAAGTACATAAAAGTGGTAGTAAGTCAGTCGTCCGAGTCATCTGAATGTGTACATGGACGTGTGCGGTGCCGATGAGGTCTCTCATCATCACTAACATCTGGAGGCTGACCCGACCCAGCACTAGACCTATGGTGATAATACATTTGCAAGTCCTGTAATCTCTTGCGCTCTGCCTGAACCTGGGCCTCTAAATGCGCATGATGTTGTCGTCGTGCCTCCTCTACAACACGAGCAGCTCACCATCATAGTAATCTAGGATACGCCTATGCTCTACGTAGCCCGTATGCCTAATCCCCATCTGCATATCATACAAATCATGATATGATATCTTGTAGGGTCCGGGTAATTGTGATGGGCCGGAGGATGATACATGCCAACATAACAATCTGGTCCAATGGTGGGCACTGCCATGGTACAACCAAAATGACTGGTGGCTGCCACATGATCAGCTGCACGAAAACTCTGGCTGGGTTAGGTAATATCCTCGACAACAGGTGGACGTATGCCGTGTCGTATAGCAGATGGACCTAATAAATCAATCGATGCTACATATGTGATCGTGTCTGAAGACCTGGTGAAAAATCTGCGCCAGAAGGCAAGGTATGACTCCCCGGTAATAACAAAGCTCTCGGCCGTCCACCAGCCTATTGCCCTGGCTATATCTAGCTGCTCCGATGGGTAAATCATACACCGATAAGTATGTGGGTATGGACCATAGGGAATAGGGTCGAAGTCATACAACTGTCTCCAGCACCTCTCACCAAGAAACCAATAAGCACCTACAGTCGAGGGATAAGGTATAAGTGGAAATCTCCGTCCGGCAAGCAACCTAGCAATCTGTATGATATCAAGACCAACTGATGTACTCTGCTCAAATGGATGCCATATAATATGATCCCTATACATCCTCAGCTCGATCTGGTTGTGGGAAACTATATACATATGGCGTGACTCATTATCCCTAGATCCCCGGTTGTCCGCAGTCCAAAAGCATATACGGGGGAAAAAGGTCGACGACTCTAAAGTACGGGTGACAAAATGAAAGTTCCTAGAGTACTCAAAATACCAGTACTAAACAACTCCTAGAATCCATATAAAGAAACCTAATAATTAGAGATGCTGCACTGCATGTCGAGACATCTGTATAGGTATGCAAGGATAGGTGTGCCTCAATCATATAAAATCGCCCCATCGGCATTTAACTCAACCGCGACCGCAACAAACCCGACAGGCAAACTACTGCTCGTAGAACTAAAGAATAGTTTACCCATAAGGTATAACACAAATAATGGAGCAAGCTCCAAGTCGTTAACAACAGAGTACTGAGTGAGTATACTATCCATGGCCGCACGGATGGCGCTCACTCTAATAGCGCCTTCTGCTTGATACGATGCATCAGAAACGTCAAAATGAGGCAGTAGATCATGAAGAAATGCACGATCACGCCATCAACCATCATCAAAAGGCAGTGGGGGATAAGCATCTACTCCAATACTAATACCAGTAAGCATGGAGAAATCAAGCGGTGTAAGTCCTAACTCACCACAAGGAAAGTGAAATGTGTGGATGGTTTTGTACCACCGTAGAGCAACGGCCGCACACAATTGAACATCAGCATTTATAACATGGTTTATTCCTAAAATTGTAAAGCGCACAAAAGATAAACTAGGACTAATAAATTATCCACTTGTTTCATTAAAAGGTCTTTAATATTACCTAGGAAAAAATGAAATCCAAGAGCATGTAACAATGCTACGACCCTCTCCTTACTCGCCAACTGTGCATGATAATGTCTAAGTGTGGTCGCTAACGAACCATGTGAACGTATATTCCGCGACTGCCAACAGTTCAACAAAATGTTATACTATCTACTCAATGTCTAATACTCAAAGAATATTATTTAAATAATACTAAAAATACTTACAGGCAAACTCGACTGTGTGCTAATGTGTTGTTCGCCTTCTGGAAGAATGCGAAAGTTGGATAACATAGGAAGCTTCGTGGTGTTGAGGTTCGGATCCATAAAACAATCGAGATCGGCCTGTCTAGCGGAAACCGATCCCATACCCTACGCGCCCTGCTGCTCGTCCGCCCCTACGACCGCCGCGTCCACGACGGCCGCCTTCCTCGTGCGCCCCTACGTCCTGGTTCTCCATGTTTTCGGCGGCTGCAAGCAAGTCTTCTATTCCGGGCACCATTCCCGCCCGCACCGCTACCTCCGATGCCACGATCGTCGTCGTGCATGAACTTTTTGGCGATTTTTTTAGTAATCTAGACATATTTTCGAACGAATATCTCAAATACGGTAGTTAATTTGGTTAAAAGCTGACGGATTGGTGAATTGGTGGTAAAATTTGGGTGAAAATGGAGTATGAAATGGGTTTTTCGGGTTTGAAAATTGGGGAAGGAGAATGAAGAGGAGGGCGACGGCTTAGGGGGTTTTCTGGTTTGGTTTATAACGGCAAACACTTTGTTGTTATAATCTTATAATGGCAAAGTGTTTGCCGTTATAAGCTTACAACGGCAAAGTGTTTGCCGTTATAATCTTATAACGGCGGACTCTTTGCCATTGTAAACCACTCCATCACTAGCCCGCGGCTGGTTCCCCCTTCTGGTTGCTCGGCTCGTTGGACCATTTAAAAAACAAGAGAGAGAATAACTTAACAGAACGGATTGTTGGTTATGGTCTTACTATTAGAAATAATGACTATTTTTTTATTTTCCCTATTCTTTAGTTAGAACGTTTAATATTTGTTTGTCCTAGTTTTATGTTTAGATCCTACTTTTATGGTTGTATTCGCCTATATACTTTGGTCATTTAATGAATACTAGATAGTTTTCTTTGTCTCTCTCTATCTTTAATATTCCGTTTTCTTTATGAAGTTACAATTAATTTCTAACATTTGGTATCAGAGCTTATTACTCATGTGAGTTTTTCGATCCTGAGTGTTCCACTCTGGTGGCGGTAGCCACCAAAGGTTGTCGTCCGCTGGATCTTGTTGATGCTACAAGTTTGAGAAAATTGTGTTTGAGCTAGAGGTGTGGCTGAAAGTTTCCTCTGCAACAACATGAAGAATATGAGCAGGCGTACAAGTTGAGACGATGATTGTTCGGTTGTGACAAGGAGTTGTCAAATAATAATAATAATAATAATAATAAAGGGTGAGGTTGGTGAGGCTCAGGTAATTGAAGTGTGAGATGGAGATAGTACAAAGGTTGATAATAAGGCAGGGAGGAGATAAGGATGAGGATGCATGTCAGGCTGTTTTGTAAATTGTGTGTGAAGAGGGAAGTTTCCGGTGTTTGATTGATGAGGTTAGATTGTCTGGACTTTCAGTTATGAAAATTGCTTGCATGCATTTTGTAGAGGGTGTTCAAGTGAGAATATGGGGAGTTGGTGATAGGTTGAAGGTCTTTTTGTCTACTTTTTAGAGCCTCAAAATAGATTGTTGTGGGTAGGATGCTTATATGGTAGGAACAATGCAGAATGATTTGGCTTCTTTTGTCATGCTGCTCTTGAGTTTCTCCTTCAAAATGGAGTTCATCCAGATATTTTACACTGTCATGATTTGTCAAGTGTTCCTGTCTTATGGCCATATAAAGAGCAATATGGGATGAACAATACTCAAGTTATATTAACTGTACACAATCTTGAATTTGGAGTGGGCCATATTGCTAAAGCAATGCAAAATGCTGACAAGGCTACTACGGTTCCAAGCACTTATTCGAAAGTTGTTTCACAAAATTCTGCAATTACCCCCTCATTTGTACAAGTTCCATGGCACTTTAAATGGAATTGATCCAGATATATGGGACTCATTTAATGACAAGTTTATCCCTGTGAATTATACCTCAGAAAAATGTCACTGAAGGCAAAAAAAGAAGAAAAAAGTGGCTAAAGGAAACTTGCAACAAATATTTGGTTTGAGAGAAATTGACGTTCCATTAGTTGCGATGGTTACTTGCCTGACCGCTCAAAAAGGAATTCATCTAATCAGGCATGTCATTTGGCGAACACTGGAGCGCAGTGGGCAGTGAAGATTCCAATGGATGCTTATATGTTGGACTTTGTTTTTTCTGAGAGAGAAAATGGGAGCATTTATGATAATAAAAATAGGCTGGATATCCATATTCCTGTGATAGGCAGAACAATGAATGAACGCCCATTACTCATTGTTTATGTGGCTATTGAAATGGCTCGTGTAGCAATTTTGCTTGGAGGAGATAAAAGTGGTTTGGTCTAACGGTGATTCAAGTTGTGGAGGAAGTGTCGTTTAGTGATGAAATTGTTTGGTTTCAGGCTTGTGGAAGCGAGCGGTTTGGTTGAATTGTTGTTACAATGTTAGTGCAAGTTACTGCAGTTGTTTGTAGGTTGATGAGGTCAATGACTTTGTGTTCATGGTTGAAATTAGTTGTTTAACCGGAGGAAGAAGGTGAGTATGTGCTTTAGTGGAGAGTTGTTCATGTACTATGTAAACAACGGTGAAGACAAATGTGTGGGTCGAGGAGATATGATTGAATGGTGGGATGATGGTAGAACAAGTGGTGATGGAATTGGCAGGGAAGTATGGCTTGCATAGGAGCAGTTTTTGAATGGGTATAGAAGAGGTTTGAATATGAAAGGTTAGAGTTTGTGACAGTGGTGATCAGGTAGTTTGTGACTGCGGTGTATGTGACTCGAATTGGCGTAGCAGGGAAGTATGGGAATGTTGTTTCAATGGGGATGATGATAGTTTGGTGGATGGTCAATTGATGAAGTAGTAGCAAGGCAGAGGTGATGTTGGTGACGATGTAATGCAAAATCAGTTTGGATGGTGGGGGAGGTTTGGACAGTTCAGTATGCTTGGTTGCGGTTGCAGGAATGTTGATGGTGAAGTGTGGATAAACTATTGTATTTGTTCTGATGATGCCACAAGCAGGTTGTACGATGAGAGATGAATGGCAAAGGTAGTGTTATGGTGCTTGTTCCGAAGTTATGGATTATTGGCCAGAAGAGAAAGTATATGCAAAAGGTGTTACTATTGTTTGGTTGCATGGTTTTGTATTTTGAAGTAGAAGGGAGTTTAATAGTAAACTAATTGTGGCTGCTACATAACACAATGAAAAATGATTAGAAAAGGAGATGGCGATTAAGGATTTATAGGACATGACAAATGTTTAGTGTCAATTTGGAAAACAAACGTTATTGATGTTGTTTGTGCTCCTGTTGAAGTTTTGAGTTGTAGCTGCCATGAGTGAGTTGTGAATGATGATGTAAAATGGAGATGAGGTAGGGCAGTTGTTAGTTAGTTGATGAGAAATTGAACAAGGCGTTCTTCAGAATGTTGGTTGCAGTTGTTAAAGTAAAAGTTTGCAGTGAAGTGTCTGCTAAAGTGATGTGAATACGAAGACAAAGACGACGAAGCGTGTAACGTCGTTTAGTTGGTTGAATATTTGTGAATGCTCGAGAGAACTGTTTGATGAAATGCCTATTAGAGAATAGGTATATGTCTACAAGCGAAATAGATGAGTAGGTTAAGTGAAGAAGACTTGGTTTTATGTCATCCAACAAGTAAGGAAGAAGAACTGCGGTTCTCACTTATTGGGGAGATGACATATACAAGGGAAGACCCGAATGGAGAGGTCAGTGGATCCCTAAGAGAAAACCAAAAATATTTGTTGATGGTTAAAGTACCAATCAAGTAAAACAGTTGAGTATGTCCAACCAGAAAGAGATGGTAGTTGTGGTTGAGTTCGTCTGTGCAAGACGATGAAGAAATTTAGAAGCACGATTCATTGCTTTATAAACTAGATATTGGCACATCTAGTTTAAGGGAGGGTGTTAGAAATAATGACTATTTTTTTATTTGCCCTATTCTTTAGTTAGAACGTTTAATATTTGTTTGTCCTAATTTTATGTTTAGATCCTACTTTTATGGTTGTATTCGCCTATATACTTAGGTCGTTTAATGAATAATAGATAGTTTTTTTTGTCTCTCTCTATCTTTAATATTCCGTTTTCTTTCTGAAGTTACAATTAATTTCTAACAGTTACTATCAAATGGATTCTATACGAAGGAAAGAAACAAAAATAAAAAAGATGTAAGAGTGTAAAGGTATATACCGTCATGTAAAACAGAATACAGAAACAACAAAGGCATTGTAAGTTGATGCTACCATAACTTGTAGCCACTGCGGATTAACACATCATCAAACTATTGTGAACTTGCATAACGTCCATCCATCCAACCAATTAATGGATCCACTTTAAAAATCATCAAATGAAAATAAACCACAGCCAGATATGAACTTATACACAAATATTGCTGGATTAATTGTGTCATCTTCACTTATACCATGCCTACTTCCTTTAATTATGTTTATACTTTTTACTGGATGTTGCTGAAGAGTGCAAGAAATAATTTGGATAAACTATAAGTAGTATACATGCTGGAAATAAGAACCAAAGTCAACCTGCATAAATGTATATAAGGGGATTAAAATCCAATGAATATCACTATGTCATAAATGAAATACCAAAAGTGGTTTAGTTACATAAACTTTTCCGTAATCTGACTGTGGCGATTGCACGACTAACTATAATTCCTTGGATGCATAAAAGAAAAACTCTAGTTTAATATCAGTTTATCCAAAGTTAGATAAAGGTAGAACAAATACATTATAAAATTTGACAGTATGCTGTGTTAGGATAAGTTTATGAGAGCTGACTGCATTCACGTATGTAGAATAAAATTGTGACCATATATATCATTCATCTTGTAACAGAAAGAATTTAAAAATTGGTTTTGCTAAAAAGTTAATAAAACGATGTGGAAACTTGGTTAAGTTTACCGCCTAATGAAAAAAAATTCATAAAGTGTGCATGCAACAACACATAATTGACATATTGATAAATACATATCATAATTTTTCCTATAGATTTACTATCAAAATTCAACCTGTAAATTATATAATTTAATTTTGGCCATCGTCTGAAAATCTATACAATATTTACTCAAGAAAACACAAAACCAAACACATTATGAATCTCTAAAGATCCCATTAGTTCACAGGTACAATGTACATTCGGTTAAATCCTACAAGAAGTTTGTCAAGACGACACTTTGCAGACAAACTACGAACCTATAATATACTACGTCATCCATGGATTGATTTGCAAGAACACAAAAATCCCTATGAATTTTCCCATGCTTCAACATGAGTTACCCAATTTAACTACCTTTTTTCTTCTTAAACATATGGTTTCTTCTGTGATGTCTTTTAAGACAGTCTGGACTTCTTTCTCTTTCTGGCACCTTTTAGACAAACCAAAAATTTCATTTTCAACCTCACATGATAGTGGATTCCACTTGTATCCCATGCTTTCTTCTAGAACTATGTACATAATTAACATCCAATGACCTAAGCATTTTCAGTTTCCTTCGCTCTCTGGCAGACCATATTCTTCTCACAGCCTATGTATTCTCATAACCATCCGACCATGACTCATATCCATCACTATCAAAAATGAATCCTTTCCCAAATCTTTAGCTCTATGCTTGTACATCCGCTTACTATTCTTCAACTTATGCAAAAGAAGCAACTTATCTCTTCCATTCCAGTGAAGTATGTCTCACATGCCGCCCATGTTATTTTGCATAGGCTTCTTTCTACACATTGAATGAAGCCGATTTTGAACAGTAGATAAAGGAAGAAAGAGTTGCAAGAAGCACTAAGTAAAGTCTTGAAAGGATCAGGTGAGCGTAATTCTTCGCACACGGAAACCGCTGGGTAAGTGACGTCGGTGTTGCAGTCTCAATAAATGCAGGTTGAAACAATATGACCTGTGTTATTTTCATAATTTGTTACGTAAAAGTGGTCTAAAGGAAATTTATGACACAAGATCATCTAGTGTCTCACAGTGGGCATGCTAAAAACGTATTAAGTAATATGGTAAATTCATATTAACATAGAATAATAATTTAACAAACAGGAAAATAATTTACAGCAAAATTTATTTTGTTTGAAACCGACAGTGCTAAAAATGTATATAACTCATAGATACAATTTAAAATACCAATAACTATTGCATATCATGTACCACAATATAAGTGCAATTAAGTTTGATTAGTTAGCCACAGCTTATGCCCCAACAAAATTTACAAATGATTGCCATATGGATCTTCTTAAATTAAAGCAAGATTGAACCCATCATTTCTATGATGATCAAATTGTTTCCACATAAGATTAACATAAGAACTCACATTAGCTATAGGCACTGCTACACAATCAACTATCGGAAATAGATTATTCAACTCTTTTACTTTCAATGCCTCTTGGGGCTGGAATGTGTATGGAATAGAATATAGAGGAGGTCCATTTACACATGGATTCATAAAGTTTTTGAATTGTTGCATAGTTTTGTGTATGCCTTTGGGTAGCTTAGAGAGTTGTTTACCTTCGTCGCTTCGCAAACAATGGAATTTTAGTCGCCATGGCCACAAGTTTATAATATTTGCATTTCCGATTGAACATTAGTCAAAATTGATTTATTAAATAACATGACAAAAAAACTGAAGACATCTTGACATAATTAGTAAGCAAATTCTTATCACATACCCACACTGTAGAATTCCATAAAGTGAATTTAATCGTATAAACATCACAATAACTGATAGTAGCACAATACAAGAAATGAATGCAAATCCAAGGTGGTGCCTTAAATGAACATGAGAAAATAGCATAAATAAATGAAATCTAAACCAAGTACCATCGATAGCTCGTGACCCCTTCAATGTTACTAAATTACGCAAATTTCCTTATGATTAGATTTGTGGAGAAAAGAAATGAAATGTAGAATGGTAAGACATACAAACTTTGATAACGGAGTTCGGTCAATTATGTCTACGTCTCCGGGTTGCTCTAGATCTTTTATTTAAGAGAATATTACAAAGTGATTACACAAAAACACTTTGTACTCAACACTCGATCTCACTCTCTTATTGCTCTCCTTTTCTGCTTAATTGATTTTCGAATGAGATATCAACTATGAAGAACAAGGGTGTATTTATAAGATGAGAGCATGGTTGGCGGGGGTTGGTGGCGCGGTTGATGGCCCGGTAGATGGCATGGTTGGTGCATGGTTGGTGGCACCCCATGTTAAACACATGGACGGCTCAGCTACGACATTTCTAACAATCTCCCACTTGAAGACTGATTTCAATCCATCTTCACACCTTGATCGATGCAATAGCTATTCTGCTCTTTTTACTCTAGCAGACCAACTGAAGTTGAATACAACTTCAGTTTATTGATAGTTACCATCTTTGTCAACATATCTGCTGGATTCTTGCTTCCTTCAATCTTCTATTGGAATCTTTTGACAACTAATCGATCTTTGTATCCGTTGGAACCATCATGCTCCTCTTTCACCTGATACACCCATTTATTATGAAGCACCTTCTTTCCTATGGGTAACTCAGCTAGTTCCATGTCTGGTTGGAGATAAGAGACTTCATCTCATCTTTCATGGCAAACTCCCACTTGCTAGCATCTTCAGTCTGAGAAGATTCATCATAGATTTTAGGTTCCGTTGCATCAGTCAGCAACAAATAGTTCATGTAATTTTTGTTAGGTACATGAGGTCGAGTATACCTTCTCAATATAGGAGTTGGAGTAGGATGTTGCGGTATGTTAGACTGGTCCACGCTGTTTAAATCAACAATTTCATGAGGCTTAGCACTTTCTATAGTCGGCTCTGTTATGAGACTATCTGGAATATCATTTGCATCTGCAAATACTGGCTCACTCTGCTTTGAGTCGTTTACTTCTGTTTTATGTCTGTCTCTATACATTACTCTCTCATTAAAAATCACACCTCGGCTACGGATCACCGTCTTGTTTTCATCATTCTAAATGCGGCAGCCAAACTCGTTTTCGCTATAGTCGATGAGAGTGCATTTCTTGGATTTAGGATCAAGTTTATTCCTGCCTTGATCACTAATATGCACATATGCTATGCAACCGAAAACTTTTAAATGTGATAATTTTACCTCTTTTCCACTCCATAACTCCTCTGGTATTTTGTGCTCTAATGGAACTGAAGGACCTCTGTTGATCAAATAAGTTGTTATGTTGACTGCTTCTGCCCAGAACTACTTTGGTATACCTGATTGTATACGAATGCTTCTAGCTCTTTCTGTCAACGTTCGATTCATACGCTCATCTACACCATTGTGTTGAGGCGTAACCGGCACAGTTCTCTGCATTTTGATCCCGTGCTCATAACAGAACTGCTTGAGTCCGGTGTCTTCACATACACCTCCATTGTCAGTTCTAAGTTTTTTGATCTTTAGATTTGTCTTATTTTCAACCATAGCTTTCCATATCCTGAAATCCTCGAACACTTCAGAATGAACAAGCTCCAGCTTTTCCTTCTTTGGGGTTTTACCACTTGTTTGAAAGCTGACTCTCTTCTTCTTTCCAAATATGCAATTTTCGCACATGCCTATTTCCACTAACTATAGACCTGGAAGTTTTCCCTTTGAGTGCATAATCTTCATTCCCTTTTCACTCATATGGCCTAGCCTCTGGTGCCATATATTGGAATTTCCATTGCTAGCTGCAACAGTGATCGAACAACGTGCTCCCACTGCCATGTAAAGATCACCACTCTTCTTTCCTTGAGCAATCGCCATTGCACCCTTTGAATTTTTCCAATCATCACCATGGAAAGTTGTAGTATAGCCTTCACTAGATAAATGTCCTACGGAGATCAATTTTTTCTCAAGTCTGGTATGTGCCTGACATCCTTTAGCTCCCAAACCGACGCATTTAGCTTAATCTTCACAGCACCTTTACCAACAATATCACAAGGTTGATTGCAACATGATATACCTTTCCAAGATTTCCAGAGGCATACCTTTTGAAGAATTCTTTCTGCGAAGTGGCATGAAACGATGCTCCAGAGTCAAGCACCTAAGACTCTTCTTTTCTCTCCAAAGAGCATATCAACACTTCATCTCCTCCTGAGGTAGAAGTAAATTTGCCTCTGCCTTCGTCTCCTGGTCCTTTGTTGCACTTCTGCATTGATTTTTGTAGTGTCCAGTCTTCCTACAATTCCAACGCTCAACGGTCTTTAAGCAGTTGGGATTTCTGGATTTAGATCTCAAGCCCTTCGACCTACCTCGGTAGTTCGACTTGCTATGACCATTTCCTCATGTTGAATTTCTTCCTCCTGATTGTTTATGCAAAATTGAAAAATTTGACGACTCACCAGAATATCTTCGTCTGATCTCTTCATTGAGAACCATATCATGGATATCATCAAATTTTAACTTAATGCTTCCCGATGAGCTACTTAATACTGTGACAGTAGCATTCCAACTTTCTTGTAGGGAAGAAAAAAGTATCAATGCCCGTACTTCTTAGTCAAATTCAATTTCAACTGAACTTAGTTGAGAAGTAACTGTATTCAGCTAATTCAAATGTTGGGTTACCGATACTCCTTTTGTCATATGCAAATTGAACAACCGCCTCATCAAATGAACTTTGTTAGAGGCCGACGGCTTCTCATACATACTGGAGAGAGCTGCCATAAGACCTGTCGTGATCTTTTCCTTTGCTATGTTGAAAGCAACATTACGAGATAACCTTAATCAAATAACTCGAAGGGCCTGTCTATCAAGAATAGCCCAATCATTATCTTTTATATTCCCTGGCTTCTTTTTGGAGAGAGGTTAATAAATCTTTTTCTGATATAGATAATCTTCAATTTTCATTTCCCAAAAGCCAAAGTCTGCTCCATCAAACTTCTCGATTTTCACCCTTACTTCATCTGCCGCCATCGCTCCCACTCGAATTTGATTTCCTTTCTAACAAATTATGGCTCCGATACCAGTCGTTGGGAAATTAAGCAAATTTCCTTATGATTAGATTTGTGGAGAAAAAAAATCAAACGTAGAAATGGTAAGACACACAAACTTTGATAATAGTGTTCGGCCAATTATGCCTACGTCTCCGGCTGCTGCAGATCTTTTATTTAAGAGAATATTACAAAGTGATTACACAAAAACACTTTATACTCAACACTCAATCTCACATTCTTCTTTCTCTCCTTTTCTTCTTATTTGATTTTGGAATGAGATACCAACTATGAAGAACAATGGTGTATTTATAAGATGAGAGTATGGTTGCTGGGGGTTGATGGCGCGGTAGGTGGCATGGTTGGTGGCACCCCATGTTAAACACATGGACGACTCCACTACAACATTTCTAACATTCAATGCATGACCTCTCCAATGCATGTCTGCACCTTTTCTTTTCAACACACCTAAAATTAGAAATAGGAAAAAAAATAATAGTTCATTTATTAGATGATAGACATATAAACACTACACTTGAGTGTACGAAGGCATTGCTGATTTTTGAGGATTCGTAAAAGCTTATTCATAACTAAGGTTAAAACAACCATTAGTACTCAAAGATGAGGAGTCCAAATACATTTCATATTTTACTTTGGTTAAGAAATGGAAGACTGACTCTGAATCAGAAATTTAGTTCTTGTAATGATATTATCCAAAAAAAATTGAAAATTATCGGACACAGAATTATTTTGCAAAGGGAAGTAATCAAATTTCTTAACTCACAAATAGATATTAAGATCATGAATTTTTATGTTGAAAGGTCTAGATATTAACCCAAAAGCAGTGTGAAATGGATGCAGTACATATAAACTGAAACAATCTAATACAGTAAAAATAGTTTGATGGGTAGTATTCCTAAACTTGTACAGAGTTGTTTGGCAGCAATATATATATATATATATATATATATATATATATATATATATATATATATATATATATATATATTAGATTTAAAACTATCACAATGCTCTACTACATGTACAGAAGCTAAGTTAAGTGGGTGGTATTTTTTGGGAAAACTTACGTTATCTACTTTGATTACTGCCACAAACAATTGCATGTAAGATAACCTACTAATATAATTAGAGCTAATCAAAGACAAATATGATAAATGATGATGTAGCAGGATTGGATTCTACGAATTTCTACAATTGTAAAGCTTTAAAACCGATCAAGTTGAAGTAGAGCCTACACCATTATTGTTTGCCAAATAAACATCATAACAAACTTAACCATGTTAAAAGGCATATCATTGTATAGTGAAAGTCAAATTATAGGAAGATGTAAAGGAAAAATAGAAGAGGAAGGTGTGAAGCACTGTTTATGAAAAATAAATTACATAGAGTGTTTGACCGGACTACTTTAGTAAAATGAAGATCGACTGTCAATGGTAATTCAACCATCGGGTATGACAGTCCGGTGTATTAACTATTATCAAATTGTAGGACCGCAAGCGAGTGCAGATTTAATTGTAGAAGAAAAATATCCTTAATCTGGATAATTTTTCAAATACAAGGGTTCTATGTGCAGGTGGATGAGTTAAATGAGGCAGTTGGGAAATGGAAGGCTACAAATTGGTGAAAAAAATGAAGAAAGTGTATCACAATGAGGTATTTCAAAATGTCGATATCTTCGATTGTGCGATACGTATTGTCTAATTCATGTAAGTCAGTTTACCTAATCGAAAATAGATAACTAATGAATGTGTTTTTTGCAATTCCACTTTACATTAGTTTCGTATTTTGAATAAACATACTAAAGAATAGGTATCTCAGAAAGAACAAAGTTCCTAAAACGTTATATGGAGGCAGAGGGAAAAAACAAGGACTATTACTGTTTCCATGTTTGTAATCACGATTCTGGGCAATGAAACTATGAATTTTTTTTCCACTTCAACAAATATTGTATTAGCCAAAATCTGATTATCTCATAACTTGTAAAAAGCTTATGCTGGAATCGACAACATAATTATTTGGATTCACTTATTGCAAGTGTAACACTGATAATTGTTGGATTGTTGAAAGAAAAGTGAAAAATAAAACCTAAAATGTAGCATTTGTGGGAACATGATAATTGATGATAGCCGGAGTGACTTGAAATACACCATTCACTTGCGAATCTAGAATAATGGAACAAAGGACAATGGCGCATCTATATGTAATAATGGATTAACATTTAGAGATTAAACTAAGACCAGAAAAGGGACCAAAATAGGAGAAAGCAAAACTTTAGTTAATATAATTTTATCCATCGTATCTTTCCCATATTCTTGAAGTCCTACCAGGTATGACATCAAACACATCATATGCAATTCTAGACAAAACAGATATGATAAAAAAGGGAAAAAGGGGAAATACTGTAAATGAGTTGTTTCATTTATAAAAATGGGTGATCAGAATACTAAATTTTCCGTTCAAGTAACATTTAGTCATGGTCAAGGGCAATATGATATGCAGTAAAAATAAATTAATCAGATTACCAAATTTTCCACTCCTGATCCAGCCGTGAATCCTCGTTGAATGCAGACAGCAAGTTCTCTTCTGGAAGTGTTATAAGTCGACACAATGATCATGCCTGCTTTATTAGCCATGTTACCTAAAAATGCGATACAATGCTGAAAGGAGGAAACCGAGGCAAGTTCATGTCTTCGTGGTTGCATACGTCTCTATAGTTGTAGATCAGGATCAAAAGTTCATATTTTTTTGTGGAGTTATTGCTTGATGGGAGGAGGTGGAGTAGCGTTGAGACTTTGTACTAGGTACAAAAGGAATTTTTGGAACATAAGAAGATTGGGGTACACATAAGATCTAGTTGTTATTGGTTTTTATTATTGGGAATGCTGTCGAAAGAGAGAGTTTGTTAAGGGAAAAACAGGAAACGTGGGACCTAGCTGAAAGAAACTATATTCGATAGGCCTGCCGTATGTCTAGGACAAAAAAAATATGTAAATTGGACAAAGCGTGAGGAATAAGTATTTTGAAATGGGAATCATGATAGCATTAAGTTCATGTCAAACCTATGCCTTCATGAAATGATACAGAATAAATAAGAGGAGAAAATTTCGATTATGAAATTAGGAAAAAAGAAGAACAATGTTATGAAAGATGGACTTTAAGGTATGATGTATAAGATTTCCTCAGATAGCTCATAATTTTGATGTTCACTAGTTGATCTAGTTTTCCACTTACGGCTTGATGTTCAAAAGTTCATTTTATTTTTATAGTCAACACACATCTAGAATAATTCCCATTTTTCTCCTTTTGGTAAATATAATGATATATTATATTACGTACAACTCACACACATTCTAGTTTTATTTATACTGATACATTGATAGCTATTTCGATTCAATGATAATTACTAATGACATTTAGTTTTTGTACTAACCTATCTTATATTGACTTTTTAACATGTGTGAATTAAAATATGGTATTTTTGTGAAGAGAAAACATGATAGGATTTTATAGATATTTTATAGAAAAAAAGTACCTACACCATATATTATATACTGATTGTTATTTCTATACATTGGTAGTTATTGATAACTTTTAGATTTTATTATAATCTGCGATACATTGGATTTTCATATATGCAATGATAGAAAAAATATTTTCTATGTATATATATATGTACGTGTGTGTATATACATACATACATAAATATATATATGTGTGTGTGTGTGTGTGTGTGTGTGTGTGTGTGTGTATGTATATATGCAAAGCTATATACTAAAAAGAAAAACCTTTTTAGTGAATTAAGTATAGGCAAACAAAACTGATTGATCCAAAAAATCAAATTTATAGTATAATTATATATATATATATATATATTAATTTCTACCAAAAAATAACAAAGGCGGGTGGAATTTGTGTAGTATAAACTATGCTTTCCAACTGGTGTCGCAAGGAAAATAAATTACTTCTCATTGGGGTATGATGTTTCCGATTGGTCCATGCAATTCAACTTGAAGTAAACATAACGAATGGATTCACAATGGTATAGACAAACTTGCAACATAGCAAACAGAAGAACATCGTTAAGGGAACACGTAAATTGTCATCGATCTTACCAGAAATGAATTAGTAAATGGATTAAAGTCGGATTCTTTTTTCAACAGTTAGTTGAACATATTAGAGCACACAATAATATGATACATTATTTTGTAAGCAATTTGAAAAGACTTTTTTTTACAGTTCGCATGGTATCAGGATTTAGCAAATAGACCTATAGTACACAATGACATCACCAAAAAAGGTTAAACAAAGACACCAAAGTATTGCACATGGAAGGAAATGTTGTATTTTGAAATGGAACCTTGTATTATACATGTTGAGTAAAAGTAGTCTGAACATAGCGGATAAACAAATTTAATATAACCACAGTTAACACTGATAACCAAAATTAAGAAAGAAAAAAACAATTTGTATGTAGCTTAAGAATTTTAGAGAGTTCATTATTTGTATAGACTGAAGAATGCAGAAATAAGTTGTAGTGCCAAACAGGAAGTGTAAAGGATCATGCTAAATGACTTAAAAAGTTAAACATTGTACAGATTTGAAAATTTAGCAAGACTAATTCAGTGAAGTTTGGATGGAAAGAAAATACACTTAGTTGGCAAACTTGAGAGTGCAAAATACAATCTTTATGCACCTTTAATTTTTTGTTGAGTTCATGGTTGGTATAGATTCGAAAAATAGAAAAAGGCGAACCATCAGACATGTGCAATAACATCAGGAATTAAATATTCTACCAAATTCAGCAAGATAAATTCAGTAAAATCTAGAAAGAAAAGGAGTTTGAAAGAGCCGTCGTTTAAAAGTTGTTAGGGACATACCTGATGGCAGTGTAATTAAAAGAGCCGGTAATATTCAATGTATTCACCAGTTAGGCAACCTAAATCATTTTTGAATGACGACAGAGTACAATAATGTAAGAAAAGTTGAAAATTAGCGTAAAAAAGATTGGGAGCAATTAGGATTCAGTAAAATTGGGAAAAGTGGATAACTACAAATAAGGTTGATCAAAATGTGGGTAGACTGCAGTTGGCTCCAGGGAATAAAAAAAACTAAAAGGAGATGTTCAATTCGTGGTATTTTAAAATACCCCATGGATGAGAGTACATGGAAGAATTTTCAAGATCCTAATTCATAAATCGTCTGGTGTAAAAAAGAGAAAGTCAAAATATGGGTACATAATAAAAAAGTACAGTAGTAAAATATCGATTTGGAAATTAAGAGAAAAGCAGATGAAAAATACCCGACTCTATCCGGTGTTTGATATATGAGTTTCCAACCGGCATAAGTCAAAAGTAGGTGGTCATTAAGTTCGTCCGCAATCAAGGTTGGACTTCCTGCACCGTCGAGGATTAGCAGAGGGCGGAATGAATAGCCAACTGATGACATCAATGGAGGAGGAAGACAATTCGGTGAAAATAATTTTGAATCGATGGCAAATTTTGAAGTAGAGAAGAAGAATAGTAAGCGGTTTGCATAGGGTTTTGTTTTTCTGGCAGTTATTTGGCAATTTAAATGAAAAACACGGGAAAGTGTTGTATTTCGAAATCGAGCAGCATCAAATATCGATAAGAGCGAGGGATGATAAGAGGAAGGGACTGCTACAGCGCGCCACGTTGGATGTGCAAGGAGAGGAAGCATTCCAACTCAGCTTTTTGTTTATTTTGCTTTCTTTTGTAGGTAATAGATTTTTTCCAGTTTCCATATCTCTAATCCGGAGTATCCACATATGTCTTCTCATGCTCTTCATGACGAGATTTCCAATGTATTGTGGGGTAAGATGTATTTGGCAAGAAACTCGAACTCAGCATATTTCAACTCTTAGTCGCTCAAAGCTTATTATGTATTATTAGGCCCATGACTAACTTTTATAGTCAAAATAAATTAAAGCTGAGTAAGAAAGACAAAGAGAAAATGAAAAGAAAATCGAATTACGTTCTCTCACGAGTCCTAGTTTAACTAATTCCTCTGATCATTTAACCTAAGCTATGGTACCAAATGTAACACTCCACGCTTTTCTACACCCAAGTTCTGACAAAAATCAATACTTGAATACATCCAAGCATAGAACGTATATCTGGTACCTGCAATAAATGAACATGAGCATAATCAGAGTACGATAATAATTCAAAGCGGAAACAAAATAGGATAAACTAAAATTAACTCAAGTAACTACCTTTTTCAAAGTAAGTCACTTTGTCAATACCGAGCATGAGAAAAAATGACAACCGAAAGCCAAACTTATTCATCTGTGGGAACTCGACCTTCTTTAAGGGACCTTGGAGGTTGTAATGAGGAGCAGGTCAGAACAGCGAGTTCTTGTAACTAAGAAATGTAAAACAAAGACTATAACACAGAAATATCCCGTTTGGTTCAACCCAAGCTGTATCCTAACCAGATTAGTGATTCTAGCCTAACTAAGTAAATGTTTTATGCACGACTTTACTATTCATCCCAAAACAATATTCCCAAATTATATCACCGAGATAGGACATTTACACACATTTTTGTGAAGCCTTTATACCAGAGTTTAACTGGTTAATTATATCGAGAGTGGGCCCCTAATTTCAAGGATCCTATCTATACCCTCATTATCTATTTTTTATTTAATGCCTCACTATCAAATGATAGATATGGTAGATTCTCCCTGATCACTTAAGACCCTATGAGGACCTATTGTTCACTTATTGACCCCCGACAATATATTCAACGTTAATAAAAACTAGAGGGCACTAGCTATGGGCCCTACTATTTAAGGCTTCCGTCATTCATGCATATACCCTTGCCCTGCATAAGGTGAGAGTAGGTATTTTATCGTTCGTCATACCTTCTAGCTGACCATATTTGATAACCTCCTTAGTCACTTACTACTTCCCGAAGGATGGACGGCTGTATCTGACCCTTTTAATTTCCAGGTTTGGGTAGGCCCACACACACCTGCCATTTAAGACCCCTATATTGAAAAGCCTATTCCCAGGTGGACTCTTCAACCCAAGCCACTTAAGACCCAAAGAAGCGGACTATACATGAAGGTTATTAGTTTGTCCCTTTTTGACACACTTTTTAGTCAAAGTTGTCACACATGGAATTCCTAGATAATGACATGCTCAAGCGGTGGAAACAACGTCAGAAGACATAGAGTGATTTGGTCGAAATCGCAACATCGATAAAAACAGGCCCGAAAATCCTATCAGACTACCTCTTTTGGGCCTGAAAACATCAATTATGGAGCTTTGCTCCATAACTCTTACAGCCCTCTGAATTAGCTTCAAGTAGAGCTTTCGTTTAGCTAAAACAGACTTACGGTTTGAAAGTTATGCTCGTTTTCATGAAAGGGTGTAAACTAGCATCGAAGATTCAGACCGTCACACCGGCTCGCCCCCTTTGGCTCGCCCCTCCTTGGCTCGTGATGCACCCTCATCTCATGAACAAACCCGGTTCGTTGACCACCATCTTCATCCACGACCCGACCGTGGACTTCAACTTCACCACTCCAGCTCGCGACCAGATCTCGGATCGTGAAGCCCACATCACGACCCGACCACCACCACGAACTGCCTTCAGCTGCACACACAATTGTGAGCTATTCTCAAGGCTATTCACACTCCTACTTTCTTGGATCGGGCGCCACGTGCCTCATCATGAACCGGTCATCCCAAAGGCTCGCCTACAGCTATAAATACACTACTACATGGAATTTTGAAGGGACTTTTGGCCATTCTTCTCCGGGACTTCCACCATTACTAAAGTGCAAGGACTTTGCACCTTTCTACATCTAAATTCTCCTCTTGTAATCTTAATTTACACACGAATTGTCTGTTTACATATAACTAATTCTTGTAATCTGTCAGTATAACAATAAGATTATAAAGTGGACGTAAGCGACATCTACAGCCGAACCACTATAAAAATCTCGTGTGTTCCCTCTTATATACTATTTTCTGCGTTTTTGTGATCTGTGATCTGCATTTGGGTGTTAGTGCCAATTTTTGGTCTAACATCCCTCATTTGCCTTAAAAACCTTTCCTTTTTTTTTGGATAAAGTAGGCTATGTTATTAAGCCATTCCTGTTTAATTTCCTTATACGGAAATACTATATGTACACCATTTATTTGTATCACATGTTTTGTGACGACCCACCCCACACCATCCGGTATTTCCCTGAAATGTGTTGTACCGATGTCCAACCGGCACAGGACTATCGTCAAATGAAAGGAAAGAGGAAGGGATTTGAAATTATGAATCGTAAAAGAACCTGTAGTATATCTCACAGCGCATAGAAAAAAATATAATAATAACATAACTTGATATAAAATAGGCGAGACAATGTATAAGCTGAAAACTAACCCATCATAGCAGCAGAAAGATTCAAAATACAGCTTATGATCTAAACCATCATTATTACAACTTTTAAAACTGTCCCTAAAGCAAAATAGGAAGGTACACTACTTATGACCAAAGTAGTGACCAGCAACAACATAGGGAGAATATATGGGAACAATACGTGTAAGCCTCCTGCTCATCTCCGGATTGCTACTCGTGCATAACCAGCTAACCTGTCTCTAGTCTGCTCGTTTAGGAGCACCCAGAGTAATAAGAAGAGACATAAAACTCTGGGTCAGACAAAAGTCTGGTATGAGCGATAAGTAGAAAAAACAGAACAATAACAAGTATACATATACATACCTGAACCTGGACCTGCAACCAAAGAGTTAGAACAACAGGATGCACAATACTCTAAGGTGACACTAACACATGGTGTGAAAATAATGGGGAGGGGGTATGCAGGTCGTGGTTATAGTAAACATCAAACATAGCAATCATCTTCACATCTCTCACTCAGTGCGTAAAGTATACGATATCCACCACTTTGATCACCAAGTTCTTTGTTACGATCACTCTGCCCCATGGAGCCATGACGGCTCCACTACACTGATCCGTAACCACTAATACTTTGCTATGTCCGCTCTGCCTCATGGAGTCCACTGCACTGGCTCATAGCCCTGATACGATCACTTTGCCCCCATCGAGTTATGACTACTCCACTGCACTGATCCATAGCCAATATCCGTCTCTCAGTGGTGAGTCAAAGCTATAGACATCGATGACCCCTTTGCACACGTCTCACAGCAAAGTCTAACCCATGAAGTTAACTCGTTGGTTCCCATCTGGATCCTGAGTTCTAACTTCTTACTTGGACTTCCTTTGCATCTCGAGTTTTGGTCGAATTGGAGTTGGTCTTTAGAAGAGTCGTCGCATAGTAGTAATAGATGTTCAAACCTGGTTCTATTTGATCTGCTTCAGTAGGTTTGGTTCGAATACATCATCCCTAGGCTTCACATTCGGTTCGATGTTCCACTTTAGGTCGGTTCGGTTCAGTCGTCTCCCTCCAGTTCGGTTCGGGTGGTGCTCTAGCCTTGGTTCGGTTCGACGCTCCTTTGCCTCTAGATCCTGGTTCGATCCCGCTCCCTATCTCTAATCCGATCCGATCCCCATGCCAAGCTCCGGTCTGATCCCGATTCCAATTCAACGCAGGTGGCCTTCCTTTTTGCCATGCACAAAAATTTCCACTACTCCGGTTTGGTTCTGGTATGTCCGATCTGTTCCCCTATCCCGATCCGAGCCACTATCCCGATTCAATCCAAAATCCTGGCACTTCTGCAGTTAGCTATTTACGCCATACGACGACATTTTCAACCAATCTAACTTTTCTATGCAATCACAAACCATTCCAAACAGTCATAGTAACATGTAGAAACGACCATAAACATCAAAGCAATAATTTAACAAGTTAAAATGGATCAAACATACCCAAAACCATGATTTTCCCTTTAATCTCCCTAACCATAATTTAATCATACGATTAGAAAAACATGTCCAAATTAACCCAAATTTTTATCAGAGCCCTAAATTAATATTTAAGAATTTTTCCATATTTTTCCAGAATTTTAACATGCATAATTTCACTAATTAACACTAGTCACCACTAATTAGTCTTAATTAGTGAAAAATAATGCAAATCACTCACCTTAGCCAAAATGAATTATATATCTGAACTTTTCTACTGTTTTGGGTCGAATTCCTATGCAACACAGTAGCTCCAACTCTAATTTGATGTTAATCTTCCTTGATTTGACGTAGGCTTGGTTAATAAGTGATTAGAAAGTGGTTTGGGAGTGATTTAGACGGTGGGGGCCATTGCTAGGGTTAGAGAAATGTTTTAGGCGGCTGAGAAAATGAAATAAGACCGTTTCCTAACTGATTTCAGCCTCCCCATAACCGTAATCCCAAAATGGGTTATGGGCCTAGCTGCTAATCACCCTATTTGGCCAGGTTAAGCTGTTTTTACCTTCCAAACCCTATCACAGCCATATCTCCCAAACGGTTAGTCCGTTTGACAAATGTAACCACTCTACGGAAAGGTAAACCATCATCCAAATCCAACGGATGTGGTTTTAGGTCAAAACTCCTTACTAATCAAAAGTTATGGACAAAACAAGATTCTCCAGGGGTAAAACAATCATTTAAAAATCAGCAAAAATCATGAACATGGGAAATGACCCCAGTAGTCGTTCCCCAAAGTTACACGACCATACGACCTTGTATGAAAATAAAATAAATATTCTACGATCCTCCAATGCGTAGAATGCGGGTCGTTACAGTTTATATGGTTAATAACGTCTTATAATATTAGCCTACTAAGTCCAAATATATTTTTAATTATTATAAGTTTTATTGTCATGAATAAGGAAAATCATATTCCCTTTTCTCTAAGATATTTATTTAATTTCTTCCCTAATTTGGACTTACTATTTAAACAGTAATCAATATCCATTAATCCCCTCTTTTGACACCCATTTCTTTTTATTTCCATTTTATTGCCCTTTATGACTCTAACGGTCATACTTTTCTAAGGAAACTATTTATAGTCCCAAGTTATCTACTTATTGTACCCCAATAAGCAATTACTATACTTATTCTTTATTTTATTTTATTTGTTTATTGGTTATATTATATATATGTTTATTTATGTACTATGTCTCTCACATTAAGTTAACTACCTATGGATGCTGGATTTGCCGGTCGGTTCCGGGCAGACTTCTACCACAAGTGAACTTAATCTCGTGCCTTAGTATATTTATTTTTATGCGTTAGACCTCTCACATTAAACTGACCACAAGTTGAGTTTAACCTCATGTCTAATTAAGGTTATAATTTAAATTTCCTAATTGGGCTCCACAACAATTTTCCTAATTGAATTAGGAATTGTAACCATTTTCCTATTACATTTATTTTCCCCCAATCAATATTAGTTACAATAATTATTTCTTTACTTGCACTACAACAAAAACACCATATTACAACTTTAATTTTACAACAGTGCGTTTTGCACAGTTGTAATAAATGTTTTTTTACAACTGTGCAAAACGCACTGTTGTAATAAATGTATTTTACAACTGTGAAAAAATCACTGTTGTAATAAACATATATATCACAACTTTTAATTTTGTTCGTTGTAATAGAGATGCCTAGTACAAACTTCATGTTTATAATATCTATATTTAATAACTAATTATATTGATAATAATAATATTTAATAATAATAATTAATAATTAACTTGGGAATCAATAATATTTGTCAATTATTATTAAATAATTAATAGTTAATAAGTAGTAATTAAATAAAAATTTTAATATTTAATAATAGTTAATTTTTTCAAATAGTTAATAGTTAATATTTGTTAATTATTACTAATGTTTTTAATCAAATTGACATATATTATTAATGAAATTATAAAAAAATTCTTGAGAAGTATAATTTAATTTAAATAAATTTGTTTGGTTAAATTTGGTTCAAATTAAATGTCATTAATATTTCCAAAAAAACAAATTGATATAGTGTTGAGAAATTTTAAAATTTTAAATATAAATTAATTTTGAGAATTTTAATCTAATTTATTTATTTGGAAATTTATTTGGAAATTTATTTGTACTAAGTTAAAACTTGTAATTGAATGGGTATAATTTCATGTATGTACATTGGACAAATATACTTAATATTTAATAAATAGTAATTATTTTTTAATAATGATTGTTAAATATTTAATAATGAGTAATTAGTAAAATATACAAAATAAACTTTTAATATATTATATTTAATTATAATTATGAAGAAATAAGAAATAATTAATAATAGCTATTATTAATAAGTAATATATGATATTTTAGCAAAATAGTTCACAAGATATCCATATTATATTTAATACAAATTTTGGTTCTAGCTTATAATGTTTAATTTTGTAGGTTTAGACGAAATCCTAATTATGCACAGCAAAATAAGTAGAAGTTAATGAAATTTTGGGGGGAATAGCCAAATTTTGGCTCCAAAACAAATCACAGTTTCGTATTTTACTTGCGTCTCCTCTTCTACCTTAAATCAAAATCGATCCCCGAGTTCTCACACCCTCTTCTTTTTATTCTCACTTAAACGAAATAATTAAGAAATCATGCCCTTTTTTCTCATGAAACCAAAACGCATCTAAAAATAAACTCGTTCCAGTCCGATTTTTCCTTTCGGAGATCGGATTTGATTAGGCTATGCATTTCAAATCGGCATGCTGCAATTTGGTTGTTGAGTTGTTTGAGCTTTTCGAAGGGGGTGGCCGGGGTTGGGTTAGGTTGATTTTGGGTTCCTTCGAATTGTATTGGTGGCAGGAGTTGTTTGGTATTGGGTTTGGGGTTGAATCGATGTGGTTTTTAATGTGATTTTTGCAGATTAGGATTTCAATTTTGGGGTTGCTTCTTTCTCTGTCTCTCCTCCTCCCTTCCGATTTTGTCCTCTCTTCTCCTTTCCTATTTTTCCCTGTTGCTATTGCACTCCCTTTTTGCTTGTCTTCTATTTCCGAGCTTTATATTCTAGATCCGGTTTGGTACTTTGACTTATCCGCTTCATCAATTTAGGATATGGCATCTCAAGGATTTGAAATTGACTCAACTGTCAAACATGGTGCTCGAGTGCCCTTCTTCTTCCTCTTCGGTTCAACTATTTCAATGATCCTTTTACCTCATCTACTTCGACAATAGTGATTGTCATGAACCATTGCCTTGTTTTTCAGCGCAACCACTCATGAGTCTGTGTATGGAATAAGGTACGACTTGTTCGATGGCTAATACTTGGTTTCTGGTTTGCTTGTTTTTTTCTTTCTTCGTGAGTCAAGGTTCTGGAATTGGGTTTTTAGAGTTGTTTATTGACTGTAGTCGATGAGGATGTTTTACCTGTTTTTTGCCTCGTCCGCTCGATTGAATTACCGCAACTGTGTATGATATTATGACAACTCCTTTTTGGTTGTCTGTGTTGATTTGGATCTACTTTGGCAGACTATTTTATGGTGAGAAGATCGTGAAAGTTTGCAGTGGATTGCTCTTTGTCCACTTATGTATGGTTTGAGCTGAACAAATAGTTTGTGATTGCTTTGCAATTTTGCCAAAATTTCTTTCTATTTATTTGGGGTGTCTACCTTGCTTCTGGTTGATGCTCCAGTTTGACACATTTTGAACTACTAGCTCTTTCTTGGTTTTGTAAGATTGGGACTACCTTGCACTGTCTCTTGTTATACTGTCATTTTTCACTCTGGACTGTAGAATCTTTTTCTATCATATACTGTATATGTTGTAATGTGTGTACATGTGTGTGTTATTGCGATTTGTATGTGACTATGTTCAATAAGTCTGGAAATCGTTTTAAATTCCAACAAAAAAGTTAATCGCCAATCATGGTGATATTATGCTTTAGTTTCTAATTATAAAGTGTGCATCATCGATAATGCTGTTTGCAAAACATGTTCATTTAATATAACACGCATAATAAGATATGTAACATGTAATGTTTGTTTTAAGATGATGTGTTATGTTTTTGTTCATTTTAAATATCATGTTTACAAATCATTATAGTTTCCTTCTCCTTCATACTTTCGTCACAATAACAATATATATGAGCTTGCACCTCTAATGATTTTTTTTTTTTTGCAGTCCCACCAAGGTTGGAAAGTTTGGATTGATGTGGCGGTGGATCCTGATGCTTTCTTGTGGAAGCCGAATTCCGAAATGACTACCAATGGAGAAGCTGTTGGATTAACTGTGGCTTGGAATAAAAATTACGTTGCCTTCAGTTAGAGTGCTTTCGTAGGGTATGCTCATGTATCTTTTGTGGACAAAGCTTCTATCTTTCTTGTGTGTTAGATCGATGTATGTATTTTGAAACAGTTATGTTTTTTGTGACGGGTTTAGTTGGTGATGTACTATGTGTATGTTGATCGAATATTATGTTAATTAATATATATGAATGATTCTGAATAGTTATATTTGTTACATTGAAATATGAATCATATTAGTATTAATATATATGAATTCTTTATATTAGTAAGGTGTATATAAGTTACAACAGCGAAAAAAAGTTGTAATAAATCATTTTACAACGGTGAGTAAAAGTTGTTACCCTATTTCACAACGGTGTTGCAACGGTGCAGAAATGTTGTAAAAGATATATGTATTTTACAACTTCTTAATACACGACGGTGGCTCCACCGTTGTAAAAACCTTTTACAACATTTTTCCACCGTTGTAATATGGTATATTTCACAACGGTGTTGCAACGGTGTAGAAACGTTGTAAAAGATATAAGTATATTACAACTTCTTAATACACGACGGTGGCTCCACCGTTGTAAAAACCTTTTACAACGTTTTTGCACCGTTGTAATATGGTATATTTGTTGTAGTGTTGTGGTCTCATTTAGGGCAATTAATTATATTTATTGCTACAAACGGTCAGCGCAAGTATATTAATTCAATATGGATTATATTTACATATAATTCCACCATTGAATCTTATCCAAACATTCAGCATTTGTCACAATTGTTAATTATTTATTTATGGCCTCATTTGTAGAATCAATTACACTAATAGCTACAACGGTCACCATAAATATATTCATTAAGTTTGGAATATAAATTTACATTTATGATTCCATAAATGATTACCATTCAACATTTAATACAATGCATATCTTTACCATTTTACGCTGATTTGGACGTATAATATGTATATATTTATCAATATGTGTGCATGCGGTCAATGTAATTATTACTATTTTTGTTTTTATTCTTAAATTTAAATTAATGATTTGGTCTAATCAATTGACCACTCATTATCTTTTTATATTCAATCTTGCCAAAAAGGTTTCAAGTCTCACAATGGCTGTTAGCTAAAATCATTGCAAATTATGCTTATTTTGTGGAATTGACATATCTCCAAATCACACGAAATATATTTAATGTATTATTATTTTGGAACAGTCGATGCAAATTACATACAAAAATATGTATTTACTTTTATATGTACCTTTGCACCACTTTTCCCCTTTTTAATTCTTTTTTTCATACTTCTTTTGATTCTAAAATAATGCATGTTTATTTAAAAACGAGTAAAACGGCATAATTTACAATGCTTAAGAAAAAATCCCAACAAAATTAAATGTAAAAAAGGAATATTTCTTTTTATTCTTAACATCACATAAAACACAATTTTCATCTTTTTAACCAAATTCACATATTTCATATTTCAGCACTGAACTAAAGATCTATAACATAACTACAACAAATTTATGTTTAGTGGGACTGATTTTCAGTTACACAGTGCCATGCGGCATAAACAACATATTTCATAATTCATGACATAACTTGTAGTAATATGTGGGATATATATAAAAATCCTACAGTTCATATTTATATATAATCACAACTTTCTCATTTACGAATTTCAAACGTATTCATAATCGGATCTGATGGTTATCACAATTTACAACTATTTAAATAACAGATCCGATAGGCATAAAACATAGATTGGATTCAAACGAAATAGATAAATCATTATATCTGTATTAGTAAATTTCCCACTCACGTTATAACCTCCAAATTATAAGTTTTGAACCCTTTAGGCTTACAATACCCAAATTCATATAAATCTACAATTTATCTAGAAAAGGGAAAATTCTAGATCTGTAGAAATGTAAGAAAAAGGGAAGAGAGCGAAGAATCTACCGTTGAGCGTCGATTTGCATTCTCTTCCATTAAATCTATTTATTCTCTCAATTCTATTTACATTTGATTTGATTTGTTTATATGTATATATTTTTTTAGTTGAAGAAATTAGGATAGAGGAGTGAGAGAAAAATGGCAGAGCTTCGCTGCTGTCATAGATTTAAATGGAAAAGAATAAGGTTCTACCCCTTTATTTATATGGGTGTAAATATCCTTGGATCGTTAGATCTATTTTAATTATCATCCGTCCTTTCATTTTATAAAGTATAACAGGAACACCCCAAAAAACCTAGCTGTCATTAGTGAGGTGGGTGGGTAATTATATATTACTATATATATATATATATATATATATGATATTCAATTTTATTTATTTTCCGTCCGTTTTCGTATTTCGTCCGTAACTTTTTCATACGGACTCCGTTCGCGAAACTACAAACATGAAAGTTGACCAGAATTCCGAGAGGAATGCAATGATTAAAGTTTCATGGTCAAATTCCACCATTTGCAGAAATTCCTATTTTGATCTTTCAGATAAATAACTATTTATTGTCAAAATTCTGGGTTGTTGCAGCAATGGAGCTTAGGTGTGTATAATTGCGCATCGGAAGTGGAAGATAAAGTAAGGTCTAGATTTCTTAAATTGTTTTCTGATTAAGGCTGGATTAGCATGAATATGATGTGATGTTGGTAAGTGGTTAATTATAAATACTTTAGTTGCTTTGCATAAAGTTTGCTTGAAAAAAATAAACTATTGAATTATGTCGAATTTATTTCACATTTATACGCAATTCATGTGATTGAATTGAAGAAGTATGTATCAGTGATACCGATTGAGTTTTGGTGAAAAGAAACATGATAAATTATGAGATACAATTTCTAAAGAGAGGGGCAAATGTGATGACTATTAGGGAATGCAGAATGTGGATCTTATGGCAAGACTAACAATAGATGGGGGTGAATAGTATATTCAATGAATTGAAGAAAATTTAAAACTTATATGATCTGCTGTATGAACCACACACCACAGAAATGATCACAAACATCAAATCAAACACAAAAATAAACAAAAATAAAATGCCAAAAAGGAAAGAACACACCGGGATTTTATACTGTTAGGGATTGCGCAGAGTGTTTTTACAATATACATATCCAAGTACAATCCCCTTGATTTCCCGGATACAAGGTTAACACCACTCCAAACACACTTGATCAAGTATAATCCCCTTGATTTCATGGCTACAAGGTTAACACCGTTCCTATTCCTTGATTTCAGGGCTGCAAGGAACACCCTTTCCCAAATAATAACAAATGATTACAACAACCCTATAACTCTTCAATAACACTTCTATTCAAAGAGTTATGAGTGGAGAGTGAGAAAAGAAGTTTTATGTAATTAGAATAGAAATCTGTAAAGTAGAAGTGTAAAAATAAATAAAATAAGAAATATTAATGGAGGGATGAAGAGGGGTGAAGATGGAGAAGAAGAATGGTTAAAAAAATTGAATTCAACGCCTATTTATAAGATTTGAAAGGTTGCAACGCTTCTGAAATGTTATAAATAGTGAAAAGACACTTCCTTTGAAAATTGAAAAAGTGAAAGTTGTATGTCGACATAAATAATTATGTATGTCTACATAGCCTTGTGTAAAATTTGAAATTTGGTAATTTTCCAAGTATTTAAATATATATACTATTCTGGATATTCTTAAATTAAAACTTAATGATATGAAAAAGTATTCTAAAGTATAAAATCATATAAAAATATAAATATTTATTATATAAACATATTTATAAATTTATAAGGTTTAAAACTATATAAATATAAAAGTACATAATTATGTAAATATATAAACTTTAAAACTTATATTTGAAATCATAAGTAAGTTAGAAAAACAACTTGAAATAGAATTTGAATTTTGAAAACTAGATTTTGAAAAATATAATTTGGATTTGAACCTGGAGTGTTATTCAGAGTCTTACATATAAACTAGACTCTATTAATATATTTGTCTTGAACTCTTGATTTCTTGATTACTCATGAGTCTTGAATCTTCTCTGAGTTCTGAATCTCCTAAAACTCTAAAACTGTAAAGTCTTTGGTATTTATTCCTGTATACAAATCCTACATATATATGTATATATATTCTAGACAGGAATGTTAGTATATATTTTATAATCAATGATAATTGAAATAAGTTGTTGTCATTAAAACTCCATTCTCCAACAATCTCCTCCTTTTTTATGACGACGACCTTAGTTTATAAAATATTCATACCTGTTTATACTTGTTGATTCTGATCCGTCTAATACCCCCCCCCCTATCAATATGAAACCTATATACTCTACTTAAATTAAGTCTATATTTTATAATTTCTCCCCCTTTGGCATTATCAAAAAGAAATTCTAAAAATACTCCCTCTAAATCCTATATCTATCTATATATATCGAATGATAATTCAATACTTAAGTAATAAGATATATATATATATATATATATATATAACTGCCCCTAAATTTGTGCCTATATAACAAACTAATGAAATGATAAAGCAAGCATTAAATTAAACATTGTTTTTAATACAAATGGTATATACCAAAGCAAATTACACAAACAACTATATACATATTTTACTGATTAAACGAATAAACGAAAAGAAACCTAAATTTAATTGTTCTTTACGATAGGGGACTTATGGATTGGACAATTGGGGTAATGGAGACAAAATTCCTCATTTTGTTCAATTATGTTTCCTTCTCGGTCGAAAGAAACCTCCCCAACGCATACGACTTGATCGTCCTCATCCGTTCCTTCTTGTTGTGCCTCTTTTGGTTCCTTTTCTTCCATTATCTCTTCCTCCTCCTTTTCTTCCTCTTCTTCTTGTTCCATTGATGGATTATCATCTTCGATGATGATTGGATTCACTTAATTATCCATTACAAATTTATGAGATTCCTCATCATCTTTCCTTGTTTAATTTGCACTTGATTCATCCGTATTTGAAGTACTTGAATCTCAGCGAGCATTTGGAGAGCATACTCTATTTTATCTTCCAATTTAATTACACAAGAGAAGGTAGAACATTGAAATGGACCTTCGGATGGTCCAGCGGAAGATTCAGTGTTAATTTGGTTGTTATAATTAGTGGAGGCCATGATTTATTTTGGTTTTGAGTTTTTACAGAAGTGAAATAAGAGAATGAAGAAGAAAATGCGAAGTGGAGAGTTTAAATGATTATTATAACTAACTTTTGGTGGGAATTAATATTTTAAAATCTGGCAGTTATATGTCGACATAGGGACATATGCATGTCGAATACATGTAAATTTAATTTAATTTTTCTTATTTTTATTGTTATTCTTATTTATATTAATATTTTTTTAATTATTCTAATTCACTTAATAAACAAGTACCTAATTCTCTTTTGCTATTTGTTTATCTATTTCTATAAATTCGAGTGAAAATTTCTCTTTACTTACGTTATCTCTTAGAAAATGATGATGAGTTGGATTTTCAGATATATTTATAGCACTCGTATTATCGCAGTATATTGGTGATTTATTTATTTTTAATCCAAAATCATTTAGAGTTTGTTGCATATATATTACTTGTGAGCAAGCCAAAGCAGCAAAGAAATATTCTGCTTTAGTTGTTGACAAAGGTACCGTATTTTGCTTTTTACTAAACCAGGAGACTAGTGAATGTCCTAAGAAATGACATGTTCCACTAGTGCTTTTGCGATCGTACTTACATCCTACATAATTAGCGCTACAATAAGAAACTAAATCGAATGAATCATCCTTAGGATAAAATAATCCAAAGTCTGATGTATGTTTTACATATCTTCGAATATGTTTTACTGCTTTTAAATTAGTTTCCTTAGGTTGCGATTAATATCTTGCACAGAGACATACACTATGCATTATATCTGGTCTACTAGCAGTTCTATATAATAACGATCCTATCATACCTCTATATAATTTTTTATCAACGTCTTTTGATGTATCATGTTTATTTAAGGCTATATTAGTTGCCATTGGTGTTGGTCTCCCATTCGTTGTCGTTAAATTATACTTATTAACTAAATCTCTTGCGTATCTTTCTCAGTTGATAAATATTCGATTCTTTAATTGACGAATTTGTAACCTAAGAAAAATGTTAGTTCTCCCATATGAATCATATCAAATTCTTGGATCATAATATTTGAAAATTCTTTATTTATCTTATTATTCATCGATCTAAAGATTATATCATCGACGTATATTTGTACTAGTTGTATATCTTTATTATTTCTTTTAACAAACAAAGTGTTATCTAGTTTTCCTATTTCAAAGTTAGATTGTAATAAGTAATTTCTTAATCTATCATACCGAGCCCTAGGAGCCTGTTTTAATCTATATAACGCTTTCTTTAAGTTATATATGTGATTTGGTAATTTTCCGTCTTCAAAAAGAGGTGGTTGCTCTACATATAAGTCTTCTTTAACAAATCCATTTAGAAAAGAACTTTTAACATCAATTTGATATAATTTGGAATTATTATGGTTTGCAATAGCTTGTAATATACTAATTGCTTCTAATCTGACTACAGGGGCAAACGTTTCATCATAATCTATTCCTTCTTCTTGAGTATAACCTTGTGCTACTAATCATGCCTGAATTCTCACGACCTCACCGTGTTCATTCATTTTAATTTTGTAAACCCATTTAGTTCCTATAATAGTTTTATCCTCTGCTTTAGGAAAAAATTCCCATACATCATTCCGAGTACACTGATTCAGTTCCTCTTGCATAGAAAGGATCCTTGAATTGTCAGATGATGCTTCCTTTGGATTCTTAGGTTCAATAGTAGAAATAAATGATGAATTACTCATATTATTTAATTGATTTCGGGTTCTAACAACGGATTCAATATCTCCTAAAATATTTTCTACAGGATGGTCTCTTAGTAATCTAATTCTTTTTTTGTTGACTATCTTCATTATTTGTTTCATTAATCTCATTTTCACATTCATCTTCTGAGACGACCCCGAACCCCGTACTGACGGTGGCAAGGGTAATCTTTGGAATATAACACATAAACAGAATATAGCAGAACAGAAATAAACAAATACACAAGATAATGCACAATAGAATATACTGGATTAACGTAATCATCAGAGTTACACAGTATACAGGATCATACTTAGAACAAATACAATTCATCTATACATAAATGTCTACAGCGGAAACAAACATAATATGTACAACAGGAGCTGAACAACATAAAAAGAGATAAATAATAGAATCCATCTTCAGCTCCAGCTATCCAGAAAGAGCCAGCTAAAACCTGAATACAAGGCTGCCCGTGTAAAAAAAGGGGCACCCGTGTTTGAAAGTGAAACAAACTACGAGTCAGTCTTGGGACTGGTATGAGAAATCTACTCAACACGTTTAAAATATGGCTAATCACAGGACCATGCCACTTTCGTGGAACGGGTTTACTCCATCGGATCGCCAGTGCTTTAAAACAAATAATTCTTTTAAACATTACAATGCTTTTTATAAAAATAAAGCCATTATAAGACTCAGTTCCCATCACACAATGCAACACAAACCGGAGGATAGAGTTTTACCTTATAATGGCCAAAATATGCTTGATACGAATAAAACAAAAGCATTTGATATTATTACTAGTGTTTATATGTTTCAAAAACAATTTCAAATCATAACTATCAATCATAGACGGCATGGGTACCATATATCATGTCGCCATATATATATACAATCAAAACCGCACAGTCACGTATTTGGAAATTGGATTTCCGTCATGAACCAAGGCAAAAGATAGTCCTTACCGACTTCGAGACAATCTAGCCCATGTCTCAGGATCAGAGCTCGAGTGACCCTTTGGAGCGACAGGGCCGGTCCACCGATGTGGATTAAAATTCCTGAATACTACGTTTCCCCGCCCTATGGGGCGTAAATGAGCCAACGAATGACTCCGTCGGTCCCGGATCGACCGATATATCCGAGGCGCCTCGCTATCCATCATCCACATAAGTAAAATGTCAAGCCGTGTAAAAACACCGACACAACTCCTAGCTAGAAAGAAACGCATGCCCTCCCTGAGGTCCTTCTCCCGTTTCTGGTTCATACCGGGGTGTGAGGCTTGCGAATTCACGTTATACACAAAGCTACGCCACACAGGAGGTGCTTTGATCATCAATCACAAGACTTTGCTTTTCAACAGAAGCCCTGATCACTGCATCTTAGCATGTCACATAGGCAATTCATACCATGCAACTGATGGCTATCAATCACATAGAATAAATTCCAATGTCAGACACACAATCCATTTACAAGTCCGTTCTGGGTCGGAACGAAACCGGAGGCACTATATACCTCGCAAACCCATCGACCTCCACGTACGTCTGGACGATCACCACTCATTATCCATATTTCGGGATGCCTCCCAATCAGGACATCAGTTACCATCCAAACGAGGTGAAGATTTCCGGTCTTCGACCACCGTCTTCATCTTCGATTTCTTATCGTCGATTCAGTTATTCAGAATGGAATAAACCCGGTCTTTCTGAGCAACTCGCGTATATAAATAATTAGTGCTACACAAACACAACATATGCCTCATTCGAATTCATTAGTCACTAACCGTCAATCAGTAAGAGGACGATTTCCCAAATATTAACCCAGAAGGACAAAACCAACATCAGATCAAAACCCAGGAAACCACTCGACTTAGCTAACCTTTAGTTAATTTCTAAATTTCACATTCCATATCGTTTATAATATTTTATAATGTTTATCGCTATTTTTATTTATTTTAAAATAGCCAGTTCATTCAAACGACGCTTCGGGCCATAACACGGCCGTGGCGCTGTTTTTCTTCAGATTTGATTTACACATATCTGAAAATCTAACCGTTGGATCTTCACAAAAATTACATCATTAAAAAGATCTTTTCAAAATGAATCCAACGGTTTCATTTTTGGGAAAATCCGACGGTCGGATCTCCCGGTATAATCATTTGAAGTTTCGATTTCAAAATACGAACTGCAGCGTCGTTATTCGATTTAATATAATTATATATATATATATATATAATCGATTCTGGCACTGTTTTTCTTCAGATTTGAATTAAACATTCCAGACAATCCATCCGTTGGATCTTTACAAAGTTGGTGCCGTTGGAAAGATATTTCCAAAGCGAATCCAACGGTTGCGGTTTCTGGAAAATCCGATGGTCGGATCTCCCGCACTAATCGTTCGAAATCACGGTTTCAAACTACGAACTGCAGCTTCGTTATTCGATATAATTCAATTCTATATATATATATATATATATATATATATCGATTCTTCGATTTCAAAGCTATATTCTTCTCATACATTTGATAAAATGATATTTTTATCCAACAAACATTCACTTCAACACTTCACTATTTTTAACAACTCATGTGTACAGTAAAAATGCTATTTTTATTGTAAAACAATTCATTTCAAAACACGATTATTTTATATAGTTCATATTAATGATAAAAATAGGATTTTTATTATAAAACAATTTATTTCAAAACGAGATTATTTTATATAGTTCATATAGATGATAAAAATAGGATTTTTATTATAAAACAATTTATTTCAAAACGAGATTATTTTATATAGTTCATATAGGTAATACAAATATGATTTTTATTATAAAACTATTTATTTCAAAATACGAATGCCATTCAACACATGAATTTCAATTCAACGAATGAATTTCAATTCAACAAATGAATTTCGATTCAACACATGAAGGTTTTCTATAGTTTATATATATAGATAAAAAGGTGATTTTATTGCAAAACAATTTATTTCAAAACATGAATGTCGTTAAATAGATGAATTTCCATTCAACACATGAATATAGTTTCAACACACGAAAATAATTCTAACACATGAATATTATTCAAAATTTCGACAGCATAACGGCAGGGTAGTTAAAACCGGGACCGTCCCTAGTACGACTCCTCACTCTGCCTTAAAGCCTCGCATCTTTTGACAATGGGGAATCATGCATCTAGTTCGCACGCAGGCGGCATGTATATTTTTTTCATTTCCACAAACTAATCCTATGTGGTTTCAACCAAATATTTCTCAACCACAAACGGGTATTTTTCAACCACAATCAATCAATTTAAACCACAAACAATTTCAATCAACCATTCGCTATCAATCAATTTTCACACCAATCACAACCAATAAATATCGTCCATGGTTTGTGGACGAGGGGCGTATATATATATATATATATATATATATATATATATATATAGTATTTCACTTATATTTCAACACATATATAATTTTTACAATGCATATACAACTTATACATCGAACGTACAACTTATACAACGCTTATACAAGAGGTGTACAACGCTTATATAACTCATACATCGATTATATAATTTATACATCATCGTTTTCCATATCGTTTATAATTTAGAAATCTCACATTGGGTTCCACTCCACCAAAAATAGCAGAAGGCTCAGAAAAATATGCGGTCTCTTCTAGAATGTAGAAGGCATCCACACGAGTCCACTATCTCTTGTTTCACTGTATTTCGACTGGAAACGAAAAGGATACGAATGTTAGACTAAAATCATAGTTTGCAATGCTTTTAAACGTTATTTTCAGTTTAAATAATTAAAGGCATTACCTTTCAACTCACGTTCAAAACTAGGTCTTGGATTTGTGGTCAATCCGTGTGGCTATGGGATAATCGACTTGCACAGCGTCGAGGAGCTAGGGTGGCGCACGTGCACAAGGTTGTCCCGCCTGGATCGATCACCTGAGGGAGGAGATCCGGTGTTCTGAACGGCGCGACTTCCCGAGCTCCGTCCTCGATGCTGATGCCACTTGACGAGGCGTGGAGGGTATGGATTGGAAGAGGGGAGTTAGAGCTTCAGAAATTGGGCGGGGTGAGGTGTAACGGTGAAGGGAGGCGCCGGAATGGAGGAGCGAAGGTGGGAGAGTTTTTCCGTCGTCGGGTTTCTGAGTGGAGCGGGAGAGAGAATAAAGTGAGGGCCAATCAATTTTTTTTATTTTATTTATATATTTTCAAAATTCCAAAATACCCCTCTTTACATACTAACACCAATTCAAACCCAACGACTGTCGTCCCTAGTGTTTTACCCCCATTCTGAACACAATGGGATATGTTTCGTAGGCCCATTCGACTGTTTGAGTCGGTTTTTCTTCAAATTAAAATATAAAACATTCAATATTTAATTTGAAAGTACATTTCAATTTGCCAGGACCACAAACTGATTCGAAAAATTCTAGAAAAATAAATCTAGCTATGTTTTGACGATACGGTCCCAACAAAATTAGTTTCATCGAATTCTGAGACCGTTTGAAAAATGGCCCATTTCTGGTCGATCCAATTTAACTATAATTGACCAAAACACATTTTCCTTCGCCACGCTCACATACTAGCTTCAAAAATTATGAAATTTGAAACCTAGCAATAACTTCACATCCCGGATCCAACAAAAGTGGTTTCGTCGAATTCCGAGGTCGTTTGCAAAATGGACAATTTCACGGGCTATATAAATTCCATAGCGACCTTCCTGAAAATTCATTTGGCCATAACTTTTGCTTTCCGCTATGAAACTTCGATTTTTCAGATTCGTTAGAAAGGTATTCACTAACAGATTTAAATATTTTTGGTTTCACTAAAATCCGTTTTGTTTTGCACCCGGTACAGTCAGTCAAAGTTTGAATTCAAATTTTGAAACTATCGCGCCATTTCAGGCCTTGTTCATAATTAGAATTAATTATATTCCTTTTCAATTGTCGATTCAAACTCAGTTTTCATCTTTATTATTTAAAATATTTATTTTAAATATTTAAAATCCACTATTTTAGCCAATTAATTTTTTTTAAATTGGTTCAGATTTTCCGGGTCGTTACAATCTCCCCTACTTAAAACTTTTCGTCCCCGAAAAGGAACAAAGTCGAAAGTGGTTTGATTAATCAACTCTACGTTCAATCTGGCTTCCATTCTCCAACTTTTCAATTTATGAGAATTTTCAAATTCTTCAAAAATTTGGCTAACACCCGGAATTTTCGAAAAAATTCGCCATAACCTCCTTTGTACGGGGAGAGGTTTGGAAATTTATTGGGCCGTATTAGGTACCCAATAAATCCTATAAAGCATACACATATTTATAGTGATATAATCGGATGTTTACAGGGGAGCATGTATAGATAATAACTCCAGAGAATAAATTCTCGTCACCCTGTCAAAGCCCGAGGGAGTGTGTATTTTTAATTGCTCCAGAGGATAAATCCTCGTCACCTCGTCCCGTGTGGGAAATAAATAATCCATGTGCCATATCTAATGACTAGAGAGACGTGATTATTGTCAACTCCAGACCCGTGTGGGGTTTTTATTATCTGGTAATTTATCGTTACAAATTTTATATCGTCATATCAGTCATCAGTTCAACCTGTAAAATATAGTCATCTCCATACAAGCCTCTCGCTCGTATGGTAAATCTTCCACCTCATCACACAAGCTCCAAATGCTTATGTGGTATATGATGAAGTATGCCTATCTTCGAGAAGTATGCCATGTAGTGTAGTTCAAAATTAATTGTTACTATCCTATGGCAATGTTTATTATTTCACACAGAACAACCAGCACTCCGCATCCAATGGCATTCACAGGAGTTGATATAATAATATTTCGCATCCAACTCATTAAGGTTTACCTATTTGTCGGGCACACAAACAAAATCTTTACTCAACAGCTATCTAATTACCTGTTCAAACATATATAATGCACATGTATATATTTCTATCTATTTTTAAATCAGTTCAATGTGTGATTTAATCGAATAAATTCTACCATTATTCTCTTATTGATTAAATTAACTATCGTTTTAATAATTTAACTAAACAAATCCACTATCACACAACACAAACAACAAGCAATTTGTTTTTTAATTTTTCAAAAATATACTAATCAATTCATATACTCTTTTATATATTCAAAAAAAATTATATTTCTAAAACCAGACTATATATATAATCACAAATACGTTATTTATAAACATATAACTCTCGACTCGTTCTGAGGCACTTCTGACCCCATCTCTAACGAGTTGTTCTGATTCTACTATACTCATACTAGGATATTACTGATCCTATCTGTAATGAGTTACTCGTCCTAGAACACAACTGGTTCTATTTCTGATGAGTTCGTTAATATGTTATATTCCAAAACTAGCTTAACCAAAGTTCTGATACCAAATGAGACGACCCTGAACCCCGTACTGACGGTGGCTAGGGTAATCTTTGGAATATAACACATAAACAGAATATAGCAGAACAGAAATAAACAAATACACAAGATAATGCACAATAGAATATACTGGATAAACGTAATCATCAGAGTTACACAGTATACAGGATCATACTTAGAACAAATACAGTTCAGCTATACATAAATGTCTACAGCGGAAACAAACATAATATGTACAACAGGAGCTGAACAGCATAAAAAGAGATAAATAATAGAATCCATCTTCAGCTCTATCTATCCAGAAACAGCCAGCTAAAACCTGAATACAAGGCTGCCCGTGTAGAAAAAGGGCCACCCGTGTTTGAAAGTGAAACAAACTACGAGTCAGTCATGGGACTGGTATGAGAAATCTACTCAACACATTTAAAATATGGCTAATCACAGGACCACGCCACTTTCGTGGAACGGGTTTACTCCATTGGATCGCCAGTGCTTTAAAAAAAATTCTTTTAAACATCACAATGCTTTTTATAAAAATGAAGCCATTATAAGACTCAGTTCCCATCACATAATGCAACGCAAACCGGAGGATAGAGTTTTACCTTATAATGGCCAAAATATGCTTGATACGAATAAAACAAAAGCATTTGATATTATTACTAGTGTTTATATGTTTCAAAAACAATTTCAAATCATAACTATCAATCATAGATGGCATGGGTACCATATATCATGTCGCCATATATATATATATACACTCAAAACCGCACAGTCACATATTTGGAAATTAGATTTCCGTCATGAACCAAGGCAAAAGATAGTCCTTACCGACTTCGAGACAATCTAGCCCATGTCTCAGGATCAGAGCTCGAGTTCCCTTTGGAGCGACAGGGCCGGTCCACCGATGTGGATTAAAATTCCTGAACACTACGTTTCCCCGCCCTATGGGGCGTAAATGAGCCAACGAATGACTCCATCGGTCCCGGATCGACCGATATATCCGAGGCGCCTCGCTATCCATCATCCACATAAGTAAAATGTTTGGCCATGTAAAAACACCGACACAACTCCTAGCTAGAAAGAAATGCATGCCCTCCCTGAGGTCCTTCTCCCATTTCTGGTTCATACCGGGGTGTGAGGCTTGCGAATTCACGTTATACACAAAGCCACGCCACACAGCCGGTGCTTTGATCATCAATCACAAGACTTTGCTTTTCAACAGAAGCCCTGATCACTGCATCTTAGCATGTCACACAGGCAATTCACACCATGCAACTGATGGCTATCAATCACATAGAATAAATTCCAATTTCAGACACACAATCCATTTACAAGTCCGTTCTGGGTCGGAACGTAACCGGAGGCACTATATACCTCGCAAACCCATCGATCTCCACGTACGTCTGGACGATCACCACTCATTATCCATATTTCGGGATGCCTCCCAATCAGGACATCAGTTACCATCCAAACGAGGTGAAGATTTCCGGTCTTCGACCACCGTCTTCGTCTTCGATTTCTTATCGTCGATTCAGTTATTCAGAATGGGATAAACCCGGTCTTTCTGAGCAACTCGCGTATATAAATAATTAGTGCTACACAAACACAACATATGCCTCATTCAAATTCATTTGTCACTAACCGTCAATCAGTAAGAGGACGATTTCCCAAATATTAACCCCGAAGGCCGAAACGAACTTCAGATCAAAACCCAGGAAACCACTCGACTTAGCTAACCTTTAGTTAATTTCTAAATTTCACATTCCATACCGTTTATAATATTTTATAACGATTTAACGCTATTTATATTTATTTTAAAATAGCCAGTTCATTCAAACGACGCTTCGGGCCATAACGCGGCCATGGCGCTGTTTTTCTTCAGATTTGATTTACACATATCTAAAAATCTAACCGTTGGATCTTCACAAAATTTACATCATTAAAATGATCTTTTCAAAACGAATCCAATGGTTCCAGTTTTGGGAAAATCCGACAGTCGGATCTCCCGGTATAATCATTTGAAGTTTCGATTTCAAAATACGAACTGCAGCGTCGTTATTCGATTTAATATAATTATATATATATATATATATATATATATATATAATCGATTCTGGCGCTGTTTTTCTTCAGATTTGAATTAAACATTCCAGACAATCCAACCGTTGGATCTTTACAAAGTTGGTGCCATTGGAAAGATATTTCCAAAGCGAACCCAACGGTTGCGGTTTCGGGAAAATCCGATTGTCTGATCTCCCGCACTAATCGTTTCAAATCACGGTTTCAAGAACTGCAGCTTCGTTATTCGATATATTTCAATTCTATTTATATATATATATATATATCGATTTTTCGATTTCAAAGCTATATTCTTTTCATACATTTGATAAAATGATATTTTTATCCAGCAAACATTCACTTCGACACCACTATTTTTAACAACTCATGTGTACAGTAAAATGTGATTTTTATTGTAAAACAATTCATTTCAAAACAAGATTATTTTATATAGTTCATATTGATGATAAAATAGGATTTTTATTATAAAACAATTTATTTCAAAACGAGATTATTTTATATAGTTCATATAGATGATAAAAATAGGATTTTTATTATAAAACAATTTATTTCAAAACGAGATTATTTTATATAGTTCATATAGGTAATACAAATTTGATTTTTATTATAAAACAATTTATTTCAAAATACGAATGCCATTCAACACATGAATTTCAATTCAACGAATGAATTTCGATTCAACACATGAAGGTCTTCTATAGTTTATATATATAGATAAAAAGGTGATATTATTGCAAAACAATTTATTTCAAAACATGAATGTCGTTAAATAGATGAATTTCCATTCAACACATGAATATAGTTTCAACACATGAAAATAATTCTAACACATGAATATTATTCAAAATTTCGGCAGCATAACGGCAGGGTAGTTAAAACCGGGACCGTCCCTAGTACGGCTCCTCGCTCTACCTTAAAGCCTCGCAGCTTTTGACAATGGGGAATCTTGCATCTAGTTCGCACGCAGGCGGCATGTATATTTTTTTTCATTTCTACAAACTATTCCTATGTGGTTTCAACCAAATATTTCTCAACCACAAACGGGTATTTTTCAACCACAATCAATCAATTTCAACCACAAACAATTTCAATCAACCATTCGCTATCAATCAATTTTCACACCAATCAAAACCAATAAATATCGTCCATGGTTTGTGGACGAGGGGCGTGTATATATATATATAGCATTTCACTTCTATTTCAACACATATATAATTTTTACAACGCATGTACAACTTATACATCGAACGTACAACTTATACAACGCTTATACAAGAGGTGTACAACGCTTATATAACTCATACATCGATTATATAATTTATACATCGTCGTTTTCCATATCGTTTATAATTTAAAAATCTCACATTGGGTTCCACTCCACCAAAAATAGCAGAAGGCTCAGAAAAATATGCGGTCTCTTCTAGAATGTAGAAGGCATCCACACGAGCCCACTGTCTCTTGTTTCACTGTATTTCGACTGGAAACGAAAAGATACGATTTTTAGACTAAAATCATAGTTTGCAATGCTTTTAAACGTTATTTTCAGTTTAAATAATTAAAGGTAGTACCTTTCAACTCACGTTCAAAACTAGGTCTTGGATTTGTGGTCAATCTGTGTGGCTATGGAATAATCGACTTGCACAGCGTCGAGGAGCTAGGGGTAGCGCACGTGCGCAAGGTGGTTCCGCCTGGATCGATCGCCTGAGGGAGGAGATCCGGCGTTCTGAATGGCGCGACTTCCCGAGCTTCGTCCTCGATGTTGACGCCACTTGACGAGGCGTGGAGGGTATGGATTGGAAGAGGGGAGTTAGAGCTTCAGAAATTGAGCGGGGCGAGGTGTAACGGTGAAGGGAGGCGCCGGAACGGAGGAGAGAAGGTGGGAGATTTTTTCCGTCATCGGGTTTCTGAGAGGAGCGGGGAGAGAGAATAAAGTGAGGGCCAATCAGATTTTTTATTTTATTTATATATTTTCAAAATTCCAAAATACCCCTCTTCACATACTAACACCAATTCAAACCCAACGACTGTTGTCCCTAGCGTTTTACCCCCATTCCGAACACAATGGGATATGTTTCGTAGGCCCATTCGACTGTTTGAGTCGGTTTTCCTTCAATTAAAATATAAAACATTCATTATTTAATTTGAACATACATTTCAATTTGCCAGGACCACAAGCTGATTCGAAAAATACTAGAAAAATAAATCTAGCTATGTTTTGACGATACGGTCCCAACAAAACTAGTTTCATCGAATTCTAAGACCGTTTGAAAAATGGCCCATTTCTGGTCGATCCAATTTAACTATAATTGACCAAAACACATTTTCCTTCGCCACGCTCACATACTAGCTTCAAAAATTATGAAATTGAAACCAAGCAATAACTTCACATCCCGGATCCAACAAAAGTGGTTTCATCGAATTCCGAGGTCGTTTGCAAAATGGCCAATTTCACGGGCTATATAAATTACATAGCGACCTTTCTGAAAATTCATTTGGCCATAACTTTTGCTTTCCGCTATGAAACTTCGATTTTTCAGATTTGTTAGAAAGGTATTCACTAACTGATTTAAATATTTTTGGTTTCACTAAAATCCGTTTTGTTTTGCACCCGGTACAATCAGTCAAAGTTTGAATTCAAATTTTGAAACTACCGCGCCATTTCAGGCCTTGTTTATAATTAAAATTAATTATATTCCTTTTCAATTGTCGATTCGAACTCAGTTTTCATCTTTATTATTTAAAATATTTATTTAAATATTTAAAATCCACTATTTTAGCCAATTTAAATTTTTTAAATTGGTTCAGATTTTCTGGGTCGTTACCTCTTCGTTGTATTGTGTTATGTTTTTATAGTCTTCTTCAAAGGATACGTTTAAAGTTTTCTTCTATAGTATAGGTTCTAGAATTAAAAACTCTATACGCTTTACTTCTTTCTGATATCCAATAATTATTCCATTATCAAATTTCAAATCAAACATATCTAAACTATATTCAGTATTAAGAATAAACATTTACTTCCAAATATTTTAAAATGTGATACTTTTGGTTTCTTATTATACAAAAGTTCATATGGTGTTTTATGAGTTAAGGGTCTTATTGAAATTCTATTTAAAATATAACAAAATGTTGCAACTGCCTCATCCCAAAAATTTCTTAGTAGATTACTATCGGATAACATAGTTCTCAAACACTCTTGTATCGATCTATTTTTACGTTCAACTACTCCGTTTTGTTGTGGGGTTCTCGGGAAAGAAAAATTATAGGTTATTGTTTTTTATTACAAAATTTTTCAAAATTTTCGTTTTTGAATTCTCCACTATGGTCACTACGTATTGTTGTGATCTTTAAGGATAATAAGTTTTGAATTCTTTTTGCAAAAGTTTTAAACTGATTAAAAGCATCACTTTTATTTTTAAGAAATAATGTCAACATAAATCTAGAAAAATCATCGACAATTATGTAAACATATCTATTATGATTTATTAATTGGGTTTGGGATATACCAAATAAATCCATATGAATTAACTCTAATGGTTTTGAGGTTGTAATTTCCTATTTTGATTTAAATGAACTTCTTTTCAATTTTCCGAACTGACAAGCGTGGCATAAATTATTAACTTTAAATTTCATTTTGCGTAATCCCCTAATTGAATCTAACTTAAAAATCCTAGAAATGTGTTTGAAATTTATATGACCGAATCTCTTATGTCGATCCAAGGATCACTTGTATTGGCCATAGGACATAGATTGTCGTTGGAGATTTTCATATCCAATATATATATTTTTCTTTCTATCTCCTTCAAATATTATTTTTGAATTCCTATTTTCTATAAAGCATTTATCCTTTTCAAAGTTTATTTCATAGCCCTTATCGCAAAATTGACTTATACTTAATAGGTTGTGTTTTAGAGTTCAAACTAATAAAACATGAGAAATAATAGGAGTTTTGGAATTCCGACATTTCCGATGCCAACAATATATCCTTTAGAGTTATCTCCGAAGTTTACCATTCGATCATCTTTATATGCCAGATTATTCAGCAAATCCGGATTTCTCATCATATGTCTTGAACAGCCACTATCCAGTATCCATTTGACCTTTTTGATTTCCACTAGTTGTTCAGCAGAATTTGAATTCTCAACAACCATGCAACCCACCATTTCGTAATTTGAATTTTCAACAGCCACTTTACCCATCTTTTCAAATTTTGAATTTTCAATAGTCATATAACACATCTTTTCCTATATTGGACAACATTTCAGTAGATCACTTAAATTTTTAACACAATTGTATGCAGACTTTTTCAACATTGATGCAATGCATGAATTGACACTAGTGTTAACAATCATTTCAAAATTTGTCATTTAATATTTCCAAAAATCAGATTATGAACTTTTTGAAAAACCTTGCTCTGATACCAATTGTTAGGGATTATGGAATGTGTATCTTACGACAAGACTAACACTAGAGGGGGGTGAATAGTGTTTTCAAGTAATTTAAGAAAATCTAAAACTCATATGTTCTACTATATGAATCAAACACCATAGAGATGATCACCGACACAGAATCAAACACAAACATAGAAATAAACAAAAATAAAATGCAAAAAGGAAAGAATACACCGGATTTTATACTGGTTCAGATTACTCCTACGTCTAGTCCCATACAATGCTGGATTGCGAAGAGTTTTATTACTATATCAATATCCAAGTATAATCCCCTTGATTTCCCGGCTACAAGGTTAACAACCGATCCAAACACACTTGACCAATTATAATCACCTTGATTTCGCGGCTACAAGTTTAAAACCACTCCCTTTCCTTGATTTCAGGACTACAAAGAAAACACCCTTTCCCAAACAATCCCAAATGATTACAACAGCCCTATAACTCTTCAACAACACTTCAATTCAGAGAGTAAAGAGTAGAGAGCGAGAAAAGAAGAAGTTTTATGTAATTGTAATAGAAATCGACAAAGTAGAAGTGTAAAAAACAATAAAATAATAAATATTAATGGAGGGATGAAGAGGGGTGAAGATGGAGAAGAAGAATGGTTAAAAAATTCGAATTTAATGCCTATTTATAAGATTTGAAAGGTTGCAACGCTTCTGGAATGTTACAAATAGTGAAAAGGCACTTCCTTTGAAAATTGAAAAATGACGGTTATATGTCCACATAGCCTTGTGTAAAATTTGAAATTTGATCATTTTCCAAGTTTTAAATATTTATATTATTCTGTAAATTCTTAAATTAAAATTTAGTGATATAAAAGAGTATTCAATAGTATAAAATCATATGAAATATAAATGTATATTATATAAAGATATTTATAAATTTATAAGGTTTAAAACTATATAAATATAAAACTATAAAAGTACATAATTATATAAATATGTATAAACTTCAAAACTTATATTTGTAATCATAAGTAAGTTAGAAAAATAATTTAGAATTAGAATTTTGTAAAACAGAATTCGAATTTTGTAAAACAGAATTCGAATTTTGGAGACCAGAATTTGAATTTGAACTTGGAGTGCTATTCAGAGTCTTACATATAAACTAGACTCTATTACCATATTTGTCTTGAACGCTTGAACTCTTGATTTCTTGATTACTCATGAATCTTGAATCTTCTCTGAATTTTGAATCTCTTGAAACTCTAAAACTGTACAATCTTTGGCATTAATTCCTGTATACAACCTGCATATATATGTATATATTCTAGATAGGAATGTTAGTATGTATTTGATAATAAATGATAATTGAAATAAGGTTGTTTTCATCGAAACTCCATTCTCTAATAGTGACCCTAGATTATAACCCTATTTTAATTATCATTTTTAAATGATCCTCTTAACATAAATAAACAAATGACAATGATGTATTTAGACATGAATGTGACATATATGTTGTATATGTGAGTGACAGGAACATAAAATTGTTTGCTTAAATATTAATGATGAAATAAACCAGTTTATGTTTATTTTACAAATAAAAATGTAAACTGGGTTAGGCTAAGAGCTTAAAATCCTTTAGATTCAAGCCTGGCTTAAAATAGCACTAGGAAATAGTTTTATAAATATTGTGTGAGTTATATTTAAATACCTGGCCATGTACAAATGTATTTCAAATTAAAGAAAAGAGGCAAATGTCATGCAAATGGTGTGATCATTTATCTATGAAAATAGAAAAAGGTGTTGGGTATTAAAATTTTATTAGCCAGGACCACAAATAGATAACAAATTAGATTTAAAAGAGGCAGTTGGTAAGGATATTATGGGAATTTTGTAAGAATAAAACCCTAATAGGAAGTCCTTTATAAATAAGCATGGTATCATTTAAGGGAAAAGGGTTGTATCTCCTATTTTTTCTAAGGAATTAAGTAATAATAGAGAAGTAAACCTCAACACAATTAAAATTGGAAAACATACGAGATATATTATTGGTGAGTATGATGCATCTCTGTGGCAATAAGTCCTGTAAGGAGAAAGCCACTTTTTAATGTGTTTTATATTTTGATTTTGCAGAAATCCGGTCTTTAATGTAAATATTCTTTTGATGATGATACATGGGTGTTAATGATTTCACGATCTAAAATCACTACATATTTTATATAAATAAGTAATGGGATTATATTGCATTTTTTGTGTGGTTGGGTAGGTTTAAAGAGGAGTAGGCAACATAAATAAGTAGATTTATGCCTATGTTTACTTCTATGTTGAAGTCAAATGAAGAAATGAATGTTTTCATGTGCTGGTTGTAACACCCACATTTTTAATTAAATAAAAACATAAAATTCTGAAAAGTTTTTAGAATTTGGGCACAGAATTAGCGTCGTTGCATCCATGGCGATTTTCTACACAATTTAGACCTTTGATATGCAGAAAATGGATTCAAAATGATTTCTTGTCTTTGAATGAATATTAGAACTAACATGAAAAAGAATATAGAAAAAGAACACTAATAAGAATAATAAATAACATTGTTTTTAGTATTGTAAACAAAAGGCTAAGTAGGTAAGTTGGTCGAGGCATGACTCTCCCACGTGAGTGGTGCAAGTTCGAGTCCCGCTAACGTCATATTTTTTATCTTAGAAGAATGGCTAAAGAAATGCATATTCTAAGAGAAAAATATATAAAAATGTACATATGAGGAAAATTATATATAGGTGAGTATAAATATATATACATGCATATGTATATATATAAGTAAAATAAAAAATGGCGGAATCGGTTCCAGATAACTACCTTCATCTTCCACTCTTTCAACCACCAGAACCACAACCAACCGCAACTGCCCCAACTCCTGTGACAGCGCCAAGACCACCCCACTCTTATGCAGAGGCAGTGCGTTCATCTCCTTCCCCACAATTGCCAAACCGATCTTTGCATTATATTCCACCATCAGAAAATCACGTTGTCTTACCAGAATCGATAATCAACAAAGCAAAGGATATTTGGACAAATACAATCATACTACATCCTGTTGATTTTCGCATCTCATATGTTAAACTTAAAGAATATATCGGAAATGTTTGGAAACCCGAAGGCCTCTACCAGATTCATATTAATCCCTCCTTTCATTATGCGGTTTAATTCCATCTATCATCTGATTTCAACAAAGTCTGTGAATGCTCTACTTACTCATATTACGGAAAATTGTCGATTGTTGACAAATGGCATCCAGGGTACGGTTTTTCCAAATTTAATACTTCTGAAATTCAAGTTTGGGTGAAATTATATAATCTACAGATGGAAATGTGGAGTATAGATGCTCTTTCTCTTATTGCAAGTTTTCTGGGTAAGCCGCGTATGGTCGATAACAAAACTATTGAGAAAAAAATTCACCAGATTTGCTCGTGTTCAAATTTGCCTGCATGATCCTCTGATATTAAGAATACTATTCCTGTCATGCTCCCCTCCGAAAAAATTCATGAGGTCGGTGTCGAATATGAATATTTGCCTCCAAAGTGTGAGAAATGCTTAGTTTTCAGACATAAGTCTACCATGCATCAAATTCAAACTATTCCGACATAGCTTCCAAAACAATCCAATTCTTCCTCCACTACCCATGAACTTGAACTACAATTAGACAACATTTGTGACAATAGTTCTAACAATCAAACACATACAGACCATGCACCATAACAAATTCCAGCAGATGACCTCACTTTTCTTAATAACCAATTACCTACAGACCTACACCAAACTACTCTTGAACATATTGCAGATGTTATCACTGGTGACGATCAGCCTTCGAAAGAAGAGGACATAGATGTTTCCAAGTATGTTGACTTAAACACTAGATACATGCACCACACCAAAAAATCTCAAAAACCATCAACTCCACCTAAAAGGCAATTGAGGAGCTCTTCCTCCATTAAATGACTATATTGTCATGGAATGTTAGGGGAATGAATTCGCCACAACGATTTTGTGACGTTTTCAAGCTCCTAACACAACTCAAGCCAACAATTGCTGGCTTGATCGAGAACAAACTGAACCAACATAATCTTCACTCTTTCTTATAGAAATTGCCACAGCATTTGAATTTCATGACAAACAATACTGCAAATTGTAATGGTTGAATTCTGGTTATATGGCATGCTAACATTTGGGATATTCATCTTATTCACTCATCTACGCAACATCTAACTTTCACTGCACATAACAAGGGCGGTTTGCCCATGACTATCACTATCATCTATGCTAGCAACTGCTTTCAAGAACGATAGACTTTATGAGAGTCTTTAATTTCAGAATCTCCACACATTACCAACTCATGGGTACTCGTGGGAGATTTCAACAATGCCACATATCCACTTGACAAAAAGGGAGGGTTACCTATTTCGTTTCAATATATACGCTCTTTTCAAAATTGCTTGCTGCTTACAGGTCTAACGGAGATAAAACCATTTGGGTTTCGATATGCCTGGAGGAATCATGGCATGGCATCACATATTGAAAAAATTATGGTTAATAATATATGCGTGCAAACTTTTGTTCACATTAGAGCTATTTCTTTACCTCAGAATTCTAGTGACCAAAATCCTATATTACTTAACCTGGTGCCTACTACACAACTGAAAGGTTTTCCTTTCTGATTTAGTAATGAATGGCTACTTCATGAAGGATACACTGAATGTGTTTAGAGGGGCTGGTCAGCAAGTACATGGGGTTCACAAAGTTACCAATTTCAACACAAACTTTTTGCATGTAAATCTGAATTAAAAAATGGAATAAAATAAGGAGTACTACCGACAATGATCTTCAATCTTCTGAGGAGTTTTTCCAATCTCTGGAGAATGCAGTGGACCAATTTCCTGAGGATACTTCCTTATATGATGACATGCTACATGCCAAAAACAATCTGCAGATGAAATATAATATTAAATATTAGAGTTTAAAGCAGTAGAGTAAGATATCACGGCTTCTACAAAGCGATATATATACAAAATTTTTCTACAGCAAGATGATATCTAGAAGATTTCATAACAACATAAAAGCTCTCATCACCTCTCATGGCGAACTACTTCATCAACCTGATCACATAGAAAAAGAAGTTATATCCTATTTTACATCTCTTTTTAATAGTGATACCAGTTCTCAATTTCCACATTTTCAACCATATCTTTTATTAATACAAAAGGGAAGAAATATTTACTGCAGGACATTTCTTTAGCTGAGGTAAAGCAGGCTGTTTTTTCATTGCACGACGACTCTAGTCCCAGTCCGGACGGCTTCAATTTCAAATTCATGAAACTGCTTTTGGGACCTCATCCAAAACGGCTTGTTGAAAGCAATGCAGGATATCTTTATCTCGGGCCGATTGCCGAAGGGATCGAATCACAATTTCATTACTTTAATAACAAAAATTGATAATCCTACGTCAATTACCCATTTCAGACCAATTTCATGCTGCAATATGTCCAATAAGGTTTTCTCTAAGATATTATCAACAAACTCAAGCATTTTCTGCCCCATCTCATATCACACAATCAATGTGCCTTCATTAAAGGCCATCACGTTGGAGACAACATACTGCTAACACACAAAATGTTGAGAGATTTCAAAAAGAAAATTGTTTCTAGATTCTACGTCAAATTTGATTTAAAGAAGGCTTACGATATGATAAGCCGAGAAGCTATTTGTTATTTCATGTCATGCATGGGGTTCCCCACTCGTTTCACTAACCTTATATACGAATGTATCTCCACTCCTACTTTTTCCATTTTGATTTAAGGTATACCTAAGTGGTTCATCTCCTCTACACGTGGTATATAGCAAGGCGATCCATTATCGCCTTACCTCTTCGCTATAGTAATGCAATTCTTGTCCTATCTCATGTAGGAAGCCACTGAACTTAGAGTCTTCAATCCGATTTTCAGTTCTGATCCTCTGATAACACATTTGCTATACGCGGATGATCTCCTCATTTTCAGTCGAGCTACTACATCTTCTGCTTTGACTTTGAAAGGATTTTTTCACAAATTACGTATTTTTACTGGTCTTACCGTAAATGATGACAAAACCAAGGTCTTCTTCAGTCATTCTGTCCCCAATGCTGTTGATTTAGATGGGATTCTTGGTTTTGATAAAGGAATACTTTCAATTAAATATTCGGGCGTCCCGCTTTCATCAAACTACTTGCATTACTCTGAGTGCCAGACGGTGATCCATCGCATTCAAACGAAAATACAGGGGTGGCAGTCTACACACCTTAGTTATGTAGGTCGCGCTGAGCTCATTAAATCGGTAATCACTCCAATTGCTCTTTATTGGCTATTTATAAACCAGATTCCGCAGTACACTCTAGACAAGATTCAATCACTATGCTCTGATTTTTTCTGGGGAGGATCACAACACAAGGTATCTTGGATTTCTTTATGTAATCCTAAACAAGAGGGTGGGATTGGGCTCCGTCTTTTCTCAGATCTCAAAAAAGCTTGTTGTATAAAGCTTCTGTGGAATTTCCATACAACGAATAGCCTCTGGTCTTCATGGATGAAAAGAAGATATTACAGAAACAAGTTCTTCTGGTCTATGGCAGTGGATAACAACGCATCCAGCACCTGGAAAGGCATGTTGAAGTTAAGAACAGCAGGAAGGCAATACATGGATAAAGCTATTGTAGATGGGCAGCAAACTTCCCTATGGTTTGAGCCCTGGATAAATTGTAAATGCCTTGTAGATTTGCTTGGCATTAATAGGTTTCAAGCCATAGGGAATGATAGAGAAGCTGTAGAAATTATTATACGATCTAAAACACCACAACCCTCCTTACATATTGCAACTCACGAAGTGGCAGAGCAAATTCACGAAGTCACAATTTCACCGAACGGGTTAACAGATCATTATCAATGGTGCGATGGTAACGATTTCACATTATCAAAGGCATGGGACCATGTCAGGGAGAAGGGCCATTATAGACCAATTTACTCGGTTATTTGGCATAATAAAAACAGTTGTCGTATGGAATTCGTTTCTTACTTGGCAGCTTGTGATCGCCTGAACACAAGAGAAAGGTTGTCTCGTTATGGAATTGTTACAGATACATATGTCCACTCTGTAAACGAGAAGTCGAGACCGTCCAATACTTATTTTTTAACTGTAAATACTCCTCTTTTATATGGTGTCTGATGAAACTAAAACTCCACATTTCACCAACTACTTTATTGTCACTCGAAGTGGAAACATATTTACTACTCTCAGGATTCAAAAAGAAGGACCAGATTAGGGATTTAGCATTTGCTGCTTTTACTACTTCTATATATTACATTTGGCATGAGAGAAACGAACGGATCTTTTCCAATCATCGGACTCACTACACGATTAAAGCTAGGCAAATTGAGAAGGAAATTTCTTACTTGGTGCGGAATAATGGATTGACCTCTAAAGCTTCAGCGAGAAATGTGACTCTACTTCGTGAATGGAGGATTGGGCTTCGTGACTTTGGATAACACAGAACGTAGTTTGAGAGAGATGAATTGTTTGGGCCTTTGGCCTTTTAGCGGTTTTATGTTTTGATTGTACTATAAAATTATGTATTTGTTTATGAAATGAAGGTACCCATTTTCAATATATATATATACATACATATATATATATACACACATATGCTAGGGAATGCAGAAAGGATTGTTAAGAAAAAATAAACACTAGAGGGGGGGGGGGGTGAATAGTGTTTTTGAGAGTTTAAACAAAATCTAAATCTTGTGTAAATTACTGGATGAATCAAACACCACAAACACAATCACAAACACAGATTCAAACAAAAATAAAAGAATAAACAGAAATAAAAATGCAGAAAAGGAAAGAACACACCGGGTTTTATAGTGGTTCGGATTACTTCTACGTCCAGTCCCACGCAACGCAAGATTGCACAGAGTTTTATTACTATATACATATCCAATTACAATCATCCTTGATTTCACGGCTACTAGGGATACTGCCGATTCCGTCCTTGATTTCACGGCTATAAGGGAGACCACCGATTCCGTCCTTGATTTCACAGCTACAAGTGATACCATCGATTCCGTCCTTGATTTCACGGCTATAAGGGATACCACCGATTCCTTTACTCAACCAAAAAATTTACAGATAGCCCTATAACTCTTCAATAGCACTTGATTCAGAGAGTATAGAGTAGAGAGCATAGAGAGAAGAAGTTTGATCAAAACAGAATTGAATTCAGCAGAGTATATGTATAGATATTATAAAAACGACTAAGAATAATGGTGTAAAGAAAGAGGATGAAGTTAGAGAAGAAGAGATGATAAAAAAATTCGAATTTAAGCCCTTTTTATAATGTATGAAAGGATGTCATGCTTCAGAACTGTCACAAATAGTGAAAAGGTGCTACCTTTGAAAATTAAAAAAATGACAGTTATATGTCGACATAGTGTTTTATGCATGTCGATATACCCTAGGTGTAAATTTCATTTTTGAGCATTTTCAAAGTATCTTGTTATAAATATAATACTGGAAATTCTTGAATTAAAATATAGAGTTATAAATAAATATTATAAAGTAGAAAATCATATGAAAACATAAATTTAAACTATATAAACATATTTATAAAATTATAAGGTTTTAAACTATATATATATATATAAAAGTATAAATATATAAAACTTAAGTTTGAAAAGAAAAAGTAAAGTAAGAAAAGAAAATAAGAAAGAAAATAAAATAGAGAGGAAATAAAATAGAGAGGAATGACCATAGAATTTGAAAACAGAATTTGAAAATCAGAATTTGACTTTGAACCTAGAGTGCTATTTAGAGTTTTACATAATCTTGACTCTATAATTATATTAGTCTTGAACTCTTGAAACCTTTAATACTCATGAGTCTTGAAATTTCTCTGAACGCTGAATCTCTAATATCTTTAAACTGTATAGTCTTATGTAATATTTACTATATATAAATCCTGCATATGTGTGTATATATATTCTATACAAAAATTTTATTATATATTTTATAATCAATTAATATTGAAATATGGTTGTTGTCATCAAAACTCCATTCTCCAACAGTCTCCCCCTTTTTGATGATGACAACCTTAGTTTATAAAATATCATACCTATACATAAACTGTACATACCTGTTGATGACGATCCTTCAAATACTCCCCATGTCTATATGAATCCTATAAACTATGTCAACATTTTATAATTACTCCCCCTTTGGCATTATCAAAAAAAATCCTGAAAGTACTCCCCCTAAATTATATAACTTTCTGAATAAAACTTAAGTAACTAAATTATGATTCTCCCCTATAATCTTATATCCATATTATTTTATGTTTAGAGAGTTATAACTAATTAAATCATAAATATAAATGACAATTTTATTAAACATGAATTTGTACAAATGCACGAATTTATACAAATGCGATTCATCGTAAGAGAGCAATAAAATGAAAATCAAGGAAATCCTAAAACACTTAATTATTTTTGACAATGGGAGATTTGTGAATTGGAGAATTTGGATAATGGAGGAAAAATTCTCCATTCTTTTCAATCACATTCCCATTTTGATCAAATAAAACCTTTCCTACACATTCAAACTTATCGTCTTCTCCCGTAATCGTTGGTTGAATCTCTTGTTGTTCTTCCTCCTTCATCATTTCTTCTTCCTCTTCTGGTTCTTCCTCTGGTTCTTCTTCTGGTTCCTCTCCTCTTCCATGGCTTGATTATCATCATCGATGATAATCGGATTAGCCCGATTATCCATTATGTATTTAAGTAGACTCCTTACTACTTTCCTTGTTATTTTGCTCTTGATTCATCCTAATCTGAAGCACTTGCATTTTAGCCATCATTTGTAGAACATATTCCATCTTTTCTTCGATTTTGATAACCCGAGATAGCGTAGATCATTGAAAAGGACTCTCAGATGGTCCAGCGTGCAAATCAAAGTTGATTTGGGTGTTTAGATTTGTGGAGGCCATTGTATTTTTTAATTTAGAGTTTTTACAAAGAAGAGAAATGAAAATGAAGAAGAAAAGTCAAAGTAGAAGGTTTAAATAATTGAAATAACTAATTTTTGGTGGGAATTTAATTTGAAATTCTGGCAGTTATATGTCGACATACAAAAAACACTATGTCGACATACTCTAGTGTTAAATTTTATTTTTCTAATTTCTTATGTTATTTTTATATATACTATAATATATTTAATTATTCTAACTCACTTAATGAACATATGCCTAATTCTCTCCTAAATTTAGTGAATGTTGCTTCATTTAATGGATTAGTTAATATATGTGCTATTTGTTTATCAATTTCTATAAATTCGAGTGAAATCTTTTCTTTACTTACGATATCTCTTGGAAAATGATGTCTCACATCGATACGTTTAGTTCTCGAATGGTGAGTTGGATTTTTAGAAATATTTATAGCACTTATATTATCGCAGTATATAGGTGATTTATTTATATTTAAACCAAAATCATTTAAAGTTTGTTGCATATATATTACTTGTGAACAAGCCAAAGCAGCAGAGTTATATTCTGCTTCAGTTGTTGACAAAGATACAGTGTTTTGCTTTTTACTGAATCATGAGACTAGTGAATATCATAAGAAGTGACAAGTTCCACCAGTACTTTTACGATTAGATTTACATCCTACATAATCAGTGTCACAGTATGAAACTAATTCGAATGAATCATCCTTAGAGTAAAATAATCCAGAATCTGTTGTATGCTTTACATACCTAAGAATACGTTTTACGGCTTCTAAATGTGTTTCCTTAGGTTGTGATTGATAGACGTACACTATGTGTTATATCTGGTCTACTAGCGGTTATATATAATAATGATCTTATCATCCTCTATATAGTTTTTGGTCAACGTCCATTGATGTATCATCTTTACTCAAAGCAATATTAGTTGCCATAGGTGTTGGTCTCCCATTTGTTGTCGTTAGATTATATTTATTAATTATATCTCTTGCATATTTTTCTTGATTAATAAATATTACATTCTTTAATTATATAATCTGTAATTCTAAAAAGAATGATAGTTCTCCCATATGGTTTATTTCAAACTATTTAGTCATAATATTTGAAAATTCTTTATTCATAATATCTGAAATTTCTTTATTCATTTTGTCATTTGTTGACCCGAAGATTATATTGTCAACATATATCTGTACTAGTTGTATATCTTTGTTATTCTTCTTGATAAACAATGTATTATCTAATTTTCCTATTTCAAAGTTTGATTGTAAAAAAAAATTCTTAATCTATCATACCAAGCCCTAGGAGCCTATTTTAATTCATATAATGCTTTCTTTAGCTTATATACATGACTTGGTAATTTTTCATCTTCAAATGAAGGGACGTCTTCCTTGACAAATCCATTTAGAAAAGCACTCTTGTCATCCGTTTGAAATAATTTGAAATTATTATGGTTTGCAAAAGCTAATAAAATCTTAATAGCTTCTAGTCTTGCTACGAGGGCAAAAGTTTCATCATAATCTATTCCTTCTTCTTGAGTATAACCTTGTGCTACTAGTCATGCTTTATTTCTTACTACTTCACCATGTTCATTCATTTTATTTTTATAAACCCATTTGGTTCCTATTATTGTTTTATCCTCTAGTCTAGGAATTTCCCATACTTCATTCCTAATAAACTGATTCAGTTCTTCTTGCATAGCAAGTATCCATGAATCATCGGAAGAAGCTTCCTTTGGATTTTTGGGTTCAATAGTTGATATAAATGCAGTATTACTCATATTATTTAATTGATCACAAGTTCTAACAACAAATTCAATATCTCCTAAGATATTTTCTACATGATGGTCTCCAAGTAATCTAATTCTTTTATTTGGTTGATTAGCGTCATGATTTATTTCATAAATCCCATTTTCACAATCATCTTCACTATTTTGAATTATACTATTATAGTTTTCGTCGAAAGATACGTTTAGAGTTTCTTCTACAGTATTAGTTCAAGTCTTGAAAACTCTACATGCCTTACTTCTTTCTGAATATCCAATAAATATTCCTTTATCGGATTTTAAATCAAACTTGTCTAAATTATCTTTCGTATTTAGTATAAAACATTTACTTCTAAATACTTTAAAATATGATATTTTTGGTTTCTTATTGTACAGAAGTTCATATGGATTTTTATGAGTTAAAGGTTTAATTGAAATTCTACTAATAATGTAACAAGCTGTTGCAATTGCTTCAGCCCAAAACTTCCTTGATAAATTACTATCAGATAACACAGTTCTCGCACATTCTGATATCATCCTATTTTTACGTTCAACTACTCCGTTTCGTTGAGGGGTTCTCGCAATCGAAAAAATTATGGGTTATTTCCTTTTTATTACAATATTTTTCAAAATTTTCCTTTTTGAATTCTCCACTATGATTGCTACGTACTATTTTAATTTTAGTGATAATAAATTTTGAATTCTTTTGGAAAAAGTTTTAAATTGATCGAAAGCATCACTTTTATTTTTTAGAAATTAAGTCCAAGTAAATCTAGAAAAATTGTCAACTATTACGTACACATATCGATCTTGATTTATTGATAGAACTTGGGATGGACCAAATAAACCCATGTGTATTAATTCTAATGGTTTTGACATAGTGAGTTCCTCTTTTGATTTAAATGAACTTTTCTTTAATTTTCCGAGTTGACAAGCATCACACAAGTTATTGATTCTAAATTTCATTTTGGGTAATCCTCTAACTGAATTTAATTTAGAAATCTTAGAAATATATTTGAAATTTATGTGACCAAATCTCTTACGCCAAATCCAGGGATGACTTGTATTGACCATAAGACACAGATTATCTTGTTGGATATTTTCATACTTAATATATAGATATTTTTCTTTCTATCTCCTTCGAGTATAACTTTTGAACTCCTGTCTTCTATAAAACATTTATTCTTTTCAAAATTTATATTATAACCCTTATTGTAAAATTGACTTATACTTAGCAAGTTGTGTTTTAAATTTCTAACTAATAAGACATCAGAAATAGTAGGAGTTTCAGAATTACCGATATTGTCGATTCCAATAATGTATCCTTTAGAGTTATCTCCGAAGTTCACCATTCAACCATCTTCATATTTCAGATTATTGAGTAGTTTGGATTTCCAGTCATATGTCTCGAACAACCACTATCTGATATCCATTTGTTCTTTTTCATTTCCACCAATTTCTTTCCAGAATCTGAATTTTCAGCAGCCATGTAACTCACCAGTTCGGGATTTGAATATCCAACAGCCACTTTTCCAGAATTTGAATTGCCAATGGCCAATTTACCCATCTTTTCAACTTTTTAATTTTCAAAAATCATAGAACTCATCATTTTCTGAATTGAACAATATTTCAGTAGATCACATGCTTCTTTAGCATTATTATATGCAGACTCTTTCAACATTGATACAACACATGAATTGCCACTAGTATTAACAGCGATTCCAAAATTTTCCATTTAACAATTTTCAAAATCAGAATATGAACTTATTAAAAAATCTAGCACTGGTACCAATTATTAAGGAATGCAGAAAGGATCGTTAAGGAAAAATATACACTAGAGGGGTGAATAGTGTTTTTGTGAGTTTAAACAAATTCTAAAACTTGTGTAAATTAATAGATGAATCAAACGTCTATAAACACAGTCACAGACACAGATTCAAACACAAAAAAAGAATAAATAGAAATAAAAATACAAAAAAGGAAAGAACACCCTAGATTTTACACTGGTTCGAATTACTCCTACGTCCAGCCCCACACAACGCTGGATTGCACAGAGTTTTATTACTATATCAGTATCCAATTACAATCCTCCTTGATGTCACGGCTACAAGGGATACCACCGATTCCGTCCTTGATTTCACGACTACAAAGGATACCACCGATTCCTTTACTCAACCCAAACAATTACAAACATCCCTATAACTCTTCAATAACACTTGATTCAGAGAGTAGTGAGTGTAGAGAGAAGAAGTTTGATACTAACGGAATTGAATTCGGCAGAGTATAAGTGTAGAAAGCATAAAAATGATTATGAATAATGGTGTAAAGAAAGAGGATGAAGTTAGAGAAGAAGAGATGATAAATAATTCGAATTTAAGCCCTTTTTATAATGTATGAAAGGATGCCACGCTTCAAAACCATCACAAATAGTGAAAAGACACTTCCTTTGAAAATTGAAAAATGATAGTTATATGTCGACATAATGTTTTATGTATGTCAACATACCCATAGTGTAAATTTCATTCTTGAGCATTTTCAAAGTATTTTGATATAAATATAATTCTGTAAATTCTTGAATTAAAAATATAAAGTTATAAATTGATATTGTAAAATAGAAAGTCGTACGAAAACATAAGTTTAAACTATATAAACATATTTATAAAATTATAAGGTTTTAACCTATATATATAAATATAAAAGTATAAAAATATAAATATATAAAACTTAAGTTTGAAAAGCAAAAGTAAAGTGAGAAAATAAAATAAGAAAGATAGAAAATAGAATAGAGAGGAAATAAAATAGAGTGGATTGAAGATAGAATTTGAGAACAAAATTTGAAAATCAGAATTTGACTTTGAACCTAGAGTGATATTTTGGGTCTTACATAATTTAGACTCTATAACTATATTAATCCTGAACTCTTTAAATCTTGAATACTCATGAGTCTTGAAATTTCTCTGAACTCTAAATCTCTAATATCTTTAAATTATACAGTCTTTATTAATATTTCCTGTATATAAATCCTGCAAATGTGTGTATATATATTCTATACGAAATTGTTGTTACATATTTTATAATCAATTAATATTGAAATAAGGTTGTTGTCATCAAAACTCCATTCTCCAACAATATATATGTGCATGTATGTGTGTGTAAAAATTCATATGTATGTGAATGAGAAATTCATAAAAAGTAACTTACAATCAATCAAATTGAGTAAGAAATAAATGACGGCATAACTGAGTTTGAATTTTGAAAATAAACGAAGATTGTGTGTAAATATATATGCATAAATTCAAAAGTTGAAATTAAAAGTGTAATTTAAGAGCGGGAAGTAATAAATGTATAATGAATGAAAAAATAGGTAAGAAGATAGCGGGATTTGAATTTTGAACATATATTAGAAGAAAGAACAATGAATTGATAGCGTTATAAACAACATTAATTGGGAAGCTGTTAACGAACAAAGATTTGAAGAGTTATACATATATAAATGCGCATAAATTTGAAATTTAGATGTTGGATATATGTCATAAATGAAAGAAAATAATTTACATAGTGATATTTGGCAACAAAAAGAAACGTTATCAGCAGCGTTAAACAAGAATTAAAGACGACAAAATCAACGTTAAAGACCCAGGCTGTGGGTTGACCTAGGACTTACATGGGTCGACACACCATGAAGGTGGGTCGACACATGGGTCGACCCACCAGAGGCCAAATTTTGATTGCTCTAACGTATGTTTTTTGGCTTGTACCGTTCAGATTTTTATAACATTAAATCTGATAGACCAAAATCTTCTGTACACCTATAAATAGGCTAGTAGAGCCTAGCCTCCAACACATATTTTCTGAGATGACGCCTAGGCTCTACCATTTTCTTTCTTCTCCAATTATCTTAGAAAATAGAATATTAGTTTCTAGAAATTATAATTCAAGATCTGAAGACAATGATTATTGAACTACAATATAAGTGATCAGATTTCTTGTCAACTTCAGGTAAATCCTGTGAATCTGAATTATTTAGGTGTATTTCTTTCCTTCTTCTTTTAACATCAGATGTTGTAAATCCATGGTTGTCTTAAGATTAGATTCAATTAGAAAGACCACGGAATAACAAATCTGATTCAGATTCAAGGATTGGAAAGCAGTCAGGTAAGTGAATTTTAAAATCATACCTTTTGTTAATGGTATATTTATCATTCACATTCCCTGTAATTCTTAACATGATAAATAATTTGAGTTTGTGTTAATTACAGTATAATCAATTTTTAAGAATGCTATTGTACAAATTTATCCCATTAATCTTCTGTTTGGATTAAGGATTATCATAACACTGAAATTGTGGAATTTACAATAAACCTAAATATGTTCTTAAGATTGTTATTTTATGACAAATTGGATATTTTATAAATATAATTATAGTGAAATTAAGAAAATGGAAGTAGAATTGATATGCCTAATTTTTTAGATAAAATTCAAAGTAGTTGGAAACAGTAATAGAAAACAGAAATTAACATCTAACTGAGAAAATAAAAAGAAGATAATTAGTAGTGGACCGAGTTAGTTGGATTTGGGAAGAATGGATATATTTCCATAAAAACATAATTACTAAGAATATAGTTGCAAGAAATGAAAGGAAAAGAGGATTAGTGTGAAACAGGGGTTCTTTTACCATAGTGCACACTAATTCAAATCATATGTCCACACAGAAAATAAAAGAAATAACTTGCAACTTTGGACCTAATTTTGATACACATTATGGAAATGTATCTTTCTATTAACCAATATAATGAAGTGTCCAAAGTATTTTTCTGAAATAATAAGAATGTACACGATGGTAATTAAAGAAAGGTTACAACAGTAAAAGTTGGTTTATGTTGAGGAACCTAAAAAGGATTGTGATAAACGGAGAATATAACCAATTATAATTGATTATATGAATGGGAATGAAATATAATAGGTAAGCTTATTATTGGTAGACCTATAATTGAAATTTTTAAGTCCAATAATTTTAATAAATAATATGCAGGAGTCTGCTCCAACAATATATGGCTGAATAAAGAAAGCAAGCAGCTAATTGTTGTTAATGAACCAAGTAGCTTGAATAAAAATTGAATTTGTGAATAATCAAGTTATTAGCAATGTGGTGAGATAAATCAAGCGAACGATTAGAATATTAGACATAGGTTCTAATAACATGTTGGCATGAAGCGCTTGGACCAGTCCATGCGTCTGAAGGTGAGGAACCTAACGAGGTATATCATCGTGGTGTTTGGAGACACGAGAGAAGCACGTACAAATGACTATTCTACAGGACTAGAGGGAAGTACATGGCTTCTATGGGATGTGATCGGGTACTCTGTGATGGTCCTCTATGTGGTACGTCCTCAGGCCGTACTCGTATGGGTTTGGTCTGTAAAGTATCACTCGGCGAGTATACCTTGACTGCTACTATAGTTTGGCAGTCAGATGGCTATGGGGGATGGAGTTGGTGATTAGACAGTATACATCGAGAGAGGTGGATAGGACCAAAATAAGGATAGTAATCATCGTATATCTTTCATCGACAGTCAGTGTTATGTGGAAAGGTAGAGCTAAACCTACAGACCTTTGATCTTTCACTATTGAGACGTTGGTTGCGGGAGATACGCCAAATTGGATGTTAGATAGGTTGATAAGGAAGGTCACTTAACTCTTGAGAAAGTCATTCATTAGCTGAAGGAGAGGCCAGGGTGAGGCTATAGCCACCATTAAAAGATAGACCATACTTGAGTATCTGTATTGTAGGACTAATGAGGCTGTCCTTTATGGATATTGAAAGCTCCCAACTGAGTTTCGTGCATTGGATGCAACCCTATTGCGTGACCCGAGTTATAGTAGACAGTACGCTTGTCAGGGTCTAGATACACGAAATGGGTAGTGTATTATATACAGTAGGGCATTACTCTATGTTGAGACGTGATTCGACTGAGTAGTTCGGATGCGACGACCCGTACGCTTACGTGGCATAACTATGGCAGTTTTGTGCGATTACATTGCGCAATGATATATATATATCCATATACGAATTGGCGTAGGATGGATTTTGTACGCACTTCTGTGGCATGAAGGGAAAGATCATATGAGGAGGGTACTATGAGGTGTACCTTAAGATGTTGGGTTTAGCTACATATATATTATATTAGGTTTAATCTACCTGGGAGTAGATGGGTACGACGTGAGTATAAAGCCTTGAGCGGTGTTAACCCAAATAATCAAATAATTAAGAAAACATAACTGAACGGTATATGTAGGCTTATTTTAGAATGCATAATTTGTCCGTTCGCTGGAACTATTTTTTCTGACCCCCTCCTCATAACATACTCGCATGTTAGATTTATGGTAGAGTTTGGTAGCCTTTGGATACTTGTTAGACAGTGTTATTATTTTGGTAACGCTATATTTGATTACTATATTTTATCCATTCCATAGTGAGGTGTTTTATCGAGCTCTGATATATTCATCATCTCTGTAGAAGGGATACAAAACAAGCCAATTTGAGGTTCAATGGATTGGGATTTATGAAAAAAAATCAATCTGTCGAAATTCGAGTTGTTACATCTAGTATTAGAGCTCAGGTTTAGGATTCCTATTTAGATAGTGAGTGAACGTATTTGTAGTTTTTAAAATATAAATATTATATATATACACACACCCCTAGATCCTTATAATAACCCACTAAATAGGAAGAGCGACATATGGAAAGAATTGGGATATCATTTTGTACACTAAAAAACGGTAATGGAAATTCGAGAATAAAAGACCCTTAAGTGGTTTGGCTGAAAAGTGTACAATGTGTTTTGTAATGAAAAAAAGATGGATCCCGTATGTTAGTATCTAAAGTGTTAGTATTTCATATTAGTGGGTTTAGCAGTAGAGCCTTACAAAATGGGAAAGAGTAAAAAAGGAAAATGGATTAGGAATATATATATATATATATATGTATGTATTGGAGAGAATTGATTTTGTGAGAATAATTAATAAAGTCTAAATAAGTTAGAAATCCACTTTAAGTCTAGTCCCATTGTAAACTTTTAAGAACTTGAAATTTTGAAAGCTTTTAGGCGATAGTTTACGGTGTTTTCAAGTTTTGACCTTAAAAGTTTACAATTTTATAATATGTACTAGTTAAATTGTGTAGTAACAATTTTTGAAATGAAAGAGAGGTATTTAGATGTTTGAAAAAATATGTAAGAAACATATTTGAAAAGTGAATATTGTGTTTTGGAGAAAAATAAAAATAAAATGGGGTATATTTTGGGAAGGGTGGTTTCATATGGAAATTTTTGTCTAAAATGAATTCTTTTAGAAAAATGTGTACATTATAGAGCATGTATAGCTCGCTAGCTTTTAAGCTATAAAGTATGAGAGAAATTGATAACAAAACATAGAAAAGATTGCATTTTGTCAAAAACTAAAATTTCTGGTAATAATTTTTTTGACCATCTCTATTCTTTTGTCAATAATTTTTGACAATTGCTTTGACATAAACTATGGTGGGTGGACAATGTAAGTATTGAACTAGCGTAGTAAAAATGAGCTATTGTGAAATTAATCGGGAAATATTTGTCTTTGTCTACTCCAGTTTTATGATTTGAAAAAAGGATTTTGTGTTTTTTTTATGAGATGACATTTTATCGTTTGGCAAAAATAAGTTTTAGTAAAGAAAAATCAAGTTTAGAAGATTTTAATTTTTGAAACAAAAATTGACAAAATCAAACTAATATTTAAATCATGAAATAGGCAAAGATTAGTACCTAGGAAAGACAGGGAATATTTTTATGATTATATAGTAAATAGCAAGAATTATTTGGAATAAAAGTAAATTACCAAAGAGTGGATAAGCATTATAAAGCCTAGGTTGTTGGTAGGAAAAGACTGTTTGTATACAACAAGGACTATGTGTGACTGCTAGATGGTAGATGGCAAGCAACTGGTTTAGATCATGTGGTTTAAAATTTTCTTTTTCAGTGCTGACATGGTCCTATGACTCTTAGCCTTTGGTAGTAGGTGTGTAGTGAGTTTGTTTTCCTATTTTAGTTTTAAATGAATTAAAAGGCATACTTAAGGATTAAGCTTAGATCAGTGGATTAAGTTTAGTAAGCTAAGGGGGTCTTACTTCACCATCGAGAAACGAAAGAAGACTTCAATATCCAAGCTTAGCTTAGACATAGCTTGCTTGTAACGACACGGATTTCGCCCGGACCTAATCGATCGCTAAATCGACCAAGACCGTTCGAATCCCGCATACACTAACTCTGGGTATACAACACATCAGAATAAATAACAGAAGACTTTTATAAACATCATAATAATGTTACATCAGAGTACAAAATATCAGAGTATATCGAAATATAATACACAGCTGAAGATACATTTACATAAATGTAATACAGTGCACAGCGGAAATATAGACTACACAGCGGAAGACTATCAATACTCTGGATACGGCTTTTCGCTTCAATCCAGAATCCTGCTAAACACATCTGCAAAATAAAACTACTCGACTGCCCGTGTGGAAAATAGGGGCACCCGAGTTTGCAAGGGAAAAGCAAACTACAGGTCAGTCATGGGACTGGTGTGAGAAACTCTAAACAGTTATAACCTTATATAAATCATATGGCAAATCAAAGGACCACGCCGCTAACGCGGAACGGGTTTACCCCTATGAATGCTAGTGTATAAACAACAATCAATATAGATATATGGATCTACTATGCATCAATCAACATGCAATATCCCAATCTACCCACTTAGATTAATCACCACACTTAGATTTTCCAAATCCGATTCAATTTACAGAAACTATTCCTTTGGATTATATTCTCAATTTATTATTTCAAATCATTTGAAATACCTATCTAACTTTGTATATCAAAGTAGATTTCACTTCGGGATCTCAAATCAAATCGTTTGGAAATATGAATTCCAAAACATAACAATGCATACAAACAAGTATGCAACCAAATATCGTGCTCCCCATCGACAAGGCAAAGGGTACGCACCTCGCAACTCGATATATATATATATATGTGCACCTACCCCGCATAGGAGTAGGCTACACCGACGATGCACCTACCCCACATAGGAGCAGGCTACACCGACCTCTCACCCATACTTTTAGTCTCAGGTTCACCCGACTTTTTAGCCACATACTAAATCATTTCATATCCCGAAGTAGGGAAAATCATTTCACAACATAATAATCACAAGTACTTTCAAAATATAGTACTTCACATCAGCAATTCACACATATGATCAGTCACTATTAATCACATAACCTTTGAGCTCGTACGTCTCAAAGAAGGGTGTTAAGCAAGAGAATAAATTCTCCGCCACCAAACATATACATCATCAATAGCAACTAATCGAATATGCGATGAACCACAATGTAACATATAATACAATTCTAAATCATTTTAGAAATCATCGGGTTTTGGGCCTCGAAATCCTTTCTGTTTTATAAAACATTTTTATAAAACATTCCCTATCCAAAATCGGGAATACATTTCTTTTCACTTAAGAAAAATATCATTCCACAATCATTCATTAAATTTGAAATAAACATAACATCGCTAAACACCTTATCGTCAAATCGTGAAGTGTTTAACAAGGTGTTAGCCCAACGAAATCTTTACCCAACCCAATGCTAAATGTAAAAGCATATTCTGCTCATAAACTGGTCGAGCACCATCTAAACAATCAATCAACCACAATCAATATCAACAACTAAGTGAATTTGGTTTAATCACATCACATATTTTGGTAAATTTAATTACCATTCATTCATTCAGATCTAATTAAAGATTTATTCAAACCTCAATTGGTTTCATCTCTAAAATCATTTCATATTGATTGTTCTACATTTTGGAAATTAATCCTTCTTTTACGCGGGTTAAAGAACTAATGTCATTTAAACACAGTTCATGACAAACCCCAAATCCAATTTATTTATTTATAATCATTGGATTATTTTTCTAGTTAATAACTAGTTCGTTTCGATAAAAATATATATTTATCTTTTCAAATATGGAATTTTTCATCCCAATTCTTTCTAAATCATTTATTATGATTTTACACAAATTATCGATATTTTTATTTATTTTATCAAGGCCCGTACAGTCGATTTTCATAAACGGCCATCGAACTGCACTTATAGCGACCTTTTCCAAATTTGATTCGGGCATAATTCCAAATCCAACCGTTAGATTTCAAATTTCTAATATTCATTGGAAAGCTCTTTTCGATACGAACCCAACGATTCCGGTTTCAGGAGAATCCGACGGTCGGATCTCCCGTAATGTCCGTTCGAAGTCAATGGTCGAAATTCGCGAACTGCCGCAGCGCGGCGCGTTCTATTCAGGCCATTATATAATATATATATAATATATATCTCGTCGATTTCTATTTGAAACGAATTTTATAAATCGTTTTAAATTCGTTTCCAAACAATTTCAACTTCCATTTCAAATTCAAATCAAAATTGATTTTTTTCTTATAAATTCGTTTTAAATTCATTTCAATTCAATTCAAATTTCAAATTCATTTCAATTCGAATTCATTTTCTATTCAATTCAATTCGAATTCATTTTCTATTCAATATCAAAATCGAATATTTCATATACATGACAATTTTATACAGTGTATATATATATGTTAAAAATTATATTTTTAACAATCAAATCATTTTCATATTTCATATATATATATATATATCATTTTCATTTTATATATATCGTTTTCACATTTCATATGTATATCGTTTTCATTTCATATATATATATATATATATATTATTTCCACCTTTCATATATATAATATTTTCACTTTCAATATATACGATATTTTCACTTTTCAATATATACGATATTTTCACTTTCAATATATACGATATTTTCACTTTTCAATATATACGATATTTTCAATTTCAATATATACGATATTTTCACTTTTCAATATATACGATATTTTCACTTTCAATATATACGATATTTTCACTTTCAATATATACGATATTTATTTCACATCATATACATATTTCATACACTCCTAATATATATAATTCATTTCACATCAATTTTCACACAGAATACAACTAAACAAACAAGTCGTCCATGGTCTGTGGACGACGGGGAACAGTTCATATATGCAGTTATGAAATAAATAACTAAACAGAAAATTTAAAGTGAGAGAATTCTCACATTGGGATCCACTCCGTCAGTTTTCTCTCTGAATCTCTGTACAGTTTGGATTTGAATTTGCCCGTAATCCAAATTGGCACCGTTTTCGTTCTAGTCAGTTCTGAAATGTAGTGCTTCTCAAGACGAGTCTAACGCAACTGACGATTCACCAATTCGATCTCGTATGAAATAATTATGCCGATTTAAAGTTAATACACAATTAAAAGACATTTTAATTATATATTAATTGACCAATTCAACTTCTCACCCTTGTTCCACGTGACCCGCACCTTCTTCCCCGATTACCCCCAGGTAAACATGACGTCCGTTGAACCCAAATCCCAAAAATTAGGGTTCCAATTCTCCATCACCACACGTGTTCGGATGAAGATCGGGGATCACCACAACGTCGAGCACCTCGCCACCTTCCACCGCCCAGACCCATGCCACATTCGATCCCCCCTTTATTGTGAAAACCGTAGCTGAACGGCGCAGTTTTGAGCATAGAAATCGCCCAAATTATAACACGATATACAATCATCCCCGTATCATTTTAAAGATCTTGTCTTACTCTTTAATTTCGTTTTAGGTCGGAGATCTGATTCCTGAAGATTTGAAAGAAATTTAGGGATGAATTTGAGATTATCATGGCCGTTGTTTTCTTAGTGGTGGCGGCTGTCTAGAAGGGTTAGGGTTTGGCTTCTAGTGGGGTATTTATAAAGAAAATATATTATATTTTATTCTATTTTTGTCTCTTTATAAAATTTAATGCCTCTAACTCCAAATGAATCTCAACGATTGTCGCCCCTAGCTAAATACCCCCATTCTGAACACAATGGGATACGTTTCGTAAGCCCATTCGATCGTTACGATCAGTTTTCATCGAATTTAAAATATAAATCACTATTTTAAATTCAAACGCACATTCTAGTTTATCGGGGCCACATACTGACTCTAAAAATTCTAGAAAAATATACCTGGCTATGTTTTGACGATACGGTCCCAACAAAACTAATTTCGTCGAATTCTAAGACCGTTTGAAAAATGGTCATTTTCTGGTCGATCCAATTTAACTGAAATCGACCGAACACATTTTCCTTCGCCACGCTCACATATTAACTTAAAAAATTATGGAATTTGATACCTAGCAATAATTTGGCATTCCGGATCCAACAAAAGTGGTTTCGTCGAAAACCGAGGTCGTTTGCGGAATTTCCATTTTTAAGGGCCTTTATATATATATATATATATTAAAATATATATAAATTCCACAGCGACTTCTCTGAATTTTAAACTGGACATATCTTACACTCTATAAAGTGAAATCTCAGTTTCTTACATCCGTTAGAAAGATATTATCAAACAGATTCAAATATTTCTTGTTTCACTTAAATCCGATTTATTTTGAATCCTGTACATTCATTTGAAATTCGAAATCGAATTTTTGAACTGTCGTGCCATTTCAAGCTCGTTATATAATTTAAAATAAATTCATTCGTTTTAACTTCGTCGATAATAAATTTTTCGTCGTTATTATTTAAAATAAACCATTTTAAATATTCAAAATTCATTTAAATTGCCAAAATAAAAATTTTAATTTGGCCCAGAATTTCCGGGTTGTTACATCGCTTCTTTTTGGGTGTGAAGCAGTGTCAAACAAAAATACCCAACAAGCATTAGCATTAGCTCTCCCTAAAAAGGAGGTGATCCAGCCGCACCTTCCAGTACGGCTACCTTGTTACGACTTCACTCCAGTCACAAGCCTGACATAACTAAAAGAAAATAACAAATCCAATAAAGCAACTTATATGACAATTGAGAAAAGTGGAAAATTTTAAGAGAAAAAAATGGATTTTTCCAAAGTAAGTTGGAAAAGAAAATTTACAAATTTTTTTTCTTATGTAAACTGTGCTTGGATAGGTAGATAGAAAATCTTTATACAGTAGTTGCATACATCTAAGTACGTATAGAAAAGGTACATAAAAGAAAAATGGAAGATGTGAAAATTTCTGTTTTCTAGTTTTTTGTAACATAAGAAATCGAAATCAGAAAATTAGACTTTTCTGTAATTCACAAAGCTAAAGTTGACTGGTAGGGTTTTGGTGCAAAAAATTAAATGAACTACGCTCTTGCTCTGTATGAGTGTAGGAAAAATTGGATGAAAAAGTATTTTGATTTTCAAAATATTGCATTCATATAGAAATTGCTAGTATATTTAGGATATGTGCATCATGTTTTCAAAAAGTTTTCAAGAAAAGATTGCATTCATATAGGAGGTACTGCTTAGGCATTCATTGCATTCATGTATTATTATGTTGTATGACACTTTGCACAAGTGCACAAATGGCTGTAAAATTGGATGTGCACATGATGGTTGTAAATTATGCGAGGATTTACTTTGTTTTACCCTGACCAAATTTCATGGATGAAATTTCCTACGGATGGGATAATGTAACACCCCGCTTTTTTAATTAGATAATAAATTAAAATGTTGAAAAGTTTTCAGAATTTGGTCACGGAATTAGCGTCATTGCATCCATGATGATTTTCCAATCAATTTAGACCTATGGTTTGCAGAAAACAGATTTAAAATGAAAAATTATCTTTAAATGAAGTATTAGAACAAGCGTGAAAAAGGAGTTATAAGAAGAACACTAATAAGAATAATAAATACCAAAGTTTTTAATCTTATGAACAAAAGGCTAAGTAGGTGAGTTTGTAGAGGCTTGTCTCTCCCATGTGAGTGGTGCAAGTTCGAGTCCTACTAGTGTCATATTTTTATTTTAGATGGATGGCTAAAGAAATGCATATTCTAGGAGAAAAATATATGTAAATGTACATATAAGGAAAATTATATATATAAGTGTGTATAAATATATGTATATATATGTATATGTGCATATATATATATATATGTGTTTGTCTGTGCAAATATATATATATATATATATATATATATATATATGAATAAGAAATTCAAAAAGAATAATTTGCAACCAATCAAATTGAGTAAGAAATAAATGACGGAATATATTCAAAAGTTTAAATTAAAAAAGTGTAATCTAAGAACTGGAAGTAATAAATGCATAATGAATGAAAAATAGACAAGAAGATAGGTGCATATGAAAGTTGAATATATATTTAAAGAAAGAAACAATGAATTGATAGCGTTATAAATGACATTAATTTTGCTGCTATTAACGGACAAAGATTTGATGAGTTATACTTATATATATGCGCATAAGTTTGAAATTCAAATGTTGGATATATGTCATAAACGGAAGAAAACAAATTTACATAGTGATATTTGGCAACAACAAAAAAACGTTATCAGCAGCAATAAACAAGAATTAAAGACGGAAGAATCAATGTTAAGTCTACTAATTGTAAGACAAGGTTACGATTAAATAATAAAGAATAAAGTAAGCTTATTATTGCTAGACTTATAATTTAAAGTATTAAGTCTAATAATTTTAATAAATAATAAGCGGAAGTCTGCTCCGGAGACAAAGGGTTGAATAAAAAAAGTAAGCAGCCAATTGTGGCTAATGAACCAAGTAACTTGAATAAAAAGTGAATATGAGGATAATCAAATTAATTAGCAACATAGTGGGATAAAACAAGTGCGTGATTAAAAGATTAGACATAGGTTCTAATAAAACGTTAGCGTGTTGTGCTTGGACCAGTCCGTACATCTGAAGGTGGCAACGGGGTAGATCATCGTGGTGCCTGGACATATGAGAGAAGCACATCCAACTGATTATTCTGCGGGACTAGAGGGAAGCACATGGCTTCTACGGGATGTGATAGGGTACTCCGTGGTGGTCCTCTGTGCGGTACATTCTCATGTTGTACTCGCAACGGTTTGGTCTGCATAGTACCACCGGATGAGTATACCTTGACCGCAACTGTAGTTTGGCATTCAGGAGGCTATGGAGGATGGCGTTGTGTAATTTGGTAGTTTATCTCTTGGGGTGTTCCATTTAAATGAAGCACCTTATAGATTAATTATAGGTAAAGAATTTTGAATTGCTGAATTATGAAAAGGTTGGAGTTGCTAATTTCAGTAAGTTTTTTAGAGTGGTTAAATGCTGCTGCTAGTTATTTCCTCAGGAATTTAGGCTTTGTTTAGCTATTATGATGTATGAATGTTTGATGTGTTAAAACCTATGTTATGATGTGTAAAATTCATGAATGGAATCATGTTTAGATGTTCAGTAATATTGAATTAAACGTAAAAATTCGCCTTATGAAATAAGATGTTGATGTGAGGAGAAGTCATGCCATTTCGTGTGTAAATGGATGTGGCTTTGTCGAATACAGCAAAGGATTTCATATACTTGTTAGATGGAAATTTGTGTATACCAGCTGGGCATCAACCTAGCTGTGTGCCATAAGTTTGTGCATTTGTAAAGTGCAGAAATAAAATGCGATATGTACATAGCCTAGTTGAATGAAAACACATCATATAATATGATATGTGCATGTGTTTATTTTACATATCTTATGCTATGGCATTTTAGGCACAGAATACCCAGATTATATACATTAATCAATAACCTCAAAGTAATATGCATGATTGAAATGTACAAATTCAAAGCGTATAGAGGCGTGAATGACACTAGTAAAATAGGTATCTTCACCACTTAATTAATTTGGACAAAATTGCAAGTGCGCGCACACACACACCCCAGATGTGTACATGTGTACAAATCCTTTTCTTAAGGATAACCAACTCTAAGTTACAGTAAAAATAATCAAACTCACTATAATAGCTTTATTAAAACTGCGGCATAAATGAAAATTGCACACTTAAGAATTTGGAGATTAAACGAGTTTTAAAAAGATTTAAAACCCATTTAAAATGCCCAAGTTAAAATATCCATAAAGGTTTATTTTAAAATAAAATTAGCCATGTTTTGTACAAGATAAAATCTGAGTTTAACATATCTTGAATTCAAAAAATTTCTATAATTCCGCAATGGCAAAATTTGTATATATATCATCGCATATATAGGCTATGCATTTTTATGTGTGTACTAATATTTTTATATTGGATTCTTGGGTCTTGGGAGTTGGTTTATGGGTTATTCCCATGAGAAAGTGACACCTAGGTTTTCCTCACATTTTAATACAAAATTAATACCTATAATAATGGGAAACTTAGGAGGTCACTTTCAAGGGATTGGTTTAAACATGTTATTATGACATGTTATGTTTGATGGACTAATGTGGATGCAAGTATTTTCTAGTTTACGCATTGGATGCATATACACACACTATGCACTAATTAGTGACTAACAACTTGGACATTAACATAATTGCATATGGATGTGTGCGCGCTTTTAATTCACGTTTTATGAATGAAAATAGGGTGTTGTCATATGGATGCTGCATTTCGATGGTGTTTCAGAATGTATATAGAATATTTTTTTAGTATTAGGATTCTTTTGCATACATTTTGGTTGCATGACACTAACATAAATTGCATAAAAGGAGGTCGACTGAATTAGTGGACTGCCTATTTTTTTGCATTAGTTAAAGATATACACACTACACTATTGCATATGTACATAAAAAGCATTAGAAATCCTAAGGACAATGGAAGCCTATGATTGGTGGATGAGTAAATGGATGTAGATAATGGTGTGATAATATTTATGACATTCTTTATGCCTTGGAGATTTTGGAGATGAAACCCTTTAAGGAGGGGAGAATGCAACAACCCAAAATTTTAATAAAGAAATTTAAGTAAAATATTAATAAAACAAATATTAATCAAAAAAGTATTGAGAAATAGGCAATGGGGGTTGTGTCATTGAGTCTGTTACGAAATTCTAGCTAGGATAGACATTTGGTTTGCTGAAATAGGACTTAAAACGAAGAAGATATGAAAGAAAGAATTTTGAAATTCAGACTTGAAATTTGAATAAACAATGAATTAATATATAATAAATTAAGTTACAAATCACGATCAACTGAGGAGACCCAGACTTTAGTTGGGTTGACCAGGGGGTCAACTCAAACCCCAAGTGGGTCGACCCACCTGTAGAATCGGTCAATCCATCTAGGCAATGTGCACAAACTAGTATGCATGTTTCTGGTTCGATTCGGCTGACTTTAGGTATGTTATTTTGGAGAGTTCTTATCATCTGACGACCTAGGTTATTAACCTAAAATCTAGCGGTCCTAAATCCCCTAGCTCTATTATGAATATAGCTCCATACCTAAACATATTTCTCCTTACTCCATTTCCTCTATTCTTTGCCTCCACATTGCACAACCTTCTCCTTAAATATTTTAATGGAATTTTGGAGGCTTGAGTTTACACACATATTTAGAGAATATTTAGATGTAGAGATTTCTTACCAGGGCTTATTTGGATTTGCTTAAATCTATGAGTACTTTCAACAATTACAAGATTCAATATAAATTAGGGTTTATTTTGACAATATAATAGTTGTAGATTTTCTTCAGATTTCTATTTTTTATATCAGTAGTCTATGTATACCTAATTATTGCTTCTATCTTTTCTTCTATGTATTTCAGTAATCTATTCAGTCATTGTAATTTTATTCAGTTCATCTTTATCACTATTTCTTCATATATAATTTTATTATAGTTCAGATACATCCCCATTTTATTTTAGATATGCTCTTATTTATCTGAGCCTAAGCCATGCGGGAGCCTAGGCCATTGTCCTTTTTTATTTTCACGTTGAGTTTAGGCCTTCAAGAACCTAAATATTATTCCTTTTTGTTTATGCCCAATTTGGGGTAAAAAAATGAATTTACCAATGAATGCACATTATGGAAAAATAAGAATTATATATAAAAAGGATAAACTGGGCTTATTGGAATCATGCAATAAAGGACAATTAAACTATAAATTTGATAAATTGAGTAATAGCATTTGGATAGAAGCTAAATACTGGGGGTTGGATTGTGCAATGAATTTAAACAAAAGTGATGTTTATAGACAACCTGTAAATTGAAGTTCATGTAACCTATGATATGGAAAATGTTACATCAAGAAAGTAGGATTATTAATAAAGCAAAGACCGGCATTAAGTTTAAAATAAAAAAATTAATAAGCATAGGTAGTAGTGGTCCGTTCCTGCAACACCCCGTAATTTTAACAACACTAAAGATGATAAATTAAAGAATACTTAATTAAATATTCAAAATTAAGTGAAACAGACTATGCCATTGCGTTCGTCTTGGAATTCCGCTTGAGATAGACACCTGGTTTGTGTAAAACGGACAACGTATGAAGAAGTTACCAAGGTTTGAAATTTGTATACGCATAAGAAGAATATATATGAATAAAAAATAAGTCCAGTAATTCAAAATGATTCAAAATCACGCAGAGGACCTAGGCGGGAAAATTCCCGCTCCAGGTATCGATCTAGGGGTCCAAACCATAATGGGGGTGTCGACACCCATGTCGACAACCACATTAGGGGGTCGACCCCCATGTCGACACCCCCCAGATCCGGGGCAGATTCCTACTTCTGAACGTGGACTGATTTTGGTCAAGATTCATTGGTTCTAGGCTGTAAATAGGACCCTATACCCATTGTTTCCTTCACAAAAAAACAATGGAGGACTAGATGTTGCCTCTACTTAGACTAAAATAGCTTGTTCTTCTTCTATAACAAGGGTTAGACTAATTTAGAGATTTGTGATTCAACATCTATAATTCTTTCTTCTATCTTCTTCTATTTTTTTATATCCAATCACGGTGAGTCTATGTTAATTTTAGATCTAAATACTTAAAAGTTAATCTTGACATGACTTTAACTTGGATCTAAGCCTGTGACTACTTGAATCATATCAGACCTGGTATAACCTGTGTATTTAAGTTATTCTGACATGACTATGCACTAGGTCTAAGCCTATACCTATTTATCATGTCAGATCTACCATTGTTGGTTGGATATCTAATTCATTGTCATCATGCCTGTCCATGTTAGAATGAGTTCTACTATCACATGTTCATCAGATCTGTTCCTTTATGCCTATATCGTCATTATGCCCAACTTTGTCACTATATATTTATTAGTAGCTATGCCTATTTTCTGCCATTTATGTCAACCTTATTATTTTGTTCATTCCTGTCCTCTTCCCTTCTTCTTTTCCCTCTTTATTTTATAGCCATGCTACCTTCGAGCCTAGGCATGCCGCTGAAATATGCGAACGCGTAAAATTGGGAACGTGGGGAAAAAGCTAAATTTGGGCATAACTTATATTGGGAAATTTGGGCATAAATTGAGTGAAATACATGAATGTGGATTTGGGGCATAAACCAAACTTTGGTTAAAGACCGTAGTTTGGTGCATATGGTTCATTATGTACATGACTTGGGAAAGGGGCATGAAAACCTATAACGACATAGAAATAATTGGTTAATAATGAAGATGCCTAGAATTACAGTAATTAGAAACTGTAACCGCACGTAAACACGAGGTTAGATAACATTTTGGTGGAAGTCTTCCCGGAACCGACCAACATATCCACCTACCACAAGCGGTGAATCTAATGTGAGGGTGCATAAACACGAAACGTGCTAAGACACGAGGTTAAGCCCGGTTTGTGGAAGAAGTCTGCCCGGAACCAACCGGCATATCCAATATCCACAAGTTGTAGGCTTAAAGTGGGAGGTCTAGTACATTATAACCATAAATGAATATGGTAATAAACTTGAATACTTAACCTAGTTGAATTCATAGGGATTGTATATGTTAACTTGAGTAGGTGTTAAGTAAACTAGTATGAAATAATGGTAGGGTTAAGTATATCTTGGGCTGGGGTGTAATATTTATATATAGACCCACAAACTTAACCTACGGGGTTATGCAATCTTTTAATCTAGTATGGTATAAACTGTGGAAAACCTAGTGGGGATGCAAGCGTAGGGGGAAGATAGTATCATCTTGTGTGTGGGACCCGTTTCAGTCAGTAACCCATATATAGGTATCAAACGAGTACTCCAAACTAGGTCGTATTCAGGGCACGTTTACTAGGCTGATTGTAAGAAGTCCAAATGTGGAGGACGGTGTGGGCGGCGCATTTCGATGGAGTCATATGCGTGCATGGGTTCGGTAGAGGAGGTTTAGACGTCGTGACACCTGTAGATATGGTTGTGCACATCTTGAAAACGAAGGGTTGCTGTTATGACCCGTATTTTCAGAGATATAATAATTAATTTATTTAATTATATAAATAGGGGTTTAGAGATTTGAATTGTCGTAGAATTAAATAATAGTGAATATTTAATTAAATTAAATAATAGAATAATATATTTAATTTCAGAACTAATCAAAAATAGTGGATTCACAATATTGTATAATTTGGATTATTTAAAATATATAATTCAGTTTAGAGTTGAATTGTATTCACGAATATTATATATAAACGAAGTTTGAACGTATTATTATATTATAATTATAATCAAGCTCGAAATGGCGCGACAGTTAGCAATTTGGCGATTCGAACTTCAACTGAATATACAGGGTCCGTTTTAAATCGGACTTCTGTGAAACAAGAAATATTTGGAGCTGGTGAAGTATATTTTTCTAATGGAAGAGAAAAATCAGGATTTCGTCGGATAGATTTTGATTTATGTCCAAATCAAATTTTCAAATAGTCGCAATGGAATTCCTTTATAATTTATATTGATTTATTAATATTTTAAAAGGATTTAAATAGAAATCGAATATTGATATAACCAGGAATTTTGAAATATCGAGTTATAAATCCAATTGGAGTTGTATGATATTCTAGTATGGATATATACGATAATATTTATTTATAAATATTAAATTTAATTATATTTAAATATATTTATATATTTAAATGGGTTATTTAGAGCTTTAAAAATAGCCAGTTTTGCAAGCGACCTCCGTTTTCGACGAAACTAATTTTGTTGGATCTGCAATATTAAAATATTGCTAGATTTCAATTTTCGTGATTTTTAGGGTCAGTGTGTGGTCATATGGATTTTTAGTGTGAAAAACAGTCAATATTTTGACGGCTAAAAATACACTATGTAAGCAAACAGAGTCGGAATTCGACGAAACCAGTTTTGTTGGGTCCGTAATGTCAAACTGTAGCTGCATGTACATTTTCGTGATTTTTGGGTATTATATGTAATCATACAGATTTTTAGAAGACAAAGACAAACAATGATTGATTATAACTGAATAAAATAATCAGTTAATAATAAAATAAAATATTTTACACTTCCTATAAATAAACATACTACGTTCCCTAAGACCTAATTCATTCTTAGGTCAACCAAAAATCCGCCGCTCCTCTTCTTATAAACGTAATCTCTTTTGATCTTTAAAAATCCACATCAAATCCAAATAAAATCAGTAAATTCCAATGCATGAATATTTTGCCTTTTGGAGTGTTATTCTTTAAAACGATGTGGGTTTTGGGTTGCTCGAACATATTTTAGTTCGTTGGAAAAAGGGTCAGCGAGGTGTATTGGTTCCTAGGGTTCATCGATTCTTAATATTGAAGAAGAGATGGTTAATTTAGTGTTTGGTTTTGGATTGAGGAAGGAAATTAAGTCTCGTTTGCAAACTTGTTTGGTTTCCGATAGGATTTGATGTCGATACTTTTGGAAGGCAACATGGAAACTGGTATGCGACGGGTTCAAAAGAAAATGATCGAGTGTTTTGAAATTAACATAAGGTGATGCAGTTTTGGAAGTGGAGTTCAACAATAACTTTAGTTTTGGGTTTAGTGGATAAACGAAGTAGAAAGGAGAGCATTAATATGCGGCAATGTCTGAGGAGCGAAGCGTTGTGAACTTCTAGAGGAAGAAAGTGGATCGAGATTGGCCAATGTGGGATGGGGCTAAAGCTTTTGCATTGGAAAGTGTAAGGGTGAAACTCATTTGCAAATTCGAGAAGTGTTGGATGAGTTTTGGAGTGGAAATTTCACGAGTAGATGTTTTGAAGAGGAGCAGGTCGCATTGAATCTCTTTGGGGAAGAAATGGGAGTCGAGTCTGGTGGATGAAGAGTAGTGGGCCAAAGTTTTAGGGGTGAGGCCCGTTTATAATTAAACTGTGGGTTATTTTAATTTTAATTTAAATAGTACGTGAATTTATAATGTTAATATCAGGCACAAACATTATCAGAATTAAGCAAATTCAGATCCGTTGGGATCGTATGGACGGGAGCAACGCAATGAAACTGACCGGGAGTGAATTTGAGCTAGTTACAATTTATTGCAAAATAAATTATCAAAGATAGTTAATCGTTATTTAACGATAACTGTCCAATGTAAGTAAAACTCACCAACTCTACCAGTTCATATTTTTATAACATATATTTAGAACTGATAAATGATGATTGATTAATGTGTATTGACTGTTTGGTTGAACTACTAAGTAATTGGTTGAAATTATAGATCTGGTTATACATATTTATAAATAGATATATATATATATATAGATTCTGTTTAGCAGAATATTTCATAGTGAAATGACATTGATGTTAATTATATTGTTTAACATCTGTGGATGCAGGGAAACAGGTCGGGGGAATCCAACTGGATTCCTCAACATCTATTTTACTATTTTTCATATATTGTAATATATGATGTGATATATAATCTGTGTTGATTACGTGTGTTAAATGATATCGATCATTGTTATTAGGGTATTTTAAATACCGTAAGAAATTCTGGGATGTAGAAAAAGGGGATTTTCAAAGTGTATTTTGAAAATGAATTATTTATATAAAATCAATGGACTTTACATATAAAAGGAAAACATTTGTAAAACAAATAGAAAAGGGAATATTTGTAAAACATTTACAAATAGTTTTGAAAAAGGGAATATTTGTAAAACATTTACAAATAGATTTAAAAAGGGAATATATAGAAAATAAATAGAATTGAAAAGAAATATTTATTTGTTAAATAAATAGAATTAAAAAGGAAATATTTATTTGTTAAATAAAAAAATATAAAAGGAAATATTTGTGAAACAAGTAGAAAAAGGAAATATTTGTGAAACAAATAGAATAGAAAAGGAGATAGAAAATAAATAGGATTATAAAAGAAATATTTATTTGTTAAATAAATAAAATTAAAAAGGGAATATGTGTTGAACAAATAGAATTGCAAAGAATATCTATTTAGAAAATAAATATAATAAGATAAAAGGGATATTTATTTATGAAATAAATAGAAGTACAAAAAGAATATTTATTTAGAAAGTGAATAGAATTATAAAAGGGAATATTTGGAAAAATAAATATTAAATAGAAATCAGTTTTAACAGATAATTGGAGAAGATTAATTTATAAGTAATGTTTTTAAACATTAAGTAAAATAATTTATCATAGGATAAATTGAATATATAAGTCTGAACTTATATAGAGAAGTAGAAATCGGTTTTGACACCGATATGTTAAGTAGAAGGTGAACTCAACATTTTATAAAGGAAATTGATTTTGAAATAGGAATTGAAAAAGGAGTTAATCAAAATGTGTTAACCAAAAGGAGATAATCAAAAGGAGTTAACCAAAAGGAGTTAACCAAATTAGAGTTAATCAAACAGAGTTAATGGATTAGAGTTAATCAGTTAGAGTTAATCGAGTTAGAGTAATCGATTATAGTTAATCGATTAGAGTTAATCAGTTAGAGTTAATTGATTAGAGTTAATCGAATATAATTAATCAAATAGAATTAATTAATTAGAGTTAGTTGAATTTGAGATAATCGAGTTAGAGTTATCGATTAGAGTTAATCGAGTTGGAGTTAATCGAGTTAGAGTTATCGATTAGAGTTAATCGAGTTAGAGTTAATCGAATATTAGTTAATTAAATTTGAGTTAATCGAATATTAGTTATTCAAAAGGAGTTAGTCGAATATAGTTTATTAGAAAAGGAGTAATCGAATATAGTTTATTCGAAAGAGAGATTATCGAATATAGTTGATTCGAAAGGAGTTAATCAAATATAGTTTATTTGAAAAAGGAGTTAATTAAATATAGTTTATTTGAAAATGGGAGTTATTGAATATTAATTTATTCAAAGAAAGGAGTTAAATCGAATATAGAGTTATTCGAAGTAGAGTTATCGAATAAAGTTTATTCGAAGAAAGGAGTTAAATCGAATATAGTTTTATTCGAAAGGAGTTAGTCGAATATAGTTTATTCGAAAAGGAGTTATCGAATAGAGATTATTTGAAAGAGAGTTATACGTTGAAATTCGATTAAATCGAATTCGGGAAAGTACTATTCACTTTCCGTTTTTAATCAAGATTTATTTACTTAGTTATAAATTGTCTATTTAGTTATTTAGTTGAATTAAGAATAAAACTTATATTTTAAAGTTAGATATTTCAGAAATAGGGATTTTAGTACTATTGTTATAATCAAATGATTTCTGTAAAAGAAGTGGATTCATAAATAGAATCCGAGAGTTACGTAAGGAAGTTTGTTAAAGATTGAGAAGGTGAACTTTGTCTATTTCAAAGTTAGAAATGTTGTTCAGTCAAGGTCTGAGAGGTAGTTATACGCCAACTTGATTGACTTCATTTTTAACTAAGGAATGGTTAAGGTTCGACCATGAAGGTTGGTTAAGTGAATTTAGTTAATGAGTGTAATGGTTTGAGTTGGCATAACAATGTTTTATTTAAACATCTATTTAAATCCAAATATAGGAGTTTTGGAAATGTTTTCCAAATAAGGATCAGAAATGTTTTCTAATATAGAAAACAAGAAATGGAAATGGTTTCCAGGGATTGATAACGTATATTTTCTAAATTTAGAAAATAAGAAATGTGAATATATGGAAGTAGGAAATGGAAAGGGAATAAATAAATGAACTAAAGAGACAAATGTTCAATGATGATCAATCGATATAATTTCTATCTGGAATATATATCGTTGTTTGCACATGTGTTTTTCTTTGATAGTTAACTCACCGACTATCCAAGTTTTTGACCATTACCGTTGTTAATACGGAGAGACCGGGATCAGGTTCATTATCTGAAAACCACTCTGTATGGGCGTTAGCGTTGTGATAAAATGTGATGAAGATAATTGAAGACGGAGTTATGCAAGGACTGTCTTGTTTACATAATAGTGCCTTTGGTCTGTCCGGTTCCAGGACGACCAGTATGGAAGACTGTCTGACAGAGAATATTTAATATAGCACGTAAGTTGATCTCTACAAATGTATGTACGTTTAGTGGAGGAGGAATTCGTTTCTCTTAGCTATATACCCGTTGTATTTTTGGGGAAATCAATTTGTGATTTGGCGGGTATGGCGATGTGACATTCAAAGTGAATAAATGTGAATTATCATAGATAAGCATGGCCTCTAGCCTCACAACCGGGAAATAACAAAAATCGGGCAAGCAGTGAGACGACCCCAAACCCCGTACTGACGGTGGCAAGGGTAATCCGTGGAATATAACACAGAAATAGCTAATAACAGAACAAAACTTAATAAATACACCAGATAATGAACAATAGAATATACTGGATAAAAGTAATCATCAGAGTTACACAGTATACAGGATCATACTTAGTAAAAATACAGTTCAGCTATACATAAATGTCTACAGCGGAAAATAAACATAATATGTACAATAGGAGCTGAACAGCATAAAAAGAGATAAATGATAGAATCCATCTTCAGCTCCAGCTATCCAAAACGAACCAGCTAAACCTGAATACAAGGCTGCCCATGTAGAAAAAGGGGCACCCGAGTTTGAAAGTGAAACAAACTACGAGTCAGTCATGGGACTGGTATGAGAAATCTATTCAACACATACATAATATGGCTAATCACAGGACCACACCACTTTCGTGGAACGGGTTTACTCCATTGGATTGCCAGTGCTTTAAAACAAATCTTTCTTTTAAACAACGCAATGCATTTTATAAAAATGAAGCCATTATAAGACTCAGTTCCCATCACACAATGCAACGTAAACCGGAGGATAGAGTTTTTTACCTTATAACGGCCAAAATACGCTTGATACGAATAAAACAAAGGCATTTGATATTATTGCTAGTGTTTATATGTTTTGAAAACAATTTCAAATCATAACTATCAATCATAGACGGCATGCGTACCATATATCATGTCGCCATATATATATACAATCAAAACCGCACGAATTCACATTATACACAAAGCTACGCCACACAGGCGGTGCTTTGATCATCACCACAAGGCTTTGCTTTTCAACAGAAGCCCTGATCACTGCATCTTAGCATGCCACACAGGCAATTCATGCCATGCGACCGATATCCATCGATATACAACCTCTGAGCTCGTGCGTTTCAGAGAAAGGCGTTAAGCAAAAGAATAAATTCTTCGCCGCCAAACAGATGTATATTTAATAGAGATCAATCAACACAGAATAAAATCCAATGTCAGACACACCGTCCATTTACAAGTCCGTTCTGGGTCTGAACGAAACCAGAGGCACTAAATACCTCGCAAACCCATCGATCACCACGTACGTCTAGACGATCACCACTCATTATCCATATTTCGGGATGCCTCCCAATCAGGACCTCGGTTACCATCCAAACGAGGTGAAGATCTCCGGTCTTCGACCACCGTCTTCATCTTCGACTTTCAATCGTCGGTCAATTATTTGAAATGAGAATTAACTTGGCCTTTTCAATTAATTCACGTATATTTAGAATCTCAAATCAATTTATTTCAATGGTTAAATCATTCGATAACACCAATTTTGTTCTTTAATGTAATTTTCACACCAAACACATTCAACCATCAAATACCACATAAATCGAGCAAATTCCGTTTATTTCCATTCCATATCGTTTATGATATTTTATAGCGATTTATCGCTATTTTTATTTATTTTAAAATAGCCAATTTATTCAAGACGACGCTTCGGGCCATAACGCGGCTGTGGCGCTGTTTTTCTTTAGATTTGATTTACACATATCTGAAAATCTAACCGTTGGATCTTGACAAAATTTACATCATTAGAAAGGTCTTTTCAAAACGAATCCAACGGTTCCAGTTTCGGGAAAATCCGAAGGTCGGATCTCCCGGTACAATCGTTTGAAGTTTCGATTTCAAAATACGAACTGCAGCGTCGTTATTCGATTAAATATAATTATATTTATATATATATATAAATATAATCGTTTCTGGCGTTGTTTTTCTTCAGATTTGAATTAAACATTCCAGACAATCCAACCGTTGGATTTTTACAAAGTTGGTGCCGTTGGAAAGATTTTTCCAAAGCGAACCAAACGGTTGCGATTTCGGGAAAATCCAATGGTCGGATTTCCCGCACTAGTTGTTTGAAATCACGGTTTCAAAACACGAACTGCACGGCCACGTTTCATTTTAATTTTATTTATATTTATATATTTATATAAATATAGTTCATTCAACAATTTCAATATCGTTTTCCACTCAAATATTCCACCAACGCCTTTAAATTTTGGAAAATTTCGCCATAACCTCCTTTGTACGGGAGGGGCTGGGAAAATTCCCAAATAGCCACACGGGCGTCTCATGTCGAAAAGAAAAAGAAATAGCCAAGCGGCTAGCCAACAGGCTTATAAAATCATCACCCAAACAAAACAGTAAATGTGTACCTATTTGTCGGGCACAAAATTTTATTCCTCTTCTCTAGCCCCTTTGCTATAACCTGTTCAATAAATATGCATGTACTTATATATATATAGTTCTTATCACTTATCATTTTCTATTCAACTTCATATTTAATTCCATTTGGTTTGAAAACACCATTCATTCTAATGTTGCATGTATAGGCAAAATCATATCATTAGTTAATTAATGAATATTTCAACTCATATATATTTATTTGAACGAGTGGCTATTTTTATCCCTTCACATTTCAACAATTCGTGTATATAATAAAAATGTGATTTTTATTGCAAAACAATTTATCTCAAAACACTATTATTTTATATAGTTTATATAGGTGATAAAATAGGATTTTTCTTATAAAACAATTTCTTTTTAAAACGAGGTCATTTTACATAGCTCATATAGATGATAAAAAGGTGATTTTTATTATGAAACAATTTATTTCAAAATATGAATACCATTCAACACATGAATTTCCAATCAACGAATGAATATCGATTCAACACATGAAGGTTTTCTATAGTTTATATATATAGACAAAAATGCGATTTTTATATTTAAAACACGAATACCTTTCAACACATGAATTTCTAATCAATGAATGAATATCGATTCAACACATGAAGGGTTTCGATTCAATGAATAAATATAGTTTCAGCAAATGAAAATAATTCAAACACATGAATATTATTCAAAATTTCGGCAGCATAACGGCAGGGTAGTTAAAACCGGGACCGTCCCTAGTACGGCTCCTCGCTCTACCTTAAAACCTCGCGGTTTTCGACAATGGGGATCATGCATCTAGTTCGCACGCAGGCGGCATGTATATATTTATTTCATTTCCACAAACTAATCCTATGTGGTTTCAACCAAATATTTCTCAACCACAAATGGGTATTTTTCAACCACAATCAATCAATATCAACCACAAACAATCCCAAACAACCATTCGCTATCAATCAATTTTCACACCAATCACAATCAATAAATATCGTCCATGGTTTGTGGACGAGGGGCGTATATATATATATTTATATATAGCAATTCACTTCTATTTCAACACATATATAATTTTTACAACGCATATACAACTTATACATCGAACGTACAACTTATACAACGCTTATACATGAGGTGTACAACGCTTATATAACTCATACATCGAATATATAATTTATACATCGTCGTTTTCCATATCGTTTATAAATTAGAAATCTCACATTGGGTTCCACTCGACCAAAAATAGCAGGAGGCTCAGAAAAATATGCGGTCTCTTCTAAAATGTAGAAGGCGTCCACATGGTCACGATGTTTCCTGTTTCATCGAATTTCGTTAACACAGCAAAAAGATATGATTTTTCAAAGTTTGCAACGGTTTTAAACTGTTAAAATCAGTTTTAAATTAAAACAGCCGAAACCTCATGAATTTGCGCGCAAACGGTGGGGCTTGGGGGCGATCGGCCTATGCCACGCTGACGGCCTTGGAGGGGCGCACGTGCGCCTGAAGTGGGGTCCACTTCGGTGGTCACCTCTGGCCTCGGCGGAGCTTAAAAGGTAGCGACTTTGGGGCTTCGATTCGGGAGAAATACTGCACGATAATTGGAGAAGTTTATATGGATGTGTAGAGGAGATGGAGAGCTTCAAAAAGTTGAACTGGAGCAGGGTGTGTTGGAGCGTGGTTTGGTCGGAAAATGGCTGGGAAATGGCGAAGGCTTTATCGCCACTAATCGCGATCGGGGGGGGGGGGGAAGAGAGAGAAGATGCGAGGGGGGGGGGCTGACGTGGACAAATAGGTTTTTTTTTATTTATAAAGTTTTAAAATCCGAAAATACCCCTTGCCTCCTGCGAACCCCAATCCAAACCCAACGACTGTCGCCCCTAGCGTTTTACCCCCATTCCGAACACGATGGGATATGTTTCGAAGGCCCATTCGACTGTTTCAGTCAGTTTTCCTTCAAATTAAAATATAAAATATTCAATATTTAATTTGAACGTACATTTCAATTTGCCAGGGCCACAAACTGATTCGAAAAATTCCAGAAAAATATATCTAGATATGTTTTGACGATACGGTGCCAACAAAACTAGTTTCGTCGAATTCTGAGACCGTTTGCAAAAAGGCCCATTTCTGGTCGATCCAATTTAACTATAATTGACCAAAACACATTTTCCTTTTCCACGCTCACATATTAGCTTCAAAAATTATGAAATTTGAAACCTAGCAATAACTTCACATCCCGGATCCAACAAAAGTGGTTACGTCGAATTCCGAGGTCGTATGCAAAATGGCCAATTTCACGGGCTATATAAATTCCATAGCGACCTTTCTGAAAATTCATTTGGCCATAACTTTTGCTTTCCGTTATGAAAATTCGATTTTTCAGATTCGTTAGAAAGGTATTCACTAACAGATTTAAATATTTTTGGTTTCACTAAAATCCGTTTTGTTTTGCACCCGATACAATCCGACAAAGTTTGAATCCAATTTTTGAAACCGCAGCGCCATTTCAGGCCTTGTTTATAATTATAATTAATTATATTCATTTTCAATTGTCGATTCAAACTCACTTTCCATTGCCATTATTTAAAATATTTATTTTAAATATTTAAAATCCATTATTTTAGCCAATTAAAAAATTTTAAATTGGTTCAGATTTTCTGGGTCGTTACAATTTCCCCCACTTAAAACTTTTCGTCCCCGAAAAGGAGCAAAGTCGAAAGTGGTTTGATTAATCAACTCTACGTTCGATCTGGCTTCCATTCTCAAACTTTTCAGTTTCTGAGAAATTTCAAATTCTTCAAAAATTTGGCTAACACCCGGAATTTTCGAAAAATTTCGCCATAACCTCCTTTGTACGGAGAGAGGTTTGGAAATTTATTGGGCCGTATTAGGTACCCAATAAATCCTAATAAGCATACACATATTTATAGTGATATATTCTGGTGTTTACAGGGGAGCATGTACTGATAATAACTCCAGAGAATAAATTCTCGTCACCCTGCCCCGTGTGGGAAATAAATAGTCCATGTGCCGTATCTAATAACTAGAGAGACGTGATTATTGTCAACTCCAGACCCGTGTGGGGTTTTTTTTATTAATCTGGAAATTTAATCATTACAATATAAATAGTCCATACCAGTCATCAGTTCAACCTGTAAAATATAGTCATCGCCATACAAGCCTCTCGCTCGTATGGTAAATCTTCCACCTCGTCACACAAGCTCCAAATGCTTATGTGGTATATGATGAAGTATGCCTATCTTCCAGAAGTATGCCATGCAATGTAGTTCAAAATTAATTGTTACTATTCTATGGCGACATTTATTATTTCACACAGAAAAACCAGCACTCCGCATGCAATGGCATTCACAGGAGTTGATATAATAATATTTCGCATCCAACTCATTAAGGTTTACCTATTTGTCGGGCACGCAAATAAAATCTTTACTCAACAGCTAATCCATTTACCTGTTCAAATATATAAAATGCACATGTATATATATTTCTATTTATTTTCTAATCAGTTCAAGGTGTGACATAATCGAATAAATTCTAACATTATTCTATTGTTGATTAAATTAACTATCGTTTTAATAATTCAATTAATCAAATCTACTATCACACAACTCCAACAACAATCAAATTGCTTTTAACTTTTCAAAATATACCTTACAAATTAATTCCTTTTCTTTTTAAAATCATTCAGACTATAGAATAGAGAATTAAATGGGGATGTAAAGTATGGTAAATATACCTTGCACCGGAGTCAATCAGAGATATCCACTCGGCATCTAGGATAAGCTTTCTGAATGCTCTCCTCAGTTTCCCAAGTACAATCTCGCGGATCTCCACTCCATTGCACTTTGACTAAGTGAACATTCTTGTTCCTCAGCTCTTTGGTTTCTTTGCCGATAATCTTTAGCGGCTCTCTTCTCACAGCCAATTTTGGAGTAATTTCAATGTCCTATTGATCTGCTTCTTCCACGATCAAGTCTGGATCATGAACGTGTTTCCGAAGTTGAGATATATGAAATACATCATGAACTCCAGGCAACCAGTCAGGAAGTTTGACCCTATAAGTGAGAGTTCCGATCCGTTCCAGAATAGGAAACTGACCAATGAATTTGGGTGCCAACTTTCCGGTTTTACCGAACCGGATAACTCCTCTCATTAGCGATACTTTCAAATATGCATAGTCGCCAACAACAAAGGATATATCTCTTCTTCTTCTATCGGCATAGCTCTTTTGTCGGCTTTGAGCGGCAAGTAATCGCTTCTTAATAAAATCGACTTTATCGGCAGCTTCTCGAATCATATCAAGACCCAACACAAGTCTATTACCGGGTTCGACCCAACAAGCAGGAGATCGGCACGGTCTACCATACAACGCTTCGAATGGCGACATTGTCAGACTCGCCTGGTAGCTATTGTTACATGAGAATTCAGCCAAATGCAGATGGTCTTCCCATGATCCACCGAAATCTATAACACAAGCCCGCAATAGATCTTCTAAAATACGATTCACCCTCTCAGTCTGACCGTCTATCTGAGGATGATAAGCGGTGCTTAAGTTCAACTTCGTTCCCAGTTCGACTTGAAATGCCTCCCAGAATTTGCTAGTGACTATTGTATCTCTATCACTGACTATACTGAGCGGCACTCCATGTAGTCTAACTATTTCTTTAAAGTAAATCTGCGCCAGACTCTGAGCAGTTCTATTTGATCTGACAGGTATAAAATGGGCAGCCTTCGTGAAGCGATCTACGATCACCCAAATACTGTCATTCCCTTTTCTGGTTCTGGGCAGACCATCAATGAAATCCATAGAAATATGTTCCCACTTCCAACCAGGAACTTCTAGTGGTTGTAACAATCCAGTCAATTTCTGTTGGTCGCTTTTGACTAGCTGGCAAGTAGGGCATCGGCTAACATATAAAGAAATGTCCCTCTTCATCGACTTCCACCAGAAAGTGCGTTTGATGTCATTATACATCTTGCTTACTCCCGGATGGATACTAAGTTTTGACTTGTGGCATTCATCCAGTACTTCCTTTCGAAGCTCAGGAATGTTAGGGACACAGATTCGACCTTTGAGCCTTAGAATTCCATCATTATGAACTTGAAAACTCGAGGGTCCGCCTTGTTGAATTATCTCTCTGATCTTCTGAATGAAGTGATCATCCTCCTGAAGAGCAGATATTTTATCTAGCAACGAAGTCATGATAATAAAACTGGCGATCATCTCATTCTTTCGGCTTAACGCATCGGCCACGACATTGGCTTTCCCTGGAGTGTATATAATTTCAAAGTCATATGCTGCAAGAAACTCCAGCCAACGTTGCTGCCTCAAATTCAAGTCCTTCTGGGTGAACAGATACTTTAACGATTGGTGATCTGTAAACAGTTCAAATCTCTCACCCAGTAGATAGTGCCTCCAGATTTTCAAAGCGAACACAATAGCCAATAACTCAAGATCATGAGTTACGTAGTTCTTTTCGTGCGGCTTCAGCTGACGGCTAGCATAAGCAATCACTTGGCCCCTTTGCATTAACACTGCGCCAAGGCCTTCTCTAGAAGCATCAGTCCAGACCTTTAAATCCTGGTTGCCATCGATGATGGTTAACACTGGAGCAGTCGTTAGTCTTAACTTTATCTCTTCAAAAGCCTCTTCACTTTCTGGAGTCCATTTGAATTTAGAGTGCTTCTTTGTAAGCTTTGTTAAATGACCAGATATCTTCGAAATTTTTTTAACGAACTTCCGGTAATAGCTAGCCAATCCGAGAAAACTGCGGACTTCAGTGGGGGTATGGGGCTGTTTCCAATTCTGAATAGCTGTGATTTTGCTTGGATCCACAGCAATTCCTTCTTTCGATACTACGTGGCCCAGAAATTTTACTTCATCTTGCCAGAAGATACATTTGGAAAATTTGGCTTTTAATACATTCCGTCTCAGAATTTCTAGAACCTGTTCCAGATGCTTTTCATGTTCGGCCCTTGATTTAGAGAAGATTAGAATATCATCAATAAAAACCAGAACAAATTTATTCAATACTCCTCTGAATACTCTGTTCATTAGATCGACGAAATAGGTTGGAGCGTTACATAAGCCGAACGACATTACTAACCACTCGTAAAATAAGTCGGGACCTCTGAATGCTGTCATTGGAACACACTCTTCAGCAATTCGAAGTTGATGGAAGCCTGTAGCTAGGTCCATCCTTGAAAATACTTGTGCTCCATTTAATCGATCCAACAAATCATCTATTCGCGGCAATGGATATTTGTTCTTTATTATCTGTTTGTTCAGATCACGATAATCCACACATAGACGTAGAGTACCGTCAGATTTTGGGACAAATACCACTGCTGCGCCCCAATCAGAGAAACTAGGCCTGATCAGACCCTTCCATACTAGCTGTCGAGTTTGATTGTCTAATTCCTCTTTCTCTTTCAAGGGCATTCTTCGAATAGCGTGAACTACCGGCCTTGCATTGGGAATCAAAGCGATCATGAAATCTATTTCTCTTTGCGGAGGTAAGCGAACAACTTCCTCGAACACATCCGCATAGTTCTTGACGATAGGAATATCTTTCACCAGGTCGGGAATATTTTCTGTGATTTCAGGGATATTTTCTATTTGGGCGGGAGAAACATCTAAAGCTGCCCAGAAGTCTTTTCTATTAGATTTCTGACCTTCACACGGTATGGTTATATAATTCCCTGATTTAATCTTAGCTCTAACAACTCTCTCGGCGCATCTAACCTCTGCTTCATATTTGGTTAGCCAATCCAATCCCAGAATAAGATCGAATTCATTAAAATTCATGACCATAGAGATAGTAGGGAATTTATAGCAGGAAAAAGAGACAGGTACTGCAGAAGCCCAACTGAGACCGATGGAACCCCCGACCGGATTCTGGACAGTCATTGGTTCTTTGAGCTTCTTCACATTTAAATTCAACTTCTTGACTACACTCTTTTCTATAAAGATTCGTGACGCGCCAGTGTCAAACAGTACTTTAACTGGAATGTTCTTTACATTGAGTGTGCCTTCCAAAACATCAGACCTTTCCTGAGCAGACGAAGATGCAGGTACTTCTGCCATTTCATTCACTTGTACTGCTTCAGATTTCTTTGAGGGTGGACACTCCCGTGCAATATGGCCTGCCTGGTGGCACTTATGGCATTTCCTTTCCCCATGGGGGTTCTTTTGTTTCTTAGTGGGCTTAGATCCACTCTTGATCCTTTTCATTAAGGGCCCACAATTTATTGACAAATGTCCTTTCTTATTGCAGTTAGAGCAAATAGCAGTTGTTACTGGTTCTTTCCCAGATTCAGCCCTTTTTCTCTTGGCACTTGGCTTCTCATTGACCTCAGACCTCGTACTGGCTTCAGGAATATTAGTTTCCGACTCTTCTTTGTCACTACAACAAACTTCTTCTTCGTCGTGCAACATTCCTTTCTTATGGAGATCTTCATACTGATAAGCCATGTATATCATTTCTGAGAAAGGAAGTTTTACATTCCTCAGAACACTATTCTGATATCTCCTTTGCAGGCCATGAATAAATCTCAGATTTTTCCTCTTTGGATCTTGAATCAGATGAGGAGCAAAGTGAGCAAGTTCGTTGAATTTCTTATGATATTTTGGGATGGTCATATCACCTTGTATCAAATAAGAAAATTCATCACATAATCGCTCGGTTGCTTCGGGAGGAGTAAATCTTCCTAGGAAAATCTCTTTGAATCTATCCCAGGTGATATCACCTTCTGGATTATCTTTTATGATTGTTTCCCGCCATATTAAAGCTTCTCCATTGAGCGCCCAAGATGCTACTAATCTTTTCTGGTCGTCTCTCAGCTGGAAACGCTCAAATATTCTTTCTATAGAGCTCACCCAAGCTTGAGTTTGAATAGTAGATTCATTGCCCGAGAATTGTGCTCCACCCAGATTTCGATATCTCTTAAATAGAGCCTCCAGATCGGGTTCTGCATTTCTCCTGTTTCTGACACTCATTTTTTCTAGTACCTCTGCAAATAGCAGATCAAGTGTCAGGTCACAGAAAGGGTATTTTAAAACATAGGAACATGTACTTTAATGTAAATGTGTCTACTGGGGTGTATTCCATTCTGCTTTACTTATACTAGGATATTACTGATCCTACCTGTATAGAGTTACCCGTCCTAGAACACTACTGGTTCTATTTCTGACGAGTTCGTTCAAATGTTATATTCCAGAACTAAGCTTAACCAAAGCTCTGATACCAAATGAGATGACCAAAAACCCCGTACTGACGGTGGCAAGGTTAATCCGTGGAATATAACACAGAAACAACTAATAACAGAACAAAACTTAATAAATACACCAGATAATGAACAATAGAATATACTGGATAAAAGTAATCATCAGAGTTACACAGTATACAGGATCATACTTAGTAAAAATACAGTTCAGCTATACATAAATGTCTACAGTGGAAAATAAACATAATATGTACAATAGGAGCTGAACAGCATAAAAAGAGATAAATTATAGAATCCGTCTTCAGCTCCAGCTATCCAGAACGAACCAGCTAAACCTGAATACAAGGCTGCCCGTGTAGAAAAAGGGGCACCCGAGTTTGAAAGTGAAACAAACTACGAGTCAGTCATGGGACTGGTATGAGAAATCTATTCAACACATATATAATATGGCTAATCACAGGACCACGCCACTTTCGTGGAATGGGTTTACTCCATTGGATTGCCAGTGCTTTAAAACAAATCTTTCTTTTAAACAACGCAATGCATTTTATAAAAATGAAGCCATTATAAGACTCAGTTCCCATCACACAATGCAACGCAAACCGGAGGATAGAGTTTTTACCTTATAATGGCCAAAATATGCTTGATACGAATAAAACAAAGGCATTTGATATTATTGCTAGTGTTTATATGTTTTGAAAACAATTTCAAATCATAACTATTAATCATAGACGGCATGGGTACCATATATCATGTCGCCATATATATATACAATCAAAACCGCACGATGTCGTATTTGGAAATTGGGTATCCGTCATGAACCAAGGCAAAAGATAGTCCTTACCGAATTTGAGATGCTCTAGCCCGTGTCTCAGGCAAGTACTCAGTCAAGCCTTTGGATCGTCAGGGCCGGTCCACCGATGTGGATTAAAATTCCTGAACACTGCGTTTCCCCACACTTTGGGGTGTAAATGAGCCAACGAATGACTCCAACGGACCCGGATCGTCCGATCAAACCGAGGCGCCTCGCAACAGCAACAGCCACATAGGTGAAAAGTAAATAAATGTCAGGGCTGGTAGGTCACTGACACCACCCTAGCTAGAAAGAAACGCATGCCCTCCCTGATGTCCTCTCCCGTTTCTGGTTCATACCGGGGTGTGAGGCTCACGAATTCACATTATACACAAAGCTACGCCACACAGGTGGTGCTTTGATCATCACCACAAGGCTTTGCTTTTCAACAGAAGCCCTGATCACTGCATCTTTGCATGCCACACAGGCAATTCATGCCATGCGACCGATATCCATCGATATACAACCTCTGAGCTCGTGCGTTTCAGAGAAGGGCGTTAAGCAAAAGAATAAATTCTTCGCCGCCAAACAGATGTATATTTAATAGAGATCAATCAACACAGAATAAAATCCAATGTCAGACACACCGTCCATTTACAAGTCCGTTATGGGTCTGAACGAAACCAGAGGCACTAAATACCTCGCAAACCCATCGATCACCACGTACGTCTAGACGATCACCACTCATTATCCATATTTCGGGATGCCTCCCAATCAGGAACTCGGTTACCATCCAAACGAGGTGAAGATCTCCGGTCTTCGACCACCGTCTTCATCTTCGACTTTCAATCGTCGGTCAATTATTTGAAATGAGAATTAACTCGGCCTTTTCAAATAATTCACGTATATTTAGAATCTCAAATCAATTTATTTCAATGGTTAAATCATTCGATAACACCAATTTTGTTCTTTAATGTAATTTTCACACCAAACACATTCAACCATCAAATACCACATAAATCGAGCAAATTCCATTTATTTCCATTCCATATCGTTTATGATATTTTATAGCGATTTATCGCTATTTTTATTTATTTTAAAATAGCCAATTTATTCAAGACGACGCTTCGGGCCATAACGCGGCCGTGGAGCTGTTTTTCTTCAGATTTGATTTACACATATCTGAAAATCTAACCGTTGGATCTTCACAAAATTTACATCATTAGAAAGGTCTTTTCAAAACGAATCCAACGGTTCCAGTTTCGGGAAAATCCGACGGTCGGACCTCCCGGTACAATCGTTTGAAGTTTCGATTTCAAAATACGAACTGCAGCGTCGTTATTCGATTAAATATATTTATATATATATATATATAAATCTAATCGTTTCTGGCGCTGTTTTTCTTCAGATTTGAATTAAACATTCCAGACAATCCAACCATTGGATTTTTACAAAGTTGGTGCCGTTGGAAAGATTTTTCCAAAGCGAACCCAACGGTTGCGATTTCGGGAAAATCCAATGGTCGGATTTCCCGCACTAGTTGTTTGAAATCACGGTTTCAAAACACGAACTGCACAGCCACGTTTCGTTTTAATTTTATTTATATTTATATATTTATATAAATATAGTTCATTCAACAATTTCAATATCGTTTTCCACTCAAATATTTCACTAACGCCTTTAAATTGTGGAAAATTTCACCATAACCTCCTTTGTACGGGAGGGGCTGGGAAAATTCCCAAATAGCCACACGGGCGTCTCATGTCGAAAAGAAAAAGAAATAGCCAAGCGGCTAGCCAACAGGCTGATAAAATCATCACCCAAACAAAACAGTAAATGTGTACCTATTTGTCGGGCACAAAATTTTATTCCTCTTCTCTAGCCCATTTGCTATAACCTGTTCAATAAATATGCATGTACATATATATAGTTCTTATCACTTATCATTTTCTATTCAACTTCATATTTAATTCCATTTGGTTTGAAAACACCATTCATTCTAATGTTGCATGTATAGGCAAAATCATATCAATAGTTAATTAATGAATATTTCAACTCATATATATTTATTTGAACGAGTGGCTATTTTTAACCCTTCACGTTTCAACAATTCGTGTATATAATAAAAATGTGATTTTTATTGCAAAACAATTCATCTCAAAACACTATTATTTTATATAGTTTATATAGGTGATAAAATAGGATTTTTCTTATAAAACAATTTCTTTTTAAAACGAGGTCATTTTACATAGCTCATATAGATGATAAAAAGGTGATTTTTATTATGAAACAATTTATTTCAAAATATGAATACCATTCAACACATGAATTTCTAATCAATGAATGAATATCGATTCAACACATGAAGGTTTTCTATAGTTTATATATATGGACAAAAATGTGATTTTTATATTTAAAACACGAATACCTTTCAACACATGAATTTCTAATCAACGAATGAATATCGATTCAACACATGAAGGGTTTTGATTCAACGAATAAATATTGTTTCAGCAAATGAAAATAATTCAAACACATGAATATTATTCAAAATTTCGGCAGCATAACGGCAGGGTAGTTAAAACCGGGACCGTCCCTAGTACGGCTCCTCGCTCTACCTTAAAACCTCACGGTTTTTGACAATGGGGATCATGCATCTAGTTCGCACGCAGGCGGCATGTATATATTTATTTCATTTCCACAAACTAATCCTATGTGGTTTCAACCAAATATTTCTCAACCACAAATGGGTATTTTTCAACCACAATCAATCAATATCAACCACAAACAATCCCAAACAACCATTCGCTATCAATCAATTTTCACACCAATCACAATCAATAAATATCGTCCATGGTTTGTGGACGAGGGGCGTATATATATATATATATATATATATATATATATATAGCAATTCACTTCTATTTCAACACATATATAATTTTTACAACGCATATACAACTTATACATCGAACGTACAACTTATACAACGCTTATACATGAGGTGTACAACGCTTATATAACTCATACGTCGAATATATAATTTATACATCGTCGTTTTCCATATCGTTTATAAATTAGAAATCTCACATTGGGTTCCACTCCACTAAAAATAGCAGGAGGCTCAGAAAAATATGCGGTCTCTTCTAAAATGTAGAAGGCGTCAACATGGTCACGATGTTTCCTATTTCATTGAATTTCGTTAACACAGCAAAAAGATATGATTTTTCAAAGTTTGCAACGGTTTTAAACTGTTAAAATCAGTTTTAAATTAAAACAGCCGATACCTTTCAAAACTGTTCGAAACTAGGTCATGGATTTGCGCGCAAACGGTGGGGCTTGGGGGCGATCGGCCTATGCCACGCTGACGGCCTTGGAGGGGCGCACGTGCGCCTGAAGTGGGGTCCACTTCGGTGGTCACCTTTGGCCTCGGCGGAGCTTAAAAGGTAGCGACTTTGGGGCTTCGATTCAGGAGAAATACTGCACGATAATTGGAGAAGTTTATATTGATGTGTAGAGGACATGGAGAGCTTCAAAAAGTTGAACTGGAGCAGGGTGTGTTGGAGCGTGGTTTGGTCGGAAAATGGCGAAGGCTTTATCGCCGCTAATCGCGATCGGGGGGAAAGAGAAGACGCGGGGGGGGGGGGGGGGCTGATGTGGACAAATAGTTTATTTATTTATTTATAAAGTTTTAAAATCCGAAAATACCCCTTGCCTCCTGCGAACCCCAATCCAAACCCAACGACTGTCGCCCCTAGCGTTTTACCCCCATTCCGAACACAATGGGATATGTTTCGAAGGCCCATTCGACTGTTTCAGTCAGTTTTCCTTCAAATTAAAATATAAAATATTCAATATTTAATTTGAACGTACATTTCAATTTGCCAGGGCCACAAACTGATTCGAAAAATTCCAGAAAAATATATCTAGCTATGTTTTGACGATACGGTCCCAACAAAACTAGTTTCGTCGAATTCTGAGACCGTTTACAAAAAAGCCCATTTCTGGTCGATCCAATTTAACTATAATTGACCAAAACACATTTTCCTTTGCCACGCTCACATATTAGCTTCAAAAATTATGAAATTTGAAACCTAGCAATAACTTCACATCCCGGATCCAACAAAAGTGGTTTCGTCGAATTATAAGGTCGTATGCAAAATGGCCAATTTCACGGGCTATATAAATTCCATAGTGACCTTTCTGAAAATTCATTTGGCCATAACTTTTGCATTCCGTTATGAAAATTCGATTTTTCAGATTCGTTAGAAAGGTATTCACTAACAGATTTAAATATTTTTGGTTTCACTAAAATCCGTTTTGTTTTGCACCCGATACAGTTCGACAAAGTTTGAATTCAATTTTTGAAACCGCAGCGCCATTTCAGGCCTTGTTTATAATTATAATTAATTATATTCGTTTTCAATTGTCGATTCAAACTCACTTTCTATTGCCATTATTTAAAAAAATTATTTTAAATATTTAAAATCCATTATTTTAGCCAATTTAAAAAATTTAAATTGGTTCAGATTTTCTGGGTTGTTACAGGCAGCATGGCTAAGTGGTTGGATGCCTAGTAGGGTGTATTATCACCTATATAGAGATATTCATTTCATTCTTTAATCTATTCGATGCTGTCCCATTCGGGAAACGGTTGCTGATCCCAACCGTTGGTGATATACATTCGATACACTCAAGCGAAATGAGTGGTCGGTCATGTGTGGCCGGGTTGCAAGATGTTCTTGTTGAACCCAGTGTATTCCTCTTTAGAGGTACACTATCGGAAGGTGGTTCCATACCTTGTTATAGTTGGAAATCCATTACCCAATAAGTGCTCGTGGTTTTGATTGTATACTATATATGTGGAACGCGAGATGAAAGCGTTATGTAAAATGATTATTATATTGTGGTTGTTAGACACTATTATAATATCAAAAGAGTTTTGATATAAAAGATCATTGTTTCTTTCAAAATGATTTGAAAGTTCGATCAAATTGATTTGAATTCTCATAAGGGAAAAACCTGTTCCGTTATACGGCGTGGTCTTATGAGATGTCGTTATTTTCCTAAACTGTTTTAAATTGTTTACTCATACCACTCCCATGACTGACCTGGAGTTTGTTTTGTTTTGTTTTGCCTAAACTCTTGGGTGCTCCAATTTGTACGAGCAGTCAAGTACTCAAGATTTACAGATGCACTAGAAGGAGCTGGAGTAGGAGGCTTCAGCAGCGTTTTTATAGCTATTGTTTATTTCCGCTGTGATGTAAGTGTTATACTCTGATAATGTTACTGTTTACATATACTGATTTTATTTCAAAGATATGTATCTATTATATATTGTTCGTAGCTGTGAGATTCATGTTTACTCTAATGTTTTATGTATTTTGAGTTTCGATCTTATCTATTCTCACCCTCTGTTTTCTTTCTATTAGTTTTATGGTTTCCAGTGCAATATGGGTTGGACTTGTGTTATTTGGTCAGCTCAAATTGTACCAAATTTCTGGACACTATAGTTGGTATCAGAGCTGAAGGTTAAGTAATTACCTTGGCTCTGTGGCGTGACTCAGTAGAGATAGGGTTAGTAATACCCTAGATTGAGTTAAGTGTATATATACGAGAAATCGTATTTGTTATTCAATATAAAGTGATTTTGTATGGTGGAGATTTATTAGTTGAGTGTCTTATAAATTCTGGTCGATCAGTTTGATCCACTGTATCGGTAGGAGTTTCTAAACACTTAAATACGATGAAACGACACCGTATGTTTTGAAAGGAGGGTAAATGAAATAATTTTACCCGAAATATATTTTGTTATAAAAGAAATATATATCTGGAAATTATTATAGTATAATTGGATGTGTTGGTTTTTACTATAATTGAATGGGATTATAAAAAGTAAAATGGTTATAAATAACCAAGTAGAATTCATATAAGTATAATATATGAGAATTTTAAAATCCAGGGAGATTTTAAATTGTTTTACAAGCATTGGGGATGGTATTTTGGAATATATTTCAAAATGGAAGTGTTTAGAAATGGTTTTAAAAATGATATAGTATTGAACTCACTTCGATCGCTGGAAAATAAATTCCGATGATGGCAGCTGCATCATTAGTGTTCATTTTCGAGTTGCTAAGTGACGGATTACAACCAAAGATTTTGTTTTTCAAGTGTTTTGAGAAAACAAGTTATTCAAGGAATTCAAATGTTTTGAATTGTTACTATGATTTCAAAATGGAACTGAAATAAAAAACCCAGGAATTTAAATCTTGAAATTCAAATTTAACTTATTAAGTTAATTAAACCAATATTGTAAAGATAAGTAAATAAATTAGAATTTAACTTGAGATAAGTTAAATAAAACTGGATTTGGTTAGAGAATAATTTGGAATGTATTTGAGTTGATATGTTAAAAGTTTGGAATTTAGGATTAGAGTTTGAATGGAATTTGACTTTGGTTTAAACAAATGATTGTGTTGAGGATGAACTGATTGGAGTTTGATTGGGATGACATTGGTATATGCTGAATTAACAGCAGATGGAAAGAATATAATGATATGCCCGACAAAAAGGTACAAGTTTATATTTCATATTGGGTATGAGATTTTATGAGCCGAATTGGCAAGCCGCTTGGCTGTTTGATTTTCTTTTAGATTGGAGAAGGCCTAGAGAGGCGAGTTGTAGTTGTACCGATTGACCAGTACAAAGGAGGTGCTGGCATTTTTTTTTTGAAAAGTTAAGGTGTTAGAAAATTTTCAGGATTTTTGAAAATTTTCGTTAATAGAAATGAAGTAATATTTAATTGAAATTAATTGGTATAGTGTAACTGAAATTAAAGAAGTAGACAAATATTTTTAACCAGTCAATAGGGATAGTTTTCTACCTCAGCAATTTCGAGGACGAAATTATTTTAAGGGGGAAAGAATGTAACGACCCGTATTTTCAGAGATATAATAATTAATTAATTTAATTATATAAATAGTGGTTTAGAGATTTGAATGGTCGTAGAATCAAAATAATAGTGAATATTTAATTAAATTAAATAATAGAATAATATATTTAATTTCAGAAATAATCAAAAATAGTGGAATTCACAATATTGTGTAATTTGGATTATTTAAAATATATAATTCAGTTTAGAGTTGAATTATATTCACGAATATATTATATAAACGAAGTTTGAACGTATAATTATATTATAATTATAATCGAGCTCGAAATGGCGTGGCAGTTCGCAATTTGGCGAATCAAATTTCAACTGAATATACAGGGTCTGTTTTAAATCGGATTTATGTGAAACAAGAAACGTTCAGAGCTGGTGAAGTATATTTTTCTAATGGAAGAGAAAAATCAGGATTTCATCGGATAGATTTTGATTTATGTCCAAATCAAATTTTCAAATAGTCTCTATGGAATTCCTTTATAATTTATATCGATTTATTTATATTTAAGAAGGATTTAAGTATAAATCGAATATCGATATAACTGGGAATTTTGAAAATCGAGTTATGAATCCAATTTGAGTTGTATGATATTCTAGTGTGGATATATATGATAATATTTATTTATAAATATTAAACTTAGTTATATTTAAATATATTTATATATTTAAATGGGTTATTTAGAGTTTTAAAAATAGCCAGTTTTGCAAACGACCTCCGTTTTCGATGAAACTAATTTTTTTGGATCCGTAATATTAAATTATTGTTAGATTTCAATTTTCGTGATTTTTAGGGTTAGTGTGTGGCCATATGGATTTTTAATGTGAAAAACAGTCAGTATTTTAACGTTTAAAAATACACTGTGTGAGCAGACAGAGTCGGAATTCGACGAAGCCAGTTTTGTTGGGTCCGTAATGTCAAACTGTAGCTGCACGTCCATTTTCGTGATTTTTGGGTATCGTATGTAATCATACAGATTTTTAGAAGACAAAAACAAACAACGATTGATTATAATTGAATAAAATAATCAATTAATAATAAAATAAAATAAAATATTTTACACTTCCTATAAATAAACATACTACGTTCCCTAAGACCTAATTCATTCTCAGTTCAACCAAAAATCCGCCGCTACTTTTCTTATAAACGTAATCTCTTTGATCTTTAAAAATTCACATCAAATCCAAATAAAATCAGTAAATTCCAACGTATGAATATTTGGCCTCCTGGAGTGTTTTTCTTCAAAACGATATGGGTTTTGTGTTGCTCAAACATATTTTAGTTTGATGGAAAAAGGGTCAGCAAGGTGTATTGGTTCCTAGAGTTCATCGATTCTTAATATTGAAGAAGAGATGGTTAATTTAATGTTTGGTTTTGGATTTAGGAAGGAAATTAAGTCTCGTTTGCAAATTTTTGTGGTTTCCGATATGATTCGATGTCAATACTTTTGGAAGACGGTTTGGAAACTAGTATGCGACGGGTTCAAAAGAAGATGATCGAGTGTTTTGAAATTAACATAAGGTGATGCGATTTTGGAAGTGGAGTTCAACGGTAGCTTCAGTTTTGGGTTTAGTGGACAAACGAAGTAGAAAGGAGAGCATGAATATGCGGCAATGTCTGAGGACCGAAGCGCTGTGAACCCCTGGAGGAAGAAAGTGGATCGAGCTTGGTCAATGTGGGATGGGGCTGAAGCTTTTGCGTTGGAAAGTGTAATGGTGAAACTCATTTGCAAATTCGAGAAGTGTTGGATGAGTTTTGGAGTGGAAATTTTGTGAGTTGGTGTTTCGAAGAGGAGCAGGTCGCATTGAATCTCTTTGGGGAAGAAATGGGAGTCGGGTTTGGTAGATGAAGAGTAATGGGGCAAAGTTTTAAGGGTGAGGCCCGTTTATAATTAAACTTAGGGTTATTTTAATTTAAATAGTACATGAATTTATAATGTTAATATCTGGCATAAACGTTATCAGAATTAAGCAAATTCAGATCCATTGGGATCATATGGACGGGAGCAACGCAATGAAACTGACCGGGAGTGAATTGGAGCTAGTTACAATTTATTGCAAAATAAATCGTCTGTCTGAATCAAAGATAGTTAATCGTTATTTAACGATAACTGTCCAATGTGAGTAAAACTCATCAACTCTACCAATTCATATTTTTATAACATATATTTAGAACTGATAAATGATGATTGATTGATGTGTATTGACTGTTTGGTTGAACTACTAAGTAATTGGTTGAAATTATAGATCTGGTTATACATATTTATAAATAGATATATATATATATATATATATAAATTGATTCTGTTTAGCAGAATATTTCATAGTGAAATGACATTGATGTTAATTATATTGTTTAACATCTGTGGATGCAGGGAAACAGGTCGGGGGAATCCAACTGGATTCCTCAACATCTATTTTACTATTTTTCATATATTGTAATATATGATGTGATATATAATCTGTGTTGATTACGTGTGTTAAATGATATCGATCATTGTTATTAGGGTATTTTAAATACCGTAAGAAATTCTGGGATGTAGAAAAAGGGGATTTTCAAAGTGTATTTTGAAAATGAATTATTTATATAAAATCAATGGATTTTATATATAAAAGGAAAATATTTGTAAAACAAATAAAAAAGGGAATATTTGTAAAACATTTACAAATAGATTTGAAAAAGGGAATATTTGTAAAACATTTACAAATAGATTTGAAAAAGGGAATATTTGTAAAACATTTACAAATAGACTTGAAAAAGGGAATATTTGTAAAACATTTACAAATAGATTTGAAAAGGGAATATATAGAAAATAAATAGAATTGAAAAGGAAATATTTATTTCTAAATAAATAGAATTGAAAAGGAAATATTTATTTGTTAAATAAACAAATACAAAAGGAAATATTTGCGAAAGAAAAAGGAAATATTTGTGAAACAAATAGAATAGAAATAGGATTATAAATAAATAGAATTGAAAAGGGAATATGTGTTGAACAAATAGAATTGCAAAGAATATCTATGTAGAAAACAAATAGAATAAGATAAAAGGAATATTTATTTATGAAATAAATAGAAGTACAAAAAGAATATTTATTTAGAAAGTGAATAAAATTATAAAAGGGAATATTTGGAAAAAAATATTTAATAGAAATCTGTTTTAACAGATAATTGGAAAAGATTAATTTATAAGTAATGTTTTTATAAATTAAGTAAAATAATTTATCATTGGATAAATTGAATATATAAGTCTGAACTTATATAGAGAAGTAGAAATCGGTTTTGACACCGATATATTAAGTATAGGGTGAACTCAACATTTTATAAAGGAAACTGATTTTGAAATAGGAATTGAAAAAGGAGTTAATCAAAATGTGTTAACCAAAAGGAGATAATCAAAAGGAGTTAACCAAAAGGAGTTAACCAAATTAGAGTTAATCAAACAGAGTTAATGGATTAGAGTTAATCAGTTAGAGTTAATCGAGTTAGAGTTAATCGAGTTAGAATAATCGATTATAGTTAATCGATTAGAGTTAATCAGTTAGAGTTAATCGATTAGAGTTAATCGAATAGAATTAATCAAATAGAATTAATTAATTAGAGTCAGTTGAATTTGAGATAATCGAGTTAGAGTTATCGATTAGAGTTAATCGAGTTGGAGTTAATCGAGTTAGAGTTATCGATTAGAGTTAATCGAGTTAGAGTTAATCGAATATTAGTTAATTGAATTCGAGTTAATCGAATATTAGTTATTCGAAAGGAGTTAGTCGAATATAGTTTATTCGAAAAGGAGTAATCGAATATAGTTTATTCGAAAGAGAGATTATCGAATATAGTTGATTCGAAAGGAGTTAATCAAATATAGTTTATTTGAAAAAGGAGTTAATCAAATATAGTTTATTTGAAAAAGGGAGTTATCGAATATTAATTTATTCAAAGAAAGGAGTTAAATCGAATATAGAGTTATTCGATGTAGAGTTATCGAATATAGTTTATTCGAAGAAAGGAGTTAAATCGAATATAGTTTTATTCGAAAGGAGTTAGTCGAATATAGTTTATTCGAAAAGGAGTTATCGAATAGAGATTAATCGAAAGAGAGTTATACGTTGAAATTCGATTATATCGAATTCGGGAAAGTACTATTAACTTTCCGTTTTTAATCAAGATTTATTTATTTAGTTATAAATTGTCTATTTAGTTATTTAGTTGAATTAAGAATAAAACTTATATTTTGAAGTTAAATATCTCAGAAATAGGGATTTTAACACTATTTTTATAATCAAATGATTTTTGTAAAAGAAGTGGATTCGAAAATAGAATCTGAGAGTTACGTAAGGAAGTTTGTTAAAGATTGAGAAGGTGAACTTTGTCTTTTTCGAAGTTAGAAATGTTGTTCGGTTAAGGTCTGAGAGGTAGTTATACCCCAACTTGATTGACTTCGTTTTTAACTAAGGAATGGTTAAGGTTCGACCATGAAGGTTGGTTAAGTGAATTTAGTTAATGAGTGTAATGGTTTGAGTTGGCATAACGATGTTTTATTTAAACATCTGTTTAAATCCAAATATAGGAGTTTTGGAAACATTTCCAAATAAGAACCAGAAATGTTTTCTAATATAGAAAACAAGAAATGGAAATGGTTTCCACGGATTAATAACGTATATTTTCTAAATTTAGAAAATAAGAAATGTTTAATATATGGAAGTAGGAAACGGAAAAGGAATAAATAAATGAACTAAAGAGATTAATGTTCAATGATGATTGATCGATATAATTTCCATCTGGAATATATATCGTTGTTTGCACATCGTGTTTTTCTTTGATAGTTAACTCACCGACTATCAAAGTTTTTGACCATTTCCGTTGTCAATACGGAGAGATCGGGATCAGATTCATTATCTGAAAATCACTCTGTATGGGCGTTAGCATTGTGATCAAATGTGAAGACAATTGAAGACGGAGTTATGCAAGGGCTGTCCTGTTTACAGAATAGTGCCTTCGGTCTGTCCAGTCCCAGGACGACCAGTATGGAAGAATGTCTGACATAGTATATTTAATATATCACATAAGTTGATTTCTTCAAACGTATGTACGTTTGGTAGCGGAGGAATTCGTTTCCCTTAGCTGTATACCCGTTGTATTTTTGGGAAAATCAATTTGTGATTTGGCGGGTATGATGATGTGACATTCAAAGTGAATAAATGTGTGATCTATCAGAGATAAGCATGGCCTCTGGCCTCACAACCGGGAAATGACAAAAATCGGGCATGCAGCATGGCTAAGTGGTTGGCTGCCAAGTAGGGTGTATTATCACCTATCTAGAAATATTCATTTCATTATTTAATCTATTCGATGCTGTCCCATTCGGGAAACGGCTGCTGATCTCAAACGTTGGTGATATACATTCGATACACTCAAGCGAAATGAGTGGCCGGTCATGTGTGGTCGGGTTGGAAGATGTTCTTGTTGAACCCAGTGTATTCCTCTCAACAGGTACACAATCGGAAGGTGGTTCCATACCTTGTCATAGTTGGAAATCCATTACCCAATAAGTGCTCGCGGTTTTGATTGTATACTATATATGTGGAACGTGAGATGAAAGCGTTCTGTAAAATGATTATTATACTGTGGTTGTTAGACACTATTATAATATCATAAAAGTTTTGATATAAAAGATCATTGTTTCTTTCAAAATGATTTGAAAGTTAAATCAAATTGATTTGAGTTCTTATACGGGAAAAACCCGTTCCGTTATACGACGTGGTCTTATGAGATATCGTTATTTTCTTAAACTGTTTTAAATTGTTTATTCATACCAGTCCCATGACTGACCCGGAGTTTGTTTTGTTTTGTTTTCCCTAAATTCTTGGGTGCTCAAATTTGTACGAGCAGTCAAGTAGTTGGGATTTACAGATGCACTAGAAGGAGTTGAAGCAGGAGGCTTCAGCAGTGTTTTTATAGCTATTGTTTATTTCTGTTGTGATGTAAGTGTTATACTCTGATAATGTTACTGTATACATATACTGATTTTATTTCAAAGATACGTATCTATTATATATTGTTTGTTCAGCTGTGAGATTCGTGTTTACTCTGATGTTGTATGTTCTTCTTCTTCTTCTATTCTAAGTTTCTATTTTATCTATTATCACCCTCTGTTTTCTTTCTATTAGTTTTCTGGTTTCCAGTGCAATATGGGTTGGACTTGTGTTATTTGGTTAGCTCAAATTGTACCGGAATTTCGGTATACTACAGTTGCCTCTTTAGGAAGTGATACATCCTACTATGAGGCCAGCATAAGGTATCTACGGAGTAGGGAGCCGATCGATTGGCGTAGCTGTTAGGATACATCTAGACTCTGGTATGTTTAGGAGCCCATTATTATCCTTAGGGGTAACTCCGGTATGTTGGGTTGCCTGTTGATTGTATGGAGTTAAAACTCTCACTAGAAGTACGCCTAAGTCTACCATCTTATAGTTGTTGGGATAATCTCATTCTTGTTATACTAGTATTGGTGCAGAGAAAGGGAAAGTATTAGAGAAGCGCAATATACTCTATCATGTTTATCCTGTTTACCTTGTCATACCTTTCTTTTATGATGTTATCTCTTTATCCACTTTATATGCCTGTCATGACACTTTTACTTATTTATATGACTAAATGTAACTGGACTCGCTAGACTTTATGTCTGACCAAATTTTTTCCTCTACTTTCTCTTTCGTTTCCCCCCTTTACTTTCATCTTGCTTCGAGCTGTTTTAGATGTACAGGTTGATTTCATATTTCTCTACTATGGCTGTGTTTTGGGGATTATGCTTCTTTTATTATTGTAGTCAGATGTTTTAAGTACAAAATAGAAGTTTAATGATGTACTGGGTTTTATGCATTTCAGACATATGACGTAACCATGTTTTAAACTACGATGTTTTCTGCTTAATAAAATTTTAAATTTCGCTGCTATTTTATATGTGTCTTGCAATATTTCTGTTTCTGTTTATCTATAATGCTTCACGAAACTTAATGCATTCTCTTAATGAGTAACATTAACGGACGGGGGGTGTCACACTTGTTATCGGAGCTGAAGGTTACCAGGTTAGATAAAAGATTTTGGAAATTGTTTTAAAAAGGGTTTTAAAAGAAAGCATTTTCAAAAGAAAAGTCCATTCTGAAAAAAATATTCCCCAAAGCCATATGTAACATCTTCCAATTCTCTGTTTGAATCCCTTTTCCTTTTCTTTTCAGCATGTTTGGGGAACCTAATATTCATGAGGGAGTTACGGTACCAGTCTGGTTCCGTTAGTCTAGAGACCATGGAGCTTGCCGATGGTCAAGCAGACGTTCCTCCCCCAGTTGCACCTGTTGTTCCTCATCCTCCTCCTCCGCGAGTTGATAATTTCTCTAAGATCTGCAAAGATTTCTGTGTTATGGGTGGAAAGCCATTTCGAGGGAACAAAAAGGAATTATCTCAAAGAGACGGAGGACAGTTTGGAATTTTTGAAGTTGATGATCATAGGAAGATTTAGTTATCTGCTTGGTTGCTAAAAGATGAGGCTTCATTCTGGCAGGAAGTGACACAAGCAGGGCATCCAATGGAGAGTTGGGATGATTTTCTCCAGAGGTTCGAAACGAAGTTTCTTTCTCAAGCTAAGAAAAGAATGCAAATGGAAAGGTTTCTGGCACTCAATCAAGGAAGCATAACTGTCAAAGAGTATGTTAACATATTCAATCAATTGGCGAGGTTTGGGTTGGAGCTAGTGGATACTCCACATAAGAAAGCTTTGTGGTTAGCTAAAGGACTGAATGAACCCCTCCATAGGTCAGCTATGTCCCATATTCCGATGGGATAAACTTTTGAAAGGATCGTTGATATGGCATTGATGCATGAGAAAGATAAAGCTGAAAAGAATGAAGTTAAGGTGGAGGAAACACAAAACAAGAAAGAGTGGCCCAAGAAGGACTACAACAACAACAAAAGAAGGGAGGAAAGAACAACAAGGCTAGGATAAGAGGAAATGTCACAATTGTGGACGTGAGGGTCATTTGATCAAGGATTGCAAAAGAAGGAAGAATGCTTGTTCTTCTAAGGAGTCCCCAAAGAAGCAAATACAAGGTCAAAAGGAGGGAGCTTATGGAGGACAGGTGCATGCTCTCGCGACCAGTGCTCCGGATTGAGGTAGGAATGTTTCCGTTGAAAGTTTGATTTCTCTTTCCAATCATCCAGTTAGGACTCTTTTTTATTCTGGCGCTTCGCATTCATTTACATCTGATTCTGTGGTTGAGTCTCTGCACCTTAGTACTAGTATAGTAGTGGATCCCATTGTTGTCTCAAACCCCATTGGTGGTACGGCTCATTTGTCCATGATTATTCGGGGTTTGAGAATATCTGTGTTAGGTGTCGAGTTTGAGTGCGACGCATATGTGCTTGGTTTCATGGGCTATGGTTTGATTTGAGGGATATATTGGCTAGCTATTCTAGATAGTGAGAGGAGGGCTGTTAGACTTTTGACTTGCCATGGGAAGACCCTCAAGATTTCTTGCGACCCAAAGGGGTCTGTCATGCTTAGTTTCCTATAGTTACTTGATGCATCTATCAATGATCTGCGATCTGTACCAGTATTCCGTGAGTATTCTGATGTTTTTAATGAGGTTCGGGGATTACCTCCGAAGCGCAAGATCGATTTTCATATATAATTGATGGACAATGCAAAGGCAGTTGCATTGCTTGTGCGCCATATGGGTCTAAGAGAAAGGAGGAAGCTTAGCAAGCAAGTAGGGGAGCTAATTGAGAAAGGGTTTATTAGGCGAAGCATATCTGAATAGGGTGCTCTGGTGGTATTCGTAACTAAAGCGGATGTTTTTCTTCGCTTATGCATGGACTATAGGGAGTTGAATAAACTCATTAAAAAGAACAAGAACCCACTCCCGAGGATAGATGATCTGTTTGACCAGCTTGCTGGTGCATCAGTTTTCTCTTAGTTAGACTTGGCCACGGGGTTTCATCAGTTGAGTGTGGCCGAGGACAATATAGACAAGACCGCTTTTAGGACTCTAGATGGTTTCTTTGAATGGCTCTTTATGCCTTTTGGGTTGATGAATTCACTCGTCTATTTTGTTGATGTGATGAGTAGGGTGTTTCGAGAGTCCCTAAATAAATTTGTTATGGTCTTTGTTGATGACATCTTAACGTTCTCGAAGAGCGAGGAAGAGCATGCCTTACATATAAGGAAAGTTTTGAAAACTCTGTGTGCGCATCAGCTTAAGGCAAAGTTCTCCAAATGTCATTTTTGGAGAAAAGAGGTGAAATTTCTAGGGCAAGTGGTCTCTAAAGATGGGATATGTAATAACCCGGAAAATGTGAACCAATTTAAAATTTTTAAAATTGGTTATTACCAAAGAATTTGAATAGTTGAAATAACATATTTCAATAAAATAAAGGATTGGGTATAGTATTGCAGTTTGAAATTTTGAATACAAACTTTGTCTGACTATACCGGGTGGAAAATATAACGGATTTTAGCGAAACTAAAAATATTTAAATCTGTTTATGAATACCTTTCTAACGAATCTGAAAAATCGAAGTTTCATAACGGGAATCAAAAGTTATGGCCAAATGAATTTTCAGAAAGGTCGCTATATAGCATATATAGCCCTTGAAAATTGATATTTTGCATACGATCTCGGAATTCGACGAAACCACTTTTGTTGGGTCCGGGATGTCAAACTATTGCTAGGTTTCAAATTTCATAATTTTTTGAAGCTAGTATGTGAGCGGGGCAAAAGGAAATGTGATTGGTCAATTTCTGTTAAAATGGGTCGACCTAAAAATGGTCGTTTTTCAAACGAGCTCAGAATTCGGCGAAACTGGTTTTGTTAAGACCGTATCGTCAAAAAAAAGCTAGATTTATTTTTCTGGAATTTTTCGATTCAGTTTGTGGCCCTGGCAAATTGAAATGTACGTTCAAATTAAATATTGAATGTTTTATATTTTAATTTGAAAAATAACTGACTGTAACAGTCGAATTGGCCAATGAAACATATCCCATTGTGTCTGGAATGGGGGTATTTAGCTAGGGGCGACAGTCGTTGGGTTTGATTTCGAGTTCGTTTGTAAAAACACTATTTAAAATTTCCTATAAAGTCTCGACCAATAAGATTTTTTCTTTAAAAAAAAAATCTCGAGAAACCCTAGCCGCCAGGCAATATCGACGTCCCACGTTGCTCCGTCCTTCTCTTCCATTTTCCGACCACCTCCGACGTAGTTAGCCCCCGCCACCACCCCAGTTCGACGGCCCTTCGTCCCCTCTTCACATCCGACCAAACCCCACCCTCCACCATCGCCTGTATCGCCTGAACCACCCCCACGAAGTCGACGTCTTTCCGACGCCGCCCAGCCTTCCTCCGGCCACCGAACTGACCCCACTCCTAGGCGCAGGCGCGCCTCTCCAAGCCCGAGGGCGTGGCACTACCTGATTGAAGCAACGATCTACGGATTTCACGAATTTTTCAAACCTAGTTTTGGATATTCAAATAAAGGTACGGCCTTGTTTTTCTGAAATGAAAATAACACTATAAAGCGTTGCAAAACTTTGAAAAATAATATCTTTTTCGTTCGTTAACGAAATTTGATGAAACAGGAGACACCGTGACCGCAAGGAGGCTCTCTACCATCTAGAAGAAGCCGCGGATTTTTCTGAGCTCGTTAGGAATTTTAGCACTGCAAAAACCAATGTGAGGAATCTAAACTAAATTGTGTGAATGGAATCGCGTTGTATAAATTATATAAGCGAAGTGTAAATTATATAGCATTGTATACCTCATGTACATGTGTTGTATAAGTTATATTAGCGATGTATAAATTATACAAGCGTCGAATGAAACATATATGCTTTGAATTGTGATGAAATGCAAGTGAATTATAGAAATAATATATATATATATATATATATATATATATACTCCCCTCGTCCATAGACCATGGACGATATTTATTGCTTGTGATTGACGTGATATTATATGGTATAGCGAATGGTTGGAAATAATTGTTTGTGGTTGATATTGTGGTTGAAAAATACCTTTGTGGTTGAAAAATACCTTTATGGTTGAAAAATACCCTCTTGTGGTTGAAACAAATCAAACATGCCGCCTGCGTGCGAACTAGATGCATGATCCCCATTGTCAAAAACCGCGAGGTTTTAAGGTAGAGCGAGGAGTCGTACTAGGGACGGTCCCGGTTTTAACTACCCTGCCGTTATGCTGCCGAAATTTTCTGAAATATACATGTGTTAGAATAATTTTCATTCGTTGAAATAAATTACATATGTTGAAAACAATTCATTCGTTGAGTTGAAATTCATGTGTTGAATATTATTTGAATTTAAACAAATAGCTTTAACGATAAAAATCACATTTTTTGTATATATACAAACTATACAGAATATTCATGTGTTGAGTTGCAATTCATTCGTTGAATGAAATTCATGTGTTGAATATTATTTGAATTTAAACAAATAACTTTAGCGATAAAAATCACATTTTTATATATATACAAACTATAGAGAATATTCATGTGTTGAGTTGCAATTCATTCGTTGAGTTGAAATTCATGTGTTGAATATTATTTGAATTTAAACAAATAGATTTAGCGATAAAAATCACATTTTTATATATATACAAACTATAGAGAATATTCATGTGTTGAGTTGCAATTCGTTCGTCGAGTTGAAATTCATGTGTTGAATGTCATCGTATTTTAAAATAAAATGAATAGACAATAAAATCTACTCCTTTATTGTGAATTTGAAGTGTTAAAAACATTCACATGTTGAATAAATATTTTTGATGATAAAAATATTTCTTTTATCATGTATACGCTTTGATAAAAATACACACGTTTTGAAATAAATAATAGTTTGCTAGAAATATTATTATTAGCTTTCTTTTGCATATATATACATGTGTTGAACAGGAAAAATGGATTAGCTGTAGAGTAAAGAAATTATTTGCGTGCCCGACAAATAGGTAAGCCTTGATGAGTTGGCTGCGCAATTTTATTTTTATATCAACTCCTGTGAATGCCATTGGATGCGGAGTGCTGGTTATTCTGTGTGAAATAATAAACATCGCCATAGGATAGTAACAATTAAATTTGAACTACACTACATGGCATACTTCTTGACGATAGGCATACTTCATCATATTCCACATAAGCAATTGGAGCTTGTGTGACGAGGTGGAAGATTTACCATACGAGCGAGAGGCTTGTATGGCGATGATTATATACTACAGGTTGAACTGATGACTGATATGGACTATATAAAATATAACGATAAATTGCCAGATTAATAAAAACCCCACATGGGTCTGGAGTTGACAATAATCACGTCTCTCTAGTTATTAGATACGGCACATGGACTATTTATTTCCACACGGAAACGGGGTGACGAGAATTTATTCTCTGGAGTGATTATCTATACATGCTCCCCCGTAAACACCAGAATATATCACTATAAATATGTGGATGCTTTTTAGGATTTATTGGGTACCTAACACGGCCCAATAAATTTCCAAACCCCTCCCCGTACAAAGGAGGTTATGGCGAAATTTTTCAAAATATTAAGGCGTTAGTGAAATATTTGAAGTAAAAACGAAGTTGAAAATATAGAATGAACTATAGTTGGAATTATAGAATGAACTATATTAATATATATAAATATAAATATAAATAAAAGGAATCGAAGCCTTGCAGTTCGTGTTTCGGAATCGTAATTTGAAACGATTAGTACGACAAATCCGACAATCGGATTTTCCCGAAATCGCAACCGCTGGGTTCGCCTTGGAAATATCTTCCCAACGGCACCAACCTTGCAAAAATCCAACGGTTGGATTGTCGGGAATGTTTAATTCAAATCTGAAGAAAAACAGTGCCAGAATTGTTAATATATATATATATATATATATATAACTAAATTAAATCGAATAACGACGCTGCAGTTCGAATTTTGAAACCGTAACTTCAAACGACTAGTGTGGAAGATCCGACCGTCGGATTCTCACGAAACTGGAACTGTTGGGTTCGATTTGGGAATATCTTCCCACTGATATAGACTTCGTAGAAATCCAACGGTTAGATTTTCCGATATGTGTAAAACAAATTAGAGGAAAAACAGCGCCAGTGCCACGGCACGACCTGAAACGTCGTTTAATTAAATATGGCCATTTTTAAATAAATAAAAATGGCGAAAAATCATTATAAAATATTATAAGCAACATAGATTGGAAATAAACCAATTTGGCTTGATCTGTTTGTTATTTGATGGTTGTATGTGTTTGACACGAAAATAACACTAAAGAACTGAAATATGGATGTCGAATAATATAACCATGGAAAGAATTGATTTAAATTCTAATTACGTGAATTATTTGAAAAGGCCGAGCTAACCCTCATTTCAAATAATTTATCGAGCGATTCGAATTAGAAAATACAAAGACGATTCAAGACCGACGATCTTCGTATCGGTTGGATAGGCGCTGCTGAGGTTCCTGACCGGAGTAGCTACCGTAAAGGAATTGAAGTAGTAGCCGTCTGAACGTATGTGTTGATTGTACGGATATACGAGGAATTTGACGCCTCCGGTTTCGTTCAGACCCAGAACAAACTTGTAAATGGACTATGTGTCTGACATTGGATTTTGTTCTATACTGATTGATCTCTGTTAAATATATATCTGTTTGGCGGTGGAGAATTTATTCTTTTCCTTAACGCCCTTCTCTGAGACGTACGGGCTCAGAGGTTATATATCGATGGAAATCAATCGTATGGAGTGGAATGTCTATGTGGCATGCCAAGATGCTGTGATCAAGGATTCTGTTGCAAAGCAAAGTCTTGTGGATGATGATCAAAGCACGGTCTACGTGGCCTGGCTTTGTGTATAGCGTGGATTCGCGAGCCTCACACCTCGGTATGAGTTAAAAACGGGATACGGACCGCTGGGAGAGCACGACGTTATTTTCTAGCTATGGTGGTGTTAGTGACTTACCAGCCCTGACATTTATATCTATTTTTCACCTATGTGGTTGTTGGAATGCAAGGCGCCTCGATTATAGGTCTGTAAGGACCGGGAAACGTGTGTTTAGGCATAATTAATCCTCAAACGTAGGAGAGGACCGGCCCAGCCGATCCAGGGTTACCCAGAGTGTGTAGTCCTGAGGCATTTGCTAGAATGTCTCGAAGCGGAGAGGAGCTTGCTCCTTGCCTCGACTCATGACAGAAATCCAATTTCTAATACGAAATAGCGGCCTCGATTGTAGAACTAGTATGACGACATAGTAGATGGTAGCTATGCCGCCTATGATTGATATTTATGATGCTATTCATTTTTGAAACATATATGCACTAGTAATAATATCAAATGATTTTTGCTTTACACGTATCAAGCATATTTGGCCATTATAAGGTAAAACTCTATCCTCCGGCTTGCGTTGCATTGTATGATGGGACCTGAGTCTTATAATGGCTTCATTCTTTTTAAAAGCATTGCGTTGTTTTAAAAGAATTTACTTTGTTTTAAATGCACTAGCAATCACTGGAGTAAACCCGTTCCGCGAAAGTGGCGTGGTCCTATGATTTGCTTATTACTGTTGTTTAACTGTTAAATAGATTCCTCATACCAGTCCCCATGATTGACTCGTTGTTTGTTTCACATAGCAAACGCGGGTGGCCTTATTTTCACACAGGCAGCCTAGTTCACAGGTGACAGGTTGTTTTGGCTCTGCACTGTTGCATAGAGTGCATTTTGGCTCATGGCGAGGCTGACTCCACAGAGATGACTTTGACATTTTCCGCCATTATTGTACTTATATTATGATTCCACCACCGGCGATGCAGACTGATTTACTTTCAGTACTTATTATCGTATGTATATGTACCGCCTTCGGCGATGTAGACTGATACCCTTATTATGTCTCACTGCATGTATGTATTCCGCCTCTGGCGATGATGACTGATCACTTCCCTTTTTATTTACTAAGTTATATCCTATGCTGTGCTATTCTGATGTTGTTACATGTTGCGATTCCGCTGTCATATCCATGTAAAATTATTCTATTTATTGTTTTTGCTATTATCTGTACTCTGCTATGATGATTGATGTGTTATATTCCAATGATTATCCTTAATACCGCCCCTCGGATTTTGGGATCGTCATAGTTGGTATCAGAGCTTTGGTTAACCTTAGTTCCGGGATCTAACACATTAAACACCTCGTCAGAATAGAATCAGTAGTGTTCTAAGGCGAGTAGCTCATTAGAGATAGGATTAGCAATGTCCTAGAATGAGCTAAGCAGATTAGCAAAACAATTTGATCAGTACATCATTACCTTTCCTTATGTTCCCCTGCTTTATCATATATGAAAATTATCAAATCTGTGAGCTTGACTCTTTTCTTGCTTATACAGTACTCTTTCTGATGGCTACACGAGCAGCAGCAGCTAGAGGAGGCCGTGGAGGCCGAGCAGGAGTAGCAGGAGGACGGGGGCATATCCCCGTAGTTGAGGGAGGCCTTATTGTTCAGCCACCAGCACCCGAGGACTTTGAGCTAGACAGAGTAGCGAAGAGGTATAGGAACCTTAGGGGAAAACCCTTTTCTGGCACGGGTACAGTGACAGAGGCTATTGCTTGGTTGAAGACCTGTGAAAAGATCTTTGAAGACATGGGTTTGGGAACCAACAACAAAGCACGACTAGGTATTTGGCTCCTACAGGAGGAAGCAGAGCTGTGGTGGGATGCCATCACCTCAGAAGATGCAGCAGGTACTGTCAGAACCTGGGAGCAATTCAAAACCATGTTCAACGAGAAGTTTGTACCTGAACAGGCCTTAGAGAGGATGAAAGAGCAGTTTGCTAATCTCCAGCAGGGAGATCTCTCTATCCAGGATTATCTCAATAAATTCACCCAGTTGTCGCGCTATGCCCCAGAGCTTATTATGACTAATAAAGCAAAGAACAAGATATTTATATTTGGGCTAAAGCGTAAGTACCATGACAGAGCTATAAGCAACATCAAACTCTCCTTCTCAGAATTGGTAGAAATGGCTTGCAATTATGAAGATATGGATGAAAGGCACGCCAGCCAAGACCATGCCAAAAGCCAAGCTGGAAATAAGCACAAGGCTTCAGCAGATCAGCCAGAGTCTAGCATTACAGCGGCCGCTACTCAGAAACCTGGAAAGATACCGAAAGGGAATTGCTACAACTGCGGGAAGCCAGGACATTTTTCTAATGTGTGCAAAGCCCCGAGGAAACCAAAGGCAAATCCAGACTCAGCCGAATGCTACAACTGCCATAAGAAAGGGCACTATAGCAGGAACTGTCCTCTGAAGTAGAATGCACAAGTGGCTCATGTGTATGACGGGGAGACCCCGCCAGCTACCACCGATGGATCAGGTAAACCCGACATCTTAGGAGGTACCCTTACCATTAAAAATATTCCTGTTTCTGTACTTTTTGATACTGGTGCATCACGTAGGTTCATTTCTGGTAACATTGTTCACAAGTTAAAATTGAAACAAAGAAAGTTTAAAGAACCAATTAAAGTTCAAAATCCGATAGGAGGTTCTGTTAGTCTCAGTTCATACTGCAGAGTGCCTATCTCTTATTCACGTTACAAGTTTCCCATCCACTTAATCGTGATGGATTTATCTGAATTTGATGTTATTCTCGGTTTGGAATGGTTGACAAAATATAAGGCCGAAGTTAGATGTGCTGAAAGAATCGTGAAAGTTAAAACAAAATTTGGGCATATCACTATACCATGCCATGGCTCAGAAATAGATAGAACATAATTTTGGTCTTCTTTAAAAGTTACTCCCCATTCATTAGAAAAGATACCGGTCGTTAAAAACTATGCGGATGTGTTTGAAGAAGTAGAAAACTTACCGCCGCAAAGAGAAATTGAATTCAGGATAGATTTAATTCCTAACGCCCGACCAGTAGTGCATCCAATTAGAAGAATGGCCTCGAAAGAAAAAGAAGAGTTAGGTAGTCAAACTAGAGAATTGCTTTGGAAAGGTCTGATCAGACCGAGCTTTTCAGCTTGGGGAGCAGCGGTAGTATTTGTCCCGAAATCAGACGGTACTCTAAGACTATGTGTTGATTACCGAGATCTCAATAAGCAGACACTGAAGAACAAATATCCCTTGCCACGTATAGATGATCTGTTAGATCAATTAAATGGAGCAATAGTATTCTCCCGAATGGACCTAGCTATAGGTTTCCACCAATTACGTATAGCCGAAGACTGTGTTCCTTTGACAGCCTTCAGGGGTCCCGATTTATTCTACGAATGGTTAGTAATGTCGTTCGGCTTGTGTAACGCTCCGGCATACTTCGTCGATCTTATGAACAGAGTGTTCCGTGGTGTATTGAATAAATTTGTTCTAGTCTTCATCGATGACATTTTAATCTACTCCAAGTCGGAAGGCGAACATGCAAAACATTTAGACCAAGTGTTGAAAATTCTAAGGAGAAATGTCTTGAAAGCTAAATTTTCTAAGTGTGTCTTCTGGCAGGATGAAGTTAAGTTCCTAGGCCATGTCGTATCAAAAGAAGGGATTGTTGTAGATCCAAGCAAAATTACAGCGATTCAGAACTGGAAACAACCTACTACCCCCACAGAAGTTCGAAGTTTCCTTGGATTGGCTAGTTACTATCGGAAATTCGTTTAGGATTTTTCAAAGATATCTGGTGTATTGACAAAGCTTACAAAGAAGCACGAGAAATTCAAATGGACTCCCGAATGTGAAGAAGCTTTCCAGGAGCTGAAACTGAAGTTGACAACCGCTCCAGTATTGACAATTATAGAAGGAAACCAAGACTTGACAGTATGGACAGACGCTTCTATTAGAGGGCTAGGCGCAGTATTAATGCAAAAAGGCCAAGTGGTCGCTTATGCCAGCCGTCAGCTGAAGCCGCATGAAAGAAACTATGCAACTCATGATCTTGAGTTATTAGCTATCGTGTTTGCTTTAAGAATCTGGAGGCATTATTTATTGGGCGATAAGTTCGAACTATTTACTGATCATCAATCATTGAAATATCTATTCACTCAGAACGATCTAAACTTGAGACAACAGCGTTGGTTAGAATTCCTTGCATCATACGATTTTGAGATCCTATACACTCCAGGGAAAGCCAATGTTGTAGCAGATGCGCTCAGCAGAAAGAATGAAATCATCGCCAGTTTTGTCATCACGTCTTCATTAATAGACAGGATCTCGACCCTTCAGAAAGACGATGAATTTATTCAAAGAGTCAGTCAGAGAGTCAAGGGAGGTGAATCCACAAGTTTCCGACTCGATGACAAAGGAGTTCTAAGATTAAAGGGCAGAATTTGCATCCCAAATCTTCCAGAGCTTCGAAGAGAAATACTTGATGAGTGCCACAAGTCCAAATTAAGTATCCATCCCGGTGTGAGCAAAATGTGTAACGATATCAAACGCACATTCTGGTGGAGGGCGGTGAAAAGAGATATCTCATTATATGCTAGCAGATGCCCCACTTGTCAGCTAGTTAAGAGCGATCAGCAGAAATTGGCTGGATTATTACAACCCTTAGAAATTCCAAGATGGAAGTGGGAGCAAATTTCGATGGACTTCATTGATGGCTTGCCTCGAACTAAGAAAGGAAACGACAGTATATGGGTAATCGTAGATCGCTTCACGAAGACTGCCCATTTCATACCTGTCCGATCCAACAGAACGACTCAAAGTTTAGCACAGATTTACTTCAAAGAAATAGTTAAACTACATGGAGTACCGCTCAATACAGTCAGTGATAGAGATCCCCTGTTTACTAGCAAATTCTGGGAAGCATTCCAGACAGAATTGGGAACCAAATTAAATTTAAGCACCGCTTATCACCCCACAGACAGACGGCCAAAATGAGCGGGTGAATAGAATTCTCGAAGATTTACTGCGGGCTTGTGTTATTGATTTTGGAGGCTCATGGGAAGATCACTTACATTTAGCCGAATTTTCTTATAACAATAGCTATCAAGCAAGTTTGGGAATGTCTCCATTTGAAGCATTATACGGTAGAGCGTGCAGATCTCCCGCATGTTGGGTAGAACCTGGCAACAGACTTGTGTTAAGGCCCGATATGATTCAAGAAGCATCGGATAAAGTCGACTTCATTAAGAAGCGATTGAAAACCGCACAGAGCCGACAGAAAAGTTATGCTGATGCGAGAAGAAGAGACTTATCATTTGCCGTTGGCGATATGTTTATTTAAGAGTTTCTCCAATGCGGGGAGTAATCAGATTTGGCAAGACTGGGAAGTTGGCACCGAGATTTATTTGTCCCTTTCCTATACTTGAACGGATTGGAACTCTTGCATATAGGGTTTCACTACCTGATTGGTTGCCCGGTGTACATGATGTGTTCCACGTGTCTCAACTCAGAAAACATGTTCATGATCCGGATCTTGTTGTAGAGGAAGCAGCGCAACAGGATATAGATATAACTCCAGAATTAGCGCTCAGAAGAGAGCCATTAAAGATTGTTGGAAAAGAAACTAGAGAGCTAAGGAGCAAAAAGATTCATTTAGTCAAAGTGCAGTGGAGTAGTGATCCTAGAGACTGTACTTGGGAGACTGAGGAAAGCATTAAACAAGCCTACCCCAAATGCAGAGTGGACATCTCTGACTAACTCCGGTGCAAGGTACCTTTACAATACTTTGCATTTACATTTTGTTTCCTACTTTGCTGATATTTCCTTTTCGAGGACGAAAAGTTTTAAGTGAAGAGATTGTAATAACCCGGAAAATGTGAACCAATTTAAAATTTTTAAAATTGGTTATTACCAAAGAATTTGAATAGTTGAAATAACATATTTCAATAAAATAAAGGATTGGGTATTGTATTGCAGTTTGAAATTTTGAATACAAACTTTGTCTGACTATACCGGGTGGAAAATATAACGGATTTTAGCGAAACTGAAAATATTTAAATCTTTTTATGAATACCTTTCTAACGAATCGGAAAAATCGAAGTTTCATAATGGGAATCAAAAGTTATGGCCAAATGAATTTTCAGAAAGGTCGCTATATAGCATATATAGCCCTAGAAAATTGATATTTTGCATACGACCTCGGAATTCGACGAAACCACTTTTGTTGGGTCCGGACTGTCAAACTATTGCTAGGTTTCAAATTTCATAATTTTTGAAGCTAGTATGTGAGCTGGGCAAAAGAAAATGTGATTGGTCAATTTCTGTTAAAATGGGTCGACCTAAAAATGGTTGTTTTTCAAACGAGCTCAGAATTCGACGAAACTAGTTTTGTTAGGACCGTATCATCAAAACAAAGCTAGATTTATTTTTCTAGAATTTTTCGATTCAGTTTGTGGCCCTGGAAAATTGAAATGTACGTTCAAATTAAATATTGAATGTTTTATATTTTAATTTGAAAAATAACTGACTGTAACAGTCGAATTGGCCAATGAAACATATCCCATTGTGTCCGGAATGGGGGTATTTAGCTAGGGGCGACAGTCGTTGGGTTTGATTTCGAGTTCGTTTGTAAAAACACTATTTAAAATTTCCTATAAAGTCTCGACCAATAGGATTTTTTCTTTAAAAAAAATCTCAAGAAACCCTAGCCGCCAGGCGATATCGACGTCCCACGTTGCTCCGTCCTTCTCTTCCATTTTCCGACCACCTCCGACGTAGTTAGCCCCCGCCACCACCCCAGTTCGACGGCCCTTCGTCCCCTCTTCACATCCAACCAAACCCCACCCTCCACCATCGCCTGTATCGCCTGAACCACCCCCACGAAGTCGACGTCTTTCCGATGCCGCCCAGCCTTCCTCCGGCCACCGAACTGACCCCACTCCTAGGCGTAGGCGTGCCTCTCCAAGCCCGAGGGAGTGGCACTACCTGATCGAAGCAACGATCTACGGATTTCACGAATTTTTCAAACCTAGTTTTGGATCTTCAAATAAAGGTACGACCTTGTTTTTCTGAAATGAAAATAACACTATAAAGCGTTGCAAAACTTTGAAAAATAATATCTTTTTCGTTCGTTAAGGAAATTTGATGAAACAGGAGACACCATGACCGCAAGGAGGCTCTCTACCATCTAGAAGAAGCCGCGGATTTTTCTGAGCTCGTTAGGATTTTTAGCACTGCAAAAACCAATGTGAGGAATCTAAACTAAATTGTGTGAATGGAATCGCGTTGTATAAATTATATAAGCGAAGTGTAAATTATATACGCATTGTGTACTTCATGTACATGTGTTGTATAAGTTATATTAGCGATGTATAAATTATACAAGCGTCGAATGAAATATATATGCTTTGAATTGTGATGAAATGCAAGTGAATTATAGAAATAATATATATATATACACCCCCCTCGTCCACAGACCATGGACGATATTTATTGCTTGTGATTGACGTGATATTATATGGTATAGCGAATGGTTGGAAATAATTGTTTGTGGTTGATATTGTGGTTGAAAAATACCTTTGTGGTTGAAAAATACCTTTGTGGTTGAAAAATACCCTCTTGTGGTTGAAACAAATTAGAATAGGATTGTGGAATTGAAAATAAAACATGCCGCCTGCGTGCGAACTAGATGCATGATCCCCATTGTCAAAAACCGCGAGGTTTTAAGGTAGAGCGAGGAGCCGTATTAGGGACGGTCCCGGTTTTAACTACCCTGCCGTTATGCTGCCGAAATTTTCTGAAATATACATGTGTTAGAATAATTTTCATTCGTTGAAATAAATTACATATGTTGAAAACAATTCATTTGTTGAGTTGAAATTCTTGTGTTGAATATTATTTGAATTTAAACAAATAGCTTTAGCAATAAAAATCACATTTTTTATATATATACAAACTATAGAGAATATTCATGTGTTGAGTTGCAATTCATTCGTTGAGTTGAAATTCATGTGTTGAATATTATTTGAATTTAAACAAATAGATTTAGCGATAAAAATCACATTTTTATATATATACAAACTATAGAGAACATTCATGTGTTGAGTTGCAATTCATTCGTTGAGTTGAAATTCATGTGTTGAATATTATTTGAATTTAAACAAATAGCCTTAGCGATAAAAATCACATTTTTATATATATACAAACTATAGAGAATATTCATGTGTTGAGTTGCAATTCGTTCATCGAGTTGAAATTCATGTGTTGAATGTTATCGTATTTTAAAATAAAATGAATAGACAATAAAATCTACTCCTTTATTGTGAATATGAAGTGTTAAAAACATTCACGTGTTGAATAAATATTTTTGATGATAAAAATATTTCTTTTATCATGTATACGCTTTGATAAAAATACACACGTGTTGAAACAAATAATAGTTTGCTAGAAATTTTATTATTAGCTTTGTTCTGCATATATATACATGTGTTGAACAGGAAAAATGGATTAGCTGTAGAGTAAAGAAATTATTTGCGTGCCCGACAAATAGGTAAGCCTTGATGAGTTGGCTGCGCAATTTTATTTTTATATCAACTCCTGTGAATGCCATTGGATGCGGAGTGCTGGTTATTCTATGTGAAATAATAAACATCGCCATAGGATAGTAACAATTAATTTTGAACTACACTACATGGCATACTTCTTGACGATAGGCATACTTCATCATATTCCACATAAGCAATTGGAGCTTGTGTGACGAGGTGGAAGATTTACCATACGAGCGAGAGGCTTGTATGGCGATGATTATATACTACAGGTTGAACTGATGACTGATATGGACTATATAAAATATAACGATAAATTGCCAGATTAATAAAAAACCCACATTGGTCTGGAGTTGACAATAATCACGTCTCTCTAGTTATTAGATACGACACATGGACTATTTATTTCCACACGGAAACGGGGGTGACGAGAATTTATTCTCTGGAGTGATTATCTATACATGCTCCCCCGTAAACACCAGAATATATCACTATAAATATGTGGATGCTTTTTACGATTTATTGGGTACCTAACACGGCCCAATAAATTTCCAAACCCCTCCCCGTACAAAGGAGGTTATGGCGAAATTTTTCAAAATATTAAGGCGTTAGTGAAATATTTGAAGTAAAAACGAAGTTGAAAATATAGAATGAACTATAGTTGGAATTATAGAATGAACTATATTTATATATATAAATATAAATATAAATAAAAGGAATCGAAGCCGTGCAGTTCGTGTTTCGGAATCGTAATTTGAAACGATTAGTACGAGAAATCCGACCATCGGATTTTCCCGAAACCGCAACCACTGGGTTCGCCTTGGAAATATCTTCCCAATGGCACCAACCTTGCAAAAATCCAACGGTTGGATTGTCGGGAATGTTTAATTCAAATATGAAGAAAAACAGTGCCAGAATCGTTTATATTTATATATAAATATAAATATAATTAAATTAAATCGAATAACGACGCTGCAGTTCGAATTTTGAAACCGTAACTTCAAACGACTAGTGTGGAAGATCCGACCGTCGGATTCTCACGAAACTGGAACCGTTGGGTTCGCTTTGGGAATATCTTCCCACTGATATAGACTTCGTAGAAATCCAACGGTTAGATTTTCTAATATGTGTAAAACAAATTAGAGGAAAATCAGCGCCAGTGCCACGACACGACCTGAAATGTCGTTTAATTAAATATGGCCATTTTTAAATAAATAAAAATGGCGAAAAATCATTATAAAATATTATAAGCAACATAGATTGGAAATAAACCAATTTGGCTTGATCTGTTTGTTATTTGATGGTTGTATGTGTTTGACACGAAAATAACACTAAAGAACTGAAATATGGATGTCGAATAATATAACCATGGAAAGAATTGATTTAAATTCTAATTACGTGAATTATTTGATAAGGCCGAGCTAACCCTCATTTCAAATAATTTATCGAGCGATTCGAATTGGAAAATACAAAGACGATTCAAGACCGACGATCTTCGTATCAGATGGATGGGCAATGCTGAGGTTCCTGAACGGAGTAGCTACCGTAAAGGAACGGAAGTAGTAGCCGTCTGAACGTATGTGTTGATTGTACGGATATACGAGGAATTTGACGCCTCCGGTTTCGTTCAGACCCAGAACGGACTTGTAAATGGACTGTGTGTCTGAAATTGGATTTTGTTCTATACTGATTGATCTCTGTTAAATATATATCTGTTTGGCGGCGGAGAATTTATTCTTTTTCTTAACGCCCTTCTCTGAGACGTACGAGCTCAGAGGTTATATATCGATGGAAATCAATCGTATGGAGTGGACTGCCTATGCGACATGCCAAGATCCTGTGATCAAGGCTTCTGTTGCAAAGCAAAGTCTTGTGGATGATGATCAGAGCACGGTCTACATGGCCTGGCTTTGTGTATAGCGTGGATTCGCGAGCCTCACACCTCGGTATGAGTTAAAAACGGGATACGGACCGCTGGGAGAGCACGACGTTTTTTTCTAGCTATGGTGGTGTTAGTGACTTACCAGCCCTGACATTTATATCTATTTTTCACCTATGTGGTTGTTGGAATGCAAGGCGCCTCGATTATAGGTCTGTAAGGACCGGGAAACGTGTGTTTAGGCATAATTAATCCTCAAACGTAGGAGAGGACCGGCCCAGCCGATCCAGGGTTACCCAGAGTGTGTAGTCCTGAGGCATTTGCTAGAATGTCTCGAAGCGGAGAGGAGCTTGCTCCTTGCCTCGACTCATGACAGAAATCCAATTTCTAATACGAAATAGCGGCCTCGATTGTAGAACTAGTATGACGACATAGTAGATGGTAGCTATGCCGCCTATGATTGATATTTATGATGCTATTCATTTTTGAAACATATATGCACTAGTAATAATATCAAATGATTTTTGCTTTACACGTATCAAGCATATTTGGCCATTATAAGGTAAAACTCTATCCTCCGGCTTGCGTTGCATTGTATGATGGGACCTGAGTCTTATAATGGCTTCATTCTTTTTAAAAGCATTGCGTTGTTTTAAAAGAATTTACTTTGTTTTAAGTGCACTAGCAATCACTGGAGTAAACCCGTTCCGCGAAAGTGGCATGGTCCTATGATTTGCTTATTACTGTTGTTTAACTGTTAAATAGATTCCTCATACCAGTCCCCATGACTGACTTGTTGTTTGTTTCACATAGCAAACGCGGGTGCCCTTATTTTCACACAGGCAGCCTAGTTCACAGGTGACAGGTTGTTTTGGCTCTGCACTGTTGCATAGAGTGCATTTTGGCTCATGGCGAGGTTGACTCCACAGAGATGACTTTGACATTTTCCGCCATTATTGTACTTATATTATGATTCCGCCACCGGCGATGCAGACTGATTTACTTTCAGTACTTATTATCGTATGTATATGTACCGCCTTCGGCGATGTAGACTGATACCCTTATTATGTCTCACTACATGTATGTATTCCGCCTCTGGCGATGATGACTGATCACTTCCCTTTTTATTTACTAAGTTATATCCTACGCTGTGCTATTCTGATGTTGTTACATGTTGCGATTCCGCTGTCATATCCATGTAAAATTATTCTATTTATTGTTTTTGCTATTATCTGTACTCTGCTATGATGATTGATGTGTTATATTCCAATGATTATCCTTAATACCGCCCCTCGGATTTTGGGATCGTCACAGGATAGCAGTAGATCCCTCAAAGGTATTTGTAGTTCAAGATTGGAAAATCCCAAAGAATGCAATGGAGGTGAGAAATTTTTGGGGTTAGCAGGCTATTATAGGAAGTTCGTTAAGGACTTCGCAAACATATCTGCCCCACTTACCAGGCTGACAAAGAAAAGTTTGACATTTTCATGGGATATAGATTGTGATGTTGCTTTCAAGCGATTGGAGAGGGTTCTGACAACAACCCCAGTCTTGACCTTGCCCGATGGGAACAAAGTGTTTATAGTATACATTGATGCTTGTGGTATATGGCTTGGTGCGGTTCTGATGTAAGAGGGAAGGGTAGTATGTTATGGAGGTAGACAGTTAAGGGTTCATGAGAAGAACTACACTGCCATAACTTAGAGCTAGCTGCCATAGTATTCGCGCTTAAGACTTGGCACCATTATTTGCTTGGAGAGAAGTTCGAGTTGTACACCGATCATAAATCTCTCAAGTACTTGTTCTCGCAGAAGGATCTTACTTTAAGGCAACAAAGGTGGATGGAGTTCCTAGCATCTTATGACTTTGAGATTGCTTATACCCCTAGAAAGGGTAATGTGGTGGCAGACGCACTGAGTAGGCAGAGGATGGCCTTTAGTCCTCCGTTTGGGGGATAGGAGAAGCTTGGAGTTTATATCGACTTTTGACTTTAGACCCTCCACCGAGTTTTTGCCTGGCTTATTTGCATCACTAGAGGTGCGACCTACTCTTATGGATCAGATAGGAGCTTCGCAGCGAAAGGATCCACATATTTCAGACATCTTGGATAGGATTAGTAGAGAGGAGACTTATAGTTTCCTTAGTAGATATTCCATAGATGATAGAGGGTGGTTGCGACGAAATTGAAGGATTTGTGTTCCCCAAGTTGTGAGTTTGTTGAAGACAGTCCTACAGGAAACCCATCATTCTAAGATGACTATTCATCCAGGCGGTGACAAGATGTATAGAGACATGAAGAGGGTTTTGTTTTGGGCTGGGATGAAGAAAGATGTGGCAGAGTTTGTTTCTCAATGTTTGATTTTCCAGCAAGTCAAGGCTGAGCAAAAGAAGCCCGGTGGTTTACTTCATCCTTTAGAGGTTCCATAATGGAAGTGGGAGAGTGTCTCTATGGATTTTATCGATGGTTTTCCTAGATCAAGGACAGGCAACACCAGTATTTAGGTTGTAGTAGACATACTTACTAAGAGCGCTCATTTCATCTCAATTAAGAGTAAGAGGACGGTGACATGGTTAGCAGCAGTTTACGTTCATGAGATAGTCCGTCTTTATGAAATAACTTCCAGTATCGTAAGTGATCATGACCCTATTTTCACCAGTGAATTTTGGAGGAGCTTGCAAGAAGCATTAGGTACACTGTTTTGTTTGAGCACCGCTTATCACCCTTAGATCGATGGATAGATGGAAAGGGTGAACAGAGTTCTTGAGAATCTTTTAAGATTGTGTATCCAAGACTTCGGAGGAACTTGGGAAGAGCATCTTCCTTTAGTAGAGTTCGCCTATAACATCAGTTATCAAGCTAGCATTGGTATGGCACCCTTTGAGGAATTGTACGGATGACCCTGTAGATCACCGACTTATTGGTGGGATTCTACAAAAAGACTTCTACTTGGACCAGATATGGTTAAAACTTCAGAAAAGATTGATTTCATTAGATGGCGAATGAATACAGCTCAGGATAGGCAAAAGTCGTACGCAGACAAGAGAAGGACTGACATTGAGTTTGAGGTGGGAGACATGGTTTTCATTAAGGTGTCACCTTTGAGGAATGTGGTTCGCTTTGGATCTGTAGGGAAATTGGCACCAAGATTGGTTGGGCCATTTCCCATAACAGAGAGGATTGGTCAAATGGCCTATAGAGTAAAGCTACCAGAAACATTATCCAGTGTTCATGATGTTTTCCACGTTTCTCATTTGCGGAAGTGCTTACATGATACTGTAGAAGTAATTAAGCCGAGTATATTGGAAGAAGTAGAGGTGGAATGGGAGGCGATAGTTAGACGAGTTCCTACCCGTATTCTTGGATCAGAAGTTAATAAGCTACGCAACCAAGAAGTCAAGTTAATGAAGGCTTAGTGGGGAGATAACCCATAGGATGCAACTTGGGAGACCGAAGACAAGATTCGTGCCTTTCCTTTTCAAGGATATGTTCTTAACTTCTTTTCCAAAGCTTTTGTTTATGCTTGTTTCTATCATTTAAAGTATATCCTATCAATCGAATCTTCAACCTTTAGGTAGGAATCCCATGAATTTAAACATGTTTGGAGACATGTTATGTTTGATAGATGCAAGTGGATGCAAGTGTTTGCTAGTGGTTGCTCGTGGATGCATATACGCACACATTAGGCACTAGATCGGCTCAATCACTCTCATACTGCACATGGATGTGTGTGCATTTTTCTTCTTTTTATGGATGGAAATGGATGTATCATCATATGGATGTTGCATTTGGATGGATGATTGTGCACACATATAGAACTTACATGTTATAATAGGATTATTCGCATACATGATGGATTCATGGCACTAACATACATTGCATTAAGGAGGTCAACTGAATTAGTAGACCACTTGGTCTTTCACATTAGTATTGGGACATATACACACACCTTTGCATATGTTCACATAAGTATTATAATTTTTAAGGACACTGGATGCCTGTGATTGGTGGATAAGTAGATGGATGTTAGGTTATACATTCTTCTTAACTTAGAGATTTCGGGGACGAAGATGATAAATTAAAGAATACTTAATTAAATATTTAGAATTAAGTGAAACGGAATGCACCATTGCATTCGTCTCAGAATTCTACTAGAGATAGACACCTGGTTTGCATACAATGGACACTGTATGAAGAAGTTATTAAGGTTTGAAGTTTGTATACGCATATGAAGAATATATATGAATAAAAATCAGTCCAGAAATTCAAAACGATTCAAAATCACACGAAGAACATAAGCGGAAAAATTCCCGCTCTAGGTGTCGAGCTAGGGGGCGACACCATCATAGGGGTGTCGACACCCATGTCGACACCCACACAGGGGGGTCGAACCCATGTCGACACCCCCTGGATCCGGGAAGATTCCTGCTTCTGAACATGGGCTAAATTTCGGTCTAGATTCATTGGTTCTAGGCTACAAATAGAACCCTATACCCATTGTGTTCTTCACACAAAAACAATGGAGGACTATATGTTACCTTTGCTTAGACTAAAATAGCTTGTTCTTCTTCTACAACGGGGTTTAGACTAATTCAGAGATATGTGATTCAACATCTGCAATTCTTTCTTCTCTCGTATTCTATTTTCTTAAATCCAATCATGGTGAGTCTATGTTAGTTTTAGATCTTAATAGTTAAAAGTTAATCTTGACATGACTATAACTTGGATCTAAGCATGTGACTATTTGAATCATATCAGATCTATTTATAACCTGTGTATTTAAGTTATTCTGACATGACTATGAACTAGATCTAAGCTTATAACTATTTATCATGTTAGATATGCCATTGTTAGTTGGATATCTAATTCATTGTTTAGATCTCATCTTGCCTGTTTATGTTAGAATCAGTTCTATTATCACATGTTCATCGGATCTTTTTCTTTATTCCTGTATTGTCATTATGCCCAACTTTGTCACTGTATATTTATTAGTTTCTATGCCTATTTTTTGCCATTAATGTCAACCTTGTTATTATGTTCATTCCTGTCTTCTTCCCTTCTACTTTTCCCTTTTTATTTTATAGCCATGCTACCTCGAGCCTAGGCATGCCGCTGAAATATGCGAATGCGTAAAATTGGGAACGAGGGGAAAACACTAAATTTGGGTAAAACTTGTATTGGGAAATTTGGGCATAAATTGAGTGAAATACATAAATGTAGATTTGTGACATAAACCAAACTTTGATTAAAGACCTTAATTTGGGGCATATCGTTCATTATGAACATGACTTCGAAAAGGGGCATGAAAAGCTATAACGACATAGTAATAATTGGTTAATAATGAAGATGTCTAGAATTACAGTAATTAGAAACTATAACCGCACTTAGACACAAGGTTAAATTACACTTGTGGCGGAAGTCTTCTCGGAACCTATTGGCATATCCAGCGACCACAAGCGGTGAGTCTAATGTGAGGGGTCTAAGTGCATAAACACGAGACGTGCTAAGACACGAGGTTAAGCATGTTTGTGGAAGATGTATGCCAAGAACAGCTGTAGATCCAAAACTTTGTGCTAAGACATGAGGTTAAGTCTAATGTGAGGGGTCCAAGAATGAAGAAGTGCATGCCCAGCATTTGGGAGAAGTTTTGAAAACTCTCCGTAACCATCAGCTAATAGCAAAGTTCTCCAAATGCCATTTCTGGAGAAAGAAGGTGAGATTCTTGGGGCATGTAGTCTCCAAAAAAAGGATAGCTGTAGATGCCGCGAAGGTGGCGTAGTGAAAGATTGGTAGATTCCTAAAAATGCAAGCGAGGTAAGAACCTTTCTTGGGTTGGCAGGTTATTACAGGAAGTTCATTAAGGACTTCACGAAGATATCAGCCCCTCTCACCAGGCTGACAAAGAAGAATTTGGCATTCTCATAGGACATAAACTGTGATGTTGCTTTCCAAGTACAAAAAAGGGATCTGACAACAGCCCTAGTCTTGACCTTGCTTGATGGAAGTAAAGTGTTTACTGTTTACACTAATGCGTGCGGTACAAGGCTTAGTGCGATTCTGATGCAAGAAGAGAAAGTAATATGTTATGGGGGTAGACAGTTGAGAATTCATGAGAAGAACTACCCCACCCATGATCTAGAGCTAACTGCCATAGTATTCGCGTTAAGGACATGGCGTCATTATTTACTTAGGGAAAAGTTTGAGTTATACAGTAATCATAAATCTCTCAAGTATCTATTCTCACAGAAGGATCTCAACTTAAGGCAACAATGGAGGATGGAGTTCTTAGCTTTATATGATTTTGAGGCTTATACCCCTGGCAAGGGTAGTGTAGTGGCAGATGCACTAAGTAGGCAGAGGGAGGCCCTGAGTCCTCTGTTTGTGGAAAGAAAGAACTTGGAGTTCATATCAGCTTCTGATTTTAGACCCTCCATCGAGGTTTTGCCTGATTTGTTTGCATCCTTGGAGATACGACAGACCCTTATGGACCAAATAGGAACTTCGCAACAAGGTGAGCCACAGATTCTAGACGTTACGGATAAGCTCAGAAAAAGCAAGACTTCTAGTCACCTCAGTAGATATGCCATAGATGAAAAAAGGGGGTTGCGACGGGATGAAAGACTTTGTGTTCCTCAAACTGGAAGCTTGATAAAGGAAGTCCTAGAAGAAGCCCACCATTCTAAGATGACTATTCATTCAGGTGGTGACAAGATGTATAGAGACATGAAGAAGGTTTTTTTTGGGTTGGGATGAAGAAAGATGTGGCCAAATTTGTTTCCCAATGTTTAGTTTGCCAGCAAGTCAAAGCTGAGCAAAAGAAGCCCGGTGGATTACTTCATCCGTCGGAGGTTCCGCAGTGGAAATGGGAGAGCGTCTCAGTGGATTTCATAGATGGTTTGCCTTGGTCGAAGAAGGGTAATACCAGTATTTGGATGGTAGTAGATAGACTCGCTAAGAGCACTCACCTTATTCCAGTTAAGAGTAAGAGGACGACATCATGGTTGGTAGCAATTTATGTCCGTGAGATAGTTCGTCTTCATGGAGTACCTTCCAGCATCGCGAGCGATCGTGACCCCATATTTACCAGTGAATTTTGGAGGAGTTTCCAAGAAGCATTAGGTACACAGTTGTGTTTGAGCATCGCTTATCATCCTCAGACCGATGGGCAGACGGAGAGGGTGAACAGAATTCTTGAAGATCTTATAAGACTGTGTATCCTAGACTTCGGAGGGACTTGGGAAGACCATCTTCCTTTGGTAGAGTTTTCCTATAATAACAGTTTCAAGCTAGCATCAGCATGACACACTTCGAAGCATTGTACGGGCGACCCTTTAGATCGCCAACTTATTGGTGGGAATCTACATAAGGATTATTACTTGGAATAGATATGTTTAGGGAAACGTCCGAAAAGATTGACCTTATTTGACAGCGGATGAAGACAGCTCAAAACAGGAAGAAATCCTATGTAGACAAGAGAAGGACTGACATCGAATTCGAAGTGGGAGACTTGGTTTTAATCAAAGTATTGCCTTTAAGGAATGTGGTTTGCTTCGGATCAGTAGGGTAGTTGGCACCTAGGTTCGTGGGACCATTTCCCATAACCGAGAGAATTGGCCAAATGGCCTACCAAGTAAAGCTCCCAGAAAATCTATCTGGTATTCATGAAGTTTTCCACGTCTCTCATCTGCGGAAGTGCCTACATGACACCGCAGAAGTTTTTGGGCCGAGAATGTTGGAGGAAGTCAAAGTGGAATGGGAGGCGATAGTTAGACGAGTCCTTACTCATATTCTTGGGTCAGAAGTTAAGAAGTTGTGCAATAAGTAGATCAAGTTGCTAAAGGTTCAATGGGGAGATAACCCAGAAGATGCGACTTGGGAGACCGAAGACAAGATTCGTGCTTCGTACCCTTTTCTTTTCGAGGGTATGTTCTTAACTCCTTTTTCCTAAGTTTTATCAGTGCTTGTTTCTGTCAATAGAATATATCTTATCCATCATATTTTCGACCTTTAGATAGGAATCCTACGGATGTAAACATGTGTTTGAAACATGTTGTGTTTGATGGATGCAAGAGGATGCAAGTGTTTGCTAGTGGTTGCATGTGGACGCATATACACACACATTAGGCACTAAGATCTGCTCGATCATTCTTATACTACATATAGATGTGTGTGCATTTTCTTTTCTTTTATGAATGGAAATGGATGAGTTAGCATATGGATTTACATTTGGATGAATGAATGTGCACACAAATAGAACTTACATGATATGATAGGTATATTTGCATACATATTGGATTCTTGGCACTAACATACATTGCATTAAGGAGGTTAACTGAATCAGTAGATCGCTGATCTTCGCATTAGTGTTGGGACATATACACACACCTTCGCATATATTCATATAAGCGTTAGAAATCTTTAAGGATAATGGATGCCAGTGAATGGTGGATGAGTAAATGGATGATGGATGGTAGGATAGGCATTCTTCTCAACTGAGAGATTTCGGGACGAAATCATTTGAGTAGGGGAGAATATAACACCCCGAATTTGTACCGACATTAAAAGAGGATAAATTAAATAATAATTAATTTAATATTCAGAAATAAAAGAAATGGACTACACCATTGCATCCGTCTCGAAATTCTGGTCAAGATAGACATTTGGTTTGCGTAAAACGGACAACATATGAGGAAGTTATAAGGGTTTTAGGTTTGTATACGCGCTAAAAAATTATATACATACGTATGAGTCAGAGATGAGTCAAGGATGAGTAAGAATTTTATCCAGAAGATTCAAATTCGAAAAATTCTTTAGAGCGGCAAAATTCCAGCTCTAGGGGGTCGATCCTCCTGAAGGGGTGTCGACCCACCCACAGGGGTGTCGACACCCCTAGGGCTGAGGTGGCAGTCAGTTTCAGAGGGCTATGCAGCTATACATATTTGGCTATTTCTCATATTTTCTTCATTGGAAGTCTTGGAGGCCATATGTTGTTAGAGTGCGAACTGAACCGTTTTCTACAACAACGTACTTTGCAAATCAAATTCAGAAATTCTAGATCCATTCTTTCTCAATTTTCTAAACCTAACGCTGTGAGTTTCTAGATTAATTTTAGGTTTAGATAAATGAAAGTAAATTGTGAAAGACTATAAATTGGATATGTTGTAAAACATGATTCTATGCTAATATTAAATCATATACTATGTCATTATAGATCTAATTCCCTAGATCTAATATAATTGTGGTTATTCTATTATATTGTCTATGTGGATCTGAACTTGTAACTGTATTATGGTGAATGTACATCTATTGGACAGCTGTAACATTGGCTAGATCTAGTTCTTTATGTAAATCACCTTTCACCTGTCATATTGTGATTAGTTTAAATATGTTGTAAACTTGACATGTGAAGCCATTTTTTAGATCTAAACATGTTACTATGTCACCCTAATTGTGCTAGATCTAAATAGTTGGACTAGATCTCATTATGTTGCTTTTACATCGTAGTTTCCACAAGTTCATCAATTTTATGTCCACCTTGTTATGATGAAAATTACATGTTCACTCACCTTGTTATCATGTTAAGTTTATGTGTATGCCAAGACATGTTGAAAACTATCATCCTTTGTCATATTCCTTTTTTCATTGTTGTGGCTAGGCTACTTTATAGCCTAGATGCCGCCAAAATACGTGCAAATACGTTAGTTAAGAAACGGGGAAAAAGTGGTTTATAATTGGCATAATTTATGTAATATTGGACATTTAATTGAAATGAGGAAACGTAGAAATAATTATCTATAATGACATAGGTAGATTTGGATAAAAATGGAATGTTTAGTAATTACAATTAAGAATTGTAATTGTACTTATGACACGAGGTTAGGTTGCATTAGTGGCGGACGTCTTCCCGGACCCGACCGGCATATCCAGCAGCCACTAATGCTAAACCTAATGTGGGAGGTCTAAGTACGTAAATACGAATTAGGCTAAGACATGAGGTTAGGCCTAACTGTGGAATAAGACTGCCGGGCCCGACCGGCATATCTAGCATCCATACGTTGTAGGCCTAATGTGGGAGGTCTAGCCCATTACAACATAATTGGACATGGTATTGAATTGGACTACTTAATCTAATTTAAAGATTGTATGATTATGAACTTAAGTTAGGGTTAAGTAAAGTTGGATAGGTAGTGGGTGGGTTAAGTAAGTTAGAGGGGTTGGGTAATATTTATATATAGGCCCATGAACTTAACCCAGTAAGGTTATGTAATTAAAGACACCTAGTGGTATACATAACCGGTAGATAATGTAATGAAGTTATGTAATTAAAGACACCCTTTAGGGTAAGCATAACTGGTACAAGGCTATGTAGTTAAAGACACCTAAGGGCATACATAGTCAGTGGAAAACCTAGTAGGGATACAAGACAAGGGGGAGAGCTTGTATCATATTGTGTGGGACCCATTTCAGTCAGTAATCTGGAGAAGGTATCAAATAAAGAACTTCGTACTAGGCGGAGAAGGGGCCGCTTACTGATTGATTATAAGAGATCCAAACGAGATGGACGGTCTGGGCGGCGCAAACCGGCTCGGGACATGTGCTTGCATGGGTCAGGCAGAAGGGGCTAAGACGATCGTGACACCATTAGATATAGTTGTGCACATCTTGGGTTGCCACTTTAGGAAGTGATACCTTCTACTGTGGGGCCAACAAAGGATATCTACGGAATAGGGAGTCAATCAATTAGGGTAGTGGTTAGGGTACACTCAGACGTATGCCCTAAGTCTACCAACTTATAGTGGAAGGGATCATCCCTTTTTATTTATACTAGTAATAGTGCAGAGTAATCATTAGAGAGGCACATAAACCTTATCTTGCTTATCTTGTCACACCTGCCATTTATGAAGTAATCTCTCTCTTATCCACTTTATATGCCTATCATGTTGCTTTTATTTATCTACTGGATAAAAGTAACTAGACTCACTAGACATTATGTCTGACCCTGTTGTTTATCCTTCTTTCTTCTGTTTCCCCCCTCCCCTCATGTTCTAAGGGAGGAAACACTCGGACTTAATCAGGACCCAGATATCTTCTTGCTAGGAGCTACTTCTGAAGTATGGCTCAAGTTCTTGTCTCTACTATGGCTAAACTCTTTTAATTGGGGAATCATGCTTTTTATTTACTTATGTACTCGGATGGTGCAAGACGGAAGTTATTTTATTGTAATGGTTTTTATGACTTATGAAATTGTGGACCACGGTATCATGTTTTATGGTTGAAATAAAATTTTTAATTTTCCGCTGCTGCCTTATTTATATATGTCTTGTAATTATTCCGTGTCTATTTACCTATAGTGCTTCATGAAACTTAATGCATTCCCTTAGTGAGTGACATTAACGAAAGTAGGGTGTCACAAGACCCGTTTCAGTCAGTAATCCATATATGGGTATCAAATGAGTACTCCGAACTAGTCAGAGTCAGGGCACGCTTACTAGGTTGATTGTAAGAGATCAAAATATGGGGCATGGTGTGGGCGGTGCATTCTGATGGAGTCATGTGCGTGCATGTGTCCGGAAGAGGAGGTTTAGACGTCGTGGCACCTATAGATATGGTTGTGCTCATCCTGAAAATGAAGGGTTGCCACTTTAGGAAGTGATACATCCTACTGTGGGGCCAGCACAGGGTATCTACCGAGTAGGGAGACGATCGATTGGGGTAGTAGTTAGGGTACATCTCGACTCTGGTATGTTTAAGAGCCCGTTATTATCCTCAAGGTTAACTCCGGTATGTTGGGCTATTGTTGATTGTATGTGGTTAATCCTCTCACTAGATGTATACCTAAGTCTGCCATCTTATAGATATTGGGATCATCTTATTCTGGTTCTACTAGTATTGGTGCAGAGAAAGGGAAATTATTAGAGAAGCGCAATATACTCTATCATGTTTATCCTGTTTACCATGTCATACTTGCCTTTTATGATGTTATCCCTCTTATCCACTTTATTTGCCTATCATGACACTTTTACCTATTTATATGACTAAAAGTAACTGGACTCGCTAGACTTTATGTCTGACCGGTTTTGTTTCCTCTTCTTTCTCTTTCGTTCCCCCCTAGGTTCTCAAGGTGGGAATACTCAAGCTTGATCAGGACTCTGTTTTCATCTTGTTGGAGTTGTTTTAGATGTATGGCTTGATTTTATATTTCTCTACTATGGCTAGGTTTTGGGGATTATGCTTCTTTTATTATTGTACTCTGATGTTTTAAGTACATGACAGAAGTTTAATGATGTACTGGGTTTTATGCATTTCAGACATATGGTGTAACCATGTTTTGAACTGCGATGTTTTCTGCTTAATAAAATTTTAAATTTTGCTGCTATTTTATATCGTTCTTGTAATGTTTCTATTTCTGTTTACCTATAGTGCTTCATGAAACTTAATGCATTCTCTTAATGAGTGACATTAACGGACGTAGGGTGTCACAGTTCTGACAGCATAAGTGATTAGGGAAAATAAGTAGCCTACTAAGAAAATGTGTAATAGAAGTCCATTCTGGCAACGACAACTTATTAAGGAAAAAAGGCTCATTGTAGTGGTTCATTTCGGTAGTAGGGATGGGTTGATTAGGGAAAATTAGAGGCTAATTAAAATTTTTAATTTATAGTGATCTAGGCATTTGTTGATAATTCTATGGCGGTTTGGTGTATCTAGGCGATCGACAATAATTCTATGGTGGCCTTGGCGCTAGTAAATTAAATTGGGACTAAGTCTAAACATGACTTATGTCAAATTGCATTTTTAGTTGGGGATTCGTATCAGTCAGTTTTTCTTTTTATCACACTACACCGAGGTCTCATGAGGAGATGAAAGTACGCTTATACTTTACTGGGTAGTAAGAGGTCCAAACAAGTGTGTACAGGCGTGTTCCGTTGGAGGGCGATAAGGGTGCATCACGCCGATTAGGGAGGATAAGATGCTGTGATGCCAGTGATTTACTTTATGTCCTTAGAGCTGACGAATCTGGTCTGATAAATCCGAGACCATAGTAGGCATAGGTTATCACAATTGTGGTTTAAGAGCCACTCGATGGGTAGAATTAGGTTATATCCTAATTTATGAGTTGCAGCAAATGGTGAAAAAATAGAATGATTTGGCAATCGACCATAGTCTTTCTTATCTTCTTGTTCTTTTTACCGTATTATACCTCAAATAATTATCATGTCTAGATTTCCTTCTTTATCACTTATGCTAGTAATTACTGTACTCACTAGGCTTTATGTCTGACTAGTTTTCTTTCTCTCTTCTTGCTTCCTTCCCCCCAAGTTCTCAGGGTGGAGGATCTAGTAGCTGATAGAGCTTTGGCCTAGCTTGGCCCATTGGAGATTTTCATTTATCTTATTATCTGCTTTTACATGTACCTTTCCACATTTGGTTAGTTTTCGTATTTGATGTTGGGAGAGATTATTTCTATTTTGGTACTCTGATTATGTTGCTATTATGTGACAACTGTGGTTTTATGCTCTATGATGCAACGACACTTTTTATTTTTATTTTAAATAAAAAATTTCAGTTCTAAAATGATTTTCATATGCCATCATGTGAATTTTAGTCTTTATGATGTTGTTTTATAAACGCTCCATATTTCTTAATTGATTTCTCATTGGTAACGTAAAGAAATGTGGGGTGCCACATTTTCAGTTACGAGTACATTTAATTTTTTTGAAGTTCATTTACTGTAACTATTGAATTCTTGATATTTGCAAATATGAATTAAGTCCATGTTTGAATCCATATCCCCTTTATTCCGTGTTGGAATGGTATGATTATTTTTCCAGTGGGTAGTTCAGTTGTTATGCTATATGTCAAATTTCAGTGCTATCTGAAGTCATTTAATCAGCTAAACCTCGTTTAAAAGTTGAATTCGAAGAGATATTCTAGCACGTTCACATTCCTTGCTTGGGTCGTCCCAACTTGGACATAGGTTAGCCTAAGAGTCGACCCAAGCAATGTGTAGGTCAATCCAAGCCTGGATAAAGCCCAGGTATTTTTCTATGACTTTGTGCTCCTTACTTCAGAACGTGTTGCATTTTAAGTGTGTTTTATGCATGGTTTTGGTGATAAAACTAAGTATATACCTAAGTGTTCTGTGACGACCCGTATTTTATGTATCGGAGGATCATAGAATAATTTTACTTTATTCCTTATTTGTCTTATCATTCTCATATCTTAAAATGCAGCTCACAGTGATATGTTACATATTCATTATTTTTATTGAATCAATCTATAACCATTTTGCACCTATGACATACAATTTATCTATAACTTGGCTAAAGACCAAATTAGAAGTTCCAATAGGTCTCATTGGATTGGGAAGGTGGCTTACCGTTTCTTAGAGTGCTCACATTAAGGATATAGTCTAGGGGTTCAGGAGAAATTGCTGTTTTAATTTCTCAATTCTACAGGACGGATTAATTAATTGTATATTATGCTTATTTAGGACTTAGAATGAAAGATTATAGCAAATCAAAGGTTCAGATGATCGGATTCAGATAAAATATGATGGAGGAACTATGGACATTGCTGAGAGGCAACAAAAAAATTTGTGAGAAAATAATCCAAGTACATAGATAATTACCGGTCCATACCCTATGGATTTGTATCGATCCATGAATTCAACTTGGATGGAGTCGAAACATCATGTGTGCCATCCTATGGTTTGTGGAGGCTAATGGTAAAGTTTTCTTGGAATCAGATAGGTCGAAATGCAGAAACTTGAGTACATGAGTATGGATAGGCAGACAAGGTTTCGGGGAGTTAGACTATGCGAATGGACTAGTGGGATGTACTTAAGGCCCAAAAGGAGTAAAGAAACTTGGTCATTTTGACAGGGTATAGGGACCAATGTCGGTCCATAGCCAATGGACCAACACTGGTCCGTCAAATCTGGGTGTTTGTGACCGGGGTTCCTTAGGTGAAAAAAGGGGTCTTCAGAAGTATGATGGTGGTCTCTGTTCGTAGATATAATATACTGGGTGGAAGTTATTGTCTATGTGGTATCAATTCTCTGATTGTGAACTCAAGCGGGAGTGGTCGAAGGCGAATGCGATAAGTAACTCAAGATGGAATGAGGCTACAAGATAATGGACTAACTAGAGTGGACTAGTGTTAAAGATGGAGTTGTGGATATATCATGCGATCGGAAGTGCTAAGGAATCATTGATAGTTCAAGAGGATTCTAGCAAACTCATAGTAGGAGTATCATAGGAACACCTATTAGGATTCGAGAGATCATGTATCTTGGATCGCTTCGGAAGTGATTTAGTTGTCTTGAAAAGAAACATACATGTACATGAGGCGGTCTGACTAGAACCAGGGTTTTCCATCAGCCCTTGATGGATGACAGCGGCCAGTCATTCAATATCGAGGTATTCAAGGCATTATTATGTGATAGATAGGTTATTGCTCATTATGGACGCTATATTTGCTTGGTGTTCTCTTCTATTTCTTTAGTGGGTTATCACTACAGGATACTGTAGAAAAGTGGGGATTGGGAATCCTATTTTGAGTAGTGTCCACCTCTATGCCATTGAGTAGCATATTTTATGTGACTATTAAGTGCTAACTCTTTGGTTGCAGGGACATGTCAGGTAAGACTTGAACTATCTAGTATCATATTATCCTAGAAGTTCTCACCCAGAGCTCTCCAAATTCCTCTGTCAACACACCGTATTGTGAACAATGCTGGACGATCACGTAATCTTTCCATGAACGCTGCTACCGACTCATGCACAATTCTTTACCGCAACTCACATGTTTATAACCATATATATCCTAGTGCACATTTTTTCACATGGAAGGCCAGGCTTGCGCGGTTTTAAGGGGAGCTAAACTGCATAGGGAAAAGTTTGTTCGAGTGTTATCGCAAACTATTTTCACTTAACTTATGAATCCATTTAAAACCGCATAATGACCAGGTTGAATCGTTTAAAGTACAACAACTCTTTTGTAACGAGAAGAGAAAGGTCACGACAGAGCTGATGTTCGGGAAGCACGGGCCTTGCCTACGTATACAAGAAGAGGAGAGAAAATTAGTGGTAGGGATGGTCCTTGCATGTACTATAATTAAGAGGGGGTTGGTGGTCTTGGTATTGAGGAGCTGCGAGTTTAAGGAAGCAGAGGTTTCAGCAGAGTAGAGTGAGAACCAAAGGTGGACTATCGGCCAGTTTATTGTCAAAAGACCGAGCCTGGGTTAGAGCTGCAAAACGAGCACCTGCAATGTCTTATGTGTCCGTATCTTCAACCAAACTAGACGCAAGTCATGATTCGAGCGCAGAAGCAAAGGTCGGTCGTTCATATCGGAACAAAGCCGCTCGAGAATCAAAACAAAGCAAGTCGCCCACAGCAATGGAAGACACTTGACCTAATATCAAAGTTCGGTTGCATGCATCAGAGCAGGAGTCAAGGTCGCGCGTGCAATTAACAACTGCTCATGTATTGCAACTCCTATCGCTCATATGTTCCTGCTAGTCGAATGCCAATACTTTGGTCAAAAATCACTTATCGGTCGGTCGTACACCAGTTCGTAGAAAGAGTGCACTTACATCTCAAGTCGCAAGCCTTGGTCAGTCACCTCTAGACTAAAAAGTTCATCGCCTGCTCACTCAGGATCAGACATAGCCACATCAGAAAATCATGATCATCCGTCTACCCAAAACGCTCGCTCCCATAGAATCGCTCGCACATGACAACTGGAAACAGCTATGGACAGCTGGCTACAGCTAAGCGATGGCACGTTTGTAATTAATGAGATGAATGACTCGTAGCCTACATATACAGATTTCAGATCACTTGCTCAAGGGAGCTCACCTACAAATATGCCATGGCAGCCAGTGTAAAAGGGATCCAATCTTTCTAGCCAAAAAGCGCTGCTAAATTCTATCCTTAGTGACTCCTAAAGCACTTGGAAGTAATGATCATCTTCTTCACTCGAAGTTCTATCATCCATTTGGCCATGGCGTCAAGTACATCCTTTAATTAGGGGAAACAAAGACATCTTCCTTCTCAATCATTCACCCATCCTTCTCCTCCTCAAACTCTACCATTCTCACATAAAATATCAGGATTGAAATGTATGAATGAGAGTATATTGTGTGGGTATAGAGATGTATGAAAAAAGAGAGTTTATGTATTTTGTAATCCCCGTTTTAAGAATGCAAGCTATCTTCATAGTGGATGTAGGCCTAATATAAGTTTGAACCACTCTAAACCTTGTCTCTATTTTATCTTCCTTGCATTTTCATTTTCGATTATTATTAAGTACGACTCCACTTATTTCCCTACCATTTTGGTGAAGTACAATTTTAGTACCTTTGGTGTTTAGGCCATTTTTTGGTGTAAACATTTTGGCGCCCTCCATGGGGCTATATTTGATTCTATTCCAAATTGAAGTCCTACGAAGATTTTCTGAGGAAAACTGTGCTTGAAATCATGAGCACGCCAAAGGAAGTGATTGACGAAATCGGTGGCGTCTTCAACATTGCCACACTGCCTACCGTCCATCCCGAAGTAAAGGAACCATTGAAAGTTGAGGCGGCCGTAACCAAGAGAGAATTGGAAGAAGCAATGATAGGGCTTACGAGTCAAATAACTATTGCAAACGACGCAGTGATAAAGAAGATTGAGTCGATGCTCGTTATTCCAGACACTACCGTAAAACCGCACCAACTGCCAGTAACCTTCCATTCGCTCAGACGAATCATGCAAGCGAGATAGAATTTTTTGCCGAACGAGAAAATTCTACTCATAAAACTGTGTATCATAATGATATGCGTAATCATTCTAGTAACACAACCCCACAATGTGTAAATGATCTCATCAAGGGGGCATCTCCCTCGAAAGAGGACCTAAATATCTCATTCCCAAATTATGATTATGTTCCCGGGTGAAGATCTAGAAGAGGAAAGGACACTCGTTCCATGAATCGGAATGAAAAGCAAAAATATATCTTAGGAATAGCAGGTGAAGTTTCGAAGAGAAGCAATAAAGGAAGAATCAACTAGCCTAAAAAGAAGCCGTGCTTTTTCAAGAATTTTGAATTTATCCCCCTCAATGACACCATATGGAATATATTCATGGCAACTAAGAGCACTGAAAAGTATCCAGCTCCAGAACGGATGCAAGTCAGAGACGCTACCATAAAATCAGGAAGGTTCTGTCAATTCCATAACCAACCAGGACACGATATTGACGAGTGTAGACACTTAAAATCATTAATTGAGGTGCTAGTCAGGGAGAACCATTTGAAACAATATGTGCAAGATCATGAACATTGTCCCACTTCTCTATGAACAACGGGCAGCGAGTTTTGAGGAAAAGGCCTAGACTAATCCGGAACCAATGCTTGTTTAAGGATCAGTAACCGGTGTCCTGATTATGGAGCTTTTAATTAGAATTCCCGTTACTTTGCTTTATTACTCTGTTTTTACCTTGTTTAATTAAGAAATAGTAGTCGTTTTAGCTTGCTTTGTCACTCACTATATTCATGCTAATATTTAGCAATGGTCTACTTACAAATGCCTTGTACAAAGGAAATTATTATGTGCTTATCTGAGTAACATACTTGTCACTTCATTCTAAAAGCTGGTTTTTTGAAATGTAGGCATGATAAAAGCAATTTATTGTATACAACCTAATTGTGGCAGGAAGATTCTTAAAGCACATTTTAAGCAAAGCGACTTGAAAGCCACAAACAACATGCGGACCAAACTGGATTAATAAGCACATCGCCTCAACGGGACAAGCTGTTCTAAGACAAACAACAAGTCGAAAGGTGGTACTTCTCTTAGTAAGTGTTCACTGAAGAAATTGACATCAGGCTTCAAGAAAGGTACAAAGGTAATGGTAAAAATGTCCCATGGATAAATACCTAGGTTGGAAATTCTTGTGCCAGAAAAACCGGCAAAATATGCTGGAAGGACCAACGCAAATCAGAAATCCTAGCCGAAAGGGGGTAACAGAAATCCTAGCCAAAAGGGTGTAACAGAAATTCTAGACAAAAGGGGGTATCCAACGAGGTCTTTTCAGTCCTAGAAAAATCAAGACTAACAAGACCAAACTTGGATCAAAAATTGAAGCCCAAGACCTCCCCTGGGGCCACTCCCAAAAAAAACAACACAAAATGACCACGCGCATCTCTAAAAAAAGAAAAAACCTAATCCCTGAAAATAAGCTTGTACAACCAAGTTAGCAGGGGATGTGGTTGAACATCAACTCAAAAATCACGAACTGATCAATTGAAATCGTGATTAAAATTAATAAAATCTATGAAATTGTAAAGAGCTGTGGTATGAGGACATCACCATTGTGTAAAAAATCAACAATGCCCATTCAAAACATACCACTGACTCGTTATAACTTTACTGCAAAAAGAAAACGAACGATAAGATTCGCACGGCTATCAAGATAAATTCTGCATGGAATACTATCACTCATAAGAGCGGAGTGATAAAACTATTATATTACCAAACAATACAAACGTAAGTACGCAAACAATACGAACGTAAGTACGCAAACATTCAAATATTAAGCGAGGGCCGGCACTCGCATATACAACCGGTCTAAATGCATAACAGATAAAAGAAATAGGTTGAAATCAGAGCACAAAAGTCATAAATGCTGCTTCTTAAACAGGGAAAGCAACAGATGAACCAACTTCTCAACATTCGTCTCTTATTGCTCTGCTTACACAAAAGAACTGTCAGGAAGAGACATGCTAATGATTCTGGATTACTTGCAAACTGGTTTCCTTTTGCATACCAAAGTGGACACAGCCTTGGTATCCCAAATTCCATCCTCATTTTCTGGATCCGACACATCAGGTAAAGATGGGTTGCCTGATGAAGGTGTGATGAGAGTATTATTGTTGGTGGATATTAAGACAGAATCAACGACGACGGGTTGAACAGTAGTACCACAAGCAGGCAAAGGAGGTGGGAAAGCGCACCTGATTCAAGTGAATAGCAAGCACGAAACTCAGCAATCCCAGGTGAAGAAATAAGGAAATCCAAATCTAGAGCAGACTGATAGATATCAATTTTACTAGGAGTTACTGGGTACACAAAGTCAACCCCGTTTCGCATTTAAAGAAGTGTCTCCATGACTCGCGCACTGTTTAACAATATTTTTTTGAACTGGGTGCTCGATAATGGGTCGAATTCCAGCAACATCTAGGGTAGAGCGGTCTACGGGGGGAATATGAGAGCTCGAAATGTTAATCCCAACAGAACTGGGTGGGTCACAAATAATGATAGCATCTGGATGTTTCCCCCTAAAAGATTGAGCTCGCTCATTCGCCAATATCCTCCTGCCTTCAGCCAGAGCCTTACGGTCTTCTCCTTCTAGAAGCTGCTCTTGAAGGTATTCATCATCAGCGTTATTAAAATATAAAAGTACCTTATCCCAAACCAGGGCCAAACTTCATGGAAAATACTTGTTTAAATAACTTAGACTTCCACGACTCATGGCACTACAAATATAGAATTGAAACAAAATATTGTCAGCCCTGATTCTGGTTTCATCAAGATGTTTATGCAACCTGGTTTTATCTTCTTCAAGGATTCTAAATGCCTCATTTTGGGAAGTAATTTTACTCTCGAGAGCCATTTTTTCTTGATTAAAAGAAATCAAAGCCCGTCTTTCTAAGGCCAAGTGGCACTCAGCAAGTTCTTGAGCAGATTGAGCTTCTTGAAGTCGGGCTCGCACAACCCCCAGCTCTTTCTTAAGCTCGACATTTCTAGCCTCTAAGTTATTCACTTTGATGTTCCCATTCTTTAAAGAGGCAATTTCAGATTCTTAGGATCTAATCAAGTGAATCAGTCCAACTTTATCATTTTCTAAATTTTCAATATAGTCAAGGTGCCAAGCATTTAATCTCTGGAATTCATAACCAAATTTGGTCCAATGTTCTAGTCGCCTATCGACATTATTCATGGCCAGATTCAGCTGTGTTTCAAGTTGGTTCTTAACGATGTTAAACTGATTAACCATGCCACTTTTTACGGCATCCATACTCTTAATGGCATCTCGCCTATCATTTGGATGTAAATCCAAGTCAAAATACATCCCCCTTACGTCCCAACCACTGAAGTGGTCCTTAAGAATCAAATTTCTAGGTGGAACCTTATAAGGTGGACGATCACGTATCATCTGAATTTGAGTAGAGGTCGAGACGATGGATTTTTCAGAAGATTCAATTGATGCGAATAATTTCTGAGCCTCATTCTTGCTTGGCCGATCCTGCTATTTTTCCTTTCTCCTCCATCCACGAGATGTTCACCTTTATTATCTTTAGCCAGTGCTTTCGCACAATCAAGTCCCCCACGTTTTAAAGAATCAATTATTGGAAGTTCAGAGGTGTGTTGAACCTGAGAACTTGAAGATGACTGGGAACGATTCAAACGATAGGAAAGGCGAGATTGTAAGAGACTTTGTGGATCAGTAAGGTCAGCTTGCTGAGAGAAGCTATCGAATAAGAATGCTTCGTATTTACACCTGAAAAGCAAAGCATGAATTCAATAAACGTTCAAAATTATGAGATTTATGGAAAATTAAGTTACAAATGATATAATATTAAACCTGTTTCAAGAGAAGTTATTAAGCCAGAAGCTTTCCCGAGATGCTAAATGGATTATCGAGTTCTACTTATATCAGGTATCGCGGGATCAGACATCATAATGTCACCCTGGCTCAGATATTTGACGGAGTCTAAATCCCCCAGGCCTCCAAAAGTCCTTGAAAAACCTTCCACCTGAGCGATAGGGTGATCAGAACTTTCAACGGTCGTTCTAGAAATTATATCGGCCCTCAAGCCATTCGTGTTCTTGTCTACCTCCCTATCACTCCCTTCGGTAATCAAAGTCGAAGATTGACTACTTTCACCAAGGGCTGGGCATTTCTTTTTGAAAGGAGGCTTACCATGGAATGTTGAGGATGGACCAGAGTCTTTTTAAAGGAACGTGTAGAATGAATCAGCTGGTACTTGCGGAGGTTCTCCTCTGAAAGCAGTACCTGTCCACTCCTTTCATTTTTGTCAACAGGAATAAAAGAATTAAGAAGAGCTTGGTCTAGAGTAAGACCCGCAACAGAAGGAATTACTACAAAAAATCAGAAAGAAAGTCAAATGAGAAAGGAGTAAGGATTCTAGAGCAAAGGTGTAATTACCTCCTTCTGCCTATCGCCGGTAAAATCTACAAGGACACCGGACGTAGAAATACTGATCAGGGAACACCTTGGCACCATCCATTAAACCAGTAATAATTCTACCGTGCATACCCTCCATAAAAAAGAAAGAAGGATCGTCCACCTCCCTTCTTTTAAAAGCATATAAAGACCAAATGCCCGTAAACGTAGGTTCTTGCTGCCGGACATTTATGAAAAGTGTGTATAGCCCGAGTAAAATCTGATACCCATTAGGGTGCAATTGATATGGGGCAATGGCCAAGTGCCGCACAATGGACTCTAAGTAAGAATTAAAAGGAGGAATTGCCCCTACTAGACAGCATGTGATAATTGACTGTCACATATCCAGAGGGCGGATAATCGGCCGATTCTTCCTTCCTTGGAAATCTGGCTTCATCTTTTGAAAACCCAAAACGAGCACACATTTGTAAGTATAGATCAAAAGAAAGCGTTGATTTATAGCAACTAGAAGGCACCCTTCAAGAAAGCGAGGCTGAGGATAAGTCTGGCTAACAACCAAGTCAGAACCAGCAGCCGGGGCAACCTCAATTTCTTGATCTTAACGCTTTCATTCTCCAAACATGTTGGTTTAACTGGGGTTTCGAATGAATTAATGATCAGTTTACATTTCGACACAGATAAATATGCTTTAAAAAGAAATTTCAACTTGAGTTGCTGGTAATTAATCATCAGTCATACCTGGCAATAAGGATTTACTGATAGTATAATCGCACAAAGGAAGAATTACAAATTCAAAGGTACAAGAAACACAGGCTTTGATCTGATCGGTTGCAAAATTACTAATTGCACATGCCAAGAGAATACTAGCAGCAGTAAGAGGGAAAGAGAAGAAATGTTGCTATGGCAGAAATATCCCATCAAACATCCATTAAAGGCATGGTGAATTGGGAAATGTCATTTCATAGGTATTTTAGTAAGCAACTCACCGACATAAAAGACAGAGGGTTTTTTGTATAAATTAGAATTACCAAAAGAATTTACATGAAATCCAAGTACATAATAAGTTGAATCAACACTGTCCTAACATCACAACCGTGTGCGTTCAAGCGATTTGGTTTTCTCTTTACCAACTACAAAACCAGGTGAATTAATTCAAAGTCAGAGTGTAAGGGGAGAAAAATCACTTATAGTCGAATAGACAAATTTGATTTGAAAAAAAAAGGAGTGTTTTAACTGGAAATGAGGTTGAAAAAACCTCAACCAAAAAGGTCAGGCGAAACGATCAACCAATCAAAGAAAATAAAATTTTCGAGAGGTGACAACTGAGTCTTCTACAATGGAATCGCCATTGAAATAGGTTTATCAGAGGAATATAAAAGTGGGAAAATGAAGAGACAATATTTAAAGAGGACTAGAAAGCCCTTTTTAAATGATACGACAGCTCAGTTAAAACCCAGTGATCCGATTTAACGTGTCCGAAAAAACATCCCATCAGGTTGTAGGCAATCAACCGCAGGAATGTTTGCATTTTTAAAACATATGCAGTTGGTAAGGGCGCCTGTTTTACAGAACATTGGATTAAATCCACCCAATGGTATTGTATCTCATCACTTCGAAGCTTATAGTTTTTTGTAAAAAAAAAACTACAAACTTCGAGGGGTAAATGTTTATTCGTCAAAAGACCGAGCCTGGGTTAGAGCTGCAAAACAAGCACCTACAATGTCTTATGTGCCCGTATCTTCAACCAAACTAGACACAAGTCATGATTCGGGCACAAAAGCAAAGGTCAGTCGTTCATATCGGAACAAAGCCGCTCGAGAATCAAAACAAAGCAAGTCGCCCACTGCAATGGAAGACGCTTGACCTATTATCAAAGTTCAGCCGCACGCATCAGAGCAGGAATCAAGATCGTGCGTGCAATTAACAATCGCTCATGGATTGCAACTCCTATCGCTCGTATGTTCCTGCTAGTCGAACGCCAATACTTTGGTCAGAAATCACCTACCGGTCGGTCGTACACTAGTTCTTAGAAAGAGCGCACTTAAATCTCAAGTCGCAAGCCTTGGTCAGTCACCTCTAGACTTAAAAGGTCATCGCCTGCTCACTCAGGATCAGACATAGCCGCATCAGAAAATCGTGATCATCCATCTACCCAAAACGCTCGCTTCCATAGAATTGCTCGCACATGACAACAGGAAACAGCTACGGACAGCTGGCTACAGCTAGGCGATGACACGTTTGTAATTAATGAGATGAATGACCCGTAGCTTGCATATACAGATTTCAGATAACTTGCTCAAGGGAGCTCACCTATAAATACGCCATGGCTGCCATCATAAAAGGGATCCAATCTTTCTAGCCAAAAAGCGCTGCTAAATTCTATCCTCATTAACTCCTCAAGCACTTTGAAGTAATGATCATCTTCTTCACTCGAAGTTCTATCACCCATTTGGTCATGGCGTCAAGTACAACCTCGTAATTAGGGGAAACAAAGACATCTTCCTTCTCAATCATTCACCCATCCTTCTCCTCCTCAAACTCTACCATTCTCTCATTAAATCTCAGGATTGAAATGTATGAATGAGAGTAAATTGAGTGGGTATAGAGATGTATGAAAAAAGTGAGTTTATGTATTTTTGTAATCTCCGTTATAAAAATGCAAGCTATCTTCATAGTGAATGTAGGCCTAATATAAAGCTGAACCACTCTAAACCTTGTCTCTATTTTATCTTCCTCGCATTTTCATTTTCGATTATTGTTAAGTATGGCTCCACTTATTTCCCTACCATTTTGGTGAAGTACAATTTTAGTACCTTTAGTGTTTAGGCCATTTTTTGGGGTAAACAGCCGTTGTTGGAGTTAATGGCTACTCGGTGACTGAGGCTTGCTAGCGGTGGTGGATGGGGTCAGATGTGAGGTGCAGGTTGGTGTAAAAGGTGGTTGCGACATTAGTTGTTCGAATGAGGGGACAGCGGTGCACTGCCAAGTCGGAGGTCTGTTAAGGGCGGTGGAGAAATATAGCATAGGTGGCGGTGGAGCAGAAGTGCCAGTGAAGTGGCGTGCGAAGTTCAGCTGTGGTAAGGCTAATATGGGGAGGACGTGATAGCCTTTGGGTGAAATGGAGTTTTCAGCTTGGCTTTAACGGGGAGGAGTGTGGCTTGGGTGAAGCATTGGAAGGTGTAGCAGCATGCTAGGTAGGGAAATGGGGTGGCGGTCCGGATGGAAATGGTGCCATGGATGGGCACGGCGAGGGAGAAGATGATGATTTGCTTTAGGCTTTTGAAAATAAAAGTTTTCTTATTTTATTTTTCTTGAATCTTGCTGGTTTCGAACAAAGGAAATGAAAATAGATAAGTTACGAGCACGCTTAAGGATTTCAGATAGATGAAGGCACCCGTTGCAATTCAGAACCAAATGGAAACATGTGTTCCCCTTTTTTCTCTTCAAAATTTTCCGATGTCAAGCGTTCAAAATTTGAAAAATGAAATTAAGAAAAATGATGTTTTCTTTTGATACAGTTTAGAAATTTAGTTTATTTTATTTTTATTTATCTATAGCGAATAACCACAACCAATAATAAAATCGCGTACAATAATGTACCAAGATCACAAAACAGTAATCAAACAGACCGATTGATTTATTATGTAAAGTGTCAAAAGGACCATGATTACTCAAAAATACGTTAGAAAAATATATGATTATTTTTCCCAATTAAAATTTACAATAAAATTCTATAAAATATTTTAAGAGCACGCGTTCAAAAACTGAACTATTATTTAGACCATTTTTTTAATTATAATTTATTTCAAATTCAGACCGTTTCTATCAACTGAATTGGCCATTTGTCTAATGACGAATTGTATTTCCATACAAACATTGTTTTTAACTAAATTAGTTACACAAAATGATTAACCAATCCGTATAAAATTTATAAGTTGTCAAAATGATATATATATCTCTCTAGAATACCATATGTTATCAAAATAATCTTACTTAAAATGTATATACATATCTCACCCAAAGAGAATTTTATATATTTATAAAATTCATATCTTTGAAATATAATTATTCTTAATATTCGAAATGATTTTGTATAATCTTACATTTAACATCTTATCCTTAAATCTATTAAATATTAAAATTATAACTTATGTTATTAAATAACATCAAAATGAATCATATCTTACCAAATCAATATATTATCAAAATTAAATAATATCATTACCTATAAAATCTTATGGAACATATCCTAAAATAAGTTTTATTTTACCAAATCCCAGACAAGATATTTATCAAACTTCGAATTTTTATAAATCAAACATATCTTAAAAATTCAAAACTGATATACAAAAGATTATTAAATCAATATTTGTATTTAAATTCTTATTAATTTCAAACTATTTTTAGAAAACACAAATTATATTGTAGAAATTCAATTTAAACTTAGTAAAATTCGGGGTTGTTACACTTAGGTTGAGATCCTTCTATGAGAATAAGTACTCGAGCGACTTATGATCTGTATATAGCTCAAATCTTTCTCTAACCAGATAATATCACCAAATTTTCAATGCAAACACTATTGCAGCCAACTCTAGCTCATGGATATGGTAGTTCTTCTCATGAGCCTTCAACTATTTGCTTCTATAGCATACCACCCTTCCATCTTGCATCATAACGACACCAAGGCATGTGCTACAACCATCTGTATAGACCGTGAACATTTTTCTTCCATCTGGGAGAGTCATAACTTGGGCTATTGTCAGAGCCTTCTTCAATCTCTGAAAGGCATTCTCACAATCGACGCTCCATGAAAAAGCCAAGTTTTTTGGTTAATCGGGTAAGCGGGGTTTACCCTTACAAAGTCCTTGATAAACTTTCTATAATAGCCCACCAACCCTAGAAAACTTCTCACCTCCGTTGCATTCTTTGGAGCCCACCAATCGTGAACTGCAACGACTTTTGCAGTGTCCACTGCTATCCCATTCTTGGAGACCACATACCCTAGGAACCTTACTTCCTTCCTCCAAAAGTAACACTTAGAAAATTTCGCCTTGAGTTGATGTGACCTGAGAATATGTAGAACCTCTCCTAAGTGTTGGGCATGTTCCTCCTCATTCTTTGAGAAGATCAGAATTTCATCCACAAAGATCACTATGTACTTGTTCAGAAACTCCCTAAACACCCTACTCATAAAGTCCACAAAATAGACGAGTGCATTGGTTAGCCCAAAAGGCATAACCAACCATTCAAAGAAATCATTTGGGGTTCTGAATGAAGTCTTATCAATGCTTTCCTCTGTCACTCTTAACTGATGAAACCCCATTGCCAGATCCATCTACGAGAAAATAGATGCGCCTACTAGCTGTCAAATAGATCGTCAATTCTAGGTAGCGGGTTCCTATTCTTCTTAGTGAGTTTGTTCAACTCCCTATAATCCACACATAGACGAAGTAAGCCGTATTCCTAAGTTGTGAAGACGACTGGAGCTCCCAACTCTTAAATGCTTCGCCTAACAAAACCTTTTTTGAATAGCTCCCCTGCTTGTTTGCTAAGCTCCCTCCTTTCCTAGGAACCATGTGGCGCACTGGTTGAGCAACTGGCTTCATATTCTCTACCAAATAAATCCAGAAGTATATCTAATGCTTTGGAGGCAGTCCTTTAACCTCCTCAAACACATCCGGGTAGTCTCTAACTATGGAAGCAGATCATAAGTCATCAACAGAAGTATCAAGTGATTATAGAAAACTGAGCATCACTGACCCCCGTGGGTCACAGGAAATTTCGAGAGTCCTACCATGATAAGTGAGAAGTCTAACCACTCTCTTTTCACAATCAAGGATGGCACCATACATGGCAAGCCAATCCATGCTTATAATCAAACCTTAGCCCATAAAGCCCAGCACGTATGCGTCGCATTCAAATTCGACGTCTAAGATAGAAACTCTCAAACCCCTACACATCATGGATAAATGAGCCAATCCTCCTATGGGGTTTGAGACCGCTACCAGTTCAGAGACTATATTAGTATTAAGGTGCAGACTATCAACTAAAGAACTAGATATAAATGAATGTGAAGCGTCTGAATCAAACAGGGTTCGAAAGGGATAGTCAAAAAGGGAAATCAAACCTTCAACCGTGACTTTCCTACCTCGATCAGGTCCACTAGCTTCCAAAGCATGCACTTGTCTAGAAGTTCCTTCCCCTTGTCCTTTCTTGCTAGGGATTTGTTACTGAACTATTCCACTTTTCCATAATTAAAGCAGGCTTCCTTTGTCTCTCTGCAATCCTTTACAAAATGTTCTACAGCTCCGCAACCATGACACTTAATATCCTTCTTGATCTGTGCCTTGTCAGGGTTTCCACCTTTCTCTTTCTTTTGCTTTCCTTTTTTGGGACACCATTTTTGTTTTTAGCCCTTAGCTTAAGTCTCCTTAGTCTTAGTATCTTTCATCTCTTCCTTGCCATCTTCGTGCATAAGCGCTATATGAACCAGCCTGTCAAACGTTGTCCCTATTGTATTTGAGATAAAGAAAGTCCTTGAAGAGACTGGTTCAACCCTCTTGCAAATCTAAGCGCCTTCCTGTAGGGAGTATTCACCAAGTCCGGTCCAAACCTTGCCAGTTGATTTAACTTGTTCACATAATCCTTAAAAGGCATGTCACCTTGCTTTAAAGCCAAGAATCTCTCCATCTGCAATCCCTCTTCTGCTGAGATAATAATTTCATCTAGAATCTCTACTTGAAATCTTCCCATGTAGCTACTGGTTGTCCAGCTTGCGTTACTTTCCACCAGTAGGAAGCCTCATCATTTAGTTGCTATGCAGCCAATTGTATCTTCCTTCGATCGTCGATCTCAAAGAGTCCAAACAAGTTCTCCATGTCTCTTAGCCAATTTCGTTCTTCAACAAAGCTTTAGGTACCACAGAAGTTTTCCTCCCATAGCGCAGAAGTCTTTGCACAACTTAGAAAAGTTATCTACTTGTGGAGGTGGAGCAACAGCAGGTGCAACTGGGGGAGGAGCATCCCCTTGACCTCCGGCAGGTTTCATAGCCTTAAGATACCTACAGAACAATGTTGGTAGCGGAATGCTCGGGAAGATTGGGTGCCCCAGACAAGCTGAAAAGAAAAGAAAAAGGATCGAATAAGAGATTGAGAGAATATTGAGTATGGTGAGGGGATATGTTTCTCAAAAACAGATTTTTACTTGAAAATACATTTCCTTTAAAAAATGGTTTTAAAACCATTTTCTCTGATCTTATAACCCTTCGCTCTGATACCAAATGTGACACCCCACGTCCTTTAATGTCACTCGTAAGATAATGCATTAAGTTTTGTGAAGTGCAATAGGTAATCATTACAGAGAATTTCCAAGAAAGATTAAATAAGCAGTAGAATATTGTAAACTTTATTATAAAAAGAAATAAAGAATAGTTTCACAAGTACATCAAAACCAGTTACAACAACTCAAATGTCCCAAAACTGTCTCATAAAACATCTCATGAAATATAATATCAGAGTACATAGAATCACATCCCTCGCCATAAGCCATACTAAAGTAGAGAGCAAGTCGAAACGATACATCTCAAGAAATCCAAGTCCAAGCTTTAAGAGAAATTCTAGTTACTGTTTAGTGCTTCCACTTTGAGGACATGGGGGAAAGAAAGAAAAAGGTGAAAGAAAAAGGGTCGGACATAAAATCTGCCGAGTTCCAATGATTTACAAATGTTCATAAAATAGAAATGCCAAGACAGGTAAATAAGACTGGATGAGAAAGGTATCATGTCATATAAGGTGATAGATAAACTAGAATATCATGATGGAGAGGAATAACGGGAATATACAATGATCAATTAATGCTTCACAATTATATCCTAAAACGGGTAATGTCTACACCAATACTAGTATAACAAGTTCAACATGATTACATATCAGCAGGATTAACATCAGAAATAAACAGCAGGATTAACAGTAGAAATAAACAGCAATATTAGGCGTGCCCTAATTACATAACCACATTAGGTGTTAAACTAGTTACACAACAGCAAGATAAGGTGTACCCTAATTACTACCCAAGTGATCGGCTCCTTACTATGTAAATACCCTGTGTAAGCCCTGATAGTAGGGTGTATCACTCCCTAACCGAGCATCTATATAAAACATACCTATTTACTAGTGTTAAAGCGTCTTATCTTCACTAGCCGGACCCATGCATGTTCATGACTTCGCTGGATTGAGCCCATACCCACCCCCATGTGAACTTCTTACTATCCAATTCAATAAAGCTTGCCCTGGCCCTACCTAGTGCGAGGACCCCTCTAAAAAAACCAATAGGGATACTAACTGATATGGGTTCCATATAGCAGATTGACACAAGCCAAACGCCCTAAGCTCGTGCCCCCAAACTAGGATTTAAAAGTACCCAAAACCCAATACAATAGTAGACAAGGGACCTCTTAGCTTATTAATACTCATGTTTAACCTAGAAGGTTTAGGTTTACTAATAAGCGTGGTTGTAATAATTACAAATCATTATGTGTGTACAACCCTATGCCAAAACACCTGCCCAGATGTATTCAATTCCCACATCATTAATTTTATTAACCTACATCTGGTACTTACCATATTCTTAACATGTCATTTATTTAATGTCCGTTTTAAGTCAAATTGAACATGCCCATTTCATATGCATATTATTCATCAACCATGTTCCCAAATTACAGCATACATAGGTTTATGCATATTACCCATTTCTACCAAGTTATAGCAATATATAGATATTATCCCTTTTTATTAGTTTACAAAAAATCTAAGCATGTGTATATCATCCTTTTTCCCAAATTATAATAACACAACTCCAATTTAATAATGTGGCTAGATTCATCTTTTTATGTCATTCATTAATGCCCTAATTATACGCACACTCTAATCGGGTATAACTATGCTTCCAAAGGCCTAACCTTGGCGTAAAATAAAAAGGGGAAATAAAGGAAGAAGAGTAGAATCAAATCACATAGGCATATAGGCAAGACTGGAAATAAACATAAAACATGGAAAATGGGAAATGGAAGATATATATATATATAACTTGTTAATTATCCAACATCACATGCATATGTTTACTAATCTTAACGGCATAGGTGATTAACAGTGAAAACATGTATAACATTTATTTTACTAACACCGTAGATCCTAACCAGTTTTATCTAACTTTCATTTTTAAAGTCTAAGAAATCAGATTTGTATATAATGGGAACTCACAGTGAGTCTTGGTGATGATAAATATATATAACACTGGTCCTAGAAAAGTCTAATCCAAGTTGTATGTATGCAAGTCCTGGTGTTGTCTCTGTTTGATCCAGTCCTCAGCAGCATTCCCCCATTATATGTTTATATTTTTAGAAGGGATTTACAGAGGTAGAAGATATGCAGAAATGGTGTAAATAAGAGTGGGAGAATCCACCTATTTATAGATTCACATACTCAACCTCAGCCTTTAGATTTTTAGGTTTTAAATCCAAACCATACACATAGCGCTGAGTCAGCAATGAATGTGGTCACAAAATAGTCCAGGTACATCACTCAGAATCCGCCCGGATCAAGGGTGGGTCCGCCCACCTACCACCTAGGTCGACCTAGCTGACCTTTGGTCGACCTAGGCTGAGCGTAGGTCGCCCACAACAGACCTGGTTCCCTCTTGTTCCTGCTTGCCTCGTTTTGACTTTTCTTGAATTATTTTTAATTTATATGTATACATAAGTCCCTTATATGTATACTAACTTCTGATGCCCATAACTTCTTCATACATTGTCTGTTTTAAGCAACTTGGGATCTATCTGAACCAAAAGTCCGAGACGAACGCAACGGTAATGACGGTTTCACTTAGTTCTGAATATTTAATTAAGTTGTCCCCAATTTATTATCTTTTAGCATGGTTATAGTGTATTGAATTTTGGGATGTTACATTTTATTTCTGTTTATATCTGCATTTGTGATTGTTTTTGTTATGGTATTAATTTTGTAATTAATATAGCTGTTTGAATAATCGTCAATTGGTTAAGTTTTCCTTAATCTCTTGAAAACACTATTTAACCCCCTCTATAGTGTTAATTTTGCCTTAAGATCTGTGATTCTCATCCCTAACAGGTATTTGTTCCGGTTTCATCTTTGATTAGAGAAAATATCATCCACTGAAGCACATCAAAATTGCATGTCTTTCTCATCAATCATCTGCATTCAACTTAACTCTAAATCCTCTGGTATCAAAGAATGAAAGAGAGTATATTCTTGAAGGATTCAAGTTTATAACATAGGATTTTGCTTTGATTATGGATGAGGATGTACATTATTTTGTTTTAAGGCTTAAATGAGTAAAGAGAAAAGATAATGATGGTTTAATTTGATTTTCTGGTCTAAATAAGTTATTATAAGGGTAGAAAATCGTTTGAAATGAACAGACACAAGTTAGTCGCTTGAATTTTAAAGTTGAAAATTTCCTAAAACTATAGTAATATGTCGACATGGGGGAATGATGTATGTTGACATACTATGACACCCTATGTCCGTTAATGTCACTCAACAAAATACATTAAGTTTCGTGAAGCGTTATAGGTAAATAGAACAAAATCTCACAAAACAGATATATAAAATAGCAGTAGAAATTGAAAACTTTATTTTCCAACAGAAAACATTGTGATCTCAAATCCGGTTACAACATCAGACTAAAATACTGGAATAAAATACATCAAATAAAACCATCTGTCTTGCGGTTAAAACCATCAGAGTATAGAAGTAAAAAAGCCATACTCCCTATAAGTAGCCATAAACAAATAGACAAGAAGTCAAAGTGGTACATCGAAGCAAATCCATATCCAAGTAGGAACAGAAGAGAGAATCCTAATCAAACCTGAGCATTCCCACCCTGAGAAGCTAGGGGAGAAAAGGAAGAGACAGAAAAGGAAACAAAACACGTTAGACATAAAATCTAGCGAGTCCGGTTACTTTTAGCATATAAATAAGTAAAAGCAACATGATAGGCATAAAAATTGGATGAGAGATAACAGTATCATATAACAGGCATGAACATGATAAGCAGAATGAACCGAACTGATTACGCTTCTCAAATATTTTTCTCTGCACCAATACAAGTATAACAGATGTGATCCCAACTGAAACATAATGGTAGACTTATGTGTACTTCTAGTAATGGGTTTTACCCCCAAACAGATATAACATGTGCCTTAACATAAATAACGTGTGTTACCCCAAACAGAAACAATGGGCACTTAAACAGGCAGGACTAGAGGTACCCTAATTACTACATCAATTAATCGGCTCCCTATCCCGTAAATACCCTGTGTCGGTCGCACAGTAGGATGTATCACCCCCTAAAGTGGCAACCCCCAGAAGGGCACAAACCTATTTACTGGTGTTATAGCGGCTTATTTTCCCAAGCAAGTCAACCCATGCACACATATGACTCTGTTGGAACGCGCCATCAGAACACCTCTACCCATATGAATCTCTTATAATCAGCTCAGTAAGTGTGCCCTGACCCCTACCTAGTGCGGGATCCACTTTTGGTACTAGAATGGGTCACTGACTAATACGAGTCCCACACAACAGATGCCACAAGCCACCCCCTAGGCTTGTATCCCCAACTACTAGGATTTTGATAGGTTATGCCTAACAGATTAACAAGCCCGCATAACCCCAACAAATGAAATAGGTTAAGTTTAATGGGTTCGTGTAACCAGCTACAGATTTAATAGATTTACTTAACCCCCACAAATTCAAACAAGTTTACTTAACCCCCACTATCTAACAGGTTCATATAACTCCCTTAGATTTAAATAAGTTAAGTATTATAGGTTAATAAGTTCATATAACCCCCACAGATCTAAACAGGTTTCACATGTTGTTTATAGTTTCATTACATGTTCTTCTTATTCTATAAATTAAGCCTACAGATTTACATACCCTAACCCTCAAGTCATAATTCATAGTAAGATATTCCTCTAAATTTTAGTCATACATCACAGTAGAGGTTATGCCCCCAAATCCCATTCATGATTCATAATATAAGATATGCCCCCAATTTATCCTTCCTAACCATTCCCAATTTCGTTCGTTCGCATATTTCAGCGATAGGCCTAGGATCAAAAATAAAAAAGGAAAGAAGGAGAGAAAAGAACAGAAATATGCATAATAACAGAATAGGCATATGATAACAGAAATAGGCATATCATAAATAGGCACGTAAGAATTGAACAGTAGGTTGGGTGTACAGAAGAATACATGTAATGGCAGATCTGTTTAGGTATGAATCAAATTATTAATAGGCATAGGTTTAGATCCATATTTATAAACTTGTCAGGATTACTTGTTAAATGTTTATATCTAAAAATAACATAAAATCATAGGGACTGGATCTGAAGAACAGAGAACAATAGGCTGAAGCTGTAGTAGAACTTCTTGTATGTGCATAAGCTGTTGTTGAAGAAAATAGGCTAATTCAATCCAAGCTGGGGCAGCATCTCATTGTCTCCATTGTTTTGATTTGTTAAAACAATAGAAATGAGGTCCTATTTATAGCCTACTGCCAACGAACCAAGCCACAAAATAAGTCCATGTTCAGCCAGAAGAATTCGCCTGGATCGCGCAGGGGTCGACCCACCCCTCCCCGGGTCGACCCATGGGTCGACCCACCTACCCCTGGGTCGACCCCTAACGGGATTTCCCCTAGCATTCCCACTTTATGAATTTGATTTATTTTGAGAATTCTGACTTGGTTTGTATATACATAATTTTCTTATACGTATACAAACTTCTAAGCTTAATAACTTTCTCATACGATGTCTGTTTTATGCAAACTAGGAGTCTATCTTAAGCAGAATTCCGAGATGAACGCAATGGTACAGTCCATTTTACTTAATTTCCAATATTTAATTAAGTATTCTTTAGTTTATCATTATAGTGTTCTTTAAAATTACGGGGTGTTATATTCTCCTTTACTTAAAGGATTTCGTCTCCGAAATCTCTAAGTTAAGAAGAATGTATATCCTAACATCCATCAACCATCTACTCATCCATCAATCACAAGCATCCGTTGTTCTTAAGAGATTTCTAATGCTTATATGAACATATGCAAAGGTTTGTGTATGTGTCCCTATGGTAATGTGAAAAAATCAGGCGGTCTACTGATTCAGTCGACCTCCTTAATGCAATTTATGTTAGTGCCATGAATTCAACATGTATGCAAATAGTCCTAGTGTATCGTGTAAACTCTGTATGTGTGCACAACTATGCATCCAAATGCAACATCCATATAATGATACATCCATTTCCATCCATAAATTTAAAATGCACACACTTCCATATGCAATATGTAAATGATTGAGCCAATCTAGTGCCTCGTGTGTATATGCATACATGAGCAACCACTAGCAAACACTTGCATCTACTTGCATCCATCAAACATAACATGTTTCAAACACATGTTTACATACATTGGTTTTCCTACCTAAAGGTCGAAGATTCGATCGATAGGATAAATATGAATGATAGAAGCAAGTACTAATAAAATCTTGGAAAATGATGTTAAGAACATACCCTTGAAAAGAAAAGGGTACGAAGCATGAATCTTGTCTTCAATCTCCTAAGTTGCATCCTTGCGGTCATCTCCCCATTGAACTTTCATCAACTTGACCTCTCAGTTGTGTAGCTTCTTAACCTCCGATCCAAGAATACAGGTAGGAACTCGTCTGACTACTGCCTCACGTTCTACCTCTACTTTCTCAAGCATACTCGGCTCAACTACCTCTACTGTACTGTGTAGACCCTTCTGCAAGTGAGAAACGTGGAAAACATCAGGAACACCCGCCAATCTCTCTGGTAGCTTTACTCTATAGGCCATTTGGCCTATCCTTTCCACTATAGGAAATGGCCCTACGAATCTTGGTGCCAACTTCCTAACAGATCCAAAGCGAACCACATTCCTCAAGGGTGATACATTGATGAAAATCATGTCTCCCACTTCAAACTCAATATCAGTCCTTCTCTTATCTGTGTATGACTTCTGCCTGTCCTGAGCTATCTTCATACGTCTGCAGATAAGATCAAACTTTTCTGAAGTTTCTTTAATCATCTCGGGTCCAAGTAGAAGCCCACCTGTAGACTCCCACCAACAAGTTGGTGATCTACAAGGTCATCCGTACAATGGCTTCTAAGAGTGCCATGCCAATACTAGCCTGATAACTGTCGTTGTAGGCGAACTCAACCAATGGAAGATGCTCCTCCCAAGTCCCTCCGAAGTCTATGATACATAGCCTCAAAAGATCCTCTAGAACTCTATTCACCCTCTAAGTCTACCTATTGGTCTTAAGGTGATATGCGATGCTCAAACATAACCGTGCAACTAATTCCTCTTGTAGGCTCTTCCGGAACTCACTATGAAGATGGGGTCACGATCACTAACTATACTAGAGTGTACTCCATGTAGATGGACTATCTCACGAAGGTAAACTGATGCCAACCATGTTGTCGTTCTCTTACTCTTAACAAGAATGAAATGAGCGCTCTTAGTAAGCCTGTTAACTATAACCCAGATACTGGTGTTGCCTTTCCTCGATCTTGGAAAACCATCAATGAAATCCATAGAAATGGTCTCTCACTTCCACTGTGGGACCTCCAAAGGATGAAGTAAACCGTCGGGCTTCCTTTTCTCAGCTTTGACTTGCTGGCATACTAAACATCGAGAGACAAACTCCGCTACAACTTTCTTCATCCCAGCCCAAAAGAAAACCCTCTTTGTGTCCCTCTATATCTTAACACCGCCTGGATGGATAGTCATCCTAGAATGATGGATTTCCTCAAGGGATGTCTTCAACAGACTCCCAACTCGGGGAACACAGAGCCTTCCATCCCATCGCAACCACCCTCTATCATCCATGGAATATTTACTAAGGTGACTAGAAGTCTCCCTTCTACTGAGTTTATCCAAGATGTCTTCTATCTGTGGGTCCTCTAGATGCGAAGTTCCTATCTCATCCATAAGAGTAGGTCGCACCTCTAAGGATGCTAACAAACCAGGTATAAGAACCGTAGACGGCCTAAAATCGAAGGTCGATATGTATTCCAAGCACTGCCTCTCTACGAATAAAGGACTCAAAGTCATCCTCTGCCTACTCAACGCTTCCGCCACCACATTACCGTAGCCAGGGGTATAAGCAATCTTAAAATCATAGGAAACTAAGAACTCCATCCATCTCTGTTGTCTCAAATTGAGATCCGTCTACGAGGACATATACTTGAGCTGGTTCGTGTATAACTCGAACCTCTCTTCAAGGAGAAAATGCCACTTAGTCTTAAGCGCGAATACGATTGCCGCCAACTCTAAATCATGGGTAGGGTAGTTCTTCTCATGAACCCTCAACTGTCTACCAATATAACATACTACCCTTCCCTGTTGCATCAAGACGACACCAAGCCCTGTAACACATGCATCAGTGTACACTGTGAACACTTTGTTCCCATCAGGCAAAGTCAATACTAGGGTTGTTGTTAGAACCCTCTTCAATCGTTGAAAAGCATCCTCACAGTCAGTATCCCAAGAAAAGGTCAGATTCTTCTTCGTCAATCTGGTGAGTGGGGCTGATATCTTTGTGAAGTACTTAATAAACTTCCTGTAATAGCCTGCTAAACTAAGAAAACTTCTCACCTCTGTTGCATTCTTTGGAACCTTCCAATCTTGAGCAGCAACAACTTTCGTAGGATCCACAGCTTTCCCATCCTTGGAGATCACGTGCCCTAGAAATCTCACTTCCTCTCTCTAAAACGACATTTGGAGAATTTTGCCTTCAGTTGGTGCGCTCGTAGAGTCCTCAAATCCTCCCCTAAATGTTGGGCTTGCTCTTCCTCGCTCTTCGAGAAAATCAGAATGTCATCTACATAGACCACAACGAATTATTCATAAACTCCAGGTACACCTTACTCATCAGATCCATAAAATACGTTGGTGCATTTATCAACCCAAAAGGCATGACTAGCCACTCGAACAAACCATTTGGAGTTCTAAAAGCGGTCTTGTCTGTACTGTCCTTGGCCACCCTCAACTGATGAAACCCCATGGCCAAGTCTAACTGAGCGAAAACAGATGCACCAATGAGCTGGTCAAACAGATTATCAATCCTCGGAAGTGGGTGCCTATTCTTCTTAGTGAGCTTATTCAACTGCTCGTAATCCATACATAAGTGAAGTGACCCATCTGCCTTAGTTGCAAAGATGACTGGAGCACCCCATTTCGATATGCTTCTCCTAATAAACCCCTTCTCAAATAGCTCCCCTTCTTGCTTGCTGAGCTCCCTCCTTTCCCTAGGAGTCATGTGGTGCACATGCACTGCGACTGGCTTCGCATTATCCACCCAATATATCTGGAAATCAATCTCCCGTCTCGGAGGTAAACCCCTAACCTCCTCAAAAACATCTGAATACTCACATACAGCAGGTACAGATTGCAAATCATCGACATAAGCATCAAGTGATTCTAGGAAACTAAGCATGACAGACCCTTTTGAGTCACAAGAAATCTCAAGAGTCCTTCCTCGGCAAGTGAGAAGTCTAACGACCCTCCTCTCACAGTCTAGAATGGCACCATACATGGCTAGCCAATCCATCCCTAGAATCAAACCATAGCCCATAAAACCAAGCACATATGCGTCGAACTCAAACTCGACGCCCAACACAGATATCCTCAAACTCCGACAAATCATAGAAAGATGAGACTTGCCCCCAATGGGGTTTGAAACAACAAAATTCAAAACCATACTAGTACCAAGGTGCAGAGACTCAACCACATAATCAGTAAGAATGTGAAGCACCAGAATCAAAAGGAGTCATAATAGGAAGATCAGAAAGAGAAATCAAACCTTCAACAGAAACTTTCCTACCTCTGTCTGGTACACTAGTCTCGAGAGCATGCACCTTCCCTTCAGAAGACCCTGCCCTTGGGCCCTGTCCTTGCTTTTACGAAAACTCCCTAGAATAGTGTCCGACCTCACCACAGTGGAAACAAGCATTATTCCTTTTTCGGTAATCTTTGACCAAATGACCCACGTTCCTACAACCATGCCATTTCTTCTTGCCTTGAGCTTTGTCGTTCTTTCTGCCCTTATTTTGTTGTTCTTCCTTGGACCACACTTTCTTGTTTTGTGCATCTTCAGTCTTAACCTCCTTTTTCTCATCCTTACCATCTTCCTTCATTAATTCCATATCAACCAGCTTCTAAAAAGTAGCCCCCATTGGAAAATGAGATAATGCCAATCCTTGGAGAGGTTCATTCAATTCTCTCGCGAACCTCAAAGCTTTCTTGTGCGGGGTATTCACCAATTCCAGCCTAAACCTTGCCAGCTGATTGAACTTATTGACATATTCTTTAACAGACATGCTTCCTTGCTTAAGTGTCAGAAACCTTTCCATTTGTGTACTCTCTTCTGCCTGAGAAAGAAACTTTATCTCGAATCTTTGTCGGAAATGAAGCCTCATCCTTCTGCTGCCAAGCGGCCAACTGAATCTTCCTATGGTCGTCAACCTCAAAAATCCCAAACAAATCCTCCGTCTCTTTTAGCCAGTTTCGTGCTTCCATAAAGCTCTCAGTTCTAGGAATGGATTTCCTTCCATTGCATAGAAATCCTTGCATATATTAGAGAAATTATCCGCTCGTAGAGGAGGAGGAACAACGGCTGTAGCTGGGGGACGGGCGTTTGCTTGGTCTCCGGCAGGTGCTGTATTCTCGAGATATCTACGGAACCAAGCCGGTATCTGAACGCGTTCAGGAATATTTGGTTCCTCGGACATGCTAAAAAGAAAAGGAATACAAACAGAGAATCGAAAGATATTTCATATAGCTATGGGGAAAATAATACAAACAGAGAATCGAAAGATATTTCATATAGCTATGGGGGATATGTTTCTCAAAAACAGACTTTTCCTTTGAAAATACTTTCTTTATGAAACCTTTTTGAAAACCTTTTTCAAAACTTTTTATCCGATCTTGTAACCATTAGCTCTGGTATCAAACGTGACGACCCACGTCCGTTAATGTCACTCTTTAACAGAATGCATTAAGTTCCATGAAGCAGTATAGGTAAACAGAATAGAATCTCACAAAATAGATATATAAAATAACAGCTGAAATTTAAAACTTTATTTTCCAATAGAAAACATCGTGGTCTCAAATCCAGTTATAACATCAGACTAAAATACTGGAATAAAATACATCAAATAAAAACATTTGTCTTGCGCTAAAAACCATCAAAGTACAGAAGTACCATAATCCGCATAAGTATCCATAAACAAGTAGACAAGAAGTCTAAGTGGTTACATCAAAGCAAATCCAAATCCAAGCAGAAACAGAAGAGGGAATCCAAGCCTAAGCGTTCCCACCCTGAGAACCTGAGGAGAGAAAAGGAAGAGAGAGAAAAGGGAAAAAAATGGATTAAACATAAAGCCTGGCGAGTCCAGTTACTTTTAACATATAAATAAGTAAAATCATAATGACAGGCATATAAATTGGATTAGAGATAGCAGTATCATATAACAGGCATGAACAGGATAAGCGAAATGAACTAAATAGATTATGCTTCTCAAATACTTTTCTCTACATCAATACTAGTATAACAGATGTGATCCCAATAGAAACATAATGGTAGACTTAGGTGTACTTCTAGTAATGGGTTTTCCCCAAATAGAAATAATAGGTACCCAAACAGAAATAACGGGTGTTACCCCCAACCAGAAACAATGGTCACCTAAACACGTAGGACTAGATGTACCCTAATTACAACCCCAATCGATTGGCTCCCTATCCCGTAAATACCCTATGTCGGCCAAACAGTAAGATGTATCACCACCTAAAGTGGCAACCCCTAGAAGGACACAGACCTATTTACTGGTGTTATAGCGACTTATTTTCCAAACAAGGTGGACACATGCACGCACATGACTCCATTGGAACGTGCAATCAGAATACCTCCACCCATATGAACTTCTTATAATCAGCTCAGTAAGTATGCCCTGACCCCTACCTAGTGCGCGGTCCCTTTCTAATACCAGAATGGGTTACTGAATGATACAGGTCCCATGCAACAGATGACACAAGCCACACCCTAGGCTTGTATCCCCAACTATAGGATTTTGACAGGTTATGCCTAACATATTAACAAACCCGCATAACCCCAACAGATAAAACAGGTTAAGTTTAATGGGTTACTATAACCCCCACGGATTTAATTAACCCCCATAAATTCAAACAAGATTACTTAACCCCCACTGTCTAACAAGTTCATATAATCCCCTCAGATTTACACAGGTTAAGTATTACAGGTCAAAAGGTTCATATAACCCCCCACAGATCTAAACAGTTAACATGTTGTTTACAGTTTCATTACATATTCCACTTAATCTATAAATTAAGCCTACGGATTTACATGCCCCAACCCTCAAGTCATAATTCACAGAACGATATGCCCCTAAATTTTAGTCAAATATCGCAGTATAGGTTATGCCCCCAAATCCCAGTCATGATTCATAATACAAGATATGCCCCAATTTATCCTTCCTACCATTCCCAATTTCTTTCGTTCGTATGTTTCAGCAATAGGCCTAGGCTCGAAGGTATAATAACAGAATAGGCATATAATAAAAAAAATTGGCATAATAACAGAATAGGCACATAAGAACTGAACAGTAGCTCAGGTGCACATAAGAATACATGTAATGGAAGATATGTTTAGGTATGAATCAGATTCTTAACAGGCATAGGTTTAGATCCATATTTATAAACATGTCAAGATTACTTGTTAAATGTTTATATCTAAAAATAACATGAACTCATAGAGACTGGATCTAAAGAACAGAGAACAATAGGCTGAAGCTGTAGAAGAAATTCTTGTATGTGCATAAGCTATTGTTGAAGAAAATAGTCTAAATCAATCCAAGTTGAGGCAACATCTCGTTGTCTCCATTGTTTTTTATGTGTAAAAACAATAGAAATGAGGTCCTATTTGTAGCCTACTGCCAACGAACTAAGCCACAAAACAAGTTCACGTTCAGCCAAAAGATTTAGCCCGGATCTCGTAGGGGTCGACCCACCCCTCCTCGGGTCGACCCAGCCAGGTCATAGGTCAACCCTAGCGAGTCGATTGCCCCTATCTTTCCCACTTTGTGAATTTTATTTATTTTGAGAATTCTGACTTGGTTTGTATATATATAATTTTCTTATACATATTCAAACTTCTAAGCTTAATAACTTTCTCATATGATGTCTGTTTTACGCAAACTCGGAGTCTATCTTAAGTAAAATTCCTAGACGAACGCAATGGAATTGTCTGTTTTTACTTAATTTCCAATATTTAATTAAGTATTCTTCAGTTTATCATTATAGTGTTCTTTAAAACTATGGGGTGTTACACATACCCTTTTAGATTTTGAATGTTGCGATATTTTTGAGTTTTTAAGTAATGTTTCGATCAGTTAAAAAAATTCAGAGACAATCAGAGTAATTTGACAGAGAAAACAATGGTTTTCATTCATATTAAATATTAGTTACAAATAATACTAGAGACTTAAGTAATATAATGCTTAATAAACTAAAACAAGAAGCTATTACAACATTCATATAGGTAGATAGGCTAGAAAGCAGTGGATAATGATGATCCAAGTTTCCAACTAATCTTCCCAAATAACAAATCCATGTTGCTTGAAATTTTATCGAATTTCTTTCTTATGGGTATCTTGAGTGTCTTTCGGTTCATAAGAAGATTCTTAATTATTGGACTGACTAAAAGATCAATACTCTCTAAATAAGTTTCCTCCTCTTCCTCTTCGTCTTCGCCTTCTTCCCCAGTTTCCATGCTTTCTTCTTCTTCCTCCACTTCCTCCATTAGATTCTCATTAGAGAGACATTGTTATTTTTCGATAAGAGTCTATTAAGGCTAAAAAATTACGGGAAATTTCATAAGTTGAATATTTGCATGATCGAAAATTTCCTGAGAAACAAATTCCTCTCCTTCAAAATTGACACCAAAAGAGATAAAGATCTGACTAATATAAACATTAAGAAAGAAAGTGTTTTCATGGTTAGAATTTTTTAAAATAAATTTCATCAAGAATTATTTGAGTCCAATTTATGTCATAGTGATCAAAAAAAACAACTGAAAAGAGCTTTATAAAATTTGAATATCGGGTTGTTGAAAATTTCCAAAAAAAGGGTAATAGTTCGTAGTAAAAGAAGAATCACAATTCTTGCATTTGGAAGAAAATTATGATTTTTGAATTCAAATTTGTCATTCACCTTGAAAATAGGATGCAAAGTCTATCTATTATGTTCATTATTTTGAAATGTAGAGAAATCGGTTCTAGTAAATCTACAACCAAGATTGCTTCCCAAAAGTCTGCATTTAAAACAATTTTCGTTCCTTCAACGCTATCCCAAACTTGTCCTTCTCTTCCCTCATAAAAAATTTCCCTAAAATTGAGATAAAACATTTTAACAAGATGGAGATAACAAACAAAATTATTTTGACTTGCGTTAACCAAAGAAATAGCAGAATTTTCATTGAAAAGAACATTGATTTCATAAGAAGGAAAATCACTAAAGAAAGCAAACCTTTTGGGAACTTTGACATAATTTATGTAGGAAATATAGGCGTTGTAGCCTCAAAGATATTTTTTATAGTTTTGAAGAGTTTCATGTTGGAAGGAATGCTCGATGAGGAGGCCATTGAAGTATTATAGAGATTAAAGTTTGGAAATGTGAGACGACCCGATTTCCCGTTCTCACGGAAACAAGGTTATCTTTGGAATATAACACAGAAACAGATAATAGCAGAACAGAATTAAATAAATACACCAGAATGAACAACAAAATATACTGGATAAAAGTAATCATCAGAGTTACACAGTATACAGGATCTTACTTAGTACAAATACAGTTCAGCTATACATAAATGTCTACAGCGGAAATAAACAAAATATGTACAATAGGAGCTGAACAGCATAAAAAGAAATAAATGATAGAATCCATCTTCAGCTCCAGCTATCCAGAAAAAGAACCAGCTAAACCTGAATACAAGGCTGCCCGTGTGGAAAAAGGGGCACCCGAGTTTGAGAGTGAAACAAACTACGAGTCAGTCATGGGACTGGTATGAGAAATCTACTCAACACATATATAATTGGCTAATCACAGGACCACGCCACTTTCGTGGAACGGGTTTACTCCATTGGATTGCCAGTGCTTTAAAACAAATCTTTCTTTTAAACATCGCTATGCTTTTTATAAAAATGAAGCCGTTATAAGACTCAGTTCCCATCACACAATGCAACGCAAACCGAAGGATAGAGTTTTTACCTTATAACAGCCAAAATATGATTGATACGAATAAAACAAAGGCATTTGATATTATTGCTAGTGTTTATATGTTTTGAAAAACAATTTCAAATCATAACTATCAATCATAGACGGCATTAATGCCCCATACCACTATGTCGCCATATATAGGTATACAATCAAAACCGCACAGTCACGTATTTGGAAATTGGATTTCCGTCATGAACCAAGGCAAAAGATAGTCCTCACCGACTTCGTGACTCTCTAGCCCGAGCCACAGGGTCAGAGCGCATCGACCCTTGGAGCGACAGGGCCGGTCCACCGATGTGGATTAAAATTCCTGAACAATACGTTTCCCCGCCCTTTGGGGCGTAAACGAGCCAACGAATGACTCCATCGGACCCGGATCGTCCGATCAAACCGAGGCGCCTCGCAACAGCAACAACCACATAGGTGAAAAGTATATATAAATGTCAGGGCTGGTAGGTCACTGACACCACCCTAGCTAGAAAGAAACGCATGTCCTCCCTGAGGTCCTTCTCCCGTTTTAGGTTCATACCGGGGTGTGAGGCTCGCGAATTCACGTTATACACAAAGCTACGCCACACAGGCGGTGCTTTGATCATCACCACAAGACTTTGCTTTTCAACAGAAGCCCTGATCACTGCATCTTAGCATGCCACACAGGCAATTCACACCGTGCAACTGATGGCTATCAATCACACAGAACAAATTCCAATGTCGGACACACAGTCCATTTACAAGTCCGTTCTGGGTCTGAACGAAACCGGAGGCACTAAATACCTCGCAAACCCTTCGATCAACACGTACGTCTGAACGATCACCACTCATTATCCATATTTCGGGATGCCTCCCAATCAGGACCTCGGTTACCATCCAAACGAGGTGAAGATCTCCGGTCTTCGACCATCGTCTTCATCTTCGAATTTCAATCGTCGGTCGATTATTCGAAATGAGAATTAACTCGGTCTTTTCAAATAATTCACGTATATTTAGAATTTCAAATCGATTTATTTCAATGGTTAAATTATTCGACAACACCAATTGTGTTCTTTAATATAGTTTTCACACCAAACACATTCAACCATCAAACATCACATAAATCAAGCAAATTCAGTTTATTTCCATTCCATATCGCTTATGATATTTTATAACTATTTATCGCTATTTTTATTTATTTTAAAATAGTTATTTTATTCAAAACGACGCTTCGGGCCATAAGGCGGCCGTGGCGCTGTTTTTCTTCAGATTTGATTTACACATATCTGAAAATCTAACCGTTGGATCTTCCCAAAATTTACATCATTAGAAAGGTCTTTTCAAAACGAATCCAACGGTTCCAGTTTCGGAAAAATCCGACGGTCGGATCTCCCGGTACAATCGTTTGAAATTTCGATTTCAAAATACGAACTGCAGCGTCGTTATTCGATTAAATATAATTATATTTATATATATAAATAAATATAATCGTTTCTGGCGCTGTTTTTCTTCAAATTTGAATTAAACATTCCAGATAATCCAACCGTTGGATTTTTACAAGGTTGGTGCCGTTGGAAAAATTATTCCAAGGCGAACCCGACGGTTGAGGTTTCGGGAAAATCCAATGGTCGGATTTCCCGTACTAGTCGTTTGAAATCACGGTTTCAAAATACGAACTGCACGGCTTCGTTTCGTTTTAATTTTATTTATATTTATATATTTATATAAATATAGTTCATTCAACCATTTCAATATCGTTTTCACTTCAAATATTTTTCTAACTCCTTAAATTTTGGAAAAATTTCGCCATAACCTCCCCTGCACCGGGAGCATCGGGAAATCGCAAATAGCGTTCCCGGTCCTTCTAATCTCAAAAAGAAAAAGAAGAAGCCAAGCGGCTAGCCAACAGGCTCAAAATCATCACCCAAACAAATCAGTAAATGTGTACCTATTTGTCGGGCACAAAATTTTATTCCTCTTCTCTAGCCCCTTTGCTATAACCTGTTCAATGAATATGCATATACATATATATACAGTTCTTATCATTTATCCTTTTCTATTCAACTTCATATTTGATTTCTATTTGGTTTAAAAACACCATTCATTCTAATGTTACATAAATAGGTGCAAATCATTTCATTAGCTAATTAATGAATATTTCAACTCATATATGTTTATTTTGAACAAGTGGCTATTTTTAACACTTCACATTTCAACGATTTATGCATACAATAAAAATGTGATTTTTTATTGTAAAACAATTCATTTCAAAGACACTATTTTTCTATATCGTTCATATAAGTGATAAAAATAGGATTTTTATCATCAAACAATTTATTTCAAAATATGAATACCATTCAACACATGAATTTCTAAACAACGAATGAATATCAATTCAACACATGAATGTTTTCTATAGTTTCTATATATAGATAAAAATGTGATTTTTATTATCGAACAATTTATTTCAAAATATGAATACCATTCAACACATGAATTTCTAAACAACGAATGAATATCAATTCAACACATGAATGTTTTCTATATTTTCTATATATAGATAAAAATGTGATTTTTATTATCGAACAATTTATTTCAAAATATGAATACCATTCAACACATGAATTTCTAAACAACGAATGAATATCAATTCAACACATGAATGTTTTCTATATTTTTTTATATATAGATAAAAAATGTGATTTTTTATTATCGAACAATTTATTTCAAAATATGAATACCATTCAACACATGAATTTCTAAACAACGAATGAATATCAATTCAACACATGAATGTTTTCTATAGTTTCTATATATAGATAAAAATGTGATTTTTATTATCGAACAATTTATTTCAAAATATGAATACCATTCAACACATGAATTTCTAAACAACGAATGAATATCAATTCAACACATGAATGTTTTCTATATTTTCTATATATAGATAAAAATGTGATTTTTATTATCGAACAATTTATTTCTTTATATGAATACCATTCAACACATGAATTTCTAAACAACGAATGAATATCAATTCAACACATGAATGTTTTCTATATTTTTTTATATATAGATAAAAAATGTGATTTTTTATTATCGAACAATTTATTTCAAAATATGAATACCATTCAACACATGAATTTCTAAACAACGAATGAATATCAATTCAACACATGAATGTTTTCTATAGTTTCTATATATAGATAAAATTGTGATTTTTATTATCGAACAATTTATTTCAAAATATGAATACCATTCAACACATGAATTTCTAAACAACGAATGAATATCAATTCAACACATGAATGTTTTCTATATTTTCTATATATAGATAAAAATGTGATTTTTATTATCGAACAATTTATTTCAAAATATGAATACCATTCAACACATGAATTTCTAAACAACGAATGAATATCAATTCAACACATGAATGTTTTCTATATAAGGAATAAATATAGTTTAAGCATATGAAAATAATTCAAAAATATTATTCAAAATTTCGGCAGCATAACGGCAGGGTAGTTACACCGGCACCGTCCCTAGTACGGCTCCTCGCTCTACCTTAAAACCTCGCGGTTTTTGACAATGGGGATCATGCATCTAATTCGCACGCAGGCGGCATGTATATATTTATTTCATTTCCACAAACTAATCCTATGTGGTTTCAACCAAATATTTCTCAACCACAAATGGGTATTTTTCAACCACAATCAACCAATATCAATCACAAACAATCCCAAACAATCATTCAATTTTCACCACAATTTCAACCAATAAATATCGTCCATGGTTTGTGGACGAGGGGGCGTGTATATATATATATATATATATATATATATATATATATATATATATATATATAGATATTTATATATAGCTATTCACTTTCAAATTCAACACATATATAATTTTTAAATCAGAAATCTCACCAATAGCTATCCAACTTCAAGACTCTTCTTAATAGAAATCTTCGCCTATTTTTCGCTTTCACCCGTATTCTCTGCATATGTAAAAATAGAATTTTTACTATGCTATTCAATATATAAAAATCGAATTTTTGACTTCGCTATTCAATATATATAAAATATGATTTTTACTTTTGCTTTCAACATATAAAAATATGATTTTTACTTTTGCTTTCAACATATAAAAATATGATTTTTACTTTTGCTTTCAACATATAAAAATATGATTTTTACTTCTCTTGAAAGTTCAAACCTTTCTTCCCATTTTAAAGCTTTTACCTTTAAAACTAAATCAGTTTTTATTTTTTTATAAAATTCAGTTTTTATTCTTTATTTCAAAAACAGTTTTATTTCTTTAAAAAAAAACAAATCAGTTTTATTTCTTATATAAAATCAGTTTTTCTCTTTTATAAAAATGCAGTTTTTATCTTCATAGAAAATGCAGTTTTTGTTTTTATAAATTGCAGTTTTAATTTCTTCCTAGAAAAAAAACAGTTTTTAACTTTAAAAACATAAAACAGTTTTAATTTTAAACATAAACAGTTTTTAACTTTAAAAACATAAAACAGTTTTTATTTTAAACATAAACAGTTTTTAACTTTAAAACCTAAAACAGTTTTAACAGAATAAAACAAAAAAGAAAATAAATTAAATAAATAAAAAAAATAGGGGATGCTCACCGAGGTAGCTGCGAAAAAGGGGGGAAATCGAAGAAGGCGTCGGCACTTCAGGGGGGGTACTTCGTCGTCTTCGATCGTCGGAGGGGGGGAGCGGCTGCGTCGCTCGCTTGAGGGGGGGGGGGCTCTTCGTCGCGCTCGTGCGGTCGGGGAAGGGGGGGGCTGCTCTGCTCCAGTCGGCGTTCGCCTGAGGGGGGGGTCTGTCGATCGTCCTAGGGTTTTCCTCTTCTTTTTTTTTATTTTGTTTAACTGAAGAATGAAATCGGGGGGGGGGGGGGGGGGGGCAGGAAGAAGATAAAGGGGAGGGAGGAATTAATTTTTTTTTTATTATTTTATTATTTAAATTTGCAAAAGGGTTGACTTTTACACACGACCTCAAAACGAGGCCCACCGCCTGTCGTCCATAGCGTTTTACCCCCATTCCGAACACAACGGGATATGTATCGCAAGCTGATTTGATCGTTACAATCAGTTTCCTTTTGAATTTACATTTAAATCACTATATTGAATTTTAAACGTACATTTCAAATTACCGGGGTCACATACTAACTAGAAAAAATTTAGAAAAATATTTTCTAGCTTCGTATCGACGATACGGTCCTAACAAAACTAGTTTCGTCGAATTCTGAGACCGTTTGCAAAATGGCCAATTTCCAGTCGATTAAAATCAACTGAAACTGGTCAAACGCGTTTTCCTTTGCCACGCTCACATATTGATTCGAAAAATTATGAAATTTGAAACCTAGCAATAACTTGACACTGCGGACCCAACAAAAGTGGTTTCGTCGAAATCCGAGGTTATCTGCAAAATATCCATTTTTAAGGGCCTGAATTCCATAGCGACTATTCAGAATTTTCGACTGGACATATCTTTTGATTCCCGCTATCAAATTTCGATTGGTCGGATTCGTTAGAAAGATATCATCAATTAGATTCTATTATTTTTGGTTTCACTAAGATCCGGATTGTTTTGCACCCGGTATATTCAATTGAAGTTTGAAATCGAATTATCGAACTGCCGCGCCATTTTCAATTCTATATATAATTATAATTAATTATATTGGTTTTCAAATGTCGATTTCAACTCAGTTTTCATCGCTATTATTTAAAATATTTATTTTAAATATTTAAAATCCATTATTTTAGCCAATTTAAAAATTTTAAATTGGTTCAGATTTTCTGGGTCGTTACAATATGAAAGATTGAATTTGAAATGAGAGGTGATATGAATAATTAGATATAGATGATATAAATAAAGGTTCAGTAGGCACATTCTCTGATCAAACATGTGTCATTTAATGACATAAGAGTTGGTGAAAAAGTGAGGGAAAAATTCATATTTTAAACTTAAATTTGAGTTTCTAAAACTAACACATATAATAGGTGTGCATGTCGACATTCCTATACATATTTATGCACTTTTCTTTTTATCTTTGATGTGTTTTTGATGTGATTATGTATGTATATTTATATTATTTGTAGATTTTTCAAAAATTAAAAATTATTTTTATACAATAAAAATATTTGTTTTGAAAGTGAAAATAATAGTTTAAATTTTAATTGAAGTAAAATTAAATCAGTTGATTTAATTTAAATAAAACCAATTATACCAATCAAAGAAACTAAAGAATAAAAAATTAATGTAAAGGCGAACCTATTTTAGATTTAATTTCAATTTCTGTTTGGATTTTGTACCATTGTGAAGGACATACTAGTGGCAGAATCGCCATCGCTTGAAGATATACCTGAATCTGAATCATCTAATATTGTAGTGTAGGATTTTTTTTTTCTTAGTGTATCAATTATTTGGCTTTTATTTTCATTTGTCTAGATATAGAAAGAATCTATTTGCATTTCTATCTTAACTCTATTATAGAATTTGATATTAGTTTAACTGCCATTTCCATTTTCTCGATTTCTACTGTGTTTTCTTGTAAAAATTATTCAGTTTTCTACGTTTTTTTAGTTTTACGGAGTTTTTAGTCATTAATGTAATCTCTTCTTCATCATTTTCAAAACTAGATCCATCTGCTATAATATTAAAGGTTATTGACTTCTTCTCTACTTCTTTGATTTCTCTCACGTCTAACATTTGTTTTTTAAAAGAAATTAATTGCTAATTAGCTATTCAATTTTTGAGTACTAATATCATTAGTCACTTCTATCACTAAAGTCTTTTGATCCCAATTAGGAATAAGTGAATTAAAAAAAATTCTGACTTGATCTTCTTAAGATGTTTTTTATCCAATGCAATAGGAAAATTTATTATACCTTGAAATCTACTATGCATTATCTGATACTGATTTGTTTTTCATTTTAAATAAATCAAACCAATTAGTTAGCTTGGAAAACTTAATTTGCTTAACTATACTAGCGACTTCGTGTGTAAGATGCACAGTTCTTCAAATTTCATATGCAGATTTACAACCAAGAAGTATATTGACCTTATTTCTATCTAGTGAACAAAATAATATATTCATTTCCTTCGAATTAATTTGTCAACTATTTTTTATTAGTGGTTCACTACGCATAATTAGTCAAGAGTTCAGTATACTCAATTTGTGCCATATTACAAATATCTAATCTTATTGATTGCAAATAAATTTCACTTTACATGCCAAATAAGTGTAATTACTGCCATTGAAAAGTGGCGGTATGACAATGGATTGTCTTTCTACAAATGAGCAGGGGATGGTGTGGACATTATCAATATTGGTAGCCATTTAAAACTTCTTTAAAAAAATCATATTTTGAAACTTTTGAAAATCAATTCTATGATACCAAATGAAAGTGATAATGATTAAGGATCTTAAGGCCATATTAACATTGGAGGTAGATATGAATAATATTTGCTTAAATTTATTAATATTTTTGGATTATGCTTATGCGTATGTATTCAATGATCATAGAATCAATCAAAAAATCAAGTAGCAAGTAAAGTAAATTAACAAAGCAAAAGGGTGAGAACACACCAGATTTTATACTAGTTCTGAGTTACCTTACGCCTAGTCCTGTGCTTAGTACATCCCTTATTCACTATTAATTCAATTGCACTTCTTGATTTCAATGCTAAAAGAACACACCCTCCATTATCTCGGCCTTTGGGCACAATCAACTAGATTTCCAATCAAATAAGTCACCCCAATAGCTTTTTTACTAGGCGCAATCAAACTCAACTAGATTTAGGGTCATCTAGTCACACCCGTAAGTTTGTTTGATTTGTTTATTCAAAAAAATTTGACCTTGTTCTTTAGATATTAATAATAATTGCTCCTAAAATCATAATTGCATTTGATCTTGATAGAAAGAAGAGAGTTCGACGTAGAATCAAATCAATGTTGAATTAACTTAATTTGGTTTGTAAATCAGTAGAGCATAAGTATAAACTTTGTAGAAAATGAGAGAAAAGAGAGTGGGGCAAAGAAAATAATAAATTAAATTATGATCTCCAGAAGAAAGGTATTTATAGGAGTAAAGAGAAATAGTTGTTGCTCAATGACTAAGGCAAACAGACACTTCCATATAAATTTGAATTTTGAAAATACTAGTCATAATGTGGACATACACAACGACACTATGTTAACATACTTATGGTTTTTTTGAAAAATTGATTTGTTAAAAAATGTTTTGAGATAAAAAACTATATATAAGGATTTGAAACAATGTGAAACTATTTAAACATAGTAAATATATATTTTACACGAAATAACACTTAAGAAAACTTATAAAAAAATATTTTCAAAGAATTTAAACTTAAAATATAATATATATGATAGAAACAATATACAATTATATACTAAACTTAAAAATATAAATATCAAAAATTAGTCAAACTATAATATCAAATCATAATGTTTAAGTTGAAGTCAAAGTAAAGTTAAAATCAAATTATAATTTAAAATCTTTATAATACAAAATCAAAGCATAATACAAATGTAAAAACCAAAATATAAGTATTCAAGTAAAAATAAAAATATATAAAGTTTAGAAACCAAAATATTTGATCCTAAAAATATTGTAGAAGTATTTCTGTCACCACTCGACAATTTCGACATTTAAAGTAAGAAGTTAGTTGAAATCTAACATTTTGAAATAATATTTATAACCTAAATTGGTCGTAGAGATCTAAAATCTAATGAATATTATTTAGAGTGTGTAAATTCGATTTTGGATATAAAATTTAATATGGGTGCTTGATCGGCATAGTGCAATTTAAAGTGATTAGATTTCATATTGAATTTGTAACAACCCGTAATTTTGACAATTAGTTAGTTATTTTAAGTAGAATCTCAAAAATAGGAATTTCTGCAAATGATGGAATTTGACCATGAAACTTTAACCATTGCGCTCATCTTAGAATTTTGGTCAACTTTCATGTTTGTAGTTTTGCGAACGGAGTCCATATGAAAAGTTACGGACAAAATACGAAAAACAGGCGGCAATAAATAAATAAATATAACAAATAATATAAATCTTACCTTTTATGCCCAGCATTCACTGGGCAATTCGACACAAGGGCAGTCGACTGCCTAGTATAGTGGTGTTGAGTGCTTCGTTCCTGAAGCGTCCAGTGATGGCTAGGGTTGGAAGGTATGGTTTTATATAAAATATTACATAAACGAATGGATGTTTATTTAGTCAAATATAATGGTTCATGGCCAATTCCACTCCTATAAATAAAGGGGTAAGGCCTCATATTTTCCACACAAATCTATAGGCAGCGGCGAAGCTTCCCTTTCTCTTCAAATCAATTTCTTAATCAAAAATATATTCATATACAATCAATCAGACATAAATCATTCAGATTTGACAGAGTTTATCGGATTTAAATGGAAAAGGGTATGAATTGATGTCAAAGCCATTCTTCATCAAATTCTCCTTTCTTTTCCTATTTTCTTGAAAATCTACAGATCTAAAAGTATCCCCTTTTCATAATAAATGCAGTTCTGTAAGAATTTGGGAATTGTAGGCCTAAAAGAATTTTCAGATTTTAGATTTGGATGCTTTTAGGTATGTGGAAAATTTACATAAGAAGTTATAATAGCTTATTTATCTCGTTTGAATTAGATATCAAAATATATGCCTAATATTATCATATCTATTTATAATATTGTTAAATCTGAAATGACACCTATCAGATTTGCTTATAAATGTTGATGAAAACCTGAATGTATAGATTTATGGTTATGAATAATATTATTTGTAGGCTTACTTAATTATTTATACATGTTTCCTAAAATTATATTTGAAAATATATTATGTTTATTGCAAAACACTATAGATCTAGAAATCATTCCTATTGCACACTGTTTAGATGTAGTTATATTCCAGATCTCTAGTTTCAGTGTTAGATAATAAATTATGTAATTTTGATTAAAATGATATAAACCTATTTGTGTTCAATTTTGTTGGGGTCTTGCCTTAGTTGCTGTGAATATGCCTTTTTCCTCTTTTTAAAAAAAAAGGACATTATTTGGAACCAATAATAAATATGTCAAATATAGAAAAGGGAAAAGTTATGTAAATTTACGTATAAATACAAATATACATATTTATGCATAGTTTGCATCAACTATTCCAAATATACATAAAGTATATTTCTTATGGTTTGAAATTATGTTCATTGCAATATTCAGGCATAATTGACAATAACTACAGTTAACAGTCTTTTTGTAAGATTTAGAACCTTATTGCAAGGGTGAATACAAAAAGGAATGTTTGGTTATTGGTTGAACCAAATTATTAAACTTAACGATAATAATAATACAAGAAATTAACTATGCTAACCACACAAAAATATAAATATACATACACTATCCGTCCAAATCTACATAAATAATGAAATATACATTTTAATGGATGTTTGAATGTTTAAACAGTATTCATTGTATGGAATTATACATGTAAATATAATCCATATTAAATGAATATATTTGTGGTGACCATTGTAGCAATTAATGTAATTGTTTGCTATAAATAGGGTCACAAACAAATAAATGACTATTGTAACCGATGTTGATTTGGGGAAAGTAATTTTAATTTGGTAATTAAGCCTAAAGGTGACAATTTCTAAATTCACCAGGATTAATGTTGTAAACCCTAATTAGGGAATTTTAAAATATAACCACACTAAGATACGAGGTTAAGTTCAACTTGTGGTATAAGTCTACTCGAAACCGCACGGCAGATCTAGCATGCAAAAGTGGTCAGCTTAATATGAGATGTTCAGTGCATAAATATATATATAAATATATATATCAAGCAAGAAGTAAATAAATAAAATTTAGTAATGTCTGTTGGAGTATAACAAATAGATACTTCGGGATTGATAAAATAAGCATATTACATTGTTAATTAATGCCCTAGGGAACTATGACTATTAAGTTCATAAGTAGCATTAATTATAATCAATGGGAACAGAAGGGGAATAAAGATTAATTATTGCCTTACCAAAATTTGATGGTCATAAATGGAAATAACACTAATAAGTGGAAATAATGAAGTAAAAAGGGGATTAATGGGTATTGCTTGCCATTTAAATTACTAAATCTAATTAGGGAAATCATTAAATAAATATCCTAAGTTAAGAAAAGAAGGATATCACTTCCTTATACTAGTTAATACAAAACTTATAAATTGAAAGTTAGAGTTGGACTTGGTAGGTTAATGATGTGACACATCCTTAACTATAGGAACCCATGACGATAATTGACCTCGTGCATATAGTATTTCCGTGAAGAGAAACTAAATGGGAATAACTTAATAGCGTAGCTTGATTTATTTCCATAAGAAGAGGCATTAAAGGCTAGTTGAGTATGAGCTTGATAATCTTCGCGTATATTCTGCTTCCCTGGGTCTTAAGTGACTTGGGTCGAGAAGTCCACCTGGGAGTAGATCTTCCAATCTAGGGGTCTTAAATGGTGTGTGTGAGGCATACCCAAACTTGAAGTTTTAAAAAAGTTCGGTATGGTCATTCTATAGGACTAGCTATCCTACGGGAAGTCGTAAGCGACTAAGGAGATTATCCAATAAGGTCAGATGGATGGTAAAGCGAAACACCATCTCTTACCTTACACGGGGTATAGGTTTATATGCGTGAATGAAGGAAGCCTTAACTAGTTGGACCTCGAAGCTAGTGCCTTCTAGTTTATGTTAACGTGGAGTAAACCATTGAGAAGTATTGAGTGACCAACAGGTCCGCCTAGGGTCTTGAGTGATCGGGAGAATCCACCCTATCTATCGATAGTGATGTGTTAAATGGTGAAGGATATGCATATGAATAAGTAAACTTCGTAATTAGGAGTTCACTCTCGATTTAATAATCAGCTATGTTATGGTTTAAAGGCTTCATGAATATATGCGTAAACATTCTATCTCAGTATCGAAATTATTGGGAATGCTATTTTGGGAAGGGTAATTTGGGTCATACGTAAATGTTTATAATGTTAGGCTATAATTACTAACCTTGGCAGGATACATCTCGGGTTGAACCAAACGGGATACATCTGTATATTGTAATCTGTGTTGTGCATTTCCTATTCACTAGACTCTAGTTGTTCTGACCCACTCCTCATTATAACCTCCCAAGTTTCTTTTTAGAAGGTGGGGTTCTCACAGGTGTATAAGTCTGGCTTTCGGTGCTCGTTCTCTCTCATGCTCGGTATTGACTTGGTGATTAGCTTTTAAAAAGGTAGTTACCTGAGTTAATACTAGTCTATCCTAGTTTATTTTCACAATGAGTTATTTTATCATACTCTGATTATGTTCATGCTCATCTATTTGCAGGTACCGGATATATAAGCTTCACGCTTGGATGCGTACGAGTTTTGATTTTTGTCAATATTTTGGCTTACAAAAGTGTAGGATGTTACAAAATTTGTCTACTTGAACAAAACGGGAAATAGACAATTTATAAACGTATTTATAAACGTATATTCTTAAAATTTGAATATGTTACTTACAAGTGATCTAAAATATTCACATAAACAACGTCTAAGTTCGTTTGCCTCGATTAAATTGATTTGGACGATCGATTTGCGATAGCGACAAACAATATCCAATTTGAGGTCTAAAATTTAAAATATGAATTAAATTATAAAATTTAATATTTGAATTACGTTTAACTAAACATAATAAAGGAATAGTTTTTGTCACAAAATATGAAAGTTCGTTCTATTTGTGTCAATTTAGTTAAATATTTAACAAATAGCTGAAAATTTAACGTTATCAGAATTCAGGCAAATTTGAACTGAAAATACTAGATTGAATTCTAAGAATAAAAGTATTTTTCACTTCAAAAAAATCAAACATTTGTTATTTTGAATATTTATTTTGGGTTAAAAACGTGTAAAATTAGTACTCATTGTTTTGTGAATCTCGATCTGTACCTTATCAGTAATTCATTAATTTGTTTATCAAACATATTTAAATTAATATCCCATTATAAAAATAAGAATAAGAAGAAATATATGTGTATATTTTTAACACAATAAAAACATATATTAGATTCATTCAGAAAGGGCATACACTCATCTCTTTCCTTACATCATTCACAAACCCAACTTTAACCCTCTCTCCCTCTTCTAAATTCACATGTGAAGTTCACAAAGGAAAACAATATATACAGCGTACTCCTAAAATCGAAAATAAGAGAAAATAGATTTCCTTCTCAATCTCCAAGTTCGATTGCATAGCCTCCTCCTCCGTCTACATCATACCATCACCACGTCCTCGTATCCACATGCACAACTTCATTTTCCCTGCTCTTTCTTCCTGAAACCTGATCCAAGCTCACGCGAGCAATCTTCCTGGCAGATCCGAACTGACCTAAGAGATGGTAGATGAGAGTGTCGCAATTAGAGGAAAGCAACTCGTGTGTAATAGATCTAGAATCGTTGTCCTGTGGTGACATGGTTCTTGCGATGAATGAGACTATAGCGGTGGAATTTTCTTGCTTTTTTCTCGATCGTGGTGTGGAGTCCGTGGACTACCTTCAAGAAGAGGGTAGCAGACAATGGTGGCCTATGGTGGTCATAAATTGGAAATGAGGCAAGAAAGTAGTGATGGTTTGGTCATGGGTGATAAGGAAGTCTGCAATTTTATGGAGGGAATGCGGTTGCTTCTTTGATGATAGGGGCGGAGAGGACATTTCAGCGGGTGTGATTTGAATGGGAAGAAGCTTTGTTAGGTGTCACTTAGTAAATCTTTTAGTGTTTTAACGGTAATTTAAATTGAACCGATAATAAATACCTTAATATCACACTCATTATGTCAAAAATTGATCACCGTCGGATCCTTTGAATTCGTACTGGCATAGGCAACATTTGGTAGAATTGGTGAAATTGTATGTATTTAGGAATATAGGATTAAATTAAACATTTTTGTTTGATTTTAATTTAAAATCCAATAGTTTCGACAATAAATCAAAACAAGGTGAGTTGTCCCTCACTCAACGACTAACTTATTATTAAGTGAATTACAAATTTGAAATGTTGAATGAAACGTTAGGATTGCTATAGAAAATTTAAAATTGTTTGTTATGTGATTTGTGCACCTGTGACATGCACACTATTGATATATGACATGATATATATGCAATGTATATGATGTTTTATGTTTTCTCACATTGCAAGTTCCCTTTAGATTTAGGAAAATTAACCATAGGTTTGAATATATATACCTGAACGACTTAATAGATTTAAAAATAAAAATTTAAATTAAATAAGGATTCGGGTTGAAATGATATATACTCAAAAATTAGTTAAACGAGTTGAAATGATACATACTCAGCTCACTTGACCATAGAATAGAAAATTATATATGTATGTCGTGGTCAATAAAAAAATATTTTCCAAAATGGTATAAATGCATTGATTTTTATAAAATGGTTTCTAATTTATTTTAAATATATAGCTAAGTTAACATCTGAAATTTATCTTAAATTCGTTAAAGTTAAATTAAAAATGTCACTTAATGAAGTTGTTGTTTAGAATGTAGTTTGTGAAAGTTGATGTTTATGTTACGTTTTAAAATTTAAGCTAAATATTTTGTAGTATAAAATAAATTTTGTATACTTGATCCAAGTGGTTAAGTTGAATATAAAAGATTATTTAGTTTTAAAATTTGTTGTAAGTTTAATTAAATTTATCACGATGAAAGAGACCAATTTAATGACCTAAATAAACTTAATTTAAGTAAGAATTATATGTAAAGATTAATTTCGAGTTAAACTGAGTCAATGGAAGGATATGATTTTATTAAAGATTTGAATCAAGATAATATTTTGTTTATTAAATAGTAAGTACTGAAATCATGATTAAGAAAATATACTTAGCAATTAGACTTAATTTTTTTTCGTGATATATCGTGATGTAATGAAGTAAGAATTTTGAGTTATAAACTAAATCGAACGATCAGGTTGGAATGTAAATGGAATAATGAACTAAGAATACAACTTATAGACAAAATTAGAGATATGATTTAGAAATGAAATTCTATTTGTAAATCGGGAATTCGAAATTCGTACTTGTTAAATGTAAGTTTATTTGTACGGGAATTTGAAATCTAAAAGAAATGATAAGTCGTCAGGAAATACAAATAATTTGTTTTGGGATTGGATTAGTATGTATATATATTTAAGACTATTTACATTTATACTATTCATATAAAACTATCTTTTTTTAAACAAAAATATTCTTTAATATCGATTTTGAAACTAACTTTTTTTATCTACTAATAATGTTTTTCCCTATCTATTAAAAACTTCAAAAACTATTTAATAGTAACTATATTAAATATAACTATATTTTAAACCTATTTTACTATATCAAGTGTGAATAAGTCCAATCCGAGCAAATAAATTCAAAGTGATTTAAATGAAGATTTCCTAGTAATAATGATATTTGGGAAAAATTGAAATCCAAGCTTAAATTTGTTTGATAAGGAACAATTTGAAAGATAAGATTTGAAATCCAAACTAAACTAATTCTGAAATGTTTTGAGTAATTGATCTGAAATTATTACTTAAATTATTGATTTGCGTTACGTGAATTTGATTTCAAATTTAATGACCATAGTGTGAAAAATGTAGATGTTTAGTTGCTAGAGAGTCCAGAATTGGTATTGTCATACTCTCTGCCAATACCGATACCACTTTAACAACTATGCACGTGGTAGAGAACCCAGAATGAATTGGGATGGTTTGGAGTCGATTGCTAGATTTAAAGAAAGAGAATGATGGTGGATAGCCTTGGCCTTTGGGTTACAATTAAAATGACTAAAATAGGAGGTATATTATGACTAAGTGAGGCTCGCACCTCCTATCGGACACACTTTTTCGATACCATCTCTACTACCTTGTGATTGATTTGGGTGCCCTGTTGATTATAGGAGTGTGTACTGAGGTGGGCGGTGGTTGCGGCTATGCGTTACCACCGATCCGGGAGTGCAATTGGTAGAATCCTACCCTTGATATTGCCTCACATGCCTTACCATATTATCTTGATCGATCCTATACGATTTTTTGTTTTTATCTATGGAGTGCCCTCTGATGCCACCAGTTTACGGTGGGTTTACGGTATTGTATAGACTACGACGCTTATAAATGGTGTAAGGGTAAAAATGTAGCCTCACTTATGCTATTTTAATATATTTACTTTACTGAATAGACACTATTATAATAGCGTATTATATTATATGTATCTAGTTCCATGGATCCTAAAAGAATGGAATCTCGAACATCCTTTAAGTTACAGATGCATTCCATTTAAACATTTCACTTGAGTTGATTCACTTATATGAGAATCTTAGTCCTGACAAGTGTGATTTTTTTTTTCAAAATGCTTGTGTAATAAACTGAAAATTTTGACATATTAAAGTATAAAATTAATTTAAGATTTAATGTTTTAAGTGAATATTTATAATTTTAACTTAAATGTGAAACACGAAATCTCAATTTACGCCGCAAGCATGGATTTGAATTTCTAATTTATATAATGGAACTTGTACGTTGTTTCAAAAATATAATGTAAGTGATCAGTAAATTATGAATAACATTAAATCTTGAAAATTTAGTATGTTACATAAAGTAAATAAGTAATATAATTAAGTGTATAACAAGAAACGTCAAAGTCATGCGTTCAGTTTGACCTGATTTACGCAAATAATTGACAATATTGACAAGGGATGTGTTGTTTTAACGTTAAAATTTTGAATTTTGAATTTTGAATTAAGTTACGAAATTCAATATTTGAGGTACTTCTAACAAGATATAATGAGGGATAAATTTCATAATATAATATGTGAATTCATTTCGACTCATATTTTGTAAATTGTTGAAATTTAACGTTATCAGAACTTGAGCAAATTTGAACTAAAAATAGTAGATGGAATTCTAAGAACAATACTATTTTTCATTTCATGAAATGTGAGCGTTTGATGCCCCAAAATATTTAATTTTGGTAAAAAAATGTGCCAGTTTATCAGAAATTGTATGTCTCCTTTCTTGTATAGATGTTCTAATAGATATATTTTAAGTGTTTAAATGAAAAAGGACAATCTGTCATTTATGAAAAATAAACATTAAAATAACCATTAAAAAAGAGTAAGTTACACTTGTAAAATTGGCAGCATGCAAGCAAACACGTTGTGGAATTTCAGAAATGTGATTACATGTGCTCACTTTCTTCTGATTCCTCTCCTTCTATTCTTGATATTTACCGAGAACACTTCACCTTCAAAGATAAAAATTCCGGAAAAGGGGCGTATGCCTTTACTTTAATATGAAATAATGGCTAAACATGTTGCCTTAATCAATCGTTCAAAGAGAAACAACCGAAGAAGCCATTACTTCTTCAAATCATAATCTGTTATTCTCCTTTCTTATTCCAAAATAAAATTATTGAAAGTGAAAAAATCGATGAGAATCTTTCCTCATAACGGCCCATCCATGGCCACCGCGATGTCCACCAGCAAGCATGACCACTGCGTCTCCTTCAAGCTCCTCTCTACTGCTGTAGCCCTCCCTTGTTCCATCTCGCGCCATGGGATTCCCGACTATGGTGATGTCGTTCTTGGCCCTAGCTAGTGCCCCTCATACAAATCCACCGTCTTTTGAGGCACTGCGTCGCCACCCACGACCGTCGCATGCTCTGACATGATCCTATATCTGCGACCACCTAAGAGCCTCCACCAGGGTCATATTTCCACTCGATGTTCACCTCCCTAAACCACGAAAGCCTGATTAATTAGAGGTCGCCACCTACTCCAAATTGAAGATGATCTCCCATCTCCACACTTGCCGAGTATATCGTGGAAAAGAAAAGAACGGAGGTGGTGCTGCTCTTTCTGTTGGAATGCCTACTACTAGAAACACATATTGAGACAACACTCCAAGTGCTCAGCTAAATGCCTGAAAGGTTGTCTTGTTTCAGCTGGGCCGAACCATTGTTTTACCACCTTATCTGATGCGGCCACTACCGGGATTTGGTTGATAAACAAGTTATTGGCTAGCCTGTAACACCCCGTAATTTAAACAATACTAGAAGAGGATAAATTAAAATAATAATTAATTGAATACTTGGAATTAAGGAAAATAGACTATGCCATTGCGTCCGTCTCAAAATTTTGGTCAAGATGACATTTGATTTGCATAAAACGGATACCGTATGAAGAAGTTATGAGGATTTGAAGTTTGTATACGTGTAGAAGAATTTATATATATATATATATATATATATATATATATATATATATATAATTAAATCAGAAATCAGAAAAAACCATTCAAAAATAAAAAGAAAAGAGGCGACAAAATTCCCGCCCCAGGGGGGTCGACCCCTGGATGTACCGGTCGGTTCCGGGCAGATTTACACCGCAACTCAGTCTAACCTCGGGTCCTTTTGGGCTCAATGCTCTAACCACCCACATTAGATAGGTATTGTTACAGTCGCTGGATTTGCCGGGCGGTTCCGAGCAGTCTTATACCGTAACTCAATCTAACTTCGGGTTAGGCATATTCGTATTTTATACAATGTACACATTTCTCATTTAGGAAAAATTCTTCATGTAAATTATTCCTAATTTACTTATGCCATAATTACTCTTCTATTGTACATTATCAACAATTACTATTATGGCCCACTTTCCCTCTAAATCATGTTTATAAGGTTTTACCAAATTAAGTGTCACTAACCATGATTATGCTAAACATGACAATTACATGTAATTTCAAATTATTAATCAGAATAGGCTATAACCCACCTTCCCAAACTCGCTATAATAGTCATGCCCAAAATCACTATGCCATATATTTGGCGTTCCAAATAAGTAGTTAAGCCTTATCTTGACTTAATGTTCCTATTTACATTTTTGACCCAATCTAGATTAAATATCCAATTTTACAATTCCTGCTAGAACTAGATTTAATATTCTAGTTTACAATTTATGCCAAAACTAGATTCACAAGCTAAGTTTTGCGGCCAACAATTTACTGTTTACGCCCAAGGCATGAAAACTACTCACTATTATAACCAATTCAGATCATGCCAACATATTTATTATGCCAGATTATATAAATTTCATGTTATACCAAACTTCCAAATTTTCAATCACATTCATGTTAGTTACATGTTCTGCCCAAATTGTATTCCCATCGTTTGCGTAATCGTGATTCAGTCTAGATTATAGGTCAATTTAGATTCGTAGATAAGAGGGAATAAACAAGAATACCATGAAAAGATAGGCATAAGAATAGATATAAGATGAAAATCCCAAATTCACGACTTACAGATCTAATAAATATACTGAATAAATTGACTAAGACATCGCAGGCATAGATCTGATAACATGAAAAGGTTTGAATAATAATCTAGGTTCAAGAACATGGATAGAATTAACTTAATAGAAAAATTCCCAAAATCAAGATCCAAGGATAATTAAGAATTGGTCTAAATAGAAAATCAAGCTTAGATCCAATTTCATAGTCATAATCTTAGGCAATAATCTCACAGTCATGAATCATAGGTGATTAGCCACAATGGTCCTTGTCATAGTCATAGGCAATAGTCTTATGTTCACAGTCATAGCCATAGGCATAGCCTTATGTTCACAGGCACAGGCATAGGCATAATCTTATGTTCATAGTCATAGGCAATAGTCTTATGTTCATAGTCATAGTCTTAGGCCAACAACAATAGTTCCAACGTAATAGGTATAGGCACAGACTCATTGGTAATTAGTCACAATAGTTCTTAATTAGATCCAGAGGCATATACAAGGATAGATTCAAATGAGAGGATCAGGCATATTCTTATATCCAGTTAATTACATGCCACAAATAGATAGACGTTCAAATCTAAAAAGTATCTGACTTACAACAAACGACGAACTCGAATTCTGGATTCTAAGTTCTGGAATTGAGATGCTTTCCTTTGGGTAGATAAATGTTTTTTTGATTTTTAGTTTTGAATTAGATTTGATCGTCTCTAAGCTTTCTTCAAGTGGAGGCTATTCTTGGATTCCTTCTAGCAGCATGACGACTCTAGCTCTATTTTATTTGTGTGAATTTAGGTTGAGTGTTGGGTTGTATTTATAGAATTTCAGACTGATTTGAACCATCAAATGATCATAGAGTGAATCCAGACCATACATACCAAGAGGAGCCAATCAGAAAGTGACAAATCAGCCCTAGTGACACAGCCAAGCCCCAGAAACTGAGCCAGGACCAGACCAAGCAGGTCAGGTCGACCAAGCAGGTCGACCTGCATGTCGACCCTCTGGTCGACTACATAGTCGACCTGGGAATCCAGGTTGACACCCAGGTCGACTATAGTGTCGACCTGGTTGGGAGGGGTCGACTATATAGTCGACCTCCTGGCCTGGGCGGGAATTTTCCTGCCCAGCCTGTCTGTGCATTTGAAATTCGAATTTGGCCTTGTTTTTGAGTTGTTTGAATTTTAAATCGAATTCTGAAACTTCCGGAGGCCATAACTCCTTCATACGGAGTCCGATTTACGCAAACTCGGACGCTATCTCAAGCAGAATTCCGAGACGAACGCAATGGCGTTACCCGTTTCCCTTAATTCTTTCATTTCGAATTAAGTATACTTTAATTTTTGAAACTTAATGTTACAGAATTACGGGGTGTTACAGTTTTCGTAGGATATGGATTGTGATGCTGCTTTCCGACGACTAAAGAGGGCTCTGACAACAGCCCCAGTCTTGACCTTGCTTGATGGGAATAAAGTGTTTACAGTTTACACCGATGCATGTGGTGTAGGGCTTGGTGCGGTTCTAATGCAAGAAGGAAGGGTAGTATGTTATGGAGGAAGACAGCTAAGAGTCCATGAGAAGAACTACCCAACTCATGATTTAGAGCTAGCTGCCATAGTATTCGCGCTTAAGATGTGGCGTCATTATTTGCTTGGAGAGAAGATTGAGTTGTACACTGATCATAAATCTCTCAAGTAGTTGTTTTCGTAAAAAGATCTTAATCTGAGGCGGCAAAGGTGGATGAAGTTCTTACCATCCTATGACTTCGAGATTGCTTATACCACTGGCAAGGGTAATGTAGTGACAGACGCACTGAGTAGGCAAAGGATGGCTTTAAGTCCTTTGTTTGTGGAAAGAAAAGGCTTGGAGTTCATACCAACTTTTTACTTTAGACCCTCCACCGAGCTTTTTCCTGGTTTGTTTGCATCATTTGAGATATGACCTACCCTTATAGATTAGATAGGAGCTTTGCAACGAGATGATCCACCGATTTCAGACATCTTGGATAGGCTCAGTAAAGGGGAAACTTCTAGTCACCTCAATAGATATTCCATTGATGATAAAGGGTGGTTGCGACGAGATTGGAGGCTTTGTGTTCCTCAAACTATAAGTTTGCTAAAAGCAGTCTTAGAAGAAGCCCATCACTCTAAGATAACTATTCATTCAGATGGTGATAAGATGTATAGGGACATGAAGAGGATTTTCTTTTGGGCTGGAATGAAGAAGGATGTGGTAGAGTTTGTTTCTCAATGTGTAGTTTGTCAACAAGTCAAAGCCAAGCAAAAAAAGCCCGGTGGTTTACTTCATCCTTTGGAGGTTCCACAGTGGAAGTGGGAGAGCATCTCTATGGATTTCATAGATGGTTTGCCTAGATCAAAGAAAGGAAACACCGGTATTTAGGTGGTAGTAGATAGACTTACTAAGAGCGCTCATTTTATTCTGGTTAAGAGTAAGAGGATGGCAGCTTGGTTGGCAACAGTATCTGTTCGAGAGATAGCATGTCTTCATGGAGTATCTTCCAGCATCATAAGCAATCGTGACCCCATCTTCACTAGTGAGTTTTGGAGGAGTTTGCAAGAAGCATTAGGCACACAGTTACGTTTGAGCACCACTTATCATCCTCAGACCAATTGGCAGACGGAGAGAGTGAACAGAGTTCTAGAAGATCTTTTGAGGTTGTACATCCTAGACTTTGCAATGACTTGGGAAGACCATCTTCTTTTAGTAGAGTTTGCCTATAACAACAGTTATCAAGCTTGCATTGCATGGAACCCTTCGAAGCATTATACAGACGACCTTGTAGATCACCAACTTGTTGGTGGGAATATACAGAAAGGCTATTGCTTGGACCAGATATGGTTAGAGAAACGTCCGAGAAGATTGATTGTATTAAACGATACGTATGACGACCGCACAAGATAGGCAGAAATCCTAAGTAGACAAGAGAAGTACTGACATTGAATTTGAACTAGGAGATATGATTTTCATTAAAGTGTCAACCATAAGGAATGTGGTTCGCTTTGAATCTGTAGGAAGTTGGCACTAAGATTCGTAGGGTCCTATAACAGAAAGGATTGGCCAAATGGCCTATAGAATAAAGCTACCAGAGAGACTATCCAGAGTTCATGATGTTTTCCATGTTTCTCACTTGCAGAAGTGTTTACATGATAGTTGAGCCATGTATATTGGAAGAAGTAGAGGTGGAACGGGAGGCGACAGTAAGATGAGTTCCTTTCCGTATTCTTGGATTAGAAGTTAAGAAGCTACGCAATAAAGAAATCAAGTTGGTGAAGGTTCAGTGGGGAGATAAACCAGAGAATGCAACTTGGGAGACCGAAGACAAGATTCGTTCTTTGTATCCTTTTCTTTTCGAGGGTATGATCTTAACTTCCTTTTTTCCACAGCTTTTATTTATGCTTGTTTCTATCATTTAAGTATGTCCTGTCGATAGAATCTTCAAACTTTACGTAGGAATCCCGTGGATGTAAACATGTGTTTGAGACATGTTATATTTGGTGGATGCAAGTGGTTGCTAGTGGTTGCCAGTGGATGCATATACACACACATTAGGCACTAGATCGGTTCAATCACACTCGTACTGCATATGGATGTGTGTGCATTTTCTTTTTCTTTATGGATGAAATTAAGTGTATCATCGTATGGATGTTGCATTTGGACAGATGATTGTGCACGCATATAGAAATTACATGTTATAATAGGACAGTTTCATACATGTTGGATTCTTGGCACTAACATACATTGCATTAAGGAGGTCGACCGAATCAGTAGACCGCCGGATCTTCGCATTAGTGTTGGGACATATACACACACCTTTGCATATGTTCACATAAGCATTAGAAATCTTTCAAGGACAATGGATGATGTGATTGGTGGATGAGTAGATGGATGTGGATGTTAGGATATGCATTCTTCTTAACTTGGAGATTTCGGGACGAAATCCTTTGAGTAGGGGAGAATGTAACACCCCGTAATTTAAACAATACTAGAAGACAATAAATTAAAATAACAATTAACTTAATACTAAGAATTAAGGAAAACGGACTGCGCTCGAAATTCTGGTCAAGATAGACATTTGATTTGCGTAAAACGGACACCGTATGAAGAAGTTATGAGGATTTGAAGTTTGTATACGCATAGAAGAATTATATATATATATACATATGTATATAATTAAATCATAAACCAGAAAAATCATTCAAAAATCAAAAGAAAAGAGGCAGCAAAATTCCCGCCCCAGGGGAGTCGACCCCTTAGGGGGGTTGTCGACCCATGGGTCGACCCCCTAAAGGAGGGGTCGACCCCCCTAGTGCTGAGGTGGTAGTCGAATTCTAGGGACTGACAACTATATATACGGCTTCATTTTCTGGTTTTCTCACACTGAAAATTAATGGAGTCCTAAGTGCTGCTGGTGCCTAGACTGAATCAGAACTCTTTCTTCATCTGCAATCAAATTTAGAGATTCAAGTGTAGATCTAAGATTCATCAACTGCTTTTCTCCTTCTATTGTTCTAGATCCGAAAACTATGAGTTTCAAGTTTCTTGGATTTAAATAAATAAACTGTAAAAATGATAGGACTGTAATTTGGATATGTGCATGTTAATCCCTGAATCATATCATATCTATTGTAATTTGTGAACCCATGATATTCTGAATTATCTACGACTTGGATCTCAACCTTTATCAAGTTAGATCTACTTTTTATTATGGATTTAATTTATTATTTAGATCACCTTGTACCTATCATGTTGTGGTTAATTTGGATCATTCATTAGTTCGACATCTAAATCCTTATTTAGATCTAATTATGCCTATATGACATCCCTACTATGTTAGAACCTTTTTATTATCACAAGTTCACCGAGTTGTGCATGTACGTCCATCTTATCATTATGCCATCATACACTTATGTCAGTTTTGTTAGAATAATTATTTCTGTCATCTTCCCTTCCCCTTTCCCTTTTATTTTATATATCCAGACTACTATCGAGCCTAGGCATGCCGCTTGATTATGCGATTACGTTAGTTTGGGAACGAGGGGAAAAACATTGGAATTGGGCATATCTTGTAAAATGGGAATTTGGGCATAGTTGGTAAATAGGTGAAGATTGGAATAATCTGAATAATGTATATGTATATGAATTTGGACATATAATTCACTATGAACATAATTGAAGAAAAGCGGCATGAAACCTATAACCTACAACGACATAGGTAAAATTGGCTAATAATGGAAATGAATAGAATTACAATAACTTGAAATTGTAAACTGCGCTTAGGCACAAGGATAGATTGCACTTGCGATGGAAGTCCGCCTGGAACCGACCGGCATATTCAGCGACCACAAGTGGTGAATCTAATGTGGGAGGCCTAAGTGCACAAATACGAGATGTGTTAAGACACGAGGTTAAGCCTGATATGTGGAATAAGTCTGCCCTGACCTTCCTGGTATGTCCATCATCCACAAATGGTAGGCTTAATGTGGGAGGTCTAGCATACTGTAACCATAAATGAAAACATGGTAATAAACCTTGAATGCTTAATCTAGTTGAACCCATAGGGAATTGTATGAATATAAACTTAAGTTGGGGTTAAATAAACTTGGTTGAATAGTGGGTGGGTTAAGTAAATCTAAGGGGGTGGGTAATATTTACATATAGGCCCACAAACTTAACCCGATAGGGTTATGTGATCAAAGACACCTAGTGGTATACATAACCAATGGAAATATTAGAGTTATGTAATTAAAGACACCGTTTAGAGTAAGCATAACTGGTAGAAATGATAGAGTTATGTAATTAAAGACACCAAGTGGTATACATAACTGATGGAAATCCTAGTGGGGATACTAGACAAGGGGGAGCTTGTACCATATTGTGTGGGACCCATTTCAGTCAATAACCCTTAATAGGTGTCAAATGAGTACTCCGAACTAGGTCGGAGTTGGGGCACGCTTACTAGGCTGAATATAAGAGATCAAAACGAGGAGGATGGTGTGGGCGATGCAAACCGATCGGGGACATGTGCATGCATTGGCCGGGCAGAGGGGGCTAAGAAGACCGTGACACCTGTAGATATGGATGTGCATATCAGCGAAGGGTTGCTACTATAGGGCATGATACATACTATGGTTGGGCTGGCACAAAGTATCTACACGGAATAGGGAGTCGATCGATTTGGGTAGTGGTTAGGATACATTGGGACGTATGCCTAAGTCTACCATCTTATAGTTGTTGAGAACATCATCTCATTCTGGTGATACTAGTATTAGTGCAAAGTAGTCATTAGCGAAGCATATACACTCTATCATGTTTACCTTGTCCTACTTACCTTTTATGGTGTTATCTTTCTTATCCATCGTATATGCCTGTCATGACACTTTTACTTATTTCCTTGCTTACTGGACTCGCCAAACTTTATGTCTGACCCTTTTTGTTTCCTCTTCTTTCTTCCGTTTCCCCTCTCCTCCCAAGGTTCTCAGGGTGGGAATACTCATGCTTGATCGTGATTTTGCTTTCATTTTGCTAGAGCTACTTAGATGTATGGCTTAAGCTCCTATCCTTGGTACTACGGCTATATTTTATTTGGGGAATTTTACTTCTTTTATGTACTCTGATGTTTTAAATACAAGACAATAGTTTCTATGATGTAATGGTTTTTGTTTATCTCAGACATGTGATGTTTTTGAACCGCAATGTTTTATGATTAATAAAGTTTTTAATTCCGCTGTCATTTTATATCTATCTTGTAATATTCCTGTTTTAGTTTACCTATATTGCTTCATGAAACTTAATGCATTCACTTCATGAGTGACATAAACTGACGTGAGGTGTCAGATAGCCGATTGAATCTTAGGTACATTGCTTAACCTCCATTATTAATAAATATATTGTGAAAGAAAATATACGCAAATACGGTATGATTAGGATTTGATTTGGTATCCGTGGAAATTTTGGTTAGGGTTCGTAGTCAAATTGAGTCTCGTCATGCTTGGGAATGTCTAAAAATTTATTTATGTACACATATAGATACATATATGTGTATATAAATTGATTTGAAGTCGTCATGTTGGATATCGCATTTGCTTCAGCTTTGTTGTCGATTTCATATTTGTCTCCTATGCCTCAAAGGTGAGTTTCTGCTCACTCACAACTAATTGATGATTAAGTGAATTAAAATTTGATATGTTAAATGAAATATTAGGTTGCTCAAGGAATGTTTGTTATATGATTTGTGCACATATGACACATACACTATTTCCTTATATGACACATTGGATGCGATGTATGATATGCTATATTGTATTACTCTCACCTTGCAAGTTCTCTATAGATTAGGAAAAATCACTATGGATTCAAATGATATACACCCGAATGAATTGTATAAATCAGAAATTAAATTCGAATCAAACTGGGATGCGGGTTGAAACGATATATACCCAGGATTCGAACTTTCCTTTAAAATGGATTGAAATGATATATATTGGAATCACTTGGCGATAGGATAGAAAATTACATTTGAATGCCGTGGTCAATAAAAAATCTATTTTCTAAAATAGTATAAATATGCGTCGATTTTTGATAGATAGATTTTGAAAATAAATTTTGTGTTAAGGGAAGTGTTGAAAGTATTTTTCTCAATGTAATCTTAAACTTATCTGAATAAATGTGGTGTTTAAATTTAAATATTTTGAATTAGTGTTGTTTTAAATAGGACTTTTAATGTATCTGATTTTTATAATATAAAAAGATATCTTTCTTATTTTGTAGTTAATAATGTTGATTCAATAAAATATTTTAGTCAAAATATTTGTTTATTAAAGTTTTACCACATTTTCGTTTATATAAAGTTTTGATATAATAAATTTTAAACTTAATTTGAAAGGACCTAATGCAATTTAAATATTGTATAAAGAAAGGTTTGAAAGGATTTTTTTCTCTGAATTAACATAGTACAGGGAAGTTAAGCAATATTTTGTTTTAATAAAGGTTTGTTTGAAATATTTGCTAAAAATTTACATTTCAAGTTATAGTTTGAGGTAAATAAGTTTTTACAAAATAAATTTTGAATATATTTTACAATAAATAATTAAATGTGGTTGATTTCTTAAAGAATGAAATTACTTTCAAGGATTTACAAAATCCTACTTCGATGTATTAAGATTTGATTTAATAAATTTATGAATCACATTTAAGAGAAATGTAGTGAATGTTTAAATGGAAATTTTTGGATTAAATCCAAGTGAGTGGAAAGAATGTGCCATTTAAAGAAGCTCGACATAAAATTTTGAATGAAAAGATAAAACAAGATTTGAATTTCACTAAATGGTGATTTAAAGGACGACATAATAATTAATCATCGAAGCTATTATGAAATTCTATATTTTGAGTAAACTCGGAATCGTAGTTAAATTTAACTTGGAAATAATGATTTGGAAATATTTCCCATTTGAGACAAATTTGAATTCGAACCAATAAATAAGGAAATTGATTGAAAATTGAAATACGGATTTGGATTGGATTGGATCATGCTATTTGAATCAAACTATATTTTTATAAAATAAAATTTACACTTTGCTTGGTTTTACGAAATACTCCTTAAGAAATAAATCCATTTTGACTAAATAAACTGATAAAACTATTTTTCAAATATTTTATAACTATTTATATGAACATATATACATATACTATTTAACTTTTTTAAGCATATTTATAAATTCAACGTAAGGCCTATAACCACTTTTGGCCACTATAGGTTTATTCGATTTTATAACTACGTACGTAAGTGTATATGCACTATTTTAAAACTCAATATATTACACTATTTTTCAAGTTTACTATTCTAAGTATTTTAATAAATTTAAATTAACCCATGTCCAATTCGAGCCAGAAAATCTGAAGGGATCAAAATAAATATTTCAAGTAATAATGATACTTTGTGGAAATTGAAACCTTAAGATTGAATGGCTTGATAAGGGATCATTGTGAATATCAAACTGGAAATCTTAACAGAACAAATGGTGAATTATGTTAGTAATCGATTTTAAGGCCATACTTAAAAATAAATCGATTTGCGATACTCGAAATATGATTTCAAATCTAATGATCACGGTGTAGTGACCCGAAAATCCCCGCCCTAAACATGCCAACTTCACAGCCCAAAATCGAGATATATACAACATAAAAATTGATCATAACCGTTGAAGTTGTAGATCATGTGGTGTTCTTCGATTTTGCTTTTGGTAAATCCGAAATTCACTAAGGGGATTGTGAGATTTAGTGGAAGAAGGATTAGGGCATGGTGGCCATTCGTTTCAGAACGTGACGGTTGAAACTTTTGAGGGGTATTAGGGTTTTGATAATTAGGGTTATTTATAATTATAATATTATTAAATTCATTTATTTACAAAAAAAGCCTGTTAACTTTTAATAGCTCCAAATCCAACCCAACGAGTGTTGCCCTTAGCCAAATACCCGTATTGCGGACACAATTGACTAGGCTCTGTCAGCCCGTTTGATCGGCTCAGCCCACTTTTCTTTAATTTAAAATATAAAACATTTAATTATTTAATTTGATCGTACGTTTAAATTTACCAGGGGCACATACTGACTCTAAAAATTTCCGAAAAATAAATCTACCTATGTTTTGACGATACGGTCCTAACAAAACTAATTTCATCGAATTTGGAGACCGTTTGAAAAATGGCCATTTTCTGGTCGATCCAAATTGACTAAAATTGACAAAACACGTTTCCTTTTGCCACACTCACATATTGATTCCAAAAATTATGAAAATTGGAATCTAGTAATAATTTGACATTCCGGATCCAACAAAAGTGGTTTCGTAAAAAACAGAGGTCGTTTGCAAAGTGGCTACTTTTTAGGGTTACAAGTTAGATTAAAATATAATATAAATTCTACAACGTCTTTTCTAAATTTTAAACTGGACATAACTTTCAATTTATACAGTGAAATCTTAGTTTCTTACATCCGTTAGAAAGATATAATTAAACAGATTTAAATATTTCTTGTTTCGTCCAATTCTGATTTAAAATGAATTTTGTATATTAAATTGAAATTTAAAATCAAATTTTCGATTTGCCTTGCCATTTTAAACTCCTTTTTTAATTAAATTAAATTATTACGTTTTAACTTCGATTAAAACAAAATTTTAGTCGTTATTATTTAGAATAAATAATTTTAAATATTCAAAATCCATTAAAATTTCTAAGATAAAATTTTTTAATTGGTTCCAAAATTCCGGGTTGTTACAATCTCCTCCACTTAAAAAAAATTTCATCTTCGATAAGGAACGGAGCTGAAAGTTGTTTAATTAACAAACTCAACTTTCATTTTTTTTATTGTTTTCACTAATTTTATTAGTTGATTAACTTATCAAATATATATAACTTTTTTATATTCCAAAATCATATTTTCTAAGATCGGATTATATATATATAATCACAAATACGTTAATTATAAACGTTTTATTCTCAACTCATTTTAGGGCGTTTCTAACCCCATTTCTAACGAGTTTCTCATTCTAGGATGCTACTGATCCTATCTCTAATGAGTATTCTTTTATAGGATATTACTAATCCTACCTCTGATGAGTATTTTGTTTAGTTCTAATGAGTTGTTCCCCAAAGATTTGACTTAACCAAAGCTCTGATTCTATATGTAATGACCTGAAAATCCCCGCCCTAAACATGCCGACTTCACAGCCCAAAATCGAGATATATACAATGTAAAAATTGATCACAACCATTGAAGTTGTAGATCATGTGGTGTTCTTCGATTTTGCTTTTGGTAAATCCGAAATTCATTAAGGGGATTGTGAGATTTAGTGGAAGAAGGATTGGGGCGTGGTGGCTATTCGTTTCAGAACGTGGCGGCTGAAACTTTTGAGGGGTATTAGGTTTTTGATAATTAGGGTTATTTATAATTATAATATTATTAAATTCATTTATTTACAAAAAAGCCTGTTAACTTTTAATAGCTCCAAATCCAACCCAACGAGTGTTGCCTCTGGACAAATACCCTTATTTCAGACACAATGGACTAGGTCCCGTCGGTCCGTTTGATCGCCTCAGCCCACTTTTCTTTAATTTAAAATATAAAGCATTTAATTATTTAATTTGATTATACGTTTAAATTACTAAGGGCACATACTGACTCTAAAAATTCCCGAAATATAAATCTAGCTATATTTTGACGATACAGTCCTAAGCAAACTAATTTCGTTGAATTTGGAGACCGTTTGAAAAATGGCCATTTTGTGGTCGATCCAAATTGACTAAAATTGACAAAACACATTTTCTTTTGCCATGCTCACATATTGATTCCAAAAATTATGAAAATTGGAATCAAGCAATAATTTGACATTCCGGATCCAACAAAAATAGTTTCGTCAAAAATGGAGGTCATTTGCAAAATGGCTATTTTTAAGGGCTATATATTATATTAAAATATAATATAAATTCTGCAACGACTTTTCTAAATTTTAAACTGGACATAACTTTCAATTTATACAGTAAAATCTCAGTTTCTTACATCTGTTAGAAAGATATAATTAAATAGTTTTGAATATTTCTTGTTTCGCCCAATTCTGATTTAAAATGAATACTATATATTAAATTGAAATTTAAAATCGAATTTTCGTACTACCGTGCCATTTTAAACCCCTTTTTTAATTAAATTATTACATTTTAACTTCGATTAAAATATAATTTTAGTCGTTATTATTTAAAATAAATAATTTTAAATTTTCAAAATCCATTAAAATTTCTAAAATAAATTTTTTAAATTGGTTCCAAAATTCCGGGTTGTTACAATCTCCCCCACTTAAAATCTTTTCATCCTCAAAAAGGAACTGGGATGAAAGTTGTTTATTTAACAAACTCAACTTTCATTATTTTTATTTTTATTTTTATTTATTGTTTTCACTAATTTTTTTAGTTGATTAACTTATCAAATATATATAACTTTTATATATTCAAAAATCATATTTTCTAAGATCGGATTATATATATAATCACAAATACATTAATTATAAACTTGTTACTCTCAACTCATTCTAGGGTATTTCTAACCCTATCTCTAACGAGTTTCTCATTCTAGGATGCTACTGATCCTATCTCTAATTAGTTTTCTTTTATAGGATATTACTAATCCTACCTCTGATGAGTCTTTTGTTTAGTTCTAACAAGTTGTACCCCAAAGATTTGAGTTAACCAAAGCTCTGATACCACATGTAATGACCCAAAAATCCCCACCCTAAACATGCCGACTTCACAGCCCAAAATCGAGATACATAAAACATAAAAATTGATCACAAAAGTTGAAGATGTAGATTGTGTGGTGTTCTTCGATTTCGCTTTTGGTAAATCTGAAATTCATTAAGGAGATTGTGAGATTTAATGGAAGAAGGATTGGGGCATGGTGGCCATTCGTTTCAGAACTAGCGGCTGAAACTTTTGAGGGGTATTAGGGTTTTGATAATTAGGGTTATTTATAATTATAATATTATTGAATTCATTTATTTACGAAAAAGCCCGTTAACTTTTAATAGCTCCAAATCCAACCCAGCGAGTGTTACCCTTAGACAAATACCCGTATTGCGGACACAATGGACTAGCCTCTGTCAGCCCGTTTGATCGGCTCAGCCCACTTTTCTTTAATTTAAAATATAAAACATTTAATTATTTAATTTGATCGTACATTTAAATTTACCGGGGGCACATACCGACTCTAAAAATTTCCGAAAAATAAATCTACCTATGTTTTGATGATACAGTCCTAACAAAACTAATTTCAGCGAATTTGGAGACCGTTTGAAAAATGGCCATTTTCTGGTCGATCCAAATTGACTAAAATTGACAAAACACGTTTCCTTTTGCCACACTCACATATTGATTCCAAAAATTATGAAAATTGGAATCTAGCAATAATTTGACATTCCGGATCCAACAAAAGTGGTTTCATAAAAAACAGAGGTCGTTTGCAAAGTGGCTACTTTTTAGGGTTACAAGTTAGATTAAAATATAATATAAATTCTACAACGTCTTTTCTAAATTTTAAACTGGACATAACTTTCAATTTATACAGTGAAATCTTTGTTTCATACATCCTTTAGAAAGATATAATTAAACAGATTTAAATATTTCTTGTTTCATCCAATTCTGATTTAAAATGAATTCTGTATATTAAATTGAAATTTAAAATCGAATTTTTGAACTACCGTACCATTTTAAACTCCTTTTTAATTAAATTATTACGTTTTAACTTCGATTAAAATAAAATTTTAGCCATTGTTATTTAAAATAAATAATTTTAAATATTCAAAATCCATTAAAATTTCTAAAATAACAATTTTAAATTGGTTCCAAAATTCCGGGTTGTTACACATGGTGTGAATAATGTAACCGTTTGGTTGTTAAAGAGACCGAAGCCGGTAGATGTCATACTTTTGCCAATGCAGACACTACTTTAACAACTGTGACGTGGTGAAGATTCCATAACAAAGTAGGATGATATGAAGGCGATTACTGGATTTAAAGGAAGAGAACGATGACGGATTGGCCTTGACCATCAGGTCATAGTTAAAACGACTAAAACAGGTGCTATACCATGACTAAGTGAGGTCGCACCCCCGATCGGACCTTCTTCCTCGATACCATCTTTGTGATTATTGCGACTGATTTGGGTGCGCCCTTTGATTATGGAAGCGTGTTCTGAGGTGGGTGGTAGTTGCTACTATGTGTTACCACTGGTCCGGGCATGCAAATGGTAGAATCCTACCCTGTGTATTCCTTGGTGCCTTGTCATATTATCATGATCGAGCTCCCTACAATTTTGATTTGTACCGTACCTATGAAGTGCCTTCTGATGCCATCGGGTTACAGTACCGTATAGACTACGGTATTATAAATGGTGTAAGGTTAAAAATATAATCCCACTTACGCTATTTTGATATATTTTCTTTACCGAATAGATGCTATTATAACAGCGTATTATAATATATGTATTAGTTTCAAAGATCCTTAAGGTATGGAAATCCAACATCCTTTAAGTTACTGATGCATTCTCTTTAAACATTTCACTTAAGTTGAATCACTTATATGAGACTGTTAGTCCTGACTTGGGTATTTAGTTTGTTTTATTCATTGCAAAATGCTCATGTCAGACCGAGTATTACAGCTTGGAGATTTTTCTATTAGAGCTTGAGGTCTATTGAAAAACCAGTCATCTATCTATTATTCCATATGCACTTATGACCATCTCTGCTTATTACCAGTATATTAGTATGATTTTGTACTCAGTTTTCCGTTGTATCTGTATTTATCTTTGTACTCTGATATCATGTAAATTTATAGATTTTGAAAATTGTATAAGTTTTTCCACCGTGAGATATTTGTGTTCTATATATGTGATTATGTGATGATTTATGTTTCAACTTCATAAGCAATAATAATCTATCGTTTTGAATGGTTTAAGTTGGTTTAACTATCGACTGGGAGCAATCAAAAAGGTAGTTGTTATAGCTTGGATCAGCCTGAGTATTTCAGCTTTGAAGACTTATGTGGTGGAACTTGAGATTTACTGGAGTCCAGTCATTTAGCTTCGTATGTTCCGTCAAATCTATTTCAGTCATTTACTCATGTATTAGTCTTTATTCAATTTTCCGCTGTATTTGTATTTATTCTGTACTCTGATGTCATGTGTACTTTAAAAATTCTATATTATTGTAAAATTTTACTTCAGCGAGATATTCTAAATTTTTAATATATGATGATTTATTTTAACCTCATGACAATTAACAATATGCTCTTTTGAACATTTGAGTCAGTTTAGTTATCGACTTAAAGTGGTTGAAAAGGCATGTCATTGCATCCTGGTATCAAAGCTTTGGTTTATATAAACCTTTGCTTATGGGGTTGAAATACTCATTGGAGATATGGTAGTCATATCCTATAATGAGTAGAATCGTCTCCGAATCATTCTTGAGAGAGCGTATTTTGAAAATAAAAATAGTTTCATATGATTTTAAAGGATTTTTATTATATAAAATTTGTTTTACAAATCTTTTAGACTTGTTTAAATTTCATTCTGTTCCTTTTACTTTGTCTTTTAGTTTGATTTGTATTAGGTTAGAATTTCCGGATTTGAGTATTGATCTTGTTTTATCCCGTTTTAGGAAATCAAGGGTTTGTTGCTTTCACAATCGCATTCTTCTCTAATTTTTATAATTAGTGTCTCTATCCTTTGTAAATTCCTATTGATTAGATTCATTCGTCAATTTAGCTTCTACCCTATACCTTAAACTTAACTTGAATCAAACTAAATAAATGATGCATGAAAATTTTAAAATAAAAGCTGAACGACTAAGTAACTAAGGTTTTAAATATTTTGTTGTATTGATTAACCTAAGTAATTTAAATGAAAAAAAATATTCTAACTTATATGAATATGAAACTAAGAATAGTGAGTTGTGTGAATGAGTAACTAAAAGACTAAGTGCTTGGTTATATAAATTAAACCAAATAATTCGAAGAAAAAAATCGAAAGTATAAATTTTCCCTTAGAGTATATTAAAACCCTTTATAAAATGAGCCTTTTAAGAGAAATTGAAATGGTTTATTTGTTTTGAATGTATAAATGCCATATTAAAAGGAAATTATACAAGTACGAACTTGTAGAATGTAAGTCTGAGAAATAATAATCTTAGTGAATTCGTAAAGATTGGGGAAAATAAAATACTTTCAAGATAAATGTAATATAAGTTATAATTTATAACTATAATCCAGATTCATGCTTGCAGTTCAACATTGCTAGCAAGCAAGCTTATGCTGAAATCTAGGTTTCATGTTACAACCATCAGACCTCCGAGTGTACTAGGTTGAGATTAACGCTTACTGATGCACCTACCAAAGATGATATTGAATCTCCAATTGCTGCTTTATCTTCATGCATCAGGCTTCGTCCAATGAAGGAAGGTGATGGTCTTTTTGTAGAAAATCCCTAAGATTTGAACATGATGCCCAATTTTTGAGTTGGTCATTTGAAAATAATGCAATTTTCACTCTTGCATTTTTATTTGCAATATAGGAGGCCTTTTTTATGTATGCGCTTTTACATGCACTAATTATGGATAAATTTGATTATGCTTAAAACATTTTAGAATAGGTAGGACTATCACAAGTGACAACTATGTTTTTGAAGTACTAAAAAAGCATGAAAGATCACTAAAAAAATAAAATTAAATTAAAACTGATTGGTGCAAGTGGCTACAGCAGCATACTACTACCACTACCGTCTGTGGAAGCAACAGTGGTAGCTATAGCGGATTCTAAATAAATAAAAATAATAGTAAATACTATATTTAACTATGAATAGATACAGGATGTTGTCTTGCATAACAAAAATAAGAAATATTATCATGAGAGAAATTCAAAATTTTCTTACTAATTCTAATAGTCTCGGGGGTTGTTGCCTTGTGTAGCCCTACATAATAATAATAATAATCACCTTCTTAAGTTGAACTTGTGCCGCATTTCTTTTCACTTGAAGGCAACATTTGAACTTATGTTGTAGACTTCATGTTTGTGAAGTAGATCCAAATCTAGTGTATTAGTTAATGACATCAACATATATAAATTTAGAGATGCAGATGTTCAAGTACAAAGAGTTTTCTTGGATTTTATAAAGAATACATAAAACATATTTATAGGATTTGGATAATTCTCACAATTTTAATTATAATTTTATAAATCATAGGAGTATTTATGGTTTTACAATTGAACTGAATATATATTTTATATGACGTCAAAGGTGCACTATCTAGTTGCTTGAAAATGATCCCAGTGATTGTTGCAGTATTACTAGTGTTTATTTTTAGGTTTCGAAAGTGAGAAAATATATAATTCCAGTTGAGATGTTCGGATTAATACTTAAAACATTAATCTATAAATATTTGAGAAAGGTTGAATAGCAAACTAGAATTCTCTTTTGAGGAAAAAAATAAGTGTGAACTTAAAGAAATTTATAAAATGGGTAAGCTAAAATAAACTCGACATGAATTAAAATGAATCAATGTGAGGAAAAATTTATAATATATGAATTGTTTGTGAACCGATGACATAAAACAATAAATACCTTGAAACAAATAAAATGTATATAAGAAAAATGAACACAAAAATAAAATAAATATGTGCATGAAATGAAACATAAGGCAATTTAATAAGCTTGAGCGACGAATAAAATGAATAAAACAAAATGGAACATGCATATAAATATAGCACAGATTTTGTGAATCATCAAAATTGTGTATTTGTTGTTATTGAACAAAATGAATAAGAATTTGTGATTTGAATAAAAATCAACATAAGTGGAATAAAATCGAAAGTGATTGAATTAAACACAAGTTCAGTGTATGTTAATAAAATTAATTAATATGTATATGAATTGAGATGAGAACAAAGTTACCAAACTAAATATAGCATGAATGTCAAATTAGTTGTATGTAGCAAAATGGAACATGTATTTTAATGTTAGTATTGGATTATGTAAATACTTAGTTTCCTTCTCATATTGTGCATACATGTTTATCATGTCATTTGTAACTTATTGCTATGTATATTAGTCCCTATATTGTATATGCATGATTTTCATTGTTTGTTAAGTGTTTTAGTAGGCTGCAATGATGCACTTTACTTATGGAGCTTGTTTTGCATCAAAACGCTTAAAAAATAAACAAATTAATTACAGTTAAAAAGATAAACAAGGTACGTATCTCACATTGCACACTGTATTTGAGTTGCATTTTTCTATTTCCCCCGGTGTAGGGATGGCTCATCGTGTGGATGAGATGTAATATATATATATATATATATATATATATATATATAATTTTGTAAATTTTTCTGATCAAGCCGTACAAAAGAGAAGTTGTTCAAATATTATATAAATCCAAGTGATAGAACTTTTTTGAGTGTTTAAATTCTATAACTTACTTTCATTATCAAAAGATAAAAACTAAGTTAAAGGTCGATAAGCCAAGAAACTGGTAAATTATATATAATTACGATTCTATACAACATTTCCTTTTCAAAGTCAAAAAACGTTGAGTGGTGGAAAATGTAACGACTCAACAATTTTGATGCTTAAAATACAAAGTTAGTTAAAATATAACGTTGAATATAACGTTTTAAAATAATATTTATAACTTGAATTGGACATAGAGATCTAAAATCTAGTGAATTTTTAGAGTGTGTAAATTCGATTGTGGATATAAGATTTAATATAGATGTTTGATCCGTATATAGCAATTTAAAGCTATTAGATTTCTCTTTGAATTTTTCTACTTAAACCAAATATGAAATAGATAATTTATAAATATTAATTCTTAAAATTTGAATACGTTAAGTAAAAGTGATATAAATAGCCATATAACAAAAACGTCTAAGTTTGTTCGCTTCGTTTAAATCGATTTGGATGATTGATTTGCGATAGCGGAAAATGATATCGAATTTGATATCAATAAGTTAAAATATGAATTAAATTATGAAATTTAATATTTGAATCACCTTTAACTAGACTTAATAAAGGAATAATTTTTGTAATAAAATACGGAAGTTTGTTCCATTCGTGTCAATTTAGTTAAACATTTAACAAATAGTAGAAAATTTAACGTTATAAGAATTCGGGAGAATTTGAACTAAGAATACTAGATTGAACTCCAAGAATAATGGTATTTTTTCGTTTTGTAAAATCCGAACATTTATTGTTTCAAATATTTATTTTAGGTCAAAATCACGCAAATTGGTAGTGTTTATTTTGCGAATCTCTATCTATACCCTACCTGTAATTCTTTGGTTTGTGCATCAAATGTATTCAAAATAATTTCTCACTATAGAAAATAATATTAAGAAAAAAATATCTATATTTATAAAACAATAGAATCTTGTATTAGATTCATTCGGGAAGCGTATACATGCATTTCTTTCCTTGCCTCATTCACAATCCCGGCTTTAATCCTCTTTCCATCTTCTTAATACACATTTGAAGTTCACAAAGGAAAAAAAATTATACAGCCACCTTCCAAAATCGAAAAAAAAGGAAATCGACTTCCTCCTCAAATCTCCAAGTTTGACTTCATAACTCCCTTCTCCTTCTACATTGTACCCTTCACCTCGGGCTCGTATCCATGGGCACAACTTTCTTTTTCCCCATTCTTTCTTCCTGAAACCTGATCCAAGCTTACACAAGCAGCCTTCTTGACAGATCTGAACTTACCTAAAAGATGACAGAGGGGAGAGTCATGATTAGAGGCAAGCAACTTGAGGGTTATAGATTCGGAAGCTTTGGCTTATGGCGACATGGTTCTTGCAACGAACGAGACTGTAGTAGTGGATTTTTCTTGTGTTTTTCTCGATCGTGGTGTGGGTTACCTTCAGGCAGAGGGCGGTGGCCAATGGTGGCCTGCGGTGGTGATAAATTGAAAATGGAAACGAGGCAAGGAAGTAGTGATGGTTTGGTCATGGGTGACGAGGAAGTATGCAGTTTTATGGAGGGAATGTGTTTACTTCTTTGAATATAGGAGTGGAGAGGACATTTCAGCGGATGTGATTTGAAAGGGAGTAGGTTTTGTTAAGGGTAATTTAGTTAATCCTTTAGTGCTTTTAGCAGTAATTAAACCAAATCAATAAGTAAATAACTCAATATCCAACACGTTAGGTCAAAAGACGAACATCGGTGGATCCTTCGAATTTGTACTAGCATAGGCAACATTTTGGGTTGAATTTGTGAAATTCTATGTATTTTGAAATTTAGGCTCAAATCAAATGTTTTCTTTTGGTTTAGTTCAGAATCCAATCGTTTCGACAATTACTCAAATCTGGGTGAGTTTTACCTCACTCATGAATAACTTATTATTAAGTTAATTAAAAAGTTGAAATGTTGAATGAAATGTTAGGATTGCTATTTAAAATCTATAATTGCTTATTATATGATTTGTGCACATGTGACATGCACAAAATTAAGATGTGACATGATGTGGATGCAATGTATGTGATGTTTAATGTTTTCTCATATTGCAAGTTCCTTGCAGATTTAGCAAAAATAACAATGGGTTGAAATGATACATACCCGAATGAGTTTATAGATTTAGGAATAAAAATTTAAATTGAATTTGGATTCGGGTTAAAATGATATATTCCCGAAAATTAATTAAATGAGTTGAAATGATATTGTAACTACCCTCCCGGAATGGGTCTAAATTCTGACCCAGAAAAGGCCCATCAGAACTTAGAGCCACTCTAAACGGGTTGTTGCTTCCTATAAGGATTACCTTAAACAGGAATTCATAGCCGTGTAAAATAAAAATTTGAATCTCACACAGCGGAAGAGACAAAATCTAATAGCATAAATATAAGATGTACCATTATTAGAAACCAGAATTGTCAAATGCAACATGTCTCATAAAATAAAAAAGGTATATCAGCTTTCATCCCAATTACAAAGTAGTAATAGTAATGAAGCAATCGTCATAACAACTAGATCTTCAAGAGGCTCTTCCTTCAAGATATCGTTCTCCATCCTTGGTCATCTATCTCATCTACTGTCATGTCAATGTTAAGAGAAAGGAGGTCAGAACATAAAGTTCCGGTGAATGAAATAAATGTAAGTTAAGAAGGCTGTTTCCTATATTTAACAGTTGAAAACTTTTCAAGTTATGTCTACGTAACAAGCACACAATATAAACATATGAGGCAGACATCGTAGAAGTCACTTAATACCCCAAAGCTAATTTAAGGGCGGTCATCCTTATGGTCACATAATACCATATTTTAGTTACGTTTATATTGGGTGGACATCCCTCTAGTCACTTAATACCCAATGGTCGACCTCAAGCCACTTAAGACCGCATTTTAAAGTTAATGTTATAAATGATATCTCTCCTTGTAGGTCGAGAAATAGTAACAATTACTTACTACTCGGATTTGGGTCAAGAACGCGACTACTTTTAAGAAGAACCCCCTGACGAACCCTCTTGTTACTATCTAGTTGTCCCTACAGGTGAACTCTTAGTCGCTTAATACATCCCTTAGACGGTGGTCCCTCGGGTTATGTATAAATAATCTATCCCTTGGTCAGCCCTTACTAGCGTCTAGATAAGAAGCGGACATTACTTGGAGAACTACCCCCATACACATTATCGTCTACTATGACCATTTAATACCTTATAGGAGAAAGGAGGACCCAATAACCATTTAATTCTCGAGGGGGGCAAATGAATTGGGTCCTGAACCAAGGAGTAAAATTAGTAATGAACCTAGTCCTAACCACCTAATACACAATAAGAGATAGGTCAGCCACTTAATACCTTTTTCCTAAGGCAGTCCTACTCTACACACAACACACACACACACACACACACATATATATATATATATATATATATATATATACACACACACTAGACATCTCACATTAGGCCTACCACTTGTAGATGCTAGGTTTGTCGGGCGGTTTTAGGCAAGCTTGTATTATAAGTTGGACCTAACCTCGCATCATAGCATACTAATTATAGTGGCACATGGCACCTAGACCTCTCACATTAACCATATTTACTTGTAGACATTGGAAATGCCGGTCAGTTTCGGACAGACTTATACCACAAGTAACGATTAACCTCATAACTATGTGTCATTATTAATTAAGATATTAACCCACACACATACAAATTCCTATATGTAAATTCAAATTATATTCCTAATTTAATCATACTTATTATGCACTTAATATATATTAATATTACGTTGATTACGTTATTGATATATATACATATATAAAATGTAAATTAAGCGAACGAGATTAGCGTCCTGACCACATTTATGAAATGTCAATTCCTATCCAATTTTAAAGGTGTACAAGTCATTTCCCATATCTTCCTCAACCAAAGCATGAATTGCAAGTTTATATGTTGTGATTGTTTTTCCCATTTTATGTTAATATCAAATATACATATATGTTTATAATTCGTATTTCCAATAGATTCCTTTTCTCATGTTTTCTTATAAGCAAAACCTTAATATTTAGATGTACTATAAATAATATGTTCAAATTTTCTATTTGGAAAAATAGAGACTTAAACCTATTAGATTTACAAACCTATCACAATCTTAACCTTTTTCCCCAAAATCAAACATATGAATTTACATGAAGATAGAACAAAAGGAATCCAAACAATATAGAAAATATTACAATAAGAATCATGTTTTTCTTTTATTATTACAACAACCAGAAACCACAACTACAATAGATTGGTCATTTAACGAAAAATTGAATAAATGAAGGGCTAAATTAGGTTTTCTTTTCGTAATATCCAAATCCTCCAAGGCACAACCATCCAAATTTTTAACTATCAAATTATAGAAAATGGTAACTCAGATGGAGTCCACTCACAAAGCTATTAGGAAGAGTAATAACAAGATTGAATAGAACAACATTTGAATATGGTCTTCAACAACGAACATGTGCTCCAATCTTTTCAAATCTAAATATATATATATATATATATATATATATTGAAAATTGGTACTCTTTATTACTATACCAATATAAAACCTCCTTTATATGCCTCACTAAAACCCTGTAACCCCCCTAACCTAGAGGAGTATCTTACAGGGAAAAAGAGTACATATAAATTTAGTATGTAACATCAAATACAATCGGAATCCATGAAAAAAAACAGCAAATCAAAGAGAAACTAAACAATACAAAGCCCAAACTAAAAACAAATAACCACTCGTACAGCCCAAAACCGGACCCATTTATTCAACTATCTCAATCATCTTCTCCAGCTTCATGCTCTACCCTGTGTCCAGAATATCAATCCCCCAGCAATTCAAAATCAAAGAACTCAGCAAACTCCTTACTGTTTTACTTCCATTGTTTCGTACAAGCAATGTAACTTCCCTTTCAATGCTGGATAATGTTGTGGTAGCAAGTGTCTTTTTGTTCTGAAATATCCTCAAATTTCTCTCCCTCTAGACAAAATAAATTGATGTTGTGAAAGCACCACAAGCATCATCACGAACTTGATCAACCGATTTAAATGCAGAATGTAGACTCTTGGCTTCATCCTTCAGACAGGGATAATCAATTAAAGGAAGAGAAAGCTTCTGCTTAATGGCTAACCAAATAAAAGATGAGTAATCACATTCAAAGAACAAGTGTTGGATTGTTTCAGGCTAAGTCTCGCATAATACACACAAGTTGCTTGATACATTTCCATATCGAATTACTCTATCTTTAGTATTTAGCCTTCTTATTACTGCAAAACATGAGATAAATGCCATTTTCTACTATTTTTCCTATGCCACACATCTTCAAAAGCTGTATCTTTTACTTCTTGAACTATAGTAGCTTCCCATGCTTTATGGAACATGAAATTACCTCCATTTCCGCTGTAATAACCCAGATTTTTTCAACAATTTATTTTAAATATTCAATATGGTTTTAAATATTTAGATATTAATATAAATTGATTTTTTTACTGAGCTATCAATTTAATAATCAAAATACGATTTATTTCCAATATATATAATTATCGAAAAACGAGAATATGAAATAATTCAATTCAAAATTTAGATGGAGTCAAATTGATTCAAATAGTTAACAGGAATTCTATTTGAATATAAATGATAATAATTATAATTTATTATCGAAGAATTAATTATTTGAATTTAATTTATATCGATTTAATTTAATATCTTCTCCATATGATCGAACTGGGCTTCGAAACCTGTTCCAGTGTGTTCGAAATAGCGGTATAACCCTATGAATGTCGGTTGTTGTGTTCCAAAAGGAGTTCAAAATCACAGGATATTTTAAATTAAATTAAATGATACAGGTTCAAAACAAATTAAAATAAAATAAAAATTTATTATAAAATCAATTCCTTCACTCTTGAGCTAAATTACACAACAACTCACCCTAGCTAAAACTATGCATGCCTACATTGAAAAGAAAGCACACTGCTTCATTGAAAAATTTGCTTATGCCATATGCCTTCATCACAGCTCTACCTACCTAGTGAAAACGACTTCATTCCTTTTCTTGTTTATAAATCGAGCCTCTTCATTCTTCCTCAACACAAAATCAAACCACTGTGTTAAATAAATCGAATAAATAAAAAAAACCCAAAAGCTTCAGAAATTAAAAACAACGGTCGCTCCATGTTTTATAAACTCAAAATCAAAATTCGAAATCGCAATTTAGACCCAAATCCGTGGGAGCTTGAACCATTCTAGAGATGCATTAATGTTGAGATGGAATCGTCATAGGCGGTCAGTTTCTGATGAGGTGCAGGCGAGTTGTCAAGGGTATGTGAGTTTCTAGTAGCAGTGGGTTCACTTGTCCATCTCGAGAGTTGTTGAAACTGAAAGGTGCGATCTAGGAAGCCGAAGCCGAGTTCAAAAATGGGAAAAGGGAAATCGTAATGGGGTTCAGGGAGATTGCTACAAGGATTCCGACCTTTGATTTTGGTGCGCGATGGTTCACGGCGACTTCTAGAAGGCCGACACTGGTTTGCGGAATTCGCTGGATGGGGCTTCGATGGTGAGGTACAGCTCGTTGGTGATGACCGCAACTTCCAAGTACAGTTCAACATGCTCCAAATCATGATTTAAGGAAGGGCGACATTTGTGTACATGTGGTGTGGAGCTACGGGTCAGGGATGTCTGTTGGAGATGATGATTGAGTCGTGGAAGGAGCAACAGTTGTACAGTGTGAAGATGGAGTTGGGTTTATTTCAAGAGAGGTAAATTCTTATCTAAATCAGATTAGTATATCATTCAAAACTAAGATTTAGTACTCTATTGAAAAAGAAATGGCATTTTATGCCAATCTGAATTTGGAAACTGTGAGGAAAATTATTTTCGTAAATCATTATATAATTCTAAATTAGATGAGTGGAATGTAAACTGAAATTATACTGTTAAGAGGACAGAAAATAGCATAAATTGTTATTTGGAATTTGGAATATAAAAGGGGTAATTTATTTAGAAATCATTATATAAATTGTATTAGATAAATGAAAATTTTGAACTCAAAATAGTTAGCTGTTTAAAACCAAAAAGTTTTAGAAAATTTAATTTTAGTATATTTTAGTATAAATTCTTGTTAAGGAAATTTAGTAGCTAATTTATAAAATTCGGATTTTTCTTAGGTGAGGATAAATCGAATGAAATCATTTATGTTAAGTTCGAAGCCTTAGAAATCGATGGAAAGGAAACTGAAATTGGTACAAGCGCAAAATAAAAATCACGGTGAGTAAATTCACTCTCTGGTTCGATTATAATTTATTATTATCGAAATTTTATTTAAAAGAAATAATTATATGTTGTTTGTTGGTTGATTGGTTGCATTGCTATTTATTAATAAAATGTGATTATACTATATATTAGTTATTTAGGCTTGGTGTTTGTGGCTATTATGTATATGTTAGTGGTTGAATTCCTGCAATACCATTAGTGGAAGCCCGCAGTATCATTAGCGGATGACCGTATGCGCCCCACACTATGATAGTGGATGACCTTCTATATCGCGATATCCTACCTCGAAGCGGGATGGGTATTATTTATGTTGACTAACGTCTATGGATGCCGGAAAATAGGTTGGAGGGATCCAACTGGATTCCTCAAAAATATTATTTAATTATTTATTTCATATATATTGTCATATATGATGTGTTTGGAAATCGGTGATTAATAATTAGGTGTTTTTTATTGGTTGAATATCACTGGGCCTAAATGTTGTTTTATATAAATATTGTGGACAGGGTATTTCAAGATTTAAAATGGAAATCTATTTTTCAAAAATAGAATTTGAATTTCGAATGGGCTAAGAAATATTAACTTGTTTGAATAATAAAAGCAAGTAATGGAATTTATAAATGATGTTTATAAATTACATAATACAGGAAATTGAAGTGGTGAATTTATAAACGATGTTTATAAATTAAATAATGCGTGGAATTTAAGTGAGTTTATAAACGGTGTTTATAACTAAAATGGAAAATTTATCATTTTGATAATTTGGGAAGTCTAAATTTAGATGTTAATTTAAAAAGGAAAATTTATCATTTTGATAATTAGGGAAGTCTAAATTCAGATGTGAATTTAAAAAGGAAAAATTATTTTTCCAAAGTTGAAATTTAATTTCAATTGGATTTGAAATCGAAACTTGTTTAAATATATATAAACAAGTAATATAAACGATGTTCAAAAATAAATAAAAAATATCGTTTGGATAATTTAAATATTTAAATTCAAATATGAATTTAAAATGAGAATTTTGGGATCGTATTAAAAAGGGAATGATGGCTTTTATTATAGAATTCGGAATATAAAATGAATTGGGTTTCAAATGGATTTAAAATGGAAACTGGTTTTAAATTATAAAACCAGGAAGTTAAATTCATAAATAACATTTATAAATTAAGTGAGATAATTATCATTAGATAATTTGAAAATTTTAAATTTAAGTATGAATTTTAAAGTAAACTGGAAAACATGTTGAAAAATAAAATGATTGATTATATTTCCGAAATTCGGAATATAAACTAGATTGAAATAAATTTAAAGAATTTATAATTGAAATTCAATTTATATTGAATTTATAAAGTCATTTATTACAAAGGTAATTGGAATTCAGTATAGAAGATTGAAGTATAAATAAATTTATAACTGAATTATGAAATAATCGGCAATTAAGGAATATCAAAAATATTAAGTTAAATTGGGAAAATTAGTTTAATATATTAAAATATATTAGAATGGAGTTGAAATTTATGTATAAACGAAGTTTAAATGTTTATATTATTAAAATGAACTCGTTGCAGTGCGATAGTTCGTAAATTGGTGTTTTGAACTTCAACTAAGTATATAGAACTCAATTTAAGTCGGAAATCTTTGAAACAAGAATTATCAGGACCAATATGATAATAGTTTTCTAACAAAAGAGAAAAATATGGATTTCGTTGTATAGATTTACGTTATGTCAAAATCAAATTTTTCAGAAAAACAGCGCCATAACCGTTATAAAACCATAACGTTTATTTAAATAAATAAAAGGATTTTTAGTAAATAAAATTCGAATTTCATTTAGAAAAATCCAGATTTGAGTTATAAAATATATTTAAACTCAAGTAGAGTAATGAAATGATTTTTGAAACAAAAATCAGATTTTTAATTATTGAATAGAAATAACTAATTTGAAGAATAATTAGTTAATGAAATATTGAATCAGAATTGGGCTTTGGACAAGTGAAATGGGGTTGTGAATTCATATTCGAAATCGAATATGAAAATTAAAATTGAAATGGAATTCGATTATTTAATAAGCAATTTAAAATCGTATATGAACATGACATGTTCAATTAAAGAGTGGAATAGGAAAAAGAGCTACTTAACAAATAAATCGGCAAATTGAGTTAAAATGACCAGATTAAGTTGGAATAAACTAGAAATGAATGCATATGTGTTAAACAAGTATGGAATGAAGAGAATGAAGTTTATAAATTTAGTGCCCGACAAAAAGGTATATGTTTAAATTCCATATGAGGGTTTATGCACTGAATCAGCAAGCCGCTTGGCTTTTTGATTTTCTTTTTGAATGGAAAGGGACTAGAGAAGCGTTTTGTAGTTATACCAAGTGACCCGTACAAAGGAGGTTATCGTGAAATTTTCTGGAAATTTAATGAGTTAAAATATTTTTAAGAGATTTTGATAACTAGAAAATCAATATATCAATATATATTGAATTCGATAAGGAAACGAACTTAAAATAGAATATTATAAACAAAAAGGAAATCTATAATTAAATCTGGTAAGAATAGAAAGAGAAACGTATATACGTTTTATGAATAAGTAGTTTTTATGGTGTTGATTATTCGAGGTAAGTGGTCTTGTCTGTTTTGAAGTTAAGGATGTTTTCAGTCAAGGTCTGAGAGATAATTATACCCCAACTTGATTGATTTCATAATTGATCGATAAATAGCAAGATTCAATCTCGAAGATCAATGTTTAAAGAAGTTTAGTTGAATGCAGTATTTTGGGTTGTTGTAACGATGTTTTACACAACATTCATTTTAAGCCAAATAAGTGGAATTTTGGAAATATAGTAATAAATATTTTTTGAGTATAGAAATGAATGGTCGTGAAAGAGAAAAGTAATTGGAAGAAATTCCAATTATAAATAGAAAATATTTTCTAGGTATAGAAAATAAAAGAAGCTGATATTTGGAAATATTTTCCAAATAGCGTAGGAGGCCAAGATGATTTTTGAAGTATCATGTTAACAAATATCGATAAGGAGTAGAGAAGTGAATTAATTAATGAAATATTAATTAAGGGGCCCAGTGATTGTTTGATGCTTTGAAAGGATGTTTGTTTTCTTCTATAGTTAAATAACCGACTATCGAAGTATTTTCCAATATCGGTCAATATGGAGAGACCGGTTGGATTATTATCCAAGGACCACTCCGTATTGGCATTAGCGTTGCGAATCAGATTATATGAAGACAACCGAAGACGGAGTAAAGTGTGAGGGCTTTTTATGTTAATCCTAGGTAGAAATTTCCTAAGATGGATTAATGGAAATTGTGCCTTCAGTTTCATTCAATCCCAAAACGAACGTGCATGGACGAATGTCTGACAGAGTATTTTCAGCGACCACATATGTTGGTCTGTACAAATATACACGTAGTGGCGGAGAATTTATTCTCTTAGCATAATACCCAGAATATCTTTGTGCAAATCAATTAGCGATTGATGGATCTGACAATGTGGCATTCAAAGTGATAGTGCTATCAAGTAATCGTAACCTCAATCTTCGCAACCGGGAAATAGTATAAAATCGGGTAGGTCGCATGGCTAAGTGGTTAGTTGCCAAGTAGGGTGTATTGTCACCTGATCTAGAGAAATTCCTTTTGCTTCTTTATTCTATCGCTGCTGTCCCTTTCGGGAAACGGTTGCTGATACCAACCGTTGGTGACAATACATTCGGTACTCTCAACCAAAGTGAGGGGTCGGTCATGTTTAGCCTGGGTTGCAAGATGTTCTTATTCCGTGTACTCCTCTCTAGAGATACACTGTCGGAAGGTGGTCCCATACCTTGTCAGTTGGAATCCATTATCCAATATGAACCCGTGGTTTTGATTGTATACTATATATGTAGAGCGTGAGATGCAAGCTTTATGCTAGATTGATATTTACTTGTTTTAGACACTATTATAATATCAGAATAATATTGATTTCAAAATGTTTTAGGTTATCGTAAGGTAAGAACCATCCATGTTTATGTGTGGATCGGTCTTACGATTATCTTTTCTTAAAAGTTAACTCAAGTATTTGGAGTTTACTCACACCACTGCCATGACTGACCCAGAGTTTATTTTGTTTTACCTTATACTCCTGGGTGCCCAAATTTGTACGGAAAGTCAAGTAGTTCAGGTATTTACAGATATATTTGGAAGAGCTTGGAGCAGGAGGCTTCAGAATTAGTTATCTAGTTCTATTTTCCGCTGTGTTGTATTGTACTCTGAAAATGGTTTGTATATGTATGTACAGTAAAAAATTTGTATTCCAAAAGTTGTTATATATTATATTTTATTCTGTTGCGATGTGAGATTTTATTTCCGTTCTTCTATTATATTATTTCTTTCTTTCTATTTCTCATCCTTTAACTTCTTTCTATTAATATCCGGTAAATTTCTGGTGTTTTGGTTAGTTGATATGGTATTTGTATCAAAAATTAGGATCGGGAAAATGTTGGGCCATTACATCCACATTCTTATACATCATGGCTCCTCTCAGAAAAAATTTGAATAGAATTTATTTCATTGATGAGTTCACTTGTTGCAGGGTGAATACCAGGGTCCAAAGCATCATTCCTGAATATCGAGTTTACTTTCTGATCAGCATGACCAAGCAGATACAACCTATCAAAACCTAATAAATCGACCAAACATTGGCAGGTTATTCAAGACTCATAACATAGTGAAGTTTTCTCTCCTCTAGCTATGCATTTCTTGAACAATTGTTTAGAATTAGTGCGCAATCTTAGCATAGATTTACAAGTCGAGGATGCATTATTATCAATAGATAAGGACCAGAATTGCTTCTCTTTGCAGTATCTATTATAAGCCCATTTCTCCATAGTGAAATTTTAGTCAAAAATTTTCATATCAGATTTATACAGGCTGCTTTTTTAAGCTCTTAATTTTTTTTCAAACTAATTCCACCTTCTCCTTTTGGTTTACACAAAATTTTCCAAGCTACTTTTTGTGCTGAATTACCCCAAAAGAAATCAGCACACATGGATTGAAGCTTATCTAATGTAAATTCAGGAATCTGATAAATGAAAAGCCAGTACAAAATAATAGGGGTTATAATACCATTAATCAGTTCAGCTCTCCCTGCAGATAATAATAATTTAGACTCCCATCCCTGAATTTTACATTGTACCCTCTGAATTAAGGAATTGCTTTCAGAATAGTGGAGCTAATTAGAAGAGAGGGGTACCCCAAAATATTTAATAGGAAGCATGCCTTGTTTGTAACCAAGAATATGTAGAATATCTCCTAAATTATTCACTGCAGCACTGAAAAAAAACCTTAGTTTTAGAAGCATTAACCATTAGACCAGCATGCATTTTTAGTTTCTGAAAAATCAACTGCAAAGTAGATGCATTCTGAGAAGTAGATTTTCCAAATATCATTAGATCATTAGTATATAGAAGATGGGAAATAATTGGTTGCATGCCATGCTTGGTTGAAATGCTTTTTTATGTGTAGCTTCATCCATTAGATAAGTAAAATACTGCATAGCTATTGCAAAGAGATAGGGAGAAAGAGGATCTCCTTGTCGAATGCCTCTAGTTGAAGCGATAAATCCCCTTGAAACCCCTTGTATTAGAATTGAAAAGGTAGTCGTAGTCATACATTCATACACCAAATTTATAAAGTGAACAAGGAACTTCATTAAGCTCATAATTTGACATATACATTCCCTACTCACACTATCATAAGCCTTTTAAATATCAACTTTTATGCAAATTTTTTGGCATGTCTCTTTTTTAAAATCCCTTAACAATTAATGAGCTAGCAATATATTATCACATATGTATGTCTCTTTAATAAAAGCACTTTGATTTTCTGAGATTAAATGCTATAAAAAGTGTATTAAGCTGTTACATAGGACCCTAGCAAATACTTCATAATACATTACAACAAGAAATTGGCCTCTAATGAGAGATTTCAGTTGGCCTTTCATTTTTAGGGATTAATGTAATAAATGTGTGGTTTAATGACTTCGACATTTTTCCAGAAGTAAAAATATCAGAGATAGCATATAGAATATCACCTTTAAGCTCTTCCCAATGACATGAATTTGGAGTTAATGCCATCTGATCCCGGACTAGTATCATCCTTAACTGAAAATAGAGCTTCTCAAATTTCAGACATATCCACTTCTTTTAATAAAAACCTCTGGCCTTGTTCATTGATAGTTGCAATAGGCAGAAAGTTAGTAATAGGAACTGTAGAATCACCATTGAATAAATCAGTAAAGTAGTTGAGAGCTTCAGCCTTTATTTCTTCAAATTTAAAAATAAGGTTGCCCCTTCGTCTATTAATGCTCTGATATAATTACGGAATCTTCTATTTGTCATATGAGCGTAAAATTTCTTTGAACAAGTGTCTCTTTGTTGCAACCAAGACACTTTGGATTCTTGCTTAAAACCTTCAAAGTAAAGCTTTTGCGATCTCTGATATTCTTTCTTTGCTTCCAAGAAATTTTCATATAAAATAAGATCCTCTGGATGTTGATCTACTGTTGATTCCAAACTAGAGAGAAAATTTTCTACTTCTTTCAAGTTTGGATTATTTCTCTTTCACAATTTATGCCAATTTTTTAGCCCATATTTACAACTCTTAAGCTTCTAAAGAAATTGATAACCTTTAAAACCCCAAGTGACACAACCTAAACCTTTGAGTACTGCTTCTCTATAGCCTGAAAAATTTAGCCATTCATTCTTGAATCTAAAAGGAAAACCTTTGACTGATTGATTAGGAATTAAGTCTAGCTATATGGGATTGTGATCACTTGAGTGTTAAGACAAGGATAAAACTTTCAGGCTCAAAAATGTTGTAAACAACAATTGTTTACAAGCACTTTATCAATAAGAGTAGCTATGTCCTTTCTTCTCCAAGAAAATTTAAAGCCCAAAGGTTTTATTTCAGTTAAATCTGTATGCATAATGAATTTCTGAAATTTTCTAATCTGATGATATGGAACAGGAAGACCACCACATTTATCATTTAGGGATAATACATTAAAAAATCCCCCATTAAAATCCATGCATTATCAACAAGACTGGAATCATTGCTTAAAATATGCCACAGATATACTCTATCATTGAAAATATTGCTAGCATATATCATTGATAAAACCATAGAAAATCCACCCCTATTATTAGCAGAAAATGTCATATATTGAAATGTTGAGTTTAGGCATATTAAATCCCACACATTAGAATCCTAGATTAGAAGAATGCGCCCTCTAGAAGTATTAGAATTATTAGTAATATGATTCCAATTACTAGGTAGCATCAAAATGAACAGGGCTAAGTTTGAATCAGAAAGTTTATTTTCCACTAAACCAACGATAGTTGGTTTAACATGTGTTAGGAGTTTGAAAATCTCTTTCATACACAAAAGAGAATTCATACCCCTAACATTCCAGGCTATTAATGTCATTTAATTCGAGCTGAGCTCCTAGTACCTTTTTTAGGAGGAGCATTTGAAGAGATCTGGGGGTCACCGTTTATAATGTTCTGCATATAGCCTTTATTCTAGTCTACAAAATCAGATACATCTACCTCTTTTTCTTTTTCAAATATTACTTGATTGCCTTTATCATTAATAACATCAACAACATTATGTAAATCATCAGGTAAAATGTCTTCAGGCAGTTTATTTTTCAATGAGGAAAGATCATCCATAGGAGCCGAGGATTGTTGTGCATCTTCATTGATCTTCATCATTCTTTTCTGAAATAGAAAATCCATCTAGATCAGATGAATTCCACCAAGATCCATTTGCTTCTTCATGGACACTGTCATCATGGCCAAAATCTTTGCATTTATCACATTTAGTAGGTACAAATTCATACTCTACCATTATTTCTATTTTTTTGCCATTATGCAACACATTAGGAATTGAAGTTTTAAGAATATCTTGCGAGTTAATAGAAATAAGGACTATAACATATTTGGTGAATTTCCTTAGATCTGTATTCTAATCAACCAAAACAGGATTAGCAATAAAACTTGCTACCATTTGAATTGCCTCCTTAGTCCAAAGTTCCATAGGAAGATTATGAAGCCTGATCCAAATGGGAACTAAATCACACTGCCTGTTATTATAGTCAAAGCCAGGAACCTATGCTCCTACCATCAATAATCAACCAAAATAAGAATAGGTCGTGCTTTCTATAATTCTCTCAAAATCAATTTCATTCTCGAACTGGACAACAAAACCATAAGTAGATGTAACATGAATATTAAAACTACCTGAGGGTTTCCATACTTTATTGATATAATCTTTCAACTTCACCATCGAAAGTCTAAAGTAGATTGGAATTGATGCAATACTGTTCAACCAGGCTGATTCAGATTTATTATATATTTTCTTAGGAATGAACACAAATTCAGAAGACAATTTTACAAATCTCAAGCGCCGATTATTCGATGCAGCAAGATTCTATTGTGAATATTTTTGGATTAGGATTTGCAGGCGAGATCTTAGGATTTGATGATGTAGAAGATTTAGTTGTATTTTATTAAGGAATTGATCAAAAAATTTGAATTTTGATGAAAAGTTTCTTTGGCGGGACCAGCCATTAAAAATGTAAAATAGACAGAAAGCCTAACTCGGATATAATTTTAGTGTATATATATAAGATTCACTATTAGAATCCTCTATATATATACATATGAATCTAAATTCTAGATTGAACTTAAATCTATGTTAGAAAGATAGAGAAGGTAGAATAGATAAAATAAATAGAAGAAACCTAAATCCTTTAATTTTCTGAAATTAGAGATAGAAGAAAGGCATTATGAAGGCGCTGAGCGAAATGGTTGCTGGGTTTATAATGAGGGATTTGGGCTCTTTTTATAGTTGTTATAGTGTATACAGGCCGTTATAGTTAATTAGTTAAGTCTAAGCGGTTTGTGTGATAGTGTTTACAAATAAGTCCATATATAAAATAACCCTAATTGGTTTCCCCTACAGGAAGGCGGTCTCCAAAACGTTACTTTTTGATCGTTCGTTAATTAATTCAGTTTATTTCCTACCATAATTATATTATTCTTGTCCCCTACCATGTGTGAATATATACACACAATTTTGAAATCAAAAGGAATATTCCTTTCATGTTTATCCAATTTAATATATTCTCGGCTTGTACATAAATTTATTTGAAATTCAAATTTTTTATGTTAATATGTATATATATATGTATGTATGTATGCATGTATATGTATAACTTACTTTATTAGTAACTTTTGCATAGGACTCCGTTTTCAGTAAATAAAATATGAAAACGAATCAGAATCTTGCCAAGAACGCAACTACAATACTATCGTAGCCAAATTCCCAATTGTCCAAAATTCCATTTTCAGCCTTTTAATATATCATTAATTATCACTTTTTATTTTAAAATAAATTTACTTATGTCAAAATTAAGTATATTTTACGGGGTGATACATTCTTCCCTCTATTAGAGATTTCATCCCGAAATCTTTTGAAGGGGTGAAGAACAAAACTCGCTCAAAACAACCATGTTGTGTACCCATGTTATTTTAAAAATATCCATAAACATCCATAACTTATAGTGATTATGAACGGTAGACTTGGTAATATTGAGCTCAGTCCTAGCGTGTAAGTGTAATAAGCGATGCAGTATGTATGTAAAACATCGTAATTTGCATTTAATTATATATGAGTGCATAGAGCATCTGTATTACATCCATATCTCTCCATTCGATCTAGAAACCATGATGCAACCGAAAACGATAAATTAGGGGAAAGTAATTACCTGAGAAGAGCTCTGGATGAGTAAGTCTAATCTTCTCCTCAGTTTCCCATGTACTCTTCGCAGGGTTATCACCCCACTGAATTCGGACTAGTCAAATATATTATTTGCGGAGTCATTTGATTTTGTGCTCCACAATATTTGTAGTGGCACGAGGAATCTTAGAGTCCAACTAGAAGCTCTCTATTTTCCCAATATTGTCAAGCTCGAGTCTATCGGCTGAATTATGAAGGCATTTACGAAGATGGGAAACATGGAAAATGATGTGGACTCCCAACAAACGCTCGGGGAGATCCACTTGGTAAGCCATCTTCCCAGTCCTATCTCAAATCCGAAAAGGCCTAATAAACATGGGAGCCAACTTCTCAATCTTCCCAAACTGAACAATATTCTTGAGAGGAGAAACCATGAAAAATACCAAATTTCCAACATCGAATTCTAAATCTTTCCTCCTCATATATACGTATGACTTCTACCGGTCTTGGGAAGCCTTCATTCTCTACAAAATCAAGCGATAATCTCCATAGATTCACAGATAAGGTCTGGTCCTAGTAAAACCTTGTCGATAGTTTTCCACCAACAAGTTGGAGATTTGCATAGTCGCCCATACAACGCTTCGTGAAGGGTCATACCAATCGTCGCTTGATAACTATTATTGCATGAAAACTCAACCAATGGTAGGTGCTACTCCCATGCTCCTTCGAAGTCGACTATGCAAGCTCTGAGTAAATCCTCTAAAACTATATTAACCTTCTATGTCTAGTCGTTTGTTTGCGGATGATTGGTTGTACTCAAACTTAGGGTTGTTCGCGATGCTTCCTGAAGACTCTTCTAAAATTCGCTAGTAAATAATGGATCTCTATCACTGGCTATATTAGTTGGAAACTCATGTAGCCTAACAATCTCCTTAACATACAATTGAGCTAACATTGTGGCAGTCCTAGTTTTCTTGATGGCAATGAAATCAGCACTCTTAGTTAGTCGGTCCACTGTTACCCAGATGGCTTCATTCCCTTTCTTACTCCTAGGAAGCCCAATAATAAAGTCCATAGAAATGTGCTCCCATTTTCAAGTGGGAACTTCCCAGGGTAACAAAAGTCCTTCAGGATTTCCTTGAATCAAGATAATATTTTATTTATTAAGTAGTAAGTATTGAAATCATGATTAAGAAAAATATACTTAGCAATCAGACTTTGAAATTTTTCGGGATGTATCGTGTTGGCATGAACTTGGATTTTCGAGTTATAAAATAAATTGAATGATGGGTTTGGAATGTAAACAACATGAAATGAACTAAGAATACAATATATAAACCAAATTAGCGATATGATTTATAAATGAAATTATATTAGTAAACCGAGAATTTGAAATTCGTACTTGTCAAACGTAAGTTGATTTGTACGGGAATTTGTAATCTGAAGAAAATGACAAGTTGAATTAGGAAATACAAATAATTGGTTTAGGGAATTGGATTAGTATGTATTTATATTTAAGACTATTTATTTTTCTACTATTCATATAAAACTAACTTGTTTTAAACAAAAATATTGTAACAACTCGAAAAATAGGAACCAATTTAAAAATTTTATTTTAGCAATTTTAATATATTTTGAATATTTAAAATGATTTATTTTAAATAATAACGACGAAAAATTTATTTAAACCGATGTAAGAACATATAAATTTATTTTAATTATAAAAGAGCCTGAAATGGCATGGTAGTTTGGAAATTTGATTTCAAATTTCAAATGAATGTATAGGATTCAAAATAAATTGTATTTCAGTAAAACCAGAAACATTTGAATTTGTTTGAAAATATCTTTCCTACGAATGTGAAAAATCCGGATTACATAGCGGGAATAAAAAGTTATGTCCAATTGAAAATTCAGAATAGTCGCTATGGAATTTTATATAATATATAGCCCTTAAAAACATCCATTTTGCAAATGACCTCCGTTTTCCATGAGACCACTTTTCTTGGATCCGGAATGCCAAATTATTGCTAGATTCCAATTTTCATAATTTTTGGAATTAATATGTGAGAGTGGCAAAAGAAAGCGCGTTTTGTTAATTTTCGTTGAATTTAATCGATTGAAAAATGACCGTTTTTCAAACGGTCTCCAAATTCGATGAAATTAGTTTTGTTAGGACCGTATCATCAAAACACAGCTCTATTTATTTGTCTGGAATTTTTGGAGTCAGTATATGGCCCTGGTAAATCAAAATGTATGTTGAAATCAATTTTGAACGTTATATTAATTTATATTTTAATTCTGATGAAAACTAATTGTAACGGTCGAATGGGCTTACCGGACATATCCCGTTATGGTCGGATTGGGGGTAATTAGCTAGGGACAATGGTCGTTGGGTTCGATTTGGAGTCCAAACGAAAAAAGTAGCTTTATGGAATTTAAAATAAATAAATAAATATATATATATATATAATTATATAACCCTAGCCTAGGTCAAATCCCTTCACAAATTCAACCCCGCGGTCAACAGCTCTAATCCGCCTCCCATTTCAAAACCCACGGTGGAAACTTCATGATATTTCAAACCCAAAACTCTTCCATTCCGATTCGAATTAATCCAAACCCCCGCAACAAAATCAAAGTACACTCCTAGGCCTTCAAATCCATATAAGCATCATCGTCTCTGATGTCATGTATTGATCGGAATCAACCCTCAAAGCGTTGTCGTCCGCTCATGATTTTCCATTGGAATTAGCCACTAAGTTCACTGCCATTCATGGAGTAGGTGCGCCTCTCTGAGCTCGTCAACGTGGTATGGTCTGATCTTGGCCAAGTTGTGTGGTTTGAACACAAAATTTGGAACCCTTCTCGATATGGTGTTGTCGTGATTACTAAGGACGAGGGTGACATTTTAAAGCATTGTAAATTTGAATTAATTAGTTTATAATTTATTTAGTTTACTATAATAGATTTTAAATTTATTTTTGGCATGATTTTAATTTTTTTTATAACATGGATTTAAATTTACATAACAGTTTATAAAAAAGGTGATTTTTGTACTGAAAAAATAAAAGGATATGATTTATAAAAGCAAAAAAGATAAGATTTTTAAAAGTAAAAAGATATGATTTTTTATTATACAAAGATAGGATTTTAATGTTATGAAAAATCTGATTTTATTCATATAAAAGTATGATTTCTATTTACATAACCATGAGTAAAAATTAGATTTTTATATAAGAAGCAAGAAGCAGCGATATAAAATTTAGATTTTTATATAAGTAATAGTGATTTAAAAATTAGATTTTTATATAGGAAGTAGTGATATAAAAAATTAGGTTTTTATATATGGAGTAGCGGTATAGAAATATGATTTTTATATATGCATATCATTATAAAAATATGATCTTTATAATATATGTAGTGAGATAAAAATGTGATTTTTAGTCTATATATAGCTTTTGTTTGAAAATATAAAGATGAGATTTTTAAAAATATAAAAATGAGATTTTTGTCGTATGATTCATAATGTTTTTAGTTAGATAAAAATTCGATTTTTAGTTATATAAAAATTCAATTTTTAGTTATAATAAAATACGACTTTAGTTATGTAAAAATATGATTTTTATTATATATATATAGTGATATAAAAATGTGATCTTATATATATATAGTGATATAAAAATGCGATTTTTAAATATATAAACATCATATTAAAAATGTGATTTTTTACTATGCACAGCGTGGAAAGGATTGCGTTGAAATTTTGGGCAAATCCAAACGGTTCAGAAATTCAGAAATAGAACTGGACGAGTGGATCCCAAAGATGAGAACTTCTCACTCTAATTTCATTTTCTAGTTAAATATATATATATATATATATATATACCAGGATGCAGACGGTGCTTAGAAGTACCCGACACCTTTGATTGAAACCATGGATGTTTGGTTGTTTGTTTTGATTGATAAATTAGTTGAATTTGATTTGGGATATAAATTGAATTGATTAGAATTGGTTCTAGTATCACGCTATTATGCTGCCGAAATTTTCTAAAAATGTTAGAACAATAAAAATATCATTTTTATTGATAAATAAACTGTATAAAATATTCATGTGTTGAAATAAATATTTTATCATTAAAAATATAGTTTTTAATGAGTATATGAATAAAATAAATATTCATTTACAAATCAGACGACTAGTTTATGTACACATGTTTAACTGATATTGATTGGGACGACATGTTTTACACATCGCCCCACTGCACAAATAAATTCTGTGTTTGTTGATTGAAACCGCACATGGGTATTGGGATGATATTCGACATACACTAATCTCAATTGTTTAGTTGTATGTCAATCGATTGGTTGACAGACTGTTGTAAGTGTTAATTATTCATAATTAATGCTTATGCAGTTGTGTAGTGCACTCTGAATGATGGTGTTGTTATATACATGTGTTGTATGAAATCCATATAAATAAAATTATATGGTAATTGATTGTGTTTGATTCCAATTCAGAAAGAATGAATATTTTAAATTAACGAATGTTTTAAAATGATGAATAATGAGTATTTTAAAATAACTAATATTTTAAAATAATATTCAGTAATGGATCAAAATAAGATTTTGATGTTCGATTTGGGATGGGCACGAAAATATTAGAATATATAAAGCCATGTTGATTAGATTAATGCCATTTTGACGTAAACGGTATTTATATCGATTTTATTCATTTTTATAAGGAATATCGAAAAGAAAATGGTTTCAAAATCTGATATTTTGAAAATATTATCATTTATATATTATAACGATAAGGAAAAGTCAATTTTGATTTAAAATTGAAAACAAAGTTGGAATCATTTTAAAACAAATTTAGAAACGATTTATAAAATACGTTTTAAATGGAAATTGGCGAAATATATATATAATATATATATTTAACGACCTGAATAGAACGCGCCGCGCTGCAACCGTTCGCGAATTTCGATCATTGACTTCGAATGGACATTACGGGAGATCCAATCGTCGGATTCTCCTAAAACTGGAACCGTTGGCTTCGTATCGAAAAGAGATTTCCAAAAAATATAAGTGATTTGAAATCTAATGGTTGGATTTCGAATTATGTCCAAATCAAATTTGGAAAAGGTCGATGTAAGTGCATTTCGATGGACGTTTATGGAAATCGACTGAAAGGGCCTGAATAAAATTATTAAAAATATTGTTAATTCATGTAAAATCATAATAAATGATTTAAAAAGAATTGGGATGAAAAATTCCACATTTAAAAAGATAAAAATATATTCTTATCAAATTGAACTAGTTATCAACCATATTTGAAATCCAATAATTTTTAAAATAAAATAAATTGGATTTGTGAATGGTTTTAATATAACTAGAAATTTCCAAAGAACAAATTGGAATGGAAATAATCTTCGGAATATTTCGATAATGGATTTCAAGATTATACAGAAATTGTTATGGAAGTTTGGAAGATATATTTATATCGTTATTTCCAATACGATATTTGTTGGTTTCAGAATTTGATATTGAATATAAGCCGATATAATTTCTATTCAGAGACTTGTATTTAGTATCAAATGGGATTTTGTGTTTGTCGTGAATGGTGTCTTTATTAACACTGTTCTTAAACCCAGTTGAGAAAAGAATAAATCTTTTAATTAAGATTTAGTGAAGTTTTCCAATTAATTAATATTTAATTGGAATTGAGTAAAAGAACTGGATTTTGGGTTTATCGTGAATGGTGTCTTAAGTAACACTATTCTTAAACCCAATGTGAAAAGAAAAAATCTTTTAATTAAGAGTATTAGAATTTCCAATTATATTCAGTATTGGAATAAAATGGAATGGGACTTTGGGTCTATCGTGAACTGTATTTTCAATGACACTTGTTCTTTAGCCCGATTAACAGTGAAATGTGATTTGGAATTTGTAAATCTTTTTATTAAGATTTAACAAGAATTTTCCAAAGTAAAGTTTTCCTATTTAATATATTTAATTGGAATTGAATGGAATTTAATTTGATAATAATCGAAGTGAGCTTCTATGGAGGAAGACTATTAATATATATGGAATTTAAAAGGATTTGTCTTTATTCCATTTATATTATTAGTCGGATACGGAAATTGACATCGATTATATATATTGATCCGTTTTCCGTGAAGATTCCATAATTATTGGAATGTGATTTGGGTGTATCCTGAACTGTCTTTTAAATGACATTAGTTCTCTGACCTAGTTAAAGCTAGGATTACATGTCTAACATTGTATTTCAAACTGTATGGTTGATCTCTGCTATATATATATATATATATATATATATATGGTGGCGGAGAATTTATTCTCTTGCTTAACACCCTTCTCTAAGACGTACGAGCTTAGAGGTTATATATCGGCAGAAATCAATGATACCGTGTAGATTGTCGATGCGGCACTTTTGTGTTTCCAAAGTTAAATAATCATTAATATTGATCTTTGGGAAGATTAAACTAAGTGGAGTTTTAATGAATCTTTAATTAGATTGAAATGTGAATTGATAATTTAAATTATCAAATTTGTGATGATTGAGAATGGAGTAGCACCAGTTTTACTCCAAGCGATAGTTAAATCTTTAATTAGATTTGAACATGAAATGGTAATTAAATTTACCGATAACAGCGTGGTGTTAGATATGGAGTATTACCAGTTTTGCTCCATGGAATGAATAGGTTGGGATTGGGAAATTAAACAGATGATTACTTCGGTAAGGAGCTCTAATCTCAACTAGTCTGGAAAACCTTAATATGGTTTGAATTGGTATCCAAAGGAAGATTAAAGAATAAATTTAAAGAATTTATCTTTGATAAAATTAATGGAACCTTTCCCTAAAAATGTGAATATTTGAATAAAAGAATATTCTGAATTGGAATGAGGCATATGTTGTGTGTTTATATCACTTGATTATAATATATGCGGGTTATTCAGAAAGGTCGGGTTTATACCCATTCTGAATAACTGATTCGACGATAATCGACGATGAAGACGGTGGTTAAAGACTGGAGGTCTTCCCATCGTTTGGATGATTACTGATGTCTTGATTGGGCGGTACACCTAAGACAAGCAAATAAGTGGTGATCGTCCAGACGTACTTGGAGATCGACCGGATATGCGAGGACCTCTTTCCTGTATTGGACATATGGGATGAGGAATAAGGTGCCTCCGATTTCGTTCAGACCCAGAACGAACTATTAAATGGATGCGTTCCTAACATTGGATTTTATTCTGTGTTGATTGATCTCTATTAAATATATATTTGTTCAGTGGTGGAGAATTTATTCTCTTGCTTATCACCCTTCTTTGAGATGTACGAGCTCAAAGGTTATATATCGATAGACATCAGTTGCATGGCGTGAATTGCCAGTGTGGCATGCTGAGATGCCAAGGATCAAGGCTTCTGTTGAAAAGCAGAGTCTTGTGGTTGATGATCAAAGCACAGCCTTAAAGGGCATAGCTTTGTGTATAGCATTAATTCGTGAGCCTCACACCTCGGTATGAGTCACAAACGGGATAAAGGACCCAAGGAGGACATGACATTTCTTTCTAGTTATGGGTGGTGTCATGGTATGGAGCCCAGAAATTTATTATATTTTTACCTATGTGGATGACTGATTGTGAGGCGCCTCAGATATGTCGGTTACTACAGAGCCGATGAATAGGTCCTGTAGGACCGAAAAACGTGTGTTCAGCAAAAATTAATCCTCAAACGTAAGAGAGGACCGGCCTTGGAGGATCCAAGGGTACTCTGCAGAAGATCCTGAGGCATTTGCTAGAGTGTCTCGAAGCTGGTGAGGAGTACATCCCTTGCCTCGACTCATGACGAAAATCCAATTTCAAATACGTGACATTTGGTTTTATTTGTAGAGACTAGTATGTCGACATAGTGGGATGGGGCGCTATGCCGTGTGTGATTGATACATTTATATTTGAAGTTGTTTTCATACACTTTACACTATAATAGTAACAAATGATTTGTTTTAAACGTACCAAGCATGTTTGGCTATTATAAGGGAAAACCTTATCGTTCGGCTTGCGTTGCATTATGTGATGGGACCTGGGTCTTATAATAGCTTCAATTTTTCAAAAAGCAATGCACTGTTTGTTTCATGCACTGGTATTCTTGGGAGAAGACCCGTTTCGTGTTATACGGCATGGTCTCTTTATTTATCTAACTTTAAAATCAAGCTAATAACTGTTTTAGTTCTCACATCAGTCACATGACTGACCTGGAGTTTATTGTTTTAACCTAAACTTTGGGTTCCCCTATTTTCCGCACGGGCAACTAGTAGTTTTGGTTTTGCAGATAATTTCTTTTCCAGGATCCTGGATTTATAGCTGGAGCTATATTCGGAACGCTCTGTATCCGTGTATTCCTTATATTTGTGATTGTGTATTATTTTTCCGCTGCTATGTAATGTATTTTAATCTCTGATATTTCCGAAATGTATATAATTTATTCATACTCTGTATATTCTTGTACTCTGATGCAAATTGTTTTAATAAGTAATGAAATGTTCTTCTGTTTGATTTCTGATTTTTCGTGTTCTCAATTCAATCCGGGCTTTCCCGAAAGGGCGAGTTTGGGTCGTTTCAAATATCCTTTGCTATCGATTTTAAAACTATTTTTTTTATCTACTTCGACTATTTTTCTTTATTTTTAAAAACTTCAAAACTATTTTCTATTGTCTATATTAAGTGTAAAAAATTAAACCTATTTTACTATATCATTTAAGACTAAGTCCAATCCGAGAAAATAAATTTGAAGTGATTTGAATGAATATTTCCAAGAAATAATGATATTTGGGAAAAAAGAAATCCAAACTTGAATTTGTTCAATAAGGAACAGTTTGAAAAATAAGATTTGAAATCAGTCCAAACCGATACTGAATATTTGAGTAACTGATTTTAAATCAATACTCAAATTATTGATTTGTCATATTCTCTGCCAATAACGATACCACTTTAACAACTGTGCACACGGTGGATAATTCAGTGTGAAGTATGATGGTTGGAGGTGATTACTGGATTTGAAGAAAGAGAACAATAGTGTATAGCCTTGACCTTCGGCTTATAATTAAAATGAGTAAAAAAAGGAGTTATACTGTGACTATTTGAGGCTCTCACCTCCTATTAAACACGCTTCTTCGATATCATCTTTATTACCTTGTGAATTATTTGGGCGCCCTATTAATTATGGGAGCATGCATCGACGTGGGCGGTAGTTGCGGTTATGCGTTACCACCAGTCCGAGAGTACAAATGATAGAATCCTACCCTCTGTATTGCCTTATGTGCCTTGTCATATTATCCTAATCGAGCCCCTACGATTTTTTGTTTATGTTTTCTATGGAGTGCCCTCTGACGCCACCAATTTATGGTAGGTTTACGGTACTATATAGACTATGGCGCTTATAAACGGTTTAAGGGTAAAAATGTAATCATGCTTATGCTATTTTAATATATTTACTTTACTGAATAGACACTGTTATAATAATGTATTATATTTTATGTATCTAGTTCTAGGGATCCTTAAAGGATGGAATCCTAAACATCCTTTGAGTTACTAATGAATTCCATTTAAATATTTCACTTGAGTTCATTTGCTTATATGAGAATGTTAGTACTGACTCGAGTATTTGTTTTGTTTTTGCAAAATTCTCGGGTCAACCTGAGTATTTCTTCTTTGGAGTTATATGAGTTGGAGCTTGAGATTTGCTGTAATCCCGCCATCTAGCTTCGTATATTCCATCGATTTTATTTCAGTCATTTACTCATGTATTAGTCTTTTTTCATTTTTCCATCGTATCTATATTTATTCAGTACTTTGATGTCATGTATAATTTAAAAGTTCTATATTTCTGTGAATTTTATTTCTACTTTGATATATTCTATATTTTTGTGTTTATGATTATGTGATGATTTATTTTAACCCTATTGTAACGACCCAGAAAATCTGAACCAATTTAAAAATTTTAAATTGGCTAAAATAATGGATTTTAAATATTTAAAATAAATATTTTAAATAATGGCGATGAAAACTGAGTTAAAATCGACATTTGAAAACCAATATAATTAATTATAATTATATATAGAATTGAAAATGGCGCGGTAGTTCGATAATTCGATTTCAAACTTCAATTGAATATACCAGATGCAAAACAATCCGGATTTTAGTGAAACCAAAAACATTAGGATCTAATTGATGATATCTTTCCAACGAATCTGACAAATCGGAATTTGATAGCGGGAATCAAAAGATATGTCCAGTTGGAAATTCTGAATAATCGCTATGGAATTCAGGCCCTTAAAAATGGATATTTTGCAAATGACCTCGGATTTCGACGAAACCACTTTTGTTGGATCCGTGATGTCAAGTTATTGTTAGGTTTCAAATTTCATAATTTTTCGAATCAATATGTGAGCGTGGCAAGGGAAAACGCGTTTGACCAGTTTTAGTTGATTTTAATCGACTGGAAATTGGCCATTTTTCAAACGGTCTCAGAATTCGACGAAACTAGTTTTGTTAGGACCGTATCGTCAATATGAAGCTAGAAAATATTTTTCTGGAATTTTTCTAGTTAGTACGTGACCCCGGTAATTTGAAAACGTGCGTTTAAAATTCAATATAGTGATTTAAATGAAAATTCAAAAGGAAACTGATTGTAACGATCAAATCAGCTTGCGATACATATCCCATTGTATTCGGAATCGGGTTAAAACGCTATGGACGACAGGCGGTGGGCCTCGTTTCGAGGTCGTATGTAAAAGTCAACCTTTTTGCAAAATTAAATAATTAAATAATAAAAATAAATTTTAATTTCTCCCCCCTTTATCTTCCTTTCTGCCCCCCCCCCCGTTCATTGTAATTTCAAAACGAAAAAAGAAAAAAAAGAAGAAAGCAGCAGCAGCAGCCGCCGCCTTCACCGTCGGTCAGAACCTCCACCGCGCATCCGATCTTCTTTCCCCCCCCCCCTCTTCCTCGCTCTCGCTCCCTCCTCCTCCTTCAATCCGACCGCCCCCCGAAGCCAATGCCTCCCCGTTCGAAACCCTAGCGCCGCCCCCTCGAAGCCACCTCCAGCTCCGTCGATCTGCGGAAAACCCCCTCCCCTCGCCGTAAGTTTTTTTTATTTTTTTATTTTATTTGTATTTTATATAAACAGAAAGTTTTAAAAACTGAGTTTTTAAAGATTTACAAACTGATTTTTATAGGAAGTTAAAACTAATTTTAAAGGATTTAAAAACTGTTTTTTTTAAGAAGATTTTAAAAACAGATTTTTGTAAAAGGATTAAAAAACCGAACAAATTTTTTTAAGGATTAAAAACAGTTTTTAAAAGGATTTAAAAACTGAACTGATTTTTGAAAAAGGATTAAAAACAGTTTTTTTTTAAAGGTTTAAAAACTGAATCGATTTTTAAAAGGATTAAAAACTGAATTGATTTTTAAAAGGTTAAAACTGAATTTTGAAAAGAGTTTAAAACTGATTTGATTTTAAAACTTTAAATAGAAAAAGGTTTAATCTTTTTAAAGAAAAGATTTGAACTTTAGAAGAGAAAAAGATTTAAACTTTAGAAAAGAAGTAAGATATGATTTTTTTTATTATATTTTTAAAGTAATAAAAATATAATCTTTACATCATAGGAATATTAAAAATATAATCTTTATTTTTGAAAAGACGGAATTTATATTTTTGAAATTCGATTTTTATATATTGAAAGTCGAAAGAAAAATCAGATTTTTATATATTGAAAGTCGAAAGAAAATTCGATTTTTATATATTGAATAGCGAAGTCAAAATTCGATTTTTATATATTGAATAGCGAAGTCAAAATTCGATTTTTTTTATATATTGAATAGCGACGTCAAAATTCGATTTTTATATATTGAATGACATAGTAAAAATTCGATTTTTACATATGTAGAGAATAAAGGCAACGAAGCGACAGAGTCGTAAAGGCGAAGATTTCTCTAAGTGAAGTTGGATAGCTATTGGTGAGATTTCTGATTTAAAAATATTATATTTGTGAGAAAATAAAAGTGAATTGCTATATATAATATATATATATATATATATATATACATACGCCCCTCGTCCACAAACCATGGACGATATTTATTGGTTGAAATTGTTGTGAAAATTGATTGATAGCGAATGGTTGTTTGGGATTGTTTGTGATTGATATTGGTTGATTATGGTTGAAAAATACCCGTTTGTGATTGAGAAATATTTGGTTGAAACCACATAGGATTAGTTTGTGGAAATGAAATAAATATATACATGCCGCCTGCGTGCGAACTAGATGCATGAACCCCATTGTCAAAAACCGCGAGGTTTTAAGGTAGAGCGAGGAGCCGTACTAGGGACGGTCCCGGTGTAACTACCCTGCCGTTAAGCTGCCGAAATTTTGAATAATATTCGTGTGTTTGAATTATTTTCATATGCTTAAACTATATTTATTCATTGGATAGAAAACATTCATGTGTTGAATTGATATTCATTCGTTGATTAGAAATTCATGTGTTGAATGGTATTCATATTTTGAAATAAATTGTTTGATAATAAAAATCATCTTTTTATCGACTATATGAACTGTGTAAAATAACCTCGTTTTAAGAGAAATTGTTTTATGATAAAAATCCCATTTTTATCACCAATTTGAACTATATAGAGAATTAGTGTTTTGAAATGAATTGTTTTACAATAAAAATCACATTTTTATTGTATGCATAAATCGTTGAAATGTGAAGTGTTAAAAATAGCCACTTGTTCAAAATAAACATATATGAGTTGAAATATTCATTAATTAGCTAATGAAATGATTTGCACCTATTTATGTAACATTAGAATGAATGGTGTTTTTAAACCAAATAGAAATCAAATATGAAGTTGAATAGAAAATGAAAAATGATAAGAACTGTGTATATATGTGCATACCTGTTCATTGAACAGGTTATAGCAAAGGGGCTAGAGAAGAGGAATAAAATTTTGTGCCCGACAAATAGGTACACATTTACTGCTTTGTTTGGGTGATGATTTTATGAGCCTGTTGGCTAGCCGCTTGGCTTTTTCTTTTTCTTTTTGAGATTAGAAGGACCGGGAGCGCTATTTGCGATTTCCCGATGCTCCCGGTGCAGGGGAGGTTATGGCGAAATTTTCCAAAATTTTAAAGTGTTAGAAATTTTTTTGAAGTGAAAACGATATGGAAATCACTGAAAGAACTATATTTATATAAATATATAAATATAAATAAACTTAAAACAAAACGAAGCCGTGCAGTTCGTATTTCGAAACCGTGATTTCAAACGACTAGTGCGGGGAATCCGACCATTGGATTTTCCCGAAACCTCAACCGTCGGGTTCGCCTTGGAAATATCTTTCCAACGGCACCAACCTTGTAAAAATCCAACGGTTGGATTGTCTGGAATGTTTAATTCAAATCTGAAGAAAAACAGCGCCAGAAACGATTATATATTTATATATATAAAAATATAATTATATTTAATCGAATAACGACGCTGCAGTTCGTATTTTGAAATCGAAACTTCAAACGATTGTACCGGGAGATCCGACCGTCGGATTTTCCCGAAACTGGAACCGTTGGATTCGTTTTGAAAAGACCTTTCTAGTGATGTAAACTTTGTGAAGATCCAACGGTTAGATTTTCAGATATGTGTAAATCAATTCTGAAGAAAAACAGCGCCACGGCCGCGTTATGGCCCGAAGCGTCGTTTTGAATAAATCGGCTATTTTAAAATAAATAAAAATAGCGATAAATAGTTATAAAATACCATAAACGATATGGAATGGAAATAAACTGAATTTTCTTGATTTATGTGGCTTTTGATGGTTGAATGTGTTTGGTGTGAAAATTACATTAAAGAACACAATTGGTGTTGTCGAATAATTTAACCATTGAAATAAATCGATTTGAAATTCTAAATATACGTGAATTATTTGAAAAGGCCGAGTTAATTCTCATTTCGAATAATCGAACCGACGATTTAAATTCAAAGATGAAGACGATGGTCGAAGACCGGAGATCTTCACCTCGTTTGGATGGTAACCGAGGTCCTGATTGGGAGGCATCCCGAAATATGGATGATGAGTGGTGATCGTCCAGACGTACGTGGTGGTCGAAGGGTTTGCGAGGTATTTAGTGCCTCCGGTTTCGTTCAGACCCAGAACGGACTTGTAAATGGACTGTGTGTCCGACATTGGAATTTGTCCTGTGTGATTGATAGCCATCGGTTGCACGGTGTGAATTGCCTGTGTGGCATGCTAAGATGCAGTGATCAGGGCTTCTGTTGAAAAGCAAAGTCTTGTGGTGATGATCAAAGCACCGCCTGTGTGGCGTAGCTTTGTGTATAACGTAAATTCGCGAGCCTCACACCCCGGTATGAACCTAAAACGAGAGAAAGGACCTCAGGGAGGACATGCGTTTCTTTCTAGCTAGGGTAGTGTCAGTGACCTATCAGCCCTGACATTTATATACTTTTCACCTATGTGGTTGTTGCTGTTGCGAGGCGCCTCGGTTTGATCGGACGATCCGGGTCCGATGGAGTCATTCGTTGGCTCGTTTACGCCCCAAAGGGCGGGGAAACGCATCGTTCAGGAATTTTAATCCACATCGGTGGACCGGCCCTGACGATCCAAAGGCTTGACTGAGTACTTGCCTGAGGGGCGGGCTAGAGCGTCTCGAATTCGGTAAGGACTATCTTTTGCCTTGGTTCATGACGGAAATCCAATTTCCAAGTACGACATCGTGCGGTTTTGATTGTATACCTATATATGGCGACATAGTGGTATGGGGCATTAATGCCGTCTATGATTGATAGTTATGATTTGAAATTGTTTTCAAAACATATAAACACTAGCAATAATATCAAATGCCTTTGTTTTATTCGTATCAAGCATAGTTGGCCGTTATAAGGTAAAAACTCTATCCTCCGGTTTGCGTTGCATTGTGTGATGGGAACTGAGTCTTATAACGGCTTCATTTTTGTAACAAGCATAGCGATGTTTAAAAGAAAGATTTGTTTTAAAGCACTGGAAATCCAATGAAGTAAACCCGTTCCACGAAAGTGGCGTGGTCCTGTGATTAGCCAATTATATATATGTGTTGAGTGGATTTCTCATACCAGTCCCATGACTGACTCGTAGTTTGTTTCACTTTCAAACTCGGGTGCCCCTTTTTCTACACGGGCAGCCTTGTATTCAGGTTTAGCTGTTTCTTTTTCTGGATAGCTGGAGCTGAAGATGGATTCTATCATTTATTCTTTTTATGCTGTTCAGCTCCTATTGTACATATTTTGTTTATTTCCGCTGTAGACATTTATGTATAGCTGAACTGTATTTGTACTAAGTAAGATCCTGTATACTGTGTAACTCTGATGATTACTTTATCCAGTATATTTTGTTGTTCATTATCTGGTGTATTTATTTAATTCTGTTCTGTTATTATCTGTTTCTGTGTTATATTCCAAAGATAGCCCTGTTTCCGTCTGAACGGGAATTCGGGTCGTCTCAACGTGGTATCAGAGCTTTGGTTAAGCTTAGTTCTGGAATATAACATTTGAACGAACTCGTTAGAAATAGAACCAGTAGTGTTCTAGGACGGGTAACTCAATACAGATAGGATCAGTAATATCCTAGTATGAGTAAAGCAAAATGAAATTACACCTCGATAGACACATTTACACTTGAAGTATATGTTTCTATGTTTTAAAATATCTTTTCTGTGACCTGACACTTGATCTGCTAATTGCAGAGGTACTAGAAAAATGAGTGCCAGAAACAGAAGGAATACAGAACCCGATCTAGAGGCTCTATTAAAGAAATATCGAAATCTGAACGGAGCGCAGTTCTCGGGCAATGAATCTATAATTCAGACTCAAGCTTGGGTGAGCTCTGCAGAAAGAATTTTTGAGCGTATACAGCTGAGAGATGACCAGAAACGGTTAGTAGCATCTTGGGCGCTCAAGGAAGAAGCTTTAATCTGGTGGGAAACAGTCATCAAAAATAATCCAGAAGGTGATATCACCTGGGACAGATTCAAAGTGATTTTCTTAGAAAGATTTACTCCTCCCGAAGCAACCGAGAGATTATCTGATGAATTTTCTTATCTAATACAAGGTGATATGACCATCCCAGAATATCATAAGAAATTCAATGAACTTGCTCACTTTGCTCCTCATCTGATTCAAGATCCAAAGAGGAAAAATCTGAGATTTATTCATGGCCTGCAAAGGAGATATCAGAATAGAGTATTGGGGCATGTGAAGCTTCCTTTTCCAGAGATGATTTACATGGCTTATCAATATGAAGATCTTCATAAGAAAGGAATGTTACGCGACGAAGAAGAAGTCTGTTCTAGTGACAAAACAGAGTCAGAAACTGATATTCCTGAAACCAGTACGAGGTCTGAAGTCAATAAGAGGCCCAGTGCCAAGAGAAAAAGGGCTGAATCTGGGAACGAACGAATAATGACCGCCACGTGCTCAAGCTACAATATAAAAGGGCATTTGGCGATAAGTTGCAAATCTTGGAACAAACGAAGAAAAAGTGGATCTAAGCCCACTAAGAAACAAAAGAACCCACATGGGGAAAGGAGATGCCATAAGTGCCGCCAGGCAGGTCACATTGCACGGGAGTGCCAACTCTCAAAGAAACCTGAAACCGTGTGTATAAATGAAGTAGCAGAAACTTCCGAGCCCTCAGCTAGTCAAGAAAGGGCTGATGTTTTAGAAGGCACGCTTACTGTCAAAAACATTCCAGTCAAAGTACTGTTTGACACAGGCGCGTCACGAAGCTTCATTTCCAAAGATGCAGCTAAGAAACTGGATTTGAATTTGAAGAAGCTCAAGGAACCAATGACTGTTCAGAATCCAGTTGGGGGTTCCATTGATCTCAGTTGGATTTGTGGAGTGCCGGTTTCTTTCTCTCATTATCGGTTTCCTACCATCGCAGTCGTCATGAATTTTAAAGAGTTTGATCTTATCTTGGGATTGGATTGGCTAACCAAATATGAAGCAGAGGTTAGGTGCGCCGAGAGAGTTGTTAGAGCCAAGATTAAATCAGGTGATTATATAACCATTCCCTGTGAAGGTCAGAATGCTAATAGAAAAGACTTCTGGGCAGCTTTGAATGTTTCTCCAGCCCAAATTGAAAATGTTCCTGAAGTCAAAGAGAATATTCCTGACCTCATCAAAGACATTCCTGTCGTCAAGAACTATGCGGATGTGTTCGAGGAAGTCGTTCGCTTACCCCCGCAGAGAGAAATAGATTTCAAGATTGCTTTGATTCCGAATGCAAGGCCGGTAGTTCACGCTATTCGAAGAATGTCCTTGAAAGAGAAGGAGGAATTGGAAAATCAAACACGACAGCTAGTATGGAAGGGTCTGATCAGGCCTAGTTTCTCTGATTGGGGAGCAGCAGTGGTGTTTGTCCCAAAATCTGACGGTACTCTACGTCTATGTGTAGATTATCGAGATCTGAACAAACAAACAATAAAGAACAAATATCCATTGCCGCGAATAGATGATTTGTTGGATCGATTAAATGGAGCACAAGTATTCTCAAGAATGGACCTAGCTACAGGTTTCCATCAACTTCGAATTGCCGAAGAGTGTGTTCCAATGACAGCGTTCAGAGGCCCCGACTTATTCTACGAGTGGTTAGTAATGCCGTTCGGCTTATGTAACGCTCCTGCTTACTTTGTCGATCTAATGAACAGGGTATTCAGGGGAGTATTGAATAAATTTGTTCTGGTTTTTATTGATGATATTCTAATCTTCTCTAAATCAAAGGCCAAACATGAAAAACATCTGGAACAGGTTCTAGAAATCCTCAGAAGGAATGTATTGAAAGCCAAGTTTTCCAAATGTATATTCTGGCAAGATGAAGTGAAATTTCTGGGCCATGTTGTATCGAAAGAAGGAATTGCTGTGGATCCAAGTAAAATCACAGCTATTCAGAACTGGAAACAGCCTAGTACTCCCACTGAAGTCCGCAGTTTTCTCGGATTGGCTAGCTATTACCGGAAGTTCGTTAAAGACTTTTCGAAGATATCTGGTCACTTAACGAAGCTTACAAAGAAGCATTCTAAGTTCAAATGGACTCAAGAAAGTGAGGAGGCTTTCGAAGAGCTAAAGTTGAGATTAACTACTGCTCCAGTGTTAACCATCATCGATGGCAACCAAGATTTAAAAGTATGGACTGATGCTTCTAGAGAAGGCCTTGGCGCAGTGTTAATGCAAAGAGGTCAAGTGATTGCTTATGCTAGCCGTCAACTGAAACCGCACGAGAAAAACTATGTAACTCATGATCTTGAGTTATTGGCTATCATATTCTCTTTGAAAATCTGGAGACACTATCTTCTGGGCGAGAGATTTGAACTGTTTACAGATCACCGGTCATTAAAGTATCTGTTCACTCAGAAGGACTTAAATTTGAGGCAGCAACGTTGGCTAGAGTTTCTTGCAGCATATGACTTCGAAATTATATACACTCCAGGGAAAGCCAATGTCGTGGCCGATGCGCTGAGTCGAAAGAATGTAATGATCGCCAGCTTTATTATCACGACTTCCTTGATTGACAAGATCTCTATTCTTCAGAAGGAGGATAACTTTATTAAGGATATGATTAAAAGGATTCGGAAAGGTGAACCCTCGTGTTTTCAAATAGATAACGACGAGACCCTGAGATTGAAAGGAAGGATTTGTGTTCCTGACATTCCTGAGCTAAAAAGGGAAGTGTTAGACGAATGTCACAAGTCCAAGTTGAGTATCCATCCTGGTGTGGCCAAAATGTACAACGATCTCAAAAGAACATTCTGGTGGAAGGCTATGAAAAGAGATGTTTCAATATATGTTAGCCGATGCCCTACTTGCCAGCTAGTCAAAAGTGATCAACAGAAATTGGCTGGATTATTACAACCGCTAGAAGTTCCTGGCTGGAAGTGGGAACATATTTCTATGGATTTCATTGATGGTTTGCCCAGAACCAGAAAGGGAAATGACAGTATTTGGGTGATCGTAGATCGCTTCACGAAGACCGCCCATTTCATACCTGTCAGATCAAATAGAACTGCTCAGAGTCTGGCACAGATATACTTCAGGGAAATAGTTAGACTGCATGGAGTGCCGCTCAGTATAGTAAGTGATAGAGATACAATCTTCACTAGCAAATTCTGGGAAGCATTTCAAGTCGAGCTGGGAACGAAGTTAAACTTGAGCACCGCTTATCATCCTCAGACAGACGGTCAGACTGAGAGGGTAAATCGTATTTTAGAAGATCTATTGCGGGCTTGTGTTATAGATTTCGGTGGATCATGGGAAGACCATCTACATTTGGCTGAATTCTCTTATAACAACAGCTACCAGGCAAGTCTGACAATGTCGCCATTCGAAGCATTATATGGTAGACCGTGTCGATCTCCTGCTTGTTGGGTCGAGCCTGGAAATAGACTTGTGTTGGGTCCGGATATGATTCGAGAAGCTGCCGACAAAGTCGATTTTATTAAGAAGCGATTACTCGCCGCTCAAAGCCGACAAAAGAGCTATGCCGATAGAAGAAGAAGGGATATATCCTTTGAAGTTGGTGACTATGTATATTTGAAAGTATCGCCGATGAGGGGAGTTATCCGGTTCGGTAAAACTGGAAAGTTGGCACCCAAATTCATTGGTCCGTTTCCTATTCTGGAACGGATTGGAACTCTCGCTTACAGGGTCAAACTGCCTGACTGGTTGCCTGGAGTTCATGATGTATTTCACATAGCTCAACTTCGAAAATACGTTCATGATCCAGACTTGATCGTGGAAGAAGCAGCTCAGCAGGATATTGAAATAACCCCAGAATTAGCTGTGAGGCGAGAGCCGCTAAAGATCATCGGCAAAGAAACCAAAGAGCTGAGGAACAAGAAGGTTCGCTTAGTCAAAGTGCAATGGAGTGGAGATCCGCGAGATTGTACTTGGGAAACTGAGGAGAGCATTCAGAAAGCTTATCCTAGATGCCGAGTAGATATCTCTGATTGACTCTGGTGCAAGGTACATTTAACCTACTTTGCATTACCATTCAATTCTATACTCTATTGATATTTTCTTTTCATAGATATACACTTTTAATTATATAGTCCGAATGATTTTTAAGGGGCATAGGATTTGATTAGTATATTTTTGAAGGTTAAAAACAATTGGATTGGTTGTTGTGTTGTGTGATTGTAGATTTATTAAACCACTTTCGACTTTGTTCCTTTTCGGGGACGAAAAGTTTTAAGTGGGGGAGATTGTAACGACCCAGAAAATCTGAACCAATTTAAAATTTTTAAATTGGCTAAAATAATGGATTTTAAATATTTAAAATAAATATTTTAAATAATGGCGATGAAAACTGAGTTAAAATCGACATTTGAAAACCAATATAATTAATTATAATTATATATAGAATTGAAAATGGCGCGGTAGTTCGATAATTCGATTTCAAACTTCAATTGAATATACCGGATGCAAAACAATCCGGATTTTAGTGAAACCAAAAACATTAGGATCTAATTGATGATATCTTTCCAACGAATTTGACAAATCGGAATTTGATAGCGGGAATCAAAAGATATGTCCAGTTGGAAATTCTGAATAATCGCTATGGAATTCAGGCCCTTAAAAATGGATATTTTGCAAATGACCTCGGATTTCGACGAAACCACTTTTGTTGGATCCGTGATGTCAAGTTATTGTTAGGTTTCAAATTTCATAATTTTTCGAATCAATATGTGAGCGTGGCAAGGGAAAACGCGTTTGACCAGTTTTAGTTGATTTTAATCGACTGGAAATTGGCCATTTTTCAAACGGTCTCAGAATTCGACGAAACTAGTTTTGTTAGGACCGTATCGTCAATACGAAGCTAGAAAATATTTTTCTGGAATTTTTCTAGTTAGTACATGACCCCGGTAATTTGAAAACGTGCGTTTAAAATTCAATATAGTGATTTAAATGAAAATTCAAAAGGAAACTGATTGTAACGATCAAATCAGCTTGCGATACATATCCCATTGTGTTCGGAATGGGGGTAAAACGCTATGGACGACAGGCGGTGGGCCTCGTTTCGAGGTCGTATGTAAAAGTCAACCTTTTTGCAAAATTAAATAATTAAATAATAAAAATAAATTTTAATTTCTCCCCCCTTTATCTTCCTTTCTGCCCCCCCCCCCCCCCCGTTCATTGTAATTTCAAAACGAAAAAAAAAAGCAGCAGCCGCCGCCTTCACCGTCGGTCAGAACCTCCACCGCGCATCCGATCTTCTTCCCCCCCCCCCTCTTCCTTGCTCTCGCTCCCTCCTCCTCCTTCAATCCGACCGCCCCCCGAAGCCAATGCCTCCCCGTTCGAAACCCTAGCGCCGCCCCCTCGAAGCCACCTCCAGCTCCGTCGATCTGCGGAAAACCCCCTCCCCTCGCCGTAAGTTTTTTTTATTTTTTTATTTTATTTGTATTTTATATAAACAGAAAGTTTTAAAAACTGAGTTTTTAAAGATTTACAAACTGATTTTTATAGGAAGTTAAAACTAATTTTAAAGGATTTAAAAACTGTTTTTTTTTAAGAAGATTTTAAAAACAGATTTTTGTAAAAGGATTAAAAAACCGAACAGATTTTTTTAAGGATTAAAAACAGTTTTTAAAAGGATTTAAAAACTGAACTGATTTTTGAAAAAGGATTAAAAACAGTTTTTTTTAAAGGTTTAAAAACTGAATCGATTTTTAAAAGGATTAAAAACTGAATTGATTTTTAAAAGGTTAAAACTGAATTTTGAAAAGAGTTTAAAACTGATTTGATTTTAAAACTTTAAATAGAAAAAGGTTTAATCTTTTTAAAGAAAAGATTTGAACTTTAGAAGAGAAAAAGATTTAAACTTTAGAATAGAAGTAAGATATGATTTTTTTTTATATATTTTTAAAGTAATAAAAATATAATCTTTACATCATAGGAATATTAAAAATATAATCTTTATTTTTGAAAAGACGGAATTTATATTTTTGAAATTCGATTTTTATATATTGAAAGTCGAAAGAAAAAACAGATTTTTATATATTGAAAGTCGAAAGAAAATTCGATTTTTATATATTGAATAGCGAAGTCAAAATTCGATTTTTATATATTGAATAGCGAAGTCAAAATTCGATTTTTTTTATATATTGAATAGCGACGTCAAAATTCGATTTTTATATATTGAATGACATAGTAAAAATTCGATTTTTACATATGTAGAGAATAAAGGCAACGAAGCGACAGAGTCGTAAAGGCGAAGATTTCTCTAAGTGAAGTTGGATAGCTATTGGTGAGATTTCTGATTTAAAAATATTATATTTGTGAGAAAATAAAAGTGAATTGCTATATATAATATATATATATATATATACATACGCCCCTCGTCCACAAACCATGGACGATATTTATTGGTTGAAATTGTTGTGAAAATTGATTGATAGCGAATGGTTGTTTGGGATTGTTTGTGATTGATATTGGTTGATTATGGTTGAAAAATACCCGTTTGTGATTGAGAAATATTTGGTTGAAACCACATAGGATTAGTTTGTGGAAATGAAATAAATATATACATGCCGCCTGCGTGCGAACTAGATGCATGAACCCCATTGTCAAAAACCGCGAGGTTTTAAGGTAGAGCGAGGAGCCGTACTAGGGACGGTCCCGGTGTAACTACCCTGCCGTTAAGCTGCCGAAATTTTGAATAATATTCGTGTGTTTGAATTATTTTCATATGCTTAAACTATATTTATTCATTGGATAGAAAACATTCATGTGTTGAATTGATATTCATTCGTTGATTAGAAATTCATGTGTTGAATGGTATTCATATTTTGAAATAAATTGTTTGATAATAAAAATCATCTTTTTATCGACTATATGAACTGTGTAAAATAACCTCGTTTTAAGAGAAATTGTTTTATGATAAAAATCCCATTTTTATCACCAATTTGAACTATATAGAGAATTAGTGTTTTGAAATGAATTGTTTTACAATAAAAATCACATTTTTATTGTATGCATAAATCGTTGAAATGTGAAGTGTTAAAAATAGCCACTTGTTCAAAATAAACATATATGAGTTGAAATATTCATTAATTAGCTAATGAAATGATTTGCACCTATTTATGTAACATTAGAATGAATGGTGTTTTTAAACCAAATAGAAATCAAATATGAAGTTGAATAGAAAATGAAAAATGATAAGAACTGTGTATATATGTGCATACCTGTTCATTGAACAGGTTATAGCAAAGGGGCTAGAGAAGAGGAATAAAATTTTGTGCCCGACAAATAGGTACACATTTACTGCTTTGTTTGGGTGATGATTTTATGAGCCTGTTGGCTAGCCGCTTGGCTTTTTCTTTTTCTTTTTGAGATTAGAAGGACCGGGAGCGCTATTTGCGATTTCCCGATGCTCCCGGTGCAGGGGAGGTTATGGCGAAATTTTCCAAAATTTTAAAGTGTTAGAAATTTTTTTGAAGTGAAAACGATATGGAAATCACTGAAAGAACTATATTTATATAAATATATAAATATAAATAAACTTAAAACAAAACGAAGCCGTGCAGTTCGTATTTCGAAACCGTGATTTCAAACGACTAGTGCGGGGAATCCGACCATTGGATTTTCCCGAAACCTCAACCGTCGGGTTCGCCTTGGAAATATCTTTCCAACGGCACCAACCTTGTAAAAATCCAACGGTTGGATTGTCTGGAATGTTTAATTCAAATCTGAAGAAAAACAGCGCCAGAAACGATTATATATTTATATATATAAAAATATAATTATATTTAATCGAATAACGACGCTGCAGTTCGTATTTTGAAATCGAAACTTCAAACGATTGTACCGGGAGATCCGACCGTCGGATTTTCCCGAAACTGGAACCGTTGGATTCGTTTTGAAAAGACCTTTCTAGTGATGTAAACTTTGTGAAGATCCAACGGTTAGATTTTCAGATATGTGTAAATCAATTCTGAAGAAAAACAGCGCCACGGCCGCGTTATGGCCCGAAGCGTCGTTTTGAATAAATTGGCTATTTTAAAATAAATAAAAATAGCGATAAATAGTTATAAAATACCATAAACGATATGGAATGGAAATAAACTGAATTTGCTTGATTTATGTGGCTTTTGATGGTTGAATGTGTTTGGTGTGAAAATTACATTAAAGAACACAATTGGTGTTGTCGAATAATTTAACCATTGAAATAAATCGATTTGAAATTCTAAATATACGTGAATTATTTGAAAAGGCCGAGTTAATTCTCATTTCGAATAATCGACCGACGATTGAAATTCGAAGATGAAGACGATGGTCGAAGACCGGAGATCTTCACCTCGTTTGGATGGTAACCGAGGTCCTGATTGGGAGGCATCCCGAAATATGGATGATGAGTGGTGATCGTCCAGACGTACGTGGTGGTCGAAGGGTTTGCGAGGTATTTAGTGCCTCCGGTTTCGTTCAGACCCAGAATGGACTTGTAAATGGACTGTGTGTCCGACATTGGAATTTGTCCTGTGTGATTGATAGCCATCGGTTGCACGGTGTGAATTGCCTGTGTGGCATGCTAAGATGCAGTGATCAGGGCTTCTGTTGAAAAGCAAAGTCTTGTGGTGATGATCAAAGCACCGCCTGTGTGGCGTAGCTTTGTGTATAACGTAAATTCGCGAGCCTCACACCCCGGTATGAACCTAAAACGGGAGAAAGGACCTCAGGGAGGACATGCGTTTCTTTCTAGCTAGGGTGGTGTCAGTGACCTACCAGCCCTGACATTTATATACTTTTCACCTATGTGGTTGTTGCTGTTGCGAGGCGCCTCGGTTTGATCGGACGATCCGGGTCCGATGGAGTCATTCGTTGGCTCGTTTACGCCCCAAAGGGCGGGGAAACGCATCGTTCAGGAATTTTAATCCACATCGGTGGACCGGCCCTGACGATCCAAAGGCTTGACTGAGTACTTGCCTGAGGGGCGGGCTAGAGCGTCTCGAATTCGGTAAGGACTATCTTTTGCCTTGGTTCATGACGGAAATCCAATTTCCAAGTACGACATCGTGCGGTTTTGATTTGTATACCTATATATGGCGACATAGTGGTATGGGGCATTAATGCCGTCTATGATTGATAGTTATGATTTGAAATTGTTTTCAAAACATATAAACACTAGCAATAATATCAAATGCCTTTGTTTTATTCGTATCAAGCATAGTTGGCCGTTATAAGGTAAAAACTCTATCCTCCGGTTTGCGTTGCATTGTGTGATGGGAACTGAGTCTTATAACGGCTTCATTTTTGTAACAAGCATAGCGATGTTTAAAAGAAAGATTTGTTTTAAAGCACTGGCAATCCAATGGAGTAAACCCGTTCCACGAAAGTGGCGTGGTCCTGTGATTAGCCAATTATATATATGTGTTGAGTGGATTTCTCATACCAGTCCCATGACTGACTCGTAGTTTGTTTCACTTTCAAACTCGGGTGCCCCTTTTTCTACACGGGCAGCCTTGTATTCAGGTTTAGCTGTTTCTTTTTCTGGATAGCTGGAGTTGAAGATGGATTCTATCATTAATTCTTTTTATGCTGTTCAGCTCCTATTGTATATATTTTGTTTATTTCCGCTGTAGACATTTATGTATAGCTGAACTGTATTTGTACTAAGTAAGATCCTGTTTACTGTGTAACTCTGATGATTACTTTATCCAGTATATTTTGTTGTTCATTATCTGGTGTATTTATTTAATTCTGTTCTGTTATTATCTGTTTCTGTGTTATATTCCAAAGATAGCCCTGTTTCCGTCCGAACGGGAATTCGGGTCGTCTCACCTATGGCCAATCTTCTCTTTCGAACGGTTTGAGTCGGTTTAGTTATCGCTTGAAGCTGTCAAAAAGACAGGTCGATGCAATTTCAAAGTAAAGATATTAAAACCTAAAATTACTTTTTGAAAATGCTTTAAAAAATTATTTTAAAACTGGGAATATTTGAAGACACTTTGTAAAATAGAATTTGAAAATAATATATTTGACAAATCATTTTGTAAAATAATGAAGAGAGATCAATTGGGTGAAACTTGAGTTTTGGCATTTATTCTAAGACTTGGTTATATTTCTAGACCTTTTTGAAATTTAACTCTATAATACTCATGAGTTTACATTCTATGGCCCTTGAATAGTCAACCTTGATATTTATCTAGATACTGCACAATCTTCATTATCTATACTAACTAATATCCTACATTATATACAATATATATCTAGATAATAATTAGTACATATACATATATAATATACCATTACTTGAGGTTTTTCTTATCAAAACTGCCATTCACAGTACAAGCATATATTATTTTTCATTATAGTGTCAAACATTTTTACTAATACGTTTGATTCTCCGTTTAGAGATTCAAAATGGGTTTGATCATCGGTGTTATCATTCCGCTACTTTCCTCGATATCTGCTAGGTAAGCTTCTTCATCCAGAATACTATGTCCATCAAATGTTAATCTTGCCCTCATTTTTGAACGTTCGACCAATTTTCAATCTCTTCTTAAAGATAGATAAAGGGCGCAATAAATTTGTAGAGTTTGTTTAGCTACATAAAAGGATCGTATTTATAATAACGTGAGGTATACTTATATTTCAATAAGATTATTTTTGTACACATTGATTCCAGAGCCTGGAACATTATTATACCATTCACATCTAAATAAAAAAATTCCTCTGAAGGTTTTGTGAAATATGTCAATTGCAAAATCTAGGTTAACATGTCATAAAAATCATTTACATGATCATTTGGGTAATCGTTATCTTTAATGAATAGGTTAATGTTGTAAGTTAAATTTTTGCTATCATATTCTTTGGTGTTAAATTTATACCTATTGATTAAGAATATTATATAATCCTTGACTTTTCTTTTTAGTCCCATAGAAAAATGTTTTAATCTTTCATCGATAGCACAATTTGTCGTATCATAAACGTAGTTCAAAAACCAACAAGATAAATCTTTGTTGATATAACCACTTGGATTTTGTGATTCGTAAACCCTGCATATATAGACGTAATATTGCATTACAATGTGTACATATCTGTACATATCTGTATATATGTGTATACGTGAATATAAATAATATATTGTGTCAAAAAGAATAAATATATATTATCTAACAAATGGTAAAACTCGTGTTACATGGTATTCTCTATTTCCAAGCATAATTCCATACATTTCCAGTAGATCAACATGTTTTCAAAAATATGTAACATTGCTTAAGAATCATCTTAATCAATACCTTCATCGTTACGTATAACGATTTCAAATAATAAGTTCATATTGTCACTGAAATAAGGAGAGGGAATAAATAAAGCTTCTTATTTGATATATGATTTGCAAATTGAACAATCAACCCGTATTTTTTGTTCCACTTTTCTTTTAGAAGTGTTAAGTACTTTTTAAGAATTATTTCAAATCATCATATACTTACATATATAATAAAACTAATATTTAATATATTAAATTATAAAATCTCACAAATGGATACATCCATCCATATCGCATAGGCCCTTGATTACATGCTTTAGTTAGAAGATGAATACATTTATGCCTCCATTACATTAAAGAAACCTAAAGGAAAATAATTCAGTTTGTAGAGCAATACAGGGATTTCTTCCTCAACTTTATATAGACAATCAATTTTTAATGTAGTAGAACAAAGTCCCTTATTCAACAAACTAAGATATTTTGCAACCATCTAAACTTTTACGAGCAATAGTTATTTAAAAACAACGGATAAAAAAAAATTCATCATAACATGACAATCATGATTTTTTGTCCTACTAAGTTTGTTGTTTTTCTAGTTGACACATCTACGAAGATTGGAAGAAATATCTTCGGATTTTTTTTTACTTTCGCTCCCATTTTATACGTATTTTAATTTAATTATTATCTAGCTCATAATGTTCTTTTGGTTTTTTACTATCATTTGGCTTGATATGAAGCATCTGATGATTACATATTGCCTCTATATTATGTCTTTATTTCAAATCATCATACATCATCCCTTTAACATTTAAAATTTAATTAGCATCATCAAATACATTTTTCTCGTTGTGCATCATGTATATCATGGAAATTTGGGGAACTTTTCCAAAGGTAACTTACAAAATAAACATTATTGACATCAATTATGAATCATTGATTTACCTTGAATTTCAGTTTATTCTCTGATTCATGTATCTTTGGATAATCCTTTACAAGTTTCTATATATCTTCATTTGACTAAACTATTGGTGGTTGCAAATTAAAATGTCTATTAGTTGTAAAAAATATCCCTTCTAAGATTAATATTAGTAAAACACCAGTGGCAATCAAACCAGAAAATTTTCTATCCTTGCAATTAAGAAAATGCTCTTTTCTTCTGTGCAATAAGGATAAGCCAGATGATCAGTCATACTCTAACCTAAAAGCATTGCAAAGGCAAGAAATTCGTTAATAGTGCATAAATGAAGAAGCAAACGTATGAAAATCCTTTTTTTAAAATATCATATGTTTCAACTCCATCGTACCACAATGTGTTCAGGTCTTTATTCAAGTGTTGTAAATAAATATCAATTTATTATGTCAGATCGTCAGGGTCAAAGATGATAATTGTAAGAAGGATATGTGGAGTTTTTCTTACACATCCATGAAGGTAAATTATAAAGTGTAAGGAATACAAGTCAAGACGAACATTCTGAACCAAATTCAGAAAATGTTAAAAACCATTTGTACATAAACTAGGTCTAACACTATGGCTATCGACTGTAAAAGGGATACTTCTAATCAAAATGCCTGCATGCTTCTCCATCAGATGGGTGCATTAATGTACCTTCTTCTTATTTTATTACACTGCCTCATCTCATAAGATGCACGATTACAGAAGATGTATATAACCCTTTAAGCCTAGGACTAATAGGTAAATAATGCATCTGTTTACATAGGAGTTCCTTTCCCTTCTTTCTTGGATTTTACTTTTCCTGGTTATATATATTACAATTCCTAAGATTAATATCTTCTTTCTAAAATAGCGTACAACCATTCAAATTTGTATCTATTTTTTTATGTGGTAAATCGAAAGTGGACATAAGTTTCATGTACTTCATAAGGATTCTCGCACATTAAATTATTGAGAAACATATGTGATTTTGTTGCTTGTACAACAGCTATAAATCTGATTTCAATGAGATTATATTTGATTTGATCGTAATGCATCCTACATTTCTTGATAATTGGCTGTCGCTTATATCTCCGTACCAAAAGGGTTCTTAGCAGTATCCAATAAATCACAAATTTTCTTTACTTCAATATTTGATTCTTCTTCGACATTAACATCATAATCATCAAACAAATCAGCACAAAACATAGAACGTGTTACATCTTCAATCATATCTTCTATGAGATTCGTCATAAAAAATTCATTATTCACCGCCCCTTCTGACTTTATAGGTTTATGTGATACATGTTCTCCATGACGATCCCACACCAAATTATTGGAGACAAAACAGTACTGATGCAAACGAACTCTGACCATACTACTATCAAATGCTTCAATAATTTGCACCTACTACATGGATAATGAACTTTTATGCAACTTTCATTCTTACTTTAAGCGAATTTAATAAATATGTGTACATCGTTATAAAAATGTTCACTTATTGAGCTTCCTATTTTCTTTCGTTGTTAATACGTTCAGTTGTGATTAGTAAAATAATTGATCATTTCTCCTAGTTTAAAACATAGGATATAAATAAAAAAATGACATTTTGTTTTTCAATTCAATCATTGTTAGCCTACTTTGTGAACTAGGCAACACAAAGTCAAAAAACCAACCATTGAAGAGTATTTTAAGTTATAAGACCTCAGTTCGGATCGGAAGAAAACGCTACAGTTCAAATTGATAGCTGCGGTTGTTCGGATCGGATAGGATCCTCTATTCGGATCGGGTTAGAGCAGCACGTTGGATCGGATCGGATAGAGATCTCGGTTCGGATCGGTGGTCTCTTACTGGATAGATTGGTAAAGCATGTCAAGTCGGATCGGAGGACAACTAAATCTCGCATGGAAATCCATCTGCTTGTCACGACGCTGGAGCGGAGCGGAATAGATTAGAGAGGGAGAGACGTCCAAGCCATTCCGGTTCGGATTGGGTATCCCGATCCGAACCCCTTGCCTGTGCGCCTCCGACCCGCACCCATGATCCAAGTTAGTCTCCTGTAAAATCGCCTGGAGAACCGGACCGGATATGACTAATTCCTACCCCTAACGTCCATCTCTTTGATGTGTTGTCAGCTTGATAGTTCATCCGAACCCGAAGAGAGTGCGATGGATGACACGTGTTCCGACCCGGATTGAATTTCAGGCAAATTCACACCTATAAATACCCCATCTAGAGACAAAGAGAAGGATCTTTTTTCAGCACTTTTGAGAATCCAAGTACCTCCATCATCCGAACTCCTTTACTCCCGGATAATCCAAATCATCTTTCATTTCTTGTTTTAATCATTTGAGTGAACAAAAGTGAGTTGTGAGTGAATCTTACATTGCATTTGTAACTGGATTACTGAATATAGTGAAAAATAAGTGGACGTAGGCATTTCTTCGCCGAACCACTATAAATCCTGTGTGTTCATTTTTATTATTGTCTCATATAATCTTGTTTCTAATCAATTTGGGTGTTAGAACCACTCTTGGGTCTAACATTTTGGTGCTTTCACTGAGAATCCTCATCTAAATTCTTTATTTTCCGGGATCTCTTTCTACTTTTTGGACCGTTGAGTTCAAAGAAGTGAATCCTTAAGTTTCTCCGCTTTCTTACAATCGTTGAAGTAATTGTCAAAGACTCATGGCCAAAGGAAAAGGCAAGGAAGTTCAGTCTGTTCAAGGAAATGGAGCTGGCGAAGATCAGCAACATGCTGTTGTAACAAGGTCTCGGGGGCAGAGTTCAGCAGCAGGAAGAATCAATGCAAGAAATCCGAACCGACAGCAAGGGGAGAGCTCCGATCCGATCCGGGTAGGAGACTCTGAAGCAGTGCACTCCCCCAATCTGAACCGACCCGAGTTGCTCGCTGCACACCGATCCGACCAGGCACCCCAGCTCCGATCCGACCCGGCTTCCTACCTCCGATCCGACCCGATGCTTGGTGAAGCTGGAACATCTACTCGAGTCCCCACGAATGCTCCAATTCCAGCTGCCAGGGTTGGTGATCAGGTCAATTCATCTGCGCCCATCACTCAAGGAGATTTCTCGCGCTTGCTTGATATGCTTGAGAGCACGAGGGAAGCTATGAGGGTTCATGGGCGCACTAATCTCATGATGCAGGAAAATATGAGGCTCATGAGTCGGGAGATTAATGAGCTCCGTCGGCAGAGAACTCCATCACCGGTTCGTCACACACCCGTAGATCAATCTTCATCTTCCGAGGAAGAGAGGCCCCGTGAACGAAGGCCACTCGAACGACCTCAGAACGTGGAGCAGCTAACATTTGGATCTTTGGGATCTCGCGAGGATATCGCACGAGCATTAGGAAACGATGACCCCACTCGGGGGCAAAGAATCCAGTCCCCTCTTCCCGAGATCGACCGGGAACACAGGGAACGGAATCGAGTAGAGGCAGCTCGAAGAAGAAGGGCATCTCCTGAGCATGAGCCCAGAAGGAACTCGGACACTAGGGCCAGGGAACCTGAGCAGCCCCTAACTAGTGCCGATGTACAGGCAATGGTTCGCCGAATTATGTCCGAGAGCCGGAATTATACAAATGAAGACTATGGCATTGAACGAAGCCATACTCCGTTCACTGACGATATTCTAGACTTCCAGTTTCCCCGACGTTTTAACTTGCCACAGATGGACAAATATAACGGAAGGACTGATCCGGGACAGCATTTGATGCGGTATTCGTGGCTCATGAACGCCGCTGCTGCCCCTGACGAAGTGAAGTGCAAAGCATTCCCAATCTACCTAGAAGATGTGGCATTATTCTGGTTTACCCGACTTCCTCCTCGTTCAATTTCTAATTACAAAGAACTAAGTGAGCGTTTCATGAACCAGTTCCGACTACATGCCCGAAAGTCCAAGAGCGTTATTGAATTGTCGAGGATCAAACAGGCACCAGGAGAGTCTTTAAGGGCATATTTAGATCGTTTTAACCAAGCAGTAACTGAGGTCAGCGACCCGCATGAGCCCACTATTCTGATGGCATTGAAGGAAGGAGTCGATCCTGAATCTGAGTTTGGAGACTACCTTTCTGGGAAGACACCCCCCACAAGGGCGATATTCTACGAAAAAGCCGATATTTATTTAAGACGAGAGGAGGCCAGGGCAAACCGGAAGAGAAAGTCTGAGACAGCTTCAAAGGAGAATGTGCAGAGTAATATTGCCGTGAAGCAGTCTGGGGAAAGTTCTGGCAAGGTTGAAGTAAATGTAGGAAACAAGGGTGGAAACAGGAATACTGGAAATGGGGGAAACAACAACAACCATAATTCGAACGATAACAGGAGAAACCGAAATAGGGGAAGCGACCCTAACAAAAGGCCCCGATTCCAGAACTACGAGAACTATACGCCATTGAATGACACCCTGGAAAATATTTACCTGGATACGTACAATGTGTTGCAGTACAAAAGACCGCCACCTCGTGATTCGACCGAGAAAGAAATGGCGACAGGGAAATTTTGCTTGTTTCACGGAACACATGGACATTCGACCAATGAGTGTCGGCATTTGAGGGATGTAATTGAAAAGCTGCTGCGTGAAGGAAAGTTGGATGAGTACAAGGTTGCCCCGAGGGACAGGGGGCAAGGAGAGCAGGCTCCAAAACAGATCCTACCTGCTCCTAAGCCTACCGCGCAGCAGAAAGGTAAAGGGATCGTCATCAACTCCATAGTAGGCGGACCTCACCCGGCAATCCGAAGTTTTAGGTCAATGGACCAATATGTGAATGCTGCCAAGCGTCTAGATGTGAATGAAGGTGACGATTTGGAAGATGTCACCCCTATAAAACAACAAAAAACCATGTTCGATGACGTGGTATTTCGCAGCCGAGACAACACGGGGATACAATCTCCCACCAATGATCCGTTGGTTATTACTACCACCATTGGGCCGGCCTTGGTCCATAAGGTATTAGTAGACAACGGAAGTTCCGTTAATATTTTGTTCAAGAAGTCATTTGATCAGATGAAGCTTGAGCCCGAAGATCTGAAACCTTGTGAAGGATGGATTAGAGGCTTCAACGGAGCGACAACAGCTCCCATGGGATATATAGAGTTGCCCGTGACCCTAGGGCAAGGAGAACGTAGAAGAGTGCGAATGCTTCAGTTCGTAGTATTGGACGTAGATTCGCCATATAACGCATTTTTAGGAAGACCTGCCCTCGCTGAATTTAGAGTTTGTATCGCCCCTTGGTGCTTGTTACTAAAGTTCCCAACCGAAGCCGGGACTGGAGTAATAAGAGGGGATCAGGTTTCTGGACGGGCCTGTTATGTGGCCGAACTGAAGATGTTGATGAAAGGAGTTAATGCTGAGAGTAAGGATGCCTCATCTCCCTCAAAGGGGAACTCGGCATAGCAATTAGAGAGATTGAACCCAAGGGAGTTGCCCAAAGGAACGCCTGAAGACCTGGATCCTAGAAAAGATGAGGAACCAGAGGCTAGGAATGCAACTCCTAATGAAGCGACAGTGGAAATTCCTGTTGATAAAGCTGATCCGACGAAAGTTTTGAAGATTGGTTCCCAATTGGATCCACGTCGTGCTGAAGAGCTGACGGACTTCTTGAAGGCAAACTTAGATGTGTTCTCCTGGACCCATGCTGACATGTGTGGGATATCGCCTTCCATTATCAGTCACAAATTGAATGTAAATCCGAAGCATCCGCCTGTGAAGCAAAAGAGACGCATGCTGGGCCCAGAGAGGTCGGCTGCTCTCAAAGAGGAAGTAGAGAAATTGAAGCAAAATGGATTTATTCGAGATTCGACTTATCCCGACTGGATATCGAATCCTGTCTTGGTAAAGAAGCCAAACGGAAAGTGGCGAACTTGTATTGACTTTTCAGATTTAAATAAGGCTTGCCCAAAAGATAGTTTCCCACTTCCCAGGATTGACCAGCTTGTAGACTCGACAGCAGGTCATGAACTTCTCTCTTTCATGGATGCATACTCTGGATACAATCAAATTCCTATGCATGTACCAGACCAAGAGCATACAAGTTTCATTACGAATTTGGGGTTATATTGTTATGTTGTAATGCCATTCGGATTAAAAAACGCTGGAGCTACTTATCAGCGGTTGGTAAATAGAATGTTTTATGATCAAACAGGAAAAACTATGGAAGTTTATGTGGATGATATGCTTGCTAAATCAAAGCAGTCTTCCAGTCATACGCAAGACTTAGCGGAAATGTTTGGTATCTTGCGAAAATACCGTATGAAATTGAATCCTTTAAAATGTTCATTTGGAGTGGCGTCAGGAAAGTTCCTTGGCTTCATTGTGAGTTCCCGAGGAATTGAGATCAACCCTAGCCAGATAGCGGCAATTAGAAATATCGAAGAACCAAGGAGAATTAATGACGTCCAAAGTCTGGCAGGGAAGGTAGCGGCGCTGAGTAGATTCATCTCCAAAGCCACCGATAAATGTGTTCCATTTTTTGATTTGATAAAAAGGGGAAAGAAGAACTTCCAGTGGACTCCCGATTGTGTCGAGGCCTTTCAAAATCTGTTAGAGCTGTTAGAGAAACCGCCAATCTTATCAAAGCCCGTAGATCACGAAGAATTATTTGTTTATCTAGCAGTCTCGGCTCACGCTGTCAGCACAGCCCTGGTTCGAGAAGAAGACAAAGTACAAAGGCCAGTATACTATGTGAGTAAGAAATTAGCAGCGGCAGAGCGCAACTACCCAAAGATAGAGAAGCTTGCTTACAGCCTCCTGATTGCATCCCGAAAACTTCGTCACTACTTCCAAGCCCATCCAATAACCATATACACCGATCAGCCGTTAAGACAGGTGTTACAGAGACCCGAAGCGTCGGGAAGGTTGATTAAATGGAACATAGAACTAAGCCAGTTTGATTTGAATTTTCAACCACGAAAGTCAATCAGGGGGCAAGCTCTAGCAGACTTTATTGCGGAGTTCACCATTCCAGAGGAAGAAATAATCAATGACCGAGTGGTCAAATCCGAGGATAAGCTAGAGATGAATCCGTGGAAATTATATACAGATGGAGCTAAAAATGACCGAAGATCCGGAGCTGGAATTGTCTTAGTCACTCCGGAGGGACGGTCGTTATATTACGCCCTGCGATTAGAATTTTCGGCAACAAACAATGACTCTGAGTATGAAGCCCTGATTGCCGGGCTGAAACTCGCTAAAGACCTCGGAGTAAAAATGATGGACATATTTTGTGACTCTAAGATTGTTGTTTGTCAAGTGCGAGAGGAATTCGCGGCTCGAGGACCTCGACTTGTCGCTTACCTCAAGAAAGTGAAAGAGCTATTAAATAGCTTAGAGCGGTACAACATAACACATATTCCCAGAGTAGAAAACCAGAAAGCGGATAGACTAGCAAAATTGGCTAGTTCCGACGATCCAGAAGAGACTGAGGTAATTCCAATTGAAACGTTGGAGTCGCCAAGCTTCGAGTCAATGGAAATTGAATTCGTTCTTGAAGCGGAACCAGAGAAGGAGTCATGGATGACTCCAATCAAGAGCTTTCTTAAGAATGGGACACTCCCATCGAAGAAAAGTGAGAAAAGAGCTGTAGTTCGCAAAGCCGCCAGATATGTTATGCAAGACGATACTCTCTATAGACAAGGATTTTCTATGCCCCTGTTACGATGTATCGCACACGACGACATCAAGCGTGTACTGAGAGAAGTGCACGAAGGTGAGTGTGGAGATCATACAGGAGGTCAAACTTTAGCAAAGAAAATATTGCGGTACGGATACTTCTGGCCTACGATCAACAAAGATGCAGCTGATTATTCACGACGCTGCGATAAGTGCCAGAGATTCGCCAAAATCCCCAGGGCACCGTCAACCCAGCTTAAATCGATGGTGAGTCCTTGGCCATTTGCCACATGGGGAATCGATATCATTGGAGTTTTACCGATCGCTAAAGGAGGGGCTAAGTATGCCATAGTAGCCGTGGATTATTTCACAAAGTGGGTGGAAGCTGAGCCCTTGACTAAGATTACCACAAGAAAGGTGATAAGTTTTGTGGTCAGAAATATTATATGCCGATTCGGAATCCCAAGGACGATTGTTACTGACAACGGGACCCAATTTGATAGCACTGAATTCAGAAATTTTTGCCAGAAATATAAGATAGACAAACGATATACTGCAGTTGCCTATCCACAATCTAATGGGCAAGTAGAAGCGATAAACAAGGTAATAAAATCCATCCTCAAGAAGCGATTAGAGCGTGCAAAGGCAAAATGGGTTGATGAATTGCCCCTAGCCTTGTGGGCATACCGAACAACGTTCAAAACGGCTACCGGTCATACCCCTTTCTCTCTCTCCTTTGGCTCAGAAGCAGTAATTCCAGTTGAACTGGAAGTTCCTTCCCACAGGGTGACGTATTATGACCCGATGACGAATCGGGCACTTTTACTTGAGTCTCTTGATGAAATCGAAGAGAAAAGGGACGAAGCAGACTTGCGTGCAGCAAGACATCGGCGCCAGATGGCACGCTATTATGACAAAAAAGTTCGTCTCAGAACTTTTGAACCAGGAGATTTGGTGCTAAAGAGAGTTTTTCCATCCCTTCCTCACTTCGGCTCAAAATGGGAAGGACCCTTTGTCATCCAACGGAAACTTGAAAAAGGAACCTTCAAGTTAACGACCGTAGATGGCGAAGAAGTTCCTCGAGCATGGAATGCCCAACACTTAATGCGATATTTGGATTAGAAATGCTATATTTTTTGTTATTTTTACTGGGGATTCTGTAACAAGACATGCTTTGCCTTGGGAAAATCTGATGATATGAATAAAGGACTATAAAGTGGACGTAGGCTACGACTTAGCTGAACCACTATAAAAATATTGTGTGTTATTTACTTTTATGCATTTACATTCATTAGTTGTTCTGTTGTGATTATAAAATACAGGATAACTAAGAGCCTAAAAAAGGTTGAAAACAGTCTGGACATAAAAAGAAGCACAATGATTATTTGTGCAATAAGACGTAAAAGAATGAGAAAACGACATTCTAACTCTAACTCTCCAGAGAAAGAGAGAGAGTATAAAACGTCTCAGACTGAGCGCTGAAAAAGAAATTCTATTCTTAACTCTAACTCTCCAGAGAAAGAGAGAGAGTATAAAAGCGTCTCAGATTGAGCGCTGAAAAAGAAAGTCTATTCTTAACTCTAACTCTCCAGAGAAAGAGAGAGAGTATAAAAGTGTCTCCGACTGAGCGCTGAGAAAGAGATTCAACTTCGAGCTCTAACTTTCCAGAGAGAAAGAGAGTATAAAGGCGCCTCCAACTGAGCGCCGAGAAAGAAATCTTTTCCCGTTGAACGACCGGGGAATAAACAAATAACTGAACTCGAACTCTAACTCTCAAGAGAATGAGAGAGAGTATAAAAGAAATGCCAGGAAAAACAACAGGTATTGATGACACAGGAAATGCCATCCCGTTAGAGAATCGGGAGCATTCAGATTGCATAGCTGAGCATTGAATAACTTATGGAAATTGACTGGGGACACATATACATACACATATCTCCCCTCTCCCCAACTTTGTTTCATAACCATAGACATGCATTTTTACATAAGCGCAGAACTGCTAACAGATAAACATTGCAAAAAGTGAATTATTTTTATTTACAAATGAATGAATTTGTACAGGGAAATAACTAAAAAAAGAAAGTGCGGAAGCTGCTGTTGTAGCAGCACATATTGGTTTACAAAGAGGCTAAAAGGACACAGAGAAACCCACTATTTGGGTTTGGGATGAGCCTTCGATTTTTTGGCAGCTTTTTCCGCATCCTTTGCTTCCTTCTCGGCTTCAGTCAAGATGCGCTTTGATTTCTTTTTCCCTGAAGATGTAGTGCTGGAGCCAGCAGACTTCTTCCCGGAGGGCGGGGCACTGGAATCAAGAGAAGATTTTTTAGCAAGTTCTTCGGTAATAGATCTAGTGGAGAGCTTAACAACTAACCTTGAGCCAGCATCCACAACTGCGAGGGGCTTGAGAACCTCAGGGTCTAATTCTTCAGCCTTTAATTGCAAGCGCTTGTCTTGATCGGCCTTCATGGCCGCCAAGGTAACGTCATCGGCGCTTTTTGACTCCCCGGTTATTGTGACCTCCGGTTCCTCATCATGCCCCCCGTCTCCTCCGTCGTCTTTTAAAGCTGCAATCATTTCTTCATCATGGGGAGTAGTGACCTTAGTTGGCTCACTTCTTTCCCCCAGGTCTGTGGAAGCAGCCTTGTCTTCCCCTTCTTTGACCCCATCAGTGGGTTTTGTCCCAGTAGTAGTTCCTTGAGCTACATCTGTCTTCACGAAGGATTCAACGCCTACAAAATGAGAAACATCGGTTATCAACTCAGGCGAAAGCAAAGGATTTCTCATCGAACGTTCCATCATGTAGCCAAAGGTAGTAGTAGCCTTGGCAAATTGAGGAGAAAAGATAGGGATACCTTCTGAAGACTTTTCAGCAGGGGTGACTACTACCTCTGGAGTTATTTCAGGAATGGGAGATAGCAGAGTTGTTCGGAGAATTCCCGGGTTTTCAGGATCGTACCCTTCTACTTCGGGAGTTACAGGAGCAGAAGAGGAGGAACCAGCTTCAGGAATGGTTTTCTGTTTAGACTTCCGCCTCTCTTCTTCCATGGCCTCAGCGATTAGACGGCGCCCTTCAGCTAGGCGCTCCGGTTCGTCGTCTCTTAGGTATTTTTCCATCAGCTTATCTTCATCGAGGGAATCGACCTTAAGTTCTTCTTTTTCCCACTCGACGATTTGATTCCACACATGAACCAGAGTGGATGGATAGTCCTCGATCCAAGAAATGTTTCGACGACGAATAATGTGCGCGAAGAATTCGATCATTAGCTCGCCGAAGCCCTGAATATCAGCCTCCGCCTCTGATAGTTGTTTGCAGGTTTCCTCCGCAGATTTAATAGCGCATTCCACATTGCCCTCAGCCAGAGCAGCCCTGTTTTCCGCCTCTAACAATTTTGAAGCCAAGTCAGCGTTCTTCTTTTCTAACTCAGCACTCCTTTTCGCTAACTCGGCGTTTTTCTGCTCAAGCTCAGCATAAGCAAGACGTGTCTTAGCAGCCTCTGATTTGGCCTCGTCAGCTTGCTTCTTCAGCTCAGAACGCTCCTGAGTGTGGGATTCAAGTAGGTCATGATAGCGCTTTTGCATGTCCTCAAATTGTTGTTTGAAGTTAGAAGCGTTCTTTTGAGCGACAGCTAGTTGAGCTTGAGTGTCTTCTAAGTTTTTTCCTAAGGTTTTTATGGCCTTAGCATCCTCCTCTGCGGTCTTTTGCATTGAGTTAGCATTTGTCATTAGAGTGCGGATGATTCTAGAGAGAGTGCGGGAATACTTGAACATCTCGGTATATTGTTTTTCCACCAAATCGATCTTTGCCTTGGCCTCCTCTGCCCAATTAGAAGAAATAGGTTCAAGGGTAGGTAGAAAGGTCAGAGTCTCGAAGTAGTGCTCGGGAAATTGCTCCTTTAAATACGCCAGCCTTACTGCGGTTCCCGCATCTGGTGGAGGAGGAGCAAGGATTGTTAGTTCGGTGTCCCTTCCTGAAGAAGATTCTGTAGAACCCTTGTCTGTCCGGGGTCGTTTAGTAGCAGGGACTTTTTGCTTACTTCGAGACCCAGTGTCCTTTGGAGGAGTTTTCTCTCTACTCCGCTTTTCATGGGAGGAAGTGGAATCCCTAGATTGTGGTCTATCCTCCTCCCTTCGACCTTGATAGCTTTTGTATTTCTCTTGTTCCGGTCGAACTGGTGAGCGGGAACGTGAGGACCGGGATCGATAGGGATCATAAGGTCTTCTCTCCTCCCTACCACGGTCATCCCGGCGATCATACTCGGCATCCTGAGGAGGATTGGACATGCTGCGACGAAGCTTTCTTATATCATAAGAGGATCGAGACATTGTACCTGCACGATAAATTAAACGAAGTTTAGAATCGATGGATCCATGGAGAAAGAAGTGCAATGAATGCTAATGCTGCGGTGTAAAGTGCATCCTAAGTGGTGTGTGTGTCCCCCCAACCAACCCGAGTCTGAAGCTAGACTGGTGCGGGCAGGCTCTTTGGCCTTAGCAGGAGTAGTTTCTTCAGAAGAAGTGAAGACTAAAGGGTCCTTCCTGAAATCTTCTGAAGTATATATAGTCTCAGGTAAGGGGAGATCCCCCAAACCCTGAAATATGTGCTCGTCGGTGCTAGGAACATCCCCTTCGGAAGCGCGAAGTGGCGACTCTTGGAAAGACTTTGACTTGTATGGAGAAGTAATTTCCTCGGGGGCAATATACCCTTCACGATGTTTTTCGGCCAGATTAGCCAGTTCGTCATCTTGTGTGGAAGAGGGAGAAGGTGAAGTTTGAAGAGGAGCTGCAGGAATTCCCGAGCCTTCTCCCATCTCTGGAACTGTTTCCACTGGAGGAATGTAGGCATAAGGAACCGTCCCATGACCGATGCTACGGAAGACGGATAGCAGCCCGTGAAAATGAAGGTATTCATCTTTAAGGACCTCGTCGATAGTCAGGAATTTTTGATCGCCATTAAGAAGACGGTGCATCCGATCAAAGAACACTTGGTCTGATATCTGTTTGGGATTGTCGACTGCAAACAAAAAAAGAAAACAGATCAGAGTGATGATTCAAGTGTATAGAGTCCAGGGTCAGGAAATCAGTGCTTTACTTGATTTTGTCCATCTCCTGGCGCATCCAGACTGTTGCTTTATATAGAACCACTCTAGTCTGGAATCTCCAGCTTTACTGCTAAACGGCGTAGAGATTATCTTCCTTTTTGGGACTGATTCAAAGTAACAGAAAGATGGAGTTTCTCTAGTCCGATGTTTGAAATTATAGAAGAAATGAACATCATCGAACGTGAGCTCTACGCCAAGAATTTCACGATATGCTATGAATAAGGTATGCAGATAGGCATATGAATTGGGATGCAACTGCATGGGGGCAATTCGCATTTGTCTTAAGAAGTCAACGATGAAAGGCGAGAATGGAGGAATGGCGCCAACCATGCACATCAGTCGAGTGACCGTCATATATCCTTCCGGAGGGTTGTGGGGACGGTCAGAGCGTGAGGGCACTAGAGTGTCCCTTTTCATTATTCCGTACTTCAAGCAAATTCGAACGAGTCGGTCGTTGTCAATTGTCGATTCTACGGAATCTGGAGGTGACTCCAATATAATGGCTGAGTCAAATTCATCGGGTGCTCGATTGTCACCAATCCCTCCTTCCTCCTCAAAGCCTAGGGAAACTTCATTTTCTGAAGACATTTCGTCGCTTTCCCGATGACCAGCTCCGTAATCCGGACCCTCGCTGTCCCATTCTGGATCAGATGAAGAAGATATATCCTCGAGAGTGGTTTTGTTGGATGTTTCCGGAACTTCTTTCCTCTCAGCTAGACGAGAAGAGCGTCTGGGCCTCATTGTCATGGAACTATTGAAGAAGCAATAGCACGAATTAGAGTAAATTATCCCGTGTCCCCCTTCTTTGTGTATGTGTGTGAACTAAAGTGTGTGCAGCAAATGTGGGAAATACAAAATAAAAGTACAGCAATGTAAGACGAAGCTTTAAAGAGAAGGTGATAGTCAGAGTTGTTCTTAATTCTCGTTTATGTTCACAAGGCACTATCCTAACTGTCCGCGAAGCATATTCGTCTAGAGTAAGTGTTAGTTGAATTAGTTGAGTAGTCTTTATGTGCCAAGTTTGATACGTTCGGTTCGGTTCGGATATGCATGTGATGATTGGCTCAATACAAACACAGATGACAGTCGGTTCGGGTGCTTCATTAAAGCAAGGTCAGTTCAAGACAAGGGGAACAATGGGTTCGGAAGCAAGACTGATCTGATCGGATCGGGTGACCCGATCCGAACCGAACTAGCATCACTCAACCAGTCCGTTCATGTCAGCCTCTTATCTCATTTTCATCTCCGACCCGAGCCGACATTTTCCTTCCTCCCATCTTTCTAAAATGTGCAATCCGAGCCGATCCCCTTTCCTTCTCCTTCCTTTTTTGATCCTCCGTCTTCTACCCGAACCGACTCCAGTTTGTCATCCCACTCTTCATCTCCTTCCTCTTTCCCCCCTACTCACAAACGAGTCCGCTTTATCACCAAAGCCACCGTTGAGGATAAATATTTGCCCTCTCCAGCCTCGCAACGCCTCGAAGCGATGGCGCATCCACCAGCAGCGGCGGGGGGTTCAAGCGAAGCTTATGGCCAAACCATCCCAATCCAACACGAATTGAAATCGAAAACGGTTACAACGAAGTTATTCGAGATTAGAAAAGCTACCTATATGTTTGATTCGGGAAATCTACAGGAAATAGTTTTAGAATATTGGAGTTTCTAACGTTTTCAATGCTAGGGTTGGGAGCGGCAGCAGAAAAGAAGAAGGAAGGAAAGAAGATAGTGGCGGATTTATATAGGGGGTGAAGTTGACTCCTCGTATTCCTGTTCTCTCTCTCACCCGCTCGGACCGGAGTGGAGGCCCAGTAGCACAACTCTGCCTGAAGGCCCACTGCCCAAGAATCAAAGCGTTTCGGATCGGCACCCGAACCGGACAGGTTTCATACATTAATTTAACATCTGACTAGAATTGAGTTCAAGAGAAGAAGAATAAAGGAAGAACATACCTGCACAAAGCATTATATGTCGAGAAAAATCCCCAAATTTGCTCAGAAATGAAGAAAAGGTGCTCGGGTCGGACACCGAACCGAATAGAAATATGTGCATTACTCCTGACAATTCTGATTAAACGACATCAAAGCACGCTTCGTACAACAGAAGCATCCTTTGAGGGGGCAAAATGTTAGCCTACTTTGTGAATTAGGCAACACAAAGTCAAAAAACCAACCATTGAAGAGTATTTTAAGTTATAAGACCTCAGTTCGGATTGGAAGAAAACACTACAGTTCAAATTGATAGCTGCGGTTGTTCGGATCGGATAGGATCCTCTATTCGGATCGGGTTAGAGCAGCACGTTGGATCGGATCGGATAGAGATCTCGGTTCGGATCGGTGGTCTCTTACTGGATAGATTGGTAAAGCATGTCAAGTCGGATCGGAGGACAACTAAATCTCGCATGGAAATCCATCTGCTTGTCACGACGCTGGAGCGGAGCGGAATAGATTAGAGAGGGAGAGACGTCCAAGCCATTCCGGTTCGGATTGGGTATCCCGATCCGAACCCCTTGCCTGTGCGCCTCCGACCCGCACCCATGATCCAAGTTAGTCTCCTGTAAAATCGCCTGGAGAACCGGACCGGATATGACTAATTCCTACCCCTAACGTCCATCTCTTTGATGTGTTGTCAGCTTGATAGTTCATCCGAACCCGAAGAGAGTGCGATGGATGACACGTGTTCCGACCCGGATTGAATTTCAGGCAAATTCACACCTATAAATACCCCATCTCGAGACAAAGAGAAGGATCTTTTTTCAGCACTTTTGAGAATCCAAGTACCTCCATCATCCGAACTCCTTTACTCCCGGAGAATCCAAATCATCTTTCATTTCTTGTTTTAATCATTTGAGTGAACAAAAGTGAGTTGTGAGTAAATCTTACATTGCATTTGTAACTGGATTACTGAATATAGTGAAAAATAAGTGGACGTAGGCATTTCTTCGCCGAACCACTATAAATCCTGTGTGTTCATTTTTATTATTGTCTCATATAATCTTGTTTCTAATCAATTTGGGTGTTAGAACCACTTTTGGGTCTAACAATCATACAGTTTAGTATTTTAGTAATCATATAATATTATTCTTTTTAACTTTATTTTTCAATTCATTTATACATTTTAATGTTCCTTTAACCAAAGTTCTATTAATTTCAATTAGTACATTTTACAATTAACATTATGACTGTAATATTTTAGCATATCAATTATTTTTTTGTGAAGGTTGGAATGGTGGCCCTTTCTCTTTGAGGGAGGCTTGGAATTCTTCTCGGATTCCTTCTCTTAGAATCTTTGCTTTTCCATTCACCTGGGATTCCCGCATCCCGCCTTAAGTTTCCATTTTCATGTAGAAAGTCCTTCATGGTGGCTTGACACCCGCTGATAACTTTATGCAGATTGGAATACCTTTTATGTCTTCGTCTCGTTGTTGTTTGTATGGTGACATTGAAACTGTTGCCCATTTGTTCTTCATTGCCGAGTCTGCCAGAACTACTTGGTATTTCTTCGAGATTCATGTTGGTCTAGAGGGTATTGCGCCTTTGTTTCTTGGGTTGCTTTAGTAATGGTGGGAAGGCAGGACTGGAAAGGCCTTCTAATCTGTTGTTTTTCGTCTTATGCCCTATATTATACATGCTAGCATATTTGGTGCGCTCAAGGCCATCGAAAAAGGGACTTCCATGGCATTTTCTTCCATCATTCATGGGGTTAAGGATAATGTTTCCCTCTCATTCCATCGAAGATCTTTCTTGGGTGTTCTTCTCCCTATGTAGGTTGCCTTGGCTCGTGTTTTCTACGTTGCATCGGATCTTATCCCCCGATCAAGTATCGGGTGATCCCCTTAAACACCCCTACCCTCCCTTTTTTAAGGTCTCTGCCTTGGGTATTTCTGGATCTTTTGGCATGTGATGGTTGGTCGCTTCTTTGGATTTGGTTTCTGCATCTCGTTGCTTAGGCATGGTGCTAGATCTTGGTGACTCTGGAGCTGGCTGGCTTCTGTTGTAGCCGTCTTTGTTTCTACTCTTCTCGGCTTTTTCTGTTTCAGAATTTCTCCTTTGAGTTGTCTAGAGTGGGCTGATTTGCTTGTTTTGTTTTATCTTGTACTAGGCCTTCTGATTGTTGTGTTTTATCTTGGATTAGGCTTTTGATTTTGTTAGTTAGGTTATGTGGTTGTCTTCTAACAGCGGAACTGTTTTTGTACGCCTCCGGAGAAAGGCCTTCCCCGTTCTGGCATATATATGTTTCTTCTTCTCAAAATAAATTACATTACTGTTTTTTACTTTACTGATGGATCATCCTACTACCCATTACAAACATAACGGCAATTATGTCCCATAAATCATTTCATTTTTAACGATCCAAAATTTTTGGTAGTGCTTCCCATTTGTTCCTTGAATCATACACAAATGAATGTACACATGGAACATAAAGAAAGTGCTAGCAAAATTGTACGAATTTTTTAAAATGAAATGGTTTATAATGTAATTACTTCACTATGTTTATAACTTTCCCAATATAAGGATAAATCCGACAAATATTATATGTGATCAATATAGATGTTCGTTCTGTGACAAAAAAATATCTATACAATGGTTGTATGCAATACTTTTTTATCGCATCCAAAAACTCTCTAAGGGTTTTACGAATATAGTATATTACATATATGTACTTTATAAAAATGGTTTTATATATGACTATATTGATCATTTATTATGTTAACTAGATCAAATTAGGTGTGACGACCCGCTCCGGACCAGCCGACATTTCCTCGAAATGCGTTGTACCAATGCCCGACTAGCACGAGATGGTCGTCAAAGAAAAGGGTTTAGAACTATGAATCACCAAATAACCTGTAGTATCTCTCACGACACATGGAACAAAATATAATAACTACATAACATGACATAAAACATGCGAGATAGTGCATAAGCTGAGAACTAAATCATCATAGCAACGGAATCCAAAATACAGCTTATGATCTAAACCATCATTATTATAATTTTTAAAACTGTCTCTAAAGCAAAATAGGAAGGTACACTACTAATGCCCAAAGTAACGACCAGCAACAACACATGAAGAACATATGGAAATGATACGTGTAAGCCTCCTTCTCGTCTCCGGACAGCTACTTGTGCATAACCAGTTAACCTGTCTCTAGTCTGCTCGTTTAGGAGCACCCAGAGTAATAAGAAGAGACACAAAACTCTGGGTCAGACAAAAGTCTGGTATGAGCGATAAGCAGCAAAAATAGAACAATAACAGGTATAATAACCATACCTAAACCTGGACCTGCAACCAAAGAGTTAGCATAACAGGATGTACAATACACTAAGGTGTCACTAACGCATGGTGTGAAAATAATGGGGAGGGGATGTGCATGTCATGGTGATAGCAAACATAAAACATAGCAATTATCCTTACATCTCTCACTCAGTGCGTAAAGTATACGATATCTACCACTTTGATTACCCAATTCATTGCAACGATCACCCTTCCCCATGGAGTCATGACGGTGCCACTGCGCTGATCCATAGCCACTAATCCTTTACTATGTCCACTCTTCCCCCATGGAATCATGACAACCCCACTGCACTGGCTCATAGCCCTGCTACGATCACTTTTCCCCATGGAGTCATGGCAAATCCACTACATTGATCCATAGCCACTAATCTGTCTCCCAGTGGTGAGTCAAAGCTATAGACATCGATAACCCCTTTGCACACGTCCTGCAGCAAACCCAACTCCTGAAGTTAACTCGTTGATCACAATTTGGATCCTGAGTAATAACCTCCCATTTGGACTTCCTTTGAATCTCGGGTTTTGGTCGAATTGTAGTTGGTCTTCAGAAGAGTCGTCACATAGTAGTAGTGGAAGCTCAATTTGGTTCGGTTCGATCTTCTTCAATCGGTTCGGTTTGAATACATCATCCCCAGGCTTCCCATTCGGTTTGGTGCTCCACTTCAAGTCGGTTCGGTTCGATTGTCTCCATCCGGTTCTGGTTGAATGGTGCTCCAACCTCAGTTCGGTTCGGTGCTCCTTTATCTCTAGATCCTGGTTCGATCCCACTTCCTATCTTTAATCCGATCTGATCCCCAAGCTAAGCTCCGGTCCGGTCCCAGATCCAATTCAACACAGGTTGCCTTCTTTTTTCCATGCACAAGTCTTGCCACTACTCCGGTTTGGTTCAGATATGTCTGATCCGATCCCCTATCTCGATCCGATCCGGAATCCTGGCACTTTTCCAACAAGCCTGTTTTGTCACATTCTCGCCATACGACGACGTTTTCAACCATTCTAACCTTGCTAAACAATCATAAAGCATTCCAAACAGTAGTAATAGCATATAGAATCAATCAAGAACATAAAAACGTCAAGCATATGGGTTACTTAGGATCAAACATACCCTAAAACCATGAATTTTCCCCTTAACCATGTTTTAACTATACGATTAGCAAACATAATCCAAATTAACCCAAATTTTTATTAAAGCCATAAAATAATATTTAAGAATTTTTACATTTTTTTCCAAAATTTTAACATCCATAATTTCATTAATTAACACTAATCACCCCTAATTAGCCGTAATTAGTAAAAAAAACAATGCAAATCACTCACCTTAGCCACAAATAAAATAGTAGATCTGAAACTCTACTGTTTAGGCATGGTTTCCAATGCAACTCGGCAGCTCCAACTCTGGTTTGATGCTAATCCTCCTTGATTTGGTGTAGATTAAGCAAATACCCGATTAAAAAGCGATTTAGGATGAATTTGGAAAGTGAAGGTCATTGCTAGGGTTGAAGAGAGGTAAGTGGAGGATGTAAAAATGAAAAGGAAGGGTTTATTTAACCCTTTTCAACCCTTATGTAACCCTAATCTCGAAATCGCCCAATGGAACTAGCTGCTAATCACCATATTTGACCCGGTTAAGCTGTTTTTCACCTTCCAAACCTTATTTTAGCCATATCTCCCAAATGGTAAGTCCGTTTGACAAATGTAACCACTCTACGGAAAGGTAAACCATCATCTGGATCCAATGGAAGTGGTTTCAGGTCAAAACTCCTTACCAATAAAAAGTTATGGGCAAAACAAGATTCGCCAGGGGTAAAACGGTCATCTAAAATTCAACAAAAATCGTGAACATGGGAAATGACCCCAATAATGTTCCCCAAAGTTACATGACCATACGGCTTCATATGAAAATAGGATAAATATTTTACAATCCTTCGATACGTAGAATGCAGATCGTTACATTCTCCCCCCTTAAGAAATTTCGCCCCCGAAATTCCTTAATTAAAACATACAATAGGTCTTGCATGCCTAACGGCCATTTATAAACAATCAAACAGACATAATAATACAACAAGTCTATCTTAGCATGCGGTTTACTAAAAAGGGAATAACTATTGCTATTAGAATCTTACCAGACAAAAAGTTCTGGATGTGACTTCTGTATACTCTCCTATGTTTCCTAAGTACAGTCATTCTCATTATCACCCCACTGGACTTTGACAAGTTTCACCCTTTTCCTTCAAAGTTGCTTTGTATCATACCCGACAATACGAATCGACCTGCGGTTCACAACTGCCTCGGGTTCTACTTCGATGTCATCCAACTATGTGACAACCCGGATTCTGACAAACCGATTTTTTTTTCAAAAATCCAATCTATCAAAACCCGAGTTGGGTGCTCTGGTATCCTACAGAAAAAGACAGAGATAAAGAAACATGTCAGAACTCGTAAAGCATCTCACAATGGAAGGAAATATACTCAAATATTGCTTTACCTTATTAATAATATTGCTAAACCAATATCCAAAGCTATACCATCTCCGTCATGAACCTAACCTGGGAGTATGTAATGAGGAGGGGATCAGAACATAAGTTCTATGTGACTGGACTTAGAATAAACTTCTGTATAATCCTACATATACCGTTCAGTTATATTTTTTTGCTTATTAGGTTATTCAGGATATTAGCTCTCTAGGCTATACTCATGTCCCACTAGTAGGTTAACCTAATACAACATATATGCAGATACCCCCAACTCGTCTAATCCTTTGCATATATATATATATACAGTCCCTTGCCGTATGTCGTACGGGTTGCATCAGGTAAATCTATACTACTTTAGTGTAGTGCCATCATTCTCGAAATCGTTTGGACTGCCACTCTCGATCTTGCTAGATTCCATGCGTCATCTAGATTTAATCTAAGGTTTACTATCGAGCGCTTCCTAGATTCAACCAAGGTTTAAGCTGCCCAGGGCCACTGGGGTTTGTGCTACCTATTGAACGCTTCTCGGATTCAGGGTTCACGCGACCTAGGTCCAACTAGGGATTATGCTACCTATCGAAGAATGCCCCTAGTCTAGGACACACTACCCAGAGCGATATATGTTCCTAGACTTTCCCCATGTGCGTGTCGTGAATCGTTATCGATGTCTAATTGCACATGTCCTCTATATGTGCGGCTCGAGTCCCATGGCACGGCTAATCAACAAACACGGAACTCGGTCGGGAGCTTTAAGTTATCTGCCGACACAGATGCCAAGGTCTGTTTTTATCTGTGTGTGGCTATGGTCCCACTTGACCCCGCCCTCAACTAATGAAAGGCACCCAAGAAAATCAAGATTGAGAACTATACGCAGGCCCCCTATGCCCCACGAACCTATTGGCCAAACCTCACCCTAACTAGATAGCAAGTATATGGTCTGTTGGAGTTCTCCGCCTTTCCGGTTCGCGTGCCCGATTGACTCAAGATGGTAGGTAGACGACGATGTGCTATAACAGGGCTAAACAAGATATTGCCGCCTCACGCTGGTCCATCGTAGTCTTTAGGTTGCTTATATTGCAACCAAGGCATACTCTTGGTTCTTCTAACGCAGATCTTAACCTCTGTGAGCCCAGAAGGATCATCTGCTACCTCATAGAGGGATACCAAGAGTACCCTCATGTCCCCTCGAAGCCGTGTGCTTCGTAACCCAGACCGTTGGAGCCTTCTTCATGATCAGATGGATGTTCGCTCCTCCTCATGTTCTACTTGGTTTTCTTGACTAAGGTTTACTACTTAATTCTATTAACTAAGGTTTACTATTTAGTTTCCTGAATCGTTCGTTTTCTTAACTAAGGGTTACTACTTAGTCCTCTTAACTAGGGTTTACTACTTAGTTTCTCTTAATCGTTCATTTTCTTAACTAAGGTTTACAACTTAGTCCTCTTAACTAAGGTTTACTACTTAGTTCTCTTTCTCGTTATTTACTTAGTTCTCTTAACTAAGGTTTATTACTGGTTCTCTTAACCAAGGTTTGATACTCAGTTTCTGTTACTTAGTTCCCTTTAACTAAGGTTTGTTACTTAATTAAAACATCAAAACATCAAAACATCAAAACATCAAGCATATGGGTTATTTAGGATCAAACATACTCTAAAACCATGAATTTCCCCTTAATCCCCTTAACTATGTTTTAACTATACGATTAGCAAACTTAACCCAAATTTTTATTAGAGCCATAAAATAATATTAAGAATTTTTACATATTTTTCCAGAATTTTAACATGCATAATTTCGTTAATTAACACTAATCACTCCTAATTAGCCGTAATTAGTGAAAAACAATGCAAATCACTCACCTTAGCCACAAATAAAATACTAGACCTGAAACTCTACTTTTTAGGCATGGTTTTCAATGCAACTCAGCAGCTCCAACTCTGATTTGATGCTAATCCTCCGTGTTTGGTGTAGATTAAGCTAATACGCGATTAGAAAGCGATTTGGGATGAATTTGGAAGGTGGAGGCCATTGCTAGGGCTGAAGAGAGGTAAGTGGAGGCTGTAAAAGGCAAATTCTATTTCAACCCAGAATTTTTGTTAGTAGCCCCCCATTTCATCAAAAAAATATGATGACCAAAATACCCTTTTTCCGTTATAATTTTTTTCCAGCTTTTTGTATACCTCGTAGTTGTACTACGTGGTTTTTCGGTGAACCTCGTAGTAACCCTACGTGGTCCATGAATGAACCACGGAGATCATCTACGTGGTACTTTGACGAACCACGTAGAACAGCTACGAGGTACACCGAAAAACCACGTAGTTCCCCTATGTGGAAGGGTATTTTTGGTTTTTTTTTAAACGGGGGGCTACTAACTAAATTTGGTGGTTTACCAATTATTTCATGATTTGGGGGGCTACTAACTAAATTAGTGAGTTGAAATAGAATTTGCCGCTGTAAAAATGACAATGAAGGGTTTCTCTAACCATTTTCAACCCTTACATAACCCTAATCCCGAAATCCCCCAATGGGCCTAGTTGCTAATTACACTATTTGGCCCGGTTAAGCTGTTTTTCACCTTCCAAACCTTATTTTAGTCATATATCCCAAACAGTAAGTCCGTTTGACAAATGTGACCACTCTGTTGAAAGATAAACCATCATCTGGATCCAATGGAAGTGATTTCAGGTCAAAAATCCTTACCAATCAAAAGTTATGGGCAAAACAAGATTCATCAAGGGCAAAACGATCATTTAAAATTCGGCAAAAATCATGAACATGGGAAATGACCCCAATAGTCATTCCCTAAAGTTACACGACCATACGACTTCGTATGAAAGTAGGATAAATATTCTACGATCCTTCGATACGTAGAATGCAGGTCGTTACATCAAGGTATACACTAATTTATCGCATATGCAATTATTTAAAATTGTAGTTGATTTACCGTTATATAAAATTAATTATCATCTTCAATGTCTTACAAAACACATGTACGATATCATTTTCATCCACACTTAATATCCCGACCAATCCCTAAATACTCTAAAGAAGCACTAGTTAATTTTTGCGCAAACTTAAAAAAGTGGTATTTTTGAAATTTAAAGGGTAATAATAGTAATTAATTCAATAAACTGTATTAGAAATCAGTGAGAAAATATAAACAAATAGATTAACAAATTAACCTTAATTTAACAAATTAACACTAATTAGGGTTTAGAAATAAAACCTTATTAAGAGTGATTAAAAGGTTAGAGGCAAATCGAATGGAGATTGGCGAAGTTAGAGATACTTCTAGAGGCCAATAGGATAGCCAACGACGTAGAGAAGGAGAGGATTTTGGGTTTATTAAAGGCGAAGAAGGTAAATGAGTAGCAAGTCTTGTATTGAAGCTGAAATGCTTGATAATTTCCAACAGTGAGCGATTATCACCTATTGTCTTATTTCTAATGGTTTCTGATGTCAATGTATTTTATTTACAATAATACCGCATAAGGAACACGCCATCAAAACAATTCTGATGGTCCATCAGCCCCATCGAAAGTACCATTGGTATATATTGTTTCACTTTTGGTGAAACCACCAGAAATATGAGAATATTTTCCTCACTTAGTCCATTCATTTCCTAACTCCTACACACACACACACACACACACATATATATATATATATGTGTGTGTGTGTGTGTGTGTGTATGTGTGTGTGTGTGTGCATGCTTAATGGCTCTCCTTTTTTTGAGAATCCAGTTGCCTTAAGTTTGGGATACTCATTTATATTTAAATAAGTTAGTGCAGGGAGAGTGTTAGTAGAAAGAGAGAAAAACGGGAATGCATGGTGGAAATCAAGGGGGCTATAATGGTGCTCTTAGTCCTATCTCATATATGCGTGTGTGTGTGTGTATGTGTGTATATATATACACAAAATAGTTTTTTTTAGCAGGAAGCTTGTGTAGAGCGGATCTACACAGTCGGTTCATAGTTAATGTTAAGATAAAATATAGTAACGGTCAACAAGCCTGACCGCTAACTAAAATAGGCAAGAGTTTGTATGCATGCATGCAAACAAAGTGTGTAACACATAGTGCTAAAAATGTACAAACATAGGCACTGCTTCAAATCTCGTAAATATCACCCGAGATCTCCTCCGAGATCTCGTTTTGGGCTCCTTCCGAAATGAAACAGCAAATATCACTCTAAATCTCCTTTCGAATATATCTTCCGAGATATTGCAATATCGAACGATATATCGACCCGAGACGAAATACTGGAATATCGTCGGAGATCTTAGTTTTTTTGGTTAAAATTTAAATTTGTGTCTGAACTAGAACTATAATTAAAAAACTCCACTACAACAAATATACCATATTACAACGGTGGAAAAACGTTGTAAAAAGTTTTTACAACGGTGGAGCCACAGTCGTGTATTAAGAAGTTGTAATATACTTATATCTTTTACAACGTTTCTGCACCGTTGCAGCACCGTTGTGAAATAGGGTATTTAACAACTTTTACTCACCGTTGTTATAAATTTTATTACAACTTTTACTCACCGTTGTTGTATATTCTGTTATAACATCAGAGCATAGCTATAACAACTTTTACCACCGTTGTAATAAACTTTATTACAACTTTTTTTTTGCTGTTGTAACTCATATACACCTTACTAATATAAATAATTCATATATATTAATAATGATATGATTCATATTTCAATGCAACAAATACAATTATATGGAATCATTCATATATATTAATTAACATAATATTCGATCAACATACACATAGTACATCATCAACTAAGCCCGTCACAAAAAAACATAACTGTTTCAAAATACATACATCGATCTAACACAAAAGATACATGAGCATATCCTACAAAGCACTCTAGCTAAAGACAACGTAATTTTTATTCCAAGCCACAATAAAAAAAATTATGGTGCAATACCCAAAATGCTGGCAAAGAACATAACCTTCTGCAAGGACCTCCATCTGCACCCTCATTTCCAGATATCTTTTAGCCTTACCTGAGAAATAATTTATAGTATGAAAAAAAAGATATATTTAATGAAACATTCATATATAACATAAAGCATTGACGATATTATCTAATACAATGTAAATTAGTGTCACATGCATGCTAAGCGAAAACCATGCCCACATTAAGGATAAATTGTTATCCCTTATACATAAACCTATCTTTTCCAATTTATATATGTTTATACAGCACTATTCTAAAACAAGTTAGAACAAACCACAAGGGCCACAACAACACCTTCCTAGCTCTCTTAAGATCTAACATCTTCCATTTTGTAATAGACTCTTTCAAAGCCATGTCCACATCCTACACATCGATTATTACATAATATACATGTATGATAGTTCTCGGGCAAACAACCAATTTACTGAACTCACCTTGAAAAATAAGAAAGACAAGAAATGGCATAATACGGCAAGAGCACAGGACAATAAACATTGACTGCATTATCTTCACCCAGTGATATTCTCCACTTGCATCTCCATGATTCTATCTTTCAGCAATATTGGTTTATCCCTAGCTTGGGAAAAATGAGCAAATAAATTTCCATTAGTTCACCCTTGCTTTATATTAAAAGATCAATGTGTAACTTTAAAAGTCCAAAAATTAGCAACAATTCATCCAATTCCAATAAAACTATATGCTTTCTCAAATAATATGTATATTGGAGAATAAACTTGAAAGTTGAAAGAGCATTAAAGACGAAACCAACATATACATAAAAGCATCTACAATAAAGAAATTTAATGGCATACTGATGTGATAATATATGTTGGCACCATGGTTGTCCTGTAGTCTAACTATGTGTTATATGCTGAAATATCAAATATTAGAGAAATCACAATAATCAATGGGATGAAAGGTTAATGAGTTCAAAAAAGAATGTGAACTCGTTTGTTAAGATGTAGCACCAACTATGCTCAAAATATTTAGCTAAGAAACAGTGAGTTCCTAGTGCATTCTGGATTCATCAAACTTCTAGTGATCATGCTTTAGTCTTTTGGTTTTAAGTTAGCTTCAGCGTACACAGTTCAGATAATCATAGTTTGTCAAACAATGCTATCAAGATTTCTGCACAAAACAGGGTAGGGCAGAAAAACTCAAAAGGGTACTTCAATTTGTCAGCTATAAGTTTTTCTGTGGTTTTGCTTAGTATAAAAATTGTTTGTTTTAATTGAATTTAGAGAGTTACAGAAATCAAACTGCTTCCACAAAAAAGGGCTGCTCAGTTGATGCAGATCATCAGGAAACATGGTACCGCTTGTATTTGGTGTATCCCAAGTGTTGCTATTTCACCTTCCAAGCTCAAAGATATTTAACCCTAGTAAAACCATTATCAGTTGCCGGCATAGTAGTAAAAATCAAATTATCACCTTTATGTACGCAATATTGAAACTTAGCAACTAAATAGAATAATTTGTGTGGCCTGATCTTACCATCTAAAAATGAATTAGCTCTCATATAGTTCTTAGAAGAGAACATAAACGCAAATTCAGTGTGAGGATCTTTCTCCCTGATTTCTATTTCTCCCAACTAAAATCCTTTATTTTCCATCTCTGCATGTTCCTTCTCCTTTTTCTAGCAAAGAGCAACTCAGAAACATATAACTCAACATCACACGTACAAAGTTGCTTCAGCTGACGAATTTATCAGTAATCAAATAATATACAACTATATATATAAGCATACCCAAGCACACATTAAGTTCCAAATACCACATATTCTCAGTAATCGAGTGTTGGATCTTGGATGTTGAGCGGTTGATGTGTGTGAATTCTTTAAATACTCTAATCCTTGCATCTACTTTATCTACACCAAGCAGCGTTATCAACTTAGCAACATATTGGTTTTAGCAACAGTCGAATAGAAAACAAGTTCATTGTATGGCCACTGCTATGAAATCATCTCATCTAAATGAAAGAAGTATTTAGCATAGAAAAAACTGAATTTTGAGTTATAGAATATTTAGGACCATAGAAATATTTAACTTAGCAATCTGACTTTGTTAATACATTTGGAAAGTAACCCAAAGTATGGTTTCAACTTCACAACTCTAACCATACCTTCGCAGGCAATGACAGTGCAGTTATGTATACATGAATTTGAAGGCTGAAAAAAATAGTAGTAAAATTTATAACTTTGTACCGTAATATTAGCCACACAGTTAGCCGTCCAATCTGAACATGGTTTCAGGAGCAGCGAACTGCAGCAATACCAAAGAATGGCTTATTGTTAATAAACGGAGAACCAAAAGGGAATTAAAACAAAATGGTATAGCTCATGGATTAGCATCGTGGACGAAGACGAGCGATTTAGCTTCATGAACGATGGCGAGCGCAATGGAGGCGGGTGAGATTAACTTCGTGGATGGTAAAGTAGCTAGCTAAACATTTTACCATTGATATTTGATAATAAAACAATGGGCTAACATTTGTAACTGCTTCAAGTGAAACCAAGGCAGAAATAGGACAGAAGTTGTGGGTAATGGAACCTAAATCGGCTTATAACAGTATCAATATTTTGAAACAGAACTTGCATACGACTTAGATTCAAAAATCTAAAAACATACATCCATGAATACAGGGCAAGTTGCTGCCATACACAGAATTAAAGGGAACAAGATACAAGCAGTAATAACCTCAAACGACAACCGTATGTCAGCCAACAAAGCACCCAAGTATTAGCTATTATATTCTAGTTTAAATTTGGAGTTAATCTTCTTGAAAATAAATGAATCGTGAGTAAAATACTCACCTTGAACGGGCTGAAACGCAGGCGGTTGCTGGACGTGGCAGTTGCGTTGGTCAGGCTTCGCTTCACAGTGGCTAGGGGTTCCGTCAGCGAGCAAAATGGTGGACCAGAGGCATCAGGTTGTCGGTGCGGTTTCGATGAAGGCAAGGGCGAAGGTTGTTGGTGGGTTTTCAGGCGCGCACGACAGGAGATGGCGGAGCGGATTCAATCGAGTACGGAGAGGAGGGCGAGTGGCTTGAGCCAGCGGTGGAGCAAGGAAGAATTGGTAGCCATGACGCGAGCAGTGAAGGAGGCGGTTCGATTTCAGCTGCTTCCATTATCAGGCTTCGATTTTTAGGAATGATTTGGGAAACGAACAAAGGGGAAAGGCAGCCATTAATTTCAAGTTTTAGGGATTTAATTTTTCGGTTGGAAACAAATGAAGGGCACGGTGAAATATAAAAGAAAAGGTAAAAGAAGGGGATGCGTGGTCATTCTCAGAACAAAGGAACCACGCGGTTCCATTTTACAGCAAAATGAATAGGTGCACCTGCTTGTTACAAGGATCAAACAAGTGTAAAAGCTTACATTAAACCAATATTTATTTTTCAAATGTATATACCATTTTAATACCAAGAATATACAACCATACATATATATTTAATATTTTCAAATACAACTTAAATAAATTTAAACCAAAATTCAAAACTAAACAAAATTTATTTAAACTCGATTACACTTCTCTAATTAAATTGAAAAGTAAATTTATAATTTTTCAAGCCACATATTCAAAGTTCAAATATTAACATCGTTAGTTAAGTCATCTAAATATTCATTTCGATTTTAAGGTTCAATTATCATAGGAAAAAAAAAAGAAAAAAAAACTATCTAGTTTTTTGAAATTTTGGATATTTTATAAAAATTCTAATTCATTGATTTATTTTTTTTAATTAATTTGTGAAAATTTCAATATATTATAAGCTTTGTCTAGAAAAATTTAAACATTTTTTGAAATATTGGATGTTAAATATAATTATTACCCATAACTATTAAATATTAAATACTAATAATAAGTATTACTTTTTAATTATTAAAGATTTCTTATTAATCGTTCGTTATTATAAATTAATTATTAAATATAATCTTAGTTATTAATCTCTTCTTCTTAATTATTAATCTCTACTTCTTAATTATTAATACCAATCATTGATAATTCATGATTAGCATTAATTATATTTTAATTATTAACTATTTAATACTAATTATGTAATATTAACTATATTTTTTAATTGTTCTTCTTAATTGCTAAGTATTAAATATTACGGATTGATTATTAATTATTACTTCCTAATTGATTATTAATAGTAATTATTAGTTATTAATTATAAATAATCAATATAAATGTATTAAATATTAATTATTAGTTGTTAATTATATTAAAATATTGTCATATATTACAATAGTCAAAAAATAAAAGTTGTGATAGGCTTTGATTACAACTGTCAAAATAACACAGTTGTTAAAAATAAGTTTATTACAACTTTTCTGGAAAAAAAGTTGTAAAAAACATTTATTACAACGGTGCTTTTACCACCGTTGTAAAATTAAAGTTGTAATATGGTGTTTTTGTTGTAGTGCTCAAATCTAGCCAATCTTTTGTTATTTTACATTTTGCATGTTAAATGACTATATTGTATGTTCGTATATGTTTTACAATGCTATGATTTTCATATTCATCTTTTTACATACATGTTACTTATAAAATTATGTATTTATGGTCTATTTATGCTGAATTTTTTAATGTTTTGGATCCTTCTAATGTTTCTTGTCTAACAATATTCATGTTTTAAGCATATTACGATTTAGAGTATGAATGATCTTTCGCAAAATAAAGAATAATAAAGTTATTTTGCATTTTAAGTTTAAGTTACAAAGTTTTTGATATCATTCATAAAAATCATTTTGTTAAAATATCATTTTTAACATATCATGTATCCCGAGATTGTTCCGATGTATACTTTCAGACCCAAGATGAAAATCCGAGACGAACTCCCGAGTTAGACTCATCTCATCCCAGATCTCCCCCGATACGAGACCGAGTCTATAAAATCTGTGAGATGAAACGCGATCGATATCCAAGATTTAAAACCTTGAACATAGGAGATCATATATTGAAACAGTAAGCATCAAGTAGATCAACCTTCGAGCTGAATTATACAGCTCCAAAAAATTAATATGCATCAAATAGGTTCTATTTATTACACACATATTATACAAAGCACACACATATGTACAAAATATACATAAGTTCACCACATTTAACAATCACATTTAGTGTACCTCCATGACCAAAGAATACACACACACCCACACACACACACACACACACACACACACACACACATATATATATATATATATATATCACAACTTCGTTTTGCACACACACATATGTATATATATGTGTGTGTGTATATATATACTGCAATCAAATAATCTACCGAAAGCAATATTTATCACAAATCAAATCTGGTTATCCACTATACACATCAAAATCAAACAACAATGTCAAGAATTTCCTCAGAATGTATCAAACATTCATCATCGCCATAAAATCACCAAATGTACCCAAATTGAAAACAGATAATATATAGTCTCTCTTTAAAATGTTTCAAAAATAACAAAACACACCATCCTCATTATCTCCAAGCATACATATACAAAGTCCAAAGAGAAACACAAATTACCGTACTTATTAGGGCTCATCTTCCCCTCTAGAACTATCCAATGAAGAGAATGTGCCATGTTGTTGTACATATTCCGCAAAGCGCTAGTTCACCTACTCCATCTGCACAAAACGATGGTGGTAATACTCCTATAGTTCAGCGATCGTGGCTAGTAGTTCTGCAATCTCCGCTTAATTTTGAGCATTTTGGTATGCCTTCTAGGAGGTCCTTACCCACGAGTAAAAATAAGTTGTTATAGAATTTATATAACTTATATATAAATTATGCAATTTTTGAAGTTAGTTTATTTTTTAAAATTATCGCTTCATTCTTAAATTCATAACGCCTACATCGCGAGGGTGGATCCATGGCAGATCCAAAAATAGCATCCTCCTCTTTAGCCGTCAAGTCATCTTGCCCGAACACATCCAACATTCATTCTCGTATTTGTTGAAACTTGTAACGTCTCGCATTTTTGACGGTTTGAATTTGAGTATTTAAATCAGTTTAAATATTGAATTCGAAATATAAATGGATTTATATATTAATTAAAACGAAGTTGAACGTATATAAATATATATTAATTATAATCGAGCTCGGAACGACCCTGCAGTTCGTAATTTAACGTTCTGAACTTCAACTGAGTGTACCGAACTCGTTTTGAATCGGATTTCTTCAAAACGAGGAACGTTGGAATCTGTTGAACCGTATCTTTCTAACAGAAGTGAAAAACCAAGATTTCGTGTTACAGAGTGGAAGTTATGTCCAAATCAAATATTCAGAAAGTCGCTATGAAATCGTATATCGACCGTAACGGTTATTTGAATATAACTAGATATCGGATTCGAATCTGGGCAAGGTTCTTTTGAGGCGCAGCGATAAATTAATTTTTAGAATTTTACTGTAATTTTTATTTAATTAAATATGCAACTTTTTATTTGGAGTATTGTGCACCCTGTATCGATATTTCGGGGTTTCAAAATATGAGTTAATCTACCGATATTATTATATTTTTGGGGTCGTGGTACCTCGTCGGACACGACTGTATTTTTATTTCTGTCCGCAGCAGCTCAGACATGAACATAAATCTTTATAACAGGGTGAAAAACATAAAATATATAAGTTAGTGTATGCTTTTTCTTAATGTTTATATGACCAGCAGTTTAATCCAAAAGAGGACACGCCTAATCAATATATAAAGAAAACTCGTAGCTTTGAATTTCACCACTAGAGAACATTATATTCTTTTAACATGAAAACTTGATGCCAACATGCAACAGCAAACCGTAATTCTAAAATATCTAATATAAGACAACATGTACTGATAGCCGCGTGTCCTACCTACCTGTTGCTTTCTTTTGAAGCAAACAACCCATACTCTAAAATCTAACCTATACTATAGCAGCTGATATTTCCAAAGCAAGCATAACTACACCATGCCCTATACCATAGAACGCACATCCTATATGATAAGAAGAAGACAGAAATTTTACCTATAGCTTAAGTCTTAAGCAAACCAAAGTCTTCCCCTTAGTATTGTATAGCTACACTATTTTGTTTCACTGTAGGGATAGAGACATGAACCTTATCCTACATTTCTCCTCGTTATATATATTTGCACTGTCCCATTCCCTCTTTTCACTTCAGCAAAGTAAAATAAATTAAATTAAACCATATACAGTCGAGATCCACAAATCATTCTTTTCAGTGCCGTACATTCTTATGAAGACGCAAGGTGGTAGTAGCACGGATTATAATTGTTACCGGTGTTGGACGTTTGGGTTTTTGGTGGGGTATGAGTGAATAGAGGGATTATTGGCTGTATGAGGGGGGGGTCGAGTCAGATACCATGGCACACAGGTGATTGTGTACGTTTTCTTTGGGGACATGCGGTATTGAGAAGAGTGGGGCAACTTGTGAAGGGTAGAAGCATGTAGATGAGCGTGAGTTTATGAGAATGGAAGGCTACAGTAAATTGGGATATAGCATTTGAAGTTCATAATGCGTTGTAGAGCTTTTGAGGGGACAAACGGTGGTTTTACTGGGAGCAGAAAGTATGAGGTGGAAGGAGTCTTCACGTGTGCTTGCATGGAGAGATTTATGGGGTATTCTTGGAGGGAATAAATCACGGTTGTGAGGTACTAAGGAGGAAGTAGCTTTCGTTGCTTGATGAGCTGGAGGGGTCAGCACGGGAGGTGTGTGGCTCATCGGAGTTGGCGCAGCAGTGAGTGGAAAAGGAAGTAATATATGGAGATGCGTGTGGGTTGAAGGGTTTGTGGTGGAAGCTTGGCTCGTGAAGAGGCAAGGAAGGGAAGGGGCGAGTGGGTTGCGCTGACAGCAAAAGCGGGAAGGACTAACGAAAAGGAGGGGGTGCATGGTACAAAAACATTGGTACAGGGGTAGAAAATGCACCAACGTGTGCATGAAAGGGAGAACAATGCAACCATATCCGGTTCTTGCTGTAGGCGTTAATGGTGATGAGCGGGGTTGTTTTGTTGTAAGAGAAGTGAGGTGTGGTACCATATACAAAGCACACAACAGTGCACAGTTTTGGGGCATGCGTTCACGAGGGGAGGATCGTGTGACAGGGTAGATGCTACAGGACGCATCGGCGAGGTCTGTGCAAGTGGAGACCGGAGGTATTGCTTGCGTGGAACTCGTGAAGTGGAAGATCACATATTCATTTAAATAGCCAAGTATATAAATTGGTCAAGTGGAAAGAGGTGTGTGATGTGGTAGTGTAAACTCATGTGTGAGCATTGGGTCGAGGGTGTTAAAGGGAGGAATGCGAGTTTCATGCGATGACATGGGGAGAAGTGGTGAAAAAATAGTGGCTGTGTTTATAGTGGAGTGCAGGTCTGGTACAGGAGATGGGGAAGCTACGTTCAAAAGGCTACTACGGTGTACAGAAGTGTTTGGATGGGAAGTGGAAATAGTATAGTGCATGGGGGAATTTACTGTGAGGACGCGGTGTCGGGGACGGGTGTGTGTACTCGGTGCGAACTGAGTTGTAAGGGTCTGGTGCACTGGTAGAGGTGCAGTCGGCAACAAGTGAAAATGGTAAATCGCAGCGAGCTGTGGGAACAAGGCGAGTTGTTTTAAGCGAGCAAGTGATGAAGATTTGGTGAAGGAATGGGATGAAAGAAGGATAGTATGTCGAAGTAGATCGACACGTGTCCACGTAAAATGGCTGAAAAAGAAAAGATGCGAGAGTGGTGAGGGATTTTGGTGTGTGAATAAAAGGTGGAGAGTACCGTGTTGAAGGAGGCGTGGCACAGGGGTTAGCGAGTGCAGGAAATAAAGACGTGAAGAGATGTTCGAAATAGCATGAATATACAGAAGAAGTTTTGAATCATGACGGAAGAAACATGCGTGATTAAGTATGGATTGGAAAAAACAAGAGATTTGATCGGGAAGGAGGCGCTGAGAAATGATATTGGCAAACGGAACAAGACCGGATCTGTTGAAATCATAACGACTGATCCGGTGTACCAACGCAAATCGTTTTTAACGGTTAATGCGCCAAGGTGAGTAAAATCACTAACTCTGATCTATTTTAAAATATTTAATCATATTTTAATGTTGTTTGAATGTTGTGTGATGGTCGATTAGGTAGATTACAATTAATTTGGTTGAATATTAGATATCGTTACATATGCACACATCATCGGTTGGACACTGATTCCATCGATTAGAATATCCCCTATTATAGAGTTAGTGTAAATTGTATTGACTGACATTTGTGGATGCAGAAACCGGTTGGAGGAATCCGACCGGATTCCTTGATAATTATATGTACTGTTTGTTTTGTATGAACCCAAATTATATTTAAAACCCCATGTGAATAGTGATGTTGAACGGAAAATTCAACATCTGTTTCGATAAATAAATAAACGATATCAATTTAGAAAGTGATAACAGTCGACCGTGAAACCATCGTTTTGTTAAGGAGTTGATTGGCCGTTAGGCAAATCAACGAGGTTAATTATAAAAATTATATTTTTATAATTAAAAAGAAGATTTAAATTTAAAATAGAAGTTCTATTATAAACCAATATTTTAAAGTTCGTTTTTATAAAAACGATTGTTGACATTTAAATGAGTTTATAAAGCAGAAATTATCCGACGATTAGATATTTGGATGATTAGATTTAAGATAAACAATTTAGAAATATTATTAGATTAATTATATTATTCCAATGTTGAGAAGAAATTAAAATCAGTTAAAGAACGTACTGATGGAATGGAGTTGATTTAATCAACTGTTATTTGGGAAAATGGTTATTAGATTAATTGGACTTTAATTAATCTAATGAAACAGTTTAGAAATAAATTAATCCAAAGTAATGAGATTTAATTACCTTTTGGTTAAGAAGTTATAAATAGAACTGTGGGATAGAGAAAGCGAAGAGCTTATGTTTAATATAAATATCATAAACAATAGAGATTTCAAAGTAAGAATATGATGTTATAAAACCATAGTTAAAATTTAACAAGAAAATACGATTTGTGGTATAAGGTATTAGAATACAGACTTATATTTGTTCTAAGGTAAGAACGTTGTCGATCAAGGTTTGAGAGGTAAATAGAATACCCCAACTTGAACGGTTTCACTATTATCGAGGAACGATATCAGTTTGTGACGGAGATAGATGTTAAGATTAGTAGAAAAGGAATATGGCAGCATATGCAAGTTTAGAACTATAGCGATAAAATAAACGCTGTTGATTGGGCTTAAGCGTAACTGTTATGTCGAGACTAGTTATAACATAGAATATTACAGCGTATGACAAGTTTGAACTATAGCGATAAAATAACGCTGTTGATAAGGTAAGTGTGACTGTAATTACTTATAAGGAGAATATTACAGCATATGACAAGTTTAGAACTATAGCGACAAATTAACTGTTGTTGATTAGACTTAAGCGTGACTTTTATATATAGCAGCACTTCCTACGAAATGTAACAGTTTGGTTTGAAATCCACTTATTCTAGAGTAATAAGTAACGACGTTTGTTCAAAGAAATATAAGAAAGAGTTTAAAAAAAGAATTGGGGAATCGTATTAAAAACCGAGGACAGCATTTCGATGTTCGAAATGTGATTAGAATTAAACCGTTAGGGTTTGTAACTATAATTCGACGATGTCGAGTGTATTAAAAGTAAACTATTTTTAGGGATTATAATCTGATAGAATAATTAACATTTAGTTTAAACAAATAAATGTTAATAAGATAGGATTCAGTATTTAGTTATAAATTTGATATCGATTTGATAAGAAATTGGCTTAGAAACAGAGTTTATAAAGTGGAATAGGAATGTAAAAAGTATGAAAGAGATTTCGGTAAAACAAGATGAAGGAATTTATTTCATGAATAAAGAGTTATATGATAAAGATGCTCAGATTTCTATAATAGAAATGATATTCACATTTTAAAGTGAATAATGCTTTAAAGTAAACGCTTGGCAGATTTAAATGTTTAAAATGAAATTGGAATTATTTTTCCAATGGAGCTAGGATATATTATCCAAGCGTAGAAAGTGAATAACGTGAAAAGAATGGAAATGTTTCGAACGTTAATAACGCATGTTTTCTGAAACATGAAATAATAAGAGTGTATAATAACTGGAATGTTTTCCAAGAAGAAAGACTAAACGGGATTTGAGAAATATCTAGTAAGATATTGGAATGCGAATAAATAAAACGAATGTTAAATAAAAGTGCCTGTGGTTGTGTGTGTTTAGTTGATCATTTAAATGGATGTTATTTTTACTTCGATAGTTAAATAACCGACTATCGAAGTGTTTGACCATCGTTGTCAATACGGAGAGACCGGTTGGATATGCTATCTGAAAACCACTCCGTATAGGCATCGGCGCTGTGAATTATATTATGCTGAAGACACTTGAAGACGGAGTTAAATGCAAGGGTCGTCCAGTTCTAGAATGATGTTTATTTGTTTGTCCAGTCCCAGGACAACTTGTATGGACGAGTGTCTGACAGAGTATTTCCAACGGTCACGCCGTTGATTTTACGAATATACCAAGTTGGTGGGGAGAATATAACTTCTCTTTATTCTACACCCAGTGTGCATTTGTGTAATCAATGTGTGATTACGGATTTGACGATGTGACATTCAAAGTGAATGGTGATCAGATGTTCTGAAGATAGACGTAGCCTCTAGCCTCACAACCAGAAAGTAACAAAAGTTGGGCTAGGCAGCATGGCTAGTTGGGTCATCCCCAAGCAGGGTGTATTGTCACCGATCTAGAGAAAATTCATATTTATACTTCTTTTCGATTCTGTATCTTCGGATGACGGTTGGATGGCCTACAACCGTGGTGGCAATATATTCGCGACACTTAAGCTAAATGAGTGAGCGGTCATGTGTGGCCGGGTTGCAAGACGTTCTTGTTGAACCCTGAGTGTATCCCCTCTAGAGTACACTATTCAGAAGGTGCTCCCATACCTTGTCTGTTGAAATCCAATCTCCAATAAGTGCCCTGCGGTTTATGGTTTTATACTATATATATGTGGAACGTGAGATGCAAGCGTTCTGCTACTTGTATAATTATTTGTTTAGACATTATCATAATATCACTAGTTTTGATATCAAGAATATTTCGGGTTATAGTAAGGTAAAAACCATCCATGTTTATGTGTGGGCTGGTCTTACTATTATCTTCTTATTTTGAAAAGGATTTTCAAAGTAAAACAGTATGGTTGGAATTTACTCACACCAGTCCCATGACTGACCCAGAGTTTATTTTGTTTGTTTTCCCTAAACTCTTGGGTGCCCAAATTTGTACGGGCAGTCAAGTGTTTCAGGCTTTGCAGATTCACTTGGAGGAGCTCAAAAGCAGGAAGCTTCACCATTAGTTATGTAGAGTTATTTCCGCTGTGATATGATGTATTGTACTCTGATAATGGTATGTATATACAATACAGTTTTGTATTCAAAGTTATGTTATATAATACATCTTATTTTGTTCCGCTGCGAGTTTCGTGTTACTCTGATTCTGTTCAGTTGTGATCTTCTTCTTCTTCTTCTATTCTATTAGTTCTATCTTTTCTTTCTCACCCTCTAAATTCTTCTATTAATGTCCCGGTATTTTTCGATGCTTGAATAGTCAACAGTGTGTTTTTATGTTGATTTTCTGGGTCGAAAATCCCGCCGTTACAAAACTTCTCCTATAATGCAAACAACAAATACATTCTACACAACTTCATTTCAATATTTTATAACTAATTAATTATACCAATCATTATCAATTAAACTAATCATTATAAGTAACAAGATGTTTGAATGATATCGTTTTCGACTTATATTTAAGATGTTACATGATGGTTAAATACTGATAAGAAGCATTAATTTATATGAGAAGTTAGTAGTGAAGACTTAATCATAGACCAAATGATCATAAGTATAAATGGCACTAAAGTATCTATAGATGTTCATTAACTTGTAATTCATAGCGTATAAAATCTTTATTGGTACAATTTATAACTTAATTATAATATACTTTTGTAGGAAGCAACCACTTTATTATCCTTCTCCTGTGCGTACATGACTGGGCCTACCTCGTCGACCGGCATCATGGCAAAGGTATGAGCAAACACATCCCAATATAACACGGAACTTTCAGGAACTCTTTCCTAAAATAATTTATATATACAAATTGCTATTTAATAACTATTTATTAATAATTTATAACTTATAATATAAAAAAGTAATTACTATTTGTAATCATAATTAATAAGTTTACCAAGTCTTTGCGATGATGCTAGAATGACATTAAAGCACCGCGAGTTCTATTTGCGGAGTTCCTCTTTGACTCCTATAAATTAAGATTAAAATAGTTGTAAATTATATATTATACATACATAAATATTTAAAAGTGATGTATGGTAAACCCACTTTAAATTTGTAATGACACGGGTTTTCGCGGTCCTGGTTATCGACATAAACTCAATGTCGACTACCCAAGCATCGGAAACACCAGATAGTCCATGAAATAAATTAGAGGGTGAGAATAGATAAGGTAGAAACTTAGAATAGAAGAAAAAGAAGAAGAAGAACATACAACATCAGAGTAAATACGAATCTCACAGCGTAACGAACAACATATAATAGATACATAATTTTGAAATAAAATCAGTATATGGATACAGTAACATTATCAGAGTACAACACTTACAACACAGCGGAAATAACAATAGCTATATAATCCTGAAGCCTCCTGCTCCAAGCTCTTAGTATATCTGTAAAATCCTTACTACTTGACTGCCCGTACAAATTTGGGCATCCAAGATTTTAGGGAAAACAAACAAAATAAACTACGGGTCAGTTATAGGACTAGTATGAGTAAGCAATTTAAAACAGTTTGAGAAAATAAACGATATCTCATAAGAACACGCCAATAACGGAACGGGTTTTTCCCTTATGAGAATCCAAAATACTTGATTAACATTCAAAATCCTTTCGAAACAAACGATGATCTTAATATCAAAACTCTTTGGATATTATAATAATGTCTATCAACCACAATATAATAATCATCTAGCAGAACGCTTTCATCTCACGTTCCACATACATAATATATAATCAAAAACCGCGGGCGCTTATTGGTTAATGAATTCCAACTAGCAAGGTATGGGACCACCTTCTAACAGTGTATCTCTAGAGAGGAATACACCGGGTTCAATAAGAACATCTTACAACCCAGGCTAAACATGACCGGTCACTCATTTCGCTTAAGTGTACCGAATGTATTATCACCAACGGTTGAGATCAGCAACCGTTTCCTGAAAGGAACAACATCGAAATAGATTATAGAAGTAAATGGAATTTCTCTAGATAAGGTGACAATATACTCTAATTGGCAGCTAACCACTTAGCCATGCGACCTACTCGATTTTATACCATTTCCGGTTGTTAGGCTAGAGGCCATAACGTATCCTTCACAAACCACATCTTCATTCACTTTGAATGTCACATCGTCATACCAGCTAAATCACAAATTGATTTCTCCAAACATATCACGGGTAAACAACTAAGAGAAATGAATTCCTCTGCCACCAAACGTAAATATGTTTGAAGAGATCAACTTACGCGATCTATTAAATATACTCCATCAGACATTCTTCCATACAGGTCGTCCTGGGACTGGACAAATCGAAGGTACTATTATGTAAACAGGACAGCCCCTGCATAACTCCATCTTCAATTATCCTCATCATATTTTGTGACAACCCCAAAACCCCGTTCCATGGTGGCAAGGGTAATCTTTGGAATATAACACATAAACAAATAACAACAGGACAGAAATATATAAATGCACCAGATAATGTAACACCCCACGTCCATTAATGTCACTCACAAAGGGAATGCATTAACTTCCATGGAGCGTATTTAGTGTATAGAACAGAATATAACAAGACAGATATAAATAATTGTACTTGAAAATTTTAAAACAACTTCTATTGCAGCGGAGAAATAGTTTGATTACAACAACTTCATAAACCAAGTACACTTAATATCCATCTTGATAAATTGTTTCAGAGTACATAAAATAAAAAGCATAAACCCCAACACAAGTAGCCATAAAAGAGATGAGCTGAACTTTACTTTCAGCAATCCAAGCACTTCCAAAAGAGAGAGAAAGAGATCCGAGATCAAGCTCCACTAATACTAGTCCCACCCTGAGAACCTGGGGGGAGGGGGGAAGGAAGAAAAGAGACAAAAACAAGGGGGTCAGACATAAAGTCTGGCGAGTATAATAACTTCGACAATATAATTATTAGAGTAACTAGGATAAGGCATTAACTGGTAAGATAAGATACGACCATGAAACAAGTGGGCATGACAAAGCAAATAAGAGGAATATTCTAGCGTTAATCTCGTTCCTAATCACTATATGATAATTACTATACTGCACCACCACTAGTCACCCTAAAAGTTGATCCCGCCTATAGAACTTAATAATGATAATAGTAGTTTTGTGTACCCCTAGCTGCCTTCATACGTGTTGTCTGCCCCTATCTTCAATAGTTGTACCCACTACCCCCATTCGATCGGCTCCCTAACTCGTAGATACCCGTGCTAGTCCCACAGTGGGGTGTATCACTCCCCAAAGTGACAACCCGATACCACCAAATATGCACGACTTATATCTACACGATGCAACAATGTCTTACCTACCAGCCCGGGCCCACGCACACACATGACCCGTTGGACTTGCGTTGGCACCGCTAACTCGTTTTGACCTCTTACAATAAAATCCAGTAAGCGTGTCCCGTCCTCGACTTAGGTCGAGCTCACAAAGATACTTAATGGGTTACTGGTTTGAAAAGGGCCCCTATGCTTGACACAAGCCTTCCACCTATGCTTGGTCCCCACTAAGGTTTCCCCACTTAACCCCATTCTTATTCATATCTTCTTACATGTTTCAATCTTGGTTAAGTGCATCAAATCGTATTCCACATGCCACCCAAGGCACCCACTTAATTTCACATGCCACCCAAGGCACCCACTTAACCCCCCATGTCCCACCACATGTTTATCTGGTTAAGTGTTACTTAATTCATTAGAACTGTAACCTTGTAAAGACCTCTCACATTAGGCTGACATTTGCGGTTGCTGGATTTGCCGGGCGGGTCCAAGTAGTCTTATACCGCAAACGAGCCTAACCTCGTGTCTTTACAATTGTTACGCATTTAATTCGTGCCTTTGACCTCTCACATTAGACTGGCATTTGTGGCTGCTGGATTTGCCGGGCGGGTCCGGGCAGTCTTACACCACAAAAGAGTCTAACCTCGTGTCTTGGGCGGTTAATCATTACACATCTTTATTTAACCCCAAATTGGATTAATATCCCTATTCAAATTTGTCAAAAATTTATTTTTGTCCATAATTGTCTCTTAAAATTATGTCCATAAATACCCATTATGCCAATTAATGTCTCAAATTAATTATATGCCTTTTAAGGCCATTTTATGCCAATTCACAATTTATGTATATTCAATATTATCCCATCATCCCCACGCTATTCGTATGTTTTCATATGACATATGTTAGACTCGCAAATAGTCTAACTTATAAAAAGAAAAACAACATCACCTAACACATAAAATAGATCTAAGGATCATGACATAAGATTACATAGCCAATAACTTGCATATGAATTTCATTCAAACTAGCATATGATACAAAACTAGCATAGGTAATGGGAATAAACTTGCATAACTTATGTACTGCTATAGATCCAAATATAAAGGTGTGAACTTGCATATGGATCTAAACATATAGATGTAAACTTGCATATAGATCTAAACATGAAGATGTAAACTTGCATATGGGTCTAAACATAAAGATGTAAACTTGCATATGGATCTAGACATAAAGGTTAATGTCACATAAACTAGCATATGCATATACATGTCTCACATATATTTTAACAACCCAAACTTGCATAAGATTCATACATGAATATATGATCCAATCATCACAAACTTGCATAAGATATATGATTCAACTTGCATAAGATTCACATAAGAACTAACGTATGATCCAACATGCATAAGACTAACTATGATTCAACACCACAAACATATATATAATTTACATCACATGATTCAAAATCATATTCTCATAATCCCAATTATATCTTATCATAATTACATTAATTAATTAATCTGTGAAAGCTATCATACTCACAATTAAAAAGAATAGTCTTGTCTTTTTGGGATCTGTATTCTGAAACTGAGTTACTCCCCTTTGATGTAGACTAATCGTTATTTAGATTTGATTTTGATTCAAGCTTCTATCTTGCTTTAGGGTTGAAAGTGTATGGCGGCTACTCTAGGTTCTCCATTGACGGCATGGCTGCTCTTGTTATGAATTAATGTGATTAGGGTTAGGGGTTTAGGAGTGTTTTTATAGAAGTTTAATTTAATAAGAGCCGTCGGATTAACCTAGCGATAACCATAACCATCAGGACCACTCAGATGCCACATCAGCCCTTAGGGCGAATCGGGCCACAGGTTGACAGCCAAACACCCTGTATCGACCCCTAGTTGACCCAGCGGGGCTCGGATCGACTCCAAAAATGATGCGGATCGGCTATTCCCCCCCCCCCCCCCCGATTCACGATTTTGAACTTTTTTTTGAATATTATATATATATCTATATATTTCTCTCATATGCATACAAACTTCAAGGCTTAATAACTTCTTCATAAGTTATCCGTTTTATGCAAACCAAATGTTTATCTTGACCCAAAATTTTGAAACGAACATAAAAGCACAACCATTTCACTTAATTGTTCTTCTGAAACTTAAGTATACTTTAATTTGTGAATTTTAATGTTAAAAAATTACGGGTTGTTATATTCTCCCCTCCTTAAAGGATTTCATCCCCTAAATCTCTAAGTTAAGAAGAATGTATCCTACCAACCAATCATCCATCTACTCATCCATCATCCACAAGCATCCATTGTCCTTAAAGAAATTTCTAATGCTATATGAACTTATGCAAAAATGTGTGTATATGTTCCTTATCTAATGCAAAGACCAGGCGGTCCACTGATTCAGTTGACCTCCTTAATGCAAATCATGATAGTGCCATGCGTCCATTATGTATGCAAAAGAATCCTATCGATACGTATTATTTCTACATGTGTGCACAACCATTCAGCAAAATGCAGCATCCATATGATAACACAACCATTATACATCCATTGATTTAGATATGCACACGCATTTATGTGCAACATGAAGGTGATTGAGCCGATCTACTGTCTAATGTGTGTACATGCATCCACGAGCAACCACTAGCAACCACTTGCATCCATTTTCATCCACCGAACATAACATGTCTCAAACACATGTTTGCAACCATAGGGTTCTTCCTAACTAAAGATCGAAGATGTCATCGCAAAGATAATACTAAAAGATAGGACAATTGTCAACAAAGCGGTAGAAAAAGGAGAAATTAAAACATACCCTAAAAAAGAAAAGAGTACAGCGTACGCATTTTGTCTTCCGTCTCCCAAATCGTGTCTCTTTGATCATCTCCCCATTGCACTTTGACCAACTTGACCTCTTTGTTGCGAAGCTTTTTGACCTCCGATCCGAGAATGCGTGTAGGAGCTCGTCTGATCGTGGCATTGCGCTCTACTTCCACTTCTTCGAGCGTGCTCAGCTCTACCACTTCTGCCGTATTGTGTAAACACTTACGCAAATGCGAAACGTGAAACACGTCATGAACTCCGCTGAGCTTCTCTGGTAACTTTACTCTATACGCCATTTGTCCAATCCTCTCCGTAATTGGAAAGGGTCCTAAGAACCTCGGTGCCAACTTCCCTACTGATCCAAAACGGACTACGTTTCTTAACGGTGACAGCTTAACAAAAACCATGTCCCCAATATTGAATTCAAGATTGGTTCGTCTCCTATCAGCATATGACTTCTGTCAGTCCTGCACCATCTTCATTCGAAGTCGAATCAGGTCTATATTCTCCGAAGTTTCCCTAATCATGTCGGGTCCAAGCAAAACCTTATCAGTGGATTCCCACCAACATGTAGGTGATCGGCACGGTCGTTTATAAAGAGCCTCAAAAGGTGTCATGCCAATGCTAGCCTGAAAACTATTATTATAGGCGAACTCCACTAGTGGAAGGTGTTCTTCCCATGTTCCTTCAAAGTCTAGGATGCATAGTCTTAGAAGGTCTTCTAGAACCCGATTTACTCTCTCGGTCTGGCCGTCCGTCTGAGGGTGATAAGCGGTACTTAAGCATAATTGCATTCCAACCGCCTCTTGTAAGCTTTTCCAAAATTCGCTTGTGAAAATGGGATCTCTATCACTCACAATGCTAGAGGGTATGCTGTGCAAACGAACTATCTCTCAAAGGTAAACAGATGCTAATCACGCGGCGGTCCTTCTACTTTTAACGGGAATAAAATGGGCACTTTTGGTAAGTCTGTCTACAATTACCCAAATCCCTGTATTACCCTTCCTTGATCTTGGTAACCCATCTACAAAATCCATGGAAACGTTTTCCCATTTCCAAAGCGGAATCTCTAAGGGATGGAGCAAACCTCCAGGCTTCTTTTGCTCCGCCTTGACTTGTTGGTACACTAAGAATCTAGCAACGAACTCGGCCACGTCCTTCATTCTAGCCCAAAAGAAAACTCGCTTCATATCTCTATACATCTTATCACCACCAGGATGTATGGTCATCTTAGAGCGATGTGAGTCTTAAAGAGTTGCCTTCTTTAAACTCTCATCTTGTGGTATGCATAGTCTTCCATCTCTATGTACCCAATCTCTCTTATCTATAGCATATCTATCAAGATGACTCGAGGACTCCCCTCCAATAAGCTTGCCTACTATCTCAACTAACTATGGGTCATTTTGCTGTGCCTCTCCAACTAACTATGGGTCATTTTGCTGTGCCTCTCCAACTCGACCCAAAAGTGTAGGTTGCACCTCTAACAATGCCAATAATCCGGGTACATAATCGACAAAGGGTCTAAAGTCAAAGGAAGATGCATAATCCAAACTCTGCCGCTCTACGAACAAAAGACTTAAAGTTAACTTCTTTCTACTTAAGGCGTCGGCTACAACGTTACCCTTGCCAGGGATATATGCGATCTCAAAATCGTAGGATGCCAAAAACTCCATCCATCTCTGTTGCCTCAAGTTTAGGTCCTTCTGAGATAATAAGTACTTTAGCGACTTATGGTCTGTATACAATTCAAACCTCTCGCCAAGCAAATAATGACGCCATGAATTAAGCGCAAAAACTATGGTCATCAAATCTAAGTCGTGGGTAGGGTAATTTTTCTCGTGGGCTTTCAACTGTCATCCACCATAGCATATCACCCTTCCCTCTTGCATTAAAACTGCGCCAAGCCCTGTCCCGCAAGCATCGGTATATATAGTGAATGTCTTACTCCCGTCTGGCAAAACTAAAACCGTAGCTATCGTCAAAGCCCTCTTCAGACGTTGGAAAGCATCGTCACAGTCAACGTCCCAAGTAAAAGTCAAATTCTTGTTCGTTAATCGAGTGAGAGGGGCTGATATCTTCGCGAAGTCCTTAATGAACTTCCTATAATAGCCAGCCAGCCCTAAAAAGCTTCTTACTTCTGTTGCGTTCTTAGGAGTTTTCCAATCTTGGATTGCCACCACCTTGGCGGGATCCACAGCTATCCCTTCCTTAGAGGCCACGTGTCCTAAGAACCTCACTTTTTTTCTCCAAAAATGGCACTTGGAGAACTTAGCTTTTAGCTGATGCGCTCGTAGGGTCTCTAAGACTTCCCTAAGATATAGGGCATGCTCTTCTTCATTTTTAGAGAAAAACCAGAATATCGTCTACAAAGACTACCACAAACTTGTTTAGAAACTCCCTAAATACCCTACTCATTAAGTCAACAAAGTATGCAGGTGCATTCGTCAAACCAAAAGGCATGACGAGCCACTCAAAGAAACCGTCAGGAGTTCTAAAGGCAGTCTTATCGATGCTATCTTCAGCCACCCTTAGCTGATGAAAACCTGTAGCTAAATCCAGTTGCGAGAAAACTGAAGCACCCACCAACTGATCGAATAAATCGTCTATCCTCGGTAGTGGGTACCTGTTCTTCTTTGTTAGCTTATTCAGCTCTCTATAGTCCATGCACAATCTAAGTGAACCATCAGCTTTTGTAGCAAAAACGACTAGAGCACCCCACTCCGAAATACTTCTTCTTATGAACCCCTTCTCAAGCAATTCTTTCACTTTCCTACTGGGTGCTCCTCTCTCTCTCGGATCCATGTGGCGCACTGGTAATTCAACTGGCTTGCATTATCTACTAGATATATTCGAAAGTCTATCTTTGCGCCTCGGGGGTAAACCTCGAACTTCATTGAAGATGTCACTATATTCACGGACCACACGAACAGATTTGAAATCATCATTGGATGCGTCTAGGGATTCTAGGTAGCTAAGCATTACCGGACCTCTAGGGTCACAAGAAATATCAAGGGTCTTTCCACAACGAGTCAACAATCTAACTACCCTTCTTTCACAATCTAGGATGGCACCGTATCTAGTTAGCCAGTCCACACCTAGAATCAAGCCGCAGCCCATGAAGCCAAGAACAAAGGCGTTGCATTCAAACCCAACGCCCAAGATAGACACTCTCAAATCCTAACAAATCATAGAAAGATGAGCCGAACCACCAATAGGATTTGAGACTACTATGGGATCCATAACTAGACTAGTATTTAGGTGCAGTGTTTCAACTAACGAAGCAGATACAAACGAGTGTGAAGCGCCAAAGTCAAACAAAGTATGAACAAGATGATCAAATAGAAAAACTAAACTTTCAACAGAAATGTTTCTACCTCTCTCCTGTCCTGGTGCCATGAGAGCCTGAATCTGCCCTCTCGCCTGCCCTGGTGCCATGAGAGCCTGAAGCTGCCCTCCAGAAGTTCTTTGCCCTTGCCCCTGTTTCCTTGGGCAGTCTTTAACTAGATGACCTGCCTCTCCATAGTGGAAACAGCCAGTCTTCTTCTTTTTCCTACAGTCTTTGCTCAGATGGCCTGGTGTCCCACAATTAAAGCACTTCTTCTTTCCTTTGCCATTATTGTTCTTCCCTCCTTTCTTGTTTTGCTGTTGTGGCTTCTTCTGGTCTCCTTTCTTCTCTGGTGCCTTATTAGCATTCGCAGCTTTCTCTTCCTCATGCATAAGCGTCATGTCAACCAGTTTCTCAAAGGTAGCCCCCATCGGAATGTAGGTTATCTCCAACGCATGTAGCGGCTCATTCAAACCTTTAACGAACCTCAGGGCCTTCTTCTCAGATGTGTTTACCAATTCCAAGCCAAACCTCGCCAACTGATTGAACTTGTTGACGTACTCCTTTACTGATAAATCCCCTTGCTTCAATGCCAAGATTCTTTCCATGTATAAATTCTCTTCTGCTCGTGAGAGAAAGTTCATTTCGAACCTACGCTTGAAATCCATCCATGTCTCCACCAGACGCTCTCCGTTTGTGACCTCCAACCAAAACGAGGTTCATCTTTCATTAACCAAGCAGCCAATTGGACCTAGATCTTCCGCCTCCTTAAGCCAATTTCGAGCATCAACAAATGTCTCTAATCCGTGAAAAGGTTTCCCACCCATTTCCCTAAAATCTTTGCATATCTTTGCAAAAGTATCAACACGGGGAGGAGAAGGAGGGCGAGGAGGAGGAGGAGCATTTGCTGGGCCTGCGACATTGGCACTAGCTTCCAGATACCTTCTAAACCATCCTGGTATCGGTTTCCCCTCGAGTATCTCGGGAATTCCAGATATGCTGAAAAGAAAATGAAGAGATTCAAAACGGAGAATTCGAAAGAAAGACATATGGCTCTTGGCGGTTATGTTTTTAAAACAAACTTTTCTCTTGAAAATACTTTCCTTAAAACATACTATTGAAAGTATTTCGTTATAAAATGCTTTTTGAAAAATAGTTTTTCAAAATTCATATCTGGTCTGGTAACCTTCATCTCTGATACCACGTGTAACACCCTACGTCCATTAATGTCACTCACAAAGGGAATGCATTAACTTCCAAGGAGCGTATTTAGTGTATAGAACAGAATATAACAAGACATATATAAATAATGGTACTTGAAAATTTTAAAACAACTTTTATTGCAGCGGAGAAATAGTTTGATTACAACAACTTCATAAACCAAGTACACTTAATATCCATCTTGATAAATTGTTTCAGAGTACATAAAATAAAAAGCATGAACCCGGACACAAGTATCCATAAAAGAGATGAGCTGAACTTTACTTTCTGCAATCCATGTACTTCCAAAAGAGAGAGAAAGAGATCCGAGATCAAGCTCCACTAGTACTAGTCCCACCATGAGAACCTTGAGGGGGAAGGAAGAAAAGAGGCGAAAACAAGGGGGTCAGACATAACGTCTGGCGAGTATAATAACTTTAACAATATAATTATTAAAGTAACTAGGATAAGGCATAAACTGGTAAGATAAGATATGACAATGAAACAAGTAGGCATGACAAAGCAAATAAGAGGAATATTCTGGCGTTAATCTCGTTCCTAATCACTATAGGACAATTACTATACTGCACCACCACTAGTCACCCTAAAAGTTGATCCCGCCTACAGAACTTAATAATGATAATGGTAGTTTCGTGTACCCCTAGCTGCCTTCATAGGTGCCGTCTGCCCCTATCTCCACTAGTTGTACCCACTACCCCCATTCGATCGGCTCCCTAACTCGTAGATACCCGTGTTGGTCCCACAGTGGGGTGTATCACTCCCCAAAGTGGTAACCCGATACCACCAAAGATGCACAGCTTATATCTACATGATGCAACAATGTCTTACCTACCAGCCTGGGCCCACGCACGCACCTGACCCCATTGGACTTGCGTTGCCACCACTAACCCGTTTTGACCTCTTACAATCAAATTCAGTAAGCGTGTCCCGTCCTCGACTTGGGTCGAGCTCACAAAGATACTTAATGGGTTACTGGTTTGAAAAGGGCCCTCATGCTTGACACAAGTCTTCCACCTATGCTTGATCCCCACTAAGGTTTCCCCACTTAACCCCATTCTTATTCATGTCTTCTTACATGTTTCAATCTTTGTTAAGTGCATCTAATCGTATTTCACATGCCACCCAAGGCACCCACTTAACCCCCATGTCCCACCACATGTTTATCTAGTTAAGTGTTACTTAATTCATTGGAACAATAACCTTGTAAAGACCTCCCACGTTAGGCTGACATTTTGTGGTTGCCGGGCAGGTTCGGGCAGTTTTACACTGCGAACGAGCCTGACCTCATGTCTTAACAATTGTTACGCATTTTATTCGTTCCTTTGACCTCTCACATTATACTGGCATTTGTGGCTGCTGGATTTGCCGGGCGGGTCCGGGCAGTCTTACACCATAAAAGAGTCTAACCTTGTGTCTTAGGCAGTTAATCATTACACATTTTTATTTAACCCCAAATTGGATTAATATCCCTATTCAAATTTGTCAATAAATTCCAAATTTATTTTTGTCCATAATTGTCTCTTAAAATTATGTTCATAAATACCAATTATGCCAATTAATGTCTCAAATTAATTATATGCCTTTTAAGGCCATTTTATGCCAATTCACAATTTATGTATATTCAATATTATCCCATCATCCCCACGCTATTCGTATGTTTTCATATGACATATGTTAGACTCGCAAATAGTCTAGCTTATAAAAAGAAAAACAACATCACCTAACACATAAAATAGATCTAAGGATCATGACATAAGATTACATAGCCAATAACATGCATATGAATTTCATTCAAACTAGCATATAATACAAAACTAGCATAGGTTATGGGAATAAACTTGCATAACTTATGTACTGCTATAGATCCAAACATAAAGGTGTGAACTTACATATGGATCTAAACATAAAGATGTAAACTTGCATATAGATCTAAACATAAAGATGTAAACTTGCATATAGATCTGAGCATAAAGATGTAAACTTGCATATGGGTCTAAACATAAAGATGTAAACTTGCATATGGATCTAGACATAAAGGTTAATGTCACATAAACTAGCTTATGCATATACATGTCTCACATATATTTTAACAACCCAAACTTGCATAAGATTCATACATGAATATATGATCCAATCATCACAAACTTGCATAAGATATATGATTCAACTTGCATAAGATTCACATAAGAACTAACATATGATCCAACTTGCATAAGACTAACATATGATTCAACACCACAAACATACATATAATTTACATCACATGATTCAAAATCATATTCTCATAATCCCAATTATATCTTATCATAATTAAATTAATTATTTTGTGAAAGCTATCATACTCACAATTAAAAAGAATAATCTTGTATTTCTGGGATCTGTATTCTGAAACTGAATTGCTCGCCTTTGATGTAGACTAATCGTTATTTAGATTGGATTTGATTTTGATTCAAGCTTATATCTTGCTTTAGGGTTGAAAGTCTATAGCGGCTACTCTAGGTTCTCCATTGACGGCATGGCAGCTCTTGTTATGAATTAATGTGATTGGGGTTTAGGAGTATTTTTATAGAAGTTTAATTTATTAAGAGCCGTCGGATTAACCTAGGGATAACCAAAACCATTAGGACCACTTAGATGCCACATCAGCCCTTTGGGCGAATCGGGCCATGGGTTGACAACTAAACACCCTGGATCGACCCCTAGTCGATCCAGTGGGGCTCGGGTCGACTCCAAAAATGGTGCGGTTCAGTTATTCCCCCTCCTGATTCGCTGTTTTGATCTTTTTTTAATATATATATATATTTCTCTCATATGCATACAAACTTTAAGTCTTAATAACTTCTTCATAAGTTATCCGTTTTATGCAAACCAAATGTCTATCTTGACCCAAAATTTTGAGACGAACATAATAGCGCAACCCATTTCACATAATTCTTCTTCTAAAAATTAAGTATACTTTAATTTGTGAATTTTAATGTTATAAAATTACTGGGTGTTACAGATAATGTACAACAAAATACACTGGATAAACATAATCATCAGAGTTACACGGTATACAGGATCATACTTAGTATGAAATACAGTTTAGCTTTACATAGAATGTCTACAGTGGAATCAAAACATAATATGTTCAACAGGAGCCGAACAGCATAAAAAGAAAGAAGTGATAGAATCCATCTTCAGCTCCATAGCTATCCAGATAGAGCCTGCTAAAACCTGAATACAAGGCTGCCCGTGTAGAAATAGGGGCACCCGAGTTTGCAAGTGAAACAAATTACGAGTCAGTCATGGGACTAGTATGAGAAATCTACCTAACCTATTTTATAATAAGGCAAATCACAGGACCACGCCGCTAACGCGGAACGGGTTTACTCCATTGGATTGCCAGTGCTTTAAAAACAAGTAAATCATTTAAACATCGCAATGCTCTTTAAAAAAATGAAGCCATTATAAGACTTAGTTCCCATCACACAATGCAATGCAAACCAAAGGATAGAGTTTTACCTTATAATGGCCAACACGTGCTTGATACGAATAAAACAAAAGCATTTGATATTATTACTAGTGTTTATATGTTTCAAAAACAATTTCAATCATAAGTATCAATCATAGATGGCATAAATGCCCCATACCACTATGTCGTTGTATATAGGTATACAATCAAAACCACACGATGTCGTATTTGAAAATTGGATTTCCATCATAAACCAAGGCAAGGGATCGTCCTTACCGCTTCGAGACTCTCTAGCCCGAGCCTCAAGGTCAGAACGCATCGACCCTTGGATCGTTAGGGCTAGTCCACACAGAGTGGATTAAAATGCCTGAACACTGCGTTTCCCTACGATATAGGGCGTAAACTGGTCATATCCCGACAAACCATTGGACCTGGAGGGACTGATATAACCGAGGCGCCTTGCTATCCATCATCCACATAAGTAAAATGTCCGGGCATGTAAAACCCAAAACACCACTCCTAGCTAGAAAGAAACGCATGTCCTCCATGATGTCCTCTACCGTTTCTGGTCCATACCGGGGTATGAGGCCCGCGAATCAACGCCAAACACAAAGCTAGCTATTTAAAGCCCTGCTTTGATCATCAACCACAAGACTCTGCTTTGCAACAAAAGCCTTGATCACAGCATCTCTGTAGGCCAGGTTGTCCATCTACAACGTCAGACACACATCCATTTACAAGTCCGTTTTGGGTCTGAACGAAACCAGAGGCACCTTATTCCTCTCTCGTATGTCCAATACAAGAGAGAGACCCTCGCACATCCGAATGATCAACAAGTACGTCCGGACAACCACCACTATAACCCCTTAAGGGCAGCAACTCCCATCAAAGGCATCAGTAGCCATCTATTCGATGTGAAGATCATCGGTCTTGCACCGTCTTAATATCTTCGACTTCTAACCATCGATCAATTATTTGAAATGAGAACTAACTCGGCCTTTTCAAATAATTCACGTATTTTTAGAATTCAAATCAATTCATTTTCATGGTTAAATTATTCGACATCCATAATTCAGTTCATTAATGTAATTTTCATGACAAAAACATTCAACCATCAAATATCCAATAAACCGAGTAAATTCAGTTTATTTCCATTTCATATCGTTTATAATATTTTATAACGATTTATCACTATTTTTATTTATTTAAAAATAGCCAATTTATTCAAACAACGCTTCAGGCTAAAACGCGGCCATGGCGCTGTTTTTCTACAAATTTGATTTACACATATATGAAAATATAACCGTTGGATCTTTACAAATTTTATATCATTAGAAAGATCTTTTCAAAGCGGACCCAACGGTTCTAGTTTTGGGAAAATTCGATGGTCGGATCTCCCGGTACAATCGTTTAAAGTTACGATTTCAAAATACGAACTGCAGCGTCGTTATTCGGTTTATTTTAATTTTTTTTTTTTTTTTTGGAAAATGGGTATATTTTTATTAAGGCTTATAACCAGCCCAAAAGAAGAGTTTACGTTATCCAATTGACAACGCAACTCACGTACAGACAAAATGAATTAAAAAAAAGGAAAAAATTAAATACAAGTACACATTAGCACCCAGCCAAACCGTCATTCCCCAAATTCATCTTCATCTTCGTTCCCAAATGACCACAAATGGCGGCGCTCTGCAATTCGACGAAGAGTTCATGGCGGATAATGGTTTCCAGCTTCATTACGAGGTACCTGCCTTCCCACTTGATCCGAACTTCCACATGCAAACCGTAATTTTGCCTCATCTGACGTAAGTGTTCTCTTCCTCGATTTCATAGTTAATTGCATGTCCACTTCAATCAGCTTACTAATTTCCTCTTCCTTTCTTTGCTTGCATTGAAATGTCCTTTGGTTCCGTTCCTTCCAAATCCACCAAATGGAAGTTGCCAAGCCAACACAGCTGTCTTCACTTATAGAGTTTACACCCGTTCTCTGCTCGCTCAGGTGATCAATTAATGGTTGTAATTGCTCAACATTGGTACCTAAGTTTAAATTGTGTTTGGTCCTTACTCTGTTAAGCACCCTTTTTGTATATGAGCATTCGAAAAACAGATGATTATGAGATTCCTCCGTTTCATTACACAAAACACAGTCACTATTGTTTAAAACTCCCCATTTTTTAAGTCTGTCTTTAGTTGGCAATCGGTGCAACAAGGCTTTATACATCGTAAACGAGATTTTGGGTGGAATAAGTCTATGCCAAACAACTTTATGCCATTTATTTTTCCTCTGAGTATCTCTGCACACACTCCAAGCGTTTTTGATTGTGAATTTGTTACCTGAGCCCCATTTCCATATGTCAAATTCTCTATCGACGTATAAAGGAATATACTCAATGTGGTTTTTTTGCTCTTCTGTGCATGGAATACTGTCACATTTCAGTCTGCCTGCATGAATGATGTTATTCACCTTTAGATTAGGACAACCATAAGCAGAATAAGTATCCCATCCCCATATGTCTATTAGAGATTTTCCTTTTATCCAAGGGTCTCGCCAAAGATCAATTTCATTGCCATTTGCTAATTCAATCTCACAACAGCTAGCAAGTTTGTGCCTCACTCTAAGAATTGCTTTCCATGTGGCAGAAGCATTATTATCACTCGCCATTGTCCAGAAGTTTTCTTTGATATATCTTTTCCTCATCCATCTAGACCACAGTCCATTGTCTGCTATAATCTTCCATCCTTGTTTCAAAGTAAAAGCTTCTCTCATATCTGGGAGTTTTCGTAGGCCTACTCCACCTTCATCTTTGGGTCTGCATAGGTCATGGTACTTGATCTTATGAAATTTACCTTTCCAAATAAAATCCGCGCATACTTGCTCAATCTTTTTTATCGATGTATCAGGTAGTTGAAATGTTTGTAACCAAAAATTAACTTTTGCTTGAATTACAGTATGAACCAATTCAATGCGTCCAGCGAAGGAAAGTAATTTAGAATTCCAACCTTGCAATTTCTCTCTAATTTTAGAGATTAAGTCTGCACATTCTCTGCCAGTTATTTTATTCGATGATAATGGTACACCCAAGTATTTCACTGGTAGCTCACCCTCTTTCACTTTCAGTATGTCAAGCACATGCTGCTTGGCACGACAAAATTTGTTGAAATAGCATTTGGTTTTTTGTTCATTCATTTTCAGACCCACAAATTTATCTAAATTGTCAAAAAAAATTAAAATTGTATGGGCTGCAGTACCTGTTGCTTTAATGCACACTATCAAATCATCAGCATAAAGCAGATGGCTTATAGATGGTTGAAAATTGTGAACTGGCATAATTGTCTGTCTGTGGACTTCAAGCTCCATCTAAAGAGAGAAATATTCCATAGCTATTGCAAAAAGGTACGGAGACAGAGGATCACCTTGTCTTATGCCTCAAGTACTGGTAATGTAACCCTTGGGTACACCATTTATCAGAATAGAGAAAGTAGGTGAATTAATGCATTCTGAAATAAGTCTAACAATCTTCTCTGGAAACCCCATAGCCTTGAGCATGTGAATTATAAATTGTCTGTTTATTTTATCATATGCTTTGTGGAGGTCCACTTTCAGGAAAAATTTGTCCGCACCTTTTTTGTTGAAGTTTCTTATCAATTCATGGGCCAACAATGAGTTTTCTGATATGTGTCTCCCTTTTATGAAAGCACTCTGGCATTCTGCTATCAAATCTGGTAACACTTTTTTCAACCTATTGCAAATGACTTTACTCAAAATTTTGTAAAATACATTACAACAAGCAATTGGTCTGTAGTCAGCAATTCTAGTTGGCTTATCAACCTTTGGGATCAAGCACAAGAACGTGTGGTTAATTTCTTTTAAAATTTTTCCTGACCTGAATGAGTCATTTATTGCTGCTGTGACTTTGATTTTTAGATCGCTCCAGTGGGTGCCATAGAAGCAGGACCCGAACCCGTCGGGGCCGGGGGAGGAGTCATAATGGATGGATTTGGCAGCAGCAGTGACTTCGGCTTCCTTGATGGTTCTGCTCATCAACCTTCTGCCATTGGCATTAAGAGTTCTTCTGGGCACAACATGGGGTAAGTCATTTGAACACTCGCCATTGTATAATTCTGAAAAATATTTGCATGCTTCATCCTCAAACTTCAATAGATCCACCACATTGTTGCCATCCTGATCAAAAATTTGCAAATTAAAGTTAGAATTTCGACGTACAGACATTTTTGTATAAAAAAATTTTGTGCATTCATCTCCATCAGCCAGCCACTTTTCCTTAGCCTTCTGCTTTAGCTCTACTGTTTTGATTTTCATTGCTTCTTTCAAATCGCTTTGACTTTTCACATAAAGGTTCCATGTTTGGTCACTGTCGTCCCCATCATCAATCTTTTGTAAAAGCTCAGCGCATCTATTTTCAATACTATTTATGTGATCATTTTCTTTCGGTCTGGTCCTGTTCCATTCTTTCATTTGCTTTTTAGAATTTTTGAGAAATTGAACAAAGTGATACATATGAGCATCATTATGTTGCTGCAACATTTCAAAATTGAAGCATTCATTATATCCGTCCACAAACCTCCAATGATTTGCATATCTAAAAGGTCTCCCTTTGCTGTTGTTCGCACGAGTCACAAGATTAACATGGATAGGACTGTGGTCACTTGTTGACGAGGGTAACACATTCACTTTCATATCAGAAAACATGTTAATACAGTCAGAGTTTATGAGCACCCTATCCAGTCTACAATTTATTTTCCTGCACTCACCACTTCTCCATGTGTAATACAGGCCGCAATGCACTGGCTCAACTAATCCTGAAGCGACCACGCAGGTATTAAATTCAGCTAATTGTGAAACACTTACACTAGCTCCCCCTTTCTTCTCGTTAGCTTTTAGTATTGCATTAAAATCCCCCATAACTATCCATGGAACTTTAATGTTTGATGCTAAACTTGTGATTTTATTCCAAAGCAAAGACCTTTCAATCACTAGATTACTCGCATAAACAACTGAGATGATCAATGTAAGTCCTCCCTGATTTTCGAGCTTTACTGTAATCTGTTGCTCATCTTTGTCCAAAACATCACATGTCCACACATTAGTGCACCATAACATTAGAATTCTGCCTTTATCAGAAAACTCATTATTTGTAACATGTAACCATTCATTTCCCATAGATTCAATAAAAAAATTCAGATTATTCTCGTTCATCTTATTTTCTAAAATACCCAGAAACGAAGGAAGAAATTTCCTTCGAAGGTTGTCGAGGTCTAACAGTCGGGTATCGTTGTTTAGACCTCTGACATTCCATGTTATTAAGGACATTTGGAATTAGGTGGTCGTCCCCTAACCAACCTAGGGGGTTGCACCCTCATGTGTGTTGCAGCCTTAAGTCCTTCTGATGATGAAGTAAACTGAGCAGTATATTCTGGATTTGGTTTTGTGAGACATGCAGATTTGTTATTATTCTCTTCTTGACTATCATCATCTACTTCATCAAGATTGATGTCTAATTTATTCAGTTCTTCAATATTTCCAGGAACAGCTTCCAAATCCGATGCCAAGTCACCAGTTTGGGGAGCTTTCTCCATTGGTTCATCAGATTCTACCTCCCTCTCCTGTTGCTGATTTGACTTATCCAACAGTGGATGCACCCCAACTGTAGTTTGATCTTGGGTGTTTTGTACAGGGGTAGATAGGTCTATGGGACTTATACCACTAGGTTGTGAAAAATTAGGGTCTATTGTAGGGTTAGTTGCAGCATTTTGATTACTGATATGATCAGTGTTTTTGTCTGGCTGCACATCTGATGTATTTATGTCTGTAGTTTTCTCTTTAACCATCCAAACTTGCTTAACCGGCTTCACCACCGTGGCACATTGACTATCAGTGTGTCCGAAGCATTTGCAGCCTTTACGTGTAGGTGGCATGTACTCATATTCAACTTCCTGCACGTAAATATTGCCAAGTATATTTTAATTATATATATATATATATATATATATATATATATATATATATTCCATTCTGGCGTTGTTTTTATTCAGATTTGAATTAAACATTTCACAATATCTAACCGTTAGATCTTCGCAAAGTTGGTATCATTGGAAAGATATATCCAAAGCGAACCCAACAGTTTCGTTTTTGGGAAAATCCGATGGTCGGATCTTCCGGTACAATCGTTTGAAATCACGGTTTCAAAATACGAACTGCAGCTACGTTATTCAATTTATTTTAATTATATTTATATATATATAAATATAATACGTTCTTTGATTTCCAAACTTTATTCATTTCATATATTTGATAAAAATAATATTTTTATCCAACAAATAATTATTTCACCACATGACTATTTTTATCACTTCATGTATATAATAGAAATGTAATTTTTATCATCAAAACAATTTATTTCAAACATGATTATTTTTAGCGATTTGTATATTTTATAAAAATGTGATTTTTATTGTTAAAACGATTTATTTCAAAAATGAAGATTTTTATCGATTCATATATATTATAAAAATGTGATTTTTATTGTTAAAACAATTTATTTCAAACATGATTATTTTGTATACTTCATCTACATGATAAAAATGTAATTTTTATCTTTCAAACATTATATTCGTCACATGAATATAAATCAAACACAGGAATATTTCAGAAAATTTTGGCAGCATAATGGCAGGGTAGTTAAAACCGGCACCGTCCCGAGTACGGCTCCTCGCTCTACCTTAAAGCCTCACAGCTTTTGACAAGGGGGATTTCAATATCTAGTTCGTACGCAGACGAATTTTCCCATAAACTAATCCTATTGGGTTTCAACCACAATCAATCATATCAACCATTCGCATTTATCAACCAAATTTCACATCAACCAAAATCCAAACAATAACAACCAATATATATCGTCCATGCTCTATGGACGAGGGGAGGATATATATATATATATATATATATACGTATATAAATGTATTTCGATTTCATTTCAATATCATTTCAATTCCATTCAACGCACATATGATTTTTACAACGTATATATAACTTATGCATCGCACATACAACTTTTACGACGCTTACACATAAGGTGTACAACGCTTATATAACTCATACATCGATCGCATAATTTATACATCGCCATTCCATATCGTTTATAATTTAGAAATCTCACATTGGGTTCCACTCCTCCAAAAATTGTAGGAAGCTCCAAAAATTCTCCAGCCTCTTCTAAAATGTTGAAGATGTCCACACGAGTCCAATGTCTTTTGTTTCACTAGATTTCGACTACATAGCAAAAAGATATGATTTTTATTGTAAAATCATATTTCGTAGCGCTTTAAAGTGCTACGATCTATTTTAAATTATATAGATTGTACCTTTCTGAATTTGTTCGAAACTAGATTTCGATTTATTTCGGAATCCGTGCAGCATGGTGACTATCGGATGGTACCACCTTGGAGAGCTTGGAGAGGCGCGTAAATCGAGGTAGGGGTGTGCAGTTCGACGATGTCCTCGAGGTGCGGCGGCGGCTGAAAGGTCGGATCTTTGAGGAGGCAGAACTCAATGAAGGTTGAACGAGAGGGGGTGCTCCTTTTATAGATTTGAAGCTTGTGCTGCCCTCTACAAAATAATCCAAAGGAGCAAGGGATATTGGTGCGTGGATTTGAAGAAAAAGAGGAGGGAAGGGATCGATCAAAACCGCCGTCGGGTTAAAAAGCATGGGGGAGAGAGAAAATATGATGGAGGAAAGTGATTGGCCAATGGATTTTATTTTAATTTTTAATTTAATTATTTCCAAAATATCCTTTTCTCATGCGAACTCCAATTCAAACCCAACGACTGTCGCTCCTAGCTAAATACCTCCATTTCGAACACAATGGGATATGTTTCGTAAGCCCATTCGACTGTTACAGTCAGTTATTCTTCAAATTAAGATATAAAACATTCAATATTTGATTTGAACGTACACTTCAATTTGCCGGGGCCAAATACTGATCCCAAAAGTTCCAGAAAAATTATTTCTAGCTTCGTATTGACGATACGGTCCTAACAAAACTAGTTTCATCGAATTTGGAGACCGTTTTAAAAATGATCATTTTCTGGTCGATCCAAATTGACTGAAATTAACCAAACACATTTTCCTTTGCCACGCTCACATATTAACTCCAAAAATTATGGAATTTGAAACCTAGCAATAATTTGACATCCCAGATCTAACAAAAGTGGTTTCATAAAAAACGGAGGTCGTTTGCAAAATGGCTATTTTCAAGGGCTATATAAACTCCATATCGACCTTTCTGAAAATTCATTTGGCCATAACTTTTGATTCCCGCTATGAAATTTGGATTTCTCAGATTCGTTAGAAAGATATTCATAAACAGATTTAAATATTTTTGGTTTCACTAAAATCCGTTTTTTTTTGCATCCTGTACAGTCAGTCAAAGTTCGAATTCAAATTTTCAAACTACCACGCCATTTCAGGCCTTATTTTATAATTAAAATAAATATATTTATTTTCCAACATCGATTCAAATAGACTTTTGGTTGTTATTATTTAAAATAATTTATTTTAAATATTTAAAATCCACTAAAATAGCCAAATTAAAAATTTTAAATTGGTTCTGATTTTCCGGGTTGTTACAATCTCCCCCACTTAAAATCTTCTCATCCCCGAAAAGGAATGAAGCTGAAAGTTGTTTAATTAACCAACTCAACTTTCATTCTGGCTTTCATTCTTCAACTTTTTATTTCTAAGAATTTTCCGATTCTTCAAAAATTTGGCTAACACCCTAAATTTTCTTAAAATTTCGCCATAACCTCCTTTGTACGTGGAGGGGTTTGGAAATTTATTGGGCCGTATTAGGTACCCAATAAATCCTAATAAGCATACACATATTTATAGTGATATATTCCGATGTCCATAGGGGAGTGCGTATAAATCATAACTCCAAAGAATAAATTCTCGTCACCCTATAAATGGTATTTGTGCCTTAATGACCAGAGAGATGTGTTTATTGTCATCTCCAGACCCGTGTGGGTTTTTTTATTAATCTCGCAATTTACCATTATATTTAATATAGTCTATATCAGTCTTCAGTTCAACCTATAATATATTCATCGCCATACAAGCCTCTCACTCGTATGGTAAACCTTCTACCTTGTCACATATGCTCCAAATGCTTTTGTGGTATGTGATAAAGTATGCTATCTTTAAGAAGTATGCCATGTAGTGTAGTTCAAAATTAATTGTTACTATCCTATAGCGACGTTTATTATTTCACACAGAACAACCAGCACCCCGCATCCAATGGCATTCACAGGAGTTGATATAATAGATAAAATTGCGCATCCAACTCATTAAGGTTTACCTATTTGTCGGGCATGCAAATAAATTCTTTACTCAACAGCAAATCCATTTACCTGTTCAAACATATACAATGTACATGCATGCATTTCTATAAATTATCAAATCAGTTCAATATTTGATTCACTTTGCATAATTTTAACTTCTTTCTCTTATTGTTTTATTATTCCATTGCTATTCATTTAAACTAACAATCACACAACACAAACTACAATAAATTTGTTAATTAACCCTTTCAAATATATACTAATTAATTCATATACTCTTTTAAAATTATTCAGACTATATAATTAAAAAATTTACATCCATGAAAAGGAAACTACAATAAAGTAGACAACTGAACGGAAATACAAAAAATGGTAAATGTACCTTGCACCAGAGTTAATCAGAGATATCCACCCTGCAATTGGGATAGGCTTTCTTAATGCTCTCCTCAGTTTCCCAAGTACAGTCTCGCGGATCTCCACTCCATTGCACTTTGACTAAGTGAACCTTCTTGTTCCTCAGCTCTTTAGTTTCTTTGCCAATAATCTTTATCGTCTCTCTCCTTATTGCCAATTCTGGAGTAATTTCCAAATCTTGTTGCTCGGCTTCTTCCATGACCAAGTCTGGATCATGCACATGCTTTCGAAGTTGAGATACGTAAAACACATCATGTACTCCTGGAAACCAGTCAGGCAATTGAACCCTATAAGCGAGAGTTCCAATCCGTTCAAGAATAGGAAATGGGCCAATAAATATGGGCGCCAACTTCCTGCTTTTGCCAAATCGGACTACTCCTCTCATCAGAGAAACCCAAAAATACACATAGTCACCAACAAAAAAAGAAAAATCTCATCTTCTCGAGTATGCATAGCTCTTCTTCGGCTCTGAGCTTCTTGTAACCATTTCTTAATGAAATCGACTTTATCCGCAGCTTCGCGAATCATATCAGGTCCCAATACAAGTCTATTGCCAGGTTCTACCCAACAAGCGGTAGATCGGCACGATCGACCATACAATGCTTCGAATGGCGACACTTTCTGGCTCGCTTGGTAGCTGTTATTGTATGAGAACTCAACCAAATGCAAGTGGTCTTCCCATGATCCGCCAAAATCAATAACACAAGCCCGCAATAAATCTTCTAGAATACGATTCACCCTCTCAGTTTGACCATCTGTTTGAGGATGATAAGCGGTGCTCAAGTTCAGCTTCGTTCCCAATTCTGTTTGGAATGCTTCCCAGAATTAACTAGCAAAAATCAGGTCACGATCACTAACGATACTCATGGGAACTCCATGAAGTTTAAAACTCTGAGCGGTTCTATTCAGCCTGACAGGTATGAAATGGGCGGTCTTCGTGAAACGATCTACGATCACCCAAATACTATCATTTCCTTTCTTGGTTCTGGGAAAACCATCTATGAAATCCATATAAATCTGTTCCAACTTCCTACCTGGAATTTCCAACGGTTGCAACAATCCGGCGAGTTTCTGTTGATCGCTTTTGACTTGTTGACAAGTAGAACACTGGCTAACGTATATAGAGATATCTCTTTTCATCACCTTCCACCAGAAGGTTCGCTTGAGGTCATTATACATTTTAGTAACCCCTGGATGGATACTCAACTTGGACTTGTGACACTCATCCATTACTTCTCTTTTGAGCTCAAGGATGTTGGGAACACAAATTCTTCCTTTCAATCTTAGAACTCCTGCGCTATCCACTTGGAAATTGGAGACATCGCCCCCTTTCAATTCTTTTGATCATCTCTTTAACGAAACTATCGTCTTTCTGAAGAATAGATATTTTATCAATCAATGATGGTGTAATGATAAGATTGGCGTTGGTGACGACCCCAAACCCCATAAGATGGTGGCAAGGGTATTCTTTGGAATATAACACATAAACAGATAATAGCGAAACAGAAATAATTAAATACACCAAATAATGTACAATAGAATACACTGGATCAACATACTTATCAGAGTTACACAGTATATAGGATCATACTTAGTACAAATACAGTTCAGCTATACATAAATGTCTACAGCGGAAAAGAAAACATAATATGTACAACAGGAGCTGAACAGCATAAAAAGAGATAAATGATAGAATCCATCTTCAGCTCCAGCTATCCCGAAAGAGCCTGCTAAAACCTGAATACAAGGCTGCCTGTGTAGAAAAAGGGGCACCTGAGTTTGCAAGTGAAACAAACTACGAGTCAGTCATAGGACTGGTATGAGAAATCTACTTAACATATTTTACAATATGGCTAATCACAGGACCACGCCACTTTCTGGTCGATCCAATTTAACATAAATTTACCAAACACATTTTCCTTTGCCACGCTCACATATTAACTTCAAAAATTATGAAATTTGAAACCTAGCAATAATTTGACATCCCGGATCCAACAAAAGTGGTTTCGCCGAATTCCGAGGTCGTTTGCAAAATGTCTATTTTCAAGGGCGATATATTCTCTATAACGACCTTTCTGAAAATTCGTTTGGCCATATCTTTTGACTCCCGCTATGAAACTTCGATTTTTCAGATTCGTTAGAAATATATTCACTAACAGATTTAAATATTTTTGGTTTCACTAAAATCCGTTTTATTTCGCACCCGGTACAATCTGTCAAAGTTTGAATTGAAATTTTGAAACTGCCGCGCCATTTCAGGCCTTGTTTATAATTTAAAACAATTATATTTATTTTCAAACATCGATTCAAACACACTTTCCGTCGTTATTATTTGAATATTTTATTTTAAATATCTAAAATCCACTAAAATAGCCAAATTAAAAAATTTTAACGGGCTCAGATTTTCCGGGTTGTTACAATCTCCCCCACTTAAAACTTTTCGTCCCCGAAAAGGAACAAAGTCGAAAGTGGTTTAATTTACCAACTCTACTTTCAATATGGCTTCCATTCTTTAACTTTTCAGTTTTTAAGAATTTTCAAATTCTTCAAAAATTTGGCTAACACCCTAAATTTTCGAAAAATTTCGCCATAACCTCCTTTGTACGGGGAGGGGTTTGAAATTTATTGGGCCGTATTAGGTACCCAACAAATCCTAATAAGCATGTACATATTTATAGTGATATATTCCGGTGTCCACAGGGGAGTGTGTATAGATCATAACTACAGAGAATAAATTCTCGTAACCCTATAAATGGTTTTTGTGCCTTAATGACCAGAGAGACGTGTTTATTGTCATCTCCAAACGCGTGTGGGTTTTTTTATTAATCTGGCAATTTACCGTTATATTTTATATGATCCATATCAGTCATCAGTTCAATCTGTAAAATAAAGTCATCGCCATACAAGCCTCTCGCTCGTATGTAAATCTTCAACCTCGTCACACAAGCTCCAAATGCTTATGTGGTATATGATGAAGTATGCCTATCTTCCAGAAGTATGCCATGTAGTGTAGCCCAAAATTAATTGTTACTATCCTATGGTGACATTTATTATTACACACAGAACAACCAGCACTCTGCATCCAATGGCATTCACAGGAGTTGATATAATAATAAAATTGCACATCCAACTCATTAAGGTATACCTACTTGTCGGGCACGCAAATAAATTCTTTACTCAACAGCTAATCCATTTACCTGTTCCAACATATATAATGCACATGTATATATTTCTATCTATTTTTAAACCAATTCAATATGTGATTCAATTGCATAAATTTACCATTCCTTCGTTGATTAAATTAACTATCATTCTAATAATTCAGTCAATCAAATTCACAATCACACAACACAAATAAAAATCAATTTGTTTTTTTTACTTTTAAAAATATACTAATTAATTCGTATACTCTTTTTTAAATCATTCAGACTATATGATTAAAAGTTTACATCCATGAAAAGAAAACAATAGCAAAGTGGAGAACATAATGGAAATTGCAAAACATGGTAAATGTACCTTGCACCAGAGTCAATCAGAGACATCCACCCTGCACTTAGGATAGGCTTTCTTAATGCTCTCCTCAGTTTCCCAAGTACAATCTCACGGATCTCCACTCCATTGCACTTTGACTAAGTGAATCTTTTTGTTCCACAAATCTTTGGTTTCTTTGCCAATGATCTTCATTGGCTCTCTTCTAACTGCCAATTCTGGAGTGATTTCCAAATCCTGTTGTGCGGCATCTTCTACAATGAGATCTGGATCATGCACATGCTTTCGCAGTTGAGATACATGAAATACATCATGCACTCCAGGCAACCAATCAGGCAATTGAACCCTATATGCGAGAGTCCCGATCTGTTCAAGGATAGGAAACAGACCAATAAATTTGGGTGCCAATTTCCCCGTTTTACCGAATCGGATGGCTCCTCTCATCGGAGATATCTTCAAATATACATAGTCGCCAACAGCGAATGATATATCTCTTCTTCTCTTATCTGCATCGCTCTTATGTCGGCTTTGAGCGGCTAGTAATCGTTTCTTAACGAAATCGACTTTGTTCGTAGCATCACAAATCATATCAGGCCCCAATACGAGTCTATTGCCTGGTTCTACCCAACAAGCATGGGATCGGCACGGCCTACCATACAATACTTCGAATGGAGACATTTTCAAGCTCGCCTGGTAGCTGTTATTATATGAGAATTCAGCCAAATGCAAATGGTCTTCCCATGATCTGCCAAAATCAATAATACAAGCACTCAATAGATCTTTAAGAATACAATTCACCCTCTTAGTTTGGCCATCTGTTTGAGGATGATATGCGGTGCTCAAGTTCAGTTTCATTCCCAATTCTGCTTGGAATGCTTCCCAGAATTTACTAGCAAAAATCGGGTCATGATCACTAATGATGCTCATGGGAACTCCATGCAGTCTAACAATTTCTTTGAAATAAATCTGCGCCAGGCTCTGAGCAGTTCTATTCGATTTGACAGGTATGAAATGGGCGGTCTTCGTGAAACGATCTACGATCACCCAAATACTGTCATTTCCTTTCCTGGTTCTAGGCAAACCATCTATGAAATCCATAGAAATCTGTTCCCACTTTCCACCTGGAACTTCCAAAGATTGCAACAATCCAGCGAGCTTCTGCTGATCGCTTTTGACTTGTTGACAAGTAGAACACCGGCTAAGATAATAAAGAAATGTCTCGTTTCATAGATTTCCACCAGAAAGTGCGTTTGATGTCGTTATACATTTTGCTCACCCCTGGATGGATACTAAGCTTGGCTTTGTGACATTCATCCAATAATTCTCTCTGGAGTTCTGTAATGTTTGGCACACATATTCGTCCTTTTAACCTCAGAATTCCATTGTTATCTATCTGAAAACTTGAGGGCTCGCCCTTCTGAATTCTCTCTCTGATCTTCTGAATGAAGTGATCATCCTTTTGAAGAGCAGATATGTTATCAATCAATGAAGGTGTGATAATAAGACTGGCGATAAGCACATTCTTTCTGCTGAGGGCATCAGCCACAACATTAGCTTTCCCCGGAGTATATAAGATATCAAGATCATAAGCTATGAGAAATACTAACCAACGTTGCTGTCTCATATTCAGATCCTTCTGGGTGAATAAATACTTCAACGATTGATGATTAATATATAATTCAAACTTCTCACCCAATAGATAATGCCTCCAGATTTTCATAGCAAACACGATGGCTAGCAATTCAAGATCGTGAGTAACATAATTCTTTTCATGTGGTTTCAATTGACGGCTAGCATAAGCGACTACATGGCCTCTTTGCATTAACACTGCGCAAAGGCCTTCTTTAGAAGCATCGGTCAAGATTTTTAAATCCTGGTTGCCGTCAATAATTGTGAGCACTGGAGCAGTCGTCAATTTTAACTTCAGCTCCTGGAAAGCTGCCTCACATTCGGGAGTCCAGTTGAATCTCGAATGTTTCTTAGTAAGCTTTGTTAAGTGACTGGATATCTTCGAAAAATTCTTAACGAACTTCTGATAATAACTAGCCAACCCGAGAAAACTTCTGACTTTTGTGGGCGTACGAGGCTATTTCCAATTCTGAATAACAGTGATTTTACTGGGATCCACTGAAATTCCTTCTTTTGACACGACGTGGCCAAGAAATTTGACTTCTTCTTGCCAGAATATACATTTGGAAAATTTTGATTTTAAAACATTCTTTCTGAGAATTTCTAACACTTGTTCCAAATGTTTTTCGTGCTCGCTTTCTGATTTAGAGAAGATCAGTATATCATCAATGAAAACCAGAACAAATTTATTCAATACTCCTCTGAATACCCGGTTCATCAAATCGACAAAATAAGCTGGAGCGTTGCATAAGCCGAACGGCATTACTAGCCACTTGTAGAATAAGTCTGGACCTCTGAATGTTGTCAAGGGAACACACTCTTCGGCAATACGAAGCTGATGGAAACCTGTAGCTAGGTCCATTCGGGAAAACACTTGTGCTCCATTCAATCGGTCAACCAAATCATCAATCCGCGGCAATGGATATTTGTTCTTCAGCGTCTGCTTATTCAAGTCACGATAATCTACACATAGTCTGAGAGTACCGTCTGACTTTGGGACAAATACCACTGCTGCTCCCCAATCAGAGAAACTAGGCCTTATCAGACCTTTCTATACAAGCTGTCTAGTTTGATTGTCTAACTCTTCTTTCTCTTTCAAAGTCATTCTTCGAATAGCGTGAACTACTGGCCTTGCATTCGGAACTAAAGAGATTTTGAAATCAATTTCTCTCTGCGGAGGTAAGCTAACAACTTCTTCGAACACATCCGCATAGTTCTTGACAATTGGGATATTTTCAATGTCGACCGGAATATTCTCGGGAACGACAGGAACAAGATCTATTTGAGCAGGAGAAACATCTAGAGCTACCCAGAAGTCCTTTCTATCAGAATTCGAACCTTCACATGGAATGGTTATATGATTACCTGATTTAATCTTCGCCCTTACGACTTTGTCGGCGCATTTAACCTCAGCTTCATATTTGGTTAACCAATCCATTCCTAGAATAAGATCAAACTCTGTAAAATTCATGACGATCGCGATAGTAGGGAATCGATAGCAGGAAAAAGAAACTGGAACCCCACAAACCCAACTAAGATTGACAGAACCCCCAACTGGATTATGAACAGTCATGGGTTCTCTGAGCTTTTTCAAATTCAAATCTAGTTTCTTAACCGCATTCTTTGCAACAAAGCTTCGCGACGCGCCTGTATCAAACAGTACTTTAACAGGAATGTTTTTGACAGTAAGCATGCCTTTTAACACATCTGGTCTTTCCTGACTAGCTGAGGATGCAGGAACTTCTGCTACTTTATTTACCTATACCATTTCAGATTTTTCCAATAACAGGCAATCCCTGGAAAGATGACATGTCCGGTGACATTTGTAGCATTAACTTATGCCATGCGATTCCTTTTGCTTCTTAGTGGATTTGAGTCCACACTTTATTCTTTTCTTTAGGGGTCCGCAGTCTATCGACAAATGCCCCGGCTTCTTGCAATTGTTGCATATTGCAGTCGTTATTGGCACTTCCTCAGATTCAACCTTTTTCTTACTGACTCTAGGCTTCTTTCTGAACTCAGACTTCGTATTGGCCTCAGGCTGTGTACTCTTCCCTAGGCTATCAGCTTCAAATTTCCTTTTGTTGCTCGAACTAACTTCCTCTTCATCGACCAAAAGACCTCAATTATATAGATCTTCATACTAATAGGCCATGTATATCATTTCAGAAAAAGGAAGCTTCACATGCCCCATTACTTTATTCTGGTATTTTCTTTGAAGACCATTAATAAACCTTAGATTCTTCCTCTTTGGATCTTGAATTCGATAAGGGGAAAAATGAGAAAGTTCATTGAATCTCTTATGATATTCTGGGATATTCATATCTCCTTGTATCAAATAGTAGAATTCATCACATAACCGCTCAGTTGCTTCTGGAGAAATAAATTTTTCATTGAAAAGCTCTTTGAATCTATCCCAGGTGATATCACCTTCTGGATTATCTTTAACAATCGAATCCCACCAGAACAAAGCCTCGTCTTTGAGTGCCCAAGATGCTATAAATCTTTTCTGGTCATCCCTCAGGTTTGAACCTTCAAAGATTTTCTCAGCAGAGCACACTCATGCTTGTGTTTGAATAATAGATTCATTACCTAAGAACGGTACTCCACCCAGATTTCGATATTTCATAAATAGAGCTTCTATATCTGGGTCAGTATTACTTCTTCTGTTTCTGGCACTCATTTTCTAGTACTTCTGCAAATAGCAGACCAAGTGTCAGGTCAACAGAAAAGAGATTATAAAGCATAGAAACATATACTTGAATGTAAATGCATCTATTGAGGTGTATTTCATTCTGCTATACTCATACTAGAATATTACTGATCCTATCTGTAATGAGTTACTCGTCCTAGAACACTACTGGTTCTATTTCTGACGAGTTCGTTAATATGTTATATTCCCGAACTAAGCTTAACCAAAGCTCTGATACCACGTTTGTGACGACCCCAAACCCCATAAGACGGTGGCAAGGGTAATCTTTGGAATATAACACATAAACAGATAACAGCAGAACAGAAATAATTAAATACACCAAATAATGTACAATAGAATACATTGGATCAACATACTTATCAGAGTTACACAGTATATAGGATCATACTTAGTACAAATACAGTTCAGATATACATAAATGTCTATAGCGGAAAAGAAAACATAATATGTACAACAGGAGCTGAACAGCATAAAAAGAGATAAATGATAGAATCCATCTTCAACTCCAGCTATCACGAAAGAGCCTACTAAAACCTGAATACAAGGCTGCCCGTGTAGAAAAAGGGGCACCCGAGTTTGCAAGTGAAACAAACTATGAGTCAGTCATGGGACTGGTATGAGAAATCTACTTAACATATTTTACAATATGGCTAATCACAGGACCACGCCACTTTCTAGCCGATCCAATTTAACAGAAATTTACCAAACACATTTTCCTTTGCCATGCTCACATATTAACTTCAAAAATTATGAAATTTGGAACCTAGCAATAATTTGACATCCCAGATCCAACAAATGTGTTTTCGTCGAATTCCGAGGTCGTTTGCAAAATGTCTATTTTCAAGGGCGATATATTCTCTATAGCGATCTTTCTAAAAATTCGTTTGGCCATATCTTTTGACTCCCGCTATGAAACTTCGATTTTTCATATTCTTTAGAAAGATATTCACTAACATATTTAAATATTTTTGGTTTCACTAAAATTCGTTTTATTTCGCACCCGGTACAGTCAGTTAAAGTTTGAATTGAAATTTTGAAACTACCGCGCCATTTCAGGCCTTGTTTATAATTTAAAACAATTATATTTATTTTCAAACATCGATTCAAACACACTTTTCATCGTTATTATTTAAAATATTTTATTTTAAATATCTAAAATTTACTAAAATAGCCAAATTAAATTTTTTAAACTAGCTCAGATTTGCCAGGTTGTTACAGTGATGATCACATTCTTCCTGCGGAGCACATCAGCCACAACATTGGCTTTCCCCGGAGTATACAAAATATCAAGATCATATGCCGTGAGAAATTCTAGCCAATGCTGCTGCCTCATATTCAGATCCTTCTTGGTGAATAAATACTTCAATGATTGATGATCAGTATATAATTCAAATTTATCACCCAATAGATAATGCCTCTAGATTTTCATAGCAAACACGATGGCTAACAATTCAAGATCGTGAGTTGCATAGTTCTTCTCATGCGGCTTCAACTAACGGCTAGCATAAGTGACTACTTGGCCTCTTTGCATTAACACTGCACCAAGACCATCTTTAGAAGCATCTGTCCAGACTTTCAAATCTTGATTGCCATCGATAATGGTTAACACTGGAGCAGTTGTCAACCTTAACTTCAGCTTTTAGAAAGCTGCCTCACATTCTGGAGTCCAATTGAAACCTTGAATTTTTCTTAGTAAGCTTCGTTAAGGAACTAGATATCTTCGAAAAATCTTTAACAAACGTCCGATAATAACTAGCCAATCCAAGAAAACTTCAGACTTCTGTGGGCGTAGTTGGCTGTTTCCAATTTTGAATAGCAGTAATTTTACTGGGATCTATAGAAATTCCTTCCTTTGACATGACATGACCAAGGAATTTGACTTCTTCTTGCCAGAGTATACATTTGGAAAATTTGGCTTTTAAAACATTCTTTCTGAGAATTTCTAACACTTGTTCCAAATGTTTTGCATGCTCGCTTTCTGACTTAGAGAAGATCAATATGTCATCAATGAAAACCAGTACAAATTTATTCAATACTTCTCTGAATACCCTGTTCATTAGATCGACAAAATAAGCTGGAGCATTACATAAGCCGAACGACATTACTAACCACTCGTAGAATAAATCTGGACCTCTGAATGCTGTCAGAGGAACACACTCCTCGGCAATATGAAGTTGATAGAAACCTGTAGCTAGGTCCATTCGTAAAAACACTTGCATGCCATTCAATCGATCCAACAAATCATCAATTCACGAGAATGGATATTTGTTCTTTAATGTCTGTTTATTTAATTTATGATAATCCATGCATAGTCGGAGAGTATCGTCTTTGGGACAAATACAACTGCTGCTCCCCAATCAGAGAAACTAGACCTAATCAGACCCTTCCATACTAGCTGTTGAGTCTGATTGTCTAATTCTTCTTTTTCCTTCAAGGTCATTCTTCGAATAGAGTGAACTACTAGCCTTGCACTCAGGATTAAAGAGATTTTGAAATCAATTTCCCTACGCGGAGGTAAGCAAACAACTTCTTCGAACACATCTGCATAGTTCTTGACAATCGGAATATTTTCAAAGTCGACTGGAATATTCTCCGTGATGACAGGAATCTTTTCTATTTGAGCAGGAGACACATCCAGAGCTGACCAAAAATCATTTCTATCAGAATTCGGACCTTCGCATGGAATGGTTATATAATTGCCTGATTTAATCTTTGCCCTTATGACTCTATCGACACATTTAACTTCAGCTTCATATTTGGTTAACCAATCCAATCCTTGAATAAGATCAAATTCTGTAAAATTCATGACGATAGCGATGGTAGGGAACCAATAATAGGAAAAAGAAACTGGCATCCTACAGATCCAACTAAGATTGAGGGAACCCCCAACCGGATTATGGACAGCCATGGGTGCTTTGAGCTTTTTCAATTGCAAATCCAGTTTCTTAACCGCATTACTTGCAATAAAGCTTCGCGACACGCCTGTATCAAACAGTACTTTAACTAGAATATTTTTGACAGTAAGCGTGCCTTCCAAAACATCTGGCCTTCCCTGACTAGCTGAGGGTGCAGAAGTTTCTGCTACTTTATTTATGTGTACCATCCCAGATTTCTTAAATAGCTGGCAATCCTTTGCAAGATGACCAGTCTGATGGCATTGACTGCACTTTCTATTCGCTTGAAACTTCTTCTTGGATTTAAATCCATCCTTTCTATGTTTCTTCAAAGATTTGCAACTTATCGACAAGTGTCCTTACTTGTTGCAGTTATTGCATATGGAAGTCGTTATTGATTCTTTCTCCGATTTTACCTTTTTTCTATTGAGTCTAGGCTTCTTTCTAACTCCAGACGTCGTACTTGCCTCAGGCTGTGTACTGGTCGCTGGGCCATCAGTTTCAAATTTCCTTTTGTTGCTAGAACTACATTCCTCTTCGTCTCCAAAAGACCCTTCTTATCTAGAGCTTCATACCGATAAGCCATGTATATCATTTTAGAAAAAGATTGTTGCACATGTGCAGTTACACTACTTTGGTACTTTCATTGGAGCCCATTAATAAACCTTAGATTCTTCGTCTTTAGATTTTGAATTAGATGCGGGGAAAAACGAGAAAGTTCATTGAATTTCTTATGATATTCTGGAATGGTCATATCTCCTTGTATCAGATAGTAGAATTCATCACTTAACCGCTTAGTCGCTTCTAGAGGAATAAATCTTTCATTGAAAATTTCTTTAAATCTATCCCAGGTAATATTACCTTCTGGACTATCTTTAATAACCGTTTCCCACCAGATTAAAGCTTCGTCTTTGAGTGCCCAAGATGCCAGTAATCTTTTCTGATCATCTCTCAGCTTTGAACCTTCAAAAATTTTCTTAGTAGAGCGCATCCATGCTTGTGTTTGAATAATGGATTCATTGCCCGAGAATGCTACTCCACCCAGATTTCGATACTTGTTTAATAGAGCCTCAATATCTGGTTCTGACCTACCTCTTCTACTTCTGCCACTCATTTTTCAACGTCTGCAAATAGCAGACAAACTATTAGGCCAACAGAAAAGATATTCTAAAGCATAGAGACATATACTTGAATGTAAATGTGTCTATAGGGGTGTATTTCATTCTGTTACACTCATTCAAGGATATTACTGATCCTATCTGAAATGAGTTATTCGTCTTAGAACACTACTGGTTCTATTTCAGACGAGTTCATTAATATGTTGTATTTCAGGACTAAACTTAACCAAAGCATTGATACCACGTTGTGACGACCCTAAAACCCCGTTCCGCAGTGGCAAGGGTAATCTATGAAATATAACACATAAACAAATAACAGCAGGACACAAATGTATAAATACACCAGATAATGTACAACAGAATACACTAGATAAACATAATCATCAGAGTTACACAGTATACGGGATCATACTTAGTACAAAATACAGTTCTGCTTTACATAGAATGTCTACAGCAGAATCGAAACATAATATGTACAACAGGAGCTGAACAACATAAAACGAAAGAAGTGATAGAATCCATCTTCAGCTCCATAGCTACCAGATAGAGCCTGCTAAAACCTGAATACAAGGCTGCCAGTATAGAAATAGCGGCACCCGAGTTTGCAAGTGAAACAAACTACGAGTCAGTCATGGGACTGGTATGAGAAATCTACTTAACCTATTTGTAATAAGGCTAATCACAGGACCACGCCGCTAATGCAGAATGGGTTTACTCCATTGGATTGCCAGTGCTTTAAAAACAAGTAAATCATTTAAACATCGCAATGCTCTTTACAAAAATGAAGCCATTATAAGACTCAGTTCCCATCACATAATGCAATGCAAACTGGAGGATATATTTTTACCTTATAATGGCCAAAATATGCTTGATACGAATAAAACAAAAGCATTTGATATTACTACTAGTGTTTATATATTTCAAAAACAATTTCAGTCATAATTATCAATCATAGACGGCATAAATGCCCCATACCACTATGTCGCCATATATAGGTATACAATCAAAATCGCATGATGTCGTTATTGAAAATTAGATTTCCATCATGAACCAAGGCAAGGGACCGTCCTTACCGCTTCGAGACTCTCTAGCCCGAGCCTCAGGGTCAGGATGCATCGACCCTTGGATCGTCAGGGCCGGTTCACATGGAGTGGATTAAAATGCCTGAACACTGCGTGTGAATAAATAAATGATCAAAGAAGCAAGTAAAGAATAAAATCACACACAAGATTTAACGTGGAAAAACCCTTTGCGGGAAAAAACCACGGGAGAAAGGCAAACTTTATTGATTTAATTGATGGAGTTGTTACAATCTTATTCAACATATCAGCCATAGCAGTAAATTTATATTCTACTTTCATGCATTCAGATAAGGAGAGAAAGAATAAAAATAAGAATATTCTTTATCCTTCAATGAGGTTGCTGCATTTATCTCAATCAAGAGAGTAAATTAAAATCTCCTTTATCCTTTTGATGAGGTTGTTATAAATGTCTCAATCAAGAGAAAATCTTCTTTATCCTTTAAATGAGGTTGCTGAAAATACCTCAATCAAGGGAGTAAATTAAGGAACTAAATAATATTCTTTAGGTGACACATCAGCTGGACCAATCCTCAATCAAAAGAGTAAATTAAGGAACTAAATAATATCCTTTAGATGACACATCAGCTGAACCAATCCAAATGAGAATTTCGGATCACAAATTAACAATCTCCCCCTTGAGACGAAGTTTCATCTTGAAGTAAAAAACGAACTCCTTCAACAAGTAAATATCTGCCTTGCTCCAATAGTCCCTAAAGACTATACCGTAACACCAACCAAGCTTGAGCAAAGCTCAAACTTAGTAATTGGAACTGGCTTTGTCATCATGTCAGCGGGATTGTCATGAGTACTTATCTTGCAAATTTTAACACCACCTTTAGCAATAACATCTCGAATGTAGTGATACCTCACATCTATATGTTTAGTTCTCTCATGGAACATTTGATCCTTTGTAAGGCATATAGCACTCTGGCTATCAGAAAATATAGTAATGCAAGATGTATCTCCACAAAACTCAAAATATAAACCTCTAAGCCAAATAGCTTCTTTACATGCTTCAGAAATAGCCATATACTCGGCCTCAGTAGTTGATAATGCTACTATAGTTTGCAAGGTTGCTTTCCAACTTACAGCACAGCCACCAATGGTGAAAACATAACCTGTTAATGATCTCCTTTTATCCAAATCACCTGCAAAATCAGAATCCACATAACCAACAAGTTCTTCTTTAGATTTACCAAACTGCAAACAAGCATTTGCAGTGCCATGAAGATATCTAAAAATCCATTGAACTGCTTTCCAATGCTCTCTTCCAGGATTGGCCATGAATCTACTGACAACACTTAAAGCATGTGATAAATCAGGACGCGAGCAAACCATGGCATACATAAGTGAACCAACTGCACTAGAATAGGGAACTCTAGACATGTACTCAATATCTTCATTTGATTGTGGACACATGGCTGATGACAATTTAAAATGTGCAGCAAGAGGAGTACTTACAGGTTTGACATCAAGCATATTAAAACGGCGAAGCACTTTTCTAACATACCCACTCTGACTTAGGTATAATTTTCCAGAAGTTCTATCTCTTGATATTTCCATGCCAAGAATCTTCTTAGCATCTCCCAAATCTTTCATTTCAAACTCTCTACTTAACTGCCTTTTCAAATTTTCAATTTCCAACTTGTCTTTTGAAGCAATCAACATATCATCAACATAAAGTAACAAATAAATGGCTGAATGAGTAGTAATTTTCAAATAGACACAACTATTATAATTGGACCTTTTAAAACCTTGAGATAGCATAAAAGTGTCAAATCATTTATACCACTGCCTAGGTGACTGTTTCAATCCATAAAGAGATTTCTTTAATTTACAGACAAGATTTTCTTTTCCAGGGATGATAAAACCCTCAGGTTGATGCATATAAATATCCTCTTCTAATTCTCCATGTAAAAATGCAGTTTTTACATCTAACTGTTGAAGCTCATAATCATGCATAGCAACAATACTGAGTAACATGCGAATTGAGCTATGTTTCACAACAGGGGAAAAAACTTCATTATAGTCAATACCTGGAATCTGACTGTAACCTTTTGCAACTAATCTTGCTTTGTACCTTGTCTTATCGTTTGGAGAAACACCTTCTTTTCTCTTGAAAACCCATTTGCAATGAATAGGTTTCTTCTCTTTAGGCAATTTGATTAAGTCCCAAGTGTCATTTCTTTCAAGTGACTTCATCTCATCATGCATAGCAGCCATCCACTTATCAGAATCACTAGAGATAACAGCCTCAGAATATGAAGAAGGCTCAGCAATACCTTCTATTTCTTTTGCTACAGCGCACGCATAAGCAACATCATTTTCTTCCTCAATAAACCTTCTTACTGGTTTTGGATTCCTTCTAGTTCTGTTTGTTGCAATAGATTGTTGCGGTGGTTGCATTACTACTGGAGGATCCTCAACAATGGGTGCTTCATCTTGTCCCTCAATTTCTGCGTTTGATGTAGCATCTGTATCAATAATATGCTCCACCTGGACATTTGATTTCTGCTTACTCTCAACAAGATCATTAGTAGATGGAATATCATGTAACATAGCAGATTCATTAAACACAACATTTCTGCTAATTACAACCTTACTTGTTTCAGGATTCCATAATTGATAGCCTTTAACACCAGACTTATAACCAAGAAAAATGCACTTAACAGCTCTTGGCTCTAACTTTCCATTGTCAACATGAGCATAAGAAATACATCCAAAAACTTTCAATTCAGAATAATTTTCTGGAGAACCAGACCATACCTCAATCGGAGTTTTCTTACCAATAGCAACAGAGGGAGAGCGGTTGATGAGATAACAGGCTGTGGAAGCAGCTTCAGCCCAAAAACGTCTATCCAAACCTGCGTTTGACAACATGCAGCGAGCCTTAGAAATGATAGTCCTGTTCATACGCTCGGCAACCCCGTTTTGCTGAGGAGTGTGAGGTATGGTGTAGTGCCTAACAATGCCTTCAGCCTTGCAAAATGAATTAAATTCATCTGAAAAAAACTCCATCCCATTATCAGTCCGAAGCTTCTTTACCTTCCTTTCAGTTTGTCTCTCAACCATAGTCTTCCACTCTTTGAAAGCTGAAAAAGCTTCAGATTTATGTTTCAAAAAATAAGGCCAAACTCTTCTGGAATAATCATCAATAATTGTCATCATGTAACAAGCACCGCCCATGGATGCTTTCCTAGACGGTCCCCATAAGTCTGAATGCACATAATCTAGAATGCCTTCTGTTGTATGAACTGCAGTGTTGAACTTCACTCTCTTATGCTTGCCAAAAATGCAATGCTCACAGAACTTCAGCTTGCCTGCGTTGTACCCATCAAGAAGTCCTCTCTTGTTCAACTCCGACAGACCTAATTCACTCATATGTCCAAGACGCATATGCCAAAGATTAGCAGTATCACAATCAGAAATATTATTTGAGATAACAGGGGAAGCATTACCTGAAACAGTAGTGCCTTGAAGATAATAAAGGCCATTTGTTTGCCTAAGATTTCCCTTCATTACAATAAGAGAACCATTTGTGACTTTTAAGACACCACCTCCACCTGAATATTTGTACCCTTTGTCATCAAGAGCACTTAAAGAAATCAGATTTCTCTTCATGTTGGGAATGAACCGAACATCTGTTAAAGTTCTGATTGCGCCATCAAACATCTTGATCTGAATAGAACCAATTCCTGCTACTTTACATGCCGAATCATCACCCATCAAAACTGAGCCAGCATCTATTATGGGTTCTAAGGTTGTAAACCAATCTTTAATAGGACACATATGGAAAGTGCAAGCAGTGTCAAGTATCCATTCATCTTTAATCTCAGCACATCTAGCAAACACGGTAACAACAAGCATCTCATTGTCAGAACTATCATTACGAGCACAATTGGCATTAACTTCATCTTCTTTGTTATCTTTTGGTTTGTATGTGCCATTTCTCTTTTCCTTGTTCTGCAGCTTATAACATTCGGATATTTCATGTCCATCCCTCTTACGATATTTGCAAGACTTGTATTTGCCTCTAGATTTAGATCGACCTTTATAGGCATTGGAACTTTTGCCTCGAGATCCATTATTTGAATTTTTCTCCTTTGTCCTGCCACGAACGGACAAGCTTTCGGCTTGAGAGCTTGATCCAGTTGAAGACACCAGTTGTTTCATTTTCTCCTTGGCGTGCAAGGCTTCATAAACGTCATTTAGAGTGAGAGTATCATGACTATATAATATGGTTTCTCTGAAATTTGAGTAAGAACTGGGCAAAGAACATAATAGGATTAAACCCAAATCTTCATCATCATATTTGACTTCCATTGCAGTCAAGTCAGAAACAATCTCTTTAAAATCAGAAATATGGTCAAGCAAATTACCTCCCTCTTGCAATTTGTGCAGAAACAGCTTTTGTTTGAGATGCATCTTACTTGTGAGATCCTTGGTCATGCAAATTGACTCCGGTTTCAGCCAAAGAGAAGCAGTTGTCTTCTCGTTCAAAACTTCTTGTAAAATATTATTGTGTAGATGGAGCTGAATTTGCAACAAAGCCTTCCGATCCTTTCTCTTCTCATCATCGGTCCATAGATCAAATCTCTTGTTCCCGAATCCATCCAATGCATCATCATAATCAGCTTGTGCGAGCAACGCTCGCATCTTCACTTGCCACAATGAGAATCGAGTATTTCGATCCAATAGCGGAAGATCATACTTTAACGACGCCATGTTGAATAAACCAGCGCTCTAATACCACTTGTGAATAAATAAATGATCAAAGAAGCAAGTAAAGAATAAAATCACACACAAGATTTAACGTGGAAAAACCCTTTGTGGGAAAAAACCACGGGAGAAAGGCAAACTTTATTGATTTAATTGATGGAGTTGTTACAAGCTTATTCAACATATCAACCATAGCAGTAAATTTATATTCTACTTTCATGCATTCAGATAAGGAGAGAAAGAATAAAAATAAGAATATTCTTTATCCTTCAATGAGGTTGCTGCATTTATCTCAATCAAGAGAGTAAATTAAAATCTCCTTTATCCTTTTGATGAGGTTGCTATAAATGTCTCAATCAAGAGAGAATCTTCTTTATCCTTTAAATGAGGTTGCTGAAAATACCTCAATCAAGGGAGTAAATTAAGGAACTAAATAATATTCTTTAGGTGACACATCAGCTGGACCAATCCTCAATCAAGAGAGTAAATTAAGGAACTAAATAATATCCTTTAGATGACACATCAGCTGAACCAATCCTAATGAGAATTTCGGATCACAAATTAACACTGCGTTTCCCCGCCCTATGGGGCATAAACTGGTCATACCCCAACCAAACCATTGGCCCGGGAGCGACCGATATAAACGAGGCGCCTCGCTATCCATCATCAACATAAGTAAAATGTCCGGGTGTCCTCTTCCGTTTTTGGTCCATACCGGGGTGTGAGGCCCGCGAATCAACGCCAAACACAAAGCTAGCTATTTAAAGCCCTGCTTTGATCATCAACCACAATACTCTGCTTTGCAACAAAAGCCTTAATCACAACATCTCTGTATGCCACGTTGTCTATCTACAAAGACACACATCCATTTACAAGTCCGTTCTGGGTCTGAACAAAACCAGAGGCACCTTATTCCTCTCCCGTATGTCCAATACAGGAGAGAGGCCCTCGCATATCCGAACTATCAATAAGTACGTCCGGACAACCACCACTGTAACCCCTTCAGGGCGGCAACTCCCATCAAAGGAATTAGTAGCCATCCATTTGATGTGAAGACCATCGGTCTTGCACCGTCTTCATATCTTCGACTTCTAACCGCCGATCAATTATTTGAAATGAGAATTAACTTGGCCTTTTCAAATAATTCATGTATTTTTAGAATTCAAATCAATTCATTTTCATAGTTAAATTATTCGACATCCATAATTCAGTTCGTTAATGTAATTTTCATGTCAAACACATTCAACCATCAAATATCCAATAGACCGAGTAAACTAAGTTTATTTCCATTCCATATCATTTATAATATTTTATGACAATTTATCGCTGTTTTATTTGTTTAAAAATAGCCAATTTATTCAAATGACGCCTCAGGCCATAACGCGGCCATGCCGCTGTTTTTCTTCAGATTTGATTTACGCATATCTGAAAATCTAACCGTTGGATCTTTACAACTTTTATATCATTAGATGTTTTCAAAGTGGACCCAAAGGTTCCAATTTTGGGAAAATATGACGGTCGGATCTCTCGGTACAATCGTTTAAAGTTAGATTTCAAAATACGAACTGTAGCCTCGTTATTCGATTTATTTTAATTATATATATATATACACGCACACATATATACATATATAAATATATTCCATTCTGGCGTTGTTTTTATTTAGATTTGAATTAAACATTTCACAAAATCTAATCGTTGGATCTTTGCAAAGTTGGTGTCATTGGAAAGATATTTCCAAAGCGAACCCAACGATTTCAGTTTCGGGAAAATCGGATGGTCGGATCTTCCGGTACAATCTTTTGAAATCACGGTTTCAAAATACGAACTACAGCTTCGTTATCCGATTTATTTTAATTATATATATAATCCGTTCTTTGATTTCCAAACTATATTCATTTCATATATTTGATAAAAAATAATATTTTTATCCAACAAATAATTATTTCACCACATGGCTATTTTTATCACTTCATGTATATAATAGAAATGTAATTTTTATCATCAGAACAATTTATTTCAAACATGATTATTTTTAGCGATTTGTATATCTTATAAAAATGTGATTTTTATTGTTAAAACGATTTATTTCAAAATTGAAGATTTTTAGCGATTCATATATATTATAAAAATGTGATTTTTATTGTTAAAACGATTTATTTCAAACATGATTATTTTATATACTTCATATACATGATCAAAATGTAATTTTTATTTTTCATACATTATATTCGTCATATGAGTATTATTCCAACACATGAATATATTTCAATACATGAATATAAATCAAACACAAGAATATTTTAGAAAATTTCGGCAGCATAACGGCAGGGTAGTTAAAACCGACACCGTCCCGAGTACGGCTCCTCGCTCTACCTTAAAGCCTCGCAGCTTTTAACAAGGGGGATTTAAATATCTAGTTCATACGCAGATGAATTTTCCCATAAACTAATCCTATTGGGTTTCAACCACAATCAATCATATCAACCACTCGCATTTATCAACCAAATTTCACATCAACAAAAATTCAAACAATAACAACCAATATATATCGTCCATGGTCTGTTGACAAGGGGAGTGTGTGTGTATATATATACACGTATATAAATATATTTCGATTCCATTTCAATGTCATTTCAATTCCATTCAACGCACATATGATTTTTACAATGTATATATAACTTATACATCGCACATACAACTTATACAATGCTTATAAATGAGGTGTACAACGCTTATATAACTCATATATCGATCGTATAATTTATACATTGCCATTCCATATCGTTTATGATTTAGAAATCTCACATTGGTTTCCACTCCTCTAAAAATAATAGGAAGCTCCAAAAATTTTACAGTCTCTTCTAGAATGTAGAAGACGTCCACACGAGTCCAATGTCTCTTATTTCATTCGATTTCAACTACATAGCAAAAAGATATGATTTTTATTGTAAAATCATATTTTGTAGCTCTTTAAAGTGCTATAATCAATTTTAAATTATAAAGGTCGTACCTTTATGAATTTGTTCGAAACTAGTTTTCGATTTATCTCGAAATCCATGCAGCGTGGTGACGATCGGAGAGTACCACCTTGGAGAGCTTAGAAAGGCACGCAAATCGAGGTAGGGGTGTGCAGTCCGACAGCGCCCTCGAGGGGCGGCGGCGGCTGAAAGGTCAGATCTTTAAGGAGGCAGAACTCGACGAAGGTTGAACGAGAGGGGGTGCACCTTATATAGATTTAAAGCTCGTGTTGCCCTCTACAAAATACTCCAAAGGAGCAAGGGGCATTGGTGCGTGGATTTGAAGAAAAAGAGGAGGAAAGGGATCGATGAAAACCGCCACCGGGATGAAGCACATCGGGGAGAGAGAAAATATGAAGGAGGAAAGTGATTGGTTCATGACCCGTGGGCCTTCTACCTCCACGCGGCATTGCTCCGTCAGGCTATCGCCCATTGCGGAAAATTCCCCACTGCTGCCTCCCGTAGGAGTCTGGGCTGTGTCTCAGTCCCAGTGTGGCTGATCATCTTCTCGGACCAGCTACTGATCATCGCCTTGGTAAGCTATTGCCTCACCAACTAGCTAATCAGTCAATGGTTTTTATTTTAATTTTTGAATTAATTATTTCCAAAAATACCCTTTTCTCATACGAACTCCAATTCAAACCCAATGACTGTCGCCTCAAGCTAAATACCCCCATTTCAAACACAATGGGATATGTTTCGTAAGCCCATTCGACTGTTACAGTCAGTTATTCTTCAAATTAAAATATAAAACATTCAATATTTGATTTGAATGTACGTTTCAATTTGCCGGGGCCACATACTGATCCCAAAAATTCCAGAAAAATTATTTCTAGCTTCGTATTGACGATACGGTCCTAACAAAACTAGTTTCATCAAATTTGGAGACCGTTTGAAAAATGGCCATTTTCTGGTTGATCCAAATTGACTGAAATTTACCAAACACGTTTTCCTTTGCAACGCTCACATATTAACTCCAAAAATTATGGAATTTGAAACCTAGCAATAATTGGACATCCCAGATCTAACAAAAGCGGTTTCGTCGAAAACGGAGGTCATTTGCAAAATGGCTATTTCCAAGGGCTATATAAACTCCATAACTACCTTTCTAAAAATTCTTTGGCCATAACTTTTGATTCCCGATATGAAATTTCGATTTTTCAGATTCGTTAGAAAGATATTCATAAACATATTTAAATATTTTTGGTTTCACTAAAATCCGTTTTATTTTGCACCCTATACAGTCAGTCAAAGTTCGAATTCAAATTTTCAAACTGCCGTGCTATTTCAGGCCTTGTTTTATAATTAAAATAAATATATTTATTTTCCAACATCGATTCAAATAGACTTTTGGTCGTTATTATTTAAAAGAATTTATTTTAAATATTCAAAATCCACTAAAATAGCCAAATTAAAATTTTAAAATTGGTTTTGATTTTCCGGGTTGTTACATATTTGATCGCAACGCTAACGTCCATACAGAGTTGTTTTCAGACAATGAATTTGATCACGGTCTCTCCATATTGACAACGGAAAAATGGTCAAAAACTTCGATAGTCGTTGAGTTAACTATCAAAGAAAAACATGTGTGCAAAAAACGATATTGTTTCCAAATGGAAATTCTATCGATCAATCATTAATCAACATTTATTCATTTCCCCATTTCTCGTTTCCATATATTCATCAAATCCTTATTTTCTAATTTTAGAAAATATGCGTTATTAACTTTGGAAAACGTTTCCATTTCTGATTCACGCATCACTATCTTCTCACATATATCACTCTCTAACTGTAAACTAGTAAGAGAAGAACCCCCTACGTATTAACCCCGAAGGCCGAAACCAACATCATATCAACACACAGAAAGCTATTCAACTCGACTAATTTCCAGTCAATTTCTAATTCCTTTAAGTCCATTTTAAATCCCTATTTCAAAAACCAATTTCCTTTATAAAAGTTTTAATTTCAAATATTTACTTTAATCCATTATTCACATTGAATATGAACAATATTTCTTTATATACTCCAAACAATTTGATTCCATATTTGAAAATAATATCCAAATTCCAAATTCTATTTAATCTATATTTATAGAATTATTTATACAAAATCCTGTCTTTAACTTCTAACACTTAAATCTCATTTATAATTCGCTTTATATAATTCTATTCATCCTATATAAATCCTTTTATATAATTCTATTCATTTTATATAAATTCTTTTATATAATTCTATTCAATTTATATAAATATTTGTCATTTGCAATATTCACTTTGAAAATTTCCTTTTTACATTCCAATATCTCCTATTGTGTTTAAAATACCAAATAACATGACCAGTGTCATCACAATCAATCACAGATTATATATTACATCATATATCACAATATATGAAAACAAATAGTATTATAATATTGAGGAATCCTGTTGGATCCCTCCAACCTATTTTCCTGCATCACAGATGTTAAATAGTATAAATAACATCGATTTCATTTCAATATGAAATATTTTGATAAACAGAATCAATATTTGATTAACGATTTATATATATCGTTATCTATAATTTCAACCAATACATAAGCAATTCAACCAAACAATAATCACACAGCAGTCAATTATCATTTATCATTACTAGATTATATTTATAAAAATATAAATTGATAGAGTTAGTGAGTTTTACTCACATTGGACCATTATCATTAAATAACGATTAACTATTGTTGATTCAGATCAAACAATTTATTTCGCTATAAATTGTAGGGAGCTCCAATTCACTCCCAGTCAGTTTCATTTTGTAGCCGTCGTCCATACGATCCTAACAGATCTGACTATTCAAGATTCTGATATCGTATGACCCAGATATTACAATTACAAGTTAGGACTTTATAAATTTAAAATTAAACTAAATTTAAATTATAAATACACTTAAATAAATTTGGGCCTTACTGATCCTTATCGGCCCACTAACCCCCACGCCCTCAAACATCTTCTTCCCGCAAGCCAAACTAACGTTGCTCCACTATTTCCTAATACCCTATTTTCAAACTTTTCCATGCATAAATCTCCTTCAATACTGCACACTACTTTAAACAAATGTCATCAAAAATGCCCTCTTCCCATCTTCTTGCTATCAGTATCCAAATCAAAGGACTCGACCCTTCTATCTTCTCTCGTTCAAAGCCATAACCATGCTTTCTTCCCGCAGTTCTCCCATTTGATTCAACGAAATCTCAAACTGAAATCATAACAATTCTTATCTTACCAAACTCATCTTCTTCATCCCAACATACAACACTCAATCCCCGATCCTGCCTCGCGGTTTCCAGGCCCGCGACTCAGAACAGTAAACTACCAAAAAAAATATTCACTTGATTTCACCAAAATTGCACGCAGTGTGCTATTTTCCATCACCATCATGAATCAATTCTCCAAATCCATCCTAGTCGCTTAAAACTCGAGATAAACCCTACCCTAGTCTTCATGTTGTACGCGACATCGACCAAATACTTGTTCGATCGATTACAAAATCATACTGTAATGGAGAGGAGCACTCACTGATTCCATTTATATAGGTTTCAGATTTTAAAAGAATTTATACGGTTTTCTGTTGATTTCTGAAACTCATGATTTGGTTTCCAGATAAAACACAGCGGCTAGGAGAAATTGACCAGAGAAAAAGAAGTTTAAGGGTTTGGAAAAGTTAAAGGGGTATATATAGGAAAGAAGAAATAAATTTTATATTTATTATTTAATTTATTTTTAATCAACCGCTATTTGTATTTATCATTAAAAATCTCTGTGATCACATACAATAACCAAAAATCATGAAAATGGGCATGCGGCTACAGTTCGACATTACAGACCTAACGAAACTAGTTTTGTCAAACTCCGAATATGTTTGCTCACACAACGTATTTTTAAAGTCAGATTATCGACTGTTTTTACATCGTACGGCCACATATTGACTTCAAAAATCACGAAAATTGAAATCTAGCAATAATTTAATATTGCGGATCCATTAAAATTAGTTCCGTCAAAAACGGAGATCGTTTGCAAAAATGGCTATTTTTAAAGCTCTAAATAAACCCATTTAAATGTTAATATATTTAATAATAATTAAATTAAATATTTATAAATAAATATTATTTTATATATTCACAATAGAATACCATACAGCTCCAGAATAAATATATATGGATTTACAACTCGATATTTCATCATCAGAGTTATATCGATATTCGATTTATATTTAGATCCTTTTATAAATCATTATAAATTATAAAGGAATTCCATAATGACTTTTCGAAAATTTGATTTGGGCATAAATCAAAATCTACACAATGAAGTTCCAATTTTTCTCTTCCACTAGAAAAATATACTTCACCAGCTCCGAACGTTTCTTGTTTCACAGAAATCCGGCTTAAAACGGATTCTGTATATTCAATTGAAGTTCGAATCGCCAAATAACGAACTGCTGCGCCATTTCGAGCTCGATTTTAATTATATTGTAATTATACGTTCAAACTTCATTTAAATAATATATTTGTTATTATAATTCAATTCTAAACTGAATTAAATATTATAAATAATCCAATTCACACAATATCGTCAATTCACTATTTCCGACTATTTCAAAAATAAATATATTATTTATATTAACTAAATATTCCATATTATTTAATTCAACGGCCATTTCAATCTCTCAATCCCTATTTATATAAATAAGTAAATTAATTATTATACCGCAAAAACGGGACGTTACATTTTTCCCCTAAAAATAATATCATCCTCGAAATTGCTATGGTAGAAAACAAACCCTATTGACTGGTCAGAACTTATTTATTCACTTCTTAATTTCAATTTCAACTGAACCAATTTAATTTCAATTAAATATTTATTCATTCCTATTAACGAAAAATTTCAAAAATCCTGAAAATATTCTAACACCTTAACTTTTCGAATTTTTTTGCCAGCACCTCCTTTGTACTGGTCAATAGCTCAACTCCAACTCGCCCCTCTAGGCCTTTTTCAACCCAAAAGAAAATCAAATAGCCAAGCGGCTTGCCAATTCGGCTCATCAAAATCTCAAACCCATATATAATATAAACAGGTACCTTTTTGTCAGGCATATCAATATATCCTTTTCATGTGTTACCAATTCTGCATATACCAATGTCATCCCAATTATTCGATTATACCCAAGCCGAATTCTGTTCCTAACTCAGATTCCATTTTTAATTTCAACTCTTAACTTACCAGTCGAATTCCATTTCGGATTATCTCTAATCCAGTCTAATTCGATACTTTCTATCTCGATTCATTTTCCACTTAACTGGTTTCAAATCAACTTCTATTTCTATTTTCTTTTACAAATTCTACTTTAATTTGTTTTAATTCAAATAATCTGTTTTTAGGAGTTTTTAAGCAGCTTAGCCTTTTCCAAAAATCAAAATATTCATCTGGAATATCAAAACAACTTGTTTTCTCAAAACAATTCAAAAACAAAACTTTGGTAGTAATCCATCCTTACAACTCAAAAATGAACACTGATGATGTTATGATCATCGTCGGAATCTATTTCTAGCTATCGAAGTGAGTTCAATACTATATCACTATCAAAACCATATCTAAACACTTCCATTTTGAAATTCATTTCAAAATACCATTTATAATGCTTTAAAACAATTTAAAATCTCCTAGGATTTTAAAATTCCTATATATTAATTCCAAATCCATTTACAAACACCTTTCCAAATCTCCAGGGTTTTAATTTTAGTTCTGACTTAAATTCAGATTTAATTCATTTCGTAACACTTATACAAATTTTATTTGGTTATATATAACCATCTCACTTTATATAATCTTATTTGATTATAATAATAACCAATACATCCTATATATGATAATAATTCAAATATAAATAATCCTTTTATATCAAATATAATTTTAGGTAAAATTATTTCATTTACCCTCTTTTCAAATCATACCTTGTCGGTTCATCATGTTCGAGTGTTTAGAAACTCCTACGGATATAGTGGATCAAACTGATCGACCCGAATTCATAAACAACTCAACCAATGAATCTCCATAATATAAAACCATTTTTATATCAAATCTACAAGTACGTTCACTTGTATATATACACTCAAACTCAATCTAAGGTATTACTAACCCCAGGTAATTACTTAACCTTAAGCTCTGATACCAACTGTAGTGACCCGGGTTTTCGTGATCCTAGTTATCGACATAAACTCAATGTCGACTACCAAGCATCGGAAACACCGGATAGTCCATGAAAGAAATTAGAGGGTGAGAATAGATAAGATAGAAACTTAAAATAGAAGAAGAAGAAGAACATACAACATCAGAGTAAATATGAATCTCATAGCAGAACGAAAAACATATAATAGATATATAATTTTGAAATAAAATCAGTATATGTATTGAGACAACCCCAAACTCCTGTTCCACGGTGGCAAGGGTAATCTTTGGAATATAACACATAAACAAGTAACAGCAGAACAGAAATATATAAATACACCAGATAATGTACAAAAGAATACACTGGATAAACATAATCATTAGAATTACATAGTATACAGGATCATACTTAGTACAAAATACAGTTTCAGCTTTACATAATATGTCTACAGCGGAATCAAAACATAATATGTACAACAGGAGCTGAACAGCGTAAAAAGAAAGAAATTATAGAATCCATCTTTAGCTCCATAGCTATCCAGAAAGAGCCTGCTAAAACCTAAATACAAGGCTGCCCGTGTAGAAATAGGGGCACCCGAGTTTGCGAGTGAAAAAACTATGAGTCAGTCATGAGACTGGTATGAGAAATCCACTTAACTTATTTTAATAATATGGCCAATCAAAGGACCACGCCGCTAACGCAGAACAAGTTTACTCCATTGGATTGCCAGTGCTTAAAACAAGTAAATCATTTAAACATCGCAATGCTTTTTACAAAAATGAAGCCACTATAAGACTCAGTTCCCATCACAAAATGCAATGCAAAACGATGGGTAGAGTTTTAACTTATAATGGCCATAATATGCTTGATACGAATAAAAAATAGCATTTGATATTATTACTTGTGTTTATATGTTTCAAAAACAATTTCAATCATAGATGGCATGGGTACCATATATCATGTCGCCATATATAGGTTTACAATCAAAACCGCACAATGTCGTATTTGGAAATTGGATTTCGGTCTTGAACCAAGGCAAGAGATCGTCCTTACCGCTTCGAGACGCTCTAGCCTACCCCTTAGGAAAGTACTCTATCAAGCCTTTGGATCGTCAGGACAGGTCCACACGGAGTGGGTTAACATGCCTGAACTCTGCGTTTCCCTGCCCTATGGGGCGTACATTAGTCCTATTCCGACCAGACCATCGGCCCCATAACGACCGATATAACCGAGGCGCCTCGCTATCCATAATCCATATAAGTAAAATGTCTGGGCATGTAAAACCCAAAACACCACTCTTAGCTAGAAGGAAACGCATGTCCTCCCTGAGGTCCTTCTCCTGTTTTTGGCTCATACCGGGATGTAAGGCTCGTGAATCAACGCTAAACACAAAGCTAGCTATTTAAAGCCGTACTTTGATCATCAACCACAAGGCTCTGCTTTTCAACAAAAGCCTTTATCACAGCATCTCTGTATGCCACGTTGTCAATCTACAACGTCAGACACACATCCATTTACAAGTCTGTTCTGAGTCTGAACGAAACCGAAGGCACCTTATTCCTCTCATGTATGCCCAATACAGGAGAGAGGCCCTCACACATCCGAACGATCAACAAGTACGTCCGAACAACCACCACTGTAACCCCTTTAGGGCAGCAACTCCCATCAAAGGCATCAGTAGCCATCCATTCGATGTGAAGATCCTCTGTCTTGCATCGTCTTCATATCTTCGACTTCTAACCGTCGACCAATTATTTGAAATGAATTAACTCGGCCTTTTCAAATAATTCACGTATATTTAAAATTTCAAATCAATTCATTTCAATGGTTAAATTATCTGACATCCATAATTCAGTTCGTTAATGTAATTTTCACATCAAACACATTCAGCCATCAAATATCCTATAAACCAAGTAAATTCAGTTTATTTCCATTTCATATCGTTTATAACATTTTATAATGATTTATCGCTATTTTTATTTATTTAAATATAGCCAATTTATTTAAACGACGCTTCAGGCCATAATGCGGCCATGGCACTGTTTTTCTTCAGATTTGATTTACTCATATATGAAAATCTAACCGTTGGATCTTTACATATTTTATATCATTGGAAGGATCTTTTAAAAGCGGACCCAACGGTTCCAGTTTTAGGAAAGTCCGATGGTTGGATCTCCCGGTACAATCGTTTGAAGTTAGATTTCAAAATACAAACTACAGCGTCGTTATTCGAGTTAATTTAATTATATTTATATATATTTATATATATTAATATAATCCATTCTGGTGCTGTTTTCATTTAGATTTGAATTTAACATTTCACAAAATCTATTCGTTGGATCTTTACAAATTTGGTGTCGTCGAAAAGATATTTCCAAAGCGGACCCAACGGTTTTGGTTTCGGGAAAATCCGATGGCCAGATCTCCCAATACGATCATTTGAAATCACGGTTTCAAAATACAAACTGCAGCTTCGTTATTTGATTTATTTTAACTATATATATATAAATATAATCCGTTCTTCGATTTCCAAACTATGTTCATTTCATATATTTGATAAAATAATATTTTTAGCCAACAAATATTCATTTTAACATAAGACTATCTTTAACACTTCATATATAGATAAAAATGTGATTTTTATTGTTAAAACAATTTATTTTAAAAATAAAGATTTTTAGCGATTCATATATATAAAAAAACTGTGATTTTAAAAATGAAGTTTTTTAGCAATTCATATATATTATAAAAATGTGATTTTTATTTTTAAAACAATTTATTTCAAACACGATTATTTTATATACTTCATATAGATGATAAAAATGTTATTTTTATCTTTCAAACCATTTTATTTCATACATTCGATAAAAATGTTATTTTTATCATTCAAACCATTTTATTTCAAAAATGATAATTTTTCCAACACATGAATATATTTCAATACAGGAATATAAATCAAACACAGGAATTTTTCAGAAAATTTCGGCAGCATAACGGCAGGGTAGTTAAAACCGGCAACGTCCCGAGTACGGCTCCTCGCTCTACCTTAAAGCCTCGCAGATTTTAACAATAGGGATTTCAATATCTAGTTCGTATGCAGACGAATTTTCCCATAAACTAATCCTATTGGGATTCATATCAACCATTCGCATTTATCAACCAAATTTCACATCAACCAAAATCCAAACAATCACAACCAATATATATCGTCCATGGTCTGTGGACGAGGGGAGTGTATATATATACATATATAAATATATTTCGATTTCATTTCAATTCATTTCAATTTCAATGCACATATGATTTTTACAATGCATATATAACTTATACATCGCACATACAACTTATACAACGCTTATACATGAGATATACAATGCTTATATAACTCATACATCGATCGTATAATTTATACATCGTCATTCCATATCGTTTATAATTCAGAAATCTCACATTGGGTTCCACTCCTCCAAAAATTGTAGGAAGCTCTAAAAATTCTTCGGTCTCTTCTAGAATGTAGAAGACATCCACACGAGTCCAATGTCTCTTGTTTCACTGGATTTCATCAACGTATGACAAAGATATGATTTTTAAACGATAAACTAACTTTGCGACACTTTTAAACTGTGGAAATCAATTAATTAAAACCAAACCCGTACCTTTCCAGTTTCGTTCAAACTTAGGTTTTGCATTATACTCCAATCCGCTGCACTAGGTTAAAATCGGACCTCACTACGTCATAGAGTTTCGAACCACCTTCCCGGCGTCGGTGGTTGCTCTCTGATCGATGGCCCCTGTAGCGCGTGGTGGCGCTCGAAAGCTTCAGTCTTTCTGGGCTTGGATCTCTCTCCACACGACACGATAAAGGGCAAGGGTTATACGGATGTGAAGCTCTCGAGGAGATCTACAAAATTCTCCAAAGGGCCATGGGGTTTTGTTGAGTGGATTTGAAGAAAAAGAGGAGAGAAGGAGGGGAGCACTTCCGTCGTTCGCGACCTGGAGTATCGGGGAGAGAAAGTTGAGATGGCGAATTATGATTGGCCAAGGTTTTTAATAATTATTTTTAATTTATTTAAATCTGAAAATACCCCTCACTCCATACGAATTCCAATTCAAACCCAACGACTGCCACCTCTAGCTTCAGTCAGTTTTTCTTCAAATTAAAATATAAAACATTCAATATTTGATTCGAACGTACATTTCAATTTGCCGGGGCCACATACTGATCCCAAAAATTCCAAAAAAATAAATCTAGCTATGTTTTGGCAATGCAGTCCCAACAAAACTAGTTTCGTCGAATTTGGAGACCGTTTGAAAAATGGCCATTTTCTGGTCGATCCAATTTGACTGAAATCAACTAAACACAATTTCCTTTGCCACACTCACATATTAACTCCAAAAATTATGGAATTTGGAACTTAGTAATAATTTGACACCCCGGATCCAACAAAATTGGTTTCGTCGGAAACGGAGGTCGTGTGCAAAATGGCTATTTTCAAGGCCTATATAAACTCCATAGCGACCTTTCAGAAAATTCGTTTGGCCATAACTTTTGACTCCCGTTATGAAATTTCGATTTTTCAGAATCGTTAAAAAGATATTCACTCATAGATTTAAATATTTTTGGTTTCACTAAAATCCGTTTTATTTTGCTTCCTATACAGTCAGTCAAAGTTCGAATTCAAATTTTCAAACTACCGCACCATTTCAGGCCTTGTTCTATAATTAAAATAAATATATTTATTTTGCAACATCGATTCAAATAGACTTTTGGTCGTTATTATTTAAAATAATTTATTTTAAATATTCAAAATCCACTAAAATAGCCAAATTAGAAAATTTTAAATTGGTTTTGATTTTTTGGGTTGTTACATGTATACAGTAACATTATCAGAGTACAACATAGCGGAAATAACAATAGCTATATAACCCTGAAGCCTCCTGCTCCAAGCTCTCAATATATCTGTAAAATCATGATTACTTGACTGCCTATACAAATTTGGGCACCCAAGAGTTTAGGGAAAACAAACAAAATAAACTTCGGGTTAGTTATAGGACTGGTATGAGTAAACAATTTAAAATAGTTTGAGAAAATAAACGATATCTCATAAGACCACGCCGATAACGGAATGGGTTTTCCCTTATGAGAATCCAAAATACTTAATTAACATTCAAAATCCTTTCGAAACAAATGATGATCTTTATATCAAAACTCTCTGGATATTATAATAGTGTCTATCAACCACAATATTATAATCATCTAGCAGAACGCTTTCATCTCACGTTCCACATACATAATATATAATCAAAAACCGCGGGCACTTATTGGTTAATGAATTCCAACTAGCAAGGTATGGGACCACCTTTCGGCAGTGTATCTCTAGAGAGGAATACACCGGGTTCAACAAGAACATCTTGCAACCCAGGCTAAACATGACCGGTCAGTCATTTCGCTTAAGTGTATCGAATGTATTATCTCCAACATTTGGGATCAGCAACCGTTTCCCGAAAGGGACAGCATCGAAATAGATTATAGAAGTAAATGGATTATCTCTAGATCAGGTGACAATACACCCTAATTGGTAGCTAACTACTTAGCCTTGTGACCTACCTGATTTTATACCATTTCCGGTTGTGAGGCTAGAGGCCATAACGTATCCTTTACAAACCACATCTTCATTCGTTTTGAATGTTACCCGCTAAATCACAAATTGATTTCTCCAAACATATCACGGGTAAAAAGAAAAGAGAAATGAATTCCACCGCCACCAAACGTAAATACGTTTGAAGAGATCAACTTACGCGATCTATTAAATATACTCCGTCAGACATTCTTCCATGTAGGTCGTCCTGGGACTGGACAAACTGAAGGTACTATTCTGTAAACAAAACAGCCCTTGCATAATTCCGTCTTCAATTATCATCATTATATTTGATCGCAACGCTAACGCCCATACAGAGTGGTTTTCAGATAATGAATCTGATCCCGATCTCTCCGTATTGACAACGGAAAAATGGTCAAAAACTTCGATAGTCGGTGAGTTCACTATCAAAGAAAAACATGTGTGCAAACAACGATATTATTTCCAAATGGAAATTCTATCGATAAATGATCAATCAAAATTTATTCATTTCCCCATTTCTCGTTTCCATATATTCATCAAATCCTTATTTTCTAATTTTAGAAAATGTACGTTATTAACTTTGGAAAACGTTTCCATTTCTGATTCACGCATCACTATCTTCTCACATATATCAGTCTCTAACTGTAAACTAGTAAGAGAACAACCCCCTACGTATCAACCTCGAAGGCCGAAACCAACATCAGATCAACACACAGAGAGCTATTCAACTCGACTAATTTCCTGTCAGTTTCTAATTCCTTTAAGTCCATTTTAAATCCCAATTTCAAAACCCAATTTCCTTTATAAAAGTTTTAATTTCAAATATTTACTTTAATCCATTATTCACATTGAATGTGAACAATATTTCTTTATATACTCCAAACAATCTGATTCCATATTTGAAAATAATATCCAAATTCTATTTAATTTATATTTATAGAATTATTTATACAAAATCCTGTCTTTAATTTCTAAAACTTAAATCTCCTTTATAATTCCCTTTATATAATTCTATTCATCCTATATAAATCCTTTTATATAATTCTATTCATTTTATATAAATTCTTTTATATAATTCTATTCATTTTATATAAATATTTGTCATTTCCAATATTCACTTTAAAAATTTCCTTTTTACATTCCAATATCTCCTATTGTGTTTAAAATACCAAATAACATAACCAGTGTCATCATAATCAATCACAGATTATATATCACATCATATATCACAATATATGAAAACAAACAGTATTATAATATTGAGAAATCCTGCTGGATCCCTCCAACCCGTTTTCCTGCATCATAGATGTTAAACAGTATAAATAACATCGATTTCATTTCAACATGAAATATTCTGATAAACAGAATCAATATTTGATTAACGATTTATATATATCGTTATCTATAATTTCAACCAGTACATAAGCAATTCAACCAAACAATCATCACATAGCAGTCAATTATCATTTATCATTACTAGATTATATTTATAAAAATATAAATTGATAGAGTTAGTGAGTTCTACTCACATTGGACCATTATCGTTAAATAACGATTAACTATTGTTGATTCAGATCAAATAATTTATTTCGCTATAAATTGTAGCGAGCTCCAATTCAGTCCCAGTCAGTTCCATTTTGTAGCCACTGTCCATACGATCCTAACGGATCTGACCGTTCGTGATTCTGATATTGTATGACCCAGATATAACAATTACAAGTTAGGACTTTATAAATTTAAAATTAAACTAAATTTAAATTATAAATACACTTAAATAAATTTGGGCCTTGCTGATCCTTATTGGCCCACTACCCCCTACACCCTCAAACATCTTCTTCCCGCAAGCCAAACTACCGTTGCTCCAGTATTTCCTACTCCCCCATTTTCAAACTTTTCCACGCATAAATCTCCTTCAGTACTTCACACTACTTCAAACAAATGTCATCAAAAATCCCCTCTCCCAATCTTCTTGCTACCAGTATCCAAATCGAAGTACTCGACCCTTCTATCTCCTCTCGTTCAAAGCCATAACCATGCTTTTTTCCCCACGGTTCTCCCATTTGATTAAACAAAATTTCAAACTGAAATCATATTAATTCTTGTCTAAGCAAACTCATCTTCTTCATACCCAACATACAACACTCGATTCCCGATCCTGCCTCGCGGTTTCCAGGCTCGCGACTCAAAACAGTAAACTACCAAAAAAAATATTCACCTGATTTCACCAAAATTGCACGCAGTGTGCTATTTTCCATCACCATCATGAATCAATTCTCCAAATCCATCCTAGTCGCTTAAAAATCGAGATAAACCCTGCCCTAGTCTTCATGCTGTACACGACATCGACCAAATACTTGTTCGACTGATTACAAAATCATACTTTAATGGAGAGGAGCACTCAATGATTCCATTTAGATAGGTTTCAGATTTTAAAAGAATTTATATGGTTTTCTGTCAATTTCTGAAACTCACGATTTGGTTTCCAGATAAAACACGGCGGCTAGGAGAAATAGACCAGAGAAAAAGAAGTTCAAGGGTTTGGAAAAGTTAAAGGGGAATATATAGGAAAGAAGAAATAAATTTATATTTATTATTTTATTTATTTTTAAACAACCGCTATTTGTATTTATCATTAAAAATCCCTATGATCACATACAATACCCAAAAATCTTGAAAATGGGCATGCAGCTATAGTTCGACATCACGGACCCAACGAAACTGGTTTGTCGAATTCCGAATATGTTTGCTCACACAGCATATTTTTAAAGTCAGATTATCGACTGTTTTTCACATTAAAATCTAGTACGGTCACATATTGACTTCAAAAATCACGAAAATTGAAATCTAGCAATAATTTAATATTGCGGATCCAATAAAATTAGTTTCATCGAAAACGAAGATCGTTTGCAAAAATGGCTATTTTTAAAGCTCTAAATAAACCCATTTAAATATTAATATATTTAAAAATAATTAAATTAAATATTTATAAATAAATACTATCATATATATTCACAATAGAATACCATACAGCTCCAGAATAAATATATATGGATTTACAACTCGATATTTCATCATCAGAGTTATATCGATATTCGATTTATATTTAAATCCTTTTATAAATCGTTATAAATTATAAAGGAATTCCATTGCGACTTTTCAAAAATTTGATTTGGGCATAAATCAAAATCTACACAATGAAATCCCGATTTTTCTCTTCCACTAGAAAAATATACTTCAACAGCTCTGAACGTTTCTTGTTTCACGGAAATCCTGCTTAAAACGAATTATGTATATTTAATTGAAGTTCGAATCGCCAAATAACGAACTGCCATGCCATTTTGAGCTCGATTTTAATTATATTATAATTATACGTTCAAACTTCATTTAAATAATATATTTGTTATTATGTTCAATTCTAAACTGAATTAAATATTGTAAATAATCCATTTCACACAATATCGTCAATTCACTATTTCCAACTATTTCAAAAATAAATATATCATTCTATTATTTATATTAATTAAATATTCCATATTATTTAATTTAACGACCATTTCAATCTCTCATCCCTATTTATATAATTAAATTAATTAATTATTATATCGTAAAATACGGGATGTTACAAAATTCCTCTTCGTTCGACCATGCAATCCACATGTCCCACCCATTAGCGTTCATCCAGTTGTATCCTTTCTCCATTCTTCTTAGGGTAGACATGGAATCCCTGTAAATCTTGGTGATTTTAATATTCCTATGGCATTGGATATAGTAATGTTAGACTCTTGTAGGTCTAACGCACCATACACATTGAGAAAACCTAAGTTATACATTTATAACTAGCCTGCAAAATATAAAGAGCTAATATGAAATGGTATATAAATTTACACATAAGGAAGTCTTGCCTGATGGTCCCCCTGACAAGATCTGAGATCTTACCCCATTTGGCCAATAGGCAATCATCATGCTCGTGTATATTTGTCTTGAAATAGAAAGAATGGTGTATGATGGCTCAAGCTCATATCTCTATGTTAAAAATGAAACAGTCCATTAATAAATCATGACTAATAATATATTATATAGAAAATATTTTTAATGCTGAAATGAATTTAATGCTTACGATTTAACCACTTTCGACTACAACGTCACCACAAGACAAGGTGCTTGCTATGATGGACCGCCGCCATCACCTCCAGCGAAAGTCGCTCTTTGAGAAGAAGAGGGAAAATCTAAAAAGGAAGCACGATATCATCTAAAAAACATAATACTATCATGGACATATAATTTAATTGCGAGAAACATATATTATAGTCATTCTAGTATGTGTAACATATTATGACAGAGCATAAATTTAACTAGTGGGAACATATTATTATAAAACATATCATTTAGTTATGAGAAATTTATTATAACCGAACGTAACATTTAATTATAGGAAACATATTATGGTAGAACATGTTAATTAATTATGAGAAACATATTGTGATGAAACATGTCGTCTAATTATGAGAAACATATCGTTTTTAATGAGAAAATTGTAAAATAAATAAATATATATATATTACCTTTTACCAAATGTACGTTAGTATTCAGTTCTTATCGCAATCTGATTTAAATTTGATTTCGTACTCTATATTATTTTCCTTTATAGTCTCAAACGCTTCTAATATATTTGATTCATTGTTTATAGATCCAAAATCGACTTCATCATCGAATATTATTGCCTCAATTTTTTCTTGATATCTATGTTTCGGTCAATTACCTACCGTAATAAATAACATATTTAAATTACAATATTTGGGTAATAAATAATCTGGATAAGTAGTTAGATTTGTTGTTCGACTTAATTAAATGAGTACTTTGGTATTTTATGGTTTGATGATGAGATTTATCACACTTAAGTATTTAAATTGAGGCTTATATAATTAATTATGAAATTTGAGCAAAAAAGTGTACTTTTGAGAGAAATTGGATATTTATAACATTCGAAATACTAAAAAGTGTTAATATATGTTGTAGTATTTAAATAAAAAGAATAAAAGATTTCTTAATTGATAACTATTGAGTTAAAACCATTTTTATTATGGTTTGATGGTAAAAAGTGTAATTATTTGGTTAAGAAAATAAAATGTTAGATTTTGGTCTAACATTGAAATTTTTGGGTAAAGACATGTAATATTATGTACACTATAAAAGCTAAAAAAATATGTAACTAATAATAAATATAAAAATATATGTTCTGACATGTTTAATGACTTATTAAGTTAAAAAATGAGTCATTGTAATATTTATTTTGTTTATGTTTTAAGGATTACGCAAATACAGCTGAAATGTTTAACTTGTGTAAATCGTTGCAAAATTGCGAATTTTGTTGTAAAAATGAAGTTTGAAGTTGTAAGCTATAAAATATCTTAAAAGTATTGTTAACCAATTTATTTAGCATTGTTTGTTGTTAATTCATGATTGTTGTTTGAAAAATAATGTAAACCTTGGTGAAATTCATGGTTTTGTACCTATTTATTTGGCCTTAAAGCATAATTTAAGACTAAGAATTGTGTTTTGGGATTAAATAGGCTAAATATGGCCTAATTACAAACTTAGGATAAGAAATATCTGGAGGAATGTAAACTACGAACATTTCCTCCTCGATCTCTTCTTCCCAAAACAAAGAAATTAAGAAACCTCACAATCCTCTTGCTGCAAACTCAAATCTAGCCTCAAAATCTACATGCAAACTCAAAAAATTTAGTGTTTAATCTCTTTAGCAGTAGGTAATACACCTTAAACTTGAATCTCAATCCAGGTTTTCATCATTTTTTAGTGATTTAGTTTACTGTTGTAAAGACCTGCATTTTACGTATCGAAGGATCATGAAATATATTTTTATTTGATTCCCCGAGCGTCAGATCATTCTCATATTTTGATATGTTGTTTATGGGGATGTGAGACATGTCCACAATTTTTACTAATTTTATTTATGACCATTTTGCCCTGGTCAGTTTTGTATAGGGAGTACCTTTGGACTGGGGTTGAATCAGGTGCTGAGATCGATTTCATTGAAAGGAAATGATGTTTCCAATTCCAAGGGTAGTCAATTAAAGATTTGGTTCAACGATTTGGGTGGAATCGTTGTTTTAGTGCTTTACAATTCCTATACTGGTTTGGCTAGTCATCAATGGGCTGAATTAGCGTGGCCCATTAGTGGGCTAGTTAGAGGCTATAAATAAGGGTAGAGGAATGGAGAATAGTTTACTTTCTTCATTCTCTCATTTGGTTAAGATCGTGATCCTGCTTGCTCAACCAAATACATCCTTCCTCCATAAAAATTCTAGATCTATGAAAGAAGATTGAAGATCTACATCAAGAAAAGCTATATCTACATCAAGTGAAGGGAAATCCCATCTATCATTGTCCGAATTTGTGATTAGTCAATTTCAAGTTTGTTTGAAGATTCGGTGAGTGATAAGCATCTCTCACCTATATTCAATTAAGTATATGGGTTGTTTGATCTTATTTTCATCGTTTCAGGTTGTTTTCACCTAGACCAAATCCACTTAAGTATATTTTCATTTCGAATCACCATAGGATCTAATCTAGCAACTTTGATTGGTAAATTTCTATGTTAATTCTTGTGTTATTGCAAGTTAGATCTATTTATTTGATTCGCATAATGTTTAATCAAGATTTGGGTGGAATTCATATAGTTGTATGATGGTTTATCATTACGCTGATGTGTGTTGGTGATTGCTAGTGATTGATTGCTGAATCGGTTGGTTTTGGATTAGAGTTGCATGAGATTTGATCATTGAAGGAGTATGAATCGGCTTCGGGTATGGGTCGCGGCTTGGAAGGCACGAAATGAGTTAGGTCAATTAGAAATAGGTCGGGTCAGTGGACGTTGTGGCTTGGTGAACATGACACAAGATGGGTCAGCTCCTTTGATGGGTCATTCAGGTAGTTTGCCTAGTTGGTGGATTCGGGTCGGCCATAGTCGGGTTGTGTAGATAAGGTTGTGGGGCATGAGATTGTGGAAGGATTCGGGTTGGTTGAAGTTCTTCGAAGCAAAGAAAGGCGGGTCGGTTGAAGATGATCGGGTCAGTCTGTGTGGTAGGTCTTCATGACCCATGGAGGGTTGTTTGTACATGAAATGATGCATTGGGCTAAGTTCGTATGAAGGAAGGGTCATTGGGTCGTTCTGGGATGGGTTGTGGGAAGTCAGGTCACTTAGTGTTGGTTCGGCCAAAGAAATGATGGGTCGTTGGACTGATGGGACGACCTGGTGGGTCGGTTCATTGGGTTTATAGCACGACTCAAGCATGGGTCGATCGCGACCCGAGACGTGAATCGGTGGATCAAAAGTGAACTTACATGATGTTTTTGGTTCGACATTGGATGTGGCTTCGAAGTGAATTCAATCAGGGATATTCAAAGTGTTGTGAGATGTTCGTTGATTGATGAAAAGCAATGAATGCGAAGATGACTCAAGTGTGTTTTGAGCTTGTGGATAATGGTTGCTCGAGTGTGTTTTGAGCTTATGGATAGTCGCCGGTGATGATGACTAGAGTTATAAAGGCCGAGGAATTATCATTGTCGTAGGTTCTAGCGGACTCAAAACAGGGGTATAATAGGGATGCCTAAAAGACTAGATGATTAGTCGAGTAAACCTGGGTAGTCATGATGGGCCTAGAGATACGATTCACGATGGCATATGGAGTTTTTACTAGAACCGAGGTTTACAATTATCCCTTGACGGACACATGATGTGGATTCGGTCATACAATCAACGATGGTTCCAAAGCAGGATTGGCAGTGATGACCAGAGTGATGGATGATGATTGTTTTGCTTGTATTGTTTTGTGTAGATTGTTTGACGTCGAAGGATATATCTCTTGAGTGCTTGTCTACTGTTGGTTTAGGCCTTCAGGGCTTGTGCTTGGGAGATGTCAATATCGACTAAGATGGTCTACGCTTGATTACGGATTGCCATGAATGTACTGTTTGTTTCTACTTGATTATTGTAAAGGCTATCACTGTCCGATGTGGGGTAGACGGGTTTGGGTTCTTCTCTATTTATGTTGGTAGATTAGTTGGTTAATCTGCCTATTCTCATATACTTTATTGATGATGTTAGATAGTTTTTTTATCACTCATTAGGACTGTTGTCTGACACAAGGTTTTATGATTCCTCTTATTACCTTTGGTTGTTCATCCGGATGTGGATGGGAAGGCTGAGTAGCAGGTCACATGTAGCAGATCTTAGTGGATGATGTGCATATCATTGATGAGCAGGAGGCTTACGTATCAGTTTTCTACTATTCATATCTAGTTGTTATATCCCTTGTTGCTTTATTTGTATGATTCTCTAAGTGATTGTAGTGAGGTATCCTTGTACAGACTTTTATAGTGTAATCCAATGTTGTATGGATATTTCAGGGTGATATGAAAGTTTAAGATTATGCTCAATTCTGCTTCACTATTATTTCCTGTTGTTTATGTTTTATTATATTTTATGCTTGCGCTGTGAGTTATATGACAAGCTCTGAATATATTATTCTACCCTGATGATCGTCCGCAGATGCTTGGCATGTCTTTCAGTGCATTATTTCCCTTGTTAAGTGCAGCAATTGTGGGCGGTCATCACATTTGGATCAGAGTTCTGGTTATGGATTTTTAGCCAAAGTTCAAAGACATAATTACATATGAGAGACGTATTTGTATATTTCTGATGGATGTATACTATATATTAGTATATAGTATAATAGCGTTTGAACTTCATTTGCAGTTTTCTCGTGGGTGGACTAATCATTCTATTTTTCAGATTTAGAATAAGTCGTCAAACATTGAAACACACTACTGGGGAGGAGAATGTTCCTATAGGGGTGATGGTGGTACACCAAATTACCTAACTGTGTTCAAAGCCATGATGGCAGCGATCATGAGGAGGGTACCCGCTCAGGAGACAGCCGTGGTAGATTTAGGAGTTTAAGTGCAAGTGCCAAGGGATGTGGACTTCGCAAAGCTATGCAAAGATTACACTATTTTACGAGGGAAGCCGTTTAAGGGGATGAAGTTGATTGTAGATATTCAAGGGTGGCTTGATACTTACATCCGGATTTTTAGAGACTTGGGCATTGACGATACGACTAAGAGGAAGCTTGCATCAAGACAGCTGCAGGGCAGAGCTATGGATTGTTGGAACTCTGTCACTCTAGAAACCCTAGAAGATGATATTTCATGGGTGAAATTCAAAGTCAAGTTTAAGACAAAGTTCATCTCTACCATTCAAAAGTCTATTCTGTTTAAGAGGTTTAACGAGCTTAAGTAGAATGGTCGACCAGTGCTGGAGTATGTTTCTGAGTTGGATGCTTTATCGAAGTATGCTCGTTCATATGTTGAGACTCCTTACCAGAAGAATGAGAAGTTTGTCATGGGCTTGGACAAGTATCTTGGGAATCAACTAGTTCATCATCTGTATGACACTTATGAGAAGATCTTCGTGAAGGCATTGAGGCACAAAAGTCTATTTCTTAGGGAAGAGACTGTTGTAGCAGCTAAGGAAGAGTCGAAACCATAACAAGGTGTTAATAACAAAAAGAGGAAGCAGCAACAGCAGAAAGGGAAGGATGGTCAGAAAAAGCAGAAAAGTGAAGTGACTTGCTTTAACTTCCAGCAAAAGGGCCATTATTCCAAGGATTGCAAGAATATGAAAGTTGAGAGGAAGTGTCACAATTGTGGCAAGCCTGAGCAACTCAAGAAGGACTGTCCCAAACCAGCTAAGGGGAAGCATATTGTGAAGGCTTATGCTTTAAATGTTGTGCCATCGTGTTTAAGGGCTCTACAGTGGAGGAGAAAGGGAAGAGTGTTGTCGTTTAAGGTATTCTTTTCGTTAGAGATGTTTCAGTTCGTGTGTTGTTTGATACTGGAGCATCGCATTCTTTCATTTGTAATGAGCTTGTTTGTCACTTGAGTTTGGTACCTGAGATTTGTGATAGACCATTGATCATGAGTAATCTAGTTTGGGGTTAGTCCAGTTTGTGTATGATTTGTCGTGGTCTAGTGTTGTCGAGTCATGGTTGCTCCTTTGTGAGTGATTGCATTGTTTTGAACTTCGCTGGGTTTGGGATTATTTTGGGTATGAACTAGCTCAAGAGGTATGCAGAAAATGTGGATTGCGAGAAGCTAGAGGTGAGTTGGGAATGTGGAAGGGCGAATACTTGTGATTCGATGTTAAGCCCGAAGATGGTGTCTTCGTGAGTTATGTATATTTTCTTGTGATTCCACGGGAAGACTTGTCATCGGTGCTGATCGCTAGTGACTTTGATGATGTCTTTGACAAGGTCAAAGGGTTACCACCGCTTCGCGATATTCAGTCCAGGATCGATTTGGTCGAGGGTGCTAGACCTATCTCATCCCTCTTAAGCATACGGCGCCTAAGAAATAGCGAGAGTTAGAGGTGCAAGTACGTGACCTTTGGGGAAAGGGTTTATTCGTAGGAGTGTATCCAGATGGGGTGTACCAATTGTGTTTGCAACCAAGGTAGATGGATATTTGAGATTGTGTGTGGACCATCGTGAGCTGAATAAGGTGACCAAGAAGAACAAGCATTCATTGTTGGGGATAGATGACTTGTTCGATCATCTTCACGAAGCCAAGGTGTTTTCTTAGATGGATTTAGAAACGGGATTCCACCAGTTAAGGGTGACAAAGTATACTGTATCGAAGACTGCTTTTAGGATAGCATCCAGTTTCTTCGAATGGTTGGTGATGGCATTTGGGTTGACTAACATGCTAGCATATTTTATGGATCTTATGAATAGGGTGTTCAGGGATTATTTGAAAATTTTTGATGCTTGTGTTCATGGATGATATTCTAGTTTACTCCCGGAATGAGGAAGATCATAATACGCACTTGTGATTTGTTTTGGAAATCTTGCAAAAGCATCAGTTGAGAGCTAATTTTTCGAAGTGTCACTTGTTGAATCAAGGAATTCACGGTGTTTTGATTAAATGACAAGGAGAAGTTCAAGATCGACAAAAAGAAGAGATTCAATGGTATTTAATATTAGAGGTTGATTATTTAGAGTTTTAGTTGGGTTATAAATGTTAAAATCAATCCTCAAATAATCATATACCTCAATGGTTTGAATATATATATATATATATGTATATATATGTATGCACATTCGTTGTGCATACTATCAGAAACCGGTCGACTGGTTTCATTCTGGGCGGTCGATCGTTTTGTGGGAAGAAATGAACAATGAACGTGCACACATGTATATAATGTACATATATTCAAATACCAGTCTACTGGTCATTTTTAACCAGTCGACTGGTCTACGAACTGAAACAACTTTTCAAATAGACATTCTTATTTATCAAGGGTTGTTTCCTTTTCTCTTCGCCAAAAATCATCTATATTCGTTGCTTCTCTTCAACAATGATTACAACTCTCCATCCTCTATAAAAGCAACATGAAATCACCATTTTAAAAATAACAATTCTTTCTATTCTTGCTATCTAATTGCTGATTTCATTCTTGCTCTCTAAAACCATTCAAAAGCTCATAATTCTCACATATCGTTATTTGAATCCTTGAATCTATGTATTATTGTTTAGATTCAAGCAACGATATCATCTTCCAAATCTTCATAATCACAAGATCATATTTGAGGATAAGATTATAGGAAGGGTGTACAAGAATTGACAAATTCTTGTTATTGAGAATACACATACATTGTCAAATTACAAGTTTAATTATCTTGTCTGAAGTCCTCGGTGTTGTAAGAGGCAAGTTGTGAAGTCCTCATGTTGATAGAGGCATGAAATCTCGTTCGGCTGCTCGGGTGTTGTGAACCTGTTCCTCCGGGTGAAGTGAGGTAGTTGTTTAGTGAAATTCCAGATAGGAGATCTGGGACTGGACGTAGGACGGTGCTCCGAACCAGTATAAAAAATCCCTGGTGTGATTTTTCTATTACTACACTTACTTATCTGTGATATTGCTTCTGTGAGATCGTTTTATAACAAATATTTACCTGCATAACTATTGTAAATATACAAGTTAGTATATCACATACTTTCCGCTTATCCATATTACTGATCCTGCCTAAGTCGTATATCGACACTTTCAATTTGGTATCAGAGCGAGGTCATCACATAACCGTAACACAGTTATTTCATATATTCTAGTAATATGGCAAATAACCCAAGTAGTAGCACTAACACTACTTACACAGAAGGTCAATCGACACAAAGACCTCCTTTCTTTAATGGTCTTAACTATAGTTATTGGGCAACATGTATGGCTTTTTACATGCAATCAACTAGCTATGATGCTTGGAATGCTACTCAGAAAGAAATAGTCAATCCAACGACTGAGTATGCAGAATGGACGGCTGTGAGAAAACCGCAGCTGCTGTAAATGCAAAAGCAATCAACATGTTGTTTTGTGCATTAGATCAAAACGAATATAACTGTGCTAGCATCTATACCACTGCATATCAAATTTGGCAAACACTAAAAACCACTCATGAAGGTACTAACAAGGTTAAACAAGAAAAAATAGCTTTGTTGAAAAGTCAATTTCAAAATGAAACCAAATGAAACCATCAATGAGATGTATTCAAGGTTTCAAACCATTCATCATCCACTTATTGGATTAGGACAAAAATATTCTGATTTTGATGTAGTTTCAACAGTCTTACATTCTCTGACTAATGAATGGGAAGGAAAAGTATTAGCAATAGAAGAAGCTAATGATCTTTCCACCATGAAGCTAGATGAATTGATAGGAAATCTTATGTCCTATGAAGCTAACTTGCAGGCTCGAAAAGAACAAAAAGAAGGAAAGAAAAATGTAGCTTTTCATGCCGAGAAAATGAAGACATCTCAGATTCTGAAGATGAGGATCTAGCATTCATTGCAAAAGGATTCAAGAAATTCTTAAAGCAACGAAAAGCTAGTCAATACAACAAAAAGAAGTTCAGATCAAATAAATCATCATCTTCAAATATAGAATGCTTTAACTGTCACAAAAAGGGACACATGCACAAAGATTGTCCGGAGCAAAAGAAGAAGTCAGAAAATAAAAAATTCAAACACAACAAGGCCAAGTCAAAGAAACGAGCATTCTCAGTGACATGGGATGATTCAGACTCATCTTCATCTGATAGTGAAAGTGACTCAGATGATGAACAAGCAAATATATGTTTTATGGCTAAAGAAGATGAGGTACAAATTCCTTCTTTTGAAGAAGTTCTTGATATAAATGCTGAATTAATATATAAATTTAAAGATATGAAACGACAATGCAAACAAGCTCAAGCTGATTTAAGTAGAGCTGAATTTGAACGAGATATGCTAAAGATGAGAAGAAAATATTAGAGGAAGAACTTGAAAAAGCTCAAGAATCATCATCTAATATTGATTCTCAACTATCTCTTTTGAGTCAAGAAATTGAAACTCAAAAAAGGAAAAATGATGCTCTTACTACCGAAAATCATGAGCTTAAGGCAAAAGTCAAAATGTTAGACCTTGAAAAAGCTAGTTTACAAACAAAGTTAGACGACATTACTCAAAATGTTTCTTACCTTAGCAAAGGTCGAGAAAATTTGACAAAAATTATTGAAAGTTCACAATCTGCTGCAAATAAACATGGCTTGGGATATAAGAAACAAGTTATCAAGAAACATCTTGGTAATAAAAGAAAAAAAGAAAAATAAGGTAGTATAAGAAACTGAAGCTAAGAAAAATATTAGTTTATTATATTCCAAACCAAAACCGATTGTGAAATTTCAAAAGAAGAATGCCAAGTCTATAAAAATATGGGTTCCTAAAACAAATAACAATTTGATTAGGAACAAGTACATTAAAAAAATTTTGAATTCTGTGCATCACAATCCAAATTATATGTATAAAGGGGATACCGGACCCGTATGGGTTTGGACTCCTAAGACCTAACTCTTAGGACCCTATAAAAAAGTGGGTACCATGGACTTAATTTTATTTTTTACAGGTCTCACTCAAGAAAAGAGGAAAGTGGATACTGGACAGTGGTTGCTCGAAGCATATGACTGGAGACAATAGCTTATTAACAAATATCACTTATTCAGATGGTGGCTCGGTCACTTTTGGAGATAATTCAAAAGGCTATATCATCGGCAAAGGCGATGTGAGCAATTATGGTACATCTAACTTACCTCTTATTACTAATGTCATGCTAGTTAGAAATTTGAAACAAAATTTACTAAGTATCAATCAATTGTACGACAAAGGTTTTACTATTTCCTTTTCGGACAATAATTGTAGTATCTTAGATAAAGATCGAAATCTAGTTTTTGAAGGTTAAAGAGACAGAAATATCGATATTCTGAATATGAATATCAATCATAACTCAGATATGTGTCTTGTAGCAAATGATAATGATCCATGGCTATGGCACAAACGTTTCTGTCACATAAACTTCAGAACTATTGACAAGCTAGCTAAAAATGATCTAGTTAAAGGACTACCCAAAATTAGTTTTACGGTTAATAATCTTTGTGATGCATGTCAATTAGGAAAATTGACTAAATCATCTTTCATATCCAAGAAAATCATATCAACGTTACAACAACTTGAGCTATTGCATATGGATTTATTTGGACCAACACAGGTTCAGTCAATAAACCATAATCGCTATGTGCTTGTAATAGTTGGTGATTACTCTCGTTATACATGGGTGATTTTCTTGAAAAACAAAAGTGACACTTTCAAACATTTCAAGTCCTTCGTTAAGAGAATTCAAAAGTCAAAAGGACTTAAGCTTAAAAATATAAGAAGTGATCATGGCGGAGAGTTCGAAAATAATGAATTTGAACATTTTTGTACAAAGAAAGGTATAAATCATAATTTTTCGTTTCCTAGAAGTCCACAACAAAACGGAGTTGTAGAAAGGAAAAATCGAACTTTACAAGAATGTGCAAGAACATTATTAAATGGATTCACTCTACCAAAATATTTTTGGGTAGAAGCTGTTGCAACTGCGTGTTATGTTTTGAATCGTGTATCCATTCGACCTCTGACCAAGAATACATCCTATAAGCTATTTAATCAAAGAAAGCCAAATATCTCATATTTCAAAGTTTTCGGTTCTAAATGCTTTATTTTAAATATGAAAGACCATCTTGGAAAATTTGATTCAAAATCCGATGAAGGTATATTTGTCGGATATTCAGAATGAAGCAAGGCCTATCGTATATTTAACAAGAGAACTAAAACTATTGAAGAATCACTTCATGTCTCTTTTGATGAATTCTATAAACCATCTCATATCGTATCAGATGATAAAGAGACCATAGTCACTAATAATCCTATCATCACAAATAATGACTCTGACTCAGAAATCGTTGACAATATTCCTCAACCTGCTGTGGTACCTTCTCCACCAAGATTTAGATCTCCTCCTAGAATTCTAAGAGATCATCCGGTTCAAAATGTTATTGGAGAAGTAACATCACAAATAAGAACAATGAGTCAACTAAATCAAATGGGTCATGTCGCGTTTCTCTCAAATATCGAACCTAAGAATAATAAAGAAGCTGCTACTGATGATTACTGGATCATTGCCATGTAGGAAGAACTAAATCAGTTCGAGCGCAATGATGTCTGGGAACTTGTTCAAAGACCGACTAATCAGTCAGTCATTGGTACGAAATGGGTTTATAAAAATAAAGCCGACGAACAAGGAAATATAACCAGAAATAAGGCAAGATTAGTAGCACAAGGATATAATCAGGAAGAAGGTATCGATTATGAAGAAACCTTTGCACCCGTAGCTCGATTAGAAGCTATTCAAATCTTACTGTCCTTTGCTTGTCATCATAATTTTTAAACTTTATCAAATGGATGTCAAAAGTGCATTCTTAAATGGGTTTATCAAAGAGAATGTATATGTCGAACAACCTCCCTTGTTCGTACATGAGAAATATCCTGATCACGTATATAAACTTAAGAAAGCTTTATATCGATTAAAACAAGCACCTCGTGCTTGGTACGAACGATTACGAAGCTATATTATTGATTCTGGTTTTCAAATTGGTAAAGTTGATCAGACTCTATTCATAAAACATTCTCGAAAAGATATATTAGTTATCCAGATATATGTAGACGATATTATCTTTGGTTCAACAAACGATAAACTCTGCAAAGAGTTTGCAAATATTATGACCAAAGAATTTGAAATGTCTCATATGGGAGAACTATCGTATTTCCTTGGTGTTTAAATCAAACAGCTTTCTAATGGTATTTTTATTAGTCAAGAGAAGTACTGCGGAAATCTAGTCAAACATTCCGGTTTAGAAAATACCTCTGGTAAACCAACTCCTATGAGTACGACCACACATCTTGAAAAAGATGAACATCGTAAGAATGTTGACCAGAAGTTATATCGAAGCATGATTGGTTCTCTCCTGTACCTTACCGCAAGTCGTCCAGATATTATGATGAGTGTTTGTTTGTGTGCAAGGTTTCAAGCTAATCCTAAAGAATCACATTTACGAGCTGTAAAACGTATAATACGATATCTTAATAAAACCAAAGATTTTGGTCTTTTCTACCGAAAAGATTGTTCATTCGAACTAGTATCATATAGTGATGCTGATTTCGGTGGCTCTCGCACGGATAGAAAGAGTACAAGCGGTACGTGCCATTTTATTGGAAAATCACTTGTCTCTTGGTTTAGTAAGAAACAAATTTGCGTTTCACTCTCGATATGTGAAGCTGGGTACATATCAGCAGCTTTTGCTTGTACTCAAGTATTATATATGCAACAAACACTTCGAGATTTTGATATACATTTATCAAACTCCGTCACATACTATGATAACACAAGCGCAATCAATTTATCGAAAAACCCAGTTAATCATTCCCGAACAAAGCACATTGATATTCGACATCATTTCTTAAGAGACAATATTGAAAAAGGAACAATATGTCTCGAATATGTCCAGACTAACAACCAACTAGCAGACATTTTTACTAAGCCTCTCCTCGATTCTAGTTTTATTTCTTTACGAAGAGAGCTCGGCTTAATTTCTAGAACTGAACTCGATGTATAATATACACTGTAATGTTGAGTTCTTATCTAGACGACACTTATATTCTTATTAACTTAGATGGTTAATAGCATTTTGCTATTATTAGCAAATAATTGTGAGCTTTACAATCTTTTAGTGGCTTATATTCTCTGAGTGTTTTAACCATTGCTTTAAATTTCATAAATCCTATATATACATACTCCTTTCCTATTTGTTTTCTACATCTCCATCCTTAAACATTCGTATACAAGTTCATAAATTCTTTATATAATGGCACACATATGCGACGAATGTACACAACGATCACATATCTCGGTCACTAGTTCTGAACCTGAAGAATACTACTCTCTGGAAACACCAAAGAGTAGACCGGAATGTTCGCATGCCCCCAGAGATACACCAAAACCCAAACATGCTAAGAAAGCATTATTCTGTTCTCTACGAACAAGAGAGAAGATTAGTGAAATTCATTACTACACTAAACATCAGATAGATCTCCAGCGTCAACTTCATTATGAACAAAAACTCACATCTGATCGTTTAACTCTCTTAGAACGAATGGCGTCATTTTTCTGTAGCACGGATAGACACGGGGTTCACGAACCAATGCCACCTCCTCCATCTACATCTCGAAATCCTAACTCATGGGATCGTAATTACGCGAGAAATAAAGGAGCAAGAGAAAATTGGTCGCCATGGACACCGAGAGTTACGAATATTAAAGAAACATCCGAAGACAAGTCATCCACCTCTCATTAATTTATATCGTTTTTGTTGCATAATAAGTTTTTGTTTTAATTCTTATTTTTTGTTTTTTCATGTATTTTTTTTTTCAAATCCATATTGAGTTGAAATAAAATTTATATAATTTTTAAGCACTCATAAATCCAGAAAAACAAATATATACAGAAACGGTCGACCGTCAGGAATGGACCAGTCGACCGATCAAGTCTCTGGAAATATTTATATTTTGGAACCGGTCGACCGCCAGAAAAATTACCAGTCGACCGTTCAACTCTCTGGAAAATTTTCAACTCAAACCTATACCAGTCGACCGGTATATTTTCTACCAGTCGACCGACAATCTTCTCTGGAAATTAATTTTCCAGGAACCGGTCGACCGGTCCAATTTCAACGGTCGACCATTCACGCGTTTTCCAGTTTTTTTAACCTTCAATCCGCACGACGATTCATATATCCCACCTCTTCACTCATTATTTATTTATCTTCTTTCTCTCCAATCCCTGAAAAACCAAAAACCCCAAATCAATTTCCTCATAATCGATGGCACCACCTCCAAAGAAACACAAGAAATCGAGTTCCACTTCACTCCAACCCATAGATTCTAGCATAAAACAATGGCTTATGGATCCTATTGCAGTAAAACGTTGGAATGCTATGAAGGATTACACCATTTACGAAGGGTCTTTCATAAATCTCTCTGCTTTTATCCTCTATGATGTTGAAGAACTACTGGATAAGGCTCGTATTAAATCATTCCTTACCTTTGATAAGAACAACATTGAAATTAATCATATTATGATTCGGTTGTTCTATGCCAATCTTAACCTACCAAAATTCAAATCAGAGAATTCTGCTAATTGTCTTTGGTTTGTAGTTTGTGGTCAGCATGTTTTCATTTCAAAGGAACGAATGGGCATGGTTCTCAATTCACCAAATAGTTGAAGAGAATTTTCTTCGGATTTCTGCACTATCCATATTCGTGATAAAATCAGTCATCTTTTTATCGAGGATCATAAAACTAGCACTAAGGCGATTAATTTACGGCCTACAGCTCGTGTTTTACATCATGCCATCACACGCTCGTTATTGCTGAGGGTTGGTAACTTTGATGCCGTATATAAAGAAAACTTCAAGGCATTATATGCAATTTATGGGGATATTGAGATAAATTGGATAAACATGATTTTCGATGAGATTTTGCTTGTCAATGAATGCACAAGGCCACACATTTTCTACAATGAATATGTTATGAGACTTTTACTCGATTGTGGTGTCAAGTCTTGTGAGTCTAAAATCTCCAAGCCAAAGTGCATCAACAAAGCAACTAAAAAGAGAATGAAGCTCCCTGAACCTTATGTGAATATCATTCCTTTTGAACAATACCAAAAGCAAGGTCCTCAAGAAACCACTTCTTCTACGACTCCCAAGCCTAAACCGGAAGAAGTCAAACTCCTTCAACCTTCCTCATCAACTAAGGATTCACTAGCACAAATTGCACGGAACCAATTCCTCCTCGAAGCGAGACTTAAACGTACCAACACCAAACTCGAGAGTTTGGATAAAAAGCTCGACAAATGATTTTCAAAACTTAAGTCTTTCTTCGGTATTATTTGGGATGCAATTTCATGTGCATCATCATCTTCCTCTACTCAAATACAGGACCCGGGAAAACGTCCCATACCTCCTACATTTACGTGGTCATCATCTGACGAAGGCACCACTTCAAGAACCAATATAGGACGTGGTCGTGGGGAATATGAGACAGAGGAGGAAGACGAAGGAAACAACGACGAGGAAGATGTTCCAGAAGAAGGAGACAAGGAAGAAGGAGGGAACGAACAAATTGAGTTGGACACCACTGAATCTGAATCATCATCGCATTAGTTTGTTTTTCATCCTCGTTTTATGATACTATGTTTTATATTTTTATACAAAACTTCAAATCGGCACTTGTATGTAAATAGTGTTGTATTTATTTTGGATTTGTACGTCTTAAGCTATTAGGTACATGACTTGCTTGTGGTATGTTTGGTGTATATTATATGCTACAATCTTAAAGTTCCTCTTAAACTATTTGTGTGTTCAGTACTCCTTTTTGTCGATGACAAAGGGGGAGAAAAATATTACTAACATTATGTTTTGCAGATTTTTTAGTATGTATTTCAGGGGGAGCATATATTCAGGGGGAGTTAAAAACAATTTCAGAGCTATGTTGTCATTAATCAAAAAGGGGGAGAATGTTGAATCAAGGAATTCATGGCGTTTTGATTAAATGACAAGGAGAAGTTCAAGATCGACAAAAAGAAGAGATTCAATGGTATTTAATATTAGAGGTTGATTATTTAGAGTTTTAATTGGGTTATAAATGTTAAAATCTATCCTTAAATAATCATATACCTCAATGGTTTGAATATATATATATATATATATATGTATATATATGTATGCACATTCATTGTGCATACTATCAGAAACCGGTCGACCGGTTTCATTCTGGGCGGTCGACCGTTTCTGGGCAGAAATGAATAATGAACGTGCACACATGTATATAACGTACATATATTCAAATACCAGTCTACTGGTCATTTTAACCAGTCAGCTGGTCTACGAACTGAAACAACTTTTCGAATAGACACTCTTATTTATCAAGGGTTGTTTCCTTTTCTCTTCGCCAAAAATCATCTCTATTCGTTGTTTCTCTTCACCAATGATTAAACTCTCCATCCTCTATAAAAGCGACATGAAATCACCATTTTAAAAATAACAATTCTTTCTATTCTTGCTATCTAATTGCTGATTTCATTCTTGTTCTCTAAAAGCATTCAAAAGCTCATAATTCTCACATATCGTTATTTGAATCCTTGAATCTATATATTATTCTTTAGATTCAAACAACGATATCATCTTCCAAATCTTCATAATCACAAGATCATATTTGAGGATAGGATTATAGGAAGGGTGTACAAGAATTGACAAATTCATGTAATTGAGAACACACATTGTCAAATTACAAGTTTAATTATCTTGTCTGAAGCCCTCGGTGTTGTAAGAGGCAAGTTGTGAAGTCCTCGTGTTGATAGAGGTGTGAAATCCTGTTCGGCTGCTCGGGTGTTGTGAACCTGTTCCTCCGGGTGAAGTGAGGTAGTTGTTTAGTGAAATTCCAGATAGGAGATCTAGGACTGGACGTAGGACGGTGCCCCGAACCAGTTTAAAAATCCCTGATGTGATTTTTCTATTACTGCACTTACTTATCTGTGATATCGCTTTTGTGAGATCGTTTTATAATAAATATTTACCTGCATAACTATTGTAAATATACAAGTTAGTATATCACATACTTTCCTCTTATCCATATTATTGATCCTGCCCAAGTCGTATATCGACACTTTCATCACTTGTGGAAGAGTAAAGTGAGATTCTTAAGCCATGTTTTTTTGGAAATGGAATAGCGATTGACGCCGCTAAGGTTGAAGTAATCCAGGACTGAGATAGACCGAAGAATGCGATGGATGTTCCGAGTTTCCTTGAGTTTGACCGGATATTATCATCGGTTTATCAATGATTTCTCCAAGATAGCTATACCATTAACAGGATTGATGAAAAAGAATCAAGTGTTCACATGGGATGCGAAGTGTGAGCAAGCTTTTGGAATCTTGAAAGAGAGACTGAGGTGTACTCCTGTTTTGACCATTCCAAGCGTGAACGAAGAGATGGTGGTATACACCGATGCATGCGGTACTGGAGTCGGAGCAGTATTGATGCAGAAGGATATAGTTGTGTCCTACGCAAGTCGACATTTAAAGCCGCACGAAAGGAATTATCCAACTCGTGATTTGGAGTCGGCAGCGATCGTGTTTTCTCTAAAGATGTGGGGACATTACCTGTTGGGAGTTCGATTCAAATTATTTATGGATCATAAGTCGCTAAAGTATCTTTTCTCCTAAAAGGATTTGAATCTTCGGCAGTAACGGTGGTTAAAGTTTCTAGCATCATATGATTTTGGTATAGCCTATAATTCTGGTAAAGGTAACGCAGTGGCGGTTGCGTTGAGTCGGAGACATGCAAGATTGGGAGCGATGTTTTCGGAATGGAAGCACCTCGAGTACTTGGCAGGATTTGATTTTAGGCCTCGATGTAATTTAGAACCTGAAATATTGGCAAGCTTATCGATAAGACCTACTCTCATCGAAAGGATTGGCGAGAGCCAAAAGCGTGATGTAAAGTTTTTCGAGATTATCCAAAAGTTCGAACCAGAGGATAAGGAATTCAAGGTCGATCGAGAGGGTTGGCTTTGAAAGAAAGGATGACTAGTTTTCATGATATCGGCGGGCTGAGAGATGAGGTTCTTAGGGAATGTCATCACTCAAAGTTGACGATTCATCCTGGTGATAATAAGATGTATCCGGACATGAAGCAAGCCCATTACTGGGAAGGTATGAAGAAGGATATTGGAAAGTTTATCTCTAAAAGCATGAACTGTCAGTTGTTGAAAGTTGAACAGAAGAAGCCAACTGGATTGCTTCAACCATTGGAAGTTCCTACATGAAAGTGGGAGAAGATATCAATGGAATTTATCAATGGACCACCTAAACCTGGGTTGGAAACGAAGGAATTTGGGTCATTGTGGATCGCTTGACCAAGAGTGCAAGGCTTATTCCTCTCCAATCGACTAGGACAACATCAAAGTTGGCTGAGCTTTATATTAAATAGATAGTTCGATTCCTTGGTATCCCGAAGAGCATAGTAAGTGATCAAGATCCATTATTCATGAGTCGATTTTGGAAGAGTTTGCAAGAGACTTTAGGAACCATGTTGTGCTTGAGTACGACTTATCGTCCCCAAACTGATGGTCAAACCGAGAGGGTTAACCGAGTTTTGGAAGATTTCCTACGGGCTTGTGTATTGGACTTCGGAGGATCGTGGGAAGACCATTTACATCTAATTGAGTTTGTGTATAACAACATCTACCAGTCGAGCATTGGGATGGACATACAAGGCGTTGTATGAAGATAGTGTAATTCTCCAGTTGGTTAGAGACTGGAGATAAGTTGATACTTGGGTCTGAGATGATTAGAGAGACCTCACATTAGATCGAGATCGTTCGGTATGAATGAAGGCAGCCTAAGGTCGTCAAAAGAGTTATGTTGATAAGCGTCGTAAGTATTTGGAATTTGACATTGGCGATATGGTTTTCATGAATATTTCTCCTTTAAATAATGTTGTTCGGTTCGAAAGTAAGGGAAAATTATCCCCAAGATTCGTTGGACCATTTCCGATAGTCGAGCGGATCGGAAAGCTCGCGTATAGATTGGAGTTACTCGAGAAGATGTCAAGTATGCATAATGTTTTCCATGTGTCATTTCTATGGAAGTGTGTGCATGATTCGAATGTGGTGGTGTCTCCAGAATAGTATGAAGACCTAAAAGTCGAAATTGTAGTTAAGAAAGCTTGTAAGTCGCTTCGTGTTGTGTGGAATAACACTAAACGTCTTAGGAGGAAGACAGTTAAACTAGTCAAGATGCAATGGACTGAGGATGATGACGATTGTACGTGGGAGACGAAAGAGAGTATGTAGACGATCCATCCAGAATTCTTCATGGGTATGACCCATTAATATCGTGTCACCTTACATCATTGTAGCTTGTACTATTTGTTAGAATTTTGCATGCTAGGTTAAGGCTATGGATGCATGGCTTGATGGATGCTAGTTTGGACGGTAAAAATTGATTGCTCCTGGATAATAGGCATGCAGAGTTGTTCTGGTTGCTTGTGTTTGTTTGGATTTCGGGGTTGAAATTCCTATAGGGAGAATGTAACGACCCGCATTTTACATATCGAAGGATCGTAAAATATATTTTTTATTTAATTCCCCGAGGGTCGAATCATCTCTCACACGGATTCAATCAAGTATATGGGTTGTTTGATCTTATTTATCGTTTCAAGTTGTTTTCACTTAGATCTATTCGAGGTAAGTATATTTTCATTTTGCATCACCATATGATCTATTATAGCAACTAAAATTGGTAAATTTCTATGTTAATTCATGTGTTATTGCAAGTTAGATCTATTTATTTGATTCACATATTGTTTAGTCATGATTTGAGTGGAATTCATATAGTTGTATGATGGTTTATCATTATGCTAATGTGTGTTGGTGACTGCTAGTGATTGATTGTTGAATCGGTCGGTTTTGCATCAGAGTTGAGTGAGATTTGATCATTGAAGGAGTAATGATCGACTTTGGGTATGGGTTGGGGCTTGGGAGGCACAAAATGAGTTCGGTCGGTTAGAAATAGGTCTGGTCGATGGATGTTGTGGCTTGGGGAACAAGACACAAGATGGGTCGGCTCCTTTGATGGGTCATTCGGGTAGCTTTCCTGGTTGGTGGCTTCGGGTCGGCCATAGTGGGGTCGTGGAGATCAGGTTGTAAGGCATCAGGTCGTGGAAGGCTTTGGGTCGGCTGTAGTTCTTCGAAGCAAAGAAAGGTGAGTCGATTGAAGATGATCAGGTCGGTCTGTAAGGTAAGTCGTTCATGAACCATGGTGGGTCATTTGTACATGGAATGACAAATCGGGCTCAGTTCATATGAAGGAAGGGTCATTGGGTCGTTCTAGGATGGGTCGTGGGAAGTCGGGCCGCTTGGTGTTGGGTTGGCCGAAGAAATGATGAGTCGTTGGACTAATTGGGAGACCTAGTGGGTCAGATCATTGGGTTTATAGCACGACTCAAGCATGGGTCGGTCGCGACCCAAGACGTGAATCGGTGAATCAGAACTAAACTTAAACAATGTTATTTTGGTTCAATATTGGATGTGGCTTCGAAGTGAATTCAAGCAAGGATGTTCGTAGTGCTGTGAGTCGTTCGTTGATCGATAAAAAGCAACGAATGTGAAGACGACTCAAGTGTGTTTTGAGTTCGTGGATGATGGTTTCTCAAGTGTGTTTTGAGCTTATGGATAGTCGTTAGTCATGATGACTAGAGTTATGGAGGACAAGCCTTGCCGTTGTCGTAGGTTCTAGGGGACTCAAAGCAGGGGTATAATTGGGATGCCTAAAAACTAGAAGATTAGTCAAGTACCCTAGGCAGTCATGATGGGCCTAGAGATACGAGTCACTATGGTGTATGATTTTTTTACTAGAACCGGGGTTTACCATTAGCCCTTAACGGACAACATGATGTCGAGCCGGCCATACGATCAATGAGAGTTTCAAAACGGGATTGGCGGTGATTGCCAGAGTCATGGATGATGATTGTTTTGCTTGTATCATCTTGTGCAGATTATTCGACGTCAAAGGGGATATCTTTTGAGTGCTTGTCTGATGTTGTTTTAGGCCTTCGGGGCTTGCGCTTGGGAGATGTCGATATCAATTAAGATAGTCTACGCTTGATAACTGATTTCCATGAATGTACTATTTGTTTCTACTTGATTATTGTAAAGGTTACCACTATCCGATGTGGGGAATATGGATTTGGGTTCTTCTCTGTTTATGTCGGTAGATTAGTTGATTAATCTTCCTATTCTTATATACTTTATTGATGATGTTAGATAAATGTTATATCGCTCATTAAGGCTATTGTGTGACTCAATGTAACGACCCGGGTTTTCGCGATCCTGGATATCGGCATACAACACCATGTCGACTATTCAAGCATTGGAAACAACGGATAGCCCATGAAAGAAATTAGAGGGTGAGAATAAATAAGATAGAAACTTAGAATAGAAGAAGAAGAAGAACATACAACATCAGAGTAAACACGAATCTCACAGCAGAACGAACAATATATAATAGATACATATCTTTGAAATAAAATCAGTATATGTATACAATAACATTATCAGAGTATAACACTTACAACACAGCGGAAACAAACAATAGCCCTGAAGCCTCCTGCTCCAAGCTCTCTAAGTATATCTGTAAAATCCTGACTACTTGACTGCCCATACAAAATTGGGCACCCAAGAGTTTAGGAGAAACAAAACAAAATAAACTTCAGGTCAATCATGGGACCGGTGTGAGTAAAACAACTTAAAATAGTTTGAGCAATTAAACGATATCTCATAAGACCATACCATATAACGGAACGGATTTTTCCCTTATGAGAATCCAAAATATTTGATTTAACTTTCAAAATCCTTTTGAAAGAAACGATAAACTTTATATCAAAACTCTTTTGATATTATAATAATGTCTATCAACCACAACTAAATAATCATCTAGCAGAAACGCTTTCATCTCACGTCCTACATATATAGTTACAATCAAAACCACGAGCACTTATTGGATAATGGATTACTAACTATGACAAGGTATGGAACAACCTTCCGATAGTGTACCTCTAGAGAGGAATACACTGGGTTTAACAAGAACATCTTGAAACCCGACCACACATGACCGACCACTCATTTCGCTTGAGTGTATCGAATGTATATCACCAACGGTTGGGATCAACAACCATTTCCCGAATGGGACAGCGTTGAATAGATTAAAGAATGAAACGAATACCTCTAGATAGGTGATAATACACCCTAATGGAAGCAACCCACATAGCCATGCTGCCTGCCCGATTTTTGTCATTTCCCGGTTGTGAGGCTAGAGGCCACGCTTATCTCTGACAGATCACATAATTATACACGTTGAATGTCACATCGTCATACCCGCCAAATCACAAATTGATTTCCCCAAAAATAAAACGGGTATATAGCTAAGAGAAACGAGTTTCTCTTCCACCAAACGTACATACGTTTGAAGAGATCAACTTACGTGATCCATTAAATATACTCTGTCAGACATTCTTCCATACAGGTCGTCCTGGGACTGGACAAACCAAAGGCACTATTCAGTAAATAGGACAACCCTTGCATAACTCCGTCTTCAATTATCTTCATCATATTTGATTGCAACGCTAACACCCGTATAGAGTGGTTTTCAGATAATGAATCCGATCCCGCTCTCCGTATTAATGACGGAAAAATGGTCAAAAACTTCGATAGTCGGTGAGTTAACTATTAGAGAAAACACGTGTGCAAACAACAATATTATTTCCAGATGGAAATTATATCGATCAATCATCATGTAACATTTATCTCTTTAGTTCATTTTTCATCTCATGTTTCCATATATTCAACATTTATTATCTTCTAAATTTAGAAAATATACGTTATTAACATTGGAAAACATTTCCACTTCTTATTTTCTATATTAGAAAACATTTCTGATTTTTATTTGGAAAACATTTCAAAAACTCCTACCTTTGGATTTAAATAGATGTTTAAATAAAACATCGTTATGCCAACTCAAAATATTACACTCATTAATTAAATTCACTTAACCAACCTTCACTATCGAACCTTAACCATTCCTTAGTTAAAAATGGAGTCAATCAAGTTGGGGTATAACTACCTCTCAGACCTTAACTGAACAAAATTTCTAACCTCGAAATAGACAAAGTTCACCTTTTAAACCTTTAACAAACTTCCTTATGTAACACTCGGATTCTATTTACGAATCCGCTTCTTTTACAGGAATCATTTGATTATAACAATAGTGTTATAATCTCATGCTTCTGAAATATAACAACTTAAATATAACTTTTATTTGTTAATTTGGATAAACAAACAAACAACTAATTTATTAATAAATAAATAAATCTTGATTAAAACAGAAAGTAAATAGTACTTTCCCGAATTCGATATAATCGAATTTCAACGTATAACTCTCTTTCGAATAATCTCTATTCTATAACTCCTTTTCGAATAAACTATATTCGATAACTCCTTTCGAATAAACTATATTCGATTATCCTTTCCAATAAACTAATATTCGATTACTCTTTTCGGATAAACTCTATTCAAATAACTCTATTTGAATAACTAATTTCGAATAACTATATTTTGAATAACTATATTCGATTAACTAATACTCGATTAACTCTAATTCCATTAAGTAATATTTGATAAACTCTGATTCGATTAACTCTAATTCGATTCACTCTAATCGATTAACTCTATTTCGAATAACTCTATTTCAATTAACTCTAATTCGATTCATTCTAATCGATTAACTCTAATCGATTAACTCTATTTCGATTAACTCTAATCGATTAACTCCATTTCGATTCACTCTAATCGATTAACTCTATTTCGATTAACTCTAATCGATTAACTCTAATTCATAATCCATTAAGTTTGATTTCGTATTTTAAAATAATATCCCATTTCCAAATTCTGTTTATACTTTTATTTATAAAATGATACATATGAAATCTCCTTTTTTATTTCTAATACTTAAATCGCATTTGTAATTCCCTTTATAAATGTTGAATTCACATCCTATTTAAAATATCAGTGTTAAAACTGATTTATATTTCTCTATTTAAGTTTTGACTTATATATTCAATTTATCCCATTTCTTATTATTTACTTAATTTATAAATCATTATTTATAAATTAATCTTCTCCATTTATCTGTTAAAACGGATTTCTATTTACAATCTACTTTAAATAAATCTTTTCCCTTTATTTAACACCCTGCCAATTTTCCTTTTTATAACTCTATTTATTTACCAAATAAACCCCTTTTGATAATTCTATTTATTTATCAAATAATTCCCCTTTTGTCTTTATTTATTTTCTAAATAGATATTTCTTTTATCTCTATTTATTTAACAAACAAATATTTCCTTTTCAATTCTATTTATTTAACAAATAAATATTTCCTTTTCAATTCTATTTATCTAACAAATATATATTTCCTTTTTATAAAATCTTTTGATTTCATAAATATTTCTTTTTCAATATAACATTGAAAATTTACTTTTTAACATTCTAGTATTTCTTACGGTATTTAAAATACCAAATAACAATGATCGATATCATTCAAACACGCATAATCAACAACAGATTATATATCACATCATATATTACAATATATGAAAAGAAAAGTATTATAGGTATTGAGGAATCCAGTTGGATCCCTCCAACCTGTTTCCCTACATCCACAGATGTTATACAATATAATTATCATCAATTTCAGTTCAATATGAAATATTCAAATAACATAATCAATATATATTTAATGATTTATGTATTTATTTATATATATAATTTCAACCAACTAACTAGCAGTTCATCCAAACAGTCAACACATAGCAATCAACCAATATTTATCAGTTCTAAAAATACGTTATAAAAATATAAGCCGTTCAGTAATAGTGAGATTTACTCACATTGGACGATCATCGTAAATAACAATAACCATCGCTTGATTCAGACGGACAATTTATTTTGCTATAAATTGTAACGAGCTCTGATTCTCTCTCAGTCAGTTCCATTGTGGAGCCACCGTCCATACGATCCCAACGGATCTTGTTTTATCGAGTTCTAATATCGTATGAGAAAGTTATAGAATTTACAAGTTATACATATTATTTGAATTAAATAAAAACTACAATGTTTAATTCTAACTGGGCTCACTTTTAAAAACAAGGCCTATACCCATTATCGAATACCAGACCCGCTCCAATCTAACTTCTTCTTCCTCCAAGAAATGAACCTGCGTCCTCCTGTACACTTCAAGCCATTAGTCAATCCTTTCCTCCACTTATCTTCTCCTCCTTTCACCTTTAAATCAAACTAAAAATAGCACAAAACCTCTCTTAGCTTCCTCTCCAACCTCATACCATCCATATGCAACTCGGCCTCACGATGAGGAATCCGTCGTTCCTCCATCGTTCGATGTCCAGTGCGATTATCGACATCATTTTACACCAGAACCCACCAAACTCCTCAACGAGATGCTAAATCTGGTTCTAAACCCAAAAGTGAACTCGAGTTAAGCTGCTACTTCTTAAATGGAACAAAACATGGAACCCTAGCTCATCTGCTACCCGCGAGTACTGCAAAACTGACGTCGAACCATCTGAAACTACAAGAGATGGAAGATGATACTTCCAGCAACTCGTATACACATACTTCGGAATTTATGGAATTTTATTTTCATTTTCTTTTGATTTTAGAAGATCTGTTTTCCCCTTTGGAATGAAGAAATCAATGACGGAATATTTTGACGGTGGAAGACTAATGAATTAGGTTTAGGATTGTAAGGTTATTATATAGGATAATTTTAGTATTTTTATATTCGAATAGTATATCTCATTTTAATCAACCGTTACTTGTATTGGTCATAAAAAAAATTCGTGTGATCGCATACAATAGCCAAATCTAATGAAAATAGACATACAGCTACAGCTCGACATTACGGACCCAACGAAACTGGTTTCATCGAATTCCGACTCCGTTTGCTCAAACACCATATTTTTAAAGGTCAAATTATCGACCGTTTTCCACATTAAAATCCCGTACGGCCACATACAGACTCCAAAAATTACGAAAATTGAAATCTAGCAATAACTTAATATTGCAGATCCAACAAAATTAGTTTCATTGAAAATGGAGGTCATTTGCAAAATTGGCTATTTTTAAAGCTCTATGTAAACCCTTTTAAATATTAATATATTTAAAAATAATTAAATTTAATATTTATAAATAAATATTATTGTATATATTCAAAATAAAATATCATACAGCTCCAGCTGGATTTATAACTCAATATTCAAATCCCGGTTGAATCGATATTCAATTTATATTGAAAAATCCATTTAAAACATAAATAAATCGCTATAAATTATAAAGAAATTCCACAGCGACTTTTCAAAATTTTGATTTGAACATAACTCAAAATCTACACAACAAAATCTCGATTTTTCTCTTCCATTAGAAAAATCTACTTCACCAGCTCTGAACGTTTCTTGTTTCTTCACAGAAATCCGACTCAAAATGGATTCTGTATATTCGTTTAAAGTTCAAATCGCCAAATTACGAACTGCAGCGCCATTTCGGGCTCGAATATAATTATAATATAATCATTACGTTCAACCGTCATTCAAATAATATATTCGTTATTCTAATTCAATTTTAAACTGAATTATATAATTTAAATTGTCCAATTCACACAATATTGTGAATTCCACTAATTTTGATTATTTTAGAATTTAATATATTATTTAATTATTATATTAATTAAATATTCACTATTATTTAATTCAACGACCATATAATTCTCTAAACCATTATTTAAATAATTAAATAAATTTATTATTACACTATAAAAATATGGGACATTACACTCAAGGTTTTATGTTTCCTCTTATTACCTTGGGTTGTTCATCCTGATGTGGATGGGCAGACTGAGTAGCAGGTCATAGGTAGCAGATCTTAGTGGATGATGTTGCAGATCGATGACGAGCAGGAGGCTTACTTATCAGTTTTCTACTATTCATATCTAGTTGATGTTTCCGTTGTTGCTTTGGTTGTATGATTCTCTAAGTGATTGTAGTGAGGCATCTTTGTACAGACTCTTATAGTGTAATCCAATGTTGTATGGATATTTCATGGTGATATGAAAAAGTTTAAGATTCTGCACTTCACTATTATTCCCTGTTGTATATGTTTTATTATATTTTATCCTTGCTCTGTGAGTTATTTGACAAGTTCCGCATATATTATTCTACCCTGATGATCGTCCATGGCTGCCCGACACGTCTTTTAGCGCATTATTTCCCTTGTTAAGTGCAGGAGTTATGGGCAGTTGTCATAACTATATTCAAATATTTTCTTGCATGTGCATGTAGCTACTTCTACAAGTAGAAAGAAAGCTTCTCCTTGCTATAAGAGCTCAAATTCGATGTAGTAAACTATAAGGACCCGTAACTTCCCCATGAAGGAAAGAGCGGATACTTTGAGGACAAGACAAATCATAACACAGACAGAAGAACATTTCATTGCTTATTACAACAATTCCATCAGAATACAAGAATATTACAGAGTATGAATAAATATTACATAGAAAATATCAGAGATTTAAATTACATTTAAGTACATCGCGGTGGAAAAACAATACAAAGCACAACTGAAAATAGATACATGGATACAGAGCTTTCTGAATACCGCTTCAGCTATAAATCAGGATCCTGTGAATATAAATCTGCAAAACCAAAATACTAGCTTCCCGTGTTGAAAATAAGGACAACCAGAGTTTAGGTTAAAACAATAAACTCCAGGTCAGTCATGTGACTGGTGTGAGAACTAAAACAGTTATTAGTCTTTATTTTAAAGTTAGGTAAATCAAGGGACCACGCCGTATAACACGGAATGGGTTTCTTCCTAAGAACACTAAAGCATAAAACAACAGCGCAATGCTAAATAAAGAACAATGAAGCTATTATAAGACCCAGGTCCCATCACACAATGCAACACAAGCCAGAGGATAGGGTTTTCCTTATAATAGCCAAAGAATGCTTGATACGCTAAATTTCATGTTTTATTATTACTATAAGTGTATAGTGTCAAAACAATTTCAATTATAAGTATCAATCATAGACGGCATAAGTTCCTCATACCACTATGTCGTCATACTAGGCTCTACAATCAAAAATGCAAAGTCACGTATTGGAAGTTGGGTTTCCCTCTATGAACCGAGGCAAGGGATCGTCCTCATCGAATTCGAGGTAATCAAGCCCATGTCTCAGGATCAGAACGCATCGACCCTTGGAGTGACAGGGCCGGTCCACCGATGTGGATTAAAATGCCTGAACACTGCGTTTCCCCGCCCTTTGGGGCGTAAATGAGTCCGATGACTCCATTGGCTCCACATAGTCGCCGATATATCTGAGACGCCTCGCAATCCAACAACCACATAGGTGAAAATAATATAAACGTAAGGGCTGGTAGGTCACTGACACCACCTTACCTAGAAGGAAAGGCATGCCCTCCCTGAAGTCCTCTCCCATTTCTAGTTCACAACCGGGGTGTGAGGCTCGCAAATTAACGTTATACACAAAGCTATGCCACACAGGCGGTGCTTTGATCATCAACCACAAGACTTTGCTTTTCAACAAAAGCCTTGATCATTTGCCACTTAGGCATGCCACACAGGCAATTCACTCCATGCGATTGATATCCATCAATATATAACCTCTGAGCTCGTACATCTCAGAGAAAGGCGTTAAGCAAGAGAATAAATTATCCGCTGCCAAATAGATATATATTTAATAGAAATCAATCGCACAGAATAAAATCCGATGTCAGACACACAGTCCATTTACAAGTTTGTTCTGGTTCTGAACGAAACCGGAGGCACCTTGTACCTCGCATATCCATCGATCTCCAAGTATGTCTGGACGATCACCAACTGATTCCCTCCTCTTGGGTGTACAGCCCAATCAAGATCATCAGTAATTTTCCAAACGATGTGAAGACCTCCAGTCTTCGACCACCGTCTTCATCCTTGACACATCGTCGAATCAGTTATTCAAAATGGGATAAACCCGGTCTTTCTGGGTAACCAGCATATATAATAAACAAGTGTTGCACAAACACAACATACGCCTCATTCCAATTCAGAATATTATTTTATTCAACTATTCTTATACTTTGGGAAAGGTTCCCATTTATTATATCAAAGATAAATTCCTTAAATTTATTCTTTAATATTCTTTTGAATATCAATTCAAACCAAATTATGGTTTATCCAAACTAGTCAGGATTAACGAACCTTACCAAAGTAATCATTTGTTTTAATTTCCCAATCCCAACCTATTCATCCCATGAAGTAAAACTGGTAATACTTCATATCTAACACCACGGTGTTACCGGTAAATCCAATTACCATTTCACGTTCAAATATAATTAAAGATTTAACTATCGCCTGGCGCAAAACTGGTGATACTCCATTCTTGATCCTTTCAATCTAATTAAAGATTCATTAAAACTCCACTTGGTTTTAATCTTCCCAAAAATCAATACCAATGATTGTTTAACTTGGGAAATCATATCCTGTCTTTAACTGGATTAAAGAACCAACGACATTTAAAACACGGTTCACTATAAACCCACAATCACATTCTATTAATTATCGGGTTAAAGAACAAGTGTTATTTAAAACACCGTTCACGATAAACCCAAAAATCAATTCCAATTCCATTCCAATTAAATATCATTTAATTGGTATACTCCATTAAACTAAATAAAAAAATTAATCTTTTTTCTCAATTGGGTTTAAGAACGGTGTTAATGAAGACACCGTTCACGACAAACCCAAATCCCATTTGATATTAAATACAAGGCTCTGAATAGGAAATATATCGGCTTATATTCAATATCAAATTCTACGACCAACAAATAACGTATTGGAAATAACGATATTAATATGTCTTTCAAATTTCCATAACAATATCTGTATAATCACGAAATCCAACATCGAATTATTCCAAAGACAATTTCGATTCAAATCCATTCCAATTCAATTATTGGAAATTCTGGTTACTTTTAAGACCCCTTTCAAATCCAATTTATTTATTTCAAAAATAATTGAATTATAATTCTAGTTCAAAACTAGTTCATTTCGATAAAAATTTATTTTTATCTTTTCAAATATGGGATTTTTCACCCCAATTCTTTCCAAATCAATTCTTATGACTTTACACAAATTATTGCAATTTTTAATAATTTTATCAAGGCCCGTACAGTCGATTTCCATCAACGGCCATCGAACTGCACTTACAACGACCTTTTCCAAATTTGATTTGGATATAATTCCAAATCCAACCATTAGATTTCTAATTTCTTGTATTCGTTAGAAAGCTCTTTTCGATACGAACCCAACGGTTTCGAGAATCTGATGGTCGGATCTCCCGTAATATCCATTCGTAGTCAATGGTCGAAATTCGCGAACTACCGCAGTGCGGTGCGTTTTATTCAGGCCATTATATATATATACATATATATATCGTCGATTTCCTTTCAAAACGTATTTTATAAATTATTTTCAAAACTATTTCAACTTCATATTCAATTTCTAATCAAAATTGAATATTCCATATCATTAATCTATAAATGATAATATTTTCAAAACGTTATATTTAGAAATCGCTTCCTTTCATATATTCATTATAAAAATGAATAAAATCGATATAAATATCGTTCGCGTCAAAATGGCGTCAATCTAATCAACACGGCTTTTATTCAACACATGAATGTTTATTCTATTCAACACATGAATTTATATTTTATTCAACACGTAAATATTTATTCTATTCAATACATGAATTTATATTATTCAACACATGAATTTTCTTCTATTCAACACATGAATATATATTTTTATTCAACATGTAACACCCCGTATTTTCTGTAAACGTTAATGTAACAAATCAAAGTATAAATAATTTTTAGAAGAAGAATTAAGGGAAATAGGTTATGCCATTGCGTTCGTCTCGAAATTATGCTTGAGATAGAGTCCGAGCTTGCATAAATCGGACTTCGTATGAAGAAGTTATGGCCTTCGGAAGTTTCGGCTCAAATTTAAAAACAACTCGAAACTAGATTCAAAATTCAAAAGAGAACCCAAAAGCGGGCTGGGTGGGAAATTTCCCGCCCAGGACCCAGGTCGACCAGGGGGTCGACCTCCCCCCTATAGGCCGACCTGGGGGTCGACCTGCCCTGTTTTTCCAGATCTGAGGCAGAACTCACTTTTATGTATCCAGGCTGATTTTTGGACCAGATTCATGAGTTCTACGCTATATAAACGCCCCCAAACTTCACATTCTCCACACAATTTCATTACGCCTATACTCTGCCTCAATCCTAATTAAAATAAATCTTATTCTCCGTTGAAACAAGTTATAGTTCTTCTTCAAATTGGAGATTCAAATCAAGATAAAGCTTCAAGTTGGACCATAGGCATTTTGCTTCAAGCAACGTCACTCGAATCATAGCAAATCACCTTTTCTAAACCGATAACTGTATGTTCGGTTATTCCTTAGATTTGAACGTGTAATTGGAATTGTGAATGTAATGAATTAAAATGTAGAACTACACCAATTTGCAAGTTAATTATCTTTGATTCATGCTTATGTCAAATCTAACGTTATCTATGCCTTTGGATCTGTTTCTCGATTGTGGCCTAGAACTTATTGTGGCTAATTGCAATGACTATGATTATGGGATTTTTGCCTAAGACTGTGACTATGAAACTGTTGCCCATGAAACTATCGCCTATGACTATGATTCATGACAAAGAGACTATTACATATGACTTTGACTATAAGACTGTTGCCTATGACTATGACTATGATTCATAATTTTGAGACTATTGCATATGATTCATGACTATGAGACTATTACCAAGATTCATGACTATGGGACTATTGCCTATGACATTGATTAAGGAACTATTGTGATTAGTCGCCCATGACTACTGTGGTTAATTGGTTATAACTATTATAGTCTGTGGCTTATGCCTATTCCCATTAACTTATTAGGTTGTACTTCAAACTGGCATTATGTTGGACCAAATCACCTATGCCTATTCCCTTAATTATGTTGGATCTCATTTTTTGGGGTTTAATTTGTCTAGTTTATTCCTATTCACTTTTATGTACATCAAACCCATTGGAACCATTATTTTTGTATTTGATTCATTCTTGCATGGCTATTCTTTTATGTTAATTCTTGTTCTTATCCCCTATTCCTTGCTTTGATACTATTAGTATTATTCCATGCGTATTTAGAAACTTGTGAAATCATGTTATACGTACGATTACGATGCGGGAATTTGGGCGTAGCTTAATTAAGTTAGTTTGGCATAATAAATATGTTGGTAAAATCTGAATTGCCTACAATAGTGAATAATTTACATGCATATTAGACTTGGGCGTAAATAATAAATTGTTAATTGGCCGCAAAGTATGTAATTGGCATGTAAACCAAGTTTTGGCAATAAACTGTGAACTAGAATATTAAATCTAGTTTTGACATGAATTGTAAAAGGGGAATATTAAATCTAAATTGGTATAAACTGCAAGTTGGGTTAATTGATTGGTAAATCAAGTTTTGGGCATAGAACATAAGTATGTTAATTTGCATGACAGTTGAATATGATCTAGGCTAAATTGGTTTACGAAAAATTTTACATAAATAGTAAATATGTAAATTTAGTAAAAGACGAATATGCCTAACCCGAGCTTAGACTAAGTTGTGGTGTAAAGCTGCCCGAAATTGACCGGCACATCCAGTGACCACAACAATACCTGTCTAATGTGGGTGGTTAGTGCATCAAGCCCAGAAAGACCCGAGGGTAGACTGAGTTGAGGTGTAAACCTGCCTGGAACCGACCGGCACATCCAGTAACCACAACAATATCTGTCTAATATGAGTGGTTGGTGCTTTAATTAATTAATTAATTAAGGCTCATGAATAAATCAAGCTAGAAATGGTGAGGTTAAGTAAATTTCGAACACTTAACCGTAATAACATGATAAATAGGCAAGTGTGTGAGGTTAAGTAAATTTAGAACACTTAACCAAAATATATAATGACATGTGGTGGGGTTATGTAATACAAGAGGAAAACACTTAACCAATTATATAACATGATTTGAGGTAGGGTCAAGTCAACACCAGAAGGAAACACATAACCAACATGACGTGACGGGTGGATGGGTTAAGTCAACTTGAATTGATTAATGACACATGACCAATGTAACTTGATGAGTGAATGGGGTTAAGTTAAATGGGAAATACTTAACCAATATAACCTGATGAATGAACAGGGTTAAGTTAATAAATCACACTTAACCAATCCAACATGATAAGCAAGAAAGGTTAAGTTAATAAGAACCACTTAACCAACACGACTTGACGAGTAGAAGGTTAAGTACACGTCGGGTTGGTGGGTAATATTAGTAAATATAGGCCCGCAAAACTTAACCATTAAATAAACATGCTTGAATCCATGGGAAGGTTAAGTGCACGTCAGGTTGGTGTGTTGTAATGACCCGCATTTCCAGCGGTATAATAATTTATTTATTTAATTGTTTAAAAGGTGATTGAAAGGAATTTCATGGTCGTTGAATTAAATAATGGTGAATATTTAATTAAAATAATAAATTAAAAAATATATTTAATTTTGAAATAATCAGAATTGGCTGAAATGGCGATATGGTGTAAACTGAATCATCTGTGATATTTAATTCAGCTTAGAATTGAAGTAGAATAACGAATATATTATTTGAACGACGGATTGAATGTATAATTATATTATAATTAAAATCAAGCTTGAAATGGCACTGCAGTTCGTTAATTGGCGATTTGAACTTCAACTGAATGTACATGATTCGTTTTAAGCCGGATTTCTGTGAAACAAGAAATGTTAGGAGCTGGTGAAGTATATCTTTCTAGTGGAAGAGAAAAATCAGGATTTTGACGTGTAGATTTTGATTTATGTCCAAATCAAATTTTAGAAAAGTTGTTGTGGAATTCCTTTATAATTTATAAAGGAATTATTTATATTTTAAAAAGGAATTTCTATATAAATCGAATATCGGGTTGACCCAGATTCGAAATATCGAGTTAGAAAAATATAGAGGAATATTCTAGAGCTATATGGTATTCCACTGTGAGTATATACGATAATATGAATTTATTTGTATTTAATTTAATTACATTTAAATATATTTATATATTTAAATGGGTCATCCAAAGCTTTAAAAATAGCCACTTTTGCAAACGAAGTCGGAATTCGACGAAACTAATTTTGTTGGATTCGAAACATCAAATTAGTGTTAGATTCCAAGTTTCGTGATTTTTAGAGTCACTTTGTAGCCGTACGGGATTTTAATGTGAAGAATAGTCAGTATTTTGACGGTTAAAAATATGCTGTGTGAGCATACGGAGTCGGAATTCGACGAAACCAGTTTCATTGGGACTGTAATGTCAAACTGTAGCTGCATGTCTAGTTTCATGATTTTTGGGTATGTGATCATAGGAATTTTAGAGGACAAATATATATAGCGTTTGATTATAAACAAATAAAATATTCGAATAAAAATATATTTAAACTACCCTATAAATACCCTACCACCAATACCCTAAACCTAATATTCATTTCCTCTAGTCAACACCTTTTCCATCGTTCTCCTTTTCTTCCTACAGTAAGAGTTGAGAGAAAATAAATCAATGGAAAATTCAAATCAAAGTCCTAAATTCATGAAATATATATCTTTGAGTTGCTGAGAGGATTCTCTACCTTTCTATAGGTGTTTTGCAGTGTTCGACGTCCATTGTGGTGGTGCGGTTTTTCGACAATGAACCTAGGGTTCACATTTACTTCGGATCCATGGGTTTTGAGCTCGATTGGAATAGGTATCTGTGTTCACGATGGAAATCCGCACCTAGGTACAAAATTTGAGAAGGATCGATCATAATTTTGGTCGATGTGCTGTAGTAGGGGACCGCAGAACCTTGAGCCGCGTTTGGAAGCTGGAGTTCGAAGTATGAAGTCTTGGTGTAGAATGAAAGAGAATGTGATAAGAGATTCATTGGTATGGTTGGTTTGAAAATCAATGGAGTAATGAGGTTGTGTAGAAGGAGGGAAGGGGTGGAAATGGTGCGTTCAGTTACAGGAGGAATACAACGTGGTATATTTAGGGAAGAAGAGTATGGTACGGGTTGGGTAGTGAGGTTGGGTTTGGGCCGATATTGAAGGGGTAAAGCCCATTTAATTTAATTAATCCATGTTTTATTTATTTAAATTGTGTACTAACTTGTTAACGCGATAACTTGGTCATACTATATTAGAATTTTGAACGGTCAGATCCGTTGGGATCGGACACTACACAATGGGACTGACTGGGAGCGAATCGAAGCTCATTACAATTTATTGTAAAATAAATTATCTGTCCGAATCAAATCGAGTGATGGTTATCGTTATTAACGATGATCGTCCAATGTGAGTAAAACTCACCAACTCCGAACAGTTATATTTTTATAACATATTTTTAGAACTGTTAATCATCTTTTGGTTGTTGTGTGTTGACTATTTGGTTGAACTGCTAGTCAGTTAGTTAAAAATATCGATATAGTTATATGTGTATATCGTTAACCAAATATGGATTCTGGTTGTCAGAATATTTCATATATAATGAAATCGATGTTATTATATTGGTTAAAATCTGTGGATGCAGGGAAATAGGTTGGAGGGACCCAAATGGGTTCCTCAATAATTATAATACCGTTCTGTTCATATATTGTAATATATGATGTGATATATAATTTGTTGTCGATTATGTGTGTTTGAGCGATATTGGTCATCGTGATTTGATGTGTTAAATACCATAACATACCGGAATGGTGAAAAGGAAATTTTCAAAATGAATATTGAAATAGATTTATTTACAAAATCAAAGGGTTTTATAAAAGAGATAATATTTATAAAATCAAAGAAGATTTTATAAAAGGAATTATTTATAAATGGAATATTTATAAATAGAAATTTATTTATAAATGGATTATTTATAAATAGAATATACTTAGAAATGAAACCCTAAATGAATTATTTGCAAACCATTTGCAAATAGATTAGATCGAGAAATGTTTGTAAACCATTTAAAAATCAAATAGAAAGAGAAAGGTTTGTAAACCATTTACAAATCAATCAGAAAGAGAAATGTTTGTAAACCATTTACAAATGGAATCGAAAGAGGAATATTTGTAAAATCTTTACAAATGAAATCGAAAAGGAGGTATTTGTAAAAACCATTTACAAATAGAATTAAAAAGGAAATATTTAGAAAATAAATAGAGTTATAAAAAGGAAATTTGTTTATAACTAAATAGGATGTTATAAAAAGGAAACCGTTATAAAAAGGAAAACGTTACTAAAAAGGGAATCATTTGTAAAGTGAAGAACCGTTACTAAAAGTAAATCTTTATAAATGAATAGTTTATTCGAAAGGAGTTAATTGAATTTCGTTATTCGAATAGGGTTAATCGAATATGGTATTCGAAGGGAGTAATCGAATATGGTATTCGAAAGTTAGTAAATCGAATATGTTAATCGAAAGGGGTTAGTCGAGTCGAGTTAGTTGACTAGAGTTAAGAGTTAATCCAGTAAGAGTTATTAGGTTGGAGTTATTCAAATAAGAGTTATAGATTAGAGTTAACCGAATAGGAGTAAATAAATTTGTTGTCGTTATAATATTCGAGTTAGCAAATAAAAATCATATTAAAGATAATATATTTCGGATGTAGGAGATTATAACACCATTGTTATAATCAAGTAAACTTGTAAAAGAAGGGGGTTCGTATGGAAGTGTTAAAGAGTTAAAAGTTGAACTTACCCTATTTCGAGATTTGAAATGTTGTTCAGTTAAGGTCTGAGAGGTAGTTATACCCCAACTTGATTGACTTCGTTTTTAATTTAGAAATACTTAAGGTTCGAGAGTAAAAGTGGTTAAGTGAATTTAGTAAATAAGTATAGTGGTTCGAGTTGTCGTCGCGATGTTGATTTAAACATCTATTTAAATCCAAGTAAAGAAGATTTGGTAATGTTTTCCCAATAGAATCAGAAATGTAATCAAATATTGAAATGGGAAATATGGATCAGAAATGGAAATGTTTTCCAGTGTTAACGTATATTTTCTAAACATAGAAAATAAGGAAATATGAATATATATATATATATATAATTGATGATTGATTTGATAGAATTTCCATCTGGAAATAATATCGTTGTTTGTACACCTGTTTTTCTTTGATGGTTAAATCACAGACTATCGAAGTTTTGACCATTTTAACGTTGTTAATATGGAGAGACCGGTTGGATTATTATCCAAAGAACCACTCTGTATTGGCATAAGCGTTGCGAATCATATATGCCAAAGATAATTGAAGACGGAGTAAAGTGCAAGGGCTGTTGTTTAAATCTTAGATAACAATGCCTAAGATGGATATACTGAATAGTACCTTCGGTTCATCCTGTTCCTGGATGACTTGTATGGATGAATGTATGACAGAGTATTTCCAGAAAGGTCACGTACATTGATTTCTTCAACCGTACCAAGAGTGGAAGCGGAGAAGGAAACTTCTTTAGCTAACATGTAATGTACTGTTGTAAACTTCAATTAGTGATTTTCGATGGATTTGACAATGTGGCATTCGAAGTGAATCTGATGTGATGATGAAGCGTAACCTCAAGCCTCATCAACTGGTAAATGACAGAAATCGGGCAGGCAGTATGGCTAAGTCGGTCGCTCCGAAGTAGGGTGTATAATCACCTGATCTAGAATTTCATTTACTTCTAAAAACTATTGTTGATGTTGTCCCATTCGGGAAACAGTTGCTGATCCCAACCGTTGGTGATATACATTCGATACACTCAAGCGAAATGAGTGGTCGGTCATGTGTGGCCGGGTTGCAAGATGTTCTTGTTGAACCCAGTGTATTGCTCTCTAGAGGTACACTAGCGAAAGGTGGTTCCATACCTTGTCATAGTTGGAAATCCATTCCCCAATACGTGCTTGCAGTTTTGATTGTATACTATATATGTAGAACGTGAGATGAAAGCGTTTCTGTTAGATGATTATTTTATTGTGGTTGATAGACATTATTATAATATCAAAGGGTTTTTTGATATAAAGATATTTTGGATTCTCATAAGGGAAAAACCCGTTTCGTTATACGGCGTGGTCTTATGAGATATCGTTTAATGGCTCAAACTGTTTTAAACTGTTTTACTCATACCAGTCCCATGACTGACCCAAAGTTTATTTTGTTTTGTTTTCCCTAAACTCTTGGGTTCCCAATTTTGTACGGTCAGTCAAGTAGTCGGGATTTACAGACACTTGAAGAGCTGGAGCAGGAGGCTTCAGGATCATATAGCTATAGTTTATTTCCGCTGTGTTGTAAGTGCTGTACTTTGAAAATGATGTATATTCAAGTACAAAGTTATATTTCAAAGTTATGTTATATATTATATGTTATTCGTTCCGTTGTGAGATTCGTGTTACTCTGATGTTGTGTTGTTCTTCTTCTTCTATTCTAAGTTTCTATCTTATCTATCCTCACCCTCTAATTTCTTTCGTTAATCATCCGGTATTTTCGACCCTTGTATGTTCGATATGTGTTGTATATCGGATAACCAAGGTCGACAAAAACCTGGGTCGTTACAGTTGGTATCAGAGCTTAAGTTAAGTGAATTACCTTGCCTCTATGGCGTGACTCAGTAGAGATGGGGTTAGTAATACCCTAGATTGAGTTGAGTGTATATATACGAGTGAACGTATTTGTTATTGATATAAAAATTTGTTTTATATTGTGGAAATTTTTTGTTTGAGTCGTTTATGAGTTCTGGTCGATCAGTTTGATCCACTGTATCGGTAGGAGTTGGTAAACACTTGAATACGATGGACCGTCATGGTATGTTTTGAAAAGAGGGTAAATGAAATAATTTTACCCAAATTATATTTTGATATAAAGGATTTATGTTGGAATGATTATAATATATCAGATATATTGGTTGTGATTATAATCGAGTAAGATTATAAATTAAATGGTTATGTAAATAACCAATCAGAATTCATATAAGTGAAATACGTGAAATCAGATGAGTTAAATCTGAAATTTAAGCCAGAAATTGAATTAAAATTCTGAAAAATTGGATAAGTGTTTGTAAATGGATTTGGATTAAAAGTAAGGAAAATTAAAGATCCTGGGAGATTTTAAATTGTTTTACAAGTAGTGTGAATTATATTTTGAAATGAATTTCAAAGTGGAAATGTTTAGAAATGGTTTTATAGTTTTGAACTCACTTCGATCGCTGGAAAATAGATTTCGATGATGACAGCTGCATCATCAGTATTCATTTTCGAGTTGTAAGTGACGAATTACTACCAGAGATACTGTTTTGAATTTGTTTTGGGAAAGACAAGATGTGTTGAATGTCAAAATGGGATTTATAATATAGAATTTGAATATATAGAATTTGAATATAGAAATTCAAATGGGATTTATAATATAGAATTTGAATAGAATTTGATATATAAAATTTGAATAGAATTTGATATATAGAATTTGAATAATAGAATTTGATACATAGATTTGAATAATAGAAGTGATATAAAATTTGAATAGAAATTGAATATAATTAACTAAGTCGAAGAGGAATTAGTTAATCGAGTTTTGAATCTGAAATTGAACTTTGAAACGTGAATTGGAATTGTAAATGGATATTCGAAATCGCATATAGAACTTAAATTTGAAATTTGGATTCAAATTAGTTAATAAGCAAGTTAAAATATATTTGAACATGTCATGTTCAAATATAAAAGTGAAATAGACTAAAGAGTTAATTAACAAATTAATTAATGAATTGAGTTAAAACGACCAGGTATAGTTAAAATAGATTGGGCAGGTATAAATATACATGAGATAGGTATGGATAAGGTATGAAGGTGTATAAATAGAATGCTCGACGAAAAGGTATGTATTTAATTCATATATGAGATTTTATGTGCCGTATCGGCTAGCCGCTTGGCTTTTTCTTTTTCTTTTGGATTGGTGAGGGCCATGGGAGGCTATTTGAAATATCCCGATGCTCCTGGTACAAAGGAGGTTATGGCGAATTTTTCCGGGAATTTAAGGAGTTAGAATATTTTTAAGATAATTTGATAGTTAGAAATCAACGTATCGATATATATATATATAGAAGTCGATAAGGAAACGAACTTAGAAATAGAATAGTAAAATCAAAAAGGAAGACTAAGAATAAAATCTAGTAAGAATAGAAAGAGGAAGCGTATACGTGTTTAAAAGTGAATAAGTAGTTGTATGGTATTGATTATTCGAGTAAGTAGTCATATCTGTTTTGACGTTATAAATGTTATTCAGTCAAGGTCTGAGAGGTAGTTATAACCCAACTTGATTGATTTCATTATTAACAAATAAATAGTAAGATTTCAGGCTCGAAGATCAATGTTGAATAAGAGTTAGTTGAATATAGTATTTGGGTTGTCGTAATGATGTTTTACACAACATCCGTTTTAACCCAAATAAGTGTAAGCTTGGAAATATAATAAAGAATATTTCCTAAGTATAGAAATAAACGAGATCGGAAAAGAGATAAGTAATTGGAATATTTTCCAATTATAAATAGCATATATTTTCTAAAGTTTAGAAAATAAAGGAAGGCGATATTCGGAAATGTTTTCCAAATAACATAAAAGGCCAATATGTTTATTCAAAATATTTGGTTAACAAATATTGATGAAGAAATAGAGAAGTGATTTAACTAATGGAATATTAATTAAGGGCTCAGTGACATGTTCAAAAGGAAAATTTGATTTTTGAAAAGAGTAAACTGTTTAAAAACTCCCAGGGAAAGACTGTTTGAATTAAAAACAAATTTAACATAAATTTGTGAAAGAAAATTTGAATTAAAGTAAATCTAGTAAAATGGTAACTGAGATTGAATTAGAATGATATCAAGACAAATTGGATTGTGAGATTCAAATTTGAAGTGTAATGTGATAATCAAGTTAAGAGTTGGGAATCGAGAAGAAACACGAGTTGAAATGATATTTGGCTCGGATATAAGCGAATGGTTGTGTCGTGGATAAAAGCAGATTGGAATTTGATTGGGATGACCCTTGTATCTGCTGAATTGATAACAGGTGGAAAGGATATAATGATATGCCGACAAAAGGTACAAGTTTATATTTCTATTGGATATAAGATTTATGAGCCGAATTGGCAAGCCGCTTGGCTGTTTGATTTTCTTTTGGGATGGAGATGGCCCAGAGAGGCGAGTTGGAGTTTGACGTATTGACCCGTACAAAGGAGGTGGTGGCGGAATTTTTCGAAGAGTTAAGGCGTTAGGAAATTTTCATGATTTTTGGAAATTTTCGTTGATAATAATTAATTAATATTTTAATTGAAATTAAATTGGTTCAGTTGAAACTGAATTTAAGAAGTAAATAAATAGGTTCTAACCAGTAAATAGGGTTTTTCTCTACCTTAACAATTTCGAGGACGAAATTATTTTAAGTGGGAAAGAATGTAATGACCCGCATTTCCAGCGGTATAATAATTAATTTATTTAATTATTTAAAAGGTGATTAAAAGGGATTTCATGGTCGTTGAATTAAATAATGGTGAATATTTAATTAAAATAATAAATTAAATAATATATTTAATTTTGAAATAATCAGAATTGGCTGAAATGGCGATATGGTGTGAACTGGATCATCTGTGATATTTAATTCAGCTTAGAATTGAAGTAGAATAACGAATATATTATTTAAACGACAGTTTGAACGTATAATTATATTATAATTAAAATCGAGCTTGAAATGGCGCTGCAGTTCGTTAATTGGCGATTTGAACTTCAACTGAATGTACAGGATTCGTTTTAAGCTGGATTTCTATGAAACAAGAAATGTTAGGAGCTGGTGAAATATATCTTTCTAGTGGAAGAAAAAAATCAGGATGTCGACATGTAGATTTTGATTTATGTCCAAATCAAATTTTAGAAAAGTCGTTGTGGAATTCCTTTATAATTTATAAAGGAATTATTTATATTTTAAAAAGGAATTTCAATATAAATCGAATATCGGGTTGACCCAGATTCGAAATATCAAGTTAGAAAAATATAGAGGAATATTCTAGAGCTGTATGGTATTCCACTGTGAGTATATACGATAATATGAATTTATTTGTATTTAATTTAATTATATTTATATATTTAAATGGGTCATCCAAAGCTTTAAAAATAGCCACTTTTGCAAACGAAGTCGAAATTCGACGACACTAATTTTGTTGGATCCGCAACATCAAATTAGTGTTAGATTCCAAGTTTCATGATTTTTAGAGTCACTGTGTAGCCGTATGGGATTTTAATGTGAAGAACAGTCAGTATTTTGATGGTTAAAAATACGCTGTGTGAGCATACGGAGTCGGAATTCGACGAAACCAGTTTCATTGGGACCGTAATGTTAAACTATAGTTGCATGTCCAGTTTCGTGATTTTTGGGTATCACGTGTGATCATAGGAATTTTAGAGGACAAATATATATAGCATTTGATTATAAACAAATAAAATATTCGAATAAAAATATATTTAAACTACCCTATAAATACCCTACCACCAATACCCTAAACATAATATTCATTTCCTCTTGTCAACACCTTTTCCACCGTTCTCCTTTTCTTCCTACAGTAAAAGTTGAGAGAAAATAAATCAAAGGAAAATTCAAATCACGGTCCTAAATTCATGAAACATATATCTTTGAGTTGCTGAGAGGATTCTCTACCTTTCTATAGGTGTTTTGGGGTGTTCGACGACCATTCTGGTGGTGCGGTTTTTCGACAGTGAACCTAGGGTTCACAATTACTTCAGATCCATGGGTTTTGAGCTCGATTGGAATAGGTATCTGTGTTCATGGTGGAAATCCGCACCTGGGTACAAAATTTGAGAGGGATCGATCATAATTTTGGTCGATGTGCTGTAGCAGGGGACCGCGGAACTTGGAGCCACGTCTGGAAGCTGGAGTTCGAAGTATGAAGTCTTGGTGTAGAATAAAAGAGAATGTGATAAAAGATTCATTGGTATGGCTGGTTTGAAAATCAATGGAGTAATGAGGTTGTGAAGAAGGAGGGAAGGAGTGGTAATGGTGCATTCGGTTGCAGGAGGAATACAGCGTGGTATATTTGGGGAAGAAGGGTATGGTACGGGTTAGGTAGTGAGGTTGGGTTTGGGCCGATATTGAAGGGGTAAAGCCCATTTAATTTAATTGATCCATGCTTTATTTATTTAAATTGTGTACTAACTTGTTAACGCGATAACTTGGTCAAACTATATCAGAATTTCGAACGGTCAGATTCGTTGGGATCGTATGGACGGACACTACACAATGGGACTGACTGGGAGCGAATCGAAGCTCATTACAATTTATTGTAAAATAAATTATCTGTCCGAATCAAATTGAGTGATGGTTATCGTTATTAACGATGATCGTCCAATGTGAGTAAAACTCACCAACTCTGAACAGTTATATTTTTATAATGTATTTTTAGAACTGTTAATCATCTGTTGGTTTCTGTGTGTTGACTGTTTGGTTGAATTTCTAGTCAGTTAGTTAAAAATATCGATATAGTTATATGTGTATATCGTTAACCAAATATGGATTCTGGTTGTCAGAATATTTCATATCAAAATGAAATCGATGTTATTATATTGGTTAACATCTGTGGATGCAGGGAAACAGGTTGGAGGGACCCAAATGGGTTCCTCAATAATTATAATTCCGTTCTGTTCATATATTGTAATATATGATGTGATATATAATCTGTTGTCGATTATGTGTGTTTGAACGATATTGGTCATCGTGATTTGATGTGTTAAATACCATAACATACCGGAATGGTAAAAAGGAAATTTTCAAAACAAATATTGAAATAGATTTATTTACAATATCAAAGGGTTTTATAAAAAAGATAATATTTATAAAATCAAAGAAGATTTTATAAATGGAATATTTATAAATAGAAATTTATTTATAAATGGATTATTTATAAATAGAAAATACTTAGAAATGAAACCCTAAAGGAATTATTTGCAAACCATTTGCAAATAGATTAGAACGAGAAATGTTTGTAAACCATTTAAAAATAAAATAGAAAGAGAAAGGTTTGTAAACCATTTACAAATCAATCATAAAGAGAAATGTTTGAAAACCATTTACAAATGTAATCGAAAGAGGAATATTTGTAAAACCTTAACAAATGAAATCGAAAAGGAGCTATTTGTAAAAACCATTTACAAATAGAATTAAAAAGGAAATATTTAGAAAATAAATAGAGTTATAAAAAGGAAATTTGTTTATAACTGAATAGGATGTTATAAAAAGGAAACCGTTATAAAAAGGAAAACGTTACTAAAAAGGGAATCATTTTTAAAGTGAAGAACCGTTACTAAAAGTAAATCTTTATAAATGAATAGTTTATTCGAAAGGAGTTAATTGAATTTAGTTATTCGAATAGGGTTAATCGAATATGGTATTCGAAGGGAGTAATCGAATATGGTATTCGAAAGTTTGTAAATCGAATATGTTATTCGAAAGGGGTTAGTCGAGTAGAGTTAGTTGACTAGAGTTAATCGAATATTTGTTATTCGAATAAGAGTTAATCCAGTAAGAGTTATTAGGTTGGAGTTATTCAAATAAGAGTTATATATTAGAGTTAACCGAATAGGAGTAAATAAATTTGTTGTCGTTATATTATTCGAGTTAGGAAATAAAAGTCATATTAAAGATAATATATTTTGGATGCAGGAGATTATAACACCATTGTTATAATCAAGTAAACTTGTAAAAGAAGGGGATTCGTAAGGAAGTGTTAAAGAGTTAAAAGATGAACTTACCTTATTTCGAGATTTGAAATGTTGTTCGGTTAAGGTCTGAGAGGTAGTTATACCCCAACTTGATTGACTTCGTTTTTAATTTAGAAATGGTTAAGGTTCGAGAGTAAAAGTGGTTAAGTGAATTTAGTAAGTAAGTATAGTGGTTTGAGTTGTCGTCGCGATGTTGATTTAAACATCTTTTTAAATCCAAGTAAAGAAGATTTGGAATTGTTTTCCCAATAGAATCAAAAATGTAATCAAATATTGAAATGGGAAATATGGATCAGAAATGAAAATGTTTTCCATTGTTAACGTATATTTTCTAAACATAGAAAATATGGAAATATGAATATATATACATTTATAATTGATGATTGATTTGATAGAATTTCCATCTGGAAATAATATCATTGTTTGCACACCTGTTTTTCTTTGATGGTTAAATCATAGACTATCGAAGTTTTGACCATTTTAACGTTGTTAATATGGAGAGACCGGTTGGATTATTATCCAAAGAACCACTCTGTGTTGGCATAAGCGTTGCGAATCATATATGCCAAAGATAATTGAAGACAGAGTAAAGTGCAAGGGCTGTTGTATAAATCTTAGATAACAGTGCCTGAGATGGATATACTGAATAGTACCTTTGGTTCATCCTGTTCCTGGATGACTTATATGGATGAATGTCTGACAGAGTATTTCCGGAAAGGTCACGTACATTGATTTCTTCAACCATACCAAGAGTGGAAGCGGAGAAGGAAACTTCTTTAGCTAACACGTAATGTACTGTTGTAGACGTCAATTAGTGATTTTCGATGGATCTGACAATGTGGCATTCGAAGTGAATCTGCTGTGATCATGAAGTGTAACCTCAAGCCTCATCAACCGGTAAATGACAGAAATCGGGCAGGCACCATGGGTTAGTCGGTCGCTCCGAAGTAGGGTGTATAATCACCTGATCTAGAATTTCATTTACTTCTAAAAATCTATTGTTGATGCTGTCCCATTTGGGAAACGGTTGCTGATCCCAACCATTGGTGATATACATTTGATACACTCAAGCGAAATGAGTGGTCAGTCATGTGTGGCCGGGTTGCAAGATGTTCTTGTTGAACCCAGTGTATTCCTCTCTAGAGGTACACTAGCGAAAGGTTGTTCCATACCTTGTCATAGTTGGAAATCCATTCCCGAATACGTGCTTGCGTTTTTGATTGTATACTATATATGTAGAATGTGAGATGAAAGCATTTCTGCTAGATGATTATTTTATTGTGGTTGATAGACATTATTATAATATCAAAGGCTTTTTTGATATAAAGATATTTTGGATTCTCATAAGGGAAAAACATGTTCCGCTATACGGCGTGGTCTTATGAGATATCGTTTAATGGCTCAATCTTTTTTAAACTGTTTTACTCATACCAGTCCCATGACTGACCCGGAGTTTATTTTGTTTTGTTTACCCTAAAATCTTGGGTGCCCAATTTTGTACATGCTAGAATCGGTGGGAGGGTTAAGTACATCTCGTATAGGTGGGTAATATTTGTATATATAGGCCCACAAACTTAACCAGCAGGAAACCCTAGTAACGGGGACCCATTTCAGCAGTAACCTACATAGATGTATCATGGTACCCTGAAACTAGGCAGGGTGGGACACAATTACTGGGATAATTATAAGCGGTCAAAAATAGCGGCAGGGTGTATGCTAGTGTAGGTTCCGACGGTTTACGGGCGTGCATATACTTCGGAGTGGAAAATGCAGGCACAGGGTACCAGTAGTTATACACTGTGCATCTTGAATCGTGTCGAGTCGCTATCATAAGGCTTGATACACCTTATGGTGGGGCCAGCACAGAGTATCTACATGCAAGAGAGGGCCAACTGACACATGGAAAATTAACACAAAGTAGGTAACATAATACCTAGTTGGACCTAGGTCGCGTAAACCCTGAATCCGAGAAGCATTCAATAGGTAGCATTAACCCCAGTGGCCCTGTGTAGCATAAACCCTAATTGAATCTAGGAAGCGCTTGATAGTAAACCCTAGATTAGATCTAGGTAATAAATAGAATCCCCATAATAGATGTACACCTGAAGGCAACCGCAAATACAGGGATTGGGATCACATTATCATATGACCATAGATTACTAGTTTGGACACTACTAGGTACTGCAGAGATATAGAAATGAGTATAACAGGGTAGTTGCGAAGCAGAGAAGGAGTAGAAGCGCATTTAGTTTATCAGTACATTCAATTTATTGGTACATTCAGTTTATCTTGCCATATCCCATATTACCCCCATGTTATCTTGTTACTATGGTTTAGTCTTATATTTAGTTTATTCATGTCATGACCCTTTTCCTCGTTTAAATACTAAGAATCACTGGACTTACTAGACTTTATGTCTGACCTAGTTTGCTTTCGCCTCTTTTCTTCCATTCCCCCCCAAGTAGTCAGGGAAGGAAAAGCTCAGCTCATTTTGGGGCCGTTACTCTTTCTGAGCTTGAAGATTCTTTGGCGCATTGCTTTGAACTCCATTTTCTGCTACTATGGCTAGCTCATGCTTTATTGGGGAATATCATTGTCAGTTTGTGCTTCTTATATATCAAACAAGATAGATGCTTTCTTGTAATAAGTAATTGGTGTTGTAAAACAATTTTTGTACAAGCTGTTTTAATCAATAAAGGTTATTTATTTTTCACTGCTTTATTTGTCTGTATTGTAATTTTCCTACATCTTGTACTAAAAATGCTCCACCAAAGCTAAGGCATTCCCTGCGGTGTTTCACTTGGTATCAGAGCTGAAGGTTACCGGATCAGATAAAAGATTTGAAAAATTATTTTCAAAACAATTTTAAAAGAAGCATTTTCAAAAGAAAAGTTTTGTTTTAAAGGCATATTCCCCAAAGCCATATGCACTATCTTTTGATCCTCTTTTTGAATCTTTTTTTCCTTCTTTCTTAAGTCTCCGGGGCTCTTGGCTTTCTGGGAGGTAACCTCATCGCGGCATGGTTCCGTAGGCTTGATGAGACTATGACACTTGTCAAAGGGCAAATAAGTGCCTAACTTCCATCTGTAGCCGTAATTTCATTTCGAGCTTTCTAGGATTCCCCGTGCGATGGAGGCAGCTTTTGATAGACATGTCAACAAGTTACACAAGGATAGCAAAGTTGAGAATGAGGAGTTTGGCTAAAGTGCACAACACAAGGATGAAGAACCGATGGATATGGACTTGGTTTACAAAGGAGGGGAGGAAAGAGTAGTAAAACCTAAAACAAGAGGAAGTATCTTTATTTTGGTATAACAGGCTGTATAATCAAGGGCAAAGAACAAGGGACAGGATTTTCCGGAAGGCAAGTGCATGCTCTCACCGCCAGCATACCTAAGAGAGAGGCAGTAAGATTTCGGTTGAAAGAGTTTTTCCTTTTTGATTATCCTGTTAGTACTCCTTCCGATTTTAGCGTTTCACATTCGTATATATCTGCTTCCATAGTTGAGTCTCTGCACCCAGTAGAGGATCCCATTATAGTCTCAAATCTAATTGCTGGTTCGGCCCATTTATCTTTGACTTGTGAGGATTTGAGAATAGTTATATTTATGCTTATGTTTTTGGGCTATGGGTTGATTCTAGGCATTGATTGGTTAGCTAATAATTATGAAACAAGGGTAGTTAGACTTTCAACTTGCCTCAAGAATACCCTTGAGATTACGTACGATCCTAAGGGATCAGTTTGTCTTAGCTACCTAGAATCACTTTACTTATCTATTGACGATTTTCGATCCGTTGAGGTAGTCCATGAGTACGCAAGATGTTTTGAATAGGGTAGGGGTTTTCCCCCTAAGAACTCGAGACATACTTCTGCATGTATCTAGATGACACTGCAAAGCTAGTTATGCGATCAACGATTATTCTGGAGCAAGATTGGTGAGGATAGCCAGAGTCGGTAAAGTGCTCAATTGTTTGGTTGTTTTGTCAGTATCATCTCACATAGATCATCCAAATTCGGAGGAGGTATCCCTTGGGTGCTTGTATGATATTGGTTTAGGCCTTTGGGGCTTGTACTTGAGGGATGTCGAGTTCGACTAGGATGGTTTGCGTGAGAAATAAATGGTTGGGGCTGGCACCCTATGTTAGACTGACCTTAAGAGAGGTAATAAGCACATAGTAACAATTAGCTTTAAACCCTCAGATTTGCAGCATGATGGATAAGCTAAGTAGAGGAGAGACCTCTAATCATCTTAGGATATACACTTGATATCATGGTTAATATCTATTTATCTTGGAAAGATAGTTCGACTACACTGGATACCCTCTAGCATGGTAAGTGATCGAGGGCCTATCTTTACTAGTGGGTTTTGGAAATGGAGGCCAAGAAGCTTCGCAACCATGAAGTTAAATTAGATAAGGTACAGTGGAGTGAAGCTCAAGAAGATGCGACTTAGAAGACGGAAGACTAGAAGCGCGCATCATACCCTCTTTCTTGAGGGTATATCCTTGATCTCTTTTGCTAGGAATTTTAGGCATTCTTGTTTCCATCTTTTTAAGTATATCCTCTAGGTCCTATCTTCGTGATCCTTAGGTAGAAACCAATGGATGTAAACATGTGTTTGAGGTATGTTATGTTTGGTGGATGCAAGTGTTTGCTCGTGGATGTATATACACACATAGGGCACTAGATCAGCTCAGTCACTTCCATATTGCATTTGCATATATGTGTTTGTTTACGGATTGAATTTGATGTGTTATCATACGGATGTTGCATATGGATGAATGAATATGCAAGCATATAGTACTTACATGACTAGGGATAATTGCATACGTGATGGACTCATGGCACTGACATAATTCGCATTAAGGAGGTAAACTGAATCAGTAGACCGCTTGATTTTACATTAGATAAGGACATGTACATACACTATGCATAGAATCATGAAAGCATTAGAAATCTTTTTAAGGACGATGAATGCATGTGATTGAATGGTTGAGTAGATGGATGCTAGTTGTTAGGATACATTCTTCTTAACTTGAAGATTTCGGGGACGAAATCCTTTAAGGAGGGGAGAATGTAACACCCCGTATTTTCTGTAAACGTTAATGCAACAAATCAAAGTATACATAATTTTTAGAAGAAGAACTAAGGGAAATGGGTTACGCCATTGCATTTGTCTCGAAATTCTGCTTGAGATAAAGCCCGAGTTTGCGTAAATCGGACTTCGTATGAAGAAGTTAAGGCTTTCGGAAGTTTCAGCTCAAATTTAAAAACAGCTCGAAACTAAATTCAAAATTCAAAACAGAACCGAGAAGCGGGTTGGGCGGGAAATTTCCCGCCCAGGACCCAGGTCGACCAGGGGGTTGACCTCCTCCCCTATAGGTCGACCTGGGGGTCGACCTGCCCTGTTTTTCCAGATCCGAGGCAAAATTCATTTTTATGTATCCTGGCTGATTTCTGGACCAGATTCATGAGTTCTACGCTATATAAACGCCCCCAAACTTCACTTTCTCCACACAACTTCATTACGCCTATACTCCGCCTCAATCCTAATTAAAATAAATCTTATTCTCCATTAAAACAAGTTATAGTTCTTCTTCAAATTGGAGATTCAAATCAAGATAAAGCTTCAAGTTGGACCATAGGCATTCCGCTTCAAGCAACATCACTCGAATCATAGCAAATCGCCTTTTCTAAACCGATCACTGTAAGTTTGGTTATACCTTAGATTTGAACGTGTAATTGGAATTGTGAATGTAATGAATCAAAATATAGAACTATACCAATTTGCAAGTTAATTATCTTTGATTCATGCTTATGTCAAATCTAACGTTATCTATGCCTTTGGATCTGAATCTCGATTGTGGCCTAGAACTTATTGTGGCTAATTGCCAATGACTATGATTATGGGACTTTTGCCTAAGACTATGACTATGAAACTGTTGCCCATGAAACTATCGCCTATGACTATGATTCATGACAAAGAGACTATTACATATGACTATGACTATAAGACTGTTGCCTATGACTATGACTATGATTCATAATTTTGAGACTATTGCATATGATTCATGACTACGAGACTATTACCAAGATTCATGACTATGAGACTATTGCCTATGACATTGATTAAGAAACTATTGTGATTAGTCGCCCATGACTACTGTGGTTAATTGCCTATAACTATTATAGTCAGTGGCTTATTCCTATTCCCATTAACCTATTAGGTTGTACTTCGAACTAGCATTATGTTGGACCAAATCACCTATGCCTATTCCCTTAATTATGTTGGATCTCATTTTTTGGGGTGTAACTTGTCTAGTTTATTCCTACTCACTGTTATGCACATCAAACCCATTGGAACCATTATTTTTGTATTTGGTTCATTCTTGCATGGCTATTCTTTTATATCAATTCTCGTGCTTATCCCCTATTCCTTGCTTTGATACTATTAGTATCATTCCATTAGTACTTAGAAACTTGTGAAATCATGTTATACGTACGATTACGGCATGGGAATTTGGGCGTAGCTTAATTAAGTTAGTTTGGCATAATCAATATGTTGGCAAAATCTGAATTGGCTATAATAGTGAATAATTTACATGCATATTAGACTTGGGCGTAAATAGTAAATTGTTAATTGGCCGCAAAGTATGTAATTGGCATGTAAACCAAGTTTTGGGCATAAACTATAAACTAGAATATTAAATCTAGTTTTGACATGAATTGTAAAAGGGGAATATAAAATCTAAATTGGTATAAACTGCAAGTTGGGTTAATTGATTGGTAAATCAAGTTTTGGGCATAGAATATAAGTATGTTAATTTGCATGACAGTTGAATATGATCTAGGCTAAATTGGTTTACGGAAAAATTTACATAAATAGTAAATATGTAAATTTAGTAAAAGATGAATATGCCTAACCCGAGGTTAGACTGCGTTGTGGTGTAAAACTGCCTGGAACCGACCGGCACATCCAGTGACCACAACAATACCTGTCTAATGTGGGTGGTTAGTGCATCAAGCCCAGAAAGACCCGAGGCTAGACTGGGTTGTGGTGTAAACCTGCTCGGAACCGACCAGCACATCCAGTAACCACAACAATATCTGTCTAATGTGAGTGGTTGGTGCTTTAATTAATTAATTTATTAAGGCTCATGAATAAATCAAGCTAGAAATGCTGAGGTTAAGTAAATTTAGAACACTTAACCGTAATAACATGATAACTAGGCAAGTGGGTAAGGTTAAGTAAATTTAGAACACTTAACCAAAATATATAATGACATGTGGTGGGGTTAAGTAATATAAGAGGAAAACACTTAACCAATTATATAACATGATTTGAGGTAGGGTCAAGTCAACACCAGAAGGAAACACTTAACTAACATGACGTGACGGGTGGATGGTTAAGTCAACTTAAATTGATTAATGACACTTGACCAATATAACTTGATAAGCGAATGGGGTTAAGTTAAATGGGAAATACTTAACCAATATAACATGATGAATGAACAGGGTTAAGTTAATAAATCACACATAACCAATCCAACATGATTAGCAAGGAAGGTTAAGTTAATAAGAACCACTTAACCAACACGACTTGATACGTAGGAGGTTAAGTACACGTTGGGTTGCTGGGTAATATTAGTAAATATAGGCCCACAAAACTTAACCATTAAATAAACATGCTTGAATCCGTGGGAAGGTTAAGTGCACGTCGGGTTGGTGGGTAATATTAGTAAATATAGGCCCACAAAACTTAACCATTATATAAACATGCTTGGATCGATGGGAGGGTTAAGTACATCTCGTGTAGGTGGGTTATATTAGTACATATAGGCCCACAAACTTAACCGTTAAGAAAACATGCTAGAATCGGTGGGAGGGTTAAGTACATCTCGTATAGGTGGGTAATATTTGTATATATAGGCCCACAAGCTTAACCAGCAGGAAACCCTAGTAACGGGGACCCATTTCAGCAGTATCCCACATAGATGTATCATGGTACCCCTGAAACTAGGCAGGGTGGGGCACGATTAGTGGGCTGATTATAAACGGTCAAAAATAGCAGCAGGGGGTACGTCAGTGTAGGTTCCAATGGTTTACGGGCGTGCACGTACTCCGTAGTGGAAAAAGCAGGCACTGGGTATCAGTAGTTATACACTGTGCATCTTGAATCGTGTAGGGTCGCTACCATAAGGCTTGATACACCATATGGTGGGGCCAGCACAGAGTATCTACACGTAAGAGAGGGCCGACTGCACTACAACAAAATAAGGCTTTCATAGCGTTTGAAAAACGCTATTATAGCCTAACATAGCGTTTCAGAGAACGCCATGTAACGACATGTTATCTTAGACCTTTTACTTTGAATAGCGAAAGAAAAACGCTATGAACAATTACTTTTATATAGCGTTTTTGTTTGCTATCAGACAAAACGCTATCAAATATACTATCCAATATTGACTTCTTATAGCGTTTATGTGTATGTTTCTATAGCGTTTTTTCACTTTCTATTGTAGCGTTTTGTGTTATTTCTATAGCGCTTAATACCTATTTCTAATAGCATTTGTTCATATACTTCCGTAGCGGTTTTAAAACGCTATAATATCACATATAGTTTCATAGCATTTTCCTTCTATATACCACCATTCCAGCTCTTTGGTTACCTTTATATACATACATACCTTTCAAACAACATTCATATATATCATTACCTATTTCTCAAATGCATACAAACATAATGCATTTTCACAAACAACAAACATGTAAACTGCAACATAATACATACATATTATTCAAACATCGTTCATATATCTAACCTTAATATTTCTTACATATAATTTAAACTACTTTTCACATATCCAAACTTAACAATTCATACATATTGTTTGATCAAATCTTCAATGTCCATATTACGTCATATATACTTGCATTAACAAGTTACTTACAAAGTAGTCAAATGCTTGATCTAATCTTGCTTTGCTTGTGATATTTTTTCAGTAACATAAGCATTTTGGTCCTGTTACAACAAAGATAAGCAATATTTAGTTATAACTATTTGAATTCATATTAACAAGATAAAATTAAGTTATAGCGCAAAACAACAAATGATTGTAAAGATAACTAGGTTGACAAATGTGTTAAGACTGCAATTGTATATCCCAAATGGGCCACTAGGACGGGCAGACTGGCATATTCGGGTGCTAGCAGGCTACACTCAATTCTAGAAAATTTTGAGCCAAGACTAGGAGAAGCCAATGTTATCTAGTGTATTATTTCATGCAAATATGGCACCAAGATGATATATGCTCAAGGTATCATGTAAACAAAGAATAATCTGATTCAATGACTTAAGTTCATACTATATTCGGAGCTAGAATTTGGAATCTTGCTTGGATAATGGCAAACGTCTTGCAAACAAAATTTATCAGGTGTTGCCTCCTTCGGTTCAAAAGGAAAAAAAGTTACCAGTATTATTTACTTGACGATATCCAATACAGCATGTCACGTATCAACTAAAGAAGAGAGATCAGACTTGACTTACTACTTCCATTTTTGGTAGACTGGAATGATTGGTCAGGATTTTCAATATTGTTTGTCAATGCATTATTCTTTCCTTTAGAGTGCAAACTAACAGATCCAAAATCTTGAAGATCTATGCCCTAGAAGTTAACAAAATTGAATTAGCAGAGTCATTTCTATGTTAATTTTCTGCCCAAATACATGCAAAATGGTTTGACTGGCATGATTACAGACATTACCAATCATCGTCAAAAAAAAATAAGACAAACAAAAATAGAAAGAAAAGAAAGGAGCAACATAAAAATTGCAATAGACAAATATCTTATAGATTTGGTCATAGTTACCAGCATTCTAGATCTCAATGAAGTACCATTAAACATCTTTGCTTCTTCCTTTTTATCTTTTGAGATCTTAAATATTTATCGACTTGGAGCTAAACATACTACAATAACCCCGAATATCCAGCCACCTTCATGAAGAAACTCAACTTTATCGTTCACCTTGAAACCAATCGATCCTGAAAAAGGAGGGTAGGGTCTAATATGATTCACGTTAACAATTTTTTGCAGTGTAGATGCTTCTTTATTTGTTTCTGAAGTTGTGTTTTCCACTAAGAAGTGACTCTTTCCTATAATTTTCAATATTGTCAAAGCATGCCAGGAGACACCATAGTTTTGCGTGCTACAGTTTACTTCAACTTGTTTTCCCTCACCAAAAATCAAATGCATTCTATCCTGAGAATGGATGTTATACGATTATAATTATGTTAACTAGCATAAGTTTGCAAATTGTAGGCCAAATTCATTAAATGAAGTGGAATGAGGTATCCTGGCTATTCAACTGTAGCGTGAGTTTTGCATTAGTTTGAGTTTTAGTAATTCAATAATGAACACGTGCGCACGCATGCACACACACACGCACATAAAGAGATGATAAACAAATGAATATTAAAAACCAATTTAGTCCTACTTTTTAGAATTAACAAATAAAAATTTAGATAGAACTTTTCTCAGCCATAGTGAATTGATGATTATAGATAGGCAATGACCTGGATGATGAGAGAATATGGTGATATGCATTGTTGACTATTATTTCCAAAGGATTCAAACTGAATCATATACCTATTCAATCTAAGATGTCTTCTTACTAGGCTACCATTTAGTTTCTCAAACTAAGGTGGTCCCTGGCAACCATTTAGTTTAAATTCAGCTTGAGGTTTTGCATGTTAACAGAAATGATTGCACCTGAAACATCACGAGAGGATGAAGACATTAAATTGTGTCTATTGAAACAATTATATGTCTTGTGACTGCCAAATAACATAATAATCCAATTGAAAGACGGACACATAAACATAACCCATGTGCTAGTGAACTTGCTAGCTTGGGTTACCTACAAATTTAAAGAAATCATTCCAGCCTACCCATGTTCTGATGCCATAGCTATTTTGTATACGATGCAAGTATTAATTGAGCTAAGACATACATATAAAGTAGCACTAAGCCATTCATGTAAAGTAGCACAATTTTAAGTTGAACAAAATGTTAAACATATATTTTACCAGCAGCCCAACGTTGAATTCGTCTTAAGCAACACAAGATACCTTATTCTTGTATTATCTTTCTAACAATCAAAACCAAGAAAATCATGGTTAAAACTATGCAAAACTAATCTAAATTGCCATAAAGTATTAGCAATACAAAACCATGCAATTTGTATTGCTAATTATCTTTCTAAAAATCATGCAGCCAGGAGACAGTTATAGTTTTGCCTAGCTAGCTACTGACATGGTTAAAACTAATCTACCTTGCCATAAAATTCCTTTTATGAAGGCTATATTAAAATTTTGCACAATAAAAAAAATTGCTTACGTTGCCATTTTTACAATGTTCTCATTTTATTTTATTTTTTATTTTAGATAGAGCAGAAGACAAGCTATAAAGTGATTATTATGTGAAGGACACTTTTTCAGAAATTTATTCATTAAGGGAAACACAGGTATAAATAAAGAATACAAGAAACACATTCTAATATATTCAAATATTATATATCAAGGACATGGCACTTCTACTCTGAGTTGGAGTATTTTAGTACAATGGTAATTATGAGTCATGATCTTATTTCAAAAAACCAAACGAATTATCTTTCTACTAAATAGTTTTGAGTTATTGTCATTGAATCAAAAATCATATTTTATACAATTGTTTTCTAAATGTGTTTCATGAAACGTCTGTTCCTAAAGATGAAATTGAAAATAATGTTTTCTTGTTCTTGATACTCGAGAGCAATGCTTTTAAAATGGGATTCAAGTCGTAACGTTCAAACCTTAAATCGAAATGATACTTATAGCTGCACTCAAACGAAAATATTTTCTTAATGATTTTTCCAACTGTGACCATTTTTCAACTCCGTTGATAAATCAATATATATTTCTTTTATTTTTCAAGCAAAAGCACATAAATTGAAGTTATTACCTTATGTAAGTCCTGAAGCTCGTTAAAACCTGTTACAAAAATAGTCCAGCTTGTACCTCTGCTGCAAATTATTGATCGTAGTAGTTCAAACACATTTATGATCATGGTAGTTCAAGCACAGAATTGACGGGGGCTAGAGGTGATTTTCCAGCATTGAACTCTTCATCGTTGGTTTCCTCATCATCCGCTTCTTTCACATACTCGTCCTCATCCCTTGTTTCCCTAGATAGATCTATCTATTTGTACCTTTTATGTAGTTTAATACTATATCAGTAAATTTACAATAATTATACACATAAATGTATAAAATGAAACTAGGCATGCAAAATTTATTTGAAAACTTTTAAGTTAGATCAGGGAACACCATCAGTATTATTTGTTATTATTTAAGAGGGAAAAACTATCAGTTAGCCTGATAGCTGAATATATAAAGTTAAAAATATGCTATCACAATACTGATGCTAATTAACGCGTCCTCGGGACCATGATAAAAATAAAAGTGGCAAGGATAACAAGTAGCATATCTAATACTACAACAAAAAAGCTAGCAAAAACTGAAGAGAAAACTAAATGAATGAAAGTTCTTATAAATTGATTATGCATAAAAAATTTCATTAATTGAAAGTGAATGGTGAGCGTGTAAGTGAACTGAAATGAGAGAGCTCAAATGCTTCAGCAGGAGCTCACATTGCTCCTGCCAATAATGCACTGGATAAGGAACAGGGTTCCCACTGGTCCTCTTTACAACAGTGCAACACAAATTTTAAGTCAAGGTCTAAATTATATGAATGTCAACATGCTTGGTAATTAGAACGTTAGTACTAATACTAGAAGACTGAACATGAATGTAGTGCAACATAACAGTATGCTGCCAAAATTACAACGAACTCGACAGCAGGTCATTAATAATGGTTTTGTAATCAAGGTTATGTAGTGGGCAATCTGGATGGTAAAAGGTACTACATTTCTTCCAGTTGGACTAAGAATTAATGGGGTGAATAGTAATGTGAAGCAGCAGAGCTCAGCTGCCTTCCAGCATTAACAGAATATGAATCAAATTCTTCAAGCCAACAACATTTATAATCAAATATCTACATCAAGAAAGTCTGCACATTAAGGAAATTGAGATCTTGCATCAGCAATAAGTGATGCATATCCAAACAATAGTCGAGGTGCTACTTCAGCAAAAAAGGATGCAAATCCAAACGACAACCCGCTGGTTTAAGCAATCAACTCAAAACCATTATCATCCCTAAAAGCCAACCATCTACCATTCAGCTGGATGAAAATAATGCTCTGTTATTGAAATTGAAATTGCAATGAAAGGTTATGGGCTAGAATAATTTATCTATGGAATGATGGCCACACCATTAAGATGCATTATTGAAGGAGAAACAAGGCCTGTAGTTAACAAAGAATATACCATATACTTCAGAGGCAAGATCATCTCTTAAGCTCTTAGTTGCTTCCGTCAATTTTTTGTGAGCTTACTGCCATTAGCAGATTTGAATATGATATAGGTGGCAACTTTAATAGGTTGCATTCAGTTTGTCCGATGGCTTGGGATCCAGTAATCACTTTGGCAAGGAATACATGGACAATGATGTTAGATAGAGATTTAAGCTTTATAATGCTCTTAATACTTTACAAATAGTAACTGTCCTTCTCTATCGTAATCAAGACTGATTCATTGCGAGATTCACGTAGACATCTTCAACAGTTCTGATGTAGTGTCCGTGGTGAAGAGCACTGCAGCTAATATGATAGAGCACCACATCGTCATCACTTTCGGGGCATGAGTAACTAAAGAAGTCAAAACATTAGTTTGAAAAATTGCAGGGGCGGGTTCATAAATTGGCTATTGGAAAGTAAAGTTGTCAATGTAGAGTCCATAATCCTATAGATGAAGATCTGTTAAAAAATTCCAAAATTGAAGTACATGGACAAAAGAAGGTTATTTAAACATATAATATATGGGTTATTTAATGTTCTCGAAAATAAAAATAGGAAATGTTAAAATAGTGTTATAAGCATTTAATTACTCATTAGTTTTATTAACATATATGCAATTTTATTGAAGAGAAATAATTGTGCGTAGCATGTGTTCGCATTGATGCATTCTACAATTAATGTAAATTTAAATGGTATTAACCACAGTTTAGTGTTATACACATTTACGAAACTATATTTATTTATTTCCTTATATATCTTATGAAAATATTAAAATGTAGATCTTTAATGCTTCTCTGTTATTATTCAAATTTGTATCAGTATTACAACATGGCTTATTTGACAATAGTAGACTGTGAATTAAGTTTTCTAATGACAGAAAAAAGAAACTGAGGTAGAAATAGCTTTCTAAACTGTATTATTCCTTACTAACAAGGAGATACACATTCTAAAATTAACATTGACGTAAACTGTATCGCCACAACTTTAGTGCTACAGAAGTTTTTGAAATCCTCTATATGGATATATTTTCATATATATCTTAAAATACTAAAATTTAAAATAGATCATTAATGCTTATTAATTGTTATCGAATTTTGTATGTCAATGTTACAACATGGCTTACTTTGACAAAGTAGTAGAATATAAATTAAGTTTTCTAATGATAGAAAAAAGGAACTGAGCTAGACATTAGTTTCTAACTATAGGAACTATGCATTCTACAATTTTTGGCTTTTGACAGTGGAATGTAATTTTAACCATTTGCACATGAAGTAACCATGTACTGTGTTTTTATACTAATCCAGCATGAGCACTGTGGTGGTGGAAGAAAAGAATGGCTATTGAGATGTTGGTAGATATGGATATGAAAAAGGATAGATTACGCAACGAGTAAAATCATGCATACTATGGCTAAAATGGTTGAATCAATTTTATCAACGTTAATTTATATATGTTAATGACAAAAGAATTAGATTACGCAACAATTAGCCTTCAGGCTAGCAATGTTAAAGCAATTGTCTTTTTTTGCATATATGTTAATGTATTATGTGTTTTTAATTTGGTCTAAAATTAAATTTTGATTCGCCGTTACTTTATATATGCATTAGTATGCCTAGATTTTCAACGTCTAAAAGTTTCAGTTGTATCTTTCTTTGGTATTTTGATCCTGGTTTGTGCATCACAAGATGCAACTTCATTTACTTCTCTATTTTTGTAAAGTTGAGGTTCTTTCATTTTGATTCCCTTTGTTTTATGTTGAATATATGGAAAAATAAAATTGACTTTGGCAAAAAAAAAAGTGAACTGAAATGACTATACATGCATTTAGACTGTTTCGGTTTTTCAGGTCATATCCACTATTCTAAGTATACATGCACTCGGACTGAAACGATTCCAATTAGAATAGTGGAAAAAATCTGAAAAGCAGAAATTGGTACAAACTGGATAAATCATTGTGTATCTGGTATAAATAGTTGTGTGATGCCTGTTTCACTGAAATGGTTAAACTGACTGTTTCACTAAAATTATTAAATTGGATAAATTATTGTGTAACTAGATAATTCTTTGTGTAACTGGATAAATTATCAAACTGGATAAACTAATAAACTATTAAATTGGATAAACCATTGTGTAACTGGATAAATTATTAAATAGGTTGTTTCACTTAAACTAGGTTGCTTCACTTAAACTGGATAAATGATTAAATTAGACCGTTTCGCTTAAAATGAAATGAAAAAAAAAATGAAAAAAAAAAAATGTCTATCTGGTACAAATAGTTACGTGCTGCCTGACATTTCTTTGTGTCATTATGTATGCTCAAAGTAGAAAATCATGTTATGTTCCCATCGGAAAACACCATCAAATCACTATAGCATTCATATTTATTCTCGGAAGTGAGTTTTTTTTAGCAGCATGCAGGTCTTATTTGTTCTATTGCATTTGTTGTTACTATTACATGTATTTATATTTATTAAAGGAGACTTATAATTAAAATGATAGGGAAATATACGGTTATAAGTTAAGATGGAAGGACTAAAGAAGATATAATGCATACTTACAAGAACTAAATGTATTTACACCAGTTACTACCAAAACTTATTGGAAAAAAAAACTAATGCATTGTCATAATTCTTATCACAGTCTGTAAAACTAGCTACTGCTAAGTACGCAAGGATAACACCATAATTCACTAATTACCAAAATCTGAACTGCAATTAAAGAGGTGCTCAGCAACCTAAATCACCTTTTGTAAGCATGTAAACGTTAAAATTTTATAAAACACTTTAAATGGGAATTGTACCTCAAACTCTTAGCTTTCCATGATGTGTAAAATCGTCTAAATTGGACAATCGGATTAAAAGTTAACACTAAAACAATTCAGCTCTGTTTCAAGCAATTTTGCATGTCAGGACAGCCACTTATGATCATATGAAATCAACGCTGTTATGTGGTATTACACTGATTTAGACAGCGATAAAAATGGCTTTTAATTTCTGTTTTTTTTACTGTTAAGTTAAAAAGTTCCTTTTTGTTTCAAACTAGACGTGTTCTCTAATAATTTAGCTTCCATGTGAAATTAAAATCATTGAAAATGGATTGACAATTTGAAGTTCATAGTTAGAACAAGTTATGGATTTTTTTGCCATATAGTAGCTCTGCTACCAAATAAAAAAGACACCAATGAGGGGACACAAACAACTTGTATAATTGCAATGAAATCTCAGTATCAACAGCCTAGAGCTAGGTTATTTTTATAACAACTCTTGGAAGTGATGAAGGCTGCTTCAGTCATTATGAAATACAAACATGCACTGCTTTTGCTTTACTTTCACATAATAAAATCATTATGTTAGACTAAACCCCTTAAAAAATCCACTTTCCGCTTTGCATCATGGTTTTTTTTTTCTTAATGTAAATTTAATTATGAACTTACTAGCTTCTCTGAGATGTACAACACGCCGCTGCAGTGTACATTACATACACGAGAACTGGATGTAGCCTTATGCTTACCTCAATGATCGCATATAATATTTGAGTAATCAATAAGCTGAAATATATGTGTGGATAACAAATGTTTTATAGTAGCAGGATAAGTAATATGATAGTTACACATGCATGTTATATTTTACACTACACACAAGGTCACTATTTATTATATTATTTTGTAGATATATATTGAAAATTTTGTATAGATTTGTTATCGTTTAATTCAAAAGGTTAATATTTATGTTAACTCTAATTATATTCTAGCTAATTTAATTCAGACGTGCAGTACGGTAACAACCTAGTAAGTTTCCCAGTATCATACTCTACTTTTAAACTCAAATAAGAATAGAAAGTTAGGGTTACTGAATATTGGATTAACGTTCAACTAAATGACTACTTTGTTTCAAAGATAAAAGGGATATTTGTCCTACTCATCAACTAAGGTAAAGCAGGCAATACTAACTTAAGTATAAATTTATAACAAAAAACCAAGATTAACAACTTGTTCACGTTTTCTTATCAATTTAAGAACAAAATTTTCAACTACAAAATAGTTTTAATATTGACCTATCTTGTTGTATCAGTCCACCCTGAATAGGCTAATTTTACACATCAACATCTATAATGTACCTATCATGTGGGTGCAAAAGTATAAATATATAATATGCAAAAACTATTTTCTTTTAAAATTCGCATTAGCACGTCGCTAGCTGTGGTGGTAGCAACTCTACTTTTTTCTAGTTCTGTTGCTAAGAAAATTCCTTCAGGTATGAAATTAGTAACTTAGCAGTGGAACTATATCTAAGAAGTTCCAACTGAAAGAAAATTTCGTTTCTTTCCTGCTGAAGAAAATTTCTTACCACAATGGATCTATATGACAAGTTATAAGGAACCGTTTTTCATAATAGGTTAAAGAAAATTTCATAACATTGGATCTATATTTATAGAGAAAATTTCATAGCATTGGATCTATATCTAAGAAGGTCCAATTAAAATGGAGGATTTCCCTAGTTATAATTTGAGAGATTTTGCAAAAAGGGCTAAATTCCTTTTGCTAATTGAGTACATGTCTAATAATGTTAATATTGACACCTTATCCATTATATTATTTTTTGCAAATTTTGATGGAATGGTGTTAAATTCCATAATAATGGAGGATGTATTTATAGACAAGTGTTCAAGGAAAAGTCATCAATTTTTGTCATAACTATATCAGATAGACTCATGGGATTAGGGATAAGGGCATTGAGTTAAGTGATATTAACACCAAACATAGAAGGCATAAAAAATGTTAGGCTGTTTAAGTGAATTGCTACTACTGAAAAATAGAAGACATAAAAAATCAACAAAACACCAGACATAAGACATTATGTACTATGCATTTTCTACATTGAAAGCATAAGCCCAAAATTATTTGAAAAAGGGTACAAATCAGATCTACATGAGTTCAAATCTTAGCCAGTATGTGATTATGAAGCTCAAATCGGATCTACAGAAGTTCAAATCGGATATACATCGAAAATAAACAAAACACCAAACATACTGCATTTTCTAAATTGAATCTACAATCAAAACTTGCTCATTATGAGAAATTGGAAGTAAACAAGTTGTTCATGCAGCAATGATAATTAAAATTGTTTGACAAATATACAATTATACCTCTCAGTAATGTTCAAATCAGAGAAGCATTTCTAGTTTTAGGGCTTGGGATATACTGTCTCCGAGAGATATATGGAGAGAATACAGTGTTGATTGGCTGATGGCAGTTGTTAGGGTTACAACATCGATTGGTTGGCGGCGGTAGTCAGTGTTTGATGGAGGTGATAAAGTGGAAGGAACGATAATTTCTGGAAGAGCTAGCAAAAAAGGAGACGTGTTAATTAATTTCGCGCAAATTTTGTTTCCGCCCCCCCCTTTCACTGAATAGTGTTGAACAGTGGATTAGCTGGTCAAATAGCGTTTGGACCCCAGCTTTGTAGAGCGGGCCAATGAAAAAAATGCAGCAACACTGTGCATCAATGCTATTGGAATGTGAAAACCCGTAACTTCCCCGTAAAGGAAAGTGTCGGATAGTTCGAGAACAAGCCACAACAGAACACATACAGAAGAACAATTCATTGTATATTACAACAATACATCAGATTACAAGAATATACAGAGTATAAATGAATATTACACAGAAATATCAGAGATTTAAATTACATTTAAATACATCGCAGCGGAAAATAATACAATACACAACTAGAAGAGATATACGGATACAAAGCTTTCCGGATATCGTTCCAGCTGTAAACCAGGATCTTGTGAATATAAATCTGCAAAACCAAAACTACTAGCTGCCCGTGTCAAAATAAGGGCACCCAGAGTTTAGGTCAAAACAATAAACTCCAGGTCAGTCATGTGACTGGTGTGAGAACTAAAACAGTTAATCTTTATATTTTAAAGTTAGGTAAATCAAGGGACCACGCCGTATAACACGGAACGGGTTTCCTCCCAAGAATACCAGTGCGTAAAACAACAGCGCAATGCTAAATAAAGAAAAATGAAGCTATTATAAGACCCAGGTCCTATCACACAATGCAACGCAAGCCGGGGGATAGGGTTTTCCCTTATAACAGCCAAAGAATGCTTGATACGTTTAAAACAAATCATTTGATACTATTATAAGTGCATAGTGTATAAAACAACTTCAAATCATAAGTATCAATCATAGGCGGCATGAATGCCCCATACCACTATGTCGCCATATATAGGTTATACAATCAAAATCGCAAAGTCACGTTTTTGGAAATTGGGTTTCCATCTATGAACCGAGGCCAGGGATCGTCCTCTACCGATTCGAGACAATCTAGGCTACCATGTCTCAGGAACAGCCGCAACTGCCCCCTGGATCGTCAGGGCCGGTCCACCGATGTGGATTATTATGCCTGGACAATACGTCTCCCCGCCCTTTGGGGCGCAAATGAGCCAACGAATGACTCCATCGGTTCGAGAACGACCGATATATCCGAGGCGCCTCGCAACAGCAACAACCACATAAGTCAAACTCGTCAGGGCGTGTAAAACCACTGACGCCACTTTTTAGCTAGAAAGAAACGCAAGCCCTCCCTGAGGTCCGTCTCCCGTTTTTGGTTCATACCGGGTGTGGAACTCGCGAAGTAAACGTTACACAAAGCTACGCCACAAAGGGCCGTGCTTTGATCATCACCACAAGACTTTGCTTTTCAACAGAAGCCTTGATCAATTGCCACTTAGGCATGCCACACAGGCAATTCACTCCATGCGTTTGATATCCATCAATATATAACCCCTGAGCTCGTATGTCTCAGAGAAGGGCGTTAAGCAAGAGAATAAATTCTCCGCCGCCAAACAGATATATATTTAATAGTGATCAATCACACGGACTAAAATCCAATGTCAGACACACAGTCCATTTGCAAGTCTGTTCTGGGTCTGAATGAAACCGGAGGCACCTAGTACCCCGCATATCCATCGATCTCCAAGTACGTCTGGACGATCACCAACTGTTTCCATCTTCTTGGGTGTACAGCCCAATCAAGATCATCGGTAATCACCCAAACAACGTGAAGACTTCTGGTCTTCGACCACCGTCTTCATCTTCGACTTATCGTCGTATCAGTTATTCAGAATGGGATAAACCCAGTCTTTCCGAATAACTCGCGTATATTTTAAATAAGTGTTACACAAACACAACATACGCCTCATTCCAATTCACCAGTCACTAACCGTAAATTAATCAAGAGAATAATTCCCCAAATATTAACCCCGAAGGCCGAAACCAACATCAGATCAATATCCAGAAAACCATTCTGCTTAGCTAACCGACAGTTAGTTTCTGATTTCACATTCATAGGGAAAGGTTCCCATTAATTTTATCCAAGATAAATTCCTGAATTTATTCTTTAATCTATTTTTGAATATCAATTCAAACTAGTCGGGATTAGCGAACCTTACCGAAGTAATCATTTGTTTTAATTTCCCAATCCCAACCTATTCATCCCATGAAGTAAAACTGGTTATACTTCATATCTAACACCACGGTGTTATTGGTAAATTCAATTACCATTTCACGTTCAAATCTAATTAAAGATTTAACTATCGCCTGGAGCAAAACTGGTGATACCCCATTCTCGATTATTTCAATCTAATTAAAGATTCATTAAAACTCCACTTAGTTTTAATCGTTAACTGGGTTAAAGAATCCGTGTCATTTAAAACACGGTTCACGATAAACCCAAAGTCACATTCCATTGATTATCGGGTTAAAGGACGAGTGTTATTTAAAACACTGTACACGATAAACCCAAAATCAATATCAATTCAATTTCAATTAAATATTAATTAATTGGTACACTTCATTAAATCTAAACAAAAAGATTTAATCTTTTCTCGACTGGGTTCAAGAACAGTGTTAGTGAAGACACCATTCACGACAAACCCAAATCACATTTGATATTCAATACAAGGCTCTGAATAGAAAATATACCGGCTTATATTCAATATCAAATTCCACAACTAACAAATATCGTATTGGAAATAACGATATAAATATATATCTTTCAAATTTCCGTAACAACATCCGTATAATCACGAATTCCAACATCGAAATATTCCGAAGACAATTTCGATTCAAATCCACTCCAATGCAATCATTGGAAATTCTGGTTATTTTTAAAACCCTTTTAAAATTCAATTTATTTACTTAAAAATAAATAGAATTATAATTCTAGTTCAAAACTAGTTTACTTCGATAAAAATCTATTTTTATCTTTTCAAATATGGGGTTTTTCATCCCAATTCTTCTCAAATCATTTCTTATGATTTTACACAAATTATTACTATTTTTAATAATTTTATCAAGGCCCGTACAGTCGATTTCCATCAATGGCCATCGAACTGCATTTACAGCGACCTTTTTCAAATTTGATTTGGACATAATTCCAAATCCAACCGTTGGATTTCTAATTTCTAGTATTCGTTAGAAAGCTCTTTTCGATACGAACCCAACGGTTCCGGTTTTAGGAGAATCCGACGGTCGGATCTCCCGTAATGTCCGTTTGAAATAAATGGTCGAAATTCACGAACTGCCGCGGCGCGGCGCGTTCTATTCAGGCCATTATATTATATATATAATATATATAATATATATTTCATCGATTTCTATTAAAAACGAATTATATGAATAGTTTTAAATTCGTTTCAAAAGCAATTTCAACTTCCTTTTCAATTCAAATCAAAATTGAATTCTTCTTTATAAATTCGTTTTAAAATTCATTTCTATTCAATTCAAATTTCAATTCAATTTGAATTCATTTCAATTCGCTTTCAATTCAATTTGAATTCGTTTTCAATTTAATTCATTTCGAAATCGTTTTCAATTCAATTCATTTCGAAATCGTTTTTAATTCAATTCATTTCGAAATCGTTTTTAATTCAATTCATTTCGAAATCGTTTTCAATTCAATTCATTTCGAAATCGTTTTCAATTCAATTCATTTCGAAATCGTTTTCAATTCAATTCATTTCGAAATCGTTTTCAATTCAATTCATTTCGAAATCGTTTTCAATTCAATTCATTTCGAAATCGTTTTCAATTCAATTCATTTCGAAATCGTTTTCAATTCAATTCATTTCGAAATCGTTTTCAATTCAATTCATTTCGAAATCGTTTTCAATTCATTTCGAAATCGTTTTCAATTCATTTCGAAATCGTTTTCAATTCAATTCATTTCGAAATCGTTTTCAATTCAATTCATTTCGAAATCGTTTTCAATTCAATTCATTTCGAAATCGTTTTTAATTCAATTCATTTCGAAATCGTTTTTAATTCAATTCATTTCGAAATCGTTTTCAATTCAATTCATTTCGAAATCGTTTTCAATTCAATTCATTTCGAAATCGTTTTTAATTCAATTCATTTCGAAATCGTTTTTAATTCAATTCATTACGAAATCGTGTTCAATTCAATTCATTTCGAAATCGTTTTCAATTCAATTCATTTCGAAATGAATAAAATCGATATAAATATCGTTTACGTCAAAATGGCGTCAATCTAATCAACCCGGCTTCATAAATTTCTATTTTCAAATATTCTATTTCAAATGTTTCTTTTTCAAAATAGTTGTTATTATCAAAATATTTCGTTCAACACATGACCAATCTCAATGGATGAGTACTGTCAACACATGAACCTTTATTTTATATTGATAAAGATGTAAATTTTATTACTAAAATATTTCGTTCAACACATGACCAATCTCAATGGATGAGTACTGTCAACACATGAACCTTTATTTTATATTGATAAAGATGTAAATTTTATTACTAAAATATTTCGTTCAACACATGACCAATCTCAATGGATGAGTACCGTCAACACATGAACCTTTATTTTATATTGATAAAGATGTAAATTTTATTACTAAAATATTTCGTTCAACACATGACCATCTCAATGGATGAGTACTGTCAACACATGAACCTTTATTTTATATTGATAAAGATGTAAATTTTATTACTAAAATATTTCGTTCAACACATGACCAATCTCAATGGATGAGTACTGTCAACACATGAACCTTTATTTTATATTATTCTTTATTTTCTAAATTGGAATGAGGCCCAATCAATCACCATATTATGTTAATTATATGGATTTTCATACATTACACACATATAATAGCATTGAAAAATAATCAACCATCAACCAAAGTGCACTACACTGTATAAGCATCAAATATAGATATCTAACGCTTATAACAGCCTGTCAATCAATCGATCGACATATTTAATCAATCAGGATGAGTGAACTTCAAATTTCATCCCAACACCCGTGTGGGGTTTCAAACAATCAAACACAGATTTTTATTCGTGCAGTTGGGCGATGTGTAAAATTTATCGACCCAATCAATATCAGTCAAATCAGTGCATATAAACAAATCGGCCGATTTGTCTATAAATATCTATTTATTCACTTTTACGTTAAAAATTATATTTTTAACGATAAAATATTTTATTTTAACATATGAATTTCTATTCAGTTCATTTATTCAATAAAATTGATATTTTTATTTTTCTAACATATTTTAGAAAATTTCGGCGGCATAACGGCACGATACTAGAAACGGGACGAGGCATAGCCTTATCCCCGGTCTAGTGAAGGCCCACGCCATTCACACATCAATCAAATCCATTCATTTCACCAAACAATTCAATTTCAAATCAAATCATCTAACTAATCTATGCAACCAAACAAACAAGTCCATGGTCTGTGGACGATTGTGTCGGGTGCTACTAAGCACCGTCTGCATCCTAGTATATATATATATAACTAGAGAAAAGAAAGTGAAAGGTGAGAAATTCTCACCGAAAGCTACCCAATACCACGACTCTTCATCTTTAGAAATCTTCTTCATTCTCGCCTTTTTATCATCTTCGTTGCCCGTAGTCACTACATATATAAAAATCACATTTTTACTTTGCAAGGATTTCGCCTTTTCCCATTTCAAAAATCTAATTTTTCCTATTTTAAAAATTCAATCTTTTCCATTTTAAAAATATGATCTTTTCCATTTTAAAAACTCAATCTTTTCCATTTTAAAAATATGATCTTTTCCATTTTAAAAACTCAATCTTTTCCATTTTAAAATTCAATCTTTTCCATTTTAAAATTTTGATCTTTTCCATTTTAAAAACTCAATCTTTTCCATTTTAAAAATATGATCTTTTCCATTTTAAAAACTCAATCTTTTCCATTTTAAAAATTCAATCTTTTTCATTTTAAAAATATGATCTTTTCCATTTTAAAAATATGATCTTTTCCATTTTAAAAATTCAATCTTTTCCATTTTAAAAATATGATCTAAAAACTGATTTTATATTTGCTAATTATACGTGTAAAAACTGGTTTATAAAATATATTTTTAGCATAAACAAACTCAGATCTAAAAATGAAATATAATAGAACTTACTGCAGTCGAGAAAGAGGATTGGGCTTGCGCTCGGGTGAGAGGAGGAGGCGGAGGGGGGGTCACGTCGGAGCTTGTCGGTGGCGAGGGGGCTGTCGCCATGCGGCGGGAGCTGTAGGAGGAGGGCGGCGTGGCTTTTTTGGGCGAACTAGGGGGGAATCGGGTTCAATTTGGTGAGAAGGGGGGGGGGAAGGAGGATCGCCTGACGCGGTGGGAGGAGCAAGCTGGAGGCGGCGGTGACCCCCGATGGCGCGCGTCGACGATGGGCGGGGCTGAGCTACCATCGCCCCTTTTTTTCTTTTTTCTTTTTTCTTTTTTTTTGATTTTAAAAGGAATCGGGGGGGGGGGGGGGGCTGGGTAGTTAAGGAGAGGGGAGTATATTTTTTATTATTATTTAATTATTTAATTTTTATTTTTTTTCAAAAAGTTGACTTTTTCAAATGACCTCTAAACGAGGCCCACCGCCTGTCGTCCCTAGCGTTATACCCACATTCTAAACACAATGGGATATGTATCGTATGTTGATTCGATCGATTGAATCAGTTTCCGTTAAATTTACATTTAAATCACTATATTGAATTTTAAACGTACATTTCAAAGTACCGGGGTCACATACTAACTCGAAAAATTCCCGAAAAATATTTTCTAGCTTCGTATTGATGATACGGTCTTAACAAAACTAGTTTCGTTGAATTCTGAGACCGTTGGAAAAATGGCCATTTTCCAGTCGATTAAAATCAACTGAAACCGATCAAACGCGTTTTCCTTTGCCATGCTCACATACTGATTCGAAAAATTATGAAATTTGGAATCTAGCAATAATTTGACATCACGGACCCAACAAAACTGGTTTCGTCGAAATCCGAGGTCGTTTGCAAAATTCCCATTTTTAAGGGCCTGAATTCCATAGCGACTATTCAGAATTTTCAACTGGACATATCTTTTGATTCCCGCTATGAAATTTTGATTTTTCGGATTCGTTGGAAAGATATTCACGAATAGATCCTAATGTTTTTGGTTTCACTAAAATCCGGATTGTTTTGCACCCGGTACATTCAATTGAAGTTTGAAATCGAATTATCGAACTACCGCGCCATTTTCAATTCTATTTATAATTATATATATAATTATTTATATTCTAACGACGACGCGTATAATATATACGTTCAAATGCTATTGAAAATAAATTTCTCGTCGATATTATTTAAAATAATTCATTTTAAATAATCAAAATTCGCTAAAATTGCTAAAATAAAATTTTTAAACTGGCCCAGATTTTCGGGTTGTTACAATCTCCCCCACTTAAAACTTTTCATCCCCGAAAAGGAAAAAAGTCGAAAGTGGTTTGATTAATCAACACTACGTTCGATCTGGCTTCCATTCTCCAACTTTTCAGTTTTTGAGGATTTTCAAAAATTTCAAAAATTTGGCTAACACCCTAAATTTTCGAAAAATTTCGCCATAACCTCCCCTGCACCGGGAGCATCGGGGAATTTCAAATAGCTTCCCCGGTCCTTCAGATCTCAAAAAGAAAAAGAAAAAGCCAATAGGCTCATAAAATCATTATCACCCAAACAAAACAGTAAATTATGTAGTAAACATGTACTTATTTGTCGGGCAAACAAATTTTATTCTCTGCTCTAGCCTCCTTGCTATGACCTGTTCAATGTAAGTACAAGTATATGCAAGCAAATGCGACCAAATTCCAATATAATTCAATACGTGATTCAGTTAGGCATAATGGTTCAAAATTATCAAACAATTAAACAAACCACACAAACATCAATCAATTAGTGGATTAACGTTTCAAATTCATAATTTTGATACATAGTCAAAAATCAGATTTTTGATGCCAAATCACAACAATAGGTCCTATCTAATTTTGGTTCTCACACTAGTCAATAGGAGATATATAGATATTACATCTTCAAAACACGAACATAAATTCTGATAATGATCGATCAATCATCAGAACCATCTCCGGGTGTCTAGAATGTGATTCTATATCTATCCAGTATATTAAAATTTCAAATACACGTTTGCAAGGCGTATATGCAAAATCTTTATATACTGGACTGTCCAAATCAATATAAACTAAATAATCAAATAGGAATAATTGATTTTAAATTTTCAAAACAAAATTGGTTTTCATTTTTCAAATATACTCTTCACACTCATTCTAGGATACTACTGATCCCATCTCTAACGAGTCATTCCCATTGGATATTACTAATCCAATATCTGATGAATTCTTTCATATGGTTCTAATGTGCCTTGTTCTCTGAGCTTTGTAAACCAAAGCTCTGATACCAACTGTGAAAACCCGTAACTTCCCCGTAAAGGAAATTGTCGGATAGTTCGAGAACAAGCCACAATAGAACACATACAGAAGAACAATTCATTGTATATTACAACAATACATCAGATTACAAGAATATACAGAGTATAAATGAATATTACACAGAAATATCAGAGATTTAAATTTCATTTAAATACATCGCAGCGGAAAATAATACAATACACAACTAGAAGAGATATACGGATACAAAGCTTTCCGGATATCGTTCCACCTGTAAACCGGGATCTTGTGAATATAAATCTGCAAAACCAAAACTACTAGCTGCCCGTGTCAAAATAAGGGCACCCAGAGTTTAGGTCAAAACAATAAACTCCAGGTCAGTCATGTGACTGGTGTGAGAACTAAAACAGTTAATCTTTATATTTTAAAGTTAGGTAAATCAAGGGACCACGCCGTATAACACGGAACGAGTTTCCTCCCAAGAATACCAGTGCATAAAACAACAGCGCAATGCTAAATAAAGAAAAATGAAGCTATTATAAGACCCAGGTCCTATCACACAATGCAACGCAAGCCGGGGGATAGGGTTTTCCCTTATAACAGCCAAAGAATGCTTGATATGTTTAAAACAAATCATTTGATACTATTATAAGTGCATAGTGTATAAAACAACTTCAAATCATAAGTATCAATCATAGGCGGCATGAATGCCCCATACCACTATGTCGCCATATATAGGTTATACAATCAAAATCGCAAAGTCACGTTTTTGGAAATTGGGTTTCCATCTATGAACCGAGGCCAGGGATCGTCCTCTACCGATTCGAGACAATCTAGCCTACCATGTCTCAGGAACAGCCGCAACTGCCCCTTGGATCGTCAGGGCCGGTCCACCGATGTGGATTATTATGCCTGGACAATACGTCTCCCCGCCCTTTGGGGTGCAAATGAGCCAACGAATGACTCCATCGGTTCGAGAACGACCGATATATCCGAGGCGCCTCGCAACAGAAACAACCACATAAGTCAAACTCGTCAGGGCGTGTAAAACCACTGACGCCACTTTTTAGCTAGAAAGAAACGCAAGCCCTCCCTGAGGTCCGTCTCCCGTTTTTGGTTCATACCGGGTGTGGAACTCGCGAAGTAAACGTTACACAAAGCTACGCCACAAAGGGCCGTGCTTTGATCATCACCACAAGACTTTGCTTTTCAACAGAAGCCTTGATCAATTGCCACTTAGGCATGCCACACAGGCAATTCACTCCATGCGTTTGATATCCATCAATATATAACCCCTGAGCTCGTATGTCTCAGAGAAGGGCATTAAGCAAGAGAATAAATTCTCCGCCGCCAAACAGATATATATTTAATAGTGATCAATCACACGGACTAAAATCCAATGTCAGACACACAGTCCATTTGCAAGTCCGTTCTGGGTCTGAACGAAACCGGAGGCACCTAGTACCCCGCATATCCATCGATCTCCAAGTACGTCTGGACGATCACCAACTGTTTCCATCTTCTTGGGTGTACAGCCCAATCAAGATCATCAGTAATCACCCAAACAACGTGAAGACTTCTGGTCTTCGACCATCGTCTTCATCTTCGACTTATCGTCGTATCAGTTATTCAGAATGGGATAAACCCGGTCTTTCCGAATAACTCGCGTATATTTTAAATAAGTGTTACACAAACACAACATACGCCTCATTCCAATTCATCAGTCACTAACCGTAAATTAATCAAGAGAATAATTCCCCAAATATTAACCCCGAAGGCCGAAACCAACATCAGATCAATATCCAGAAAACCATTCTGCTTAGCTAACCGACAGTTAGTTTCTGATTTCACATTCATAGGGAAAGGTTCCCATTAATTTTATCCAAGATAAATTCCTGAATTTATTCTTTAATCTATTTTTGAATATCAATTCAAACTAGTCGGGATTAGCGAACCTTACCGAAGTAATCATTTGTTTTAATTTCCCAATCCCAACCTATTCATCCCATGAAGTAAAACTGGTTATACTTCATATCTAACACCACGGTGTTATTGGTAAATTCAATTACCATTTCACGTTCAAATCTAATTAAAGATTTAACTATCGCCTAGAGCAAAACTGGTCATACCCCATTCTCGATTATTTCAATCTAATTAAAGATTCATTAAAACTCCACTTAGTTTTAATCGTTAACTAGGTTAAAGAATCCGTGTCATTTAAAACACGGTTCACGATAAACCCAAAGTCACATTCCATTGATTATCGGGTTAAAGAACGAGTGTTATTTAAAACACTGTTCACGATAAACCCAAAATCAATATCAATTCAATTTCAATTAAATATTAATTAATTGGTACACTTCATTAAATCTAAATAAAAAGATTTAATCTTTTCTCGACTGGGTTCAAGAACAGTGTTAGTGAAGACACCATTCACGACAAACCCAAATCACATTTGATATTCAATACAAGGCTCTGAATAGAAAATATACCGGCTTATATTCAATATCAAATTCCACGACTAACAAATATCGTATTGGAAATAACGATATAAATATATATCTTTCAAATTTCCGTAACAACATCCGTATAATCACGAATTCCAACATCGAAATATTCCGAAGACAATTTCGATTCAAATCCACTCCAATGCAATCATTGGAAATTCTGGTTATTTTTAAAACCCTTTTAAAATTCAATTTATTTACTTAAAAATAAATAGAATTATAATTCTAGTTCAAAACTAGTTTACTTCGATTAAAATTTATTTTTATCTTTTCAAATATGGGGTTTTTCATCCCAATTCTTCTCAAATCATTTCTTATGATTTTACACAAATTATTACTATTTTTAATAATTTTATCAAGGCCCGTACAGTCGATTTCCATCAATGGCCATCGAACTGCACTTACAGCGACCTTTTTCAAATTTGATTTGGACATAATTCCAAATCCAACCGTTGGATTTCTAATTTCTAATATTCGTTAGAAAGCTCTTTTCGATACGAACCCAACGGTTCCGGTTTTAGGAGAATCCGACGGTCGGATCTCCCGTAATGTCCATTTGAAATAAATGGTCGAAATTCACGAACTGCCGCGGCGCGGCGCGTTCTATTCAGGCCATTATATTATATATATAATATATATAATATATATTTCGTCGATTTCTATTTAAAACGAATTATATGAATAGTTTTAAATTCGTTTCAAAAGCAATTTCAACTTCCTTTTCAATTCAAATCAAAATTGAATTCTTCTTTATAAATTCGTTTTAAAATTCATTTCTATTCAATTCAAATTTCAATTCAATTTGAATTCATTTCAATTCGCTTTCAATTCAATTTGAATTCGTTTTCAATTCAATTCATTTCGAAATCGTTTTCAATTCAATTCATTTCGAAATCGTTTTGAATTCAATTCATTTCGAAATCATTTTTAATTCAATTCATTTCGAAATCGTTTTCAATTCAATTCATTTCGAAATCGTTTTCAATTCAATTCATTTCGAAATCGTTTTCAATTCAATTCATTTCGAAATCGTTTTCAATTCAATTCATTTCGAAATCGTTTTCAATTCAATTCATTTCGAAATCGTTTTCAATTCAATTCATTTCGAAATCGTTTTCAATTCAATTCATTTCGAAATCGTTTTCAATTCAATTCATTTCGAAATCGTTTTCAATTCATTTCGAAATCGTTTTTAATTCAATTCATTTCGAAATCGTTTTTAATTCAATTCATTTCGAAATCGTTTTTAATTCAATTCATTTCGAAATCGTTTTCAATTCAATTCATTTCGAAATCGTTTTCAATTCAATTCATTTCGAAATCGTTTTTAATTCAATTCATTTCGAAATCGTTTTTAATTCAATTCATTTCGAAATCGTTTTCAATTCAATTCATTTCGAAATCGTTTTCAATTCAATTCATTTCCAAATGAATAAAATCGATATAAATATCGTTCACGTCAAAATGGCGTCAATCTAATCAACCCGGCTTCATAAATTTCTATTTTCAAATATTCTATTTCAAATATTTCTTTTTTAAAATAGTTGTTATTATCAAAATATTTCGTTCAACACATGACCAATCTCAATGGATGAGTACTGTCAACACATGAACCTTTATTTTATATTGATAAAGATGTAAATTTTATTACTAAAATATTTCGTTCAACACATGACCAATCTCAATGGATGAGTACCGTCAACACATGAACCTTTATTTTATATTGATAAAGATGTAAATTTTATTACTAAAATATTTCGTTCAACACATGACCAATCTCAATGGATGAGTACTGTCAACACATGAACCTTTATTTTATATTGATAAAGATGTAAATTTTATTACTAAAATATTTCGTTCAACACATGACCAATCTCAATGGATGAGTACTGTCAACACATGAACCTTTATTTTATATTATTCTTTATTTTCTAAATTGGAATGAGGCCCAATCAATCACCATATAATGTTAATTATATGGATTTTCATACATTACACACATATAATAGCATTGAAAAATAATCAACCATCAACCAAAGTGCACTACACTGTATAAGCATCAAATATAGATATCTAACGCTTATAACAGCCTGTCAATCAATCGATCGACATATTTAATCAATCAGGATGAGTGAACTTCAAATTTCATCCCAACACCCGTGTGGGGTTTCAAACAATCAAACACAGATTTTTATTCGTGCAGTTGGGCGATGTGTAAAATTTATCGACCCAATCAATATCAGTCAAATCAGTGCATATAAACAAATCGGCCGATTTGTCTATAAATATCTATTTATTCACTTTCACGTTAAAAATTATGTTTTTAACGATAAAATATTTTATTTTAACATATGAATTTCTATTCAGTTCATTTATTCAATAAAATTGATATTTTTATTTTTCTAACATATTTTAGAAAATTTCGGCGGCATAACGGCACGATACTAGAAACGGGACGAGGCCTAGCCTTATCCCCGGTCTAGTGAAGGCCCACGCCATTCACACATCAATCAAATCCATTCATTTCACCAAACAATTCAATTTCAAATCAAATCATCTAACTAATCTATGCAACCAAACAAACAAGTCCATGGTCTGTGGACGATTGTGTCGGGTGCTACTAAGCACCGTCTGCATCCTAGTATATATATATAACTAGAGAAAAGAAAGTGAAAGGTGAGAAATTCTCACCGAAAGCTACCCAATACCACGACTCTTCATCTTTAGAAATCTTCTTCATTCTCGCCTTTTTATCATCTTCGTTGCCCGTAGTCACTACATATATAAAAATCACATTTTTACTTTGCAAGGATTTCGCCTTTTCCCATTTCAAAAATCTAATTTTTCCTATTTTAAAAATTCAATCTTTTCCATTTTAAAAATATGATCTTTTCCATTTTAAAAACTCAATCTTTTCCATTTTAAAAATATGATCTTTTCCATTTTAAAAACTCAATCTTTTCCATTTTAAAAATTCAATCTTTTCCATTTTAAAAATTCAATCTTTTCCATTTTAAAAATATGATCTAAAAACTGATTTTATATTTGCTAATTATACGTGTAAAAACTGGTTTATAAAATATGTTTTTAGCATAAACAAACTCAGATCTAAAAATGAAATATAATAGAACTTACTGCAGTCGAGAAAGAGGATTGGGCTTGCGCTCGGGTGAGAGGAGGAGGCGGAGGGGGCGGTCACGTCGGAGCTTGTCGGTGGCGAGGGGGCTGTCGCCATGCGGCGGGGGAGCTGTAGGAGGAGGGCGGCGGGGGAGCTGTAGGAGGAGGGCGGCGTGGCTTTTTTGGGCGAACTAGGGGGGAATCGGGTTCGATTTGGTGAGAAGGGGGGGGGGGGAAGGAGGATCGCCTGACGCGGTGGGAGGAGCAAGCTGGAGGCGGCGGTGACCCCCGATGGCGCGCGTCGACGATGGGCGGGGCTGAGCTACCGTCGCCCCTTTTTTTCTTTTTTCTTTTTGATTTTAAAATGAATCGGGGGGGGGCCTGGGTAGTTAAGGAGTGGGGAGTATATTTTTTTATTATTATTTAATTATTTAATTTTTATTTTTTTTCAAAAAGTTGACTTTTTCAAATGACCTCTAAACGAGGCCCACCGCCTGTCGTCCCTAGCGTTATACCCCCATTCTAAACACAATGGGATATGTATCGTATGTTGATTCGATCGTTTGAATCAGTTTCCGTTAAATTTACATTTAAATCACTATATTGAATTTTAAACGTACATTTCAAAGTACCGGGGTCACATACTAACTCGAAAAATTCCCGAAAAATATTTTCTAGCTTCGTATTGACGATACGGTCTTAACAAAACTAGTTTCATTGAATTCTGAGACCGTTGGAAAAATGGCCATTTTCCAGTCGATTAAAATCAACTAAAACCGGTCAAACACGTTTTCCTTTGCCACGCTCACATACTGATTCGAAAAATTATGAAATTTGGAATCTAGCAATAATTTGACATCACGGACCCAACAAAACTGGTTTCGTCGAAATCCGAGGTCGTTTGCAAAATTCCCATTTTTAAGGGCCTGAATTCCATAGCGACTATTCAGAATTTTCAACTGGGCATATCTTTTGATTCCCGCTATGAAATTTTGATTTTTCAGATTCGTTGGAAAGATATTCACGAATAAATCCTAATGTTTTTGGTTTCACTAAAATCCGGATTGTTTTGCACCCGGTACATTCAATTGAAGTTTGAAATCGAATTATCGAACTACCGCGCCATTTTCAATTCTGTTTATAATTATATATATAATTATTTATATTCTAACGACGACGCGTATAATATATACGTTCGAATGCTATTGAAAATAAATTTCTCGTCGATATTATTTAAAATAATTCATTTTAAATAATCAAAATTCGCTAAAATTGATAAAATAAAAATTTTAAACTGGCCCAGATTTTCGGGTTGTTACATGGAATTCCAATTTGTTGTAGTGCCGACACATGGAAAATTAACACAAAGTAGGTAGCATAATCCCTAGTTGGACCTAGGTCGCGTAAACCCTGAATCCGAGAAGCGTTCAATAGGTAGCATAAACCCCAGTGGTCCTGGGTAGCGTAAACCCTGGTTGAATCTAGGAAGCGCTCGATAGTAAACCCTAGATTAGATCTAGGTAATAAATAGAATCCCCATAATAGATGTACATCTGAAGGCAACCGCAAATACGGGGGCTGGGATCACGTTATCATATGACCATAGATTACTAGTTTGGACACTAGTAGGTAGTGCAGAGATATAGAAATCAATATAACAGGGTAGTTGCGAAGCAGAGAAGGAGTAAAAGCGCATTCAGTTTATTAGTACATTCAGTTTATCGGTACATTCAGTTTATCTTGCCATATCCCATGCTTACCCCCATGTTATCTTATTACTATGGTTTAGTCTTATATTTAGTTTATTCATGTCATGACCCTACCAAGAATCACTGGACTTACCAGACTTTATGTCTGACCTAGTTTTCTTTCGCCTCTTTTCTTCCATTCCCCCTCCCCCGAGGTAGTTAGGGAGGGAAAAGCACAGCTCATTTTGGGGTAGTTACTCTTTCCGAGCTTGAAGATTCTTTGGTGCATTGCTTTGAACTCCATTTTCTGCTGCTATGGCTGGCTCATGCTTTATTGGGGAATATCATTGTCAGTTTGTGCTTCTTATATATCAAACAAGACAGATGCTTTCTTGTAATAAGTATTGGTGTTGTAAAACAATTTTTGTACAAGCTGTTTTAATCAATAAAGGTTATTTATTTTTCGCTACTTTATTTGTCTGTCTTGTAATTTTCCTGCATCTTGTACTAAAAATGCTCCACTGAAGTTAAGGCATTCCCTTTGTCAGTGACCTTAACGGAGGTACGGTGTTTCACAACATATGAATATTTATTCTATTCAACACATGAATTTATATTTTTATTCAACACATGAATATTTATTCCATTCAACACATGAATTTTATATTATTCAACACATGAATTTTTATTCTTATTCAACACATGAATTTTTATTCTATTCAACACATGAATTTTTATTTATATTTAACACATGAATATTTATTCTATCCAACACATGGATTTTATATTATTCAACACATGAATTTTTATTCTTATTCAACATATGAATATATATTCTTTATTTTCCAAATTGGAATGAGACCCAATCAATTACCATATAATGTTAATTATATGGATTCCCAACAACACATATATAATAGCAACCATCATCCAGAGTGCACCACACAACTGCATAAGCATTAAATATATATAATTAACGCTTACATAGTCTGTCAACCAATCAATTGACATACAACTAAATAATTGAGATTAGTGTACGCCAAGTATCATCCCAACACCCGTGTGGGGTTTCAAATCAACAAACACAGATTTTTATTTGTGCAGTTGGGCGATGTGTAAAATTTATCGTCCCAATCTATGTCAATTAAATAGGTGTACATAGACAAATCATTTTGATTTGTAAATGAATATCTATTTTATATACACGTTAAAAATTATATTTTTAACTATAAAATATTTATAATGATAAAGTATTTTATTTCATTCCACATCACACAATCAAATTTTACAACACAGCAATCAAACAAACAAGTCATCCATGGTCTGTGGACGACGGGTGTCGGGTGCTGCTAAGCGCCGTCTGCATCCTAGTATATATTTCAACTAGAAAACAAAATAAAAGTGAGGAGTTCTCGCCGAGGGTTCCACTCTGTCATTCTTTATTTATGAATAGCTGGGATTTGCCCAAAATTCCAATGCGATCTTTTCCCGCTATTCATAGTGAAAATCGCATTTTATTCGCCACATGAATATATAAAAGATTATATTTTTATAACGCTACTACATATACAGAAATCGTATTTTTATACCGCTACATCGTATATAAAAATCTCATTTTCATATGTTATTCATACAAAGAATGATCTCATCTTTATAACTTCATTTTCTATATAAAGATCATATTTTGATAACTTCGTTTTCTATATAAAGATCATATTTTTATATAGAAAAATCTAATCTTTTCGCATAGAAAAATCATAGCTTTATGCTATTAAATATCTAACCTTTCTACATTAAAATATCGTCTTTTCTACATTAAAAATTTTAACTTTATATTTTTAAAGTTCATAACTTTTTATATTAAAAACCATAACTTTTTACAATGCTTTTCGTTTACATAAAAATTGGATTTTTATTTCAAATTCCTACACCTAAAAATTGGATTTTTATTTCAAATTGAAACCACATACCCAAAAAAAAGTATGTTTTTATATTAGCGAGGATAGGTAGAAATAAATAAAAAAATAAGTAAATAATTAATTAAAAAAACTTACAGTTGAAAGTTTGGGAGATGGAAGGGCTGCCGGGGTTCGTCGGAGGTGGGGTGCGCGGGTTTAGATGGTCGAGGGGCGAAGCTAACCGGAGGCGGGTTAGGACTTGGACTGGCGGCGGTTTCCTTTTATTTGGGAGTAAGGGCCTTTTGTTGAAGCGCCGTGGATGGGAGAGGGAGGAGCGAGCGAAGGGGAGTACGGAGAGGGTGGCTGGACATCGGGGTTGGGTGGCATGACGGAGGCATTTGTAATGACCCGGAAAATCTAAACCAATTTAAAATTTTTAATTTGGCTAAAATAGTGGATTTTAAATATTTAAAATAAATATTTAAAATATTTAAAATAAATATTTTAAATAATAGCAATGAAAAGTGAGTTTGAATCAATGTTTGAAAACGAATATAATTAATTCTAATTATAAACAAGGCCTGAAATGGCGCGGTAGTTTCAAAATTTGAATTCAAACTTTGACTGACTATACCGGGTGCAAAACAAAACGGATTTGAGTGAAACCAAAAATATTTAAATCTGTTAGTGAATACCTTTCTAACGAATCTGAAAAATCGAAGTTTCATAGCGGAAAGCAAAAGTTATGGCCAAATGAATTTTCAGAAAGGTCGTTATAGAAATTATATAGCCCGTGAAAATGGCCATTTTGCATACGACCTCGGAATTCAACGAAACCACTTTTGTTGGATCCGGGATCAGAAGTTATTGCTAGGTTTCAAATTTCATAATTTTTGAAGCTAGTATGTGAGCGTGGAAAAGGAAAATGTGTTTTGGTCAATTACAGTTAAATTTGATCGACCAGAAATGGGCCTTTTTGCAAACGGTCTCAGAATTCGACAAAACAAGTTTTGTTGGGACCGTATCGTCAAAACATAGCTAGATTTATTTTTCTGGAATTTTTCGAATCAGTTTGTGGCCCTGGCAAATTAAAACGTACATTCAAATCGAATATTGAATGTCATATATTTTAATTTGAATGAAAACTGACTGAAATAGTCGAATGGGCCTACGAAACATATCCCATTGTGTTCGGAATGGGGGTAAAATGCTAGGGACGATAGTCGTTGGGTTTGGATTGGTGTTCGTGTGTGAAAGGGGGTATTTTCGAAATTTAAAAATTTATAAATATTAAAAAATCTCTCATTGGCCAGTGATAGTTTCTCTCTCCCCGACCCTCTCTAAACCGACGACGGAAAGGAAGCTCGACCTTCTCTCTTCCCTAGCGCTCAACCCACATAACAAAATCACTAGCTCCAGTTAGGGTTTTTGAAGATCTCCTCGTTAGCTTCAAATCAAGACTGGTCACGCCAATTATCATCAAGTGTAGAGTGAGATCCAGGCCTCGGAAGTCAGCGCCTTCGAAGAGCCGTCGTGCCCTCCTCCCTGTGTCGAAGTGGGCCCCACCTACCTCCGCCTGAGCGTCGTTCCGAGCACTACAGGGTGGTATACTCTGATCGGCTCCAAGTTGCACGGATCGAAAGAAAAATTCAAACCTAGTTTTGAACATTTTATTGAAGGTAACGGCTTGGTTTATTTTCAACAGTTTTAACACCTTTAAACCGTTGCAAACTTTGAAAAATCATATCTTTTTCGTTTCTTGTCGAAATTCAGTGAAACAAGAAACAATGGACTCGAGTGGACGTCTTCTACATTCTAGAAGAGACCGCATATTTTTCTGAGCCTTCTGCTAATTTTGGTGGAGTGGAACCCAATGTGAGATTTCCAATTTATAAACGATATGGAAAACGACGATGTATAAATTATATAATCGATGTATGAGTTATATAAGTGTTGTACACCTCATGTATAAGCGTTGTATAAGTTGTTTGTTCGATGTATAAGTTATATATGCGTTGTAAAAATTATATATGTGTTGAAATAGAAGTGAATTGCTATATATATACGCCCCTCGTCCACAAACCATGGACGATATTTATTGGTTGTGATTGGTGTGAAAATTGATTGATAGCGAATGGTTGATTGGAATTGTTTGTGGTTGATATTGATTGGTTGTGGTTGAAAAATACCCGTTTGTGGTTGAGAAATATTTGGTTGAAACCACATAGGATTAGTTTGTGGAAATTAAAAAAATATACATGCCCCTGCGTGCGAACTAGATGCATGATTCCCCATTGTCAAAAGCTACGAGGCTTTAAGGTAGAGCGAGGAGCCGTACTAGGGACGGTCCCGGTTTTAACTACCCTGCCGTTATGCTGCCAAAATTTTGAATAATATTCATGTGTTAGAATTATTTTCATTTGTTGAAACTATATTTATTCGTTGAATAGAAAACCTTCATGTGTTGAATCGATATTCATTCGTTGAATAGAAATTCATGTGTTGAATGGTATTCGTGTTTTAAATATAAAAATCACCTTTATATATATATATATATATATATATATATATATATATATACAAACTATAGAAAACCTTCATGTGTTGAATCGATATTCATTCGTTGAATAGAAATTCATGTGTTGAATGGTATTCGTGTTTTAAATATAAAAATCACCTTTATATATATATATACACACACAAACTATAGAATACCTTCATGTATTGAATCGATATTCATTCGTTGAATAGAAATTCATGTGTTGAATGGTATTTGCGTTTTAAATATAAAAATCACCTTTATATATATATATATATATATATATATATATATATATATATATATATATAAACAAACTATAGAAAACCTTCATGTGTTGAATCGAAATTCATTCGTTGAATTGAAATTCATGTGTTGAATGGTATTCGTGTTTTAAATATAAAAATCACCTTTTTATATGTATACAAACTATAAAAAACCTTCATGTGTTGAATCGATATTCATTCGTTGAATTGAAATTCATGTGCTGAGTGGTATTCATATTTTGAAATAAATTTTTTTACAGTAAAAATCATATTTTTATCATCGATATGAACTATATAAAATAATCTTGTTTTGAAATAAATTGTTTTATAATAAAAATCCTATTTTTATCACCTATATTAACTATAAAAAATAGTGGAGTTTTGAAATAAATTCTTTTACATTAAAAATCACATTTTTATTATATACATGAATTGTTAAAAATAGTGAAGTGTTGAAATAGAAGACAGTTAGATAAAAATATCATTTTTATCAAATGTATGAAGAGAATATAGTTTTGAAATCGAAGAATCGATATATATATATAAATAGAATTGAAATATATCGAATAACAAAGATGCAGTTCATATTTTGAAACCGTGATTTCAAACGATTATTGCGGGAGATCCGACCATCGGATTTTCCCGAAACCGCAACGGTTGGGTTCGCTTTGGAAATATCTTTCCAATGGCACCAACTTTGTAAAGATCCAACGGTTGGATTGTATGGAATGTTTAATTCAAATCTGAAGAAAAACAGCACCAGAATCGATTATATATATATATATATATATATAATTATATTTAATCGAATAACGCGCTGCATTCGTATTTTGAAATCGAAACTTCAAACGATTATACCGGGAGATCTGACCGTCGGATTTTCCCGAAATTGGAACCGTTGGATTCATTTTGAAAAGATCTTTCTAATGATGTAAATTTTGTGAAGATCCAACGGTTAGATTTTCAGACATGTGTAAATCAAATCTGAAGAAAAACAGCGCACGGCCGCGTTATGGCCCGAAGCGTCGTTTTGAATAAATTAGCTATTTTAAAATAAATAAAAATAGCGATAAATCGTTATAAAATATTATAAACGATATGGATGTGAAATTTAGAAACTAACTGAAGGTTGGCTAAGTCGAATGGTTTCCTGGGTGTTGATCTGATGTTGGTTTCGGCCTTCGGGGTTAATATTTGGGAAATCGTTCTCTTACTGATTGACAGTTAGTGACTAACGAATTGAAATGATGCGTATGTATGTTAGTGTTGCTCTTGTTTATTATATACGCGGGTTGCTCAGAAAGACCGGGTTTATCCCATTCTGAATAACTGAATCGACGATAAGAAGTCGAAGATGAAGACGGGGGTTGAAGACCGATCTTCACCTCGTTTGGATGGTCACTGAGGTCCTGATTGGGAGGCATCCCGAAATATGGATAATGAGTGGTGATCGTCCAGACGTACGTGGGGATCGATGAATATGCGAGATATTTAGTACCTCCGGTTTCGTTCAGACCCAGAACGGACTTGCAAATGGACTGTGTGTCTGACATTGGATTTCATTCTGTGTTGATTGATCTCTATTAAATATACATCTGTTTAGCGGTGGAGAATTTGTTCTTTTGCTTAACGCCCTTCTCTGAAACGCACGAGCTCAGAGGTTGTATATCGATGGACATCAGTCGCATGGCATGAATTGCTAGTGTGGCATGCCTAAGTGGCAAATGATCAAGGCTTCCGTTGAAAAGCAAAGTCTTGTGGTAATGATCAAAGCACTGCCTGTGTGGCGTAGCTTTGTGTATAACGTGAATTCGCGAGCCTCACACCCCGGTACGAACCAGAAACGAGAGAAGGACCTCAGGGAGGGCATGCATTTCCTTCTAGCTAGGAGTTGTGTCGGTGTTTTTACATGGCCTGACATTTTACTTATGTGGATGATGGATTGCGAGGCGCCTCGGATATATCGGTCGATCCGGGACCGATGGAGTCATTCGTTGGCTCATTTACGCCCCATAGGGCGGGGAAACGTAGTGTTCAGGAATTTTAATCCACATCGGTGGACTGGGCCTGTCGCTCCAAAGGGTCACTCGAGCTCTGACCTTGAGACATGGGCTAGATTGTCTCGAATTCGGTAAGGACTATCTTTTGCCTTGGTTCAGGACAGAAATCCAATTTCCAAATACGACATTGTGCGGTTTTGATTGTATACCCATATATGGCGACATAGTGGTATGGGGCATTAATGCCGCCTATGATTGATAGTTATGATTTGAAATTGTTTTCAAAACATATAAACACTAGTAATAATATCAAATGCCTTTGTTTTATTCGTATCAAGCATATTTTGGCCGTTATAAGGTAAAAACTCTATCCTCCGGTTTGCGTTGCATTGTGTGATGGGAATTGAGTCTTATAATGGCTTCATTTTTATAAAAAGCATTGCGATGTTTAAAAGAATTATTTGTTTTAAAGAACTGGAGATCCAATGGAGTAAACCCCTTCCACGAAAGTGGCGTGGTCCTGTGATTAGCCATATTATAAATGTGTTGAGTAGATTTCTCATACCAGTCCCATGACTGACTCGTAGTTTGTTTCACTTTCAAACTCGGGTGCCCCTTTTTCTACACGGGAAGCCTTGTATTCAGGTTTAGCTGGCTCTTTCTGGATAGCTGGAGCTGAAGATGGATTCTACCAATTATCTCTTTTTATGTTGTTCAGCTCCTATTGTACATTATGTTTGTTTTCCGCTGTAGATATTTATGTATAGCTGAACTGTATTTGTACTAAGTATGATCCTGCATACTGTGTAACTCTGATGATTACGTTTACCAGTATATTCTATTGTGCATTATCTGGTGTATTTATTTATTTCTGTTTTGCTATTATCTGTTTCTGTGTTATATTCCAAGGATTACCCTTGCCACCATCAGTACGGGGTTTGGGGTCGTTACAGCGTCGATCGCCTGGAGGCGCGCCTTTCAGTTTTTTTTTCTTTTTCTTTTTTTTATCTGATCGTGTTTTTTAGAAGAGAGAGGAGAGAACGTGAGGGGGGTATAAGGAAGGAGGATTTATATATTATAATTAATTTATTATTTAATTTACTTCACCAAAAGTTGACTTTTCATCCGAACCCCGATTCGAACCCAACGACTATCATCCCTAGCTAGTTACCCCCATTCTGAACACAATGAGATATATTTCGTAACCCAATTTGGCCGTTATGATAGGTTTTCATCAAAATTAAAATATAAATCTATATATATTCAATTTGAACGTACATTTCAATTTACCGGGGCCACATACAGACTCTAAAAATTCTCGAAAAATATTTTCTAGCTTCGTATTGACGATACGGTTCTAACAAAACTAATTTCGTCAAATTTGAAGACCGTTTGAAAAATGGCCATTTTCTAGTCGATCAAAATTGACTAAAACTGTCAAAACACGTTTTCTTTTACCACGCTCACATATTGATTTCAAAAACTACGAATTTTGGAATTTAGCAATAATTTGACATCCCGGATCCAACAAAAGTTGTTTCATCGAAAATCGAGGTCGTTTGCAAAATGGCTATTTGTAAGGGCCAGAATTCCATAGCGACTATTCCGAAATTTCAACTGGGCATAACTTTTTATCCCCGCTATAAATTTTCAATTTTTCGGATTCGTTGGAAAGATATTCTCAAATAGATTCAAATATTTTTGGTTTCGCTAAAATCCGGTTTATTTTGAATCCTGTACATTCATTTGAAATTTAAAATCGAAATTTCGAACTACTGCACCATTTTCAATTCCCTTTATAATTAAAATAAAATATTTATATTCTAACGTTGATTCAAATAAATATAAACGTTCTAATTCTATTCAAAATAAATTTCTCGTCGTAATTATTTAAAATAAATCATTTTAAATATTCAAAATTCGCTAAAATTGCCAAAATAAAAAATTTAAATTGGCTCGGATTTCCAGGTTATTACAATCTCCCCGACTTAAAACTTTTCATCCCCGAAAAGGAACGAAGCTGAAAGTTGTTTTACAAACCAACTGAACTTCCATTATTTTCATTACGGCTTAAGTTCTTCAACTTTTTAGTTTCTAAGAACTTTTCAAATTTTTCAAAAATTTGGCCAACACCCTAAATTTTTGAAAAATTTCGCCATAACCTCCCCTGCACCAGGAGCTTCGGGATATTTCAAATAGCCTCCCAAGGCCCTCACCAATCCAAAAAGAAAAAGTAACAGCCAAGCGGCTAGCCAATCGGCTAATAAAACCATCAAAAACCCAATAAATTTGTAAACATGTACATGCATGCAAATGCGATAAATTTTCAATACAGTTCACTATTTGGTTCAATTTGGCTAAAAGTTCAACATTTAATTAATCAAACAATAATCAAACAACACAACCAGCAAGCAATTAGTTGATTAGCTTTTCAATCACATAACTTTAATACATATCCAAAATCAGATTTTTGATGCCAAATCATAACAATAAGCCCTATCTAGTTTTGGTTCTTACACCAGTCAATTGGAAATCTACAGAAATCCTACTTTTGAAACTCGAATATAAATTCTGATGATGTACATACTATAGCGATCGTCAGAACCATCTCCGGGCGACTAGAGTGTGATTCTATATCTATCCAGTATATTAAAACTTCGAATACACGTGGACCAGACGTATATGCAAAATCTTTATATATTGGATTGTCCAAATTCAATACAAAATAAATAATCAAATACGAATAATTGATTTAAATTTTCAAAACAAAATTTGTTTTCATTTTAAAAATATACTCTTCACACTCGTTCTAGGATACTACTGATCTTATCTCTAACGAGTCATTCTCATTGGATATTACTAATTCAATCTCTGATGAATTCTTTCGTATGGTTCTAATGTGTCTTGTTCTCCGAGCTCTGTAAACCAAAGCTCTGATACAAACTGTAAGGACCTGTAACTTCCCCGTGAAGGAAAGAGCGAATACTTTGAGGACAAGACAAATCAGAACACAGACAGAAGAACATATCATTGCTTATTACAGTAATTCCATCAGAATACAAGAATATTACAGAGTATGAATAAATATTACACAGAAAATATCAAAGATTTAAATTACATTTAAGTACATCGCAGCGGAAAAACAGTACAAAGCACAACTGAAAACAGATACACGGATACAGAGCTTTTCGAATACCGCTTCAGCTGTAAATCAGGATCCTGTGAATATAAATCTGCAAAACCAAAACTACTAGCTGCCCGTGTCGAAAATAAGGGCACCCAGAGTTTAGGTTAAAACAATAAACTCCAGGTCAGTCATGTGACTGGTGTGAGAGCTAAAACAGTTATTAATCTTTATTTTAAAGTTAGGTAGATCAAGGGACCATGCTGTATAACATGAAACGGGTTTCCTCCCAAGAATACCAGTGCATAAAACAACATCGCAAAGATGAATAAAGAATTATGAAGCTATTATAAGACCCAGTTCCCATCACACAATGCAACACAAGCTGGAGGATAGGGTTTTACCTTATAATAGCCAAAGAATGCTTGATACGCTAAATTTCATGTTTTATTATTACTATAAGTGTATAGTGTCAAAACAATTTCAATCATAAGTATCAATCATAGACGGCATAAATGCCTCATACCATTATGTCGCCATACTAGGCTCTACAATCAAAACCACATAGTCACGTATTGGAAGTTGGGTTTCCCTCTGTGAACCGAGGCAAGGGTTCGTCCTCACCGAATTCGGGACAATCTAGCCCATGTCTCAGGATCAGAACGCATCGACCCTTGGAGCGACAGGGCCGGTCCACCAATGTGAATTAAAATGCCTGAACACTGCATTTCCCCGCCCTTTGGGGCGTAAATGAGTCTGATGACTCCATTGGCTCCACATAGTCACCGATATATCTGAGACGTCTCGCAATCCAACAACCACACAGGTGAAAATAATATAAATGCCAGGGCTGGTAGGTCACTGACACCACCCTAGCTAGAAGGAAACACATGCCCTCCCTGAAGTCCTCTCCCGTTTCTGGTTCACAACCGGGGTGTGAGGCTCGCGAATTAACGTTATACACAAAGCTATGCCACACAGGCGGTGCTTTGATCATCAACCACAAGACTTTGTTTTTCAACAAAAGCCTTGATCATTTGCCACTTAGGCATGCCACACAGGCAATTCACTCCATGAGATTGATATCCATCAATATATAACCTCTGAGCTCATATGTCTTAGAGAAGGGCGTTAAGCAAGAGAATAAATTCTCTGCCACCAAAAAGATATATATTTAATAGAAATCAATCACACAGAATAAAATCTAATGTCAAACACACAGTCCATTTACAAGTTCGTTCTGGGTCTGAACGAAACCGGAGGCACCTAGAACCTCTCATATACATCGATCTCCAAGTACGTCTGGACGATCACCAACTGATTCCCTCTTCTTGGGTGTACAACCCAATCAAGATCATCAGTAATTATCCAAATGATGTGAAGACCTCCGATCTTCGACCACCGTCTTCATCCTCGACACATCTCGAATTAGTTATTCAGAATGGGATAAACCTAGTCTTTCTGAATAACCCGCGTATATAATAAACAACTGTTACACAAACACAACATATGCCTCATTCCAATTCAGAATATTCTTTTATTCAAATATTCTTATACTTTGGGAAAGGTTCCCATTTATTTTATCAAAGATAAATTCCTCAAATTTATTCTTTGATCTTCTTTTGAATATCAATTCAAACCAAATTATGGTTTATCCAAACTAGTCGGGATTAACGAACCTTACCGATGTAATCATTTGTTTTAATTTCCCAATCCCAACCTATTCATCCCATGAAGTAAAACTGGTAATACTTCATATCTAACACCACGGTGTTATCAATAAATTCAATTACCATTTCACGTTCAAATCTAATTAAAGATTTAACTATCTCCTGGAGCAAAACTAGTGATACTCCATTCTCGATCCTTTCAATCTAATTAAAGATTCATTAAAACTCCACTTGGTTTTAATCTTCCCAAAAATCAATACCAATGATTGTTTAACTTGGGAAATCATATCCTATATTTAACTGGATTAAAGAATCAATGTCATTTAAAACACGATTCGCTTTAAACCCATAATCACATTCTATTAATTATCGGGTTAAAGAACAAGTGTTATTTAAAACACCGTTCACGATAAACCCAAAAATCAATTCCAATTCCATTCCAATTAAATATCATTTAATTGGTATACTCCATTAAATCTAAATAAAAAGATTTAATCTTTTTTTTCTCAACGGGGTTTAGGAACGATGTTAGTGAAGACACCATTCATGACAAACCCAAATCCCATTTGATATTAAATACAAGGCTCTGAATAGAAAATATATTGGCTTATATTCAATATCAAATTCTATGACCAACAAATATCGTATTGGAAATAACAATATTAATATATCTTTCAAATTTCCATAACAATATCTGTATAATCACGAAATCCAACATCGAATTATTCCAAAGACAATTTCGATTCAAATCCATTCCAATTCAATTATTGGAAATTCTAGTTACTTTTAAAACCCTACTCAAATCCAATTTATTTATTTCAAAAATAATTGATTTATAATTCTAGTTCAAAACTAGTTCATTTCGATAAAAATCTATTTTTATCTTTTGAAATATGGGATTTTTCCACCCCAATTCTTTCCAAATCAATTCTTATGCAAATTATTTCTTATTTTAATAATTTTATCAAGGCCTGTACAGTCTATTTCCATCAACGGCCATCGAACTGCACTTACAACGACCTTTTCCAAATTTGATTTGGACATAATTCCAAATCCAACTGTTAGATTTCTAATTTCTTGTATTCGTTAGAAAGCTCTTTTCGATATGAACCCAAAGGTTCCAGTTTTAGGAGAATCCGACGGTCGGATCTCCCGTAATTTCCATTCAAAGTCAATGGTTGAAATTCGCGATGTGCCGCAGCGCGGCGCGTTCTATTCAGGCCATTATATATATAATATATATGTATTATATATATCGTCGATTTCCTTTCAAAGCGTGTTTTATAAATCGTTTTAAATACGTTTTCAAAATGATTTCAACTTCATATTCAATTCTAATCAAAATTGAATATTCCATATCATTAATCTATAAATGATAATATTTTCAAAACGTTATATTTTGAAATCACTTCCTTTCACATATCCATATAAAAATGAATAAAATCGATATAAATATCGTTCGTGTCAAAATGGCTCAACACGGCTTTTATTCAACACATGAATGTTTATTCTGTTCAACACATGAATTTATATTTTATTCAACACATGAATATTTATTCTATTCAACACATGAATTTTCTTCTATTCAACATATGAATATATATTTTTATTCAATACATGAATATTTATTCTATTCAACACATGAATTTTATATTATTCGACACATGAATTTTTATTCTTATTCAACACATGAATATTTATTCTATTCAACACATGAATTTATATTTTTATTCAACACATGAATATTTATTCTATTCAACACATGAATTTTATATTATTTAGCACATGATTTTTATTCTTATTCAACACATGAATATATATTTTTTATTTTCCAAATTGGAATGGGGCCCAATCAATTACCATATAATGTTAATTATATGGATTCCCTACAACACATATATATAATAGCAACCATCATCCAGAGTGCACCACACAACTGCATAAGCATTAAATATATATAATTAACGCTTACACAGTCTGTCAACCAATCGATTGACATACAGCTAAATAATTGAGATTAGTGTACGCCAAGTATCATCCCAACACCCGTATGGGGTTTCAAATCAACAAACACAGATTTTTATTTGTGCAGTTGGGCGATGTGTAAAATTTATCGTCCCAATCTATGTCGGTCGAATAGGTGTACATAAATAAATCGTTCTGATTTGTAAATGAATATATATTTTATATACACGTTAAAAATTATATTTTTAACTATAAATTATTTATAATGATAAAATATTTTATTTCATTCCACATCACACAATCAAATTTCACAACACAGCAATCAAACAAACAAGTCATCCATGGTCTGTGGACGACGGGTGTCGGGTGTTGCTAAGCACCGTCTACATCCTAGTATATATTTCAATTAGAAAACAAAATAAAAGTGAGGATTTCTCACCGAGGGTTCCACTCCGTCATTCTTTATTTCTGAATAACTGGGATTTGCCCAAAATTCCAACGCGATCTTTTACCGCTGTTCATAGTGAAAATCGCATTTTATTCGCCACACGAATATATAAAAAATTATATTTTTATAACGCTACTACATATATAGAAATCGTAATTTTATACCGCTACTTCGTATATAAAAATCTCATTTTCATATGTTGTTCATACAAAGAAAGATCTCATCTTTATAACTTCATTTTCTATATAAAGATCATATTTTTATAACTTCGTTTTCTATATAAAGATCATATTTTTATATAGAAAAATCTAATCTTTTCGCATAGAAAAATCATAGCTTTATGTTATTAAATATCTAACCTTTCTACATTAAAATATCGTCTTTTCTACACTAAAAATCTTAACTTTCTATTTTTAAAATTCTTAACTTTTTATATTAAAAACCAAAACTTTTTACAATGTTTTTCGTTTACATAAAAATTGGATTTTTATTTCAAATTCCTACACCTAAAAATTGGATTTTTATTTCAAATTGAAACCACATACCCAAAAAAAATCGTATGTTTTTATATTAGCAAGGATAGGTAGAATAAATAAATAAAAACAAGTAAATAATTAATTTAAAAAACTTACATTTGAAAGTTTGGGAGAGGGAAGGGCTGTCGAGGTTCGTCGAAGGTGGGGTGCGCGGGTTCAGATGGTCGGGGGGGAGGGGGCGTGTAACGACCCGGATTTTCGGCGACTTTGGTTATCGACATAAGCACGATGTCGATAACCAAAACATCGAAAAATCCTGGTAATTAGTGAAAGAAATTAGAGGGTGAGGAAAGATAAGATAGAAACTTAGAATAGAAGAAGAAGAAGAACACAATATCAGAGTAACACGAATCTCACAGCGGAACGAATAAATATATTTCATAACATAACTTTGAAATACAAATCTGTACTTGCATATACATATCATTATCAAAGTACAGCACTTACAACACAGCGGAATAATAATAGCTATATGATCCTGAAGCCTCCTGCTCCAGCTCTTCAAGTGTATCTGTAAAATCCCGACTACTTGACTGCCCGTACAAATTAAGGCACCCAAGAGTTTAGGGAAAACAACAAAGTAAACTCCGGGTCAGTCATGGGACTGGTATGAGTAAAACAGTTTAAAAACAGTTGAACAAGTAAATGATATCTCATAAGACCACGCCGCATAACGGAACGGGTTTTTCCCTTATGAGAATCCAAAATATCTTTATATCAAAAACCTTTTGATATTATAATAATGTCTATCAACCACAGTATATATATAATCATCTAGCAGAAACGCTTTCATCTCACGTTCTACATATATAGTATACAACTCAAAACCGCAAGCACGTATTGGGTAATGGATTTCCAACTATGACAAGGTATGGATCCACCTTTCGCTCGTGTACCTCTAGAGAGGAATACACTGGGTTCAACAAGAACATCTTGCAACCCGGCCACACATGACCGACCACTCATTTCGCTTGAGTGTATCGAATGTATATCACCAACAGTTGGGATCAGCAACCGTTTCCCGAATGGGACAGCATCAACAATAGATTTTTGGAAATAAATGAAACTCTAGATCAGGTGATTATACACCCTACTTCGGTGCGACCGACTTAGCCATGCTGCCTGCCCGATTTCTGTCATTTACCGGATGATGAGGCTAGAAGCTACGCTTTATCATCATACCAGATTCACTTTGAATGTCACATCATCAAATCCATCAAATCACCGATTGACGTCCTCAACCATACATTATGTGTTAGCTAAAAGAAGTTTCCTTCTTCGCTTCCACTCTTGGTACAGTTGGAGAAATCAATATACGTGATCGTCTGAAAATACTCTGTCAGACATCCGTCCATACAAGTCACCCAGGAACAGGATGAACCGAAGGCACTATTCTGTAAACAGGATAGCCCTTGCATAACTCCGTCTTCAATTTCCTTTGGCATATATGATTCGTAACGCTTATGCCAATACAGAGTGGTTCTTTGGATAATAATCCAACCGGTCTCTCCATATTAACAACGTTAAAATGGTCAAACTTCGATAGTCTGTGATTTAACTATCGAAAAAAAAACAAGTGTGCAAACAACGATATTATTTCCAAATGGAAATTTTATCGATCAAACATCATTAACATTACTCTCTTTATTTCCTTAATTTACTTATCTCCTATTTCCCTATATTCAATATTTCTTATTTTCTAAATTTGGGAAAATATACGTTATTAACAATGGAAAAACATTTCCATTTCTTGTTTTCTTTATAAGAAAACATTTCTGGCTTCTTATTTGGAAAACATTTCCAAAGCTTCTTCATTGGACTTAGACAGATGTTTAAACAAACCATCGCGATGCCAACTCAAACCATTTCCTTTACTGTCGAACCTTAACTATTCCTTAGTTAAAAACGAAGCCAATCAAGTTGGGGTAGAACTACCTCTCAGACCTTAACTGAACAACATTTCTAACTTTGAAATAGGCAAAGTTCACTTTATATCCCTTTTCTAACTTCCTTACTTAACCCTCTTCGAATAGTTATATTCAATTGACTCTTTTCACTTAACTCTATTCGATTTACCCTTATCAATTAACTCTATTGGACTAACACTATTGGATTAACTCTATTTGACTAACGCTATTGATTTACTCATTTCGCTTAACTCCTTTCGAATAAACTATATTCGATAATTCCTTTTACTTTCTATTCGAATAACTATATTCGATTAACTCATTTGCTTTAACTCTAATCGATTAAACTAACATTGATTAGCTCCTTTTTACTTTAACACTAATCGATTAACTAACATCGATTAACTAACTTTTACTTTAACACTAATCGATTAACTAACATCGATTAACTAACTTTTACTTTAACACTAATCGATTAACTAACATCGATTAGCTCCTTTTGATAAACTACGTTTTCCGTTACAACTATTTCCTTTTTATAACGTTTACTTACCGTTACAAATATATCCTATTTATAACTTCTATTTACCGTTACAAATATTTCCTATTTATAACTTCTATTTACCGTTACAAATATTTCCTATTTATAACTTCTATTTACCGTTACAAATATTTCCTATTTATAACTTCTATTTACCGTTACAAATATTTCCTATTTATAACTTCTATTTACCGTTACAAATATTTCCTATTTATAACTTCTATTTATTTTCTAAATAAATATCCCTTTTATAAAACCGTGTTCGTTTTATAAATAATTCCTTTTATAAAATTCTGTGATTTTATAAAATTCCTTTATTTCAATATACATTGAAATACTTCTTTTTACATCCCAGGGTCTTTTACGATATTTACAATATCGAATAAAAATGATCAACATCATTCCAACACCCATAATCCATAACAGATTATATAACACATCATATATCATAATATATGAAAACAGTAAAATAAATGTTGAGGAATCCAGTTGGATTCCTCCAACCTGTTTCCCTGCATCACAGATGTTAAACAATATAGATAACATCACTTTCAGTTCTATATGATATATTCCGTAAAACATAATCCATATAGAAATTTAACTAACTGACTAGCAGTTCAATCAAACAATCAACACACAGTCAATCAGCCAATATTTAACAGTTCTAAAAATACAACATGAAATTATAAACTGTTTAGAGTTAGTGAGATTTACTCACATTGGCGCGTTAATCGATAAATATCGGTTTGCGTTCATTGATTGCGACGGACAATTTATTTCGCCATAAATTGTAACGAGCTCGGATTCACTCCCAGTCAGCTCCATGGTGTAGTGTCCGTCCATACGATCCTGTCGGATCATGCCGTTCGAAATTCTGTTATCGTACGTGCTTTTACTGACGTCGGCCTATCCAAGTATTCACCCACCAGCCCACGTTAAACCTTCTCCATACAAACCATACTACCTGCTTCAGTATATACTCTTGTGAAGACACCAATGGCCATTTCAATCATCACGCCCCTCCTCCTTTTGAAATATAAAAGCTCCAGCACCCGTATATATACGAACACCATTCAGCCCTCCACCCTTTGGCAAACATGAAAACCCACTTCATTATTTACCCTAATTCCCTCCTCATTACGTCCTTCCTACTCCAGTACAAAGCCGCTCCAAGTCCCCCCAAACATGTCCGCACTCTTCCTAAAAAATACTCAGTATTTCGATCCCTCAACATCACGTCCAGATCCCCTTTTCTCAAACCCTCTTCCGCAATTTCCTGTCACTCCAACTCCAGAGAAATGCACAGCCCCCTCTCCCCGTTTACACGGCTTGCAGAATCACCCCCTCCCTACGCACAAAACTGGAGCAGAGCTCCTTCTCTCTCCCGGCCATGAACGCAGCGACACAGGCATGTTCGAACTCAAGGAATAACCCCACCAGATCGAAGGAGAAACCATATACGAATTCGAATATGTATATAGTTCATGATTTTAGAACTTTGTTTTCGATTTTTCTTTGAATTACTCTTTTCCGCGTTTTCGTTTGGACCTGAGGAAGTGGTTTTTAGCGCGGCGGCTGAGATTGTGAAGTGGTGTATTTACTTGGTTTTCTTGTGGCTGAGAATAGTGAAGACATGGTGGGTTTTAGATCGTGGAAAACAATTAGGTTAGGAAATAATAGTATCTGAATGTTTGGAAATTCCAACGAGAAATAACCCTCAAAGCCATCACATACAAGTCGCTATGGACGAAAATAAAAACCCCGGTGAAACTAGCAATGTCCCATGATCCCAAAAATATAAAAATACCGGTAGGTTAACTCATATTGTGAAACCCCAAAATATTGATTACAGGGTGCAAAATACTCCAAATAAAAAGTTGCTAATTTAATTAATTAAAAATTATGATAAAATTCTAAAAATTAAATTATCACTACGTCTCAAAAGAATCTTGTCAAAATTCGAAACCGGTATCTAGTTATATCGAATAAACCATTACGGTCGATAAACGATTCTACAGCGACTATTTTAAAATTTGATTTGGACATATCTCAAAATCTACATGACGAAATCCTGATTTTTCTCTTCCTCTATAAAGATATACTTTGCCAGCTCCACACGTTTCTTGTTTCACAGTAATCCGATTTAAAACGAACCTTGTACATTCAGTTGAAGTTCGAATCGCCAATTTACGAACTGCAGCGCCATTTCAAACTCTATTTTAATTTAAATATAATTATACGTTCAAACTGTCGTATATATAATATATTCGTTATTCTAATTCAATCCTAAACTGAATTATATATCATAGATGATCCAGTTCACACTATATCGCCATTTCAGCCAATTCTGATTATTTCAAAATTAAATATATTATTTAATTTATTATTTTAGTTAAATATTCACCATTATTTAATTAAACCACCATTAAATCCTTTAATTCACCTTTTAAATAATTAAATAAATTAATTATAATACCTCTGCCAATGCGGGTCATTACAGGGCGGGGGGCGAAGCTAACCAGAGGCGGGTTAGGGCTTGGACTGGCAGTGGTTTCCTTTAATTTAGGGGTTAGATCCTTTGGTTGAAGCGCCGTGGAGAGGAGAGGGAGGAGCGGGCGAAGGGGAGATCGGAGGGGGTGGCTGGACGTCGGGGTTGGGTAGCACGACGGAGACGTCGATTGCCTGGAGGCGCAACTTTCAATTTTTTTCTTTTTTTAAATCTGATCGTGTTTTTTAGAAGAGATAGGAGAGAACGTCAGGGGGGTATAAGGAAGGAGAATTTATATGTTATAATTAATTTATTATTTAATTTACTTCACCAAAAGTTGACTTTTCATCCGAACCCCGATTCGAACCCAACGACTATCGTCCCTAGCTAATTACCCTCACTCTAAACACAATGGGATATATTTCGTAAACCAATTCGGCTGTTACGATAGGTTTTCATCAAAATTAAAATATAAATCTATATATATTCAATTTGAACGTACATTTCAATTTACCAGGGCCACATACGGACTCTAAAAACTCTCGAAAAATATTTTCTAGCTTCGTATTGACGATACGGTTCTAATAAAACTAATTTCATCAAATTTGAATACCGTTTGAAAAATGGCCATTTTCTGGTCGGTCAAAATTGACTGAAACCGTCAAAACACGTTTTCTTTTGCCATGCTCACATATTGATTTCAAAAATTACGAATTTTGGAATCTAGCAATAATTTGACATCCCGGATCCAACAAAAATGGTTTCGTTGAAAACCGAGGTCGTTTGCAAAATGGCTATTTTTAAGGGCTAGAATTCCATGGCGACTATTCCGAAATTTCAACTGGGCATAACTTTTTATCCCCGCTATGTAATTTTAATTTTTTGGATTCGTTGGAAAGATATTCTCAAATAGATTCAAATACTTTTGGGTTCGCCAAAATCCGGTTTATTTTGAATCCTGTGCATTCATTTGAAATTTGAAATCAAAATTTCGAGCTACCTCGCCATTTTCAATTCCCTTTACAATTAAAATAAAATATTTATATTCTAACGTCGATTCAAATAAATATATACGTTCTAATTCTATTCAAAATAAATTTCTCGTCGTAATTATTTAAAATAAATCATTTTAAATATTCAAAATTCGCTAAAATTGCCAAAACAAAATTTTTAAATTGGCTCAGATTTCCAGGTTATTACATAAACTTCGATACTTGTTGCTAATCCATTTCAAGTGCGTGTTCACTCACAAATTTCTAGTCTTAGTGTGTTTAATGACAATTTGTAGTTTTTTACGATGAAAAACCTGTAGCTTATTCATAAGTTTCTGAATTGCTGAAATCACAGCGAAAGCTCATCTTTGAGCAGTTATATCTTTCGGTCTACTCAATGTTTTTGCGTGAGTCCTTTTCCAATGTATTATCAAGTTTCTTATGATTGAATATGCAAAAGTTTTATGTGAATCCAAGCATGTTTGGTCAGTCAATCTTTGCCTTGAAGTAGCTGCCATAGCAGGATTGTCACCTGCTTCAAAACCCGTAAGGTGGTTCGACCCAACTTAGAGTTTCTTGAAGAGAAATCCCTGCAACTAGTGACTTTCTGTGGCATTTTTAGTGTTTGATACTTGATTTATATATGAATTCCTGATCCTATTTTAACTTGGTTTGCCTCGATACCACTTCTAAAACCAAGTTCATGTTATAGTTAATCTGAATCCATGTTTTTTTTTAGTTTTTGGGAATAAATTGTGATTCTTGGTTGATGAGATTTCGATCACCTTATGGACACACACATGTTTTTAAAAACTAATTTTCTGACATATAAATAAATATCGATTTTGTTAAAATTTTGAGGCTAAGTGAATTTTTATAATTTTAATTTTAATATTCAATAGCCTTAAGACAATAGCATAAAAATCTATTTTCACATATATGTAAGAACTTACGAAAGAAAGTAAACGAATTTCGGAAATCGTTTTATAAACTTGTATTAAAAATCAATTATTTTCTTATATAAAAACCATACTTTCTAGCATATGTGTGAATTTAATCCTATCATCTCTTTAGGTTGTCTTATTCTCAACTCTTTGTGTAATGGAATTGTACATCATATGCTTATTCATTCTTATACCTGTCATTATTCACTATTGACTAGACTGGCCAGTGTGCGTTAATTCTTGGGTCAGCCTGAGCTTTTACAAGTACATTAACTGCTAAGGATACACCTTTTTACTTCCGTCATGGGTCATGCGGTTTCTAGCTCTTAGTATAGCTGTTTTATTGTATATAGCATGTGATCCTTTACCATGTCATGTAGTATATTCATTTTGGACTTGTGTTGTCCTTATTGTGGATGTGTACCATGTTTTGATGACACTATGTGATGGTATATTATATGTATATGTATCTTACGCTGGGTGATCTGTTCTGTGATGTACATTATGTTTAGTATTTGTATTTATTCTGGATTATCTTCTGGCCACCATAGAATTGTATTGGATAGAGATTAAGAGTATTGATCCACACAAAAAATGATAGCACATTTTATCGGTATTCCTAATGTCTATTTAATACAAGACTTATGGATGGTCGCCCTTAACCAGCCCTATTCTCTGCATTAGTAGACAATTCTTTACTAATGTGAGTTCGGGGTGGGGAATCATAGCTTGGTATCACAGATGAGTTCCGAACAAAATGCTATTAAAACAGAATAAAATACGAGCAAATACAACACATTAAGACATAATAAAGGTGTTGTCTCATGAATCCCTCGTGTCCTTCTCTTTAATTGATTCGCGTCTTAGGGTGCATCTCTTTTTTACCTTGTTCCTTGCATAGGGTAGATATAAAAGGGGAATACATCTAGGAATAAATTATTATAAAATTTCGTTGTATTCCTTATAATTGAATGCTTGAATATATCTTACCCTGTGATTTAATCCAATTCTATCTTATCTTGTGGTTGATGGCTGTTCAAGGAAAGAGAAATGGGATAGTAACTAGATCGGGAAGTGGTCCAAGTCCCGAGGATCGGGTTGAGTCATCCAATGGCACTCAGCCCATAGTAAGTAATAAATCAGCCAGTGGTTCTCGACTTGAGACGGTCACTTTATCCATCGATCGGCTTTTAGATCTTAATCATATCACTCAGCCTCCTACTCTAGCCCAGTCATATCCTCCGCGCCGGTCAGCCTTTGCGCGCATGTGCAGTGACTTCTCCCATCTTGGTGGGAAGCCTTTCCTTAGTTCTGAGTCAGTTTAGGAAGTCCAAGCCTGGATCCATATGTGTGAGAACATATTCACACGTATTGAGATTTTTAATCACCATAGAATCCTTGTAGCATCTAGCACGTTGCGAGGGCAAGCTCTTGATTGGTATTAGCTATTAATTGCTAAAGTTGATGAGGCTTCTCTTGAATGGAAGTGATTTCGTGAATGGTCTGAGCTCAACTTTGTTCCTGAGTCTGAGAAGGAGATTCTGTCACATCGATTCCTTGATCTCAAACATGGAAAATCGACAATTCTGAGTATGTATCATCTTTTGAGGCTCTCTTCAAGTTTGATGGAAGAGGTTGCAACTTAAGTTGTCTTTTTAGGAATTCTTGATGCAGCTCTTATCTCGACGAAGTCGAGAATGAAAGGGATAGTGTGATGAGATGGGTTTCGTAAGAGTTTTGTCAATAAAAATTTCCCTTTCTACAAATCCAAATTGTTTCCAAATAAGAAGAAATTATCAGGCCATGATTCTCAACCTAGTGGAGCATCGCCTGCTAAGCAGGGTCGCTTCAATTGTTGAGCCAGCGATCACCTTGTTCATGACTTCCCTAAGCCTCATACATGTCGTTACTGCAAGAAGGAGGGTTATCCTTTTCTTGTCCTTCTGCTTCTAAATCTAGTAAGCAAGGAAATATTAATGTAATGGAGTCGGATGTTGGTTCTTTTCTGCCGAGAGGTATGACTTTTATTTTCAAGGATTCTTTTTTATTTCGTAATCACACGATTCGAGTTTTATTCGATACTAGTGCTTCACATTCATTCGTATCGAGGGAGATTGTCGATAATCTTTCTTGCATAATGACCTCTTTGAGGATAGCAAATCCTATTAGGGGATCCGCCACTTTTAGCTTGTTATGTGATGATGTTGAGATTGTTATTTTTGGATTCTCCTTCAATGTGAATCTGCATGTGTTTCTTTTTCTTTAGTTTGATATGATTTTGGGTATGGATTGGCTTGCGTGATACGAAGCCAAGATTGGGTCGAGCGCATCTTACGTCTTCGCCATCCTAATTCTCCTTCATTGCTCTCTCTTGTGTTTAATGATGTTGATCATGAATCTATGGCTTATTTATATCCTCACTCTTGAGACCACGATGATGATGATGATGTGTTTCGCATTCCTATGGTTTGTGATTTTGCAGATGTCATCGAGCCTATTTTGGGGTTTCCACCCAAATGAGCTATCGAGTTCCGTATAGATTTACTTCCTGGTGCACACCCGGTTAGCCTTCCCCTTAACAAAATGAGGAACCAAAGAAGGAGCTTCTCGATCTTGTTTCGAAAAAATTCATTCAGTCTAGCTTATCATTGTGGGGGTGTTGCGGTTGTCTAATTCGAAAGTCTGATGGATCTCTTAGGCTTTCCATCGATTATCGCAAGCTTAATGAGCTTACTATCAAGAATTGATATCCGTTGCCCAAGACTGATGTTATATTAGATAAGTTGGGTAGAGCTAAGGTCTTTTCTCAGTTGAACCTAGCCATCGATTTTCATCAGTTGCGAGTTGCGGAGGATAACATACCTCTTACAGCATTGCATACTCACTATGGCTCTTATGACTGGCATGTCATGTCGTTCGGTTTGACTAATGCCTGGCCTTCTTCGTTGATCTCATAAATCGGGTATTCGGGGAATATCTCAATAAGTTCTTTTTGGTTTTCATTAATGACATTCTTGTTTATTATAAATCCATAGCTGAGCATGCTAGTCATTTGAGGATTGTTCTAAGTACACTCTGCCATCATCAGCTTAAGGCCAAATTTTCCAAATGTCACTTTTAGGAGAGGCAAGTCCATTTTCTTGGCCATGTTGTTTCTGCTGAAGGTATTTCTGTTGATCTATCTAAGATTGAGGCTATCCAAATTTGGAAATGGCTCGAGACTATTTCGGAGGTTCGTAGTTTCTTGGGATTTTGCGGGTTATTACCATCGCTTCATTTGGGATTTCTCGCATATCGTGCTTCTGCGTACTTGCCTTACACAAAAGGGTGTTTGCTTCGAGTAGTCCAATTAGTGTGAAGCTTTTTTTTAGCGATTGAAGGAACTTCACACTAATGCTCTTGTTCTTGCGGTTCCTAAAGGGAACCAAGACCTTGTTATTTTTACCGACGCCAGTCATTGTGGTTTGGGTGCTATATTGATGTAGCGTGGTCGAGTTGTAGCCTATGCTTCACATCAGTTGGGGTTGAATGAGACTCGGTACTTTGCTCATGATCTCTAGTTAGCCGCTGTCATGTTTTCTTTGAAGATTTGGCAACATTATTTGCTTGGTGAGCATTTTACTCTTTTCATCAATCATAAATCTCTCAAGTATTTATTTTTCTAGAAATAGCTCAACATGCGTCAGCAATGTTGACTCGAGTTTCTTGCAGCATATGACTTCGACATCCAGTATACCCCTGGGAAGGGTAACCATGTAGCTGATGTGCTTAGTCACAAACATTCGGTTGTTGTTTCTAAGATGCTTGCCGAGTGGGATGTTCTTGAGACCTTATCTTACTATGACATTCATGATTGTGCTTCTTTGTCTGATTTTCCAGTTTTGTTATTCAGTTTGGAAGCTTGCCCATCTATTCTTGATCACATTACTGATGCACAGAGGTGTGATCCTGAGGTGATGCGCCTTATCAGTGGCCATCCGGTCTTCTCCATCCTTTAGTGGTTCCATTATGGAAGTAGGACCAGATTTCGATGGATTTCATTGATGGCCTACCTCGTTCGAGGTCGGGTCATTTTAGTATCTGAGTTATCGTTGATCGTCTAACTAGGTCAGCTCATTTCATTCCTATTAAGTCTAATTGGGGTGCACCTCTTCTTGTTGAGCTTTATATTAAGGAGATCGTTCGCCTTCATAGTATTCCTTCATCTATCATATGTGACCATGATCCATTATTTACAAGTCAATTCTAGGGTAGTCTTCGGCAAGCTTTGGGAACAAAGCTAAATTTCTCCACGGCTTACCATCCTCAGTCTGACGGGCAGACTGAACGTGTTAATCGTATTCTCGAGGATCTTCTTCATGCTTGTGTATTTTATTTTGGTGGTTCATGGGAGGACCACCTATCTCTCGAGGAATTCACATAAAATAATAGTTTTCAGTCTTCTATTGGTACGGCTTCCTTCGGGGCCTTAAATGGTAGGTCTTATCGTTTTCTGTTCTGTTGGTTTGAATATGGAGAGAAGCTCATTCTTGGTCCAGATTTAGTTCGTGATTCTTATGAGAATATCATTCTTATTCTGCAAAAAATGACAAAGGCTCAATGCCAATAGAAATCCTACGTGGACAACCATAAGAAGCCTCTTGAATTCTCTATAGGCGATTTGGTTTTCATTCGAGTTTCCCGCTAAAGGAAGTTATGAGCTTCAGTATGACTGGGAAGTTGGCTCCTCGCTTTGTAGATCCACTTCTGATTACTGTGACGACTCGTGTTTTTGGCACCCAAATAAATATTTTAATTTATTTAATTTAAATATTTTATGGAATATCGATGGGAATTAATATTGAATTCGTTATTTAAACAAAGTTCGAACGTTATATATATTTATATAATTATAAATCGAGCTTGAAAATGGCGTGCAGTTCGTAAATTCTAGTTTTGAACTTCAACTGAGAATACAGGATTCGATATAAGTCGGATTTCTGTGAAACAAGAAACGTTGGGAGCGTATTGACGATAATTTTCATATGAAAGAGAAAAATCCAGATTTCGTATTGTACATTGTAAGTTAGGGCTAAATCAAAATTTGGAAAAAACGCTGTGGAAATCGTTATTTAAAATATCGACCTTTAAAATGGCCGTTTTGCAAACGGACTCAGATTTCGACGAAATCAGTTTCATTGGAACCGTATCGCCAAATTATTGTCAGAAAATCAAATTGCATGGAAAACCGGTGTCGTATGTGACCACGGTAACCGTAAATGCCCGTTCAAATTCTATAGCGCGTATTGAAATAAATAAAGAGATATTTGAGTGTGACTTGAACAGACGATCGAATTAGGCCACGAAACCAGTCTCGTTGAGTTCGTATCGTCGATTAGAGTCAGGATAGGTATATAGTTTGTTATTTTTAGAGACCGGCAAATTTGGTGTTCAGAAGGGTATTGTGGTGCGTAGTAAAAATAGCATACCGGGGAAACAGTCTCAGAATACGACGAAACTAGTGTCGTTGGGTTCGTATCAACAAATTATTGTAGGATTTCAAAGTTCCAAATTGATTTGATTTAATTGGTGATCGTGGAAAAAATTAAACATGTGTTTATTTCTGGTTTTATAAAGTAATTTTTTTCATATGACCTCGGATTTCGACGAAACTTGTCCTATTGGGTCCGGAATAACTTTTTACACTAAGAATAGCTTTTTTATCAGTAAACAAAGGCCGTTTGTAGCGGTTTCTCCATGTTACTTCGTGGCGAAGTTTCGTTAATTATTATAATATAGTTTAACACTCTATATATATACACCACCTCAACACAGTTCTCCTCGTCAAAACCTAATTGAGTGGTCAACGCTCCTCTATTTCCGCCTCCACCAAATACTACGAACGAACGACCCAAATCTCTCCCTTTTCCCTCTCCGATTTCTTCTTGTACACTCATCAATTCCAAAACTACCAACTGGAAAACGGAGCAACTCCGTGAGATGAACCTCCTGACCGGTCGAGATGTCGTATGGTGCTTTGGAGTGGCCTGAATCTCACCGAGAAGGCGCAAACTTAGAAACCAATTTGGAGGAGGAAGCCTTGACCGAGCGGACTGATACTCGAAGCGAAGATGGAGGCCACCTAGGCGTAGCTACCGGTGGCGACTGATGGAGGACCGGCAGTAGGAAAAGGAGTGCAGTAGCGGGTTATTGGAGGTGAAACAGTCTGTTGGTGCAAGCGGGATGGGTGCGTGGTGAAGCTTCACGCGTTGAAGAAGGGTCTGGAAGTTCGAACGAGACCTGGGGGAAATTCAAAACAATTGACCGAATTCTTTTGGGCCTAAGTATATTTAGCTATACTAATTATTTAACTAAGTAAATAATTAAAGGACCTAATGGTTTTAAATTCAAAAACTTATAGTGGTGTTTAATTTGTGCAGAATCAATGAAAAACAATGTATTGGGTGGCTACAACAGTTCAAATGGAACGGAAACCAACAAAGAGCAATGATCAGGCCCAAAGTTTTGCTGTACATATGAAATTAGTGATAATAGTAATTAAATTAGTGAAATCTAATTAGGAGTTCAATCATTTCATTGCAACCGTAAACTAAAACAAATTGTTTGATGCAGGCGTGCGTGTCCAAACCGAGAGCAATTGAAGTAAACGTCGGCCTTGGTAATTTATTCTTTGATAACATAATGAATGAATTATAAAGTGCTTAAGTTTATCTAAATTGGAATTTATAATTAATTTCATATGAACCAAAACATGAATTGTTGTTGCAGGAAGGAATCAGCCTCCTTCTTTTGGAGCAAAAGACTTGTCGGACCTCGTTGTATTGAATTGAAGTTAGTTGGCCGTGTTAACCTAATCAAAGTAATTAGTTTAATTATGATTAAGAAGTCTGTTGATTTAATTAAATCGTATCATTTTATTTATAACTATTGCCTCTGTTATCAGAATTGGATAAACAAAGTGGCATTGGAATCATGTTGAATCGATCTACGCTATGGAATCGAAATGGACACAACTGGAGTCAACCGGAGTTTTAATTAAATTGAACTTTCGTTTAATTTGATTAAAACCAATCGTTCAAAACAACGAACGAAATCAAGGTGAGTTAAACTCACTCAGTTACCCTTTTTATATTTTATATAAATTGGGTATTTTTATTTTGTGTGCTCTGCTTGCCAATGGTTGACTGCTTTGCTAGTTATCTATTTAACTGTTGATTTAACCGATGAAATTAAACTGTGTTTAATTTCAGTGGAATACCAAATTGTTATTTTAACGATTGGACTCAACGGAGGTAACTCACCCTGTTGGTTACGTTTATTTATAAGCGTGCTTAGTTGTTTGAATTGTTCGGTTATTTGATTGGTGCTAAATGGTTGTTATTTATTATCAGTTGAATGTGATTAATTTGATTTGTTAATTTTGACTGCATGTTCAACATCTGGTAGGTTTAGACTAATAAGTGGAATTGGTTAATAAAATAAATCGAGTTTTTGAGAGAATTAAATCGACCATTTTGAATTGATTATCAAATTAATGTGTGTGGATTAAAATAGTTGGTTAAATATTGTTTAAATTCAAATAAGATTTTAAAGGAGGGATTTGCCATTAATTTAGTTAATAGGGAAATTAACTACTGAGGTAGTTAATGATTGAAATAAACTATTATTCTAATTAACTTAGAAAATTACTTTGTAATTGAGATGCATTTAAGAAGTAAATGATTTTGGAAAATAAAATCCAAGAGAACGGTGAAAGGAGTTATGAACAGGTTTTATGTTAAACTTGAGTTTTATACCAAAGTTATAAAGAGAATTTTAGGCCAATACGATAGCTTAGATTAGACGGACCCAATATTTGGGTTAAGAAAAAGAAGATGGGGATAAAAGGATCAATATAGACCAGTGTTATATATACTTGAGGTTCAAGATGGGAAAGCGAAATTTTAGGTTAATGTTACTTAAAATTTGGATTAAGCAAGAAAGGGGAATTGAAATAAGATTCCTAAGTGGGTAATGCTTAAATATATGTTTGAAAGGAGATTGGTAAAACTGATTTTGGGTAAAGAAGTGGGTCGTAGAGTTGTATAACCAAATCCAAATTATAAAGGGAAATGGTTTTGAGACTGGAATAGAATAGTGGTTTGATTACAGCTTATATTTGTCCAAGGATGAGAACGATATTGATCAAGGTCTGAGAGGTAATTAAAATACCCCAACTTGAACAACATCGGGATTATCTGAAGATAGTATTAGTTGGTAATCGTAAGAGACGTTAGTGGATATGTTTTGTAAATCTAATATAGCGATTGTAGTGCTTTTGCTATAGTAAATGGGTTGTAAACCTAAACAGCGATTATAGCGCTGTTGTTTTGTAAATCTAAATAGTAATTATAACGCTATTGTTATAACATATGTGCTATAAATTTCTTTGTTAAAACTAATGGATTTCCGAATTTAAAAGATGATTGGAAGGAAGATTTAAGTGGGAAATTGAATATAGTTATTCGAGCTAGAGTTAGTCAAACATAGTTTTTCAAGATGAGTGCCATTTCGTATGACTGCTAGCGTAATTCGCAGGGCTGCAGATAGCCTACGGCGGTCGGATGTTTCCTGAGGGAATCAGGCGTAACCATTGTGATCGCCGCGATCTAGAGTCAAGCGAATGGAGTTAAGTAAAATAGCAGTAAATCGATAGGGTTAAAGAAGTCGAGTTAATCAGTTAGAGTTAACCACTTTGAGTTAATCAATTGGAGTTAATCGATTAGAGTTAAATCGAATTAGAGTTATTCAAATATCGTATTTATAAATATTAACAGAGTTAGAAGTTTTGATTTAACAAAGTAAATCAAGTGTTAAAAGGCCAGGTGATGCTGAATACTTAACCAGTGAACTCACTGGAGTGTCATGATTGAAACACTGTATATTTTGATAGTTAAAACACCGACTATCAAACCTGTCCAATACGATTGTTGGTATGGAAAGACCGGGATCGAATTTATATTCGAAAACCATTCCGACCAACAAATACGTGAAGATATCAGAATATGATCGAGATGGTGCTGTGAAGACCGTGGATTTTCACAAACGGAAGAACCACTAATATTCTCTGCCTGGCAAGCAGAGATAAGTTGTGATTCTGTCGTGGTTGGATTCTACGGGTTGCAAGGACTTCTCGCTATTGATCCATGGGGTGATTCCTATATGGAAGCGGTAGGAGAGTGCCTTCGGTTCATCCTGTTCCTGGATGAATTGTATGGACGGATGTCTGACATAGTATTTCCAAAGGGTCACGTACGTTGATTTCTTCAAACGTGCTATAGTTGTTGGCGGAGAATTGTCGTTCTCTTAGCTTCTAACTAGAGTATTTTTGTGGACGTCAATTAGTGATATCTGACGGATCTGACGATGTGGCATTCAAAGTGAATGGTGACCAGATGTTCAAAGATAAATTCTGGCCTCAAGCCTCATCAACTGGGAAATGACAAAAATCGGGCAGGTAGCATGGCTATGTGGGTCGCTCCCATTAGGGTGTAAAATCACCTATCTAGAGAAAATCTTATTTGTTTCTTTAATCTATGTTTCAATGCTGTCCCTCGTCGGGAGACGGTTGCTGATCCCAACCGTCAGTGATATACATTCGATACACTCAAGCGAAATGAGTGGTCGGTCATGTGAGGGCCGGGTTGCAAGACGTTCTTGTTGAACCCAGTGTTGTAACGACCCAGCGGTTTTCGGCCTCGAAAATCGACATAAATACCCTTATCGTATCCTATGCCGATCCTCCAAGCGCCGGAAACACTGGACGTTATTTAGAAAGAATTTAGAGGGTGAGATAAGAAAGAAAGAAATATTAGAATAGAAGAAGAAGAAAAACACCACAACACAGAGTCTCACATCGCAGCGGAACAAAATATAATATAGAAACAACATTTATTGAGAGCTTTTGAAAATACTTACAATATCAGAGTACAACACACATCTGGACAGTTTGATAATCTGTCCTCATATATATAATCACACAGCGGAATATCATTCATCTGAACATCTTCAGCTCGTCTCCGGACTTCTCAGTATCTATTAACCTGAACCTGTACACCTCGGTCTAACCCGAGCATTTACAAAACACCGGGTCAGTCTGGTGAACCAGAGTGAGATAAACTCGCACAACATTAAGGTATCACACCACTTGATTTTAAAGTTAAAATCCTTTCGAAAGAAAAAGATAATCGTAAGACCAATCCACACATAAACACGGACGGTTTTTACCTTACGATAACCCAAAACCATTTTGAAATCAATATCTTGTCTGATATTATGATAATGTCTAAGTACAAGTACATATCAATCTAGTAGAACGCTTGCATCTCACGCTCTACATATATAGTATACAATCAAAAACCGCAGGCACTTATTGGAGATTGGATTCCAACTTGACAAGGTATGGGACCACCTTCCGCACGTGTATCTCTAGAGGCGAATACACTGGGTTCAACAAGAACGTCTTGCAACCCGGCCCTCACATGACCGACCACTCATTTCGCTTGAGTGTATCGAATGTATATCACCGACGGTTGGACTCAAACCACCGTCTCCCGATAAGGGACAGCATCGAACATAGATTAAGAAGCAATAGGAATTTCTCTAGATAGGTGATCATACATCCTAATGGGAGCGACCCACATAGCCATGCTGCCTGCCCGATTTTTGTCATTTCCCGGTTGATGAGGCTTGAGGTCAGAACACATCTGGTCATCATATACTTTGAATGCCACATCGTCAGATCCGCCAGATCACACTGATCGACGTCCACAAACATACTCTAGCTATCTGGCTAGAGAATAACCATTTCTCCGCCATCAACTATGGTACGTTTGGAGAAATCAACGCGTGTAATTCCTTTTGGAAATACTCTGTCAGACATCCGTCCATACAAGTCATCCAGGAACAGGATGAACCGAAGGTACTCTCCTACTGCATCCAATATAGGAATCACCCCATGGATCAGTAGCGATAGCCCTTGCAATCCACAGATCCCAACCACGACAGAACCCCAGTGTATCTCTGGCGCGAATCAGAGATTGTAAGTTGTCCTTCCGCTTAATGAAGATCTATGGTCTTCACTGCTCCATCTCGATCATCTTTCGATCTCTTCACATATTTGTTGGCCGGAATGGTTTTCGAATATTAATTCGATCCCGGTCTTTCCATACCAACAATCGTATTGGTCAAACTTCGATAGTCGGTGATTTAACTATCGAATAACAATAGTGTGAACACAACACTTGGCACAACTCGACCACTTTTAAAATATACTCAACGATATAAAACAATTTTTCTCTGATTAATTCTGCTTGAATTACTTTGATTGGTTAACTTTACGTAACTCACTTGACTTATTTAACTCGATTAACTTGACATGATTACTCTTAATCGATTCACCTATATTTGACTTAACTCCATTTGCTCAACTCTAGATCGCAGCGATCACAATGGTTACGCCCGATTCCCTCAGGAAACATCCGACCGCCATAGGCTATCTGCAGCCCTGCAAATTTCGCTAGCAGTCGTACGCAATGGAAACTTCCCTAGATAACTTGATTTGTTTATCTCTAACTATTTCGATCAATTCTAATTGACTACAAATGGTTGCTGTAGTTTGAAAACAACATTTTTATCTCTTCTGAACTCATATCGTAATATTATTTAATTTCCAAAACCTTGCATCAGAGTTTGATATTCTCGTATAGGATAAGACCAATCTCAATACTTCACGCGATCTAAACTAATACTATTCCTTGATAATAGTGAAGCCATCAAGTTGGGGTATTTTAGTTACCTCTCAGACCTTGATTGACCCGTTCTTACCTCAGAATAATTTTAGTTCGTCCACTAACCTCAAAAAGCCCCCTTTGCCCTTTGGGTTTCAATTTGGTTTTTAAACCCATCCCTTAAATTTGAAACTTCGTTCAAGATCTTTTACTTAATTCTTTATTTAAGTAAACATCCTTTTAAAACACCACTTAATCTTCGGATATTCTTTCATTTATAAACCCTTGACTTATCATGTCAAATCCTTGCCAAATGGTTTTATTCCATCTACCTGGACATTCTATAATAAACCCTTATCGCCTCTTTGGCTAAACTCATCGTCAGTTGGTCACTTGTTAATTTGATTCCCATTTATCAAACCTCGTTTGAAACTTGGATTTTACAATCTCCTTATTAAAATTCTTACTTGGCATTAAATTGACCTCACCACTTCAAATCATTTTAAATTAAAGAATAAATTTGCTTTGACATCTACTACATTAAAATATAGTTAATTTTAACCTTAACCAAAAATAGCATTGTCATCATGTTTACACGCTTACTCAATAATAATCCAGATTATTCACAATGACCAATTCACTTATTCCTTTAGATTATAGTTAATCAAAGATTAACTAATATCCAACACTATTCGTTAAACTTTAACGAATATCTAAACCGATATTTATTTCCTTCGTCCATTTTACTCGAAATGGTGAATTTTACCAATCATACACATCAGTTAACTATTAACTGAATCCCAATTGTCATTTCCCTTTTCTTAAATAAATTAATTAACTTAATTAATCAAAGTCACTTTTGATTGTTTGAAAACAATTAATTTCCTTTTTACTAACCCATGGAAAATTCTTGATTTCTGCTTTCAACTGACCTAAACTATTTAATTAAATTCTCTTACTAACTCGATTTAAAATATTTATTTGTGAATTCTCAATTTACAATCCCCTACAAAATAATTTGAAAACTTTAATTCAGTTATAAATGAATTTATAGCTTTTAAAATACATCAATTCACCTGACGGGTCGAATGACGTTAAAATCTCACATTTGGCCATTTACTGCCAATTATCAAATCAACTAACATCCAATTCAAACAATTTCACTAATTTCCAAACACGTTTATAAACGTGTTCAACCCAAGGGGTTACTTTGTTATGGGTCATCCCCAACAGTAGGTATTTCCTAAACTTAAACAATCGATGATCAACAGTATATATATCTAACAGTCAACCATTAACAATCAGAACATGCAAAATAAATTACCCAGTTTATATAAAATATAAACGAGGAGGCTGAGTGAGTTTAACTCACCCCGGTTGGAATCTGTCGACGAATAGTTTGTTTTGATCAGATTCAACTGACGTTTAATTCAACTAAAAATCCCAGTCACTTCAAATCCAGACCAGGCCTGCTCCATCTCGAAGTATGCGTCTCCACGGTCCCAACGCAACTGACCGTCTGTAAATCCGACAACGTACGAGAGAGAATCATTAAAATGGAAGTTTATAAACTAATTAAACTTTTTTTTTTTAAACATGAATTTTCTTTTGAAAAATCGGGCTTTACCTTGCCATAAACGGCCCATAAAGGATCCGACCCGCTTCATCCTTTTACCCTCGTTAGATCCCGTTTTGCTCATTCAAGCCGCCTCCATTCGTTTAATCTCAAAACCGAAAAAAAGAAACCCTAAATCCCCTAATTTGATTTCATCAACATGGCGTCGCTCCCCTCTTTCTTCCTTCAATCCACCTTCCCTTGGTCCTCCTCTTGCTCTCTACTTCAAATACCATCTGTAAACCTCTCGTCGAAGCAATGGTAACACTGGACCTCCCCAGATTCACCACAGGCAACCACCATGTCGTCGCCGGTCAATCCTCTTGACCCAGAACGAAGCGGCTTCCTTTATATTAAGCTAAGTTTCTCCTTTTTACTTGATTTAAATTAGCTGTAATATTTTGTTTGATTTTTTTTCCTGGTTTTAGAATGGGATTGTTTCTGTTTTGTGGTGTTGTTCGAATGGTCCTGGACTGAATGAAACCCTACTGTATTTATAGTGCGATTTTGTTTGGATTGGATCAACGTCCATCAACCCCTCCTAGGTAGGTTCGGCTACCCTAGCTTAGGCCATATCACCTCTTTTTAGATGATGTACTGATGGTGGACATTGATGGCTGCGAAACACTTTATTTTTGTCGGATTTAGTTTCTCATTTCAGTACTGTTAACAGTGGTCGAATTGGGTATAAATGTGCAGACTAGGTTACAACTATGACTTGTTTATTTCAATTACAGATATTTGAAACTGCAGGTTGTAGATTTTGTGATATGCTTTTAAATGGGGTGAATTGTTATTTCAATTCAGGGATTTGAAAAATGTACCATAGATTTTCTGTTTGGGTTTTTAACAGTGAATTCTCCACATGAATCTTCGTAGCTGTCCCTGTATGTTCATCTTACTGTTTGTTTAGTGGCTATGACTTGTTAAATCAAGTTCAAAGATCTTAGGACTGTATAGATTTGCTGCATCATGCCTGCTGCTTCCTTTAAATATTTGTTGTCTTTGTTTTTACTATTCATGATTATCTGCTTGGATTTTTCTGATCTCATTTGCTGTTGAACCTATGATCCCTAGTTCATATATTTTATTTTTAATACTGATCTTTCCCTTTTCCTTTGCGGTTCATTTGAATTTGGTTTTCATAGCTGTTCTTAGGTGGCCAGCTACTACTAGCTAAGGCCATTTGCTTCTTTTCCTTTGCAGGTTGATGACAGCTTGATGCTGCGATATGTTGAACAAGTATTTTTTTCAAAGATTTTGGATGGGACTTTCAGCACTGATAAAGATGGATCGCCCAACAGCCTTTTGCTTAAATTTGTTTATGAAGTCTACTTGTTTTATGTATTTAAATTGTACGTTCTGTGTTTGATGTCCAATCTGTTTTAGTTGTTCATGATGTATGTGTATATTAGAGAAAATTGTATTTTCCACTTCAGGATGTGCTAAGTTGAATGAATTTCTTGTTTTCAAATGAACTCTTATTATTTCTTTTTCTTTCCTTATTTTCAGTACTGATGAGAACATATGAACATGTTGCTTTCCTTTGTATTTGTATATGTCGACAGTTGGCTATTGTTTGAGTTCATGTAATATCCATTTGTTTATGTGGTACGAGTATACGGTTTACTCATTACTGGTCTCATTTCTCTCGTCAAGTTTGGCCATAAATGATCTGGTATCAATTAGTGAGCATTATGGCCTTGTCTAAATTTGTATACATTTGTTACAAGACCCTTGAACTCCTACACTATTAATTGTAATCAAAATCCGCCTATACCCCATACCATTAAAATACAAATTAATTGCAAACAAATATATCTAATTCTAAAATAAATAAATTATTTCCCTTATATAAATCCAAAATAAAATAATATTCCTTTTTAGATTACTAATATGGACTTATAATTCAACATCACCATTTTCGGGTTAAACGATATTCAAAGTATGTAGAAACCCTTTATAATTTATTAAATAAACGTTATCGTTAATTAACGATTTCTATAGCGATTATTCTAAAGTTCTATTTGATCATAACTAACAAACTATAACGCGAAATCTGCATCTTTCTCTTTCATATGAAAATTAAAATCAACACGGTTCCAACGTGTCTCGTTTCACAGAAATCCGACTTATATCGGATCCTGTATATCCAATCAAAGTTCAAATCGAAAATTTCGAACTACCGCGACGTTTTCGAGCTCGTTTTTAATTAATATATAAATATATATATTCGAACTCCATTTTATATAAATAAATTCGATTAAAAATATATTATATTATAATATATAAACTGATTTAAATATTCGAATTTAAATGGCCGAAAAATCCGGGACGTTACATTCTTCCCCCCTTAAAAATAATTTCGTCCTCGAAATTGTAAAGTAAGGAGGACATTCCGAATCGTATTATTTTTAAAATCGTTTCTCTTGCATTAAATTCAAAATAATTTCGAACTCTAAAATTTTGCCAGCACCTCCTCTACATGGCTCGATTGGTATGACTCCCACTGCCATTTCGGCCTTAATTTCTTCGAAAAGAAAATTCAAAATCCAAATGGCAACCCACTCATGATATAAAATTTATCGCTCAACCCATAGTATTAAGGCTTACCTTTTTCCGAGCATTCCAACTCAAATCCCAACTTCCAAAGCGTATCAAGCAACTTCTTACCGTCTTCATCCTTAGTCTGTATAACCAAATTATCTCCACAACCTTCAGGATTCTGTATTTACTTTGCATACAATAATCTGGGTTAGACACTCTGGTTTCCACTTCACCATCCAAGCTTGTTTCCAATCCACTATACCGGGATTTTTGTCCTGTTTCCCAATCCTACATTTTCTTATTATTCCCAACTGGTTAAACTCACTTAACCAGGTTCAGTCTCATTTCTCATATCTGATTCAATCGACGAATTGATGATTTCTCTCTCTTTTTTTTTTCCAATTCAATTTTATTTCATAATTAAAATTTAATTTCAAATCAAACAAATCAGAACAACAAACACCCAACATTTCTATAATATAGAAAATAAATTCCTTTTTTCTTCTATATAAAAATATATATCGGGTAAAATTATCCCATTTACCCTGACTTATAAAACAATATCGTATCCATTCGCTAGTTCATTGCTTCTCAACACTTGAACCCGTCAAAATACAAAACATCTTTATATAAAATTTTACAAATACGCTCTCATATATATATGCACTCGACTCAATCTAGGGTGTTACTAACCCCATCTCTATTGAGTTACGCCACAGAGCCAAGGTTACTACTCAACCAATAGCTCTGATACCACTGTAACGACCCAGCGGTTTTCGGCCTCGAAAATCGACATAAATACCCTTATCGTATCCTATGCCGATCCTCCAAGCGCCGGAAACACTGGACGTTATTTAGAAAGAATTTAGAGGGTGAGATAAGAAAGAAAGAAATATTAGAATAGAAGAAGAAGAAAAACACCATAACACAGAGTCTCACATCGCAGCGGAACAAAATATAATATAGAAACAACATTTATTGAGAGCTTTTGAAAATACTTACAATATCAGAGTACAACACACATCTGGACAGTTTGATAATCTGTCCTCATATATATAATCACACAGCGGAATATCATTCATCTGAACATCTTCAGCTCGTCTCCGGACTTCTCAGTATCTGATAACCTGAACCTGTACACCTCGGTCTAACCCGAGCATTTACAAAACACCGGGTCAGTCTGGTGAACCAGAGTGAGATAAACTCGCACAGCATTAAGGTATCACACCACTTGGTTTTAAAGTTAAAATCCTTTCGAAAGAAAAAGATAATCGTAAGACCAATCCACACATAAACACGGACGGTTTTTACCTTACGATAACCCAAAACCATTTTGAAATCAATATCTTGTCTGATATTATGATAATGTCTAAGTACAAGTACATATCAATCTAGTAGAACGCTTGCATCTCACGCTCTACATATATAGTATACAATCAAAAACCGCAGGCACTTATTGGAGATTGGATTCCAACTTGACAAGGTATGGGACCACCTTCCGCACGTGTATCTCTAGAGGCGAATACACTGGGTTCAACAAGAACGTCTTGCAACCCGGCCCTCACATGACCGACCACTCATTTCGCTTGAGTGTATCGAATGTATATCACCGACGGTTGGACTCAAACCACCGTCTCCCGATAAGGGACAGCATCGAACATAGATTAAGAAGCAATAGGAATTTCTCTAGATAGGTGATCATACATCCTAATGGGAGCGACCCACATAGCCATCCTGCCTGCCCGATTTTTGTCATTTCCCGGTTGATGAGGCTTGAGGTCAGAACACATCTGGTCATCATATACTTTGAATGCCACATCGTCAGATCCGCCAGATCACACTGATCGACGTCCACAAACATACTCTAGCTATCTGGCTAGAGAATAACCATTTCTCCGCCATCAACTATGGTACGTTTGGAGAAATCAACGCGTGTAATTCCTTTTGGAAATACTCTGTCAGACATCCGTCCATACAAGTCATCCAGGAACAGGATGAACCGAAGGTACTCTCCTACTGCATCCAATATAGGAATCACCCCATGGATCAGTAGCGATAGCCCTTGCAATCCACAGATCCCAACCACGACAGAACCCCAGTGTATCTCTGGCGCGAATCAGAGATTGTAAGTTGTCCTTCCGCTTAATGAAGATCTATGGTCTTCACTGCTCCATCTCGATCATCTTTCGATCTCTTCACATATTTGTTGGCCGGAATGGTTTTCGAATATTAATTCGATCCCGGTCTTTCCATACCAACAATCGTATTGGTCAAACTTCGATAGTCGGTGATTTAACTATCGAATAACAATAGTGTGAACACAACACTTGGCACAACTCGACCACTTTTAAAATATACTCAACGATATAAAACAATTTTTCTCTGATTAATTCTGCTTGAATTACTTTGATTGGTTAACTTTACGTAACTCACTTGACTTATTTAACTCGATTAACTTGACATGATTACTCTTAATCGATTCACCTATATTTGACTTAACTCCATTTGCTCAACTCTAGATCGCAGCGATCACAATGGTTACGCCCTATTCCCTCAGGAAACATCCGACCGCCATAGGCTATCTACAGCCCTGCAAATTTCGCTAGCAGTCGTACGCAATGGAAACTTCCCTAGATAACTTGATTTGTTTATCTCTAACTATTTCGATCAATTCTAATTGACTACAAATGGTTGCTGTAGTTTGAAAACAACATTTTTATCTCTTCTGAACTCATATCGTAATATTATTTAATTTCCAAAACCTTGCATCAGAGTTTGATATTCTCGTATAGGATAAGACCAATCTCAATACTTCACGCGATCTAAACTAATACTATTCCTTGATAATAGTGAAGCCATCAAGTTGGGGTATTTTAGTTACCTCTCAGACCTTGATTGACCCGTTCTTACCTCAGAATAATTTTAGTTCGTCCACTAACCTCAAAAAGCCCCCTTTGCCCTTTGGGTTTCAATTTGGTTTTTAAACCCATCCCTTAAATTTGAAACTTCGTTCAAGATCTTTTACTTAATTCTTTATTTAAGTAAACATCCTTTTAAAACACCACTTAATCTTCGGATATTCTTTCATTTATAAACCCTTGACTTATCATGTCAAATCCTTGCCAAATGGTTTTATTCCATCTACCTGGACATTCTATAATAAACCCTTATCGCCTCTTTGGCTAAACTCATCGTCAGTTGGTCACTTGTTAATTTGATTCCCATTTATCAAACCTCGTTTGAAACTTGGATTTTACAATCTCCTTATTAAAATTCTTACTTGGCATTAAATTGACCTCACCACTTCAAATCATTTTAAATTAAAGAATAAATTTGCTTTGACATCTACTACATTAAAATATAGTTAATTTTAACCTTAACCAAAAATAGCATTGTCATCATGTTTACACGCTTACTCAATAATAATCCAGATTATTCACAATGACCAATTCACTTATTCCTTTAGATTATAGTTAATCAAAGATTAACTAATATCCAACACTATTCGTTAAACTTTAACGAATATCTAAACCGATATTTATTTCCTTCGTCCATTTTACTCGAAATGGTGAATTTTACCAATCATACACATCAGTTAACTATTAACTGAATCCCAATTGTCATTTCCCTTTTCTTAAATAAATTAATTAACTTAATTAATTAAAGTCACTTTTGATTGTTTGAAAACAATTAATTTCCTTTTTACTAACCCATGGAAAATTCTTGATTTCTGCTTTCAACTGACCTAAACTATTTAATTAAATTCTCTTACTAACTCGATTTAAAATATTTATTTGTGAATTCTCAATTTACAATCCCCTACAAAATAATTTGAAAACTTTAATTCAGTTATAAATGAATTTATAGCTTTTAAAATACATCAATTCACCTGACGGGTCGAATGACGTTAAAATCTCACATTTGGCCATTTACTGCCAATTATCAAATCAACTAACATCCAATTCAAACAATTTCACTAATTTCCAAACACGTTTATAAACGTGTTCAACCCAAGGGGTTACTTTGTTATGGGTCATCCCCAACAGTAGGTATTTCCTAAACTTAAACAATCGATGATCAACAGTATATATATCTAACAGTCAACCATTAACAATCAGAACATGCAAAATAAATTACCCAGTTTATATAAAATATAAACGAGGAGGCTGAGTGAGTTTAACTCACCTCGGTTGGAATCTGTCGACGAATAGTTTGTTTTGATCAGATTCAACTGACGTTTAATTCAACTAAAAATCCCAGTCACTTCAAATCCAGACCAGGCCTGCTCCATCTCGAAGTATGCGTCTCCACGGTCCCAACGCAACTGACCGTCTGTAAATCCGACAACGTACGAGAGAGAATCATTAAAATGGAAGTTTATAAACTAATTAAACATTTTTTTTTTAAACATGAATTTTCTTTTGAAAAATCGGGCTTTACCTTGCCATAAACGGCCCATAAAGGATCCGACCCGCTTCATCCTTTTACCCTCGTTAGATCCCGTTTTGCTCATTCAAGCCGCCTCCATTCGTTTAATCTCAAAACCGAAAAAAAGAAACCCTAAATCCCCTAATTTGATTTCATCAACATGGCGTCGCTCCCCTCTTTCTTCCTTCGATCCACCTTCCCTTGGTCCTCCTCTTGCTCTCTACTTCAAATACCATCTGTAAACCTCTCGTCGAAGCAATGGTAACACTGGACCTCCCCAGATTCACCACAGGCAACCACCATGTCGTCGCCGGTCAATCCTCTTGACCCAGAACGAAGCGGCTTCCTTTATATTAAGCTAAGTTTCTCCTTTTTACTTGATTTAAATTAGCTGTAATATTTTGTTTGATTTTTTTTCCTGGTTTTAGAATGGGATTGTTTCTGTTTTGTGGTGTTGTTCGAATGGTCCTGGACTGAATGAAACCCTACTGTATTTATAGTGCGATTTTGTTTGGATTGGATCAACGTCCATCAACCCCTCCTAGGTAGGTTCGGCTACCCTAGCTTAGGCCATATCACCTCTTTTTAGATGATGTACTGATGGTGGACATTGATGGCTGCGAAACACTTTATTTTTGTCGGATTTAGTTTCTCATTTCAGTACTGTTAACAGTGGTCGAATTGGGTATAAATGTACAGACTAGGTTACAACTATGACTTGTTTATTTCAATTACAGATATTTGAAACTGCAGGTTGTAGATTTTGTGATATGCTTTTAAATGGGGTGAATTGTTATTTCAATTCAGGGATTTGAAAAATGTACCATAGATTTTCTGTTTGGGTTTTTAACAGTGAATTCTCCACATGAATCTTCGTAGCTGTCCCTGTATGTTCATCTTACTGTTTGTTTAGTGGCTATGACTTGTTAAATCAAGTTCAAAGATCTTAGGACTGTATAGATTTGCTGCATCATGCCTGCTGCTTCCTTTAAATATTTGTTGTCTTTGTTTTTACTATTCATGATTATCTGCTTGGATTTTTCTGATCTCATTTGCTGTTGAACCTATGATCCCTAGTTCATATATTTTATTTTTAATACTGATCTTTCCCTTTTCCTTTGCGGTTCATTTGAATTTGGTTTTCATAGCTGTTCTTAGGTGGCCAGCTACTACTAGCTAAGGCCATTTGCTTCTTTTCCTTTGCAGGTTGATGACAGCTTGATGCTGCGATATGTTGAACAAGTATTTTTTTCAAAGATTTTGGATGGGACTTTCAGCACTGATAAAGATGGATCGCCCAACAGCCTTTTGCTTAAATTTGTTTATGAAGTCTACTTGTTTTATGTATTTAAATTGTACGTTCTGTGTTTGATGTCCAATCTGTTTTAGTTGTTCATGATGTATGTGTATATTAGAGAAAATTGTATTTTCCACTTCAGGATGTGCTAAGTTGAATGAATTTCTTGTTTTCAAATGAACTCTTATTATTTCTTTTTCTTTCCTTATTTTCAGTACTGATGAGAACATATGAACATGTTGCTTTCCTTTGTATTTGTATATGTCGACAGTTGGCTATTGTTTGAGTTCATGTAATATCCATTTGTTTATGTGGTACGAGTATACGGTTTACTCATTACTGGTCTCATTTCTCTCGTCAAGTTTGGCCATAACTGATCTGGTATCAATTAGTGAGCATTATGGCCTTGTCTAAATTTGTATACATTTGTTACAAGACCCTTGAACTCCTACACTATTAATTGTAATCAAAATCCGCCTATACCCCATACCATTAAAATACAAATTAATTGCAAACAAATATATCTAATTCTAAAATAAATAAATTATTTCCCTTATATAAATCCAAAATAAAATAATATTCCTTTTTGGATTACTAATATGGACTTATAATTCAACATCACCATTTTCGGGTTAAACGATATTCAAAGTATGTAGAAACCCTTTATAATTTATTAAATAAACGTTATCGTTAATTAACGATTTCTATAGCGATTATTCTAAAGTTCTATTTGATCATAACTAACAAACTATAACGCGAAATCTGCATCTTTCTCTTTCATATGAAAATTAAAATCAACACGGTTCCAACGTGTCTCGTTTCACAGAAATCCGACTTATATCGGATCCTGTATATCCAATCAAAGTTCAAATCGAAAATTTCGAACTACCGCGACGTTTTCGAGCTCGTTTTTAATTAATATATAAATATATATATATTCGAACTCCATTTTATATAAATAAATTCGATTAAAAATATATTATATTATAATATATAAACTGATTTAAATATTCGAATTTAAATGGCCGAAAAATCCGGGACGTTACAAGTGTATTCGCCTCTAGAGATACACTATCGACAGATGGTCCCGTACCTTGTCATAGTTGGAATCCAATCTCCAATAAGCGCCCGCGGTTTTATTTGTATACTATATATGTAGAGCGTGAGATGCAAGCGTTCTACTAGATTTGATATTACTTGTATTTAGACATTATTATAATATCAGACAAGATATTGGTTTCAAAACTGTTTTGGGTTATCGTAAGGTAAAAAACCGTCCATATTTATGTGTGGATTTGGTCTTACGATTATCTTTTTCTTTTGAAAAGATTTTGAACTTTAAAATCATGATTGGATGATTTACCCTTGTTACTGTACGAGTTTTTCTCACTCTGGTTCACCAGATTGACCCGGTGTTTTGTAATTGCTCGGGTTAGGCCGGGTTGTACAGGTTCAGGTTATCGAATGCTGTGAAGTGACGAGCTGGAAGAGTCCAGACGTATGGTATAGCTATTATTCCGCTGTGTTGTGTAGGACAGATTATTACCACTGTCCGGATGTGTGATGTACTCTGATATGTAAGTATTTTAAAAGCTTTCAGTAAAGATCTATTTCTGTATTATATTTTGTTCCGCTGCGATGTGAGGCTCTGTGTTGTGGTGTTTCTTCTTCTTCTTCTATTCTAATATTTCTTTCTTTCTTATCTCACCCTCTAAATTCTTTCTAATAACTATCTAGTGTTTCGGTGCTTGGAGGATCGACATGAGATACAGTATAGGTAATTATGTCGATTTCCGAGGCTGAAATCCTTGGGTCGTTACAATTACTGAGTGTATTGGGTCTATTGCACACCATGTATCTCTTCCAGCCCATCTTTTTTGGCGTTCACAATGTGTTCCAGTGCCACATCTCAGATAATGCTTCAGATATTCTAAGTTAGTTATTAATCCTTCTGAACAGCTTGATTTTGAGATATCTCCTAATTTATCCATCACGTAGTAGCCTATTTACATTCTTGAATCGAAGGTGAGACGCCTTCGAAGTAAGGATGCATCCCTCGTGAAGATTCAGTGGTAATCTAATCCTAAGGGATATACCTGGGAAATAAGGGAGTCTATCGAGCGCCTTTATCCAAATTTTCTAGCTTCACACGATGGGGGCGAGAACTTCTCTATTTTGAGCTTATCGTATCTTGTTTGTGTATGTACACCCTATGCATGTGCACGCTTTGGTATTTGGGATTGATGAGTTATACAAACTTAACCCTAAGGAAACTGTGGGGATGCAATTTTTGCAAGGGGGAAGTTTGTAACAATACGAGTTTTCGATTAATTACCCACTATAATAAATAATTAATATAAATTATAATATTTTTGTAATAAATAAGTTGGATAAGTCATTTGCTTTGATGTTCGACTTAATTAATTGAGTAATTTGATGTTTTGTGGTCTTATGGTGGGAATTAATCACGCTTAAGTAATTAAATTGATGCTTGTATAATTAATTGAGAAAATAGAGGTAAAAGGTGCAATATTGAATTTTGTGAGAAATTGTATATTTATAACATTCAAAATACTAACAAGTGTTCATATATGTTATAGTATTGAAATAAAAAGAAAAAATGCTTTCTTATGTGGTAATTATTGAGTTAAACCCATTTTCAATATGGTTTGATAACAGAAAGTGTAATTATTTGGGTAAGAAAATAAAATGTTAGATTTTGGGCTAACATTGGAATTTTTGGGTAAAAACATGTAATCTTATGTAAACTATAAAAGCTAAAAAAAATTATAACTAATAATAAATTTAAAATTATGCCTTTTGACTTGTTTAATGAATTATTAAGTTAAAAATGAGTTATTATAATATTTATTTTGTTTATGTTATAAGGATTACACAAACACAAGTGAAATGTTTAAATTTGTATATTTTTTGTAAATCGTTGCAAAATTGCAAATTTTATTGTATAAATGAAGCTTTAAAGTGATAAGCATTAAAATGTCTTAAAAGTTATGTTAACTAATTTATTTAGCATTGTTTGTTGTGTGAAAAATAACGTAAAACTTGATTCAGTTCATGGTCTGGTGGCTAATTACCTATTTATTTGGATAAAAGGATAATTTGTGATTAAGAATTGTGTTTTTGGTTTAATTAGGCTAAATAAGGCCTAACTACATACTTAGGCTAAGAAATATCTAGAGGAATGTAAACTACGTACATTTAATCCTTAAGCCTCTTATTCTGAAAACAAAGAAATTAAGAAACCTCACAACCCTCTTGCTGTAAACTCAAATATAGCCTCCAACCCACATGCAAACTCAAAAAAATTAGTGTTTAATCATTTTAACTATCAGGTAATACACCTTAAACTTGAATCTCAATTTGGGTTTTCATCATTTTGTAGTGATTTTGTTTACTTCATTGAAATATTTGCTTACATGTGCATGTAGTTGTTTCTACAAGCAGAAAGAAAGCTTCTCCTTGCAAAAGAGCTCAAATTCAGTGCAATAAACTTCAGTTCTTGCTACTAATACATTTCTAGTGAGTGTTCACTTACAAATTTCTATTCTTAGTGTGCTTAATGTCAATTTGTAGTTTTTTACGATGAAAAACCCGTAGCTTGTTCATATAGTTTCTGAGTTCCTGAAATCCCAGTGAAAGCTCATCTTTGAGTTATAATATCTTGAAATCTACTCAATATTTCTGCATGAATCCTTTTCCATTGTGCTGTCAAGTTTCTTAGGATTGAATTTGCAAATTTTTAAGTGAATCCAAGCACGTTTGGTGAGTCAAACTTTGCCTTGAAGTAGCAACCAGAGCAGGATTGTCACCTACTCCAAATCCTGTGAAGTCAGTTGACCCACTTGTCTCCCTGGTTCGACACACCTGGGAGTGGGTTGACCCACCTTAGAGTTTCTACGCGGTGTGAAATACCTGCACACGGTGACATTCTATGGCATTTTAAATGTTTAATACTTAATTTATATGTTAATTCTTGAGCCTATTTCAACTTGGTTTACCTCTATACTACTTGTGAAACCAAGTTCATGTTATAGTTAACTCAAACATGAGTTTTATAGCTTTTTGGATTCAATTGTGGTGCTTTGTTTATGAGATTCCGATAATGTAACACCCCGCCTCCGCCAGGGTATCTCTTGCAAGCACTCTGACTTTGGAGGGGCGTTTGAATCAGGTAAACATGCATAATGATATATCAAGGCAGAACAAGAACATATGTATATATGTAAACAAAGTAAATAACATAGATAAAACAGCGGAAGATTTCAAACCATTTCAAAACAAGTCTGGTACAACATAATGTCAATTTTCCAAATACACAAGTCTAGATAAAAACAACATTACTGAAAAACTGAAATACATAAGTACTATCCCCAAAATAAGTGATAACCATAGCTAGCTTCATGTCGAAACCGTACATGAGCTGAAATCCCACAAGCAAGCAATCCGAAGTCCAAGCTAAGCTCCAACGTTCCCACCCTGAGAACCTGGGGGGGGAAATGGAAGAAAAGAGGCGAAAGAAAACAGGTCAGTCAAAAAGACTGAGTAAGCCCTACTACAATCAATGTAAACTAATAAAGTTAACTGGCATGATGAAAGCTGAGATGAACATAAGGATAACTACATACTAGCATGATGATTAACTAACAAGGTAGATAAAGGTGTCATCGCATAATCAGGATTAAGGTTTTGCACCATAGGTGTACTAGCAAACTAACATGACTTGAATAAACCAGTATTGATCCCTTGGCCCAAGCTTTGGCCCAATAACATGTAGTGACCCTAATATGAGGTCCAATAACATGGTTTGACCCTAATACGAGGTCCAACCAAACGGTCTAGTCGATCGACTCCCTATAAGCCTAACTCGTCACGTGTTGGTGTCCATACGGCCCAAACATAATTGTAGTCAGACTGTGCCGGGTCTCCCGTCGGGTGTATCAAGCCCTAGGGTGGCAACCCCTGGACACCATAAACATGCATGCACAATCTCGATCTACTGGTACCCGTGCATGCTTTCCCCGGCTTCAGACTATGTGCACGACCATAAGTCCGCCCGGAACTACACCGACGTACCACTCTGCCGTCGCTTTTGGTCGCTTACCTCCAGTTTAGTAACCGTGCCCCCACCCTAGCCTAGTCCCTATGGTCATGATGATAAAAACTTGGGATTACTGCTGGAGTGGACCCCCATTGCTAGGATTTTCTAGTGGGTTAAGTACGGTTTAACCCTCTTGCTAATCATGGATTAACTTGGTTAAGTGTAACGATGAGTTCACGACTTAACCCCGATTAATCTACCAAGCCCAAATTGGTTAAGTATTAAGTGGACCATGAATTAACCCTAATCACGAGGCATTAATTAATTTAATGCGCCTTAACCTCTCACATTAGACCTTGTTGTGGTTACTAGTTAAGCCGGGCGGGTCCGGGTAGCTTTACACCACAACTTGGTCTAACCTCGGGTTCAAGGTACAACATGACCAACTTCTCACATTGGGTCCTACTGTTTGTAGCAACTAGTTAAGCCGGTCGGTTCCGGGTAGGTTTACGCTACAAACTCAACCCAACCTCGAGTTGGTCACACTTATCTTTTCTAAGTGTCATGTCCATCATGTTTCCAAAACATGTTACAAGTTTTCAAGCATTTGGGTAGACCTAACTTAATAGGTAAATTCCCAAAGGGTAGACCTAACTTAATAGGTAAATTCCCAAGCTTATGTTTTTATGTCTTTTTAAGTTTACCCAACCCCAAACGCAATCCCATCGCTTACATATCGCAATAGCGCATAAAGGATAGAAAGAGGGAACTTGGCATAATCATGACATAAAGGTGTTGAAGCCACAAGTTTAACATGGTGGCATATGAAATGTACATATGTTCATATACTGGCATATTACATTTTTAGGCCTCAAAAGTATGCATAAAACCAAACTTAACATATTGGTGATACATGGTGATAAATGACATGTAGAAATGGCCATAAGTTCGCATTTAGCCTCACATGCAAGTTATCATAAGAGATATGATAACTTACATGTTGCCAAAATGCAACCTTTAGCATAAAGCTTGAAGCTTTAAGCTCATAAACCCAAGATAAGCTTGCATAACATGATAACATGAACAAAAGGATCAACCCAAACTTGCATACATAACTTGCATATCATATGACAAACTTGCATATCAAACTTGCAAATCATAACTTGATGAACTTGCATAACACATCATAGTAAACTTGCATAACACATCATAGTAAACTTGCATAACACATCATAGTAAACTTGCATAACACATCATAGTAAACTTGCATATCACATCATAGTAAACTTGCATATCATAATGATCAAACACAACTTGCATCATTCATTAACTTTAGAGTTTAAGTATGAAAGTAGAAAAGGGCTTACAATGCTTATGAAGACTCAAATGAGTATAAGCAAATATAAGATTGAGACAAAGCCCTTATGCACTCAAATGAACCCAAAAATGCAAGCTCCAAATCAATAAAAACCCTTGCTTTATTATGCAAATATAGAAACTTGACTTGAATGCAAGCTAATGACACTTATACAAGCTTAAAAACACTTGTATGCATGGAAAATCTTTCATAGAAATAATTTTAGATATTTTATAAAGAGAGTGGAGGCCATGAGAGGATTGATTTTGCCATAGTTTAGTTGTAGGGTTGATTAATGATGGTTTAGGGCTAGCTTAGGGTCTTATTTATAGATTAGGCAAGTGTTTTAGGCCATAGGATTAAACCCTAGTTGCAATCTAAGCCCTTAAAACCGAATCTGGCCCCCAAGCTCAACACAATCTCAAAATGGTGCACCAGGCAGGACTGCCCGGCTGAGCCAAGTCGACAGCCAAGTCGACAGGGCTGTCGACTTGGGTCAACCAAGTCGACTCCCAAGTCGACAAGGCTGTCGACTTGGGTGCTCTGGCGGGAATTTTCCCGCCTGGCCCAAACTGGCCCAAATATCCAAATTCAAACTTGAATTTGAAATCTGTTTTTACTTTGAAATTTTCTAAAAACTTCATTGGGCCTTAATCGGGTCATACGGGCTCCGATTTTCGAAAACTCGGACTCTATTTCGCGTATTTTTCCGAGACGAACGCAATGGCATAGCCCGTTTCCCTTGATTTAGATTTTTGAATTAAATTCTGCCTCGATTTACGCTATAACAGGTTTATTGAAAATACGGGTTGTTACATTCTCCCCTCCTTAAAGGATTTCGTCCCCGAAATCTTCAAGTTAGGAAGAACGTATCCTACCATCCAACATCCATCTACTCAAAACATCATCCACGAGCAATCATTGTCCTTACAAGATTCTAAATGTTGTATGAACATATGCAAAGGTGTGTGTATATGTACTTATCTAATGCAAATATCATCAATGCAAATTATGTTAGTGAAATGAATCCATATGTATGCAATTCCTAACATAATGTATAACATCTATATGTGTGCACATAACATACATCCATATGCAACATCCATGTGATAACACAAAAATTTTCATCCATGAATAAGCGTAAACACTCATGCATATGCAATATGAGGAGTGTGTGAGCCGATCTAGTGCCTAACGTGTATAATGCATCCACGAGTAACCACTTGCAAACACTTGCAACCACTTGCAACCATCAAGCATAACATGTTTCAAACACATGTTTCATCCAAAGGGTTTCTACCTAAGGTTCTCATGACAAGATTAACACGATAAACTAGATAAATATGGATAGCAAAGAGAAAGATATGCTAACAAAGAAAAGAGATTGAGAGTGTACCCTCAAAAAGGAATGGATAAAGCCCACGCATCTTCTCCTCGGTTTCCCAAGTTGCGTCTTCTTCGGCTTCACCCCATTGAACCTTCACCAACTTGACCTCTCGATTCCTTAGCTTCTTGGTCTCCGTCCCCAAGATACGAATCGGAGCTCTCCTCAAGGTAGCCTCTTTCTCCACTTCCACATCTTTCTAAACACTCGGCTCAACAACCTCTGCTGATTCATGTAAACACTTCCGGAGATGCGAGACATGAAAAACATCATGTAATCCGGCAAGCTTCTCGGGCAACTCCACTCTATAAGCCATCTGCCCGATCCTCTCTATAATAGGGAATGGTCCAACAAACCTCGGTGCCAACTTCCCAACGGCTCCAAATCGGACCACATTCCGCAAAGGAGAAACCTTCACAAAAACCATATCCCCAACATCAAACTCCAAATCAGTTCTTCGCTTATCAGCATAGGATTTCTGTCGGTCTTGGGCCGCTTTCATCCGTCTCCGAATCAACTCGACCTTCTCGGATGTATCTCTGATCATATCAGGCCCAAGTATAAGCTCATCCGTAGTCTCCCACCAACATGTAGGCGACTTGCACGGCCTCCCATATAAAGCTTCAAATGGTGCCATCCCTATGCTTGCCTGATAACTGTTATTATATGCAAACTCAACAAGAGGAAGATGGTCTTCCCAAGTACCACCAAAATCCAGAATACAAAGCCTCAACAGATCCTCGAGTACCCTATTCACCCTTTCGGTTTGACCATCCGTCTGTGGGTGATAAGCCGTACTTAGATTCAACCTCGTGCCCATAGCTTCTTGCAAACTATTCCAGAATTGACTTGTAAAGATTGGGTCACGGTCACTGACTATACTAGAAGGGACTCCATGTAGTCTCACAATATCACGAAGATATACAGATGCTAGCCAAGATGCGGTCCTCTTGCTCTTCACCGGAATGAAATGGGCACTCTTCGTAAGTCTATCCACTATAACCCAAATGCTCGTATTCCCTTTCCTTGACCTTGGTAGCCCATCGATAAAATCCATGGAAATACTCTCCCACTTCCATAGTGGAACGTCTAGAGGATGCAATAGCCCACCGGGCTTCTTCGACTCGGCCTTAACTTGCTGGCAAATGATACATCTAGAGACAAACTCTGCCACATCCTTCTTCATCCCAGGCCAAAAGAAAATGCGCTTCTATCTTTATACATCTTATCTCCGCCCGGATGTATAGTCAACTTAGAGCGATGCGATTCCTCAAGAACTTTTCTTACTAAATCTTCCACCATTGGAACACATAACCTTCCGTCTCTCCTCAGCCAACCCTTGTCATCAATAGAATATCGAGCAAGATGACTAGACGTCTCTCCTCGAATCAGCTTATCCATAATCTCAACTATCTGAGGGTCTTCTCTCTGCGAAGCCCCAACTTGATCAAGAAGGGTAGGTCTGAGTTCCAGAGATGCTAAAGAACCGGTCATCGACTCAACCGCCAAAGAGAAATCAAAGGTTGCCACATACTCTAAATTCTTCATCTCAACGAATAGAGGACTTAGGGTCAACCTTCTTCCACTCAATGCATCTGCTACCACATTCCCCTTGCCAGGGGTATAAGCTATCTCAAAATCGTAGGACGCCAAGAATTCCATCCATCTTTGTTGCCTCAGATTCAGATCCTTCTGAGAAAAGAGATACTTCAATGACTTGTGATCGGTATAAAGCTCAAATCTTTCTCCCAGAAGATAATGGCGCCAAGCCTTGAGTGCATATACTATTGCTGCCAACTCTAAGTCATGAGTGGGATAATTCTTCTCATGCACTTTGAGTTGTCTACCGCCAAAGCATATCACCCTTCTTGCATAAGAACAACTCCTAACCCCGTGCCACATGCATCGGTGTATACTGTAAATAACTTCCCTCCATCGGGCAAAGCTAGAACATGTGCTGATGTGAGAGCTCTCTTGAGCTTCTGAAAAGCAAGCTCGCATTCTATGCTCCAAGCAAAAACTAAATTCTTCTTCGTCAATTTAGTGAGAGGAGCGGAAATCTTCGCGAAGTCCTTGATGAACTTCCGGTAAAAGCCTGCAAGACCTAGAAAACTTCTCACTTCGGTTGCATTCCTTGGAGTCTTCCAATCCTGAACTGCAACTACCTTAGCGGGATCCACCGCTAAGCCTTGCTTAGATACTATATGCCCAAGGAATCTAACTTCCCTTCTCCAAAAGTGACACTTGGAGAACTTGGCCTTCAATTGATGCGCTCTAAGCGTATCCATCACCTCCACGAGATACCTTGCGTGCTCTTCCTCATTCTTAGAGAAGATCAGAATATCATCTACGAAGACCACGACAAACTTGTTCAAGAACTCCCTGAACACCCTACTCATCAAGTCCACGAAATATGCGGGTGCATTAGTCAAGCTGAACGGCATGACAAGCCATTCGAAGAATCCATCTGGAGTTCTGAACGCAGTCTTGTCTATACTATCTTCAGCTACCCTGAGCTGATGGAATCTAGTAGCAAGACCAAGCTGAGAGAAAACAGAAGCACCGACAAGCTGGTCAAAGAGATCATCAATCCTCGGTAACGGGTGTATGTTCTTCTTAGTCAACTTATTCAACTCTCGATAATCAACACAAAGTCGGAGAGAACCATCTGCCTTGGTAGCGAATACCACAGGCGCTCCCCATTCAGATATACTTCGTCTAATGAAGTTCTTCTCAAGCAACTCCTTCACTTGCTTACTTAGCTCCCGCCTTTCACGCGGAGCCATGTGCCGAACGGGCAAAGAAACCGGCTTTGCATTATCCACCAGATAAATGCGGAAATCAATCTCTCGCTTAGGGGGCAACCCCCTAACTTCATCAAAAACATCCGGATACTCTCGAACCACTCTCACAGACTGAAGAGTTTCCGTTGACGAGTCGAGTGATTCAAGATAGCACAACATGACGGGACCTCTCAGATCACAAGAAATCTCTAGGGTGTTTCCGAGGCGAGTCACGAGCATCACAACCCTATGTTCACAATCAAGGATGGCTCCATATCTGGACAACCAATCCATGCCCAATATCAATCCGTATCCCCTAAAGTCAAGAACATAAGCACTACACAAGAACTCTACACTCAGTATAGAGATCCTCAATCCCCACATATCATAGACAAATGGGCGGAACCCCCAATAGGATTTGAGACACAGACGGGATCATCTACCAAGCTAGTACTAAGGTGCAAACTATCAACAAGATCAGATGAGATAAAGCTATGCGATGCACCAGAATCAAACAAGGTACGAACTGGAAAATCAGAAATATATACAAGGCTCTCAACAGAAATACTACCTCGATCGGGAACTGGAGCGACATTGAGAGTATGAACTTGCCCTCCTGAAGGTCCAGCACGCTGAGTCTGACCCTGGCCTTGCCCTTGCTTCCTCGGGCAATCCTTACTGAATTGTCCGGTCTCACCGCAGAAAAAGCATTCACCATTCTTCCTTTTCCTCTTCTTACAATCCTTAATAAGATGCCCAACTGAACCGCAATAATGGCACTTCCCCTTGTTGTTCTTGCCCTTGTTGTTGTTCCCCTTGTTGCCTTGACTCTTGTTCTTGTTCTTATTGCCTTGACTGTTCTGACCACATGGATTACCCTGATTTCCTTTCCACTGGGAATCAGTCTTCTTGGCTTGAGTATAATTCATCTTGATCTCTTTCTTGACATCTCCCTGAAGTAACGCCATATCAACCAAGCTCTCAAACGTGGCCCCATGGGGAATATGTGACATGGCCAATCCCTGTAACGGCTCATTCAATCCTCTAGCAAAACGAAGAGCCTTCTTCTGAGGAGTATTAACCATATCCAAGCCAAAACGAGCTAACTGATTGAACTTGTTCACATATTCTTTGACAGACATATCTCCTTGTTTCAAAGTTATGAACCTCTCCATTTGCATATTCTCCTCAGCAGAAGATAGAAACTTAAGCACGAACCTCGCCCTGAAATCGGCCCAAGTCTCAACAGGCCTAGTACCATTGGTGACTTCCCACCAATAAGCGGCTTCATCCTTCATAAGCCAAACCACCAACAAGATCTTCCTCTGATCATCTAACCCAAAGATAGCAAATAAATCCTCGGTCTCTTTCAACCAATTTCTGGCCTCTACAAAAGTCTCAGTGCCTTGAAAGTTCTTGCCACCCATTGCTTTGAAATCTTTGCAAGTCTTTGCGAAGTCAGCTTGAGGATGCTGAGGGGGAGGAGGAAGAGGAACCTCAGCGACAGGAGAAGGAGGAACATTAACTACCGGAGGAGGAGGAGGAGGAACATTAACTACTGGAGGAGGAGGAGGAGGGACATCTGCGGGGCCGGCTTCGGTCGCCCTAGCCTCCAAAAGTCTCCTATACCAAACAGGTACGTGTACTCCCTCCGGAATTGCAAAGTTATCGGCCATACTGAAAACGAAAAAAGACAGATTCAGAATGGAGAAAAACGAAGGAATTTTGCTAATGGCTTTTTGGGGAATAGCCTTTAAAATAAACTAGACTTTTCTTTGGAAAATACTTTGTACTTGGTTTTGAAAATAGTTTTCCAAAAGTTTTCTAAAAACCTTTTTTTTTTGTTCCTTCTCGTAAACCATATGCTCTGATACCAAATGTAACACCCCGCCTCCGCCAGGGTGTCTCTTGCAAGCACTCTGACTTTGGAGGGGCGTTTGAATCAGGTAAACATGCATAATGATATATCAAGGCAGAACAAGAACATATGTATATATGTAAACAAAGTAAATAACATAGATAAAACAGCGGAAGATTTCAAACCATTTCAAAACAAGTCTGGTACAACATAATGTCAATTTTCCAAATACACAAGTCTAGATAAAAACAACATTACTGAAAAACTGAAATACATAAGTACTATCCCCAAAATAAGTGATAACCATAGCTAGCTTCATGTCAAAACCGTACATGAGCTGAAATCCCACAAGCAAGCAATCCGAAGTCCAAGCTAAGCTCCAACGTTCCCACCCTGAGAACCTTGGGGGGGGGGGGAAACGGAAGAAAAGAGGCAAAAGAAAACAGGCCAGTCAAAAAGACTGAGTAAGCCCTACTACAATCAATGTAAACTAATAAAGTTAACTGGCATGATGAAAGCTGAGATGAACATAAGGATAACTACATACTAGCATGATGATTAACTAACAAGGTAGATAAAGGTGTCATCGCATAATCAGGATTAAGGTTTTGCACCATAGGTGTACTAGCAAACTAACATGACTTGAATAAACCAGTATTGATCCCTTGGCCCAAGCTTTGGCCCAATAACATGTAGTGACCCTAATATGAGGTCCAATAACATGGTTTGACCCTAATACGAGGTCCAACCAAACGGTCTAGTCGATCGGCTCCCTATAAGCCTAACTCGTCACGTGTTGGTGTCCATACGGCCCAAACATAATTGTAGTCAGACTGTGTCGGGTCTCCCGTCGGGTGTATCAAGCCCTAGGGTGGCAACCCCTGGACACCATAAACATGCGTGCACAGTCTCGATCTACTGGTACCCGTGCATGCTTTCCCCCGCTTCGGACTATGTGCACGACCATAAGTCCGCCCGGAACTACACCGGCGTACCACTCTGCCGTCGCTTTTGGTCGCTTACCTCCAGTTTAGTAACCGTGCCCCCACCATAGCCTAGTCCTTAGGGTCATGATGATACAAACTTGGGATTACTGCTGGAGTGGACCCCCATTGCTAGGATTTTCTAGTGGGTTAAGTACGGTTTAACCCTCTTGCTAATCATGGATTAACTTGGTTAAGTGTAACGATGAGTTCACGACTTAACCCCGATTAATCTACCAAGCCCAAATTGGTTAAGTATTAAGTGGACCATGACTTAACCCTAATCACGAGGCATTAATTAATTTAATGCGCCTTAACCTCTCACATTAGACCTTGTTGTGGTTACTAGTTAAGCCGGGCGGGTCCGGGTAGCTTTACACCACAACTTGGTCTAACCTCGGGTTCAAGGTACAACATGACCAACTTCTCACATTGGGTCCTATTGTTTGTAGCAACTAGTTAAGCCGGTCAGTTCCGGGTAGGTTTACGCTACAAACTCAACCCAACCTCGAGTTGGTCACACTTATCTTTTCTAAGTGTCATGTCCATCATGTTTCCAAAACATGTTACAAGTTTTCAAGCATTTGGGTAGACCTAACTTAATAGGTAAATTCCCAAAGGGTAGACCTAACTTAATAGGTAAATTCCCAAGCTTATGTTTTTATGTCTTTTTAAGTTTACCCAACCCCAAACGCAATCCCATCGCTTACATATTGCAATAGCGCATAAAGGATAGAAAGAGGGAACTTGGCATAATCATGACATAAAGGTGTTGAAGCCACAAGTTTAACATGGTGGCATATGAAATGTACATATGTTCATATACTGGCATATTACATTTTTAGGCCTCAAAAGTATGCATAAAACCAAACTTAACATATTGGTGATACATGGTGATAAATGACATGTAGAAATGGCCATAAGTTCTCATTTAGCCTCACATGCAAGTTATCATTAGAGATATGATAACTTACATGTTGCCAAAATGCAACCTTTAGCATAAAGCTTGAAGCTTTAAGCTCATAAACCCAAGATAACATGAACAAAAGGATCAACCCAAACTTGCATACATAACTTGCATATCATATGACAAACTTGCATATCAAACTTGCAAATCATAACTTGATGAACTTGCATAACACATCATAGTAAACTTGCATAACACATCATAGTAAACTTGCATAACACATCATAGTAAACTTGCATAACACATCATAGTAAACTTGCATATCACATCATAGTAAACTTGCATATCACATCATAGTAAACTTGCATATCATAATGATCAAACACAACTTGCATCATTCATTAACTTTAGAGTTTAAGTATGAAAGTAGAAAAGGGCTTACAATGCTTATGAAGACTCAAATGAGTATAAGCAAATATAAGATTGAGACAAAGCCCTTATGCACTCAAATGAACCCAAAAATGCAAGCTCCAAATCAATAAAAACCCTTGCTTTATGATGCAAATATAGAAACTTGACTTGAATGCAAGCTAATGACACTTATACAAGCTTAAAAACACTTGTATGCATGGAAAATCTTTCATAGAAATAATTTTAGAAATTTTGTGAAGAGAGTGGAGGCCATGAGAGGATTGATTTTGCCATAGTTTAGTTGTAGGGTTGATTAATGATGGTTTAGGGCTAGCTTAGGGTCTTATTTATAGATTGGGCAAGTGTTTTAGGCCATAGGATTAAACCCTAGTTGCAATCTAAGCCCTTAAAACCGAATCTGGCCCCCAAGCTCAACACAATCTCAAAATGGTGCACCAGGCAGGACTGCCCGGCTGAGCCAAGTCGACAGCCAAGTCGACAGGGCTGTCGACTTGGGTCAACCAAGTCGACTCACAAGTCGACAGGGCTGTCGACTTGGGTGCTCTGGCGGGAATTTTCCCGCCTAGCCCAAACTGGCCCAAATATCCAAATTCAAGCTTGAATTTGAAATCTGTTTTTACTTTGAAATTTTCTGAAAACTTCGTTGGGCCTTAATCGGGTCATACGGACTCCGATTTTCGAAAACTCGGACTCTATTTCGCGTATTTTTCCGAGACGAATGCAATGGCATAGCCTGTTTCCCTTGATTCAGATTTTTGAATTAAATTCTTCCTTGATTTACGCTATAACAGGTTTATTGAAAATACGGGTTGTTACAGATAACCATGTGGACACATGAATGTTTTTAGAAGCAAGTTTTCCGATATATAAATAAATATCAATTTTTTTATAGTTATGAGGCTAAATGAATTTTATAATTTTAGTTTTAATATTAAATAGCATCAAGACAATAGTATAAAAATCTATTTTCACATATATGTAAGAATTTACAAAACAAACGGACATGGCGGTATTCGAAATCGATTAATTTCAGTATAGTCTGACTGAAGTCGATGATGTATTGATGATGATTTCTGAGTTTTCTAGTGTGAAGTTGATAAGCGGCTAGTAAACCAAACAGTGAGAACATGTGGTATGAGACGCATTGTTACCACTGTTTGGGTTACTAACTGAGAGTCAGTGAAGCATTTTGTGGGTGATAGGCGGTACTCCCTTCATGGGAAGTCGGGACTTGAGGGAGTCATGTATACGTATTCACTTGACCGAAGTGGTCAAGATACACTCGACCGGAGTGGTCACAGTAATGGGCGCCTAATTTGAATACGAATAAGTACTCGGCTAGGCTCGAAGTGGGTCATGTTAAATCCCGAAGTGGGCAATAGCGCAAAGTGGGGTATATTAAATTATGATGGCATGTGCACATTACTTATGATGATTTCATTTTTATGATTTGGTGTTTGATGATTTTAAATTGATCGGGGTGATCATACATTTGCAAAGTGCATTTTGGATTCTAATCCACATTTATTTTTGGTATTTTCGATGTTTTGGAGTGAATTGCTCATTTTATTGATATTTTACCCTCTTGAGATTATATATATGATGATCTTGATTTTTCGGTGTTGTGACTACCTCGTTAATCGAGAATGATGTTGTACTTAGCCGAGGGCTAGTACGAGGGACTAGTGTAAACCTCTTATATGGAGTTGTGTGTGTGAATTTAATCCTATCGCCTGTTTAGGTTGCCTTATTCTCTACTCTTTTTGTAAGAGAATTGTACATCACATGCTTATTCATTCTTTTACTTGTCATTACTCACTGTTGACTAGACTAAACCATGTGTGTTAATGCTCGGGACAGGCTGAGCTTGTATAGCTACATCAGTTGTTATAGATACTCCTTTTTGCTTCCATCATGGGTTGTGCAGTTTTGAGTTCCTAGTATAGTTGTTTTGTGGTATATAGCCTATGATCCATGTACCATGTCATGTAGTATATTCATTTTGGAATCATGTTGTACCTATTGTGAATGTGTACCACGTTTTAATGACACTGTGTGATTGTATATTATATGTCTATATATCTGATGCTGGGTGATCTATTATGTTTGGTATTCATATTTGTTATGGATGACCTTTAGCCTTCATATAATTGTATTAGATAAAGATTAAGAGTATCGGTCCATAAAAAAACTAGATAGCACATTTTATCGATATTCTTAATATCTATTTAATACAAGACTTATGGATGGTCGTCATTAACTAGCCATATTCTCTGCATTAGTAGACAGCATTACTCGTTAACGTTATTTACTAATGTGGGTCTCGGGGTGGGGAGTCACAATCTACATGATAGTTTTTTCATTCGATAGATTCTTTCCATCAACCTAAATCTTTCTTTCGCTTTAAAAACAACCGACCAATCTGTTTTATCTCTTTTTAGAGATGGATAATGAGAGTAATAATTTTTTAGTGCCTGCTTGGTTAATATAAAAGGATCGTGTTTATGATAATGCGAGGTATGCTTTATTTCAGTATAGTTATATTTTAGGTGCACGTTGATTTCATAATCAGGAACATTGTTGATCCAGTTAGATCTAAACATAAAATATCATCTGTAGGTCTTGTAAAATTTGCAAAACCTAGGTTAACATGCTATTAAATCATATATATAATCATTGGATCATCACTACCTTTAACAAACACAATGGTGTTATATAATTTTTCAGCATGATATTCTTCAATGTTAAATTTATATTCATTTACGAAGAGTATTGGATAAGTTTTGACTTTTATTTTTGGTCCATAGTTATTTCAATCCTTCGACGATTACATAATGCGTTGTATCATAAACGTAGCCCAAAAACTAACTAGCGAAAATTTGTTGATATCTTCGTTTAAATTTAGCGATTCGTAGACACTGCAAATATAAATAATATATTGCATTATGATTAATTTAACACTTAACAAATGATGCAACTTCAACATAGGAATAATAAATAAATATTAACTAACAAATGCTGCAACTTTAGCACAATTAAAAAGAATATATCTACGTGCCACTTTGTAATCTCTTTCTTTCAATCATACTTACACATGTTTTCTTGCCTATCGACTATAGATTTTTAAAAATATATAGCATTACTTTAGAATCATCTTAATCAACGTCTTCATCATTACACTAGCACTTTCAAATGATTACCTCACATGTTCAATGAAATTACAATAAAGAAAAATGGAGCTTCTTCTTTGTTATGTGATTTGCAAATTGAACCATCAACTTGTGCTTTTTGTCTCTCCTTTGTCATTTGATTTAAGTACCAATTAAGAACTATTTTAAATTTAAAATTATATACTCGTATGTGTAATTAAACTAATATTTAATATATTAAATATGAATAACTCTCAAATGATCACATCCATTGATATTGTACGAGCTCTCGAAAATGTGCTTGAGATGAAAGATGAACAGATAGATGCTCCATTACATTGAAGAAAAATAGAGGAAATACATTTTTTAGTTTGCATAGCAATACAAAAATTTCTTCCTTAAGTTTATGTAGACAAACAACTTTTAATGTAGTAGAATAAAGCTAACCATCTAAACTTTTGCGAACAATAGTTCTTTGAAAGCGAAGGGTAAAAAAATTTATATCATAACATAACAATCATGACTTTTTATTCCACTAAGTTCACCATTCTAATGGTCGACACATCCATAAAAAATAAAGAAATACCATTGGGAAATTTTAATCCTTTAACCAATTTTAAAAGTACTTTAACTTAGTTATTGTCTAGAACAAAGCATGCTTTTGGTTTATTTAGTGTCGTATGGCTTAATATGCACCTTGGGTTGACTACATAATTCTATGCAGTTAATGCCACGCTAAAACACTATAATATCCCCACTATAGTCTATAGCGCTTTTCAACCGCTACGCTATTTAAATTTAGCGTTAATGAAAAGTAGATCTGCTTTTAGTCCTGCTATTTTCCGCTGCATCCGCTGAATCAAGGCTTTTTAGCATCCGCTTTAGCAGTATTAATATATAGAGCTTGACTTGACTAGTTTTTTTTTATTTTGAAAATTTTCGGTAAATTCAGCTTAAAGGGCTAAATTTAAGGCGCCTAATATATGGTAACAATCAATTACACACATCAAATTTAGCAAACTGTGATATTCCTCGATTTTATTATATAAGATTAATTAATACTAGTTTCATGTATACATATAATGTGAGAAAGATGATTAATTAATTTTCAAATATTTGGTTTTACATCTAATGAATCTTTTTTCACCTTCTCCATATCCCGTTGTTTCCTCGCTTTGTCCTCACTATTTTGCACCTCTGCTGCTATAGAACTGCTAAGTGCTTTAACTGCACAACTACATATTGCTTCTATATCATTTCTTGATCCAAATCATCCATCGTATTCCCCTTAACATTCCAAATTGTATTACACACATTATCAAACGTGTTTTTTTCGTTGTGCATCACAACAATATTATAATGAATCAGGATATTTTTCCAAAAGGCAACTGTTAGAATATACTTTGTTTGCATCAATTATGAATCGTTGATTTACCTTGAATTACAATATGTTCTTTGATTTTATATATTTTTGGACAATCCTTTACAAGTTCATTATATTTTCGTTTGACCAAATCATTGGTGGTTGCAAGTCTCATGTTTAATAGTTGTGAATTTTTTATTTCTCCCAAAAGGATAATTAATTTAGAGAAACACTGACAACGATCAAACCATCAAATTATCTTTCCATGCGTTAAATAAAATGCTCAAGTTTCTTACAAACTAAACGACCGATCGTACTCCAACCTGAAAGCATTACATATGCTAGAAAATTGTTATAGCCCACAATAAATAAGCAAACATATGAAAATTAGTTTTTATTTGAAATATCAATCTTTCAACTTCTTCGTATCACAATTTTTTCAAATTCTCAATCAATCGTTGTAAATAAACATCGATTCCTAGTGTCAGAAATTTAGGGCCACAAAGTACAATTGTGAAAAACATATATGGAATTTTCATATATGTTCATGGAGGTAAATTAGCAGGTATAATAATTATAGGCCAAGATGAATATTTCAAACCAAATTGATGATATAGTGAAAATTCATCCATACATAAATTAAGTTTAACAATATGGCTCTTCACAGTAAAAATGAGATATTTTTGATTGAAATGCTTCTGTGCTTCAACATCTGCTGGTTGTGTTAATGTTTCTTCTTTCTATGTTCTCACTCTCTATCATATCATATGATAGTGAATATAGAAGATGTATATAACCATTAAAGTTTAAGAGTGATAGGTAAATAATTTAGGGCTCCATCTATTAGCACCCCACAATTTGCTCTTCCCACCCCGGTAATTTTAAAAAACAGTATTCAGCCCAGTTTTTTCTTTTCTCACCCCGTTTATTCCTTAAATGTCCTTATTCTTTCATTATCTGTGTTTCTTTTCTTTCTTTTTTACTTCATTTTATTGTTTTTCGTTTCTTCATCAAAACAATAACAACTTTACAATTTATTGTCCGCAATGAAAAAAAGAAGTAAACAACAGGGAAACAAATATGCCAAAAAATATCAAAACAGTGGCATCATAGTGGTTTTTAATTTGTTTTCTCATTTTGATCGAAGTTAGAAAACAATTCTACTGAGTTGCATTTGAGGACTGAATTGATTAAATCAACCCGCCTTTGAAATGTTGGTTGATTTCGATTAATGTCATAGTGAACAATAATTAAAATTATTTATTACATTTAACAAAATAGATAATTAATTGTTTGAGGGCAAAATTGGTATTATTAATTCAATAATTTGGACGGGGGGTGAAGAGCAATTAATGGGGTGTTAATAGACACAGCCATAATTTAGATGTTTGTACAGTACTTTCTTTTCCTTCTATTTTATTGGTTTAAACATGTATCTATTTTTTGATATGTAAAGTAAAAGCTGAAATAATTTTTTCACTTTATAATGATTTTCGCATATTAAATTATCTGAATGCATATTCCATTTTGCAGCTAGAGCAATGGCTGTAAATCTTGCTTCTATGGGCTTGTATTTTGATTTTTCTCAATGCAATCTATAGTTAATAATAATTGATTATCGCTTATACATCCATACTAAAGGGGTTTCTTAGCAGCTTCTAATAAACATAGATTTTACTTCCGTATTTGGTTCTTCTCGACGTGAACGTCATCATCAAATTGACCAGTAGGGAACACAAAATGCGTTGTTTCTTCATCCATAACTTGTATGAGATTCATCATTACAATTCCGTTGCTCTACGCCTTCTCTAACTATACAAGACCAGGTGATACAAGTTCGTCATGATGATTCCACACTAAATAATTTAGCATGAATTATACTGACACAAATGAATCTAACCATATCTAGTATTAAACGCTTCAACAATTTGCACCTGCTATATAGACAATTAATTTCTTCCATTCCCATTATTACTTAAAGTGAATCCAATAAATACATGCATACCATTATAAAAATATTCATTTATTGAGCCTCTAATTTCCCTTTATTATTGATACATCCATCGTCGATCAATAAAATATTGATTATTTCGCATACTTTAAAATATATTATATAAACTCAAAATAACATTGACATTTTATTTTCCAATTAAATCGTACATCATATTATTTTATTAATTATATAATAATATTCCTTCTAATTTTAGTTTTTAGTTCATTTATACATTTTAATGTTCATTTAACCATAATTCTACTATTAATCTTTACTTATACATTTTACGATTGACATTATGAATATAACATCATTTTTTTATGTTATTATTTCTACTTTAATAATAGGTTATCTTACTTTCGATTACAAATATAACAGTAGTTGCACCTCATAAGTCATTTCATTTTAAATGATTCTACAAAATTTTGGCAACACTTCCTCTTTATTCCCCAAATCATAAACAACGTACATGGAAACATAAAGGAAGTGATTTTGGAATTTTTTGAACCATTTAATATGAAATGATATACAAAATATAATTACTTTATTATGTTTCTAACTTGTCCAAAAAAGAGATGAATCCAATAAATATTTTATTTAATGAATATAGATGTATGTTCTGTGACAAAAAACAGTACTCATATAATGATCGTATATAGAACTTATCAAATAAGGCCAAAATATTTTACTGGATTTATGAATATAATATATTATATATTTCACACTTGAAAACATGCTTTTATGTGCGCTATATTAATCAGTGGTTATGTAAATTAAATTAAACTGCTATATACACTAATCTATCACACATGCGCTTATTTAAGATTGTAATTAATTAACGGTTATGTAAAATTAATTATTGTTTTCAACATTTTAGAAAATATATGCATAAATGTTGCTTACGACCACTAACCCAAATAAGCGCTAATATTCATATAATCAATGCGTAAATGTAAACATTGCATTTTAAGTAATAAAATTATCAAAATAACTAAATAAGTAATATGCATTTGAAATTCGAAAATGAACATGTGTGATTAAGAGAATTAAATCAAGAAAGGGAAAGTAGTTAACTTAAACTCCAATGTTCCTTTAAATTGACAATGTGCGTCAATAATGACATTAGAAGAGAATTAAACGAAAAAATGTCGAAGTTGGAAGTAGATAATTAATTTTAGAATGTTGACACGCATGTGAACGCACATGTATATAAAAATATGTATAACTATATATCAAAGGTGGCACACATTTGAATTTAAAAATAAACGTGCATCACAAATAGAATTAAATTATGGGGAATTTAATGACATTAAGTAATGTTCTAATTTAAAATAAGTATGCGCATATTAATTCTAGAAATGGTAAGTGTTTGAATTAAAATTAAACGTACGTTGAAAGCGAAAGAAAATTAATGTATAGATGATAAAATAAGAAATAAATATAATGTTAAGATTAACATTTGAAATCTTATGTAAGTACACACAAATAAATTTCAAAGTATTTAAGCTTTCTAATTACACATTTAAATTCAAATTTTAATGCGTGTCAAAATCGGAAAAAAATATAATAAAATTTTGAAATTAAGAAGAAATGGTGGAGCAAATAAATATGTAGCAGACCAAAAACAGAGGAAAATAGACCAAGCACATTAAAATGTGCCTGGGTCGATCCACTATGGGTCCAGGTCGACCCACGCATGGGTTGGGTCAACCCAATCCTTATGTCGGTTGACCTAGGTCATGAGTTAGCAGCGTGTTTTTATTTGTTTTGACGGGTTGGATTTAGTTATGTAAATTTGATGGATGTGGTTCGTTTGGACATTTACAAACAAAACTATAGGGCTTAGCTCTTGAGCTCATATTTTCTGAGATGGCGTTGGAGCTCTATCATTCCTTTTCTCCTCCAAACTCTTCAAACACAAAATGTATCAGATTTAGATTATAAGATTTGATATTTGGAGGTAAAAGCAATGGATTCAAGATTTATATATCTATATTTCCTATCCAAACATGATAATAAGCCTAGATACGAATCAGATTTAGAATTTGGAGCGCAAATTGCAAGATGAATGGATTTAAATTATATTTTTTCTATAATTCATATGACATCTTTTGATTCTTGTAAAATTTATAAGAAATTCTTTCAATCCTCTTTTCCTTCTTTATACGTCCAATTTTACAATTTTATATGGAATTTTGGTTATGTGAAAAATACTTATAGACCTACAACATTGAGATATGTATACGACATAACTGTGTGACTAATTTTGTGCAGCTGATTATTATCCATTTATTTGCGTGCATTGGAAAATATATGTCAATTGGAATTATGGATAAAAGAGGGTTTTATAATTCGGGGTTAAATGAACTTGTATACCAATACGATAACAAAAGGAATCATGGGTTGAAAATAAAAGGAGGAAAACATGAATTCACATATTTCTATCAAATGAAAGGTTAGGAATAGCCTATATTGATTGGTTATGAAAAATGGAATAAATTTGCATAGTTGGTCAGTGGAAAAAATAGGAAACATAATTGCAAGCATAAAAAAAGTAAAGACAGGGATCAACGTGAAATAGGGATTTAACTGTATTATGCACTAGTTCAATAACCTAAAACTTGTGAAAAGGAATATCTTGCAATTATGGATTTTTGTTGCAGTGATTACCTAAACTATGGAAATAAATTTTTATACAGTTTTTGATAACCAGTCAATCGGGAATTGGCCTAACTCTCTAAAGAATAAATTACAAAGATAGAAAAAAGGTAGCATAACTGAAAAATATTATGTAAAGAAAAGAAGTAAGAAATTAGGTTAAACATTTTTTAAATCAAAAGTAAATGTAATTTACTATAATAATTGTATGGAGACTAAGATGAACCATAATAGGTTGCATGGGTTATAAAAATGAAAGTTATAGTTAAATGTGAAATGAAGGCTTATTATAAATAAACTTAAAAGTGCAGATTAATTTTAATAAGCATAATTCTATGACCATGGTGTAAATTGTGATTGAAAAATGAACTATAATCTATGTTGCATATATATGACAATTGATGAATCATAATAAAGAAACATGGTTTATTTTCAAATGTGAATATGATAGGAAATGACGAAAAGGACAGTTGGCTTTGATATGAACATATTGACTTAAAAGTTATTAAGTTACGAGCCTAAAATTCTATGATAGCCTTATGATTAGACGTTAGGAATTAATATGAATATATTGACTAAAAAGATATTAAGTTACGAGCCCAAAATTCTATTATAGCTAATAAAGTTGATTAACAAATAATAAATATTCAAATTATTTAAAAAAATTGTAAATCAATGATAAGAAAAGTAAGTGAAACGCATAATCGTAAATCAAATGTAGGGTCTAATAAAATAATGATATGTGTTTGGTCCAGTCCGAGGGGATGAAGAGCCCAATGGGAAAAATCATCGTAGGTTTCTATAGACACGGTGGGAGCACGTCCAAATTATTATTCAATGGTAATGGAAGGAAGTGCAAGAATTCCACAGGACGTGAGGATACTCCGATATGGCCCTCCGGGATAGGCCTAACGAAGCTATTTCCCTAGAGGCAGGTTTATAGGGTTCCATCCATAAAGTATGCCTTGGTTTCATATACGTTGAGTGCAACTAGAAGATTGATGAGATGATTTTTGGATGATTCGATTGTTGCTTTGGCTCCAAGAGCAGGCTTCGTGGTCAGGACCTAATCAGGATAGTAACTCGTCAGGTACATGTCATCATTAGTCGGAGCGAGTACAGGAAAGACTTGAGCTAAATCAATAGATCAATGATATTTCTCTATCAAGACACTGGATGAGGGACAACGCCAATCAGATGTTTAGATTGTTTGGTAGAGGCACGGTCACTTAGCTCTTTGAATAGTCTTTCTTTAGCTAAGGGGGCCGAGTGGGCCATAGCCACTGAGAAAAGAGACAAATCAATCTATATGTATCTTTATTTTAGGCCTAACGAAGTTGTCCTTTACACATATAGAAACCCCCCGATTGAGTTCTGTAGGAGAACTCGGGATTAAGATGCTTTCATAGCGCAGCGATGAAGGTTTAGTACACTTTCATAGTGTAACACCCCATATATTAATAAACAATAATTATATAAAGAAGATTAACAAATCAAATATTAATTAATAAAATATTCAGAATTGGATAAAATGGACTTCATAGTTGCGTTTGTTATAAAATTATGATTTAGATATACTTTTAGTTTGCGTAAATTGGACTAGAAATATCTAATTATGATCAATCAAAGTTTGAAGTTAAATTAAATAATTTAGTTAAATAAATCATAATAGTGCAACGGTAAATGGGAGACCTAGATCCTATATAGGTCAACCCCTGGGTCAACACATATGTCGTCCAACATAGAAGGTGGGTCGACCTACTTTGAGCCAGACATGAACCTTTGTCTGGCCAAACATGCTTGTTTCTATATTATTCCTTTTGTTGACTCATGTTGAGTTGTTTTCTATGGTTTGGATTAAAATCATAATATCCTATAATCTAAACTATCCTATTACTCCTATAAATAGACTACCAACCCTCAGTCTTTCCTTACACCAATTATTCTTCATCTTCTTGCTTCAATCTGTTAGGCTCTAGAAATAAATAAAAATTGGGAAAAGGTTGGGGTGTTGTCAAAATATAGATCTGAAAGGATATTCTTCTTCTACTTCTTTTTCAAAGGCCTTTCTCTGGATCTATGACAATTCTCTGTGAGTTCTATATTATTTTTAGATTAACAATCTAAATAAAAAGGATTAAGATAGTAAAATGGATTGGATCTGAAAGTTTGACAATTACAATATTTACAAGTTTATCTTTTACATGTTATTGTTCATTTTATTTATTGCCTATTACTTATTCCTTTTCATTTGTTATTATTTTCTTCTTCTTTATCTCCTTATTTTTATTATTCTATTTAATTTCTTGCAATGCCTATTTCTTCTTTTTCTTTTGTTTTGCACTGAGCCTAGGTCATCAAAAGCCTAGGCCTTTACCTTTCAATTTGCTCAAATTAGGATAAAATAAAGGAATGTTAAAAATGAAGATTTTTGGGCATATTAATTTTTTTTAGTATTGTACTCAAATTATTGACTGTAATTGGAAATAAACTTATGAAACGAAATAGGTTGTACTTAATTATATATTAAGTAACATGTTAATAGAAACATGTGGACTGAGATAAAACATACTTAATTGTACGTTACGTAACCGTATAACTTGTAACCTGTGACGTGTAACTAATAATAAGTGACATGGTAGTAAAAGGGTTTAGATTACTTTCTCTAATTACAATCCAGAATTAAAAGGTCATAGATTACTTTTGTTAATTACAATCTTGGGATAAAGGGATTGTATATAGCTTTCGTTAATTACAATCGAGGATTAAAAGATTGTAGATTACTTTTGTTAATTACAATCTAGGGGTAAAGGGGTTATAGATTACTCGTTAATTACAATCCAAGATTTAAAGGTTGTAGATTACTTTCATTAATTACAATCTAGAAATATAACAAATGGTTACACTGGGCTTATTAATGAATTTAAATGTGCTAAGTTAAACTTGTATGATTAATAACCAAAAGGGGTCCATTCCTTTGAGATATAAAGGGCTCGTAGAAATCCTAGTCATAAATAGGGGACCAAGTCTCAGGCGGCTTGTGTCAATTGCATTTTGTGAGGGAACCCGTATCATTCAGCATTCATTGGTTATCACGGGGACTCGCATTAGGTAGGGGCTAAGGCACGCTTATATTGAACTGGATAGTAAGAGGTCAAAACGAGAGGTGGGTACGGATGCATTCCTGCGGAGTAATGGGCATGCATGGATCCAAATAGAGAAGATAAGACGTAGTAACACCTATGACTAAGGTTGTATCTTTTTAGTTGTTAGGTTTGGGACTGATAACCCTGAGTGCCATAGCCGGAACAGATTGTTCACATCATGTTTAAGAAGCCGATCACTGGGTAGAAATTAGGTAAAATCTAGTCTTGACATTATGATAGTTGGTGCAGAAATTCTGGGGATACTAATAAGAAGCTTATCGTTGTCTTGTTTACTTTACTGTGTTTTCATGTCAATTACTATTCCTCTATCTGAATACTACTTTATCTTATGTAATGTTAAAACTCAATGGAACTTGCCAGACTTATGTCTGACCTAGTTTGTATTACTCTCTCTCTCTTCCTTCGCCCCAAGTTCTCAGGGCGGAGGATCGTAGCAGTGACTTTTAATCTTTTGATTCAGCTTGGACTTGGACCATTTCTGGCTTCATGTATTGCTTTTGTAGTTATTTTATGCCTATTGTGGTAACTTCTAAGGGAAATGACTTTTGTGGTTTTATTCTTGTACTCTGGCCTTTTTACTTCCACGAGACAGTTTGTTTTATGAAAATGAAATGATGTGACCGATTCAATAATAATAAATGTTTTAAAAATGTTTCCGCTGTGTTTTTCATTTTGTCTTGTTAATTTTAGTCTCTATGTTGTACTTTATACCTGTGGCGCTTCACAAAACTTAATTCATCCTCATATGGGTGACATTAAGGAATGTGGGTGTCACATTTGGTATCAGAGCCTAACGTTACAATATTAGGGAATTTGTTTTGAAAAGGTGTTTTCAAAGCAAAGAATTATCAAGTAAAACCTTATTTTGAAAAATACATCCCCTCAAGTTAATTACAATATTCCTTTGATCTCTTTTTGAATCGTCTTTTCTTTTTCAACATGTCTGGGGCTTCCAATTTTCCAGAGGGCATTCCCATTCCGACATGATTCCGTAGATATGTGGAAGCTACGGCAACTGCCGAAGTGCAAGGAAATGCCACAACCCCAACTGTAGCTATTATAGTTCCACTTAATCCAGTAGTTAGCTTCTCTGAGCTATGTAAGGATTTCTGTGTGATGGGCGGCAAGTCATTTCATGGAACAGAGAGTTACATGGAGGCTAGCAATTGGCTTAGGGACACGGAGCTTGTGTTTGGATTGTTGGATCAAGATGACCAGAGGAGGATTCAGTTGGTCGCTTGGCAGTTGAAAGAGGAAGCATCGTATTAGTGGGAGGTAACTCAGGTAGGGCAGACGGTGGTAACATGGGACGAGTTCAAGGACAGATTCGAAATGAAGTTCTTATCACAAGCGAAAGAAGGAATGCACTTGGAGAAGTTCTTAAGTCTGAAGCAAGAAAGTATGACGGTGAAAGAGTATGTGAATAGCTTTAATAAATTGGCAAGGTTTGGCCTTGATCTAGTTAATACTCCTCACAAAAAGGCCTTAAGATTTGCTAGAGGGCTGAACCAACGCCTCCAAGGACCGGCGATGAAAAATATTCCTATGGGAGCTACATTTTAGAGGATAGTGGACATTTCCCTAATGCATAAGGATGGAAAAGTAGTCAAGCAAGAGGTAAAGACCGAAGAGGCCGAGCCCAATGCTAGAGAAAAAAAAAGTTGTAACCCAAGAAGGGTGCGGTAAAGAAAGGAGAGAAACCTGAGAAAGCTCAAATCAAGACAGATGTTAAGTGTCATGGCCATGGAAGGCGAGATACTTTGTCAGAGACTGTAGGAAGACTGAGAATGCTTGTTTCTATTGCGGACAAAAGGGACATTATAGCAAGCAACACCCTCAGAAACAAGGTCAGAGGGCAGTATCATCCGGAGCTCAAGTTCATGAGCTTGAGGCGACTCAGGCCGATAGTCAGGACAAGGTAGGAAAGTCACTGTAGAAGGTTTGATTTCTCTTTTTGACTCTCCTATTAGGACTTTGTTCGATTCCATTGTTTCTCATTCTTTCATATCCAATTTTGTTGTTGATAGCTGCACCTAGATACTTGTATAGTTTTTGATGATGTAGTTGTCTCAAACCCCATAGGAGGTACGACTCACATGTCTATCATATGTAGGGGTTTGAGGATTTTTCTAGGCGCCGAGTTTGAGTGTGACGCATATGTTCTGAGTTTTATGTGTTACGGGAATATCCAAGGGATGGATTGGCTAGCCATGTATGGTGCCATCCTTGACTGCGAGAGGAGAGTTGTTAGGCTGCTGACATGCCACGATAGAACTCTCAAGATTTCTTGCGGCCCGCGAGGGTGAGTTATGCTCAATTTCTTAGATTCCCTAGATGCTTATGTTGATGATCTCGGTTCGGTACCCATAGTTAGAGACTTTTCGGACGTATTCAATTAGGTGAGAGGACTACTTCCAAGGAGATAGAGATTTTCGAATATACTTTGTACAGAATGTGTAACACCCCACCTCCGCTAGGGTCACTCTTTCGGGGGCACTAGCTTCTGGGGGGCGTTAGAACTGGGTAAGCATGCATAATGATATATCAAGGCAGAACAGGAACATAAATATATATATATGTAAAACAGAGTAAGTGAGAATAAAACAGCGGAATATCTCAAACCATCTCAAAAAAAGTCTAGTACATCATAAAGTCATCTGCCAAAATAAATATGTCTAGTACAACATAAACAGAAATACTGAAATACATAGTGCTATCCCCAAAAATAAAAGTGATAAGCCATAGCGAGCTCAATATCCAGACATACATGAGCTATCCAGCGAACAAGCAAGCAATCCAAGCTAAGCACCACTGTTCCCTCCCTGAGAACCTGGGGGGGAAACGGAAGAAAAGAAGCGAAAGAAAACAGGTCAGTCAAAAAGACTGGTAAGCCCTACTACGATCAGTCTATAAACTAATAAAGCTAACATCATGATGGAAACTGAGATGAATATACTGGCAATAGATAAAGGTGTCATCACATAAAGAAGATTAAGCTTTGCACCACAGTGTACTAGCAAACTAACATAACAGGTATTGATCCCTCAGCCCAACACTTTGGCCCAATAGCAAGAGGTGACCTTGATACAAGGTCCAGCCCAACGGTCTAATCGATCGGCTCCCTATAAACCTAACACGTCAAGTGTTGGTGTCCATACGGCCCACATATGGATGTAGTCAGACTGTGCTGGGTCCACCTTTGGGTGTATCAAGCCCTCGGGTGTCAACCCCAGACACTTAAGCAATAATGCACAGTCCAAACCTACTGGTACCCGTGCCTCGAGTTTGTCCAACACCGAACTACGTGCACGTCCGTAGCCCGCCTGGACCCGCACCGCTGTACCACTCAGCCGTCGCTTTGGTCGCTTACATCAGTCCAGTAATCGTGCCCCGCCCTAGCCTAGCCTCTAGGGTTGTGAATGATACCAAACTGGGATTACTGCTGGAACAGACCACGCTGCTAGGGTTTTCTAAGAGGGTTAAGTGTGGTTTAACCCCTCACTAATCATGGATTAAATTAGCTAAGTGTAACCAACAGTTCACCGCTTAACCCCATTTAATCCCTCGTATCCCCAAAATTGGTTAAGTATTAGTGGGCCATGACTTAACCCTAATCATGAGGCATTAATTTAATTGTACCTTAACCTCTCACATTAGACTTTGTTGCGGTTACTAGTTAAGCCGGGCGGGTCCGGGTAGCTTTACACCACAACTTGGTCTAACCTCGGGTCCCAGGTACACATGACCAACTTCTCACATTGGGTCCTATTGTTTGTAGCAACTAGTTAAGCCGGTCGGTTCCGGGTAGGTTTACGCTACAAACTCAACCCAACCTCGAGTTGGCCACACATGTTTTCTAAGTGTCATGTCCACTTTATTTCAAACCATAATTACAAGTTTAACTTGGGTAGACCTAACTTAATAGGTAAATTCCCAAGGGGTAGACCTAACTTAATAGGTAAATTCCCAATCTTATATTTTCATGTATTTTAAGTTTTACCCAAAAAACCCCCCAACGTCATTCTATCGCTTACATATTCGTCATAACGCATAAAGGGTAGAAAGAGGGAACTTGGCACGACATACATGATACATCTTACATATCATAATAAGCATGCATAACATGTTGGACTTGCATAACTTAGCATAGTGAACTTGCATAACTTGTTAAACTTGCAAATCATAGCATAGTGAACTTGCATAAACATGCATAACTTGTTAAACTTGCAAATCATGGCATAGTGAACATGCATAAACATGCATAACTTGTTAAACTTGCAAATCATGGCATAGTGAACATGCATAAACATGCATAACTTGTTAAACTTGCAAATCATGGCATAGTGAACATGCATAACTTATCAAACATGTGTAACATGGCATATTGAACTCGCATAAGTATGCATAACTCATTAAACATGCATAACATAGCATAGTGAACTCGCATAAGCATGCATAACTTATTAAACATGCATAACATAGCATAGTGAACTCGCATAAGCATGCATAACTTATTAAACATACAAAAATCCCAACTTTCATCACATATTAACTTTAGAGTTTCTAAAGTGAAGGTAAGAGGGCTTACAACTATTATGAAGACACAATTTTACTAATAAAGATTGAGAAGCCCTTTTTATGCAAGCAAATAAAACTCCAAAACAAGCTCCAATTAACAAAAATCCCAAAACTCTAGCTTAGCAAATAAAGCTTGCAACTTGATGATGTATGCAAGCTAATGATCATTCATACAACTTAGAAAAGCTTGTATGAACATCAAAATCCTAATAGAAATGATTTTTGAAGAGGGTGGAGGCTAGGGTTCTTAGGTGGAGGCCATTTGAGATTTCAATTTGACATAGTTTGGTTGCTAGAGTGAATAATGAGGCTTTAGGGTAGGATTAGGAGCTTATTTATAGAAGATTAGAGTGTTTTTAGCCCTAGGATTAACCCTAGGTTAGTTTAGGCCCGTCAGATTTAGGAATTCTCTAGAACCAAGCCACAAGACCAAGCCCAAATCAAAATGGTGCGCCAGGCAAAACTGCCTGGCTACCCCGTGTCGACAGCGTCGACAGGGCTGTCGACAGGGCAGTCGACACCCTAGGACCCCTGTCGACATGCCTGTCGACATGGGGGCCCTGGCGGGAATTTTCCCGCCTGACACCAATTAGCCCTAATCCTTGTTTTTAATTTGAAATTTAAATCTGTTTTTAGCATAGAAATTTCTGAAAACTTCAATGGGCCTTAACTGGGTCATACGGACTCCGATTTTCGAAAACTCGGACTCTATTTCGCGTATTTTTCCGAGACGAACGCAATGGCATAGCCCGTTTCCCTTGTTTCAGATTTTAGAATTTAATTCTGCCTCGATTTATGTTATAACAGGTTATTGAAAATACGGGTTGTTACATTCTCCCCTCCTTAAAGGATTTCGTCCCCGAAATCTTCAAGTTAGGAAGAACATATCCTACCATCCAACATCCATCTACTCAAAACATCATCCACGAGCAACCATTGTCCTTAAAAGATTCTAAATGTTGTATGAACATATGCAAAAGTGTGTGTATATGTACTTATCTAATGCAAAGATCAATGCAAAATATGTTAGTGAAATGTATCCATATGTATGCAAATCCCTAACATAATGTATAATATCTACATGCATGCTCAATCATACATCCATATGCAACATCCATGTGATTGCATACAAATTCCATCCAAGAATAAGCATAAACACTCATGCATATGCAATATGAGGAGTGTGTGAGCCGATCTAGTGCCTAATGTGTATCATGCATCCACGAGTAACCACTTGCAAACACTTGCAACCATCAAACATAACATGTCCCAAACACATGTTTCATCCAAAGGGTTTTCTACCTAAGGTTCTCATGACAAGATTAACACGATAACTGGAGAAAGATATGCTAAACAAAGGAAAGAGATTGAGAGTGTACCCTCAAAAAGGAATGGATAAAGCCCACGCATCTTCTCCTCGGTTTCCCAAGTTGCGTCTTCTTCGGCTTCACCCCATTGAACCTTCACCAACCTGACCTTACGATTCCTTAGCTTCTTGGTCTCTGTCCCCAAGATACGAATCGGAGCTCTCCTCAAAGTTGCCTCTTTCTCTACTTCCACGTCTTCAAGAATGCTAGGTTCAACCACCTCAGCGGACTCATGTAGGCACTTTCGGAGATGCGAGACATGAAAGACATTATGCACTCCGGACAACTTCTCGGGCAATTGCACTTTATAAGCCATCTTCCCAATTCTCTCTATGATGGGGAAGGGTCCAACAAATCTTGGTGCTAACTTCCCAACAGCTCCAAATCGGACCACATTCCGCAAAGGAGAAACCTTTACGAAAACCATATCCCCAACATCAAACTCCAAATCGGATCTTCGCTTATCAGCATAGGATTTCTGTCGGTCTTGGGCCGCTTTCATCCGTCTTCTAATCAATTCGACCTTCTCGGATGTATCTCTAATCATGTCGGGTCCAAGTACAAGCTTATCTGTAGTCTCCCACCAACATGTGGGTGACTTGCACGGCCTCCCATATAAAGCTTCAAATGGTGCCATCCCTATGCTCGCCTGATAACTGTTATTATATGCAAACTCAACAAGAGGAAAATGGTCTTCCCAAGCACCACCAAAATCCAGGATACAAAGCCTCAACAAGTCCTCAAGTACCCTATTCACCCTTTCTGTTTGGCCGTCTGTTTGTGGGTGATAGGTCGTACTCAGGTTCAACCTTGTGCCCATAGCTTCCTGCAAACTGTTCCAGAACTGACTAGTAAAGATGGGGTCTCGGTCACTGACTATGCTGGAAGGAACTCCATGTAGTCGTACTATCTCACGAAGATATACTGATGCTAGTCCAGATGCGGTCCTTTTGCTCTTCACTGGGATAAAATGGGCACTCTTCGTAAGTCTATCTACAATGACCCAAATGCTTGTATTCCCCTTCCTTGACCTTGGAAGCCCATCAATAAAGTCCATAGAAATACTCTCCCACTTCCATAGCGGGACCTCTAGCGGATGCAATAGCCCACCGGGCTTCTTCGATTCAGCTTTTACTCTCTGACAAATAACACATCTCGAGACAAACTCGGCCACATCCTTCTTCATTCCAGGCCAGAAGAAAATACGCTTCATATCCTTATACATCTTATCACCGCCTGGATGTATAGTCAACTTGGAGCGATGTGCTTCCTCAAGAACTTTCCTCACCAAGTCTCCTACCCTCGGAACACAAAGCCTTCCGTCTCTTCTCAGCCAACCCTTATCATCTATAGAATATCGAGCAAGGTGACTAGACGTCTCTCCTCGAATCAGCTTCTCCATAATCTCAATTATCTGAGGGTCTTCCTTCTGCGAAGCCCCAACTTGATCTAGAAGGGTAGGCCTGAGCTCTAGAGATGCCAAAGAACCGGCCATCGACTCAACTGTCAAAGAAAAATCAAAGGTTGCCAAGAACTCTAAATTCTTCATCTCAACAAATAGAGGACTTAGTGTCAACCTTTTTCTACTCAACGCATCCGCTACAACATTCCCCTTGCCAGGGGTATAGGCTATATCAAAATCATAGGAAGCCAAGAATTCCATCCATCTCTGCTGCCTCAAGTTCAGATCCTTCTGCGAAAAGAGATACTTCAAAGACTTATGATCAGTATATAGCTCAAATCTCTCTCCCAGAAGATAATGACGCCAAGCCTTGAGTGCATATACAATCGCTGCCAGCTCTAGATCATGGGTGGGATAATTCTTCTCATGCACCTTAAATTGCCTCCCACCAAAACATATAACTCTGCCCTCTTGCATCAGAACGGCGCCCAATCCCGTGCCACAAGCATCAGTGTACACGGTAAATATCTTACCACCATCGGGTAAGGCTAGAACTGGTGCTGAGGTAAGGGCTCTCTTGAGTCTCTGAAAAGCAAGCTCACAATCCATATCCCAAGCAAAAACTAGGTTCTTCTTCGTCAACTTAGTAAGAGGAGCGGATATCTTCGTGAAGTCCTTGATGAACTTCCGGTAAAAACCCGCAAGACCCAGAAAGCTTCTCACCTCGGTTGCATTCCTTGGAGTCTTCCAATCCTGAACTGCAACCACCTTAGCGGGATCCACCGCCAAGCCTTGCTTGGATACGATATGCCCAAGGAATCTGACTTCCCTTCTCCAAAAGTGGCACTTGGAGAACTTGGCCTTTAACTGGTGTGCTCTGAGCGTATCCATCACCTCCACCAGATGCCCCGCGTGCTCTTCTTCATCCTTGGAGAAGACCAGAATATCATCCACAAAGACCACGACAAACTTATTCAAGAACTCCCGAAACACCCTACTCATCAAGTCCACAAAATACGCGGGTGCATTCATCAAGCCGAACGGCATAACAAGCCATTCAAAGAACCCATCTGGAGTTCTGAATGCAGTCTTGTCTATACTGTCTTCAGCCACTCTGAGCTGATGAAATCCGGTAGCAAGATCAAGCTGAGAGAAAACAGAAGCACCAACAAGTTGGTCAAAGAGATCATCGATCCTTGGTAAAGGGTGTCTGTTCTTCTTAGTTAGCTTGTTCAATTCTCTATAATCCACACAGAGTCGAAGAGAACCATCGGCCTTAGTAGCAAACACCACAGGCGCTCCCCATTCGGATATACTTCGTCTAATGAAGTTCTTCTCAAGCAATTCTTTCACTTGCTTGCTCAGCTCCCGTCTCTCACGCGGAGCCATGTGCCGAACGGGCAAAGAAACAGGCTTAGCATTATCCACCAGATAGATGCGAAAATCAATCTCTCGTTTAGGGGGCAACCCCTTAACTTCTTCAAAAACATCTGGATAATCTCGGACCACCCTTACAGACTGAAGGGCTTCCTCTGACGAGTCGAGAGATTCAAGATAGCACAACATGACGGGATTCTTCGGATTGCATGAAATTTCTAAGGTGTTGCCAAGGCGAGTCACAAGCCTCACAACCCTATGCTCACAATCCAGAATGGCTCCATATCGGGACAGCCAATCCATGCCCAATATCAATCCGTATCCCCTGAAACCAAGAACATATGCACTACACAAGAACTCTACGCTGAGTATAGAGATCCTCAGATCCTCACATATCATAGATAGATGAGCAGAACCCCCAATGGGATTCGAAACACAAACGGGATCGTCCACTAAGCTAGTACTAAGGTGCAAGCTATCAACAAGATCAGATGAAATAAAGCTATGTGATGCACCAGAATCAAACAAAGTACGAACTGGAAGATCAGAGATATAAACAAGGTTCTCAACAGAAACACTACCTCGGTCGGGAACTGGAGCGGTGTTGAGAGCATGAACTTGCCCTCCTGAAGGTCCAGCCTGTCCTTTCTTCTTCGGGCACTCCTTGCTGAAGTGTCCAGTCTCACCACAGGAAAAACATCCACCACTAAGCTTCCTTTTCTTCTTCCTACAATCCTTAGCAAAGTGTCCAGGCACACCACAGTAATTGCACTTTCCCTTGCCTTTGTTGTTGTTGTTGTTCCCCTTCTTGTTCTTGCCCTGATTCCCCTGGCTGCTTTGACCACCTTGATTGCCTTTGCCTTGAGAATCAGTCTTCTTTACTTGAGTATCACTCGACTTGACCTCTTTCTTTCCATCTCCCTGAAGCAGAGCCATATTGACCAAACTCTCAAAAGTAGCCCCATGCGGGATATGTGACATCGCCAAGCCCTGCAGCGGCTCATTCAACCCTCTAGCAAATCGAAGAGCCTTCTTCTCCGGAGTGTTCACCATATCCAAACCAAAACGGGCCAGCTGATTAAACTTGTTCACATACTCCTTAACAGACATATCACCTTGCTTTAATGCAATGAACTTCTCCATTTGTAAATTTGCCTCAGCAGAAGATAGAAACTTGGTCACAAATCTAGCCCTCAAATCGGCCCAAGTCTCAACGGGCCTCGTCCCATTGGTGACCTCCCACCAATAGGCCGCTTCATCTTTCAAAAGCCACACTGTCAATAAGATTTTCCTCTCGTCATCAATCCCAAAGATAGCAAACAAGTCCTCCGTGTCTTTCAGCCAATTCCTAGCTTCAACAAAAGATTCCGTGCCTAGGAAATTCTTGCCTCCCATCGCCTTGAAGTCTTTACAAACCTTCGTGAACTCAATCTGAGGATGCTGAGGGGGAGGAGGAGGAAGAGGAGCCTCAGCAACAGGAGGGGGAAGCACATTAGCAACGGGAGGAGGAATATTAATTGCTGGAGGAGGGGGAGCAGGAACCACCGGAGGAGGGATATTAGGGAGAGGATTCTCAACTACAGGAGGAGGAGTGGGAGTAGGGTTTGCGGGGCCGGCTGCTGCCCTAGCTTCTAGAAGTCTCCTATACCAGAGTGGCACATTTACTCCATCCGGGATGGCAAGATCATCAGCCATACTGAAACGAAGGATAAGATAAGATTAGGTCAAGGAAACGAAGGATAACGCTAATGGCTTTTTGGGGAATAGCCTCTTTAAAATACTAGACTTTTCTTTGGAAAATACTTTATACTTGTTTTGAAAATAGTTTTTCAAAAGTCTTTTTTAAAAACTTTTTGTCCTTTCTCGTAAACCTTATGCTCTGATACCAAATTTGTAACACCCCACCTCCGCTAGGGTCACTCTTTCGGGGGCACTAGCTTCTGGGGGGCGTTAGAACTGGGTAAGCATGCATAATGATATATCAAGGCAGAACAGGAACATAAATATATATATATATATATATATATATATGTAAAACAGAGTAAGTGAGAATAAAACAGCGGAATATCTCAAACCATCTCAAAACAAGTCTAGTACATCATAAAGTCATCTGCCAAAATAAATATGTCTAGTACAACATAAACAGAAATACTGAAATACATAGTGTTATCCCCAAAAATAAAAGTGATAAGCCATAGCGAGCTCAATATCCAGACATACATGAGCTATCCAGCGAACAAGCAAGCAATCCAAGCTAAGCACCACTGTTCCCTCCCTGAGAACCTGGGGGGGGAAACGGAAGAAAAGAAGCGAAAGAAAACAGGTCAGTCAAAAAGACTGGTAAGCCCTACTACGATCAGTCTATAAACTAATAAAGCTAACATCATGATGGAAACTGAGATGAATATACTGGCAATAGATAAAGGTGTCATCACATAAAGAAGATTAAGCTTTGCACCACAGTGTACTAGCAAACTAACATAACAGGTATTGATCCCTCAGCCCAACACTTTGGCCCAATAGCAAGAGGTGACCTTGATACAAGGTCCAGCCCAACGGTCTAATCGATCGGCTCCCTATAAACCTAACACGTCAAGTGTTGGTGTCCATACGGCCCACATATGGATGTAGTCAGACTGTGCTGGGTCCACCTTTGGGTGTATCAAGCCCTCGGGTGTCAACCCCAGACACTTAAGCAATAATGCACAGTCCAAACCTACTGGTACCCGTGCCTCGAGTTTGTCCAACACCGAACTACGTGCACGTCCGTAGCCCGCCTGGACCCGCACCGCTGTACCACTCAGCTGTCGCTTTGGTCGCTTACATCAGTCCAGTAATCGTGCCCCGCCCTAGCCTAGCCTCTAGGGTTGTGAATGATACCAAACTGGGATTACTGCTGGAACAGACCACGCTGCTAGGGTTTTCTAAGAGGGTTAAGTGTGGTTTAACCCCTCACTAATCATGGATTAAATTAGCTAAGTGTAACCAACAGTTCACCGCTTAACCCCATTTAATCCCTCGTATCCCCAAAATTGGTTAAGTATTAGTGGGCCATGACTTAACCCTAATCATGAGGCATTAATTTAATTGTACCTTAACCTCTCACATTAGACTTTGTTGCGGTTACTAGTTAAGCCGGGCGGGTCCGGGTAGCTTTACACCACAACTTGGTCTAACCTCGGGTCCCAGGTACACATGACCAACTTCTCACATTGGGTCCTATTGTTTGTAGCAACTAGTTAAGCCGGTCGGTTCCGGGTAGGTTTACGCTACAAACTCAACCCAACCTCGAGTTGGCCACACATGTTTTCTAAGTGTCATGTCCACTTTATTTCAAACCATAATTACAAGTTTAACTTGGGTAGACCTAACTTAATAGGTAAATTCCCAAGGGGTAGACCTAACTTAATAGGTAAATTCCCAATCTTATATTTTCATGTATTTTAAGTTTTACCCAAAAAACCCCCCAACGTCATTCTATCGCTTACATATTCGTCATAACGCATAAAGGGTAGAAAGAGGGAACTTGGCACGACATACATGATACATCTTACATATCATAATAAGCATGCATAACATGTTGGACTTGCATAACTTAGCATAGTGAACTTGCATAACTTGTTAAACTTGCAAATCATAGCATAGTGAACTTGCATAAACATGCATAACTTGTTAAACTTGCAAATCATGGCATAGTGAACATGCATAACTTGTTAAACTTGCAAATCATGGCATAGTGAACATGCATAAACATGCATAACTTGTTAAACTTGCAAATCATGGCATAGTGAACATGCATAACTTATCAAACATGTGTAACATGGCATATTGAACTCGCATAAGTATGCATAACTCATTAAACATGCATAACATAGCATAGTGAACTCGCATAAGCATGCATAACTTATTAAACATGCATAACATAGCATAGTGAACTCGCATAAGCATGCATAACTTATTAAACATACAAAAATCCCAACTTTCATCACATATTAACTTTAGAGTTTCTAAAGTGAAGGTAAGAGGGCTTACAACTATTATGAAGACACAATTTTACTAATAAAGATTGAGAAGCCCTTTTTATGCAAGCAAATAAAACTCCAAAACAAGCTCCAATTAACAAAAATCCCAAAACTCTAGCTTAGCAAATAAAGCTTGCAACTTGATGATGTATGCAAGCTAATGATCATTCATACAACTTAGAAAAGCTTGTATGAACATCAAAATCCTAATAGAAATGATTTTTGAAGAGGGTGGAGGCTAGGGTTCTTAGGTGGAGGCCATTTGAGATTTCAATTTGACATAGTTTGGTTGCTAGAGTGAATAATGAGGCTTTAGGGTAGGATTAGGAGCTTATTTATAGAAGATTAGAGTGTTTTTAGCCCTAGGATTAACCCTAGGTTAGTTTAGGCCCGTCAGATTTAGGAATTCTCTAGAACCAAGCCACAAGACCAAGCCCAAATCAAAATGGTGCGCCAGGCAAAACTGCCTGGCTACCCCGTGTCGACAGGGCTGTCGACAGGGCAGTCGACACCCTAGGACCCCTGTCGACATGCCTGTCGACATGGGGGCCCTGGCGGGAATTTTCCCGCCTGACACCAATTAGCCCTAATCCTTGTTTTTAATTTGAAATTTAAATCTGTTTTTAGCATAGAAATTTCTGAAAACTTCAATGGGCCTTAACTGGGTCATACGGACTCCGATTTTCGAAAACTCGGACTCTATTTCGCGTATTTTTCCGAGACGAACGCAATGGCATAGCCCGTTTCCCTTGATTCAGATTTTAGAATTTAATTCTGCCTCGATTTATGTTATAACAGGTTATTGAAAATACGTGTTGTTACAGAATGTTAAGCCTGTTGCTTTACCAGTGCGCCACATGGATCCTAGAGAGAGGAGGGATCTCAGTAAGCAAGCAAGTGAGTTATTCGCGAAGAGATTTATTAGATAGAGCATTTCTGAGTGGGGAAACCAGACGTCTTCGTGACCAAGGCAGACGGCTCTCTCTGTCTATGTGTGGACTATAGGGAGCCGAATGAGCTCACTAAGAAGAATAGACACCCGCTCCCACAGATAAATGACTTGTTCGACTAGTTAGTAGGCGCTTGGGCTTTCTCATAATTGGATCTAGCCGTAGGTTTTCATCAGCTTAGGGTATTAGATGACAAAATAGATAGATGAAGAATAGATAAGACTGCTATTAAGACTCCCGACGGATTCTTTGAGTGGCAAGTTATGCCTTTTAAGCTGACCAATGCACCGACGTACTTTGTGTATTTGGTGAGTCGAGTATTTAGGGAGTACTGAATAAGTTTGTAGTGGTTTTTGTTAATGATATCTTGGTTTTCTCAAGAAGTGAGGAAGAGCCTTCCATACACTTAGGAAAGGTTCACCGTAGTCACTGAGTGCATCAACTGAAGGCTAAGTTTTCTAAGTGTCATTTCTGGCGGATGGAAGTAATATTTCTAGGGCATGTTGTCTTTATGGAGGGTATAGCGGTGGACCCCGCTAAAGTTATCGCAGTTCAAGATTGGAAAGCCCTTAGGAATGAGATAGAGATTAGGAGTTTCTTGGGATTGGTGGGAAACTACAAAAAGTTCATTAAGGACTTTGCATGGATCTCAGCTCTGCTTACTCGTCTGACGAAGAAGAACCTAGTTTTTGCTTGGGATGTAGATTGCGAGGATGCATTCGGGAGACTGAAGAAGGCTCTTACATCAGCTCCAGTTTTGACTCTATCTGATGGTACCAAGATGTTTATCATTTGCATGGATGCTTACGGCATAGGTTTGGGTGCAATGTTGATGCAGGAATGTAGGGTTACTTGCTACGGGAGTAGGCATTTGAGAGTGCATGAGAAGAACTACCCTACCCATGATTTGGAATCGGAAGCAATAGTGTTTGCGCTCAAGTCTTGGAGACACTATTTACAATGAGAGAGGTTAGAGCTTTATACATATCATAAGTCGCTCAAGTACTTGTTCTCGCGGAAGTATCTCAGTTTGCGATAATAGTGTTGGACTAAGTTCTGTGCGTTCTACCAGTTTGAGATAGCGTATGCCCCGAGAAGGGGAATGTAGTTGCAGACTCATTGAGTAGGCCTAGGATGACCTTAAGTCCATTATTCGTAGTGTGATAAAGCTTGGAATTTATCTCGTCATTCGATTTTAGACCATCTATGGATTGTGCACCCAGATTGTGGGCATCATTAGAGATACGACCTACTCTTTTGGAGCGCATTGGATCCAGTCAGTGCGAAGATCAGTAGTTAGTGGACATCATGAATTGACTCAGTGGAGGAGAAACCTCTATTCACATTGCTAGATATTCTGTGGATAAGAGAGGGTAGTTACATCGAGATGGAAGACTGTGCTTCCAAGAGATGAAGATTTGTTGAGATCGGTTTTAGAGGAGGTTCATCACTCTTGGATGACTATCCATCCGGGCGGTTATAAGATGTACAAAGATATGAAGAGGGTTTTTCATTGGATTGGAATGAAGAAGGATGTGGCAGCCTATGTTGGTCGATGTTTGACTTGCCGGTAAGTAAAGGCTAAACAGAGAATGCCTGGCATATTACTTTAGCCTCTAGACATACCACAGTGGAAGTGGTAGAGCGTCTCTATGGATTTTATAGACCCAGATCGAGGAGAGGAAACACCAGTACTTGGATTATAGTTGACAGAGTGAATAAGAGCGCTCACTTTAAGTCGACGAATTACAACCCAAATCCGTACGCTTTGAGTCAACGAATTACTACTCACGTCCAACCCAAATTATACGAAATTACGAATCTTTAATAGAAAGAAGTTGGAGGGTGAGATAAGAAAGTTAGAATAGAAGAACAAGAAGAAGAATCATCACAACAAAGAGTCTCACATCGCAATGGGTTAAAATATAATATATAAATAACTTTATTGAGAGCTTTGAATTAAAACTTACAATCATCAGAGTACATCAACACATCTGGACGTTTATAATAATCCGTCCTCATATACAACACACAGCGGAATAATAACTATACAATATCATATGTCCGAAATCTTTCAGCTCGTCTCTAAACTTCACAGCATCTGATAACCTAGACCTGTAAAACCCAGGCTAACCCGAGCATTACAAATGTTGGATTAGTCTAGTGAACCAAAGTGAGAAAAACTCACTGAGTTTAAAATTTCACACAACTTGATTTTAAAGTCAAAATCCTTTTGAAAGAAAAGGATAATCGTAAGACCAAATCCACATATAAATACGGATGGTTTTTAACTTACGATAACCCAATACATTTTGAAATCAATATCTTCTTTTGATATTATAATAGTGTCTAATTACAAATAAATATCAATCTAGCAGAATGCTTGCATCTCACGTTCTACATATATAGTATACAATCAAAACCGCCGGCTCTTACTGGAGAATGGATTCCAACTGGCAAGGTATGGTACTGTTGTATATAACAGTGTTGTATACACAATTATATGATGATTTTTATTTGATGATAACAACCAAATATATTTTATTATTGAATGTGTTTGTAACTGTACTAGTATACTACACAACAGACAGGAATATAATATTTCTATTTAAATAAAATACAACTGTACAGAAATTTAAATATTCACACAGTATTTTATGTGAATAAAAATATTTTATTTCAATATTTAAACAATACAAATTTACAACTCCACTATTTTTATATACATCACTGATATACATTTCAATATATTCAATTTCATACTCATCTTCTCTCTACAACACTTACACTCACATATACAGACACTCTCATTAACTCATACATTGACACTGTTATTGTCTTCTGTCTTCTGTCTTCACTGCATCTTCACTGTCAGTCCAGTCATCATTTGCTTACCTGTCACAAATAAAAAAAGCACACAGTATACTGCAATAGAAATGAAATTAAATACAAACAAATAATTTTTAAAAAAAAAAAATTATTGGCCTCAAAATTACTGTGTGTTTCTCATCATTTTTCTAGACTTGGTCTGATATGCAGGGACAGGAAAAATTGTCTGATGGCTGTATGTACACACGTGTACAAATATACATGTGTGCACTGCCACGCCAATCAAAAATCAGCGAGCAACTGAGGAGTAGCCACAAGGACCGTCTCGACTCAGTGCACATTAAAAAAAAATTAACCAAGAACAAATGCAAACTGAAAATGGACAAAAATAATCAAAGCACATTAAGGTAGAGATGGCAGCGATAAGTGAACAGGACAAATTGCAAGTGCAAAGTGGTCGAGCTCAACATGATGGCAACATTTTTTTTTCAAAGGTTCATACAGCAGCAAATTACACAAGTGATAATGCTCATATGGACATAAAGGTCGAGCTTGGGTATACACAGAATATCAATGTGAATACAATAGCAATATGGACATAACTGCATGGTGATGGAGCAACCAAAATCACATTCATGGATCAAAGTCAAGCCAACAATGAAATACAAATGCAACTAGGTTCAAGTTCAAATGAACATACATGAAAATAGGATAACAACAATGTCCAGCAGGAGTTTCAGCATAAAATGTTGTTTTGGTCAAGACACAATGTACATGAACATGGACTACTACAGTATTCAAGATAACAAAGAAACAATAATGATATTGGTCAAAAAATAAGTGAAATAGTCTACCAAGGTTGGAGCAGCAAAACAAAAGTATGCAACTCAAATGGAGAAGTTGCTGAATGCATTGTTAAATGTTCAAAGCCAAAATTCAAATACAACATTTCAGTCTCAAGTTCTTGGCGGCAATGGTGAAAGAATAGTTCTGCATGGTGAAAGGATACAAGTACCAATATAATGACCAAATCAAACATGGGCAAGGCACATAGGTGGAGCTAGTACAGGGCAGTAATAATTTTTTAAAACATATACATAAAGTGTCAAATCAGCATGTGCAAATGGAGGAACATTGGAGACAACAAGGTTATGGTGCAGTCAATATGGATTGCTCAACAATTATGATAGCATGCATATGGTCACATGGCAGAATACAAAATAAATTTTGAAATCAGGAATTACATGAGTTTAATTTTTTTTAAAGATCAGCAATGGTTCAAAACAACTGCAGTTAAAACAGGTTCATGGTAACATGGTGTAAGCAATTGGAAATATGATAGAGCCGAGCACAATTCAGGTCAAATGGCCACAGTTTTTAATAGAGCAGTACAGTATAAACATTACCATGGTTCAAGCGTGAAAGTGCACAAACAAGTCATATGCATGGACAAGAAACGGTTAGAGCATAGGAGCACACAAACAGATGCAAGTGTACACTACATGGTGCATCAAAGCAAGCATAATAGATGAATACACATGTTCAATATAACATAATCAAACCAGAAAGAAAATCAAAGGAGCAATACTTGGAAAGAAATCGCTTTTTTTTTGAATAGATATTATCTCCATAATATTTGGCAATTTTTTTAAATCATATGAGAATTCAGCAAAAGTTTTGGACAAAAGACAAATCAGTTTAAATCTTTTCAAAATCTGTTTGAAGGCCAAGTTAAAAGTCCAGAATTCTCACGCAATATCATCAACATATATGAAGATTTCAAAGCCCTAAAATTCACGCAACAATCTCGTATAATCAGACCAAATCATATATGAAATCAGAGATAATTTCGGATTTTAAACCCTATATAACACCCATATCATCATCGGCAATTTATCATCCAAGTTCGAACAAGCTAAAAGCAAAAATCTGAATTAAATTCATACCAGTAAAAAGGAGATTAGTTGGATCCAAATCAACTCTCATCAACGTTCGATCAAAGAAGAGAATAGCCACTAAATAACTCCAGACCATCACACGAGAAAGCGACGGAGAGAATCGAAACCCTAATCGCCACTTTAAGCTTCAAAAGGAAACCCTAGATTGAAAAGTCACCGCCGCCATTTTTTTTTCTAAAGCAAAGGAGATCGGGTCAAAGAAAAAAAAGGGCTAGGGAAAATAAAAGAGGTCGGCCAAGTTTTCAACAAAAGGGGATAACCCTTATTTTAAATCCTAGGGTTTTTCTATTTTTTAATTTATAATTGTTTTGTTTAATTTGTAAAAACAAATGAATAGTTTCTAGATCTGTAAAATCTAGGGGAGACGAATTACGGGATTTGTAATTCGGGGAAATCTAGTTTTGGGGGATAGAAACCAGTGCAGGGTTTTGAGCGTAGGGTTAAGAACAGTTGGGAGCGAGTGACGCAAGTTTACAGGGGATTGTAAGGATAGAGATTGTTTTAACTCGTAGTAGAAACCTTGGGGAATGCAGCAATAGGCAGGGTTTTGCCGAAGCCGGGTATATCTATGTGTTATTTATTTTCTGCATTTATTTTGATTATTATCTGTACTATTATTATTTGATTACTCTGTGAAAATCTACGATAAACCCTATTCACCCCCCTGCTAGGGTTAATTTAGATCCTACAGGTACCATCTTCCGATAGTGTATCTCAAGAGAGGAATACACTGGGTTCAACAAGAACATCTTGCAACCCAGGCTAAACATGAACGGTCATTCATTTCGCTTGAATGTTCTGAATATATTGTCACCTATGGTTGGTACCAACAAAACCATTCCCGGGAGATACAGAAGCGAAAAGAAGAAAAATTTGAATATTCTCTAGATGGTGACAATACACCCAAATGGGAGCAACCCACATAGCCATGCGACCTACCTGATTTTTGCCATTTCATGGTTGGTGAGGCTTGAGGTTATAAATCTTCTTTCAGAGCATATGGCCACCATTCACTTTGAATGTCACATCGTCAGATCCGTCAAATCACTAATTGACGTCCACAAATATACTCTGGGTGTAAAAGAAGTGCCCCTCCTCGGCACCAACTTGTTATATTTGTAAAAATCAATGTACGTGTTTTTTAGGAAAATACTTTGTCAGACATTTGTCCATACAAGTCATCCAGGAATAGGATGAACCGAAGGCACCCTCCTACCACATCCTAGGAATCACCCTATAGATCAGGAGTGAGTAGTCCTTGCAATCCGTAAATTCCATTCACGATAGACCTATTGTCAAATATATATCTCTAGGGATCAGCTAGAGAAATTCAACAATAGTTCTTCCGCTCATGAAGATTTACAGTCTTCAATTGCTCCACCTCGATCAACATCTTCGACAATAACATATTTGCTGGTTCAGAATGGTTTTCGAAAATAAATTCGATCCCGTTCTTTCCATACCAACAGCGTATTTGGCCGGATTTTGATAGTCAGTTATTTAATTATCAAAATAAACAAACATAAAAATAAAATACTTCCATTGGTTAGATACACAGCAACACTTGGCCTTTTTAATTTTCATTCGTTAATCAAAACCATTAAATCTTCCAATATTTGGAAACACGGCTTTTTACTTATTTTTAAAAATAATATTATACTCAAACATTTCTATTCAATTTATAAAAACCCTCCGAAAATTTTATAATACCATATCCTCCTTTGAAACCTTACGTACATCTTAACCACATTTACTTAATTTAAATATTAAGTAAATTATTATACGAAACGTTTTTATATTAACCTTGTCGATCTTTTAAAACTCATAAATACAAACCTTGATTCTATTTTAAATAAAACCTTTCAATAAACTTCAGATAAGTTTATTTCAAACCCAATTTAGTTACATCGTGATAAAACCTCATCTCTCTCACTTAATATAACGAATTTAGGTCGCATCCAAATTACTTAACTCGCCAAACCACTTTAAACTCAAATTTGGATTTCCAATTCGATTTTCCTTTCACAACTTCATCAGTCCCTAACTGTCAATCAGTAAGAAAATAATTCCCTAAGTATCAATCCTGAAGGTCGAAACCAACATCAGATCAATACCTAGAAAATCATTTAACTCCACCGATCTCCAGTTAGGTTCCAATTCTTTCATTTTATATCTTGGCTTTTATTTCCATTTAAAATCCATTTCTAATAACTTGCCAAAATAGTATACTCGATAAAACTTGGGTTCTCATATCTTGGATTTCAATAAAATCCAATTATATATAATCCAAATAAGAATTTCAGTGTAAACTTCAATTTAAATGTAACATATATTATTCTTAATATAAAATCGCTTAAAATTTATTAAAACCATAAACAAAGTTGTTATGACTTCATAACCTTCCATTAATACAGTTTACATTCCAATCTTACACTTTGATTATCTTTAAATAAATAATAATTATCATTCAACCTTTTATCAAATAAAAATGGTTAACTTCTCATTTAACAATTTCCATTAGTAATTGATTTAATGATCAATTTCAATTGAGGCATTTGTCTTAGTCAAATCTAAATTTGTTTATTCGTTAATTAATTCCAATTTGTTCTCTATTTAAATTAATTAATAATCTAATTAATTTAAATAATCCCATTTACTTCTAAAGCTTATTAACATAAGAATTTTCTTTATAAAATCATTCAATAATTTACTATAAAACTTAAATAATAAATAATAACATTTATTTTCCTTTTTATAACCTTCCATTTAAAATAATATATTTTAAATTCTATCTTCAGTTGTAAAATAAATTTATAACTTCATTTCTAATGATTTATCTAACGGTAAATTGATTTTTATAAAACAATATATATTTTAGCCATCTGTTATTAATTCTCCAACCAATATCACAAATTGGTTAATAACAAACAAACGTGAAATTCATATTCAACAATCAATGTCCAAATCAATAATTCAATCATATCGGTTAAACTGTTCATATAATGATCATATGCAAGTAAATAATCAATTCAACTGATAGCGGTCAACAAATAATAATAATTCAAACATCCAATTTAATTTAAATACTTTTATATTATTATAAATGTAACCAACAAGGTAAGTTACCTCATTTGGAAATAACCGTTAAAATAACGATTTGGTTTCGATTAAGTTAATCGAACCATTTAATTTAAATTAGTTATATAAAACAACCAATACATATCTAAACAATCAGCAAATCAATCAATAATTAGCAAACATGGCATACAAATATAAAGGCGACTTATAATAATTATAAGTGGCACAATTGAGTGAGTTTAACTCACTTTAGTTTAATCCTGATGTTAAAACGGTTCGTTTTAGTCAAATTAAACAAGCGTTTAATTTGACTAAAAATTACAGCTCCTTCCATTTTCGTTCAACTCTATTCCATAATATAGTGCTCTTCAATGCAGTTCCAATGCCTCATGTTTCATCACATTTCGATTACGTATGAACAAGATATACTATTAACAAAGATTAGATTACTCATTTAGATTTAAACAATTCTATTCTTATTATGTTATTGGGCTTACCCACTCGGCTTGCTGACACTACATACCCGACCCACTATCTCACAACTTTCATTCCTCATACAATTTCGTCCAGCACTTCAGAACCGTGTCCACACCCATCTTATTTTCTTTTTTTTAATGCATAGCATTCTCTTCTCTTTTTCTTTCTCTAACTAAAGCCCACTGGCAAAGGTCCTATGCACGCATGTTCAAACCCAACAGGCTCTTTTCGTTATATAAAAAGTATATATTTTATTTGGCCTAAGGCCCTCGACTCAAACTCATACTGCACCAGACAATGGTTTCTTCCCCACCATATTTACCTGTCCGCCTCTCCCTTCTATTTCCCATCGTTTTACATATTTTGTTCTCTGCTTCATTTTTTTCTTTTCCTGAAGCCTTGTTCGTGTGTAACTTCTGGAACAAAGGAACCCATCACCAAAGCTGCATTTTCTACCCTATCCGCACGTTCTCCACCGGCCACCACCTATCACTAAAGCACGTCTTCCTCCACAAACAACTTCGATGCTATGCTCATAGCCTCACACGCACAACATACGTGACCACACCACATCATTCTTCCTCGCCGCTGGTGCTTCTTCTAGAGCTAGACAAACTCTTCCTTAGCCTCTCCTAAAATCCACCTGCACACATCTACGTGCTGACATCGCATTAACCTTCCCACTTAACTCCTGCTATCGAACGTACCCACCCCTCATCCATCCTCCTCCTTCTTTTGGACTGCACCCTCCCCACCGAATTTTGGAGCGCACGCCAGCATCCTTACTTTGATGATCACGTTGGCAATGGAAAAGTGAGGTGTGTGAGGAGTTTGAATTTTTGTTTTCGCATGATGGAAAGTTTCATTTATTTATAAATATTGGAGTATTCGGTTACCATGGTTTTCTAATGAGATGCAAATGAAGTGAGCGGTATTTATATAGTTAGAGGCGATGTTAAATAGGAACAGCGTCCCTTTCATTCAGTTCGAAGTAGGAGCACAGGTGTTTTCAGCTAGAAGTGTGGGCCTGCATGATTTCCCCTTTCATGCATGTAATTGTTTGTATCAAATGAAAGACAGAAAAGAAGTTACACAAATAGATAGGCTAAGGAATAGGGACAGAGATATTTTTCCTGTTTCAGATTGCAGGTGCTACTTCGTTTACTTTGCTACGAAGAAATGTACGTATGAAATTATATTAGCTGAATGGTTATAGGGTAGGTACAGATTTAGTTATGCTTCGAAACGAAGGCATGCATGTGTGATTGGATTTTGATGGGCAAGTGCATTAGAGAGTTAGTTGTACATGAATGGTGGAAACAAATATAAGGGTAGACTTGCTTACTTCACAGCGAAGGAAACGTAAATGTTAGGGTAGATAAAACTTTAGTACGTAGGCTTTATTAATTTGACAGGGGCTAAACAATCTTATTTTTGATTAGGTCTGGGTTCATACTTCGGGAAGTTTATTTAGGGTGGATTTAATTTTATACGACCACCGCTATTTAACATAGATGTTAAAGTCGCACTGATAAACACAATCTCCAAAAAATACGAAAATGGACGCCATGGTATAATTTGACATTACAGTCCCAATGAAACTAACTTCGTTGAAAACGGTCTTCGTTTGCAAAAACAGTTCTATTTAGATCCCATTATCCATCAGTTTACCTTTAAATATCGCCTTCCGAAAAAACAACTCTGTTTGGCTCCAAACAGAAAATATAACGATAATTAATTATACATATTCCAATAAATTTGTTTCGTCGAAAATGGAGGTCATTTAGAAAATTAACTATTTCTACGGCTTATACAATACCATTAAAAATGTAAATAGATTACGAAACAATTAAATAAAATGATAATAAATTATTATTGTTGTATGTATATTCAAATAAAATAATATAAACTTCAAATTCACCAATATGGAATTATAACTCAACGTTACCATTTCCGAGTTAAAAGATATTCAAACTCTATTAAAAATCCTTATTTAATTTATTTAATAAATGTTGCGGTTCATTAACGATTTCTATGGCGACTATTTTAAAATTTGAATTGGGCATAACATACAATATATAAGCTGAAATCTCAATTTTTTTTCTTTCGTTAGAAAATTATAATCAATAAGATCTCAACGTTTCTTGTTTCACGGTACTCCGACTTAAAACGGAATTTGTATATTCAATAAAAATTCAAAACTCAATATTATGAACTACCGCGTCGTTACGAGTTCGTTTTATATTAAATATAAATATAAATTTTAAATCATCATTCTATTAACGAATTTAATATTAATAGTCCATTGATATTTTTAATATAATATTAAAAACCAATTTAAGTATCCAGACTCAAATGATCAAAAAACCTGGGTCATTACATTCTTTCCCACTTAATAGAATTTCGTCCTCCAAATTATTAATTCAAGAAGAATGTTCCAAACCCAATTATTTTCAAAATAAATATTATAAGATATTATCAAAAATATTTATGTCCTAAGCACCTCCTTTGTTCTGTTCGATCCAAATAACTACGATTCGCCACTTCAGGCCTCACATCGATCGAAAGAAAATAAAAACATAGTGGCTACGCAACACAAGGGTATAAAATCCAAACAGCAAATTAATAATACTAAGGTTTACCTATCTGTCGGGCAACTAATACTCTAATCATGTAGCAAATCAACTAACAGCTCTTCTCCTTCCAACCTGCACTTAACTCAATATCCAATGCCAATAACAGATACATGGTTAAATCATTTCAGTTTCATTTCATATTAGATTCCATTCGAATTCATTATCCTGGAATTTATTTCTCTTAGCTTCCAATTCATTCAACTGTTGATGAATTCTATTATCCAACCAATTCATTACCGAATAAACAAACAATCACAATACATAGCCAATTTAACCAAGTCATTCTGTTTCCAACTTAATTTATTTAACTTATTATTAAGTTACATTATGGTTTATTTAATTATATATTAAAATCCTTATCCATAAGTTCTATAATTTAGATTCCCTTCTGGTTTTATTAAACTGTTCAAATTTATAATCCAATTTGAATACATTCAAATCAATCAAACATACTAATATATTAATAGTTTGTTAAAATTATTTCCTTTATATATGAAAATGTATTTTGGGCAAAATTATTTCATTTACCCTCTTTACAAAACAATATTGTATCAATTGCCAGTTCCACTTGAACCAATCAGATGACACAATACAAAATAATTGTGTATAAACTTTACAAATACGCTCTCTCGTATATATATACTCAACTCGAACTAGGGTATTACTAACCCAATCTCTATCGAGTTACGCCACAAAGCCAAGGTTATTCCAAAACCTCGCTCTGATACCAACTGTAAAGGCCTTGGCTTTGCAACCATCAACCACTGGGCTAACCTTCCAGCGTGGCTCTACAGGGATATCTCGGAACTGCTTTTACGGCCAGCCTCTTGACTCGACCAACCATTCGCTACTTTCGAGGGACATGTAGGGTTAAGAGTCTCCAACTCGCCACCAAACTGCGAAGCGAGAACCCCATATCATGTGTTCCCAGCTCACAACCAAAAAACAGCTCTGATACCAACTGTAAAGGCCTGCAAATCCATACCCTTTGAGTCGACGAATTACAACCCACGTCCAACCCAAATTGTATGAAATTACGAATCTTTAATAAATAGAAGTTAGAGGGTGAGATAAGAAAGAAAGAAAGTTAGAATAGGAGAATAAGAAGAAGAATCGTCACAACACAGAGTCTCACATCGCAGCAGAACAAAATATAAAATATAAATAACTATATTGAGAGCTTTAAAATAAAACTTACAATTATCAGAGTACATCAACACATCTAGACATTTATAATAATCTGTCCTCATATACAACACACAGTGGAATAATAACTATATAATATCATACAGCTGAACTCTTCCAGCTCGTCTCTGGACTTCACAACATCCGATAACCTAGACCTGTAATAGCCAGGCTAACCCGAGCATTACAAACGTCGGATCAATCTGAACCAGAGCGGGAAAAACTCGCTGAGTTTAAGATTTCACACAACTTGATTTTAAAGTCAAAATCATTTCGAAAGAAAAGGATAATCGTAAGACCAAACCCACACATAAATACAGACGGTTTTTACCTTACGATAACCTAAAACATTTTGAAATCAATATTTCTTCTGATGTTATAACAGTGTCTAAATACAAATAAATATCAATCCACTAGAACGCTTGCATCTCGCGTTTTACATATATAGTATACAATCAAAATCACGGGCTCTTACTGGAGAATGGATTCCAACTGGAAAGGTATGGTACTACCTTCCGATAGTGTATCTCTAAAGAGGAATACACTGGGTTTAACAAGAACATCTTGCAACCCAGGCTAAACATGACCGGTCATTCATTTCGCTTGAATGTTTCAAATATATTGTCACATACGGTTGGTACCAACATAACCATTCTCGGGAGATACAGAAGCGAAAAGAAGATCAAATATGAATATTCTCTGGATGGTGACAATACACCCTAATGGGAGCAACCTACATAGCCATGCGACCTACCCGATTTTTGTCATTTCCCAGTTAGTGAGGCTTGAGGTTATAAATCTTCTTTCATAACATATGGCCACCATTCACTTTGAATGTCACACCATCAGATCTGTTAAATCACTAATTGACGTCCACAAAATGTACTCTGGGTGTAAAAGAAGTGCCCCTCTTTGCCACCAACTTGTTATATTTAAAAAAAATCAATATACATGGTTTTTAGGAAATACTCTGTCAGACATTTGTCCATACAAGTCATCCAGGAACAAGATGAACCGAAGGCACCCTCCTACCACATCCTAGGAATCACCCTTTAGATCAGTAGCGAGTAGTCATTGCAATCCGTAAATTCCAACCACGATAGACCCATTGTCAAATATATATATCTCTAGGGATCAGCTAGAGAAATTCAACAATAGTTCTTTCGCTCATGAAGATTTACAGTCTTTGATTGCTCCATCTCGATCAACATCTTCGACAATAACGTATTCACTGGTTCAGAATGGATTTCGAATAAAAATTTGATCCTAGTCTTTCCATACCAACAACGTATTTGGTCGGATTTTGATAGTCGTTTATTTAATTATCAATTAAACAAACATAAAAATAAAATAACTCCATTGGTTCGATACACAATAACACTTGGCCTTTTTAATTTTCATTCGTTAATCAAAACCTTTAAATCTTATGATATTTGAAAACACGGCTTTTTTTACTTATTTTTAAAAATAATATTATACTCAAACATTTCTATTTAATTTATAAAAACCCTCCAAATATTTTATAATACCATATCTTCCTTTGAAACCTTACGTACATCTTAACCAAATTTACTTAATTTAAATATTAAGTAAATTATTAAACGAAACCTTTTTATATTAACCTCGTTTGGATGTAATCGTTAAAAATAACGATTTGGTTTCGATTAAAATTAATCGAACCGTTTAATTTAAATCAGTTATATAAAATAATCAGTGCATATCTAAACAATCAACAAATCAATCAATAATCAGCAAACATGGCATACAAATATAAAGCCGACTTATATTAATTATAAGTGGGACCACTCAGTGAGTTTTACTCACCTTAGTATAATCCTGACGTTAAAACGGTTCGTTTTAGTCAAATTAAACAAGCATTTAATTTGACTAAAAATTACAGCTGCTTCAATCTTCTTCCAACTCTATTCCATAGTATAGTGCTCTTCAATGTAGTTCCAACACCTCCTGTTTCGTCACATTTCGATTACGTATGAATAGGATATACTATTAATGAAGATTAGATTATTCATTTAAATTTAAAAAGTTCTATTCTTATTATGTTATTGGGCTTATCCACTCGGCTTACTGCCACTACATACCCGACCCGCCATCTCACATACTTCCATTCCTCCGCACTTCAGAACTGTGCCCACACCCCATTTTTTTTTTAATGCATAGCATTCTCTTTTTCATTCTCTAACTAAAACCCATTGTCAAAGTCCCCATGCACCCACATTTAAACCCAACAGGCTCTTTTCGTTATACAAAATTATATATTTTATTTGGACCAAGGCCCTCAACTCAAACTCATACCGCACCAAACAGTGGTTTCTTCCCCACCTTATTTTCCTTTCAACCTCTCCCTTTTATTTCCCATCATTTTACATATTTTTTTTCTCTGCTTCATTTTTTTCTTTTCCTGAAGCCTTGTTCATGCGTAACTTCTGGAACAAAGGAACACATCGCTAAAGTTGTGTTTTCTACCCCATCCGCACGTTCTCCACCGGCCACCACCTGTCATTGGCGCACGTCTTCCTCCATAAACATCTTCGATGCCATGCTCACGCACAACATACGTGACCACACCATGTAACGGCCCGGAAAAGGTCGATGCTCGAATTTTCAACAACAATACATAATCCCGTATTACTTGTCAAAAATCCAAATATCGAACCCCAGACGGTTAATAGAAAGGAGTTAGAGGATGAGAAATAGAAAGAAAGAAGTGTTAGAATAGAAGAAAGAAGAAGAACACATCAGAATCTCACAGCGGAACGAGTAAATATAATACAACAAATCTCTTTAAAAAAGGAACTGTATATATACGTACCATTTACCAGAGTACACATACATCAATCACAGCGGAAATAACTTGGTATAACTAGCAGTGAAGCCTCCTGCTTCCAGCTCCTGAAACTCCAAGCGAAACCTGACCTGTAAATATGCTTGGTCTGACCCGAGCACATTTGATTTAAAACAAAATTCACCGGGTCAGTCTGGAATACTTTCAGTGATAAATTCACAGTACACGCAACTTGTTTAACTTTGGAAAATTTCCTTTTAAAACAAAAGGATAATAGTAAGACCAGTCCACACATAAACATGGACGGTTTTTACCTTGCTATAACCCAAAACCCTTTTTGAAACAATATCTTTTCTAATATTAAAATAATGTCTATCAAGCCACAAATAAATATCAAACTAGCAGAACGCTTGCATCTCACGTTCTACATATATAGTATACAATCAAATCCGTAGGCGCTTATTGGAGATTGGATTCCAACTATGACAAGGTATGGGACCACCTGCCGATAGTGTATCTCCAGAGGCGAATACTGGGTTCAACAAGAACATCTTGCAACCCGGCCCTCACAAGACCGACCACTCATTTCGCTTGAAGGTATCGAATGTATATCACCAACGGTTGGACTCAAACCACCATTTCCCGATAAGGGACAACATCGAAATAGATTAAAGAAGCAATTGGAATTTCTCTAGATAGGTGATTATACACCCTAATGGGAGCGACCCACATAGCCATGCTGCCTGCCCGATTTTTTTCATTTACCGGTTGATGAGGCTTGAGGCTACGCTTTATCATCACATCAGATTCACTTCGAACGCCACATTGTCAGATCCATCGAAATCACTAATTGACGTCTACAACAATACATTACGTGTTAGCTAAAAGAAGTTTCTTTCTCTACTTCCACTCTTGGCACAGTAGAAGAAACCAAGGTACATGACCTCTTTGGAAATACTCTGTCAGACATCCATCCATACAAGTCATCCAGGAACAGGATGAACCGAAGGTACTCTCCTACCGCATCCTATATAGGAGTCACCCCAAGGATCAGTAGCGAGAAGTCCTTGCAACCCGAAGATTTCAATCACGATAGAATCACAAGTCATCATAACTCTGGTAGCTAGCCAGAGAAACTTAACGAGTAGTTCTTCCGCTCATGATGATCAACGGTCTTCAATGCTCCATCTCGACCATCTTCTGATATTTTCAACGCTACGTATTTGCTGGTCAGAATGGTTTTCGAATATGAATTCGATTCCGGTCTTTCCGCTCCAACAATCGATAAAAGATCAAACTTTGATAGTCGGTTATTTAACTATCAAATCATAACAAGGTATCTATGTAGATTGGCAGCTCATGTCCTTATATTTGAAATATTTCATTAAACCACTTTATCGATTTCTTGTAATCGATTTATAATTCTAATCTTAACAAAACTCTTCTAGTTTTGTTTCTTTGAAACCATTACTCAACATCCTTTTTTATCAACTTCTCCTTTTATTTCTTTGTCTATAAATATTACCATATTTTATAGAACATCTTTTATTCTCCTTTATCTTGAAAACATCGTTTCTCAATTCTTTGAATCCTTTTCGTATTCCTTTATATTTGAAAACATTGCTTCAGCTTTATAAACATACTTTCCGTTTTCTTTACGATTGAAAATATCGTTATATTACTATTTAACCAAACGGCATATGTAAAATTACCAAAATCTCTTCCTTACTTTTAATTTCACCTTCTCACTTAATTTAGTTCCTATGTGCACTCTTGTTTTAAAAATCATTGTCTTGGGTAACATCCTTTTTACGACTTCGTTTATATGATCTAAATCCTTTCCATGCAAATCCACTTCATAACTTAATTTCCTTTTAGAAAAGGATTTCAATTGAAAAGTACTCGCTTGGGTTATAATTTATTGAAAGAAATTATATTTCCACATAACTAAATCTAGCATAGTTAAACCCATTTAAAAATGAAAAATTTCATTGATCGAGAACAACTCGATGATCACCTCTTTATACATTACAAAAAAGCATCATCTCTCGATAATAACGAAGCCGTTCAAGTTGAGGTATTCTAATTACCTCTCAGACCTTGATCGACAACGTCCTTATCTCAAGATAAATACAAGCTCGTAATTTCCAGTTCTAATACACCCTTTCCATTTCCACTTAGTCGGGATTTATAAACTATTTTCCTTTTACCTGAAAAACCAATTTCCATGTTAACTCCTTTCCTTCGTCGGGTAAACTTTCCAGTCTTATTCACTGCTCGAATTCAATATGATTTGATAAACCATATCCTATATTGGAAATTGCATTTAAAACCCCTTTTTTCACGTTATTCAACTATCCACTATCCTTTTTCCACGAATCTATTTAATCATCCCATCTATGATTGCCGCCATTTTTACTTGTTTAAAATCTTGTCTAAATCTCCATACTTACTTCAAACCCATTTTCCAACCTCGACTGAAAACTCGGATTAAAATCCTCTTAAAACCCTTGTTATACTTAAAACAAAACTTAATGTTAATGGATCATCTCTTAACTGAATTCCAATAAAATTATCGCTTTAATTATTACTTAACTCTAATCTTAACCACACTAAAAAAAAGCTAACTTGATATAACAAAAATAGGAAAAGAATTATACCTTTAAAAGCTTATCCAATGATAATTAACCTCCATAGACACCAATAATCCAATAATTACTTTGAATTTATAGCCAATCTAAGATTAACTCACATTTATCACCGTTTGTTTTAATTCAACGAATATTCTAAAATTAAATTATATGAATTTTAAATCAAATTAATCCCATCGCCAAATTCTCATTAAACAGTTGGTTTCTGCCCAAGCACAACCATCAGTTAAGCTGCTAACTGATTTCTATTTATTTTTTCTTCTTAAATTAATTAAATAACTTAATTAATTTAAAACATTAGTTAATTGTTTTATGGAAACAATTATTTTCTTTCTACTAACTCATCGACTAGTTTCTGACTCCTGTCCATAGAATTACGTAGAAATTCATTATATAATTTCGAATAATCACATTTCTAAAACATGATTAAATATATTTATAACTTTGATTTGAATTGATTCAAATAAATTTAAAATCTCCAATTTATTTATAAAATAAATTTAAACTCCATCGATTTTTCTATCAGCAAAACAGTGTCATAAATCAGTAGATTTAGACCATCACCGCCAAGCAGTTAATATCGTCAGTCGATAAATATTACCACAACAATCGCAACCATTCAACCATCAACAATCAGACAAGTTCAATGTCCATTTGGGGTTCAAACAGTTCATGTGTAGACAGTATAAAAATAAACAACACACATGTTATATTTGAGGAATCCAGTCGGATCCCTCCAACATGTCCTTCTGTGCATCACAGATGGTTATAATATTATAATTTAAATAAATAAATTAACGGCAATAATCTAACTCATAGCAACCAGTAAATCAACCACAAGCAACCAATGCAGCCAATCAGACATTATGTATTTTAAATGGATTTATCACATCATAGTAGTCCAGAAAAGTGTGAGAATTAACTCACCATATTTCAGTTGACTATTGTCGCGTTATTCCGTTCGGTACCAATTCCATCTCGATCGGGTCGATTGTGTAGCGTTTGTCTCTGCGATTCGGACATCACTTGATTGGTTAAATTCTAATCACGTAAGAACAAATTACTTGTGTTATAAACGTATGCATATAAATAAAATAATTCATTTAAATAGCTAATTGTATTTACCTACTTAAACTAACCGTGCTTGAAATCCTTCTTCCACTTCATACTATACGGCACCTTCTTTCACGTTCAGACCACGACACATTCCCTTTCTACATTTTTTTTTCCTTTTTTATTTAATTTAAAAGCCCACACTCCCTTCTCATTCCAGTAAAACCACTGAGGCATTCTCTCCATGAACCAAACCGCTCCTCACATAAACCGTAGCCCATCGTCCCCATGTACATACAAATAGCGAACCACCTGCTACTTCATTTTCCTTTTTTTTTAAGGCTCAATAGCCAAACGCCACTTTTCAGCCCATCCAATCCCCTAACTTTCCTTCTTGCCTTAACGTTCTTCTTTCCACAAATATCATCATGCATGCCATTGTCCCCTTCCATATGCATGTGCATCATAATTCATACAGCAGCTCCCTTTTATCTCCTTCATTATTTGTTTCCCCTTTATATATATATATATATATATATATATTTGGATCCAAGCCCACCTATTTTCGCATATCCCAAACTTCTGTAACCTACACCCACCTTCTACCTCAAACTTGCGTTCACAAAACCCATCACGTCGAGCTTCCATCACACGCTCCCTCCTCACAACGAACTGCACCAGAGCACCGCCACATCCGTCGCCACTGATCAAGACCCCAAGCCAACCCACAGCCTTCAACAAGCTCAGTCCAGGTTACTCAAAATGGTTGAGTATTTGTTGCACTTTTTTTTTTAATTTGCTGTAGGGGGGAAAGCAATTGGGATGTTGCGGTGAGAGAAGATACGAAATGATGTGTATATATAGGAGATGAAGTGTGGGGAACACAGTATTGGAAATCATATTTTATTTGATTACTTGGTGGCCACGGTGCGATAGTGTGAAGGCCAAGGCATATTAAAATATACAAAATTCGTGGTCTTATTTATTTCAGAAAGTAAATGTCACTATGTTTGGGCGATCCTTCTACTTTGATCCATGTCAATGGTTTGTCTGAATGAACGAAGGCCTAAAATAACTGAATTTCGACAACTGTGTATAGTGTTATGTAGCTTATGGTCTTAGGATGGCATAAATATAGGTTGCACCTCCGCTACGCTAGGTTTTTATTTTATACGGTTACCCTTTTTTTAAAATATGCAATATATGTTTATTTGAATTTTATAAAAGTAAAATTTAACGGTAAGCCGTTACGAAAACTTTTATTCATGTACGAACTACTACGGACAGAAATAAGAGTACGGTCGTGTCCAGTGTGGTACCACGATCCCAAAAATATACTAATCGGTAGGTTAACTTATATTGTGAAACCCCGAAATACTGATACAGGGTGCAAAATACTTCAAATAAAAAGTTGCATATTTAATTTATTAAAAAGTACAGTAAAATCCTAAAAATTAAATTATAACTACGTCTCAAAAGAATCTTGTCCAGATTCGAATCCAGTACGCAGTTATATCAAATAAACCGTTATGGTTGATTAACGATTTTATAGCGACTACTGGAAATTTTAATCTGGACATATCTTACTATCTACCCGATGAAATCACGATTTTTCCTTTTTTATTAGAACAATATAATCAAATTTATTCAAACGTTTCTTGTTTTGCAGAATTTCGTCTTATATTGGCTCCTGTACGGCCAATTAAAGTTCAAAATGCCAAATTACGAACTACCGCGCCGCTGCAGCTCGTTTTATAATTAAATTATAAATTATACGTTCTGGCGTCATTTAATAAACGAACATATTAATATAATTCAATATAAACCAATATAAAATCATTTTAAACTGTCTGTTCACATTATATTGCAAACACGACATTTTCCAAAGGTTTGGAAATTAAAATATTATTTTATTATTTATTTAAATAACATATTCAAAATAGAATCATTAAATTCAAATATTTAAATCCAACCCAATATTTTAAATAATAAATTAAATAATTGGCCAGAAAATATGGGACATTACATTCCTTCCCCCTTAAAATAATTTCGTCCTCGAAATTGCTAAGGTAGAAAGAATGTTTCAATCCCACTGTCATTACAAAAGTATTTAGTTAAAACTTTTTATTATTTTCAAACCCAAACCAATTGGCTTTAAAATCAATTTTGTGACGGCCCGCCCCGCACCAACCGACATTTACTCCAAAGGTGCGCTGTGCACATGTCCAGTTAGCACGGAACGGGTCGTCAGAAGAAAAAGGGAAGAAGGAAATGAACTAACAAGGAACCTGTAAAATGTCTCACAGCGCATAGGATAAAATATAATAATAACATACTTGACATAAAACAGGTGAGACAGTGCATAAGCTGAAACAACTAACATAGCAGCGAAAAATCCAAGAACAGCTTATGATCCAAAGTTAAACATTATTACAACTTTTCAAACTGTCTCAAAAGCAAAAGCAAGGTAAAGGAGGTACACTACTAATGCCCAAGTAGCGACCACCAATGACACAGGGAGAATATCTATATATCATACGTGGAAGCCTCCTGCCCGCCTCCGAACCAGCTACTCGCGCATCACCAGCTAACCTGTCTCTAGTCTGCTCGTGTGAGCACCCAGAGTAATAAGAGGAGACATAAAACTCTGGGTCAGACATAAAGCCTGGTATGAGCGATAAGCATCTAAACAGAACAATAATAGGTAGACTAAAACATACCTGAACCTGGACCTGCAACCAAAGAGTTAGCACTACATATTGTACAACACTCTAAGGTGCCATATCAAACGGTGTAAAGATACAGAGGTGGGGGTGTGCATGTCATAGTGATGGCAAACAATCAAACATAACAACCATCCTCACATCTCCCACTCAGTGCGTAAAGCATACGATATTCACCACTTCGATCACCCAACATACCTTGCTACGATCACTCTGCCACATGAAGTCATAAATGGCTTCACTGCACTGATAACGTAGACACTAATCCTTCGCTATGTCCACTTGCCCCATGGAGTTATTCACCCCATCTGCGCTGGCTCATAGCCTTACCAATCCTTTACTATGTCCACTCTGCCCCATGGAGTCATAATGACCCCACTGCACTGGCTCATAGTCTTACTACGCATCACTTTGCCCCTCAAGTCACAATGACTCTACTGCACTGATAACGTAGTCTTGCTACCATCACCTTGCCCCTCGAGTCGTAATGACTCTACTGCACTGATAAGTAGCCCATCATCCATTTTCAGTGGTGAATCGAAGTTATGAACATCGACAACTCCTTAGCACACGTCCCGCAGCAAAGCCCAACCATGAAGTGAACTCATCGGTTCCCAATTGGATCCTGAGCTCTAACTTCCCAAATTGGACTACCTTTGCATCTCGGGTTATTGGTCAATACTGGGTCGGGTCGGGTTCCCTTCAAGCTATCGGGTCGGGTCGGGTCGGGTCCACTGCATTGCGTCGGTCCATGGTCTTCCTCTGGTAACGGTTCGATTCGGGTTCACTGCATTGCGTCGGTTCGGGTCGGGTGTCCCACTTCGGGTCGGGTCGGGTTGCCATCTCCCATTCAGTTCGTGCTCCCGCTCCGATCAGCTCCCTCGCCCTTCATTTGTTCCGATTCGATCCTCCTCCTTTAGCCGCTCCGATCCCCCTCCTTTATCCGATCCGATCCCAATATTGCTAGCATGGCCTTCCTTTTTTCCAGATTTCTCAAGTGTCAAGTTCCAATCCGATCGAATCCCTTGCCCAGTTCACTTATCCGATCCGAGCCATCATATCCGATCCGATCCGAAAACCTGCACTGTTTCCTGAACCTTTTCCAGCAAGTGCTTACGCCATTCGACGACATTTTCGACCATTCTAACTATTGAAATCAATCGCAAATCATATCATACAGTCATAGCAACATGCATAATCAACCACAAACATCAAAACATCAATATGATAGGTTAAAGTGGATCAAACATACCCAAAACCCCATATTTCCCCTTAAGCATGTTTATGTGAAACTAATGATAGGATTAGCAAAACTTAACCAAATTAACCCAAATTCATATCAGAGGTCTAAAACATCATTTAAGAATTTATGAACATTTTTCCAAAATTTCATCATGTTTAAATTCGCTAATTAACACTAATCACCCTTAATTAGCCATAATTAGTGAGGAACTATGCAAATCACTCACCTTAGCCCACTGAACCTTGACTAGCTTCACCGCCTTCCTTCGAAGTTGCTTCGTATCGTGCTCCACAATACGAATCGGCTTGCGGTTCCCAACCGCCTCGGGTTCTACTTCGAAGTCCTTTAACTGATCAGGTGAAATAGTCATATCTGAGTCATGAACGAACTTCCTTAGTTGGGAAACATGAAATACATTGTGAACTCCCGCCATCTTCTCTGGTAAGCTAACTCTATATGCCAAATTCCCGACTAGTTCAAGAACAGGGACTGGGCCAACAAATCTTGGTGCCAACTTACCTCTCCTGCCAAATCGTGTCATGCTCTTCAACGGAGAAATCTTGACAAACACCAAGTCACCAACGGAGAATTTTAAGTCTCTTCTCCTCCTATCAGCATAACTCTTCTGCCTATCTTGGGCAGCTTTCATTCGTTGTTGAATGACCTTAATCTTATCTGAAGTTTCTCTCACCACATCTGGTCCAAGCATAAACTTCTCGCCAGTCTCTATCCAACATGATGGTGAGTTGCACGGTCTTCCGTACAAAGCTTCATATGGAGCCATACCGATACTGGATTGGTAGCTATTATTATATGCAAACTCTACTAGATGCAAATGGTCATCCCATGATCCACCAAAATCCAATATACAAGCTCTCAAGAGATCTTCCAATATACGATTCACCCTCTCCGTCTGACCGTCGGTCTGAGGATGATATGCGGTACTGAGATGTAATCCTGACCCTAGAGCCTCTTGTAAGCTCTTCCAAAGCCCACTAGTGAACAACGGGTCTCGGTCACTCACAATGCTTTTAGGTACTCCATGAAATCTCTCTACCCACTTCATATATAATTCTGCCAACTTAGCTGTCGTTCTGGTCGATTTGACTGGTATAAATCTTGCGCTCTTAGTCAATCGATCCACAATTACCCAAATGCTATCATATCCCGATCTAGTCCTTGGTAAACCATCGATGAAATCCATCAAGACTTGCTCCCATTTCCATTCGGGAATTTCCAACGGCTGCAACAACCCACTAGGCTTCTTTTGCTCGGCTTTAACTAGCTGACAATTCATGCATTTGGATATAAACTTCCCAACGTCTCTTTTCATCCCTTCCCAGTAGTAAATCTGCTTCATGTCTCGATACATATTATTACCACCGGGATGTATAGTCAGTTTTGAGTGATGACATTCTCTAAGCACTTCATCTCTCAAACCATTCACGTCGGGCACAACTAGTCTTCCATTCTTCCAAAGCCATCCATCTCGATCAAGCCCATACAAATTCATCTCCTCACCGTCGATGTCCATCTCTAACTTGGAGATGATTTCCAATAGATTAGGATTGTCCCTCTGGCTGGAACCAATCTGCTCTATCAAAGTGGGTCTGATCGCCAAACTAGCTAGCATGACTGGATCCAATTCGCACTTTGGTCTGAAATCAAACCCCGCAATATACTCCAGTTGCTTCCATTCAAGAAACATTGCCCCTAAACTGGCATGTCTCCTACTCAAGGCATCGGCTACTGCATTACCTTTCCCAGGTGTGTATGCGATATCAAAATCATATGAAGCCAAGAACTCTAACCATCTCTACTGACAGAGATTCAAATCTTTCTGAGAGAAGAGATACTTTAACGATTTGTGATCAGTAAACAACTCAAATCTTTCTACCAAGAGATAGTGTCTCCACATCTTCAGCGCAAACACGATCGCTGCTAATTCCAAATCATGGGTATGATACTACTTCTCATGCGGCTTTAGCTGTCGACTAGCATAAGCTACAACCCTGCCTCCTTGCATCAATACAATACCTAGTCCGGTACCACAAGAATCCGTGTATACCGTCATCTCTTCATTCCCTTTAGGAATGACTAGCACTGGCGCACGCGTCAACCTTTCCTTCAGACTCATGAATGCATTCTCACACACTCCGTCCCAAACGAAGGACTGATTCTTCTTAGTCAACTGAGTCAACGGTGCTGCTATCTTGGATAAGTCCTGGATAAACTTACGATAATATCCAGCTAATCCCAAGAAACTTCTTACAACTGTTGCATTCTTGGGCGTAGGCCAATCCTATACCGTAGCCACCTTCGCAGGGTCCACGGCAATACCACTCTCTGAAACAACATGACCCAAGAATCTCACTTCCCTTCTCCAAAAGTGATACTTAGAGAATTTCGCTTTCAGTTGGTGTTTCCTCAACACCTCCATCACTATCCTCAAGTGTCCCTTGTGTTCCTCCTCTGTCCTTGAGTAAACAAGGATATCATCTACGAACACAAGAACAAACTTATTCAATTGATCTTCGAATACTCGATTCATAAGATCCACAGAGTAGGTTGGTGCATTGGTCAACCCAAATGGCATGACCAACCACTCATAAAATCCAGACGGCGTCCTAAATGTTGTTTTTGGAACACTCTCATCCGCTACTCGTAGCTGATGAAATCCTGTTGCGAGGTCCAACTGGGAGAACACTCTTGCTCCATCCAGTTGATCAAACAAATCATCTACCCGCGGTAGAGGATACTTATTCTTCCTCGTTACCTTATTCAACTCGCGATAGTCCACACACAAACGAAGGGAACCATCTGCCTTAGTGGCAAACACAACTGGTGCTCCCCACTCGGAGACACTCCTTCTAATAAATCCCTTCTTCAAAAGATTGCTGACTTGCACCCCGAGCTCTCGCTGCTCCCTTGGTGCCATACGACGAAGTTGCATCACTATAGGTCTGGCATCTTTTACTAAATCAATACGGAACTCAATCTCTCGGTGTGGTGGAAGCCCGGTCACCTCCTCGAAGACGTCCGGATACTGGCCAACCACGGGCACATCTGACAACTCATCCTGCGGGATGTCGAGGGAATTTACAAAACTAGCCATAACCCCATCACTAGGTAGACTACCAAACACTACCCTCCGCCCATCATCCGCCCTAACTGTCACCAAAAAGCCCTCACAGTCTACCACCACCCCGTATCTTTGGAGCCAATCGACTCCCAATATAATGCCATACCCAGTAAAGCCCAAAACAAAGCAATCACATACAAACATACATCCATGACTCGATAAGACCAAATTCCTGCAAATCATACTAAGGCTAGTCGAACCACCAATCGGGTTCGTCACAACCAATGGTCTATCGACTATCTCGGGTTCCAGTCCTAACCTATCTACCAGGTCACTAGATATAAAGGAACGGGAAGCCTCTGTATCAAACAAAACTCGAACTGATTCATCATAAATAGAAAGCATACCTTGAATAACAACATTCTTTCCTTTCTCCGCCGCAGTTGGGGCATTCGACGAAGAAGGAACAACATCAATAGCATATGCTTTCACAATCTGCTTCTCTTTAAGAGGTTGCGGACACTTATCCTTATGATGTCCTACTTGACCACAATTGTAGCACTTCCTTTCCGCTGGCTTGGCCCGACATTCTTTAGCATAATGGCCCTTCTTACCACAGTTGAAGCACTCAACATCCTTCTTGCTCTTTTTCTGGCCACCCTTAGATTGGTCCTGCTTCCTCTTATTCTGAGAGCTATTCTTGCCTCCACCGCCTGCTTGCGGCTTTGGCCCTTCTGCAGATGCAGCCTCAGTCTTTGACTTAGGGTAAAGACTCTCTGATCTCAAAGATTTCCCCACGATCGATTCAAAAGTCTCATCGATGTGGTTGATAAGCCTTTCCCCCAAGTATCCATCCAAACCGGTAATGAACTTCTCATTCTTCTTCTCAGGAGTATCGATAAGAGATAGTCCATACTTCGACAAAGTGTCGAACTCAGCAATATAGTCAGAGACTGCCCTACCACTTTGCTTGAGTTCCAAGAATCTCTTAAACAACACTGACTTCTGGGAAGCTGGAATGAACTTCTCGCTAAAGCGAGCCTTGAACTGATCCCAAGTAACCTGATCTTCTGGAGTAGCTGTTCTAATGGCATTCCACCAATTCATCGCTCGCCCTTGCAGCTGACGAGACGCTAGCCTTCTCTTCATCGCGTCCTCAAGACCCAAGTCGTCGAAGATACGGTCACAGCTATCCATCCAGTCTTGAACATCTGTGGCCGACTCCGTTCCGTGGAACGGCTTCCCACCAAGGTTAGTGTAATCCTTGCACAACTTGGCAAAATTGACCCTAGGCGCCTGCACTGCTGGGCCAACACCAATTTCGGGATTGGGAACTGCCCCTTGCACTTCTCTAAGCATGTCTCTCATGAGGTCAGTAAACATCGCCCTCATGTCAGTAGCATTCCCATTATTGGCTCCCCTACCAGCACCTCTAGCATATCGGCTCATCATCAATCTGTAAAAGGAGAAACGATTAACGACCCCATAGTGGTGCTAGCGCAGTACGAATTCATTCTTATACTACCAATAGTATATATATATAGCTTTTGAAAACCAAAGTAATCACAAATACGCGCTCTCATATATGTACTATCTCTCCCTAGTGTCTTTCCCTAGGTTAACTACGCAACCTAAAGCTCTGATACCAAGTGTGACGGCCCGCCCCGCACCAACCGACATTTACTCCAAAGGTGCGCTGTGCACATGTCCAGTTAGCACGGAACGGGTCGTCAGAAGAAAAAGGGAAGAAGGAAATGAACTAACAAGGAACCTGTAAAATGTCTCACAGCGCATAGGATAAAATATAATAATAACATACTTGACATAAAACAGGTGAGACAGTGCATAAGCTGAAACAACTAACATAGCAGCGAAAAATCCAAGAACAGCTTATGATCCAAAGTTAAACATTATTACAACTTTTCAAACTATCTCAAAAGCAAAAGCAAGTTAAAGGATGTACACTACTAATGCCCAAGTAGCAACCACCAATGACACAGGGAGAATATCTATATATCATACGTGGAAGCCTCCTGCCCGCCTCCGAATCAGCTACTCGCGCATCACCAGCTAACCTGTCTCTAGTCTGCTCGTGTGAGCACCCAGAGTAATAAGAGGAGACATAAAACTCTGGGTCATACATAAAGCCTGGTATAAGCGATAAGCATCTAAACAGAACAATAATAGGTAGACTAAAACATACCTGAACCTGGACCTGCAACCAAAGAGTTAGCACTACATACTGTACAACACTCTAAGGTGCCATATCAAATGGTGTAAAGATACGGAGGTGGGGGTGTGCATGTCATAGTGATGTCAAACAATCAAATATAGCAACTATCCTCACATCTCTCACTCAGTGCGTAAACCATACGATATTCACCACTTCGATCACCCAACATACCTTGCTACGATCACTCTGCCCCATGAAGTCATAAATGGCTTCACTGCACTGATAACGTAGCTACTAATCCTTCGCTATGTCCACTTGCCCCATGGAATTATTCACCCCATCTGCACTGGCTCATAGCCTTACCAATCCTTTACTATGTCCACTCTGCCCCATGGAGTCATAATGACCCCACTGCACTGGCTCATAGTCTTACTACGCATCACTTTGCCCATCAAGTCACAATGACTCTACTGCACTGATAACGTAGTCTTGCTACCATCACCTTGCCCCTCTAGTCGCAATGACTCTACTGCACTGATAAGTAGCCCATCATCCATTTTCAGTGGTGAATCGAAGTTATGAACATCGACAACTCCTTAGCACACGTCCCGCAGCAAAGCCCAACCATGAAGTGAACTCATCGGTTCCCAATTGGATCCTGAGCTCTAACTTCCCATATTGGACTACCTTTGCATCTCGGGTTATTGGTCAATACTGGGTCGGGTCGGGTTCCCTTCAAGCTATCGGGTCGGGTCGGGTCCACTGCATTGCGTCGGTCCATGGTCTTCCTCTGGTAACGGTTCGATTCGGGTTTACTGCATTGCGTCGGTTCGGGTCGAGTGTCCCACTTCGGGTCGGGTCGGGTTGCCATCTCCTATTCAGTTCGTGCTCCCGCTCCGATCAGCTCCCTCGCCCTTCATTTGTTCTGATCCGATCCTCCTCCTTTAGCCGCTCCGATCCCCCTCCTTTATCCGATCCGATCCCAATATTGCTAGCATGGCCTTCCTTTTTACCAGATTTCTCAAGTGTCAAGTTCCAATCCGATTGAATCCCTTGCCCAGTTCACTTATCCGATCCGAGCCATCATATCCGATCCGATCCGAAAACCTGCACTATTTCCTGAACCTTTTCCAGCAAGTGTTTACGCCATTCGATGACGTTTTCGACCATTCTAACTATTGAAATCAATCGCAAATCATATCATACAGTCATAGCAACATGCATAATCAACCACAAACATCAAAATATCAATATGATAGGTTAAAGTGGATCAAACATACCCAAAACCCCATATTTCCCCTTAAGCATGTTTATGTGAAACTAATGATAGGATTAGCAAAACTTAACCAAATTAATCCAAATTCATATCAGAGGTCTATAACATCATTTAAGAATTTATGAACATTTTTCCAAAATTTTATCATGTTTAAATTCGCTAATTAACACTAATCACCCTTAATTAGCCATAATTAGTGAGGAACTATGCAAATCACTCACCTTAGCCACAAATAAACTAAAATCTGAAATAAATCTCTGATTTGATGCAAATCCCAATGTAAACAGCATCTCCAATGTTGATTTGGTGTAGATCTTCCTTGATTTGATGTTGCTAAGCGTAATCCTTGATTAGGAGATGATATGGAGGTGATTTAGAGGTTGGAGGCCATTTTTAGGGTTTCTTGGAGATAAGTGGAGGCTAGAAAACTGAAATGGAATGATTCTCGAACTCATTTCAGCCTCCCCATAATCCTAATCCCGAAATGGGTTATGGGCCTATTCACTAATCACCCTATTTGGCCCGGTTAAGCAGTTTTTCACCTTCCAAACCTTATTTCTGCCATATCTCCCAAGCGGTAAGTCCATTTGGCTATTATGACCACTCTACGGAAAGGTAATCCATCAAACGAATTTAATGGAAGTGGTTTCAAGTCAAAATTCCTTTCCAATCCAAAGTTATGGCCAAAACAAGATAAGCTAGGGGCAAAATGGTCATTTAAAAATCGACAAAAATCATAAGCATGGGAAATGACTCTAATGGATGTTTCCCAAAGTTACATGACCAAACGGCTTCATATGGGAAAGAAATAAATATTCTACAATCCTCCGATGCGTAGAATGCGGGTTGTTACAAATTTATTCCAAATAACAAAATTTCCCAAAAAATTTCAAAAAAAAAAATTTCTAACACCTTAAATTCTAGAAAATTTTGGGCAGAGTCTCCCCTGTACGGAGGGACATCTGCAATATCGCAGGTTCAAGAAATATCTATACATCGATCAACAGGTCGGAAAAATCCAAAATCCAAACAAAACCCAAAATTTTATATTTTGCGTAGGCGTACCTTTTTGCGAGCGTTATTACGCGATAAGCGATATATATTAATGCTTGCTCGATTTACATGCCAAACAGAATTCAATTTACTCTAGAATTCTCTTGGATTAACTCTGTACATGTTCTCAACTTCAGTGAAATTCATTAGTTCTTAAAACCATGTCAGTCAGGTTCAAATACCCATATCATCCACACAATTCCTTGATTTCCGTAGTTTCTATTCACATATTCTAGACGAGTATTCAATCCACTGTTGGCGAATTCTATACAAACCATCCAACATATAACAAACAACCAAGCATAATAATTCAACCAAACCATTTTGATTTACATTAATATTTCTCGTTTGCTTTCACATTAATTGATTTGTATTAGATTAATTTCCGTCCAATTATCATTCGCTCGATTTCCCAAGTGAAATCTCTTTTTATTTAGTAAAGCTATTCCAGTTCAATATTCCAATTTGAATTCTTATTCAAGTTACTCAAACAAATCCATATCATAATCGTTTGAGAAAAGTATATTTATATATAAATATAATTCGGGCAAAACCATATAAAAATAATTTTATAACAAATTATAAATACGCGCTCGTACATATCCACTCAAACTCAATCTAGGGTATTACTAACCCCATCTCTATTGAGTTACGCCACAGAGCCAAGGTTAACACTAAACCAATAGCTCTGATACCAACTGTAACGGCCCGGAAAAGGTCGATGCTCGAATTTTCAACAACAATACATAATCCCGTATTACTTGTCAAAAATCCAAGTATCGAACCCCAGACGGTTAATAGAAAGAAGTTAGAGGATGAGAAATAGAAAGACAGAAGTGTTAGAATAGAAGAAAGAAGAAGAACACATCAGAATATCACAGCGGAACGAGTAAATATAATACAACAAATCTCTTTAAAAAAAGAACTGTATATATACATACCATTTACCAGAGTACACATACATCAATCACAGCGGAAATAACTTGGTATAACTAGCGGTGAAGCCTCCTGCTTCCATCTCCTGAAACTCCAAGCGAAACCTGACCTGTAAATATGCTTGGTCTGACCCGAGCACATTTGATTTAAAACAAAATTCACCGGGTCAGTCTGGAATACTTTCAGTGATAAATTCACAGTACACACAACTTGTTTAACTTTGGAAAATTTTCTTTTGAAACAAAAGGATAATAGTAAGACCAGTCCACACATAAACACAGACGGTTTTTACCTTACAATAACCCAAAACCCTTTTTGAAACAATCTTTTCTGATATTATAATAATGTCTATCAAGCCACAAATAAATATCAAACTAGCAGAACGCTTGCATCTCACGTTCTACATATATAGTATACAATCAAATCCGTAGGCGCTTATTGGAGATTGGATTCCAACTATGACAAGGTATGGGACCACCTGCCGATAGTGTATCTCCAGAGGAGAATACACTGGGTTCAACAAGAACATCTTGCAACCCGGCCCTCACATGACCGACCACTCATTTCGCTTGAGTGTATCGAATGTATATCACCAACGCTTGGACTCAACCCACCGTTTCCTGGTAAGGGACAGCATCGAAATAGATTAAAGAAGCAATTGGAATTTCTCTTGATAGGTGATTATACACCCTAATGGGAGCGACCCACATAGCCATGCTGCCTGCCCGATTTTTGTCATTTACCGGTTGATGAGGCTTGAGGCTACGCTTTATCATCACATCAGATTCACTTCGAATGCCACATTGTCAAATCCATCGAAATCACTAATTGACGTCTACAACAATACATTACGTGTTAGCTAAAAGAAGTTTCCTTCTCTGCTTCCACTCTTGGTGTAGTTGAAGAAATCAAGGTACGTGACCTCTTTGGAAATACTCTGTCAGACATCCATCCATACAAGTCATCCAGGAACAGGATGAACCGAAGGTACTCTCCTACAGCATCCTATATAGGAGTCACCCCAAGGATCAGTAGCGAGAAGTCCTTGCAACCCGAAGATTTCAATCACGATAGAATCACAAGTCATCATAACTCTGGTAGCTAGCCAGAGAAACTTAACGAGTAGTTCTTCCGCTCATGATGATCAACGGTCTTCAATGCTCCATCTCGACCATCTTCTGATATTTTCAACGCTACGTATTTGCAGGTCGGAATGGTTTTCGAATTTGAATTCGATTCCGATCTTTCCGCTCCAACAATCGATAAAAGATCAAACTTTGATAGTCGTTTATTTATCTATCAAATCATAACAAGGTATCTATGCAGATTGGCAGCTCAGGTCCTTATATTTGAAATATTTTATTAAATCACTTTATTGATTTCTTGTAATTGATTTATAATTCTAATCTTAACAAAACTCTTCTGGTTTTGTTTCTTTGAAACCATTACTCAACATCCTTTTTTATCAACTTCTCCTTTTATTTCTTTGTCTATAAATATTACCAAATTTTATAGAACATCTTTTATTTTCCTTTATCTTGAAAACATCGTTTATCAATTCTTTGAATCCTTTTCGTATTCCTTTATATTTGAAAACATCGCTTCAGCTTTATAAACATACTTTCCGTTTTCTTTACGATTGAAAATATCGTTATATTACTATTTAACAAAACGGCATATGTAAAATTACCAAAATCTCTTCCTTACTTTCAATTTCACCATCTCACTTAATTTAGTTCCCATGTGCACTCTTGTTTTAAAAATCATCGTCTTGGGTAACATCCTTTTTACGACTTCGTTTATATGATCTAAATCCTTTCCATGCAAATCCACTTCATAACTTAATTTCCTTTTAGAAAAGGATTTCAACTGAAAAGTACTCGCTTGGGTTATAATTTATTGAAAGTAGTTATATTTCCACTTAACTAAATCTAGCATAGTTAAACCCATTTAAAAATGAAAAATTTCATTGATCGAGAACAACTCGATGATCACCTCTTTATACATTACAAACAAGCATCATCTCTCGATAATAACGAAGCCGTTCAAGTTAGGGTATTCTAATTACCTCTCAGACCTTGATCGACAATGTCCTTATCTCAAGATAAATACAAGCTCGTAATTTCCAGTTCTAATACACCCTTTCCATTTCCACTTAGTCGGGATTTATAAACTATTTTCCTCTTACTTGAAAAACCAATTTCCATGTTAACTCCTTTCCTTCGTCGGGAAAACTTTCCAGTCTTATTCACTGCTCGAATTCAATATGATTTGATAAACCATATCCTATATTGGAAATTTCATTTTAAACCCCTTTTTCTCACATTATTCAACTATCCACTATCCTCTTTCCATGAATCTATTTAATCATCCCATCTATAATTGCCGCCATTTTTACTTGTTTAAAATCTTGTCTAAATCTCCATACTTACTTCAAACCCATTTTCCAACCTCGACTGAAAACTCGGATTAAAATCCTCTTATAAAACCCTTGTTATACTTAAAACAAAACTTAATGTTAATGGATCATCTCTTAACTGAATTCCAATTAAATTATCGCTTTAATTACTACTTAAGTCTAATCTTAACCACACTAAAAATAGCTAACTTAATATAACAAAAATAGGAAAAGAATTATACCTTTAAAAGCTTATCCAGTGATAATTAACCTCCATAGACACCAATAATCCAATAATTACTTTGAATTTATAGCCAATCTAAGATTAACTCACATTTAACACCATTTGTTTTAATTCAACGAATATTCATAAAATTTGATTATATAAATTTTAAATCAAATTAATCCCATCGTCAAATTCTCATTAAACAGTTGGTTTCTGCCCAATCACAACCATCAGTTAAGCTGCTAACTAATTTCTATTTATTTTTTCTTCTGAAATTAATTAAATAACTTAATTAATTTAAAACATCAGTTAATTGTTTTATGGAAACAATTATTTCCTTTCTACTAACTCATCGACTAGTTTCTGACTCCTGTCCATAGAACTACGTAGAAATTCATTATATAATTTCCAATAATCACATTTCTAAAACATGATTAAATATATTTATAACTTTGACTTGAATTGATTCAAATAAATTTAAAATCTCCAATTTATTTATAAAATAAATTTAAACTCCATCGATTTTTCTATCAGCAAAACAGCGTCATAAATCAGTAGATTTAGACCATCACTGCCAAGCAGTTAATATCGTCAGTCGATAAAAATTACCACAACAATCGCAACCATTCAACCATCAACAATCAGACAAGTTCAATGTCCAATTGGGGTTCAAAGAGTTCATGTGTAGACAGTATAAAAATAAACAACACACATGTTATATTTGAGGAATCCGGTCGGATCCCTCAAACCTGTCCTTCTGTGCATCACAGATGGTTACAATATTATAATTTAAATAAATAAATTAACGGCAATAATCTAACTCATAGCAACCAGTAAATCAACCACAAGCAACCAATGCAGCCAAACAGACATTATATATTTTAAATGGATTTATCACATCATAGTAGTCCAGAAAAGTGTGAGGATTAACTCACCATATTTCAGTTGACTATTGTCATGTTATTCCATTCGGTACCAATTCCATCTCGATCAGGTCGATTGTGTAGCGTTTGTCTCTGCGATTCAGACGTCACTTGATTGGTTAAATTCTAATCACGTAAGAACAAATTACTTGTGTTATAAATGTATGCATATAAATAAAATTATTCATTTAAATAGCTAATTGTATTTACCTACTTAAACTAACCGTGCTTGAAATCCTTCTTCCACTTCATACTATACGGCACCTTCTTTCACGTTCAGACCATGGCACATTCCCTTTCTACATTTTTTTTCCTTTTTTATTTAGTTTAAAAGCCCACAATCCCTTCTCATTCAGTAAAACCACTCAGGCATTCTCTCCATGAACCAAACCGCTCCTCACATAAACCGTAGCCCATCGTCCCCATGTACATACAAATAGCGAACCACCTGCTACTTCATTTTCCTTTTTTTTAAGGCTCAATAGCCAAACGCCACCTCTCAGCCCATCCAATCCCCTAAATTTCCTCCTTGCCTTAACGTTCTTCTTTCCACAAATATCCCCATGCATGCCATTGTCCCCTTCCATATGCGTGTGCATCATAATTCATACAGCAGCTCCCTTTTATCTCCTTCGTTATTTGTTTCCCCTTTATATATATATATATATATATATATATATATATATATATATATATATATGGATCCAAGCCCACCTATTTTCGCATATCCCAAACTTCTGTAACCTACACCCACCTTCTACCTCAAACTTGCATTCACAAAACCCATCACATCGAGCTTCCATCACACGCTTCCTCCTCACAACGAACTGCACCAGAGCACCGCCACATCCGTCGCCACTGATCAAGACCCCGAGCCACCCCATAGTATTCAATAAGCTCAGTCCAGGTTACTCAAAATGGTTGAGTATTTGTTACACATTTTTTTTATTTGCTGTAGGGGAGAAAGCAATTGGGAATGTTGCGGTGAGAGAAGATACGAAATGATGTGTATATATAGGAGATGAAGTGTGGGGAGCACGGTATTGGGAATCATATTTTATTTGATTAGTTGATGGCCACGGTGCGATAGTGTGAAGGCCAAGGCATATTAAAATATACAAAATTCATGGTCTTATTTATTCAGAAAGTATATGTCACTATGTTTGGGCGATCCTTCTATTTTTATCCAAGTCAATGGTTTGTCTGAATGAACGAAGGCCTAAAATAACTGAATTTCGACAACTCTGTATGGTGTTACGTAGCTTATGGTCTTAGGGATGGCATAAATATAGGTTGCACCTCCGCTACGCTTGGTTTTTATTTTATACGGTTACCCTTTTAAAAAAAATACAATATATGTTTATTTGAATTTTATAAAAGTTAAGTTTAACGGTAAGCCGTTACGAAAACTTTTATTCATGTACGAACTACTACGGACAGAAATAAGAGTATGGTCGTGTCCAGTGAGGTACCACGATCCCAAAAATATACTAATATCGGTAGGTTAACTTATATTGTTAAACCCCGAAATACAGATACAGGGTGCAAAATACTTCAAATAAAAAGTTACATATTTAATTTATTAAAAATTATAGTAAAATCCTAAAAATTAAGTTATAACTACGTCTCAAAAGAATCTTGTCCAGATTCGAATCCAGTACGCAGTTATATCAAATAAACCGTTACGGTCGATAGACGATTTTATAGCGACTATTGGAAATTTTAATCTGGAAATATCTTACTATCTACCCGATGAAATCACGATTTTTCCTTTTTTATTAGAACAATATAATCCAATCGATTCAAACGTTTCTTGTTTTGCAGAATTTCGTCTTATATTGACTCCTGTACGGTCATTTAATGTTCAAAACACCAAATTATGAACTACTACGCCGCTGCAGCTCGTTTTATAATTAAATTATAAATTATACATTCTGGCGTTGTTTAATAAACGAACGTATTAATATAATTCAATATAAACCAATATAAAATCATTTTAAACTGTCTTTTCACATTATATTGCAAACACGACATTTTCCAACCATTTGGAAATTATAATATTATTTTATTATTTATTTAAATAACATATTCAAAATAGAATCATTAAATTCAAATATTTAAATCCGACCCAATATTTTAAACAATAAATTAAATAATTGGCCAGAAAATACGGGACATTACACACCACATCACTCTTCCTCACCACTGGTGCTTCTTCTTGAACCAGACACGCTCTTCCTTAGCCTCCCCTAAAATTTTCCTGCACATATCTGTGTGCTAACATCGCATTAACCTTCCCACTTAGCTCCTGCTATCGAACGTACCTACCCTGCATCCATCCTCCTCCTTCATTTGGACTGCACCCCCTCCACCGACTGTCCGAGCGCACGCCCGCATCCTTACATTACTGATCGCGTTGGCAACAGAAAAACGAGGTGCATGAGGAGTTTGAATGTTTGTTTTCGCGTGATGGAAAGTTTCATTTATTTATAAATATTGGAGTATTCGGTTACCGTGGTTTTCTACTGAGATGCAAATGAAGTGAGTAGTATTTATATAGTTGGAGGCGAAGTTGAATAGGAACAGCATCCCCGAAGTATGATTAGTTTTCAACTAGAAGCGTAGGCCTGCATGATTTTCCCCTTTCATGCATGCAATTGTTTGTATCAAATGAAAGACAGAAAAGAAGTTACACAAAAAGATAGGCTAAGGAATAAGGACAGAGATATTTTTCCTGTTTCATATTGTGTGTGCTGCTTCGTTTACTTTGCCATGAAGAAATGTACGTACGAAATTATATTGGTTGAACGGTTACAGGGTAGGTATAGATTTATTTCTGTTTCGAAACGAAGGCATGCATGTGTGATTGGATTTTGATGGGCATGTGCATTAGAAAGTTAGTTGTACATGAATGGTTGCAACAAATATAACTTACTTCGCAGCGAAGGAAACGCAAATGTTAGGGTATCTAAAACTTTAGTATGCGGACTTCATTAATTCGAGAGGGACTAAACAATCTTGTCTTTTATTAGGTATGGGTTTATACTTCGGGAAGTTTATTTAGGGAAGATTTAATTTTATATGACTACCGCTATTTAACATATACTGTTAAATTCGCACCGATATACACAATCTCCAAAAAATACGAAAATGGACGCCATGGTATGATTTGATGTTACGGTCCTAATGAAACTAATTTCATTGAAAACAGTCTCCGTTTGCAAAAACGACGCTATTTAGATCCCAATTTTGTCCATCGGTTCACCTTTAAATATCGTCTACCGACAAAACAAGTCTGTTTGGCTCCAAACTGAAAATCTTGCCATAATTAATTATACATATTCCAACAAAATTTGTTTTGTTAAAAATAGAGGTCGTTTGGAAAAATAACTATTTCTACGGCTTATATAATACCGTTAAAAATGTAAATAGATTACAAAACAATTAAATTAAACAATAATAAATTATTATTGTCATATATACATATTCAAATAAAATAATATACACTTCAAATTCACCAATATGGAATTATAACTCAACGTTATCATTTCCGAGTTAAACGATATTCAAATTCTATTAAAATCCTTTTTTTAATTTATTAAATAAACGTTATTGTTTATTAACGATTTTTATAACCATTATTTTAGAATTTGAATTGGACATAACTTATGATATATAAGCTGAAATCTCGATTTTTCTCTTTCGTTAGAAAATTATAATCAATAAGATCTCAACATTTCTTGTTTCACAGAACTCCAACTTAAAACGGATTCTATATATCCAATGGAAGTTCAAAACTCAATATTATGAACTACCACGCTGTTACGAGTTCGTTTTATATTAAAAATAAATACAAATGTTAAATCATCATTTTATTAACAAATTCAACATCAATAATCCATTAATATTTTTAATATAATATTTAAAACCAATTTAAATATTCGAATTCAAATGATCGAAAATCTAAGTCGTTTCAGGATGGCATCTTTGTTGGCATCGTTATATCTTAGAGAGATCATCTAACTTCATAAGGTACTCTCCAGTATTGTTAATGATCGTAACCCCATCTTTACGAGTGAGTTTTGGAGGAGCCTGCAGGAGGCATTAGGGACATAGTTATGACTTGGTACCTTTTATCACCCTCAAACGGATGGATAGATAGAGAGGGTCAATAGGGTTCTTGAGAATTTATTGAGGTTGTGCATCCTAAACTTCGGGGGGACTTCGGAGGGACTTTGGAGGACCATCTCCAGTTGGTAGAGTTTGTACACAATAATATCTATCAGGTGAGTATTGGTATTACTCCCTTTGAGGCACTTTATGGACGACCCTGAAGGTCTGCTACATGTTGGTGGGAGTCTAGGGATAGACTTCTACCTGGACCTGAGATGGTCAGAGAAACTTCAGAAAAGATAGACCTAATTCGGCGATGGATGAAAGCAACTCAGGATAGGCATAAGTCGTATGTCGATCGGAGAAGGACAAACCTAGAGTTCGAGGTAAGAGATATGGTCTTTATCAAGGTGTCACCTTTGAGAACGTTGTTCGATTTGGCTAAGTAGGGAAGTTTGCGCTAAGGTTTGCAGGGTCATTCCCCATACTTGAGAGAATTGGTCAGATGGCCTACATAGTTAGACTACCAGAGAGATTGGCGGGAGTTCACAATGTGTTCTATGTATCACACTTGAGGAAGTATTTACATGATTCCGCAGAGGTAGTAGAGCCAAGTACCCTTGAGGATATAGAGGTGGAAAAGAAGGCATCAGTCAGAAAATTTCCTACTCGGATGCTAGGATCGGAAAGTAAGAAGCTACGGAATAAGAAGATCAAGCTAGTTAAGGTGCAGTGGGGAGAAGATAGTGACAACGCGACTTGAGAACCTGAAGATAAGATTCGCGCTTATTTTTCGTTTCTCTCTGAGAATACATTCTTAGTTCCTTTATAAGCTTTTGAATTTGAATCCATTTTCCTATCATTTGAATCTCAACTCTTAGGTAAATGCCTATGGATGATAGGACTGGTTAGGGATCGGCTGAACTAGAGCATTTACATATTGCATATAGATGTATGCGCATTTTAATTTATTTTAAATATTTATGGAAATGGTTCAATCATCATTCGGATGTTACATTTTGGTGAATGGTTGTTGCACACATATAGAATTTATATGTATTGTTAGGATTCTTTTGCATACATATTGGATGCATGGCACAGACATGAATTGCATTAAGGAGGTCAACTGAATCAGTAGACCGCCTGATTTCCGCATTAGTTTCGGGACATATACACAACACTTTTGCATATATTCATACAAAGCATAAGAAATTTTAAGGACAATGTATTCCAGTGGTTGATGTATGAGTATATGGGTGTAGATAATGGTTGACAATATTCATAACATTCTCCTAAACTTGGGATTTCGGGAACGAAATCCTTTAAGGAGGGGAGAATGTAACACCCAATATTTTAATAAACAATAATTATATAAAGAAGATTAATAAATCAAATAATAATTAATAAAATATTCAGAACTAGATAAAATGGACTTCACTGTTGCGTTCGTTATGAAATTTTGATTCAGGTAGACTTTCAGTTTGCGTAAATCGGACCCATAAATAGAACCAGCCCTCACTCTTTCCCTACACCAATTATTCTTCGTTTTCTTCCTTCACTCTATTATGCTCTAAAAATTGGGGAAAGGTCAGGATGCTGTCAAAATATAGATCTGAAAAGATATTCTTCTTCTACTTCTACTTCTTTTTCAAAGGCCTTTTTCTGGATCTACAGCAATTCGCTTAGTTTTATGTTATTTTTAGATTAGCAATCTAAATAAAAAGGATTAAGGCACTAAAATTGATTGGATTTGAAAGTTTGACGGTTATAGTATTTACAAGTTTATCTTTTCGGTGTTATTGTTCATTTTATTTACTGTCTATTACTTATCCCTTTTCAGCTGTTATTATTTTCTTCTTCTTTATCCCCTTCTCTGTTACTATTCTATTTACAGTCTTGTAATGCCTATTTATCCTTTTTCTTTACTTTTGCGTCGAGCCTAGGCCATCGAGAGCCTAGTCCTTTACCATTTAAATTGTGTAAAATTGGGATCAAATAAAGGAACGTTAAAAATGAGGATTTTAGGCATATTGAGAATTGGTTAATATTGCACTCAAATTATTGACTGTAATTGGGGATGAACTTATGAAATGAAATTGGTTGTACTTAATTATATATTAAGTAACATGTTAACAAAAAACATGTTGATTGGGATTAAACATAATTAATTGTACATTAAGTAAACTTATAACTCGTGACTTGTGACTTATAACTGATAATAAGTGACATGGTAATATAAGGATTGAAATTAGGCCATAATGATATTGGCTAAACAAATACAGGAATATAGGATTGCTTCTGACCCTTGCTAATGGCGGCATCTTCATCTTCGATTCTCTCTCTTGCCTCGTCCTCTTCCTCCCTTTCCTTATCGTCTTTTCCTCCTCTCCCTGTTCGTCCTAAACCCCCTGACCCTCCTCCTTCTCCTTCTTTGGAACCCCCTGTTGTTGAATCATATTTGTTGGCTAACTCTTTGTCAGATAATCTTGTTGCTTCTTCATCTCATGGTAATTTGGTTGGTTCTTTGATCTCTTCTGTGAATAATCATGTGAATCAGTCACCTATTCAGATCAATTCATCTGTCATTAATGTTTTACATTATAATTCGGAGTGTAATCTTGATAAAGCAAATCTTGATATTTCCTTGAACGCCTCTCAATCAAATCTTTCTACCAAAAATGACTCTCTGGTTAATCTAGTTACTATCAATTCGGGGGAAGGAACTTCCTCTATCGTGTTTCTCTTAATTTTGATCAACCGTTTTCGAATCTTGAATCACACATTCCTTCAACCAATTCTTGTGCAATCCCTCTTAAGTGTAATTACTTGTCTCTTTTCAATTCTTTGCCTCAAAATGCTAGTGCTTATAAACCTCATCAGTTTGAGCTTGCTAGAGATGTTCCTAATGATCCGCCTATGAGTGTTAGAGAGGAAGGTTTGAAGTATTGGCAGAATTTTCTAGTGGGGTTTTTTCTTGATGGAACATTATCATATCTTACTATGGTCAATTTTCTGAAAGGTTTTTGGAAACTTCATGGGGAAGTTAGTATTAAATCTAATGGTAGATATTTTTATTTTAAATTCTCGAATGAGTTTGATAAACATAATGTACTGAAAGCATATCCAGTTTTCATCAAAGGAAGAATGTTCATTATTACTAATTGGGATCCATCTTTGGGAATTCGCAAGCTCAAATAAAGAAAGTGCCTATTTGGATTCATCTTCATCGCATTCCACTTATTCTTTGGACTCTTATGGATATTAATTGGCTTACAAATCATGTTGGAAGGCTTATCTGCTTTGATGCAAGCACTGAAAAACTAGAGAGGTTCAGATATGCTAAAGTTTTGCTGGAAATTTCAGTTGATTATGAGCTTCCACAGACCATTGATATGTCTAAATTGGGCGATAAGTGCCCTCCTGTTTGGATTTCATATGTTTGGAGGCCCCGAATTTGTACCCGTTGTAAGATTTTTGGGCATTCTACTAATCAGTGTGAGTTTAGTATCAAAGATGATGGTGATAATATGAATGAATGTATTGAAAATAATGGAGAATCTAAATTATTTTCTAAATTTGGAAAAAGACAAGCGAGATTTAAGGTTCCAGTTATAGACAGTCATCAGGGGTGGAAAAAAGAGGGAAATAAGAAGAATTATATATGGAGAAGGAAAGAAACTTTTTCTAAGGGTGATGTAGCAGAGGAAATTAACAAGGATATGGAAAAAGTTACTGAAATAGTGGGAAGAATTAATGTTCAGGAAACAAATAATGAAGAACAAATGGACGTTTCTTTTAGGGACAAGCATGCTGAGAAAAAGAAAACGGTAACCGTTGATGGTCATGGGAATTGTTATGTACAAAATGATAGTGATTTAAATGATGATTCTGGGAATATGAATGGATCCTTACATAAGAACAAGTATAATTTCGAAGCAATTTTAAGTGATGCTGTTGAAAAAGAGTTTCATACTTCTAATCCCTTCTCTATTTTGTCTGATCTAATCAACACTTTTGATAATAATAGTTCTACCTCAATGGAAAAGAAAACTGCTACTGCCTCCTCTTCTATTTCTATGTCTTATTCTTCATCCTTTAGTGCCAAAACTTCTAATATCCTTTCTAGCTTAGCTTCTTCTAGTGGTACTAAATCACCATATAATCATTTATCTCCTCCTCCAAATGTTACCTTGCCACCTCCCCCTTTTGATAAATTGCAAGATTCTCCTACACATTCAAAAGGTAGTACAAGAAAAGTTAGAAAGAAAAAGCAATGCACCTCAGTTGATATTGATAAAGGAAAGGCTTTTCTTTCTAAGGAGGTGGCTCTTTCAAATAACATCAAATCCACCACAAGGCATACCAGGAAAAATCCTTCCACCATTGTTACTAAAAATCAATTTTTTAAATCATGAATAAAGTAGCTTTTTGGAATATTTGAGGAGCAAATTTGCCCTCAAAGCAAGAAGAGATTAAATTCCTTATTAGGAATAATGATATTCGGTTTATGTGTATTTCTGAAACCAAGCTCAATGAGACTAATACTCTAAAGGCGGCTTCTATCATAGCTGCTTCATGGAATTTCGATCATAACTTGCATGAAGCCAGTTTTGGCAGATTGCTTACTTTGTGGAACCCTAGAGTTTTCTCTATTCATAAATTATATGCGTCAGACCAATTTATCCACTATTCTTGTGTAAATCTTCAGTCAAATCAATCTTTTTTGCTCACTTCTGTCTATGCACATAATTCTGTTTCCCTTCGTAGCTCTTTCCTTGATCAACTCACTTTGCTTAATCCTTCCAACCTTCCTTGGATTGTTAGGGGGATTTTAATTGTATGTATGCATCTTCACATAAGGAAGGCGGCTGTCCCATTTCTCTTAATGATATTGCGCCTTTGAATAATGCTTTAGCAAATTCCTATCTATTTCCTCTACCTCATTGTGGTCTCTCTTTTACTTGGTCTAATTGTTGCAAATCTGGGCCACCTACTCTGTGTAAATTAGATCATGTTTTCTATAATCTTTCTTTCATTCACTTTTGGCCTAATTCTTTCATTCATATAATTCCTCTAAATTTATCTGATCATTCTCCTCTCATTTTTAATTGGGGGTTGGATAATGCCATTAGCAAAGGTAATTCCTCTTTTAATTTTTTTAAATTTTGGTTAGAACATCATGATTTTACTAACATTTTAGTGCAGGTTTGGTCCTCTGGTGCTCACAGTAATCCTGTTTTGAGCTTAATTTTTAAATTGTGAGCTCTTAAATTTCATTTAAAAGCTTGGTCTTCTAAATTTTTTGGAGATGGTTCATTACAATCTTATAATATCAGGAAGGATTTAAGCAAAATGCAGGAATATATTCAATCAAATCCATCTGATAGCCATCTTCATTCTCTGGAAAGGAAGCTTAAAGATGATTTAGTAAAAATGTTAGATATTGAGTGGAAGTCTAAAAATCAGGAGTCATGGCTTAGAAGGGAATTGTATGGTGACAGAAACACTAAGCTGTATCATAAATTTCTCAAAGTAAAGAAAGCAAAGAACTCTATTTTCATGATTCAGGATATGCATGGGGCCTTACAAACATCTCCTGGTGGAATTAATGAAGCTTTTGTCAATTATTTTAAACAAATCCTCACACCTCCTTCAACTTTTTTACCTGATATTAAACCACTTTTTCAAATTATGCTTCCTCAGCTCTCCCAGTAGGAATCCTGTGATTTGATCAAAGCTGTCTCTTCTAAAGAAATTAAGCTTGCTGCTTTTAGTCTTGATTCATCTAGCAGTGGAGGACTAGATGGTTTTAACGCTTGTTTTCTTCAAAAATGTTGGCCTACCATTGGTGAGGATGTTGTCAGGGCAGTGAAGTACTTCTTTTTGAATAATTTTCTCCCTTCATCTTTATCTGCTACTGCTATTTCATTAGTACCTAAAGTAGATAACCCTATACATGTTGCTGACGTTAGACCAATCTCATGTTGTAATGTGATTTATAAAGTGATTTCTAAAGTCCTGGCTGCTAGATTACAGTCTATGTTGCCTTCAGTTATCTCCCTTAATCAGTCAGCTTTTGTTAAGGGAAGAAGTTTAGTGATAATATCCTTCTTACTCAAGAACTATTGTATGGTTATAATAGAAGCAATATTAGTCCTCGTTGCTTGCTTAAATTGGATATTAAGAAGGCTTTTGATACGGTAGCTTGGGATTCTATTATGGCTATTCTCTCAAGGATGAATTTTTCTAAACCCTACCTTGCATGGATCTATACATGCATATCTTCACCCTGGTTTTCTATTGCAAGGAATGGCAGTTTGTTTGGGTATTTCAAAGGTAAGCAGGGAGTCAGACAAGGAGATCCTATCTCTCCATACTTGTTTATCATTGTAATGGAGCTTTTGAATGCTTTAGTGATTGACAAAGTTAACAAGAAGCAGCTGGAGTTACACCCTAAATGTAAATCTCCAAGAATTACGCACTTGTTATTTGCTGATGATCTAATCTTATTTACTAAACCTTTGAAGGAAAATATTCAGTGTATCTTATCCATTCTACATGAATTCTATATTATCATTGGATTGCAAATAAAATTCAGCAAATCCCACATTCTGATTGTTGGGTTGTCTCCTCCATTGAAATAGGACATTATTCAAAGTTCTGGATTGAACGAATTACCTCTTAACTCCACTTACCTCGGTCTGCCTTTGATTTCTTCTAGAATTTCTAAAGAACAGTGTCTTCCTATGTTTGAGAAGATTATTAATAAGTTGCTGCATTGGCCATCCTCTAAGTTGTCTCAAGCGGGACGGCTCACTATTATACAGTCCATTGCAAATGCTATGATCACTTATTGGACTAGGCATTATATTTTGCCTATTAAGCTGATTAATATGGTGTCTAGTGCTTTTAATAGGTTTTTGCGGCATGGTGATGCCTTCTCGAGGAAATTAATTCCAATTTCTTTCCAGAAGCTGTATGATGCTAAGAAACATGGTGGGCTTGGAACTTCTAATATTCTCCTATGGAACAAGGCTGCAACATCTGTATATTTTAATAAACTTATCTCTGAGGATGAAAATTTATGGACTCAATGGGTAAAAGTAATTTGATTGGAGATAAATACTTTTGGAAGATGAATATATCGCAACATTGTAGTTGGCATTGGAGGAATATTTTGAAGCTAAGGAATGCTTTTCTTCCATATATTCAATGTAACTTCATGACTATTAAGAATCTGTCTTTCTGGCATTCTCCTTGGTTTAAAGAGGGTGTTATTTTGAGTGATTTGATCGATTATAATACAAGAAGGTACTCGGGTATTCATGAGCATGCTTTTGTTGAGAATTATATTGTGGATGGTCGGTTAGTACTGCCTCATACCAATTCAGTTTCTGTCAGAAGGCTTTGGAGTGAACTGGTTGGCAACTTCAGATGTAATGGTGATATTGATGTCATTTGGAAGGGCAAGAAGCATTCAATGAATTATGTTTACAAGCTGTTGCAAGGTGATAAGCCTATCTTTCCATGGCATGCAAGGGTGTGGAGTACTTCTAGTTCAGCAAAAGAAAATCAGCTTTTGTGGAAGGTTATGTCTAATGCAATTAACACAAAGCAAAAATTACACTCCCTTGGAATTATTCATGACAGTAGGTGTACTCTATGTAACGTGGACGGTGAGTCTAATACTCATCTATTCTTTGAATGTGATTTTGTCTATCACTTATGGTGTATGATTCTGGCTCAAGGTGGAATGCACAAGCCTTCTAGAGATAGCAAGGAGGAGTGGTTCAATATTTTTAAAGGAACAAGATGGAGATCGTTTAAGTCTGTTACATTGCTCAAGATGCTCAAGAGGTTTATTTTTGCTTTTGGCAAGAGCGGAATAATAGAGTATTTGGGCTTGGGAGTATGAATTTAAATGATATGCTTTCGTTGATCAGTAAAAGAATTAAGAAGGATATGGATAGAAGGATTAATTGAGGATTCTGCTGTGTTGGAGAGTTTTGTTTTCTTGCTTATTTGTAGAGTTTTCTCTAAGCTTCATTGTTTTTTCGGTATAGTTTTTTTTCTCATTACAAATAGTAGAATTAGGTTTTTTTTGTTGTTTTTTGAGTGTAAAGTTGTATAGTTGCTAGATACTCTTTTCTTTGTAATTGGTTCCTTGTTATATATAATAAAATTGCCTTTCAAAATAAGGGTTGTAAATTACTTTCGCTAAATCTAGAATTAAAAGGTTGTATATTACTTTCGTTAATTACAATCTAGGGGTAAAAGGGTTAAAGATTTCTTTCGTTAATTGTAATCCAGGATTAAAATGTTGTAGATTACTTTTGCTAATTACAATCTAGGGGTAAAGTGGTCGTAGATTACTTTTGTTAATTACAAACCAGGATTAGAAGGTAGTAAATTACTTTTTTTAATTACAATCTAGAAATATAACAAATGGTTACACTAGGGTTATTAATGAACTTAAACGTGCTAAGTTAAACTTGTATGATCAATAAGCGAAAGGGGTCCATTCCTTTGAGACATAAAGGGCTCGTAGAATTCCTAGCTATAAATTAAGGACCAATTCTCGGTGGCTTGTGTCAATTGCATTTTGTGTGGGAACCCGTATCAGTCAGTATTCCTTGGTTATCATGGGGACTCGCACTAGGTGGGAGTAAGGAACGCTTATACTAAATTGGATAGCAAGACGTGCGTACGGAAGCATTTCGGCGGAGTCATGAGCGTGCATATATCCAAATACAAAAGACAAGACATTGTAATGCCTGTGATTAAGGCTGTGTCTTTTTAGTTGATGGGCTCGGGACTAATAACCCTGAATGCCATAGTTGGCACAGATTATTCACATCCTGTTTAAGAAGTCGATCACTAGGTAGAAATTAGGTAAAACCTAGTCTTGACATTCTAATAGTTGGTGAAGAAACTCTAGGGATATGAATGAGAAGCTTATCATTTTCTTGTTTACTTTACTGTATTTTCATGTCCAATATTATTCATCTATCTGAATACTTCTTTATCTTATGCTTATGCTAAAAATCACTGGAACTCACCAGATTTATATTTGGCCTAGTTTGTTTTTCTCTCTCTCCCTTCCTTTCTTCAAGTTCTCAGGGCGGAGGATCGCAACAGTGACTTTGATCTTTTTATTCAGCTTGGACTTGGACCATTTCTGACTTTATGTATTGCTTTAGTACTTGCTTTATGACTATTGTAGTGACTTATGAGGGAGATGAGTTTTTTGATTTTATTCTTGTACTCTGATGTTTTTATTTCCAAGAGACAGTTTGTTTTATGAAAAAGAAATGTTGTGATTGGTTTAATAATAATAAATGTTTTGAAAAAAATCAAATTGTGTTTTGCGTCCTTATATAGGTGACATTGAGGGATGTAGGGTGTCACACGTAGCATGGCCTAGTACGCTTTCATAGTGTAGCGATTGATACTCAGTGCGCCTTCGTAGCGTAGCAATGGAAATTTAGTACATTTTTGCAGTGTGGCAATAGTGACCACTAGAGAAGGGTACTATGGGGAGTACTTTGAGATGCGTACAAATAGCTATGTATATATGATTTGTAAGGTAAATCTATTTGGGAGTAGATGAGTACGATTTATGCTTAAAATCAAAAGTGTAATGTGCAATAAACCCAAATAACTTAATAAAAGAAGTCTAGTGATAGAACGGTATATGTTGTGTTATTTAAAGAATGTACAGTTTGTCCATTCACCAGAAATTTTGTTCTGACCCGCTCTACATCACAAACTCGCTGATGAGACAGGTAACAGATATTATACAACTTAGAGACGTTTATTAGACTCTGTCCTTATTATGATATTTACTTTCTATTATATTTTATTCATTCCGTTATGAGATATTTTATTGTGAGCTCTAATATATTTATCTTTGTCTTTCTGCAGGATACTAGACAAACTAACTTGGGTTTTAGTGGACTTGGATTTTAGCATTTTGCGAAAAATTCGGACCCGCTGAAATTTGGGTTGTTACATCTAGTATTAGAGCATGGTTTAGGATTCCTATATAGATAGCGATTTGACATATTTGTACTTTTAAAATATAAATATTATATATATATACCTAGATCCATGTACGAACCCACTAAATAAGTGAAACAACACATGAATAATGTTAGGATATTAGTTTTGTATGCTAAGGAAATGGTGGGCCCATAATTGGCTAGATTGAAAAGTGTACAATATGTTTTGGAAAAATATTCTGTGTGTTAATATCCGAAGTTTTGGTATTTAGGATCAGTAGATTGGGCAGTAGAGCCTTGTAAATTGAGAAAGAGTAAGAAAGGGAAAATGGAATAGGAATTTATATATAAAAATTTGGCGCAAAAGTGGTGCTAGTCTCGTTTTTCAGTTGAAATATAGTTTTGGAGGAATTAGTAGAAAAAAAATTAGACAAAGAAATATAATTTTGCGCAAATGGAAGTTAAGAAACTACTTTGTACTTTTCCCCACAGTTAAACTTTTAAAAATAACTTGAACAAAATATACAAGTAAGAAAAGGTTTCAGAAAAGTTTTCAAGTTAAAAGTTTACAATTTTAGAAATATACTAGTTGTAATATTAAGAGTTGCATTAGAATAATTTAAAAAAAAATAAGAAAAATTGTTTTCAAAAGAAAAAAAATGCATAAGCAAGTTGTGGGGTTAAGCAATATAAGTGGTTAAGAGAAAGCGCGAATAAATGAATTAGACATGTGTGATGCATAGGTAATCTTGAGTGAAAGAAAATATAGAGGTTTTCCATAAAGAACGAATTGTGACACACCTTAATTTATTGGAACAAGAAGAACTATAAGATAAGTTTTTGTGATTCAATATGTTTGTAAGTAAACGTGTTTCGTTAAAGTGACAAGGAAATATGCAATGAAAGAGGTGTATATAATATAAGTGAAACGCCATATTTTGTGCTACCTATTTCAACAAAGAGATAAAAAAAGAATATTAAAATAATGAAGTTTCCTTATTACATTACACAGAACACAAAAGTCCTCTTTAGAAAAGATTCAAAGAAACTTAATCTTATTAAATCCTCTTGAAAAAGATATGTGTATTAAAACAAATAAGTGCTCTAATTGAGTTAAAGTGCATAATCCTTTTTTCTTTTGGGGAAAGTTTTAGGAATATTAAATTTTATTGAATTAAAAATAATTTAGTAAGAATGGTTCCAGTAGTGTACATGGACTGCTGGTAAAGATATGTGAAATTATTTTGGTATGTGAGTAAACCTTAAACTTGAGTGGTAATCATAAAAAGCCTTAAGGGAGAAATTAATATATAAGAACAAGAAATGGTAAACACTTAAAGGGTATGTAGTAATGTAAGATATTAAGAAAAAGAGGAAATTTTGAATAGTTATTTTAGGTGGTTACTGTTTATTATTTAAGTGGTTACTGTTTAATAAAAAGAATATAAAAGGTAATCTTAAAACTTGCAAAGTTTATGGGAAAATGATAAAGAGGAAATGAATTGGAAAGAGCAAGTTGGGATTTTTACAAGTGAAATTATAACATGGTTTGTAATTAATGGAAATCTTTTTTCATCACTTCTAGAGGAAATAGGAAGATTTGATATGTTTTCTCAGTCTATAATTTAATGAGAATTAAGGGTACACGACATGAGTTTGTAGGGAGTGGTAGATGGAAAGGAGGACCGCTATGGTTGTCCAAATTCAGTGATTAAGAACTTTTTATGCTAAAGCCTAAAGGGACGTAGTCCTAGGCCTTCTTGTCCTTGTGGATAGCCACATTTAGTCATTATATCTTTTACCTAGTAGTGATTGTAGTAGAGCCTGTTTTCTTTTATTATAGATTTGCACTTCTATGTAGTGTTCTATTTTATTATTGAAATTAGAATTTATTTAGTGTGATACTCTCCTTCTAGGTGTTTACGATGATCGCTGGAAAAGAATAAGGACATAGGATATTGTAAATCAAATGAAAATGAAAGCAAAAGATGAACAATTAAAAGAAGAACAAACAAAATTTACAGAAAACAACCAAGTCAATAACTGCGATAAATAAGAACAACAAGATAAAAGAAATTCTTTTAAATAAATTTAGGAAACTGAAAAATAAATTCTTCTTATGTAAACTGTGCTTGGAATAGAAAATAGGAATTTTTGTAAGATTGGCGATAAAGGTTTCCAAGTATGGGGAAAAGGGTACGTAAAAGTGAGATGGAAATTATAAAATTTTCCATTTTCTATAATTTTCTAACATGAGAAGTCGAATTCAGAAAATTAGGTTTTCCTGAAATTTGCAAATTTAAAGATGGTTGCTAGGGTTTGGATGCAAAATTTGGATGAATTACGCTCTTATTTTGTAAAAGTGTGGAAAAAAATAGACGAAAAGGTATTTTTATTTTTAAATTATTGCATTCATGTAGAAATTGCCAGTATATTTAGGTTATGTGCATCATGTTTTCAGAAGATTTTTGAAAGAAATGTGCACTCATATAGGAGGTACCACTTAGGCATTCATGAAATTTTTATGATGTGTTACACTTTGTGCGAGTACGTGGATGGTTGCAAAATTGGATGTACGCGTGATGGTTGAAAATTTTGCGAGGAATTACATAATTTTACCTTTACTAAATTTCGAGAATGAAAAATCCTAAAGGGTGGAAGAATGTAAAACCCTGCATTTTAAATAATAAAATTATCAACATAATTACATGAGTAATATGTATTTGAAATTCAAAAATAAATGTGTGTGATTAAAGGAATTAATTAAGAAAGGGAAAGTAATTAACATTAAATTGCATTGTTCCTTTAAATTGACAATGTGCGTCATTAATGACATTAAAAGAGAATTTATAAAAAAAGTCAAAGTTGGAAGTAGATAATTAATTCTGGAATGTTGATATGTGTGTAAACGCACATGTATATAAAAATATGTATAGACATAAATATCAGAGGTGGCATACATTTGAATTTGAAAATAAACGTGCGTCACAAATTAAATTAAATTATGGAAAACTTAATGACGTTGTGTAACGTTCTAATTTAAATTAAGTGTTTGCATACTAATTTTATGAATCGTACTTGTTTGAAGTTAAGATTAAACGCGCGTTGAAAATGGAAGAAAATTAATGTGCACATAACAAACAGGAAATAAATATAACGTTAAGAATAACGTTTGAAATCTTGCGTAAGTATAGGTGATAAATTTCAAAGTATACGTACATATTAATTACACATTTAAATTCGAAATTTAACGCACATCAAAACCAAATAAAATATAACAAAAATTAAAAAGTAAGAGGTTATGGTGGAGCAAATAAATACTTTGCAAAGCAAAAACAGAGGAAAAATAGATCAAGTGTGTTAAAACGTGCTTGGATCGATCCATGGGTCGACATATGCATGGACTGGGTCGACCCATGTGTCGACATAATCCTGGTGTGGGTCGACCCAGGTCATGAGTTAGCAACTTCTTTTTATTTGTTTTGACGGGTTGGATTTAATTTTATAAATCCTACGGATATGGTTTGTTTGGATATCCATAAACAAACTTACTGGGCCTGGCTCATGAACTTGTATTTTCTAAGAGGGCTCTAGAGCTCTGCCATTCCTTTTCTCCTTTAAATTTGTCAAAAACAAAATATATTAGATTTAGGTTATATGATTTGAGATTTTGAGGCAAAAGCAATGGAAACAAGATTTAGATATCCATATTTCTTGTCCAAATAGATAATAAGCCTACATACGAATCAGATTTAGAATTTGGAGTACAAATTGCAAGGTGAATGGATACAAATTATATTTTTTGTACGATGGTATATGATATCGTTTGATTCATGTAAAATTTATAAGATATTCTCTTGGTCCACTTTTCCTTCTTTCTACGTCGGATTTTACAGTTTTATGTTGAATTTTGATTATGTGCAAAGTATGTACAAATCTGCAATATTAGCACATGTATACGAGTGAATTGTGCGACTAGTTTTATGCAACTAGTTTCTATGCCGAGGATTGGAAACCTTGCTTCTGGTCACCATAAAAGACATTGCAATAGATTAACAAGAATTTGATGACAGAAGATTAAAGGAAAATGCAATAACAAATAGCAAGAAGAAGCAATGATGAATTAAAGAAAAGTGGAGGCAATAATATTCAACAAGAAGGTTGAAATAATGATGGCAATCTTAATGATATAACACTCATTAAATTCAACAAAATCCAACCCTAATAAAGTTCTTAGCTAATATATATAGTCTTATGGAATGGATGGGCCTCAAATACATGACAACAGCCTAAAATAACAATAGATCCAATCAAACCTGATTTAACAACCCTCTTTCCTCACTGTTCATACGTGCAAGTGCATACACTAGTAACGCCTTGTCCGACAATCCTGGAACCATTGATCTGTCCAACCGCTCCTCCTAATTCTTCTCATCTGCCTGGTTGATCGTCAGAGCGATGATAGGTCTTCTTCCTTAGTGTTCAATCCTTTCACCGATGTGTTCGATAAAATGCCCAGGTCCGTATTCACTGCCTTCCCTTCTCCTGTTTTGATTACATGAACCACCACTGCACCAGTATTGATAGCTGATGCGCTCAAAGGTATAACACTCCCTCCCCCTTTAAAGTTTGACCAGGTCTCAAGGTCAAAAGTAGGCAAACGCTTCACCAAATCCCAAAAATCTTCCCACGTCGCTTCATCTGAGTTTCTCTGCTTCCACTTCACCAATATTTGTGCCACTTCATGATTATTATTAGGGTAGATCCTCCTATCCAAAATAAGCTCCGGTTCATCTACGATCTCTTCAACAAACGTTGGATTATGTTGCTGCAATACAGTGCCCAGTCCTAACCTCTTTTTCAATTGCGACACATGAAAGATGCGACAAATTCCAGCATCCTTTGGTAATTCTAATTCGTAAGCGACATCCCTAATTTTCCTCAATATTTTATATGGTCTAAAAAGTCATGATGATAATTTGTTGGTCTTTGTATTGCTGACAAGGATTTGTCTACAGGGTTGCAACTTTAAAAATACCCAATCTCCCACCTAGATTTGTCTTTCAGTTCGTCCTTCATCACAATATCTCTTCATTATTTCTTGTGTTATCTTCAAGCTATCTTTCAATAATTGAATCACAATGTCTCTTTAGTAGAGTTCCTGTTCCACCTGCGAAATTCTTGCTGTTTTAGGAACATACGACAGTAAGGTAGGTAGAGATACCCTATAGACTGCCATGAATGGTGGCATGTTAATAGAACTCTGCCAGCCTGTATTATACCAAAATTCTGCCATGATAAGCCACTTCGACCATTCCTATGGCTTGTGACATACAAAGCATCGCAAGTATCCTTCCAAAATTTTGTTCACAGCCTCAATCTGACCATCGGTTTGTGGATGGTAGGCCAAGCTCATTTTTAGAGTGCACCCTTGTAACCTCATGAGTTCTTGCCAAAAGGTGCTTGTGAATATGGCGTCTCTACCGCTCACTATGCTATTAGGCATGCCATGCAATTTAAAAACACCATCAAAAAATATATTGCAACCTGTTATGCGGTATAGGGGTGTTGTAGGGGAAAGAAATGAGCATATTTAGACAAGCGATCTACCACGACAAATATAGCTGAAAACTTGTTACTCTTGGGCAACCCTATGATAAAGTCCATAATAATCTCTCTCCAAATACTTTCTGGTATTGGTAAAGGCTGTAGTAACCCTGGAACATGGATATTCTCATGTTTGTTGTGTTGGCACACATCACATTCCCGAACAAATTTGTCTACATCTTGTCTCATACCTTTCCAATAGAAAATTTGTTTGAGCTTATGTCGGGTCTTCTTGGTACCAGTGTGCCCCCTTAAAGGAGCAGCATGATGTTCTTTCAATAGTATTTGAATGATTTTTTTGTGATCAGATGCAATGAACACTCTTCCTTTATAATATAATAGCTGCTCCACCAAGTGGTAATGCTCGTTCAGTTTTCCCTGAGAATATTTATTTTTCCATGCTTGGTACTCTTCAGATTCGAGCAATATTCTCTTGAGTTCTTCTATCCAACTTCCTTCGATAGTGGACAAGGCATTACAAATGGGATTGGTGATGGTTTCATGATGGTTCTTTGGTAGTCGAGATAAAGAATCTGCTGTAGTGTTGTCTTTTCCCCTTCTATACTCTAATCATATCCATGCAGTTTGGCAAGCCACCTTCCCTGAATTCCCTTTGTTAACCGCTGTGTTAGCAAATGCCTTAAACTTTGGTGATCCATTCTAATAGTAAACCTCCTCCCCATCAAATACGGTGACCACTTTTTGGTTGCAAGTAAAACAGCCAGCAATTCTTTTTCGTAGGTTGATAAAAGCAGGTTCTTTTCACTTAAGGCTTGGATGAGAAAAGCGATTGGCCTGCCTTCCTAAGATAAAACCTCCCAAATACCCGATCCACTAGCGTCACATTCCACCATAAATTCCTTGTCGAAGTTTGCCATTATCAACACAGGCGGCTTAAGTAAACATTCTTTCAGTTTCTCGAAGGCAACCGTTGCATTTTCGTCCCATTTGTAGGCATTTTTCTTGAGCAAATTAGTAAGTGGTTTGGCAATCAACCCATAATATCTGATGAATTTTCGGTAATAACCTGTACGCCTTAGAAACCCTCTCAAGCCTTTGATATTTTATGGTACTGGCCAATCTTCAATTGTTCGAATTTTCTCTAGATCAACAATGATGCCATTTCTTGAAATAACATGCCCGAGGTAAGTTATTTGTGTTTGTGCAAAGGAGCATTTACTAAATTTGATAATCAACTGGTTCTCACGCAACACCTGCAGGGTTAAAATTAAATGTTGCATATGCTCAGACCATGTCTGGCTATATATTAGTATATCATCGAAACATACTAGCAGAAATTTTCTTAAATATGGTTTGAAAATGTTGTCCATAAGTGATTGAAAAGTGGAAGGTGCATTTGATAAGCCAAATGGCATCACGACAAATTCGTAATGTCCTTCATGCATTTTGAACGTTGTCTTATGAATATCCTGCGAGTGCATACGAATCTGGTGATAACAAGATCTCAAATCCAACTTGGAAAAATAGACCGAGTCATGCAGTTCATCGAGGAGGTCATCAATGAGGGGTATGGGATACTTATCTCTGATCGTTTGGTTGTTGAGTGCTCGAAAATCCACACACATCTGCCAAGTACCATCTTTTTTCCTGACCATGACTACTGGCGATGAGTACTCGCTTATGCTATGTCTTATCAGCCCCTCTTCTAGCAATTCTTTAATAATCTTCTCAAGTTCATTTTTGATGTGGTAGGAATGTCGACAAGGCCTTAAACACACCGGTTTTGATGAAGGTATGTAACACCCCGTAATTCTATAACATTAAAATTCACAAATTAAAGTATACTTAATTTTTAGAAAAGAATTAAGTGAAATGGGTTGCGTAGAGAAATATATATATATTGATATATATATATATATATAAATTAAAAATTAAATAAATAAATATGCGAAAAAATTCAAAATAGTGAATTGGGAGGGGGAATAACCGAACCGGCCCATTTTTGAGGTCGACCCAAGCCCCGCTGGGTCGACTAGGGGTTAGTCCAGGGTGTTTGGCTGTCAACCCGTGGGCCGATTCGCTCAAATGCAGATTTTGCATTTGATTGGTTCTCATGGTTCAGGGTTAATCTAATGGTCCTAAATAACTTCCTACACCTATAAATACATCCTAATGCTAACCCTAAACCTAATTAAAATAGAATAGTTACCGTCATACCATCGCCATGGAAATCAATGGAGCCGCCGCCAACTAAGAAAGAAGAAAAGCAAATTCAATTCTAATTCTCTCAACCCTAAAGCAAAGAAAAACTCTCTCTTTTCTTCTCTAAATAGTGAGTATGATGATCTTAACAAGATTATTATCATTTTAATTAGGTTGAGTTATGAATGGATTATGAGTAGATGATGTGAATTATCATATATGTTGTTGTAAACCCCTTTTGCTATCATGTATATTGTAAATCCAATTTTATGTGATGATGATATCTAATATGTTGTAAATCATGCTATGATGATGTTATGTATGTTGAAAGTTTCTATGCTAAGTTGTGATGAATCATACATGTTAAAAAGGCCATGATGTTACCATCTATGCTAGTTAGTTCATATTAATTAAATCATCATGTTTGGGTTATGTTGATCTATATGACAAGTCACATATGCAAGTTAGATTGATTAGAAAAGTTATGAACATATACCAAGACATCTATTATGACATCTAGAATTATGCTATGACATATGTGATATCCTATGCTAGTTCACACCATCATTATGTTGCCTAAAAACCCCATATGCAAGTTTATGTATAGATTTGGGCTATGATCATATCATGTAAATTGAGACATTTAACAAGTTGACACCTTTTAATCCTTAACATGTGTAGTTTATGCAAGTTTCACCCCTATTATGATTAGATTTATTTTAATTGTCTATATGTTGTGATAATTTATCTTTGTGCTAGGTGTTAGACTATACAAGTCTAGCCTATATTATGTGTTGAATAAGCGAACGTATAAATGTGGGGTAGGGGTAATATTAAGGATTTAATATTAAAAAGTTGGGGTGCAATTGATATGATTTTGCATGCCATAAGTGGATGGCCATAATTGAGTCAATTATGGACATCATTAAAAGTTGACTTAATTAATAATTTGAATAGGGAATTATTAAAACTGGGGTAAAAGATTTTAAGTGTTAATCAATGCTTAGGACACGAGGTTGGACTCGTTTGTGACGTAAACCTGCCCGGAACCGCCCGACAAATCCAGTGGTCACAAATGTCAGCCCAATGTGAGAGGTCCTAGGCCTAAACTAAAGCATAACGGTTGTAAAGACACGAGGTTAGACTCTTTTATGGTGTAAGACTGCCCGGACCCGCCCGGCAAATCCAGCTGACATAAATGCCAGTCTAATGTGAGAGGTCTTTATGAGGTTATGGCCTGAATGAATTAAGAAATACTTAACCAGATAAACATGTAAGGTGGGACATGGGGGTTAAGTAGATGCCTTGGGTGGCATGAGGAATCTAGGGGGTGCCCTTAGTGGCATGTGAAATACGATTAGTAAGACTTAACCAAACACACATGTAAATGAACATGACTAAGAGGGTTAAGTGGGATATACTAGTGACAAGCTTAGGTGGGTAGCTTGTGGGGGCCCATTTCGACCAGTATCCCAAACGTATCTTTGTGGGCTCGACCCAAGTCGAGGACGGGACACGCATGCTGGATTTGACTATAAGAGGCCAAAACGGGGAGCGGTGGCAACGCAAGTCCAACGGGTTTCATATGCGTGTGTGGACCCGGGCTGGTAGGTAAGACGTTGTTGCATCGTGTAGGTATAAGCCGTGCATTCTCAAGTTGTATCGGGTTGCCACTTTAGGGGAGTGATACACCCCACTATGGGGCCAGCACGGGTATCTACGAGTTGTGAGCCGATCGAAGGTGGGTAGTGGGGTACACCTAGTGGAGATAGGGGCAGACGGCACCTATGTAGTCAGCTAGGGGTACGTAAGGCTATTTATAAAGTTTCTGTGTGAAGCAAGTGGGATCGAACAATAGAGTGACTGGTGTGGTGCAGTGTAGTAATGTGCGGTGCAGTGTAGTTATCATTCGTTAGTAATTAGGTGTGCCTTTACCGTTATCTTAAACGCTATCTTTATCTTCCTAAGAGTTCATAGACATTTACTTGTCTTCTAGCTTATGCCTTAGTCTAGTTATTTTGATAATAGTATTGTTAGAATTATCATACTCGCCAGACTTTATGTCTGACCCCCTCTATTTCTATCCTTTTTCCCCTCCAGGTCCTCAGGTTGGGCCCAGCTCTAGTGGAGTTTGATTGAATTGCTTCATCTCTCTTTGGAAAGCTTGGACCATTGAAGTAAAGTCCAGCTTGTTATCTTTTTAATGGCTATTTATGTAATGGGATTATGTATTTTGTTTTTATGAAGATGGATATTGTACTTGGTTATGATCTATGGTTTTATGATGTAACAAACATGTTTAATTTCCGCTGCAATAAAGTGAAGTTTTAGATTTCCAAGTACTATTTATTATCTATCTTGTTGTAATTTTTCTGTTCTATATTCACTTATAACCTCCATGGAAGTTAATGCATTCCCTTTGTGAGTGACATTAATGGACGTGGGGTGTTACACGTGGTATCAGAGCTTAAGGTTACCAGAACAGATAAAAATACTTTAGAAAAATAGTTATTTTTGGAAGAAGTGTTTTCAAAAACATGTTTTAATGAGAAATTTAAAGAGAAAAGTTTTTAAGAAAAACATAATCCCCAATAGCCACATATCTTTATCTTTCGAATTCTCCATTCTGAATCTTTCCTTTTTTAGTTTCAGCATGGCTGAAGATCTTAATCTACCCGACGGTGTAACGATACCAGGATGGTATAGGAGGTTATTAGAGGCTAGGGCTGCTGCAGGTCCAGCCAATGTTCCTCCACCACCAGTTGCACCCGTTCCTCCTCCTCCTCCTCGCGTAGATACTTTTGCAAAGACGTGCAAGGAATTCAAGGCTATGGGTGGAAAACCATTACAAGGGTCAGAAACGTTTGTGGAAGCTAGAGATTGGCTTAAGGAGGTGGAAGAATTGATAGAAATCTTTGAAGTAGAAGAAGGGAGGAGAGTTCGATTAGCAACTTGGTTGATGAAGGGAGAGGCCTCGTTTTGGTGGGAGGTCACTAATGGGGAGCGTCCTGTTGACTCTTGGGCGGATTTCAGACGTAGGTTCGAGGCGAAGTTTCTCTCAAGGGCGGAAGAAAATCTATATATGGAAAGGTTCTTGACATTGAAGCAAGGAAGCTCATCAGTGAAAGAATATGTCAATAAATTTAATCAGTTAGCAAGGTTTGGCTTGGACTTAGTGAACACGCCGGAGAAGAAGGCGCTGAGGTTCGTGAATGGCTTGAATGAACCATTGCAAGGGTTGGCTATGACCCACATCCCTATGGGGGCCACCTTTGAGAAGTTAGTAGAAATGGCGCTTATGCATGAGGAGAAAAGCACTAAAGCTGATAAGGCACCCGAGAAGAAGGGGGATCAGAAGAAACCACAACAGCAAAACAAGAAGGGTGGAAAAGACAATAATGGCAAGGGAAAGAAGAAGTGCTTTAACTGTGGAACCCTAGGCCATCTCAACAAGGATTGCCGAAAGAAAAAGAAGACAGGCTGTTTTCATTGTGGCGATGCGGGACATTTAGTGAAGGACTGCCCAAAGAAGGGGCAGAGGGCAGGAGCTACCTCGGGAGGACAGGTGCAGGCTCTTATGGCACCATGGCAGGCTAGGGGACAAGTTCAGGCTCTCGCGGTCCCACCGCTGCAAGAACGAGGTAGAACCATTTCTGTTGAAAGCTTAGTTTTTCGGTTTGTTCATCCTGTCCGTACCTTATTCGATTCGAGCGCATCACATTCGTTTATCTTTACATCATTAGTTGAATCACTGCACTTAAACACCAGTTTAGTAGAGGATACCTTAGTTGTTTCGAATCCAATAGGGGGCTCAGCATATTTGTCCATGATGTGTTTGGATTTGAAAATTTCATACTTAGCATTGAATTTAGATGTGATGCTTATGTGTTGGGCTTCACTGGCTATGGGCTAATTTTAGGAATGGATTGGTTATCCAGAAATGGGGTCGTTCTTGATTGTGAAAGGAGAGTAGTTAGGCTCGTGACTCGCCTTGGCAACACTCTCGAAATCTTCTGTAATCCCATAAATTTGGTTATGCTAAGTTATCTAGAATCGCTTGACGCATCTGAGGAAAATCTACGATCTGTTAGAGTGGTCCGAGAATATTCGGATGTGTTTGAGGAGGTGAAGGGCTTGCCTCCGAAGCGGGAGATAGATTTTTGAATATATCTTGTGGATAATGCGAAACCAGTATCTTTGCCAGTACGCCACATGGCTCCACGTGAAAGGAGGGAACTCAGTAAGCAAGTGAAGGAGTTGCTTGAGAAGGGGTTCATAAGACGAAGTATATCGGAGTGGGGTGCTCCATTAGTATTTGCCACGAAGGCGGATGGGTCCCTTAGACTGTGTGTGGACTATAGAGAACTTAATAAACTTACTAAGAAGAACATACACCCACTGCCGAGGATTGACGATCTCTTCGATCAGTTAGTTGGCGCCTCAGTGTTTTCGCAGTTGGACTTAGCCACTGGGTTCCATCAGTTGAGAGTGGCTGAGGATAGCATAGACAAGACTGCCATTAGGACTCCGGACGGTTTCTATGAATGGCTAGTGATGCCCTTCGGTTTGACAAACGCCCCAGCATATTTTGTTGATTTGATGAGTAGGGTGTTTAGGGAGTACCTTAACAAATTTGTGGTAGTCTTTGTAGATGACATCTTGATCTTTTCTAAGGATGAAGAAGAGCATGCCCTACATCTTAGGGAAGTGTTGGAGACTCTTCGAGCGCATAAGCTTAAAGCTAAATTTTCTAAGTGTCACTTTTGGAGGAAGGAAGTACGGTTCTTAGGACACGTGGTTTCCAAAGAAGGGATAGTTGTAGATCCCGCGAAGGTGGTGGCCATCCAAGATTGGAAGGTCCCTAAAAATGCTACCGAAGTGAGAAGTTTCTTGGGGTTGGCTGGCTACTATAGGAAGTTTATCAAAGACTTCGCAAAGATATCAGCTCCATTGAAACGCTTGACGAAGAAGAACCTAGTTTTCACATGGGACGTAGATTGTGATGATGCGTTCCAACGTTTGAAGAGAGCTTTGACTTCAGCCCTAGTCTTAGTATTGCCAGACGGGAGTAAGCCGTTTACCGTTTATACTGACGCTTGTGGGACAGGACTAGGCGCAGTCTTAATGCAAGAGGGCAGGGTAATAGCCTATGGTGGAAGGCAGTTGAGAGCGCATGAGAAGAATTACCCCACACATGACCTAGAGTTGGCCGCTATTGTTTTCGCGCTTAAGTCTTGGCGTCATTATCTTCTTGGCGAGAAATTCGAACTATTCACTGACCACAAATCTTTAAAATACCTATTCTCTCAAAAGGACTTGAACTTAAGGCAGCAAAGGTGGATGGAGTTCTTAGCGTCCTACGACTTTGAGATAGCATATACCCCTGGTAAGGGTAACGTGGTGGCCGATGCCTTAAGTAGAAAAAGATTATCCTTAAGTCCTTTTTTTGTTGAGCGGCAAAGTTTAGAATTCATTTCGATGTTTGACATTAGACCTTCCGTTGACTTCGTACCCGGTTTGCTAGCATCCTTGGAGGTCAGACCTACGCTTTTGGGACGGACTGGCGAGGCACAGCGAGACGACCCGTAGTTGGTTGAGTTAGTAGAAAAACTCAAAGGAGGTGAGTCATCAAGCCATCTCCGTAGGTATACCCTAGACGATAAGAGTTGGTTACGTGGGGGCGGTAGACTTTGTGTACCAAAAGACGATGACCTAAGGAAGACTATTCTTGACGAAGCACATCATTCGAAGATGACCATTTATCCCGGCGGGGACAAGATGTACAAAGACATGAAGAGAGTTTACTTTTGGGCCGGCATGAAGAAAGATGTGGCCGAGTATGTCGCTAGATGCTTGGTGTGCCAACAAGTAAAAGCGGAGCAAAAGAAACCCGGTGGGTTGCTTCACCCATTGGAGGTTCCACTATGGAAGTGGGAAAGTGTCTCGATGGATTTTGTGGATGGGTTACCGCGATCAAGGAAGGGTAATACGGGAATTTGGGTTATAGTAGATAGACTTACTAAAAGCGCCCATTTCATTCCCGTAAAGAGTAAGAAGACTGCTCCATGGCTAGCCTCCGTATACGTTCGAGAAATAGTTCGTTTGCACGGTGTTCCTTCTAGCATAGTGAGCGACCGCGATCCTATTTTCACTAGCGAATTTTGGAGAAGCTTACAAGAGGCGGTAGGGACTCAGTTATGTTTGGGCACCGCATATCATCCTCAGACGGACGGCCAGACCGAGAGGGTGAATCGCATTCTAGAGGATCTGTTGAGGCTATGTATCCTAGACTTTGGGGGTACGTGGGAAGAGCATCTTCCATTGGTAGAGTTCGCATATAATAACAGCTTTCAGACCAGCATTGGTATGGCACCATTCGAAGCTCTTTATGGACGACCTTGTCGTTCACCTACATGTTGGTGGGAATCTACGGATAAGATCTTACTTGGGCCCGATATGATTAGGGAGACTTCGGAGAAGATCGACTTGATTCGAAGGAGGATGAAAGCAGCACAGGATAGGCAGAAATCTTATGCGGATAAGAGGAGGACAGATCTCGAGTTTGAAGTTGGGGACATGGTCTTTGTCAAAGTGTCTCCATTACGGAACGTTTTTCGCTTTGGGTCCGTTGGGAAATTAGCACCAAGGCTTGTAGGGCCGTTTCCTATTAAGGAGAAAATTGGACAGATGGCGTATAGAGTGGAGTTGCCCGAGAGACTTAGTGGTGTACACGACGTATTCCATGTGTCACATTTGAGGAAGTGCTTGCACGAGACCGCAGAAGTGGTAGAGCCGAGCTTTCTTAGAGAGGTGGAGATAGAGCGTGATGCGACAATTCGACGAGCTCCTACGCGCATTCTTGGGTCGGAGATCAAGAGGTTGAGGAATCGAGAAGTCAGACTAGTAAAAGTGCAATGGGGAGATGATGAGAGCAACGCTACTTGGGAGACAGAAGAGAAGATGCGTTCACGATACCCTTTTCTTTTTGAGGGTATGTCTTTTAATTTCTCCTTTATCGCTTAGCTTGTACTTATCTTATCTTTAGTATATCCTCTTGCTAGTATCTTTGACCTTTAGTTAGGATAATCCTATGGTTAAAACATGTGTTTGAGACATGTTATGTATGGTGGATGCAAAGTGGATGCAAGTGTTTGCTAGTGGTTGCTCGTGGATGCATATACACACACTATTAGGCACCAGATCGGCTCAGTCACTTCATATTGCATATTGCATATATATGGATGCATTTAGTAAAATGGATGTATAATGGTTGTATTATCATATAGTTGCTGCATTCGGGTGGATGGTTGTGCACGCATATAGAATTAATATGTATCATTAGGAATCTTTTGCATACATATTGGACGCATGGCACTATCATGAATTGCACTAAGGAGGTCGACTGAATCAGTAGACCACTTAATTTTGCATTAGATATGGACATATACACACACTGTGCATATAAACATTAAAGCATTAGAAGTCTTTTAAGGACAATGGATGTTGGTGTTTGATGGTTGAGTAGATGGACGATTAGATGGAAGGATATACATTCTTCTTGACTTGGAGATTTCGGGGACGAAATCCTTTAAGGAGGGGAGAATGTAACACCCCGTAATTTTATAACATTAAAATTCACAAATTAAAGTATACTTAATTTTTAGAAAAGAATTAAGTGAAATGGGTTGCGTAGGGAAATATATATATATTGATATATATATATATATAAATTAAAAATTAAATAAATAAATATGCGAAAAAATTCAAAACAGCGAATTGGGAGGGGGAATAACCGAACCGGCCCATTTTTGAGGTCGACCCAAGCCCCGCTGGGTCGACTAGGGGTTAATCTAGGGTGTTTGGCTGTCAACCCGTGGGCCGATTCGCTCAAATGCAGATTTTGCATTTGATTGGTTCTCATGGTTCAGGGTTAATCTAATGGTCCTAAATAACTTCCTACACCTATAAATATGTAACACCCCACCTCCGTTAAGGTCACTCACAAAGGGAATGCCTTAACTTTGGTGGAGCATTTTAGTAAACAGAACAGAAACTTACAAGACAGATAAAACAGTACTTGAAAATTTTTAACTTTATTACAGTAGAAACAGAAATCAATATGGTTACATCCTTTCAAATCTCAGAATTCAAGTACAAATATCAGTCTTGTACAAAAGCCTTCAAAATGCATGTTTTAAAATCATAATCCCCATAGAACGGGAGCTATACAGAGCCAAGCCATACTTTAAGCACTTCAAGCAGAGAGAAATCCGGATCAAGCTAAAGTATTCCCTCCTTGGATAACCTGGGGGGAAACGGAAGAAAGGAGGCGAAACAACAAGGGTCAGACAAAAAGTCTGGCAAGTCCAGTGACTTTCAGCATATGAACAGATAATAATAATATGACATGAACATAAAACTGGATAAGAGATAACTGTAACAGGTGTAGCCGATATAACAGAAGAACAGAATGACATAGACTATTGCTTTACACTTCTCTGCACTAATGCTAGTATAACAGAATTAGGTGTCACCCTAATGTCTAAACTGAAACAGAAACATGTACAGAATAATTTACACGCTAGTAATGGGCCTTTACCACCCGATCAGAAACAGACAGAAGCAGAATGTAGCATAAGGTGTACACTAGTAATTGGGCCTTTACCACCCGATCAGACGGTACCACGCAGAAACAGACAGGTGTTGCCACCCAACAGAAACAGACGGTACCAACAGAAACAGACAGAACTAAGTGTACCCAAAAACCCTACCCCAAGCGATCGGCTCCCTAATACATAAATACCTTGTGCCAGCCCCACCAAAGGGTGTATCATTCCCTAAAGTGGCAACCTTTGAATGACACAGACCTATTTACAGATGTCACGGCGTCTTACATCCTCAGAGGCAGACCGGGATCCATGCACGCACATGACCCGGTTGGAACGCACCATCAACACCCCTCGCCATTATCAGAATGAACCGCTTATAATTAGTTCAGTAAGCGTGCCCGGACCCTACCTACTGTTGGGTCAAAGTTTTGATACCAGAAAGGGTTACTGACTAATATGGGTCCCAAACAACAGATGACACAAGTAATTCCCCTCCTAACCTTGTGTCCCCAGACTAACAGATTTCAGCTTAACTTGTCTACAAGTTTCAGACATACAAAACTTAGGTTAACTAGTTCACAGATCAGACAATCAAGTTAACATGTTTTCAGACTAACGGATCAGATGTTCGGATTAACAGGCTTACAGATTAACTGGTTCCAGATTATCTAACTTTGTATTGGGCCAACGGATTCACGAAACGGGTTCATTAAATTCATTAGTCCAGTTGGTTTAGCCCTATCCACCCAACACATTTCAGACATCATATTTATCTCAGATTTTATCTCATATTTTATCTCAGATTTGCATTAATTAAATATTAATGCACAGACCTCTCACATTAGGTCGGTAGCTTGTGGCCACTGGATATGCCGGGCGGTTCCGGGCAGACTTCTGCAACAAGCCAGACCTAACCTCGTGTCTTGCGCATATTATGACTAACTTCTCACATTAGAACCTATTGTTTGTGGCCACTGGATGTGCCGGGCGGTTCCGGGCAGGTTTACGCCGCAAACTCATTCTAACCTCGAGTTAGCCATATTTATCTTTGCGGCCAATTAATTAATAGTTTAGCATTTATGCATATGCCTAATATTCATGTCAATTATTCATAACTATAGTCAATTCAAATTACGCCAATAACAGACTAATTATATCAAAACAACAGATATAGCAGGTAACAGATTTAACATATAACAGATTTTTCAGATTAGGTGACTTAACGGATTTAGCAGATTAAGCAACTTAGCAGATTTTAGCACATAACAGATTAGGCATCTCAACAGACAAATTTAACAGATTAGGCATTTCAATCTTAATAGCAGTCTAGGCCATATAACAGAACTAGCACTTTAGGCAACTTAGCAAATTAGCAGATTTAGCAGATTTAATATTTCTAAAGGTTCTATTTACATGCCTTGCCTAATCATAAATTAGGCCTAAGTTCATATGCCTACATAATTGTCATGATTCACAGTATGAACATATATTCCATGTTTGCATAAATTTACATAGCGCAGAATATGGACACAATTTACCATATAACATATGTTCCAATTTTTGTTAAACTAGCATTTTACATGTAAATTATACCAAATATAATCATTAATTACAATGCATGCCATATATCCAAAAATTCCTATTTAGGTGTAATCACAATAATAGATATCCTAATTAATGTAAATCTTTACACCTAACTTTCCATATCCTTCTTCTTTTCAAGTCATGAATCATAATGCAAAATATGCCCAACAATCTAAATCTTTAAATTATATCTTCTAAAAATCAGATCTTGACTTTTATATGCATTTTGTCCAAAGTCTCCAATCATATGTAAACATACAATGGTTCCTCTTTTCTTTTATTACAAAATATGCATAGATCTAAATCTAGTTTATAACATATGCTTATTTTTCTAATTAATTACAGATCTAAATAACATATGTTCATTTCTCTAATTAGTTACAGATCTAGATTACAACGTACACTATGCATACAACATATATAAATTATATGTTTACAGTCAAATTCATGCATCCAATCCCAAGTCATATGTCAATATATTTTATGCCTCAGATCTAAAGTCATATGTTCAATTCAGTCTCGTCAAATTTCACATCATTCATTATTTATCCCAAAATTTGCGTTCATACGTTAATCTCTTATGAGATTAGGCACAGGCTCGTGGTAGCCTGGCTATAGAAACAGAAAGGAAGCAGAAAGGGATACAGAACGGTCACAGAAAAACAGATCTGACAGATATACAATCTCAGATTCAGATTTAAAAGCATATCAGAATTATAATTAATGTTTATAGCAGAAAATAACTGTACTTGCCTTTCGTGGTTTAAGAAAGGATAATAAACTGTTGTTGATGCAGAAATGCTGAATTATTCCTTTTTAATTGTTGTTGTAGATCTACCCTTTGATTTGAAATTTGATTTTGCTTTTACATCAGTCCTAGTTTTAATTCCAGCAGAGCAGCGACGCCATTTTTATTTTTAATTAGAAGAAGAGAGCAATGGAGGCTAGAGAATTGTGTAAGAAACCTAGGTTTAGGTTAGGGATGTATTTATAGGAGGATAGGGTGATTTAGAGCCTTCAGATCAGTCCAGAAGTCATCAGAATCACACAGCTCGAATACACATCATCCAGTCACTCAAAAGAAGACACGTCACCTCAGAACACTCCAGAATTCGGTGCTGGATTTGTATGGGCGCACTTGGCAGGTGCGCCAGTGTATTTTTGTACTGGCGCACTTCACAAGTGCGCCAGTGTATTCTGGCCTGTTTCCGGTTTTTCTGCCTAACTTCCTTCGTCCATATCTTCTTCATACGGACTCCGATTTACGCAAATTCGGACTCTATTTCGCGTATTTTTCCGAGACGAACATAATGGCGCAACCTGTTTCCCTTATTTCTTCTCCTAAAAATTAATTATACCTTGATTTTCAACTCTTATGTTTACAGAAAATACGGGGTGTTACATTCTCCCCTCCTTAGAGGATTTCGTCCCCGAAATCTTCAAGTTAAGAAGAATGTGTCCTACCATCCAATCACCCATCTACTCAACCATCATCCACAAGCATCCATTGTCCTTAGAAAACTTCTAATGTTGTATGAACATATGCAAAAGTGTGTGTATATGTTCCTTATCTAATGCAAAGATCAGGCGGTCTACTGATTCAGTTGACCTCCTTAATGCGAATTATGTCAGTGCCATGAGTCCAACATGTATGCAATAGAATTCTAATGATATATATTATTTCTATATGAGTGCACAATCATTCACTCAAATGCAACATCCATGTGCTGAATCAACCATTTTGCATCCACAAGAATTGAAAAATGCTCACCCATCCATATGCAGTATGAGAGTGTTTTCGAGCCGATCTAGTGCCTAGTGTGTGTATATGCATCCACGAGAAACCACTAGCAACCACTTGCATACACTTGCAACCATCAAACATAACATGTCTCAAACACATGTTTACACCCATTAGTTTCTACCTAAAGGTCGAAGACTCGATCGATAGGATATAGTTGAGTGATGGAAGCGAGTTCAGATAAAACAAAAACTCGATTCCTATTAGACATTGGTTAAGAAAATAATTCCCCTAGGTATCAACCCCGAAGACCGAAATCAACATCAGATTGACACCCAGAGGGTTACCCTCTTTAGACAATGTCTAAACTGGAAATCTTATCAGAAATATTCAGATATTTACAGACTACTGATACAGATCAGATTCCCTAATGATTCTTAGGAAGCTAACCATGATAAAATCATATCCCATAAAAACTCAAAATGTATGCGTCATACTTGACACCTAACACATATATCCCCCAATCTATCATAAACAGATGAGTCGTAACCCCTATGGGTTTGAGGCTATAACCAAATCAAGACTAGTATTATAGTGCAGAGACTTAACTACAGAATCAGAATGTCAGAATCAGAAAGAGTTCTACTCAAAGGTCAGATAAGGAAATTAAACCTTCTACAGAAATTTTCCTATTTTTATCCTATCCACTAGCCTTGAGAGTGCTCGCCTGCCTTCCAGAAGTAGGTCCTGTCCTCTGCCCTTGCACTCGAAAGCTGCCTCCATCGCACGGAAAAATCCTACAAAACTCGAAAGAAAATTAGCCGTAGCGGAGACTACTGCGGCTACAGATGGAAGTTGGGCGCTTATTTGCCCTCTGACAGATGGTGTAGTCTTATCAAGCCTACGGAACCATGCCGCGATGAGGTTACCTCCAAGAAAGCCAGGAGCCCCGGAGACTCAGGAAAGAAGGAAACAAAGATTCAAACAGAGGATCAAAAGATAGATATATGGCTTTAGGGACTACGTTTTTCAAAATAAAGTCTACTTTTGAAAATACTTCCTTTTAAAAGCTTTTTGGAAATAGTTTTCAAAAACTTTTATCTAATCTAGTAACCTTTAGCTCTGATACCAAGTGTAACACCCCACCTCCGTTAAGGTCACTCACAAAGGGAATGCCTTAACTTTGGTGGAGCATTTTAGTAAACAGAACAGAAACTTACAAGACAGATAAAACAGTACTTGAAAATTTTTAACTTTATTACAGTAGAAACAGAAATCAATATGGTTACATCCTTTCAAATCTCAGAATTCAAGTACAAATATCAGTCTTGTACAAAAGCCTTCAAAATGCATGTTTTAAAATCATAATCCCCATAGAACGGGAGCTATACAGAGCCAAGCCATACTTTAAGCACTTCAAGCAGAGAGAAATCCGGATCAAGCTAAAGTATTCCCTCCTTGGATAACCTGGGGGGAAACGGAAGAAAGGAGGCGAAACAACAAGGGTCAGACAAAAAGTCTGGCAAGTCCAGTGACTTTCAGCATATGAACAGATAATAATAATATGACATGAACATAAAACTGGATAAGAGATAACTGTAACAGGTGTAGCCGATATAACAGAAGAACAAAATGACATAGACTATTGCTTTACACTTCTCTGCACTAATGCTAGTATAACAGAATTAGGTGTCACCCTAATGTCTAAACTGAAACAGAAACATGTACAGAATAATTTCCACGCTAGTAATGGGCCTTTACCACCCGATCAAAAACAGACAGAAGCAGAATGTAGCATAAGGTGTACACTAGTAATTGGGCCTTTACCACCCGATCAGACGGTACCACGCAGAAACAGACAGGTGTTGCCACCCAACAGAAACAGACGGTACCAACAGAAACAGACAGAACTAAGTGTACCCAAAAATCCTACCCCAATCGATCGGCTCCCTAATACATAAATACCCTGTGCCAGCCCCACCAAAGGGTGTATCATTCCCTAAAGTGGCAACCTTTGAATGACACAGACCTATTTACAGATGTCACGGCGTCTTACATCCTCAGAGGCAGACCGGGATCCATGCACGCACATGACCCGGTTGGAACGCACCATCAACACCCCTCGCCATTATCAGAATGAACCGCTTATAATTAGTTCAGTAAGCGTGCCCGGACCCTACCTACTGTTGGGTCAAAGTTTTGATACCAGAAAGGGTTACTGACTAATATGGGTCCCAAACAACAGATGACACAAGTAATTCCCCTCCTAACCTTGTGTCCCCAGACTAACAGATTTCAGCTTAACTTGTCTACAAGTTTCAGACATACAAAACTTAGGTTAACTAGTTCACAGATCAGACAATCAAGTTAACATGTTTTCAGACTAACGGATCAGATGTTCGGATTAACAGGCTTACAGATTAACTCGTTCCAGATTATCTAACTTTGTACTGGGCCAACGGATTCACGAAACGGGTTCATTAAATTCATTAGTCCAGTTGGTTTAACCCTATCCGCCCAACACATTTCAGACATCATATTTATCTCAGATTTTATCTCATATTTTATCTCAGATTTGCATTAATTAAATATTAATGCACAGACCTCTCACATTAGGTCGGTAGCTTGTGGCCACTGGATATGCCGGGCGGTTCCGGGCAGACTTCTGCAACAAGCCAGACCTAACCTCGTGTCTTGCGCATATTATGACTAACTTCTCACATTAGAACCTATTGTTTGCGGCCACTGGATGTGCCGGGCGGTTCCGGGCAGGTTTACGCCGCAAACTCATTCTAACCTCGAGTTAGCCATATTTATCTTTGCGGCCAATTAATTAATAGTTTAGCATTTATGCCTATGCCTAATATTCATGTCAATTATTCATAACTATAGTCAATTCAAATTACGCCAATAACAGACTAATTATATCAAAACAACAGATATAGCAGGTAACAGATTTAACATATAACAGATTTTTCAGATTAGGTGACTTAAAGGATTTAGCAGATTAAGCAACTTAGCAGATTTTAGCACATAATAGATTAGGCATCTCAACAGACAAATTTAACAGATTAGGCATTTCAATCTTAATAGCAGTCTAGGCCATATAACAGAACTAGCAGTTTAGGCAACTTAGCAAATTAGCAGATTTAGCAGATTTAATATTTCTAAAGGTTCTATTTACATGCCTTGCCTAATCATAAATTAGGCCTAAGTTCATATGCCTACATAATTGTCATGATTCACAGTATGAACATATATTCCATGTTTGCATAAATTTACATAGCGCAGAATATGGACACAATTTACCATATAACATATGTTCCAATTTTTGTTAAACTAGCATTTTACATGTAAATTATACCAAATATAATCATTAATTACAATGCATGCCATATATCCAAAAATTCCTATTTAGGTGTAATCACAATAATAGATATCCTAATTAATGTAAATCTTTACACCTAACTTTCCATATCCTTCTTCTTTTCAAGTCATGAATCATAATGCAAAATATACCCAACAATCTAAATCTTTAAATTATATCTTCTAAAAATCAGATCTTGACTTTTATATGCATTTTGTCCAAAGTCTCCAATCATATGTAAACATACAATGGTTCCTCTTTTCTTTTATTACAGAATATGCATAGATCTAAATCTAGTTTATAACATATGCTTATTTTTCTAATTAATTACAGATCTAAATAACATATGTTCATTTCTCTAATTAGTTACAGATCTAGATTACAACGTACACTATGCATACAACATATATAAATTATATGTTTACAGTCAAATTCATGCATCCAATCCCAAGTCATATGTCAATATATTTTATGCCTCAGATCTAAAGTCATATGTTCAATTCAGTCTCGTCAAATTTCGCATCATTCATTATTTATCCCAAAATTTGCGTTCATACGTTAATCTCTTATGAGATTAGGCACAGGCTCGTGGTAGCCTGGCTATAGAAACAGAAAGGAAGCAGAAAGGGATACAGAACGGTCACAGAAAAACAGATCTGACAGATATACAATCTCAGATTCAGATTTAAAAGCATATCAGAATTATAATTAATGTTTATAGCAGAAAATAACTGTACTTGCCTTTCGTGGTTTAAGAAAGGATAATAAACTGTTGTTGATGCAGAAATGCTGAATTATTCCTTTTTAATTGTTGTTGTAGATCTACCCTTTGATTTGAGATTTGATTTTGCTTTTACATCAGTCCTAGTTTTAATTCCAGCAGAGCAGCGACGCCATTTTTATTTTTAATTAGAAGAAGAGAGCAATGGAGGCTAGAGAATTGTGTAAGAAACCTAGGTTTAGGTTAGGGATGTATTTATAGGAGGATAGGGTGATTTAGAGCCTTCAGATCAGTCCAGAAGTCATCAGAATCACACAGCTCGAATACACATCATCCAGCCACTCAAAAGAAGACACGTCACCTCAGAACACTCCAGAATTCGGTGCTGGATTTGTATGGGCGCACTTGGCAGGTGCGCCAGCGTATTTTTGTACTGGCGCACTTCACAAGTGCGCCAGTGTATTCTGGCCTGTTTCCGGTTTTTCTGCCTAACTTCCTTCGTCCATATCTTCTTCATACGGACTCCGATTTACGCAAATTCGGACTCTATTTCGCGTATTTTTCCGAGACGAACACAATGGCGCAACCCGTTTCCCTTATTTCTTCTCCTAAAAATTAATTATACCTTGATTTTCAACTCTTATGTTTACAGAAAATACGGGGTGTTACAAAATACATCCTAATGCTAACCCTAAACCTAATTAAAATAGAATAGTTACCGTCATACCATCGCCATGGAAATCAATGGAGCCGCCGCCAACTAAGAAAGAAGAAAAGCAAAATCAATTCTAATTCTCTCAACCCTAAAGCAAAGCAAAACTCTCTTTTTTCTTCTCTAAATTGTGAGTATGATGATCTTAACAAGATTATTATCATTTTAATTAGGTTGAGTTATGAATGGATTATGAGTAGATGATGTGAATTATCATATATGTTGTTGTAAACCCCTTTTGCTATCATGTATATTGTAAATCCAATGTTATGTGATGATGATATCTTATATGTTGTAAATCATGCTATGATGATGTTATGTATGTTGAAAGTTTCTATGCTAAGTTGTGATGAATCATACATGTTAAAAAGGCCATGATGTTACCATCTATGCTAGTTAGTTCATATTAATTAAATCATCATGTTTGGGTTATGTTGATCTATATGACAAGTCACATATGCAAGTTAGATTGATTAGAAAAGTTATGAACATATACCAAGACATCAATTATGACATCTAGAATTATGCTATGACATATGTGATATCCTATGCTAGTTCACACCATCATTATGTTGCCTAAAAACCCCATATGCAAGTTTATGTATAGATTTGGGCTATGATCATATCATGTAAATTGATACATTTAACAAGTTGACACCTTTTGATCCTTAACATATGTAGTTTATGCAAGTTTCACCCCTATTATGATTAGATTTATTTTAATTGTCTATATGTTGTGATAATTTATCTTTGTGCTAGGTGTTAGACTATACAAGTCTAGCCTATATTATGCGTTGAATAAGCGAACGTATAAACGTGGGGTAGGGGTAATATTAAGATTTAATATTAAAAAGGTTGGGTGCAATTGATATGATTTTGCATGCCATAAGTGGATGGCCATAATTGAGTCAATTATGGACATCATTAAAAGTTGACTTAATTAATAATTTGAATAGGGAATTATTAAAATTGGGGTAAAAAAATTTAAGTGTTAATCAATGCTTAGGACACGAGGTTGGACTCGTTTGTGACGTAAACCTGCCCGGACCCGCCCGGCAAATCCAGTGGTCACAAATGTCAGCCCAATGTGAGAGGTCCTAGGCCTAAACTAAAGCATAACGGTTGTAAAGACACGAGGTTAGACTCTTTTATGGTGTAAGACTGCCCGGACCTGCCCGGCAAATCCAGCTGCCATAAATGCCAGTCTAATGTGAGAGGTCTTTATGAGGTTATGGCCTGAATGAATTAAGAAATACTTAACCAGATAAACATGTAAGGTGGGACATGGGGGTTAAGTAGGTGCCTTGGGTGGCATAAGGAATCTAGGGGGTGCCCTTAGTGGCATGTGAAATACGATTAGTAAGACTTAACCAAACACACATGTAAATGAACATGACTAAGAGGGTTAAGTGGGATATACTAGTGACAAGCTTAGGTGGGTAGCTTGTGGGGGCCCATTTTGACCAGTATCCCAAACGTATCTTTGTGGGCTCGACCCAAGTCGAGTACGGGACACGCATGCTGGATTTGACTATAAGAGGCCAAAACGGGGAGCGGTGGCAACGCAAGTCCAACGGGTTTCATATGCGTGTGTGGATCCGGGCTGGTAGGTAAGACGTTGTTGCATCGTGTAGGTATAAGCCGTGCATTCTCAAGTTGTATCGGGTTGCCACTTTAGGGGAGTGATACACCCCACTATGGGGCCAGTACGGGTATCTACGAGTAGTGAGCTGATCGAAGGTGGGTAGTGGGGTACACCTAGTGGAGATAGGGGCAGACGGCACCTATGTAGTCAGCTATGGGTACGTAAGGCTATTTATAAAGTTTCTGTGTGAAGCAAGTGGGATCAAACAATAGAGTGACTGGTGTGGTGCAGTGTAGTAATGTGAGGTGCAGTGTAGTTATCATTCGTTAGTAATTAGGTGTGCCTTTACCGTTATCTTAAACGCTATCTTTATCTTCCTAAGAGTTCATAGACATTTACTTGTCTTCCAGCTTATGCCTTAGTCTAGTTATTTTGATAATAGTATTGTTAGAATTATCATACTCACCAGACTTTATGTCTGACCCCCTCTATTTCTATCCTTTTTCCCCCTCCAGGTCCTCAGGTTGGGCCCAGCTCTAGAGGAGTTTGATTGAATTGCTTCATCTCTCTTTGGAAAGCTTGGACCGTTGAAGTAAAGTCCAGCTTGTTATCTTTTTGATGGCTATTTATGTAATGGGATTATGTATTTTATTTTTATGAAGATGGATATTGTACTTGGTTATGATCTATGGTTTTTTGATGTAACAAACATGTTTAATTTCCGCTGCAATAAAATGAAGTTTTAGATTTCCAAGTACTATTTATTATCTGTCTTGTTGTAATTTTTCTGTTCTATATTCACTTATAACCTCCATGGAAGTTAATGCATTCCCTTTGTGATTGACATTAATGGACGTGGGGTGTTACAAGGTAGTAGAGGAATTTCGTTATCACATTCTCTAATAGGAGGAAGAGTACTACTAGGATTTGTGACTTCAGGGAACCTATTTAGAATTTGTTGCACTTCGTCAGGAATAATCTTGGAGGTAGGAGTTTCTTTGTTTAAAGTTTACCACGAACATATTAGCAGTGACACTTGACAGTAATTGCTCTCCTTGATTATGCTTCGGCTATCCAAAACCTTGCTAACATCCTTAAGCCCCTTCCATAAATATTGTTTTCCCTTTCACTGAAACTTAATCTGTAAGTTTGCAAAATTGAAAGTTACTTCGCCCACTTCCTTCATCCATTGTACCCCGAGAACAATTTGGCAACCCTCTAATGGTACTATCAACAAGTCTAGCGGCATGATACAACCTAGGCATTTGAATATAATTCTCCCGCATATTCCTTGTCCATGAATTTTTTTCACCATTAGCATCAGTGTCGTGTATATCCAATTTGAGCTTGGTGGCCATTTGAAAATTAATAAAACTATGCATCGAGCCAGAGTCGATGAGGACTTTGACATGTTGTTTATTAACGTATCCATGCACTCGGATAGTTGATAAAGAATGAATGCTACACATAGCACTAAAGGTGATTGCGTAAGCCTGCTCTTATCCTTGTTGTACATCAGGGGACATTATTTCTGAATTTTCTCGTGTATCAGCCTCATTCTACGATTCATCACTACCTTCATCTTTAAGGGACATAACACCTTCGATAATATAGATTTGTTTAGTTTTGCATTAATGTCTGGGGTGTTATTTCTCGTTACAACCAAAGCATAAATTCTTCTTTCTTCTGTCCTGTGTAGTTAAAGCGCTTAGCGGTTCTATAGGCGCGGTAGAGGTGTAAAAAGCTGTAGCGGGGATAAAGCAGGGAAATAGCGGGGATATAGCAGATATGAAAAAATGATAATTAGATGTAAAACTATATAATTAAAATGAATTAATTATCATTCTCGCATCATCTGTGTAGAAGAAACGAATATTAAATAATATTATATAAAAAAATCAAAGTCATGGTTACGCACACTACATTCAAGTTTTACTATATTTTTCTATCTTATATAAAGCACTCTTGACTTAAAATTAGCCCTTTACATTAAATTTTTATTTATTTTAAAAGAGAATTCGTCAAATCATCCTTTGTATATTAATATTGCTAAAGCGGATGCTAAATAGCGTTGATTTAGCGGAAGAAGCGGAAAATAATAGGGCTTTGAGCGGTGCTACTGTTCATCAGTGCTAAATTGAAATAGCATTGCGGTCGGAGAGCGCTACAGGATAAAGCGGGGATTTTGCAGGGCTTTAATGGGGTTTTAACTACATAGCTTCTGTCTAAAATTTCTTGTGGTGTTAGTCCTTTTTCTGCTCCTCATTAACTTTGTTGTTTGCTTCCTTCTTAACCCCTTTTGAGTCGCTGGATGCTCTAGCTAATTTTCCAAACTTTCCTTTCTTTTCGTAGGCTCTCTTGCACTCAAAAACTTTAGACAAGCTTACTGCCTGTTTAAAATCAATTGGTCGAAGTGCCAATACATCAAATTTAATTTCATCCTTGAGTCCATCGATGAACTTTTCCAACATGAATTGGTTAGGGAGAGCTTCACACATCCCTTGCAAGTGCTCGAATTGGGATAGATAAGTAGCCACATTGATTGTTTGTTTGAGGTTGGAAATTGCTCCATAAGGCTTCAAGAACTCTTCGGGTACAAATCGTACAAGTATCTCTTCCTTAAAAACACTCCAATCCTCATAATTATTAACCTTATTAATACACCAGCCATACCATTTTCTCGTCTCTTCGCGTAAATGGAAAGAACATGTTGGTACCCACTCGATTTCAGGTGTATGATGATATTGGAACAAGTTCTCTACTTGATTGAGCCACTCCACAACTTCACTATTCCCATTATATGTGGGAAAATCTAATTTGATTACAGTATTTTAAAGAAGTTTTGGCGGATTTTGTGCATTCAATATGCCTGTTATTATTAAAATTGAGTGGTCAACATGAACCTGGTTTGGAGTAGCCGTCGAAGATGTGTCATGAGTTTGCCTCGACTGATTGCGTTGAGCTGGTGGCACGTAAGGAATTCTGGAACTTGTTGCTTGAACTCTTGAATCTTTGATGTCCTTAGCAATGTTATTTAGGGTTTCTAATATGGTGTTTATCCTCGAGTTGATCTCATGTTGCGATTCCTGTAACTCTCTACTGTTCAAGGCAATCTGAGCATTAATGAGTTCCTGCCTTGATTCATCCAAAGCATCGGCATCATCGATATCACATGATTTACCAATAGTTTCATCGTCAGAATTCTCTTTTCCTTTGGTTGCTGTCGGCTCTAATACCATTATGTTATGCCCAGGGTTGGAAACCTTGCTTCTGGTCACCATAGAAGAAACTGCAATAGATTAACAAGAATTTAATGATAGAAGATTAAGGGAAAATGCAAAACAAATAGCAAGAAGAAGCAATGGTGAATTAAAGAAAAGCGGAGGCAATAATATTCAACAAGAAGATTGAAATAACGACGACAGTCTAAATGAGATAACACTCATTAAATTCAACAAAACCCAACCCTAATCAAGTTCTTAGCTAATATATATAGTCTTACGGAATGGATGGGCCTCAAATACATGACAACAACCTAAAATAACATTAAATCCAATCAACCCTGATTTAACAACCCTCTTTCCTCATTGTTCATGTGTGCACGCGCATACACTAGTAACGCCTGGTCCGACAATCCTAGAGCCATTGTTCTGTCCATCTTCTCCTCCTGATTCTTCTCATCTGCTGGTTGATCATCGAAGCCGATGACAGGTCTTCTTCCTTAGTGTTCGATCCTTTCACCAATGTGTTCGATAAAATGCCCAGGTCAGTATTAACTGCCTTCCCTTCTCCTGTTTTGATCACATGAACTACCATTGTACCAGTATTGATAGCTGATGTGCTCGAGGGCATAACATAATTATAGTCACTTTTGTTTGCGTGCGATGGAAATTATAATTCAATTGGAATTATGAATAAAAGTGGATTTGATAATTTGGGGTTAAATGAATCTGTATACCCAAACGATAACAAAAGGGAACATGGGTTGAAATTAAAAAATGGAAAACATGAATTCACATATATCTATAAAATGAAGGGTTAGGAATAGCCTATATTGATTGGTTAATAAAAATGAATATGTTTACATGGTTGGTCAGTGGGAGAAATAGGAAACATAATTGCAAGTATTAAAAAGTGAAGATATGGATTGGTGTGAAATAGGTATTTAACCTTATTGTGCACTAATTCAATAACCTAAATTTGTAAAAGTGAATATCTTGCAATTATGGGTTTCTATTGCATTGATTACCTAAACTATGGAAATAAATTCTAATACTGTTTTCGGTAACCAATCAATCGGGAATAGGCCTAACTTCCTAAAGAATATATTAAAAAGAAAAAAAAGGTAACCTAACTGAAAAATGTTATGTAAAAAAAAGAAGTAAGAAATCAGGTTAAACACTTGATAAATTAAAAATGAATGTAATCTATTATAATAATTGTATGGAGACAAAGATGAATCAAGGGTTAAAAAATAAAGGTTATAATTAAATGTGAAATGAAGGATTATTATAAATAAACTTAAAAGTGTAGATTTAGCTTAGTAAGCATAATTTTATGACTCTGGTGCAAGTCGTGACAAAAAATGAACTATAATCTATATTTTCATAAATATGATAATTGAGAAATTATAACAAACAAACATAGTTTATTTATAAATACGAATATGACAGAGAATGATGGAAAGGATAGTTAGGCTTTAATTCGAACATATTGACTTAAAAGGTGTTACGTTACGAGCCTAAATTCTATAATAACCTTGCGATTAGGCGGTAGACTTTGATATTAACATATTGACTTAAAAAGTATTAAGTTACGAACCTAAAATTCAACGGTAACTAATAAAGTTGATTAACAAATAATGAATGTTCGGATTAATTAAAAAAATATTGTAAATCAATGTTAAGAAAAGTAAGTGAAACGCGTAGTGGTAAATTAGACATATGGTCTAATAATATATCGATATGTGTTTGGTCCAGTCCGATGGAATTAAGAGCCCAACAGGGTAAATCATCATAGGTGTCCGGTGACACGATGGGAGCACGTCCAACTTATTATTCGACGGTCCTGGAAGGAAGTGCAAGACTCCTGCGGGACGTGTGGATACTCTGAGATGACCCTCTAGGGTAGGCTTAATGAAGCTGTACCCCCAGAGGCAGGTATGTACGGCGCCATCCGCACAGTATGTCGTGGCTGCATTTATGTTGAGGGCATGCCTGAAGACGAAAAGGATGATTTTTAGGATGATTCGACGGCCTTGGCTTTGAGAGCAGACTTCGTGGTCAGAACCCAACAAGGATAGTAAATCGTCGGATACCTATCATCATCGGTCAGAGCGAGTACGGAAAATACTGGAGCTAAATCAACAGACTAATGATCTTTCACTACCGAGACATTGGATGAGGGGCAATGCCAATTGGATGTTTATATCGTTTGGTAGTGGCATGGTCAAATAGATTTTTTAATGATCTTTCATTATTTGAGGGGCCAAATGGGGCCATAGCCACCAAAAAAAGAGATAGACCAATCTATTAGTATTTGTATTGTATGACTAGGAAGCTGTTCTTTGTAGATATAGAAATCTCTCGATTGAATTTTGTAGGAGAACTCAGGATTAGTGCGCTTTCATAGCATGACGATGGAGGCTTAGTATGCTTTCGTAGAATGGACTAGTACGCTTTCGTAGCGTACAAATGGAAACTCAGTACATCTTCGTAGAGTGGTCTAGTACGCTTTCATAGCATGCAATGGAGATTTAGTATGTTTTCGCAGTGCAGCGAAAGAGATCACTCGAGAAGGGTACTAATGGGAGTACTTTGGGATGGAGGGGAGGGGATATAGCTACACACACACACACACACACACATATATATATATATATATGTGTGTGTGTGTGTGTGTGTGTGTGTGATATTTTAGGTTAATCTACTTGGGAGTAGATGGGTATGTTTTATACGTGAAAACGGAAAGTGTAATGTGCATTAAACCCAAATAACTTAATAAAAGTGGTCTAGTGATAGAACGGTATATGTAGTGTTATTTATAGAAAGTATAATTTGTCCATTCACCGGAACTTTTGTTCTGACACCCTCCTCATAGCAAACCCGTAGGTCAGACAGGTGACAAAGATTATACAGCTTAGAGACACTTGTTAGACAGTGTCATTATTATGATAAGTATTTACTTACTATTATATTTTATTTGTTCCGTTGTGAGATAATTTATTGTGGGCTCTGATATATTTATTTTTATCATTTTGCAGGATACCAGTCAAACCAACTCAGATTTCAATAAACTTGAATTTTAACATTTTGCGAAAAATTCAGACCCGCTGAAATTTGGGTTGTAACAATAAACATTAATTAGTTATCGCACATGCACTAAACAAATATTTTTTGACATTGAGAGAGTAATCACTGTAATTAACAATCAGTGAAGCATACTAAACAATTAATGTGATAATATAAAAAAACTAAATTAATAAATTAACGCTAATTTACTAAGGTGTAGGAATAAAACCTGATTAAGGGATTGAAGCAGATCAGAGTGGGGATTGATGATGTTCGAGATGATTACGGAGGAAAAGAAAATAGTTGATAACATATAGAAGCTAAAGGAGGTTTTGGGATTTTTGAAGGTTGGTGCAAGAATGCGGAAGCATGTCTCGGGTTGGAGCACGTATCATGCTTTTCTCTGACGGCTAGTAACGGTCGACGACGATCTGTTTAGCTTCAGATTCTTATGGTTTCCTATGGTAACTATTTTTGATTTATATAAGTACCACACAAAGGAGTAGGCATCGAAATCCATCGAAAAAAATTCGATTGTCCATTAACGGTCGTCATTTGTTTCCGTAGAAGTGCATTGTTGCTCAAGTAGTGATAGAGTTAAACGTTCGATAGCAGCAAATTCGAAGAGATAAGCCTGAGTCACACAAAAATTGTGAAACTCCCTAACTATAAATTGGGCCCGACTTATGATAGAATCGGGTGGAGTTGGAGGAAGCATCTCTATATGCTGGCGGTGGGATGATAGAGACAAAAGTTGATGACGATTTTTTTATAAGGGAAAATATTTACCTTATGAATATGTGTTGGAGTATGGTTGATGCTGACGGTTAAGTGAGGAGTTATGACTGACAGGTTGTTTGTTCATATGGTTTTATTTGCAGTTTTCAAGTTATATCTAACTAAAGCGTATGAGGTTTCTGTGTAATTTATGAATCTTTTTTCTTCTTGGATATTGCTACAATCATTGTCATAACTTTAATTTCTGTAAGTTTAATCATGTGTTTCAATCAAAAATTGATGGTATATATATAGACTGAGCCTTGTCTTGTGTAGAAACCGACTACAGTGTATGTTATGTTCCCTACTACAATGGTATAAAAATGAATCAACGAGTCAAATTTTGTAATACATGAATGACATTTATTGTTCTTTATTATACGGATGTGAGCTTTATTTTAAGCACTCTCAATGATTCAAAGCAATGATGAATGCTGGCTTTGAATTGAGAATATTGGTGTTATTTGATCTCAACTACAAATTTTTGTATTTGTTTTAAGTTCTAAACTCCAACTTCTTATTATTGCATGTTAATATTTGATTGTTTAAATTTAATAGTAATATAATTATAAAATGGCCCTCCTACCATCCTACGAAATACAATTTTTGTTTTGTTTTCTTCCCATTACATGTATTATTAATTGGTATTCAAGCTCTGTAAATAATTGCATTGTTGAATATTGGTGGTTTGATGTAGATTGTTTGGTGAATTTTTGTAGGGGGTGGGTGGGTGTGTTTGGGGGAGAGGAGGTGGTGCTCTATTTTTCAAGTAAGATAAAGGACCGATTCTAGGAGTTTTGGTACCTAAAGCCAACCATAAACTAAAGCTCTTAAGTTTATATTTTTGTGCAAAGCCTATCGGTTTTTAAGATGACCGCAAACACCTTTTTATTATAACTAATAATAAAAAAACAGTATGGTACAGGTGACTGTAGTTGATAATCAGCTACTTCAGTTTTTAAGATGGTCCATCAACCGCTTACAGAATTTATAGTGTTCTGTTCACTCTCCCTTACAGGATAACAACAGCACTGGAGCTAGCGTAAATTAACTAGACTATGATGTTTTAGCTCCACGCAGGGAGTCACATGTTATGTTACATATTACAATGGATTTTTTCCGATTTGGCCTCCTTTTATAAACCTATAACACGTTTAGCCTAGTTTGAAAACTTATTACGGCCATAGCCTGATTTATGTCACATCAGCTGAAATTCGTTATTTAACACTAGCGTTATTTCAAATAACGCGTGCAGCGTTATTCAAGATGAATCAGAGATGTTTTTGTGTTAAAACCACTTTAAATTTCTATTGAACCTACGAGCGTAAATAATGCACGTTAGTGTTATCCTGAATAACGCTGGATGGGTTGTTACAAATATTTTAAAGTCCTACAGTGGAGCGGTTTTTAAGATGGAGCACATGAGCGTCATTCAGAATAACGCAAATATTTTAGAATAGGACATTTATTGTTTTGTTTCCACTGTGCGTTATTCTAAATAACGCAAACTTAATATGGTTTATAGTATGAGTTATTTAGAATAACGTTGTACGCGTTATCCTAAATAACGCACCATCATGATATACAGTCAGCCGAGGCTCTCTTCCTCCTCACTTTTTCTTAACTTCTATTTTATCAAAATCGAAAAGCCTAAGCTCCTAACCCTATTTGCTCACCATAACATCAAATTAAAGGCTTTTTTGATCGAAATTCATCACTTAGGCAAGCTCATCGACCCAAGAAGCTCAAGAAGGTAAAAAATTCCTAATTTTGTTGATTTATTAGAAAATTTAGGGTTTGTCCATGATTGAGGAAACTTGTGAATAAGCTTGTATGTGGTTTAATGGGTTCAATGTAGTTGAAATTATATAGTTTTCAACATTGATTGTAGTTTTTTCGCTACATTTGCGTATCACTAATGTTGTTTGGAATATGATTTGTGTAGAGATTGTTGAGATGGAACCGGGACCGGTAGATGCTACTGTCCTATACTTGCAAAACAGGCATAGGTCGAACAATAATACTTTGATGGCGGTATGTCTGTACGGTATTTGTATGTTGGCCTAAATGTATATCTTATTTTTTTGTATGTATGTCTTACGTTGTATGTTAAATTTTATTTACAGGGAAAAGATCCCGATCGGATTGTAGATCACACGGTTTCCGTTGGCGCGATTACCTCCACACATCCAGAAGTCTTGGCCTTGCTTGAGCGCGCTGGATTCCGACTAGTACACCGGTTGGAACACGTTCAACTCGATCATTATCTCATCATTGCCTTAGTCGATAGATGGAGACCGGAGACATCGACATTCCATTTTAGAGGTGGAGAGATGACCATCACTTTGGGTGATGTGGCGGTCCTGCTAGGCTTGCCGATTGATGGCGCTCCTTTGAGGACTCCAGAGGCCGGAGACTACATGGAGATGTGCCATCGGCTTTTAGGTATTACGCCTCCCGCGGACCAGTGGATGAGAAATGAGCAAATTATAACTAGTTGGTACAAAGCGCAGTTTGTGCATGACATTCCACAGAATGTCACGCAGGAGCAGATAGAACAGCGTGCTAGAGCTATCATACTCTGGATCATTACTCAACGCCTAATCTGCGATCATTCTAAGACTCGGGTGTGGCTGAAATGGTTGCATTTTATGTAGGATTTTGATCAGTGTCAGCAATATTCTTGGGGCAGTGCGACATTAGCATACACATATACAGAACTTACCAGGGCCGCTTTGCTTGAGAGCCCTTGTATGGGAGGTTGTCCTTCTTTGATACAGGTACTTTATTTTCGTACGCTTATTTGCTTCTTTTTTTTTTTTTTTTGCATGCCGTGTTTCTTTATCAAATTTCTTTGTAGCTATGGTCTTGGACGTATCTTCCCCTTGGTAGACTTGAATTAAAGCACCCCAATATTGATATTTCTTTGCCTTACGGGGCTAGGTAATTTTATTCCGTCAATTATTTATCTTATATGTGTTAACTTATTTCCTCTATCTCTTACCAAGTCACAGCTACAGTGGGTTGGAAAGAAGAGAACTTCATTGACACCGAGGCGTAATCTAAAATTCTATCGCAATGAGCTCGACGTGCTTAGTCCGTATGTTGTTACATAGACCCCATATGCCCAGGATTTTGAACAGCTTCCGACTTTATGTACCGTGTCTTTCCATTTGTGGACCGCCCGTGTACCCATTATATGTTTGAACGATGTAGCATATCACGTTCTTGACCGCGTGATGCGCCAGTTTGGATTTAGACAACACCTTCCTGAACCAATGCCACAACATTACAGGATTAACTTAGAAGTACCCGGGGAGTACGAGGCGGCTATTGAGACATGGAACCGTCGACACATGCACACGCAGCAGGAGCGGGAGTTCACCTTGTCGGACGAAGAGTATTACACATGGTATTGGCAGATTACCCGACGGTATATTCTTCGCAGCGTGCAACCTCTTGGTGCTGTAGTGGAATCAATTGTATGAATTCTCCACTGGCATTTATCGTCGATATTGCAAATGGCAGTATACATTTCTTTGTTGGACCTAATGGGCTTAAAAGAAACAGCATGTAAAATGGAATACTCACTTAGTTGTTGCAGAAATTTAGCTTTGCTCTCAAATACAAGACCAGGTTTAAAGCCACTTTGAACGCAGGAGGACGAGAATAATTCTCCCCTGCTTTGCAAGTCTGCGACAACGGATCTGGCTAACATTTGCTCTGTACACATGTCCTCATCAAGGGGAATCTCCATTGCAGGTTCGTCATTACTCTCATCTTCTTCATCATCCTCATCATCCATCTCTTCAGCTCCGAAGTTAAAGTTCAACGAATCGAAGCGACGGTCATGCTGTCCGAAGCAGGTCCAGGGTTCGTTTGTAGGTCTACATTACCATCTACTTGACTAGCGTCATCGCATGCATTCTCTTCGAAGGGTGATTGCTCTTCCATGAAATCCTACGGACAACTGCATCATGAAAATATTACACCTTGATCAAACAGTTATGCATTACTCAAATAACAATTCATTTCAAAGAATACTTACTTCTGACTCATATGATATAACTCAGATGGCGTTGGCTGCAACGGTTCTGCTACTTGCGTAGACGGTCCAATATTGTTTTGTGTATGATGGTAGTAAGGATCATAACTATACAATATATGACGGTCAATAACAACAATAGAGAACCAAAATATAACATGTATAGATAACCTTCTAAGTTGGGCTTACCTCTGCTTCGCGCGTCCAATACTTTCCTGCGTAGGATATGGAAAGCCAAAATGTGGATTCTGCGTATAATTCATATGCGGGGGGTACGCATAGAACATTTGATGTTGTCCATACTTTGAAACGTTAGAAGGAGGAATACTATTTGGTGATGACATTAGAGGAGTTAGACGGAACAGTGCTGTAACACCCCGCCTCCGCTAGGGTCACTCGCAAAGGAATGCACTAGCTTTAGAGGGGCATTATTGGTAAACATGCACAGAAATATCACAAGACAGAACATATAGAATAGCGGAAGTAAAATCAAACTTTCATAACATGAGTAAATAAGGTCTAAAGCCTTTTACATCAGAGTACATCAAAACCTGTCTTGCAATAGTAAAGAAGCATAAAGACATTTTCATAAATTATTCCCCAAGTAAAAACAGTAAAGTAGCCATAGCCAAGAAAAGTCCAAGCCATCCATGATGACCTTCAAGCAGAAGAAGTCCGAACTAAACAGCATTGTTTCCTCCCTGTAACCTGGAGGGGGGGAAACGGAAGAAAAGAGGCGAAACAAAACGGGTCAGTGAAAAAGACTGAGTAAGTCCTATCTACTTCCAGTATAAAAACAGGTAAAGGTAACATGACATGCATAAACTGAAAGTAAACATAAGGATAACTACAAGATAGATAAACCAGGGTAGCCGGTTGAACTACTGTGGCAAAGTAAACTAAGGTATCATGATAAACTATGGTGTCATGATAAGTCAAGGTATCACATCGTCAGATTTCTATCGAGTACATTATCCCAAGGTATCTACCCCGTCTAACATCCCACGATATCTATTATGTATATTCTTCTTAGTCCTAACATGTATATTTGCTCTGCACCTCTCGTACTAGTACCCCTACCCGCGTCATGCGTTAACCATGAATGTCCCTTGCTCAAAGTCGTGTAATGGTCCATGTCAACCTAGTATATCGCATATATAGGTTACTCAAATCATATGTTTATTTCCATGTATATAAGTTCAGTCCTTTGCCGTACCTCGTACGGGCTTCCTCATGTCGTATTATCCTTGAATTCGTTTGGACTGTCGCCCTTGTTCTAGCTAGGCTCTTCCATATGAATCATCATTTGAACTACTAGGACTTACGCCACCTAGCACCACTAGGGATTACGCTTACCTATTGCACGCTTTCGTATTTCGGTTTGAGTTAAACCACCTAGGCCACTAGGGATTACGCTAACCCTCAACCGCGCCATTTTCCCACGCATTCATCGTGAATCGTTTTTCTATAACTGTATGCACATGTATCACATCGTGCCATCCGAGTCCTGTCACAGGGCAAACCAAGAAATACAGGACTCGGTCGGGAGCTTTAGATTTATCTGCCGATGCAGATACTAAGGTCTGCTTTTCTACACGTGGCTATGGTCCCACGAGACCCCTCCCTCAACTAGTGAAAGGCAACACAAGAGAAAATCTTGCATGAGAACTACACTCCGGCCAGCCCACATCCTACGGCCTACCTCACCCATAATTAGATAGCAATTATGGTCTGTTGGGTGTTCCCTGCCTTTCCGTACGTACACGCTTGACTCAAGATGGTAGATGATCGACGAACTTGCTATCTCGGGCACCTTATGTATTCGTCGACTCACTGCTATCCACCCCAGTCTTTAGGTCGCTCGCATAGCAACCAAGGCATATTCTTGGTTCTTCTACCGCAGACCTCAACCTCTCGTGAGCCTAGTATAATGACCTGGCAGCTCACAGAGGGATCCCAAGAATATCCTCACGTTCCCCGAAGCCGCTGCTTCGTTACCCAGTTCGTTGGAGCCTTTATCTAAATCAGATAGCCTGCTCCTACACGCATACTTAAACGTTGACCTAACGTATCAGGTTACTAATCTATCTAAGAAATGGTCCAAATTTCCTTGACTAAGAATTATTACTTAGTTTCCCTTAACTAAGGTTTACCATTTAGCCTTATTTCCATAATCCTTGTTAATTATGGTTATTTACCTAATCCTCCGAATTAGGGTTTACCTAATGGGTTAAGTGTCACTTAAGTTCATAACTTAGCCCGTCTACAAACCATGTCAAAATTGGCTAAGTATACAAGTCCAAGACTTAACCCTACAAACCATGTGTCAAGTTGGTTAAGTATATCAAGGAATCCATGACTTAACCTCGTCTAATTATCATTTTAGATTGGTTAATTATATAATTTAACTTGACCTTGTCATCAAATCGGTCAAGCGTATTCAAGTGATTCGTGACTTAGCCTTATCATGTTTTCACGTTAGATTGGTTAAGTATAGATTAACTTAACCTCATCAAATTAACGAGTTAGATTGGTTAAGTATAGGTCACTTAACCTCATCAAATCATCGTGTTAAATTAGTTAAGTGTTTAACTTAACCCCATTAAATTACCAAGTTGGATTAATTAAGTCTAGGCTAACTTAACCCCATCCGATTACCATGTTTAGATTAGTTAAGCCTAATCTTAACCCCATCCATTAACTGTATTATACGGTTAAGTGTCATTAAGAAAATTTACTTAACCTTATCACGTTATCGTGTTGGATTGATTAAGTGTTGGTTAACTTAATCCCGTCCACTAGTCGTATAAAAATGGTCAAGTGTCATTAGGCAAATCAAGTTACTTAACCTACCCAAGCTTATCATGTTTTGTTAAGTATCATTAGCCTAATAAAATTACTTAACCCATTTGTCCATATCATATTTGGTTAAGCCTCATTAATCAAATTAATTTAACCCTATTATGTGGCATTAATTTAATTAATGCACCCTCAACCTCTCACATTAGACCTTGTTGTGGTTACTAGTTAAGCCGGGCGGGTCCGGGTAGATTTACACCACAACCTAGTCTAACCTCGGGTCTTAAGTGCGACATGACCAACTTCTCACATTGGGTCCTATTGTTTGCAACTACTAGTTAGGCCGGTCGGTTCCGGGTAGTTTTACGTGGCAAACTCAACCCAACCTCGAGTTGGCCATACTTATATTATCTAAGTTCATCATGTTTCCAAAACATGTTACAAGTTTTCAAGCATTTGGGTAGACCTAACTTAATAGGTAAATTCCCAAAGGGTAGACCTAACTTAATAGGTAAATTCCCAAGCTCATGTTTTTATGCATACTTACATGCCAACCTCCATGTTATCTTTCAAGTCATATTTTCAAGTATAAACACATGTCATATTCAAGTTAAGATTTTGCGACATGTTCATGTTTATCTAACTACCCAAAATCGTGTTTTCCCAACGCAAGCAAAGCGAGTCAACATAGTAAGGATACTATGTCACATATTGGTCTCAAAACATGCATGATGCCAAAAAGGGCTTGGCTTCCACATGCATAACATCATAAAGGGATTGGCCATAAACATGCATAGTGTCATAAGGTAATTTGGCCACAAACATGCATATTATCAAAAAGGGTTTGGCCATAAACATGCACAACTTAAAAGAGGGGATTGGCCACGAGCATGCATAATCTCATAAAGGATTTGGCCACAAACTTGCATGTTAGCATAAGGGGTTTGGGTTCATAAACATGCATAAGCCCCAAAATCTTGTCTTAGCCAATGTTTCACAAGTAAAGTGGTTCCTAAAGGTTCATGCTAGCATTTCATGCATAAAGATCCAAACTTGCAAGATAAACTAGGTTATGCATAGCATGAGAGGCATGATTAAGTTACTCACATGGCCTAAAATCATAAACATGAACACAAGAGGCATGGTAAGGTTCATATAAGTTTGCATAATCATGTTTAGCCTCATTTTATCCCATGTCATTATCAAAACTACCGTTTCCATCTAAAAGTAGCTAGAACTTACTTAGTTAGGCCTAGGGAAAGGAGCATGAATCATCTTGGCTAAGAAAGGTGCCTCCTTTGTAGAAGAATCGTCATGGAACTCGCATAGCAATGTTGATTTGGCCTTGATTTGGTGTAGCAAGCTTGCACCTTTTGATTTGAACTTGATTTGAGTGCATAGGCTCTAGGGATTGGAGATGGAGGCCATGATCAAAATTGATTTTGGCAGCACTTAGTTGCTAGGTTTGATTTTTAGGGATTTAGGTTAGGTATAGGGTCTTTTTATAGAGATTAGAATAGTTTTTGGCCCTTAGATTAACCCTAGGACCAACCTGAACCGTCAGATTTCAAACCAGGCCCAAAAACCTAGCCAAGATAGAAAATAGGTGCACCAGATCAAAATCAGCCGACAGGGCAAGTCGACAGCCCTGTCGACATGCATGTCGACATGCCTGTCGACATGCCTGTCGACTTGTCTGGGCGGGAATTTTCCCGCCTGGCCCCCATTTCTGCATGTTTCGAAATTCAAATTTCCCGAAAACTTCTTTAGGCCTTAACCGGGTCATACGGACTCCGATTTTCGAAAACTCGGACTCTATTTCGCGTATTTTTCCGAGACGAACGCAATGGCATAGCCCGTTTTACTTGATTCAGAATTTAAAATTAAATTCTGCCTTAATTCTCGTTTTAACATGTTATTGAAATACGGGTTGTTACATTCTCCCCACCTTTTAGGATTTCGTCCCCGAAATCTCTAAGTTAGGAAGAACATATCCTACCATCCATCATCCATCTACTCAAAACATCATCCACAAGCAACCATTGTCCTTAGATGATTTCTAATGCTGTATGAATACATGCAAAATGTGTGTGTACATGTTCCTTAGCTAATGCTAATGATCAGGCCTGGATAATCTTTCTAATGCAAAATTATGTATAGTGCCATGAATCCAACATGTATGCAAATAGTCCTAGTCATATAGATACTATATGCGTGCACAATCATTCATTCATATGCAACAACCGCATGATAATACATTCGATTTCATCCATAAACAAGTATAAATACTCGTGCATATGCAATATGAAATGTGACCGAGTCGAGCTAGTATCTAATGTGTATTCGCGCATCCACGAGCAACCACTTGCAACCATATCAATCATAACATGTTTCAAATACATGTTTACATCCATAGGGTTCTACCTAGAATTCCCTGAAACAGGGTCGAGAAGATAAACAGGACAAACTCCTTACAGGGTTTGTAACGGAGAATAGGACCGAGAGGATGTCCACAAAAGATAGCCTACAAGTAAGCTCTACAGAAAACAGGGATCAAGGATATACTCCCAAAAAGAGATATCATGCGCGTATCTAGTCTTTGACCATCAAAGTCGTCTTTTAACTTCGCGATTTTGTAGCTTATTATTCCTGTTTCCATAACATGAGCTGGAACTCATTTCTTCGTCGCCTCTCGTTCCACTTGCACTTATCCTTTTCCTAGAATACTTGACGCAAACATGACTGCGTACTCATGAGCTCATGCAAGCTTTCCAAAATTCACTAATGAATCTCGGACCTCGTACCACAAGGTATACCACATAGAAGAACTTTCTCTTGAAAGTAAACAGATGCCAACCAGGTTATCAAGCGCACTTACTAAGGTGATTTCTATAACCCATGCATAAGTGAAATAAACCATCCGTCTTATCGGCGAACACCACTCGATTGGGCTTCCAATTTCCCATAAAGGCATCAAGGGATTCTAAGTAACTAACCATGACCGAACCCAAAAGGTTACACGAGACTTCGAGGGTATTACCAAGGCTAGTCAAGAGTCTAACTACCCTCCTATCAAAACCGAGAGTGGCACCCCTTACTGGATAACCACTTCATCCCTAGAATCCATCCATAGCTTATAAACATAAGCATTATTTCCAAGCTCAATACTTGGCATAGACATTCTCAAATCCAAAAAAGTCATGAATAAATGGACCGATCTTCCAATAGGACTTGGGACAAAAACGGGATCCCCTACTACGCTAGTACTAAGGTGCAGAGACTCAACTATCGAAGCGGACTTAAAAGATGCGGTGATCAAAACAAAGTCCCGACAGGATGATAGAGAAGAAAAGCTAAACCTTTAACAAGATCGTTACCCTCCTTCTGAGGTACCCTAGAAATGAGAGCATACTATTGCTCTCCGAATGATCTTGTCCCTGTTCCATGATACTTAACTATCCGTCCCGTTTCACCATGCCAAAGGTACTCTCTCGTCATGGGTTTCATTGTTCATCCTTCTCTCTCGTCCTGGGCTGAGCCATACCAACAAGTTGCTCACCCATAAGCTCATATCCTTTATCCTCTTTCTCACTATCCTTTCTTGTATAACTCTGCAATGGTCTCTCGAGAACACCTCCATCGTACGGGAAACACTTACGTAGCTAGAAAGACTAGTCGCAGTCAAAACCACTGTGACTACAGATGGAGGAAAGAAAGGAAAAGAGATTCAATCAAGGAAACAAGGATGATGCAAATGGCCTTTGGGGAATAGCCTTTTTCTTTTTAAAAGAAAATTTTCTTGAAAAATGCTTCTTTGTAAACGATTTTCAAATAGTTTTCAGAAGGTCTTTAAAAACTTTTTCCCAGTCTGGTAACCTTCTGCTCTGATACCAAATGTAACACCCCGCCTCCGCTAGGATCACTCGCAAAGGAATGCACTAGCTTTAGAGGGGCATTATTGGTAAACATGCATAGAAATATCACAAGACAGAACATATAGAATAGCGGAAGTAAAATCAAACTTTCATAACATGAGTAAATAAGGTCTAAAGCCTTTTACATCAGAGTACATCAAAACCTGTCTTGCAATAGTAAAGAAGCATAAAGACATTTTCATAAATTATTCCCCAAGTAAAAACAGTAAAGTAGCCATAGCCAAGAAAAGTCCAAGCCATCCATGATGACCTTCAAGCAGAAGAAGTCCGAACTAAACGGCATTGTTTCCTCCCTGTAACCTGGAGGGGGGAAACGGAAGAAAAGAGGCGAAACAAAACGGGTCAGTCAAAAAGACTGAGTAAGTCCTATCTACTTCCAGTATAAAAACAGGTAAAGGTAACATGACATGCATAAACTGAAAGTAAACATAAGGATAACTACAAGATAGATAAACCAGGGTAGCCGGTTGAACTACTGTGGCAAAGTAAACTAAGGTATCATGATAAACTACGGTGTCATGATAAGTCAAGGTATCACATCGTCAGATTTCTATCGAGTACATTATCCCAAGGTATCTACCCCGTCTAACATCCCACGATATCTATTATGTATATTCTTCTTAGTCCTAACATGTATATTTGCTCTGCACCTCTCGTACTAGTACCCCTACCCGCGTCATGCGTTAACCATGAATGTCCCTTGCTCAAAGTCGTGTAATGGTCCATGTCAACCTAGTATATCGCATATATAGGTTACTCAAATCATATGTTTCTTTCCATGTATATAAGTTCAGTCCTTTGCCGTACCTCGTACGGGCTTCCTCATGTCGTATTATCCTTGAATTCGTTTGGACTGTCACCCTTGTTCTAGCTAGGCTCTTCCATATGAATCATCATTTGAACTACTAGGACTTACGCCACCTAGCACCACTAGGGATTACGCTTACCTATTGCACGCTTTCGTATTTCGGTTTGAGTTAAACCACCTAGGCCACTAGGGATTACGCTAACCCTCAACCGCGCCATTTTCCCACGCATTCATCGTGAATCGTTTTTCTATAACTGTATGCACATGTATCACATCGTGCCATCCGAGTCCTGTCACAGGGCAAACCAAGAAATACAGGACTCGGTCGGGAGCTTTAGATTTATCTGCCGATGCAGATACTAAGGTCTGCTTTTCTACACGTGGCTATGGTCCCACGAGACCCCTCCCTCAACTAGTGAAAGGCAACACAAGAGAAAATCTTGCATGAGAACTACACTCCGGCCAGCCCACATCCTACGGCCTACCTCACCCATAATTAGATAGCAATTATGGTCTGTTGGGTGTTCCCTGCCTTTCCGTACGTACACGCTTGACTCAAGATGGTAGATGATCGACGAACTTGCTATCTCGGGCACCTTATGTATTTGTCGACTCACTGCTATCCACCCCAGTCTTTAGGTCGCTCGCATAGCAACCAAGGCATATTCTTGGTTCTTCTACCGCAGACCTCAACCTCTCGTGAGCCTAGTATAATGACCTGGCAGCTCACAGAGGGATCCCAAGAATATCCTCACGTTCCCCGAAGCCGCTGCTTCGTTACCCAGTTCGTTGGAGCCTTTATCTAAATCAGATAGCCTGCTCCTACACGCATACTTAAACGTTGACCTAACGTATCGGGTTACTAATCTATCTAAGAAATGGTCCAAATTTCCTTGACTAAGAATTATTACTTAGTTTCCCTTAACTAAGGTTTACCATTTAGCCTTATTTCCATAATCCTTGTTAATTATGGTTATTTACCTAATCCTCCGAATTAGGGTTTACCTAATGGGTTAAGTGTCACTTAAGTTCATAACTTAGCCCGTCTACAAACCATGTCAAAATTGGCTAAGTATACAAGTCCAAGACTTAACCCTACAAACCATGTGTCAAGTTGGTTAAGTATATCAAGGAATCCATGACTTAACCTCGTCTAATTATCATTTTAGATTGGTTAATTATATAATTTAACTTGACCTTGTCATCAAATCGGTCAAGCGTATTCAAGTGATTCGTGACTTAGCCTTATCATGTTTTCACGTTAGATTGGTTAAGTATAGATTAACTTAACCTCATCAAATTAACGAGTTAGATTGGTTAAGTATAGGTCACTTAACCTCATCAAATCATCGTGTTTAAATTAGTTAAGTGTTTAACTTAACCCCATTAAATTACCAAGTTGGATTAATTAAGTCTAGGCTAACTTAACCCCATCCGATTACCATGTTTAGATTAGTTAAGCCTAATCTTAACCCCATCCATTAACTGTATTATACGGTTAAGTGTCATTAAGAAAATTTACTTAACCTTATCACGTTATCGTGTTGGATTGATTAAGTGTTGGTTAACTTAATCCCGTCCACTAGTCGTATAAAAATGGTCAAGTGTCATTAGGCAAATCAAGTTACTTAACCTACCCAAGCTTATCATGTTTTGTTAAGTATCATTAGCCTAATAAAATTACTTAACCCATTTGTCCATATCATATTTGGTTAAGCCTCATTAATCAAATTAATTTAACCCTATTATGTGGCATTAATTTAATTAATGCACCCTCAACCTCTCACATTAGACCTTGTTGTGGTTACTAGTTAAGCCGGGCGGGTCCGGGTAGATTTACACCACAACCTAGTCTAACCTCGGGTCTTAAGCGCGACATGACCAACTTCTCACATTGGGTCCTATTGTTTGCAACTACTAGTTAGGCCGGTCGGTTCCGGGTAGTTTTACGTGGCAAACTCAACCCAACCTCGAGTTGGCCATACTTATATTATCTAAGTTCATCATGTTTCCAAAACATGTTACAAGTTTTCAAGCATTTGGGTAGACCTAACTTAATAGGTAAATTCCCAAAGGGTAGACCTAACTTAATAGGTAAATTCCCAAGCTCATGTTTTTATGCATACTTACATGCCAACCTCCATGTTATCTTTCAAGTCATATTTTCAAGTATAAACACATGTCATATTCAAGTTAAGATTTTGCGACATGTTCATGTTTATCTAACTACCCAAAATCGTGTTTTCCCAACGCAAGCAAAGCGAGTCAACATAGTAAGGATACTATGTCACATATTGGTCTCAAAACATGCATGATGCCAAAAAGGGCTTGGCTTCCACATGCATAACATCATAAAGGGATTGGCCATAAACATGCATAGTGTCATAAGGTAATTTGGCCACAAACATGCATATTATCAAAAAGGGTTTGGCCATAAACATGCACAACTTAAAAGAGGGGATTGGCCACGAGCATGCATAATCTCATAAAGGATTTGGCCACAAACTTGCATGTTAGCATAAGGGGTTTGGGTTCATAAACATGCATAAGCCCCAAAATCTTGTCTTAGCCAATGTTTCACAAGTAAAGTGGTTCCTAAAGGTTCATGCTAGCATTTCATGCATAAAGATCCAAACTTGCAAGATAAACTAGGTTATGCATAGCATGAGAGGCATGATTAAGTTACTCACATGGCCTAAAATCATAAACATGAACACAAGAGGCATGGTAAGGTTCATATAAGTTTGCATAATCATGTTTAGCCTCATTTTATCCCATGTCATTATCAAAACTACCGTTTCCATCTAAAAGTAGCTAGAACTTACTTAGTTAGGCCTAGGGAAAGGAGCATGAATCATCTTGGCTAAGAAAGGTGCCTCCTTTGTAGAAGAATCGTCATGGAACTCGCATAGCAATGTTGATTTGGCCTTGATTTGGTGTAGCAAGCTTGCACCTTTTGATTTGAACTTGATTTGAGTGCATAGGCTCTAGGGATTGGAGATGGAGGCCATGATCAAAATTGATTTTGGCAGCACTTAGTTGCTAGGTTTGATTTTTAGGGATTTAGGTTAGGTATAGGGTCTTTTTATAGAGATTAGAATAGTTTTTGGCCCTTAGATTAACCCTAGGACCAACCTGAACCGTCAGATTTCAAACCAGGCCCAAAAACCTAGCCAAGATAGAAAATAGGTGCACCAGATCAAAATCAGCCGACAGGGCAAGTCGACAGCCCTGTCGACATGCATGTCGACATGCCTGTCGACATGCCTGTCGACTTGTCTGGGCGGGAATTTTCCCGCCTGGCCCCCATTTCTGCATGTTTCGAAATTCAAATTTCCCGAAAACTTCTTTAGGCCTTAACCGGGTCATACGGACTCCGATTTTCGAAAACTCGGACTCTATTTCGCGTATTTTTCCGAGACGAACGCAATGGCATAGCCCGTTTTACTTGATTCAGAATTTAAAATTAAATTCTGCCTTAATTCTCGTTTTAACATGTTATTGAAATACGGGTTGTTACAAGTGCCACTCGAACGGGTCTTACAGCAGTAGGTGCTTCTACCACTAACTTTGTCGTTTTCACAACAAATAACTCTATAGTCTTACAAGCGGCAGAAAACATTAACTTAACATCACCATCGTCAACAATTTTAATTGCCTTAGAACCAGAATCAGTCGGCCAGTTGCAAACTAACTCAATATCAAATTGCTTTTTATTAATCATTGATGACTTGAATATCGAGGCTTTTAATTGCATCAAGTTACAACCTTTGAGAACTTTTACAGGTTTGAAAGATCCACCTTCGTATTTCCCACACTTTCTATCATCAATAACCAACTCACCATCGAAGTAGCATATAATCGCAATAAACTTAGAAGTCATTCTAATTTACAACATCAAAAAAGAATATATTACCAAAAGTTAAAGATCCAGAAAAACTATGATTTAGGGTTTTGAAATTCAAACCTTGTAATGAATCAAACAACGGAGAATAGAGTCCAATTGACACAAATCTGAAATTGTTAATGGATCGGGGCTAAAATTAATGAAGGATTTAATTTCAGAAGTTGATTTATGGTATTGGGTTTCTTTTTTTTAATATTTAGAAAGTAAGAAAGTGAGGAGGAAGAGAGCTTTTGCTCTCTGTATATCACGTCTGTGCGTTATTTGAAATAACGCCACTAGCATTTTTTCAGATAGCGCGTAAGAAAAACTGTAAGACCTTAAAACCCATAATTTTATATTTGCATTATTTAGTATACCTCTTTCCAGCGTTATCCTAAATAACGCTTTAAACTGTGTTCTTCCAAATATCAAAAGCTCTCAATATGTGCGTTATTCAGGATAACGCTAACGTGCGTTATTTAAGATAACGCTCGTGGGTTCAATAGAAATTTAAAGTGGTTTTAACACAAAATCATCTCTGCGTCATCTTGAATAACGTTGCACGCGTTATTTGAAATAACGCTAGTGTTAAATAACGGATTTCAGCTGATGTGACATAAACCAGGCTACGGTCGTAATAAGTTTTCAAACTAGGCTAAACGTGTTATAGGTTTATAAAAGGAGGCCAAATCGAAAAAATATCCTATTACAATTACATGTTAACAATAATAACTAAGCACGGCAGCAAGGTACACTGGGTACATAGCATAAGGACCTAGTGGCATGAAAGAACAGTGTAGCCGAACTCTCTCGATGGGTACACAGCAAGTTGCTCCATATCTCTTTGAAATGGCATCTGGATTTGACATAAATAGTGCGCCAAACTAGAAAGCAACGGTTGCACCACGAGAAGTGCAGAAGCCGACCTAATTGCTAGGAGATGACCGAGCATTATGACAACTAAGTACTGCTTAGGCATAAAGACCAAATCAATTACCATTGTACTGAGATAGCAAACATGGACAACCGGAATTGAACAATACAGGATGACCTCCGACCCTACTCGGCAGCTGCGTGCCGAAGCATCACCTGGCGCCAAGAAAGAACAGAGGCTAGTGGAAAGCCATCCAATTCCAGGGTACATGAATCAAAATCACCGATTTCAAGAAAGAAAATATCAAACTAACACAGACTAAATTGCAATTCCAAAAAAACCGCACAGACAACATAATCAGCAAACTCAAGACGTCACTACATTAAATATCGTACCCACATATGCACCATCACTGCCGCAAGGGCCACATATGCACCATCACTGCCGCAAGGGGGAGACGCGAGGCAGGCGATAGGCACGAAGTTACTGCAGGCTCCGCAAGCGTGCCAAATCCTACAATTCCTGGCAAGCCGAAACCACCAACCAGATCTAACAATAACTAATCCAACATTGTACCCAAACTGGAGATACAAAATACACCAAAACTGACTCCATATCATCTAAAGTAGTCAGACAAGCTCCGGACAGCTACACCAAGCAATGTATAGGCACGAAGTGACGAGGATACCTGGAGTTGCGCATTATTGATAATTGTTTAGATGAAGAATTTGCATCAACCAGCAGAGGCAAAAATCAGATGGTTGGAAAACCCAGAAAGGGCCATCGCGCACAGGAGAAGAGGGGAAGCCTGGAGAGTATTTGGGACCGCAGTGAAGTCGGGGAGTGAAGAGAGGAAAAACGCGAGTTCGACGATTAGGGTTCATATCTGAAAGGATAATAGAGAAGCTCTGAAAGGCCATACAGACGAAAGCAGTTTAAGAGAGAGAGAGTGAGTGAGTGAGAAAGAGTAGGGATTTTGAGGAAGAAATTGAAGAGGCGATGGGTGTAGAAGATGGAAGAAATGAATCGTAAACTGTCTCCATTAACGGCCTTTCACGAGCTCTCGAACCCTTTTTGATCTCTCTTAGAGCATCTCCAACAATGGAGGAAATTCATGTTAAGGGGTGTAATATCCCTTATTTTTGCACCCAACAGTTGTTACACGGTGTAATATGAAGGCAAATGTTACGGGCTGGATTCAGAGTTCGGAATAGGGCGCGCGAGCTGATTTTATCAGCTCGTGATGTCGCGAGCTGATTTTATCGGCTCGCGACTTCAGGAGCCGATAAAATCAGCTCGTGGCCTTTTTTTTTCCCAACTATTTTTACCATATACAATACCAAATGCATTAATTTTTTTGTAAAATAAACTTCGAAACATAATAATAATATTTGATTACTAAGAGCAAAACTAATTTTTTTTTTTAACGTTTTACCCTAGTTTGTCGTATACAAAAACATAACCGATATGTAATTTGTAAAATAAACTTAGGAACATAATAATAGATGATTAATAACTCGTACGAATACAAGAAAAGGAGTTTGTATAATAGAAAATGAAACACAATCGATGATTAATAACTTAGGAACATCTTAGGAAATGAAACATAATCGATGATTAATAACTTAGGAGTTCGTACAAGAGAAGTAATAGTAGAAAAGGAGTTCGTACAATAGATGATTAATAACTTAGGAACATCTTTACTGCATACATAATCGATAAGTTCAGACAAACATAAAATAAAACACATTCAGGTAATGGTTCTTCATAACTAGGTATCGCCGTGGTGGTTCCATAAATGAGTCATAAGATCCTTCTGTAGCCGGTTATGGAGTTCTGCATCTCTGTAGATAACTTGACAGCTCAAATGAACGTTGAAGTCCTCCTCTGTTAGTGGTTGGTTTTGTCGGAATACTGGAGGTGGTAGCGAAGCACCCTCGTAATCGCAGTGACGTTGATCTTCATCCATATCTCTTTCATCTTCTATAATCATGTTGTGAAGAACGATGCAAGCAAACATGATTGTAGACATCTTACTCCTACGCCATAGCCGACATGGATTACTTATCATTGCAAATCTAGATTGTAAAACACCGAAAGCACGTTCCACATCTTTCCTTTGTCCCTCTTGCATCGCCGCGAACATGACTTGTTTAGGAGTTAATGGATTTGGACATGTTTTAACAATGGTGCTCCATTTCGGGTAAATGTCGTCACCTAGGTAATAGCCATGGTTGTAAGTATTTTGGCCTAGGGTAAATGTTAAAGGAGGTACCTGGCCTTTAGCAAGATCATTGAACAAATGAGATCTTTCCACAACATTTAAGTCGTTATTAGACCCGGGCATTCCGAAGAAAGCGTGCCATATCCACAGATCGTACGATGCCACATCTTCCAAAATGATGGTTGGTCGTCTTTCCTTGCCGTTGTACGCACCTTGTAATCCCTTAGGACAGTTCTTCCATTCCCAGTGCATACAGTCCAGACTTCCTAACATTCCCGGCCAACCCCTGCTTTCGTGCATCTCTCTGATTCGCACTACATCTGCTTCGTTTGGAGACCGTAAGTATTCTTCTCCGTAGACGTCCACAATTGCTTGACAGAAAGTTTCAAGTGTTTCTAGTGCCGTGCTCTCTGCTATGCGGTATGCATCGTCCAAAGCATCGGCTGGAGTGGCATAAGCTAACATTCTCATAGCTGCCGTCATTTTTTGTTCACCGGACAATCCCTGTGTCTTCGATGCATTATGTTTGTACTTAAAGTAATCATTGTTACCTTGAATACCAGCCAATATCCGAAGAAATAGGTTTCTCCGCATCCTGAATCTTCGACGAAACATATCAGGCCCGTAAGTGCAATCCTCATCGAAGTAATCTTGCATCAAAGACTTGTGGTATTTAGCATGATTTCGGTGTATAAACCTCCTTCCAGGAACCGATCCCCCTCTAGTTGTGGACGATGAACCGTATGCTTCACGGTATAGGTCCCGTATTTCTTGTATTTCTTCTGCTTCCTCTTGAAGGATTTCATCTTCCTCTGAATCGCTAGCAAAAGCCAGCAAGCATTTTGTAAAACTGGAATCCATTTATATTTGTTAGTAAGTTTTGATTTGAGATATGTATGACAATGTTGCTGTTATATATAAGGTTTGATTTGAGTGTCTCTTTATTGGATTCCTTTATTGGACTGAGTGTCTCTTTATTGGTTTGTGTGTCTCTTTATTGGTTTGAGTGTATGTTTATTGGTTTGTGTGTCTCTTTATTGGTCTGAGTGTCTCTTTATTGGTTTGTGTGTCTCTTTATTGGTCTGAGTGTCTCTTTATTGGTTTGTGTGTCTCTTTATTGGTTTAAGTGTATGTTTATTGGTTTGTGTGTCTCTTTATTGGTTTAAGTGTATGTTTATTGAAGGATTTAAACATTTACGCACCCGAAGGAGTTAAAAAGGAGTTAAAAAAGGAGTTAAAAACTATGGGTCGTCCACTACCGTCGTTATTTAAACATGTAAACATTTAAGTACCAGGTTTGGCACTTGGCAAAGTACCAAAACTTGGCACTTGGCAGAGTACCAAAGTTGGCACTTGGCACTTGCCAAAGTACCAAAACTTGGCAACGTAACGGTTTGCAATAAATCCCTGCACAATCGCCTGGTGCTCCTGATACATGGACTGAGTATACTGCAACGCCATCTCCTGAATAGCCGCGATATGTATCCTATGCTGGTCCAACCTGGGTGCATACTGCATATATAGAACATATAAAATCAGTTTCTACAGCATATAACATACAACGTAAATTCACAAGTACAAATGTTACCTCATGTGACGGATATAATCCAGCAGTAGGGACACCATACACCATGTATGCAGGTGGGTAAACAATAGGCAGGGATATCTGTGTCCCGCTAAGATCATATGTCTGGAATGTGTCGGCGAGAGCAAAATCCTGCGGAGGGTCGGATATCTGTGAAGGGGTCGGGTCGAAAGTAAACGGCGGAGGGTGAACTCTACCACTGACCAATCGGGGTCCAATGTGATCGGAGTTCACACCCCGCACATAATCCGGCAGCAAGTACCGTCTAGGAGCTACCCGAACCCAGTAAGGACCAAACTCTGCGTCGGGTAAGTGAAAGTCGGTCGTATCTACCCATCCTGCCTGTCTCAATCCAGCCACATACTGTCTCCCTATAACACGCTGCGGCCCGAACATATCAAGTGGCAAAGGTGGATCTACGGGTACGCGCAACTCACCGGTACTCTGGTAATAGCATCGGTCTCCCAAGTACCAAACAGGAAGGTGGGCCGGTGGGAAGAAGAGGACACGTCGAGTAGATAAGCTGCATGCAATGGCTAATGGATGGGCATCAGGTACTGGGCCACCGGCTGCAAGTAACATCCAATAAGAAGCCCAAGGTGCTCGTAATATGTTCCCCCTCTCCCTCATATCCAACTGGGTACGAGCCTCCATCAAGTCGTGTCTCACACCAGAAGGAGAACGCTGAACTACGTGCAAACTCTCCCATCTACGCATCCGTGGGAAAAAGGCCTCAGCGGCATGACTGGCGGTGGGCTGTATGTGTGGGTGCATGTTGGCCGTGTACTCGTAGTACCAGCACGGCAACATGTACCAAAAACCATACATCTGCTGAACCTCTCTAAAAGCATAGGAGTCAAGAGCGGTGTATAGATAACCCAGTATGGCAGAGCCCCAATCAAACATATGCAGCTGATCTAAATCGACTAGTGCTGCAAGGTAGCCAAGCCTAATCGAACTCTGTTGGTTCGTAAAGAACGTCGAACCAAGGAGGTATAAAATGGTAGCCATGTACAGTATGTCATGGAAATCTACCGCATCTACATGCGCTGTAATATAATCAAGTAAATATGTGCAGGGAACGGCACCATTAGCTACACGAGCCGCATCCAAACCTGGCAATTACTGTATGTACGACTCGGGTGACTCAAACTGGGAATCAAATGGAGGTATGACTCTATCTGGAAGGCCTATCTCAATCCCCGAAAGCATGTAAAAATCGGCTGGGGTGATACCTAGCTCAAAATCCGGGAAGTGAAAGGTGTGTGTCGTAGGCCACCATCTCTCTGATAAGGCTTCGACCAAAGGTCGATCGAAGGACTGGGGAGGTATAATACGTAAAAAACGTCCAAATGGACTGCCAAATAGTCTCTCTCGAATATCCAGAGGTAATATGTCTAAGGCTGATGCTACAAACTTCGCCCAACTCCCGCGAACGTTTACATACCGAGTCTATTAAAATAATACCAGTTAAACGACTATAAAACCAAGCACGCCTATGCACTAAACGATAACGTGCATGCACTAAATGACTATTTAACAGTTAAATGAGTATTAAAGTTCGTACTACTAACGTATAACAAACTACTACATGATAAAGTTTTAACAGTTAAAAGACTATTTAACAGCTAAATCAATATTTAACTAGTACGTGCAATAATGTATACTATTTAAATGACTATTGACGTTCAAACTACTAGAACATAGAACGTACATGCACTAAACTATAACGTAAAACTATAAAGTAAAACTAATACCTGAACGGTGTCCAGCGCGGTAACTGATCGATGGGTGAATCCCTGTGGCATCTCGTGGAGGATACGTAAGTCCTCAATCGTCGTCCCCTCTGGTGGAGGAAGGTGTACTGGACCAGACATGTCGTCTGGCATAACTCTAACTGTGCGTCTCCCGCTCTTCGTCACGCGTGGCGGCATCCCGACGTTGGAACGATTAAAAAAGAAATTAAAAAGGAGGAAATTAAAATTAAATGAATATAACCAAACACCCCCCCCCCCCCCTCCCGAGCCATATATAGGCTCGGGAACAGGCGCGAGCTGATAAAATCAGCTCGCGCCTGTTGGGAGATATCAAAGATATCTCCCGTAATGTTACGGGCCGTAACGTTACGGCCCGTAACACTGTTGGAGATGCTCTTAACTGCATATTAATGAACTCAAAAAATAAAATGTCAAGAATAATTTATGTAATTATCGATAATAAACAGAGGAAATCATTCTTTGCACTCGTTCATTGAAATTATTGTTTAACAATGTTTATGTCACTCAACGTAACGATAAGTTTAGTTTGTTATCGTTCGATTTAAACTCAAACTTCCTAGCACTTCGATTACTTTAACGGAAAATTTATCAAGAACGCATTAGTGAGGTCGTCCAACCATTTCTATACACTGTGTTATGGTTCTTGTTTCTACTTCTCTATTCATTATTAAAAAAAACACTACACTAATAATAATTGACAAAATATTAAGATAGTGTTTGTTATACATTACATATATTTCAGAAGGTGAAAAATAGGCACAAGGACAAACTTAAAAAAAAATTAGACTGAAGAACATCAAATTTCTTTTTTAGACTTAAGAATAAACCTTGAAAAATAGTACTCTCTCTAGTACAAAATACATGTCGTTCTAAGGGTGATATCATTTTGCTAAATATAAGACGTTTAAGACAAATAAGACTTTTCATATCCCTTATGAATACTCATGCAACTTTTCTTTTATGGTTCCAATGCATGCACGGCATTTTGCCTCCATCTGAAATTTAATTGGTGGAAGCTGCATGGACACTGCATTTTTTTTTGATGAAAAGTTAAGAGTGCATTTAATAAGTAAAGATTAATTAAAGGGTTAATAAGTCAATTTTTGGTTGTCTTAATTTGTGTGAAAAATTGCAAAACGACATGTATTTTGGTCTGGAGGGAGTAAACTGAAGAACGTTGTTAAATATGACTAGCATTTTTTATATTGCTAAACTGAATATAATGCTTGTTGTAACCAGCGTTTCGATCGTGTAAAAATCAAATATAATGCTAGATGTATTTATCATTTTTCTTTACGTTAATTTTCTTCAAAAATTTTTCTTCAACCTAAAAATGAGACTTGGTTCATGTTAATTTTTTTTTCTAAAGTTTGCTTTTCTTTCTAATTATCACTTTCAGAAGTTACTAGATAGATTATAAAAACAATCAATTATTTACATAACTTACTTATATATTAAAATTTTATTCATCAAATAACAAATATAAATATTTAATGTCACAGATAAAAAAAGTTGGCTGTCAATAGCATTAAAAATTGGAACAACAAATATATTTTGCAGAACAACTTGAGAGAAAAAATCGCTAAATTTCAAACTAAACAGTCTTGCTTCCATCTTAATTTTAAGAAATTCAGAACACAAAATCAATTATCAACTTAATTGAAACAAGTATAAAAACTTTACATTTGCTCCAATATTCAACCGAAGGAAAATTGAAGAAAACTGAGAGATAATCGAAGTATTGAAATTAATTGAGGATTTCTTGCCCTTGCCTCCATGTTCTTCTTCCATCACTGTTTCTACCTGACCTGCAAGCTGCAACCATGCTCCTCTTTCATGGATCTCCGTGTCTTCCTTATTTTTTTTTTATTTTTTTTGTACCGTTTTCTAGTAGGTACCGAAAGATCACATGCTTAATTGCAATATAACTTCACATGAGTCGACTAAAATAAATAATTTCAAATATGTAATTTTATTTCATAGTTGATAAATATACATCTAATTTTTGTCAAAGAGAGACATACCAAAAGCTCTCAAGAGAAAATGTCAAACCGTTGAGCGTACTTCTTGAGCCTTTACATGATTAAGGCTGAGCATTACACTTCAAGACTACTAAATCAACAAAGCAAACAAGCCATTATCACATAACAAAAATTTATTCATGCCCTCACACAGTTGACACAAAAATCACAAGACCATATCACATCTTGTGATCATCAAATGCACATTAATATCAAACATCTGGGCGACTTCCACGTTTTTTCCTTTTTCTCCCAGAAAATTAAATAAATAATTTCACAAACAGAAACACGCTACTTTATAATTTTTAGTATACACGAAGCTGGAATCTAAAGACTCAGGCCTTGGTTGTGTCCAGCGAATGTGGTTCAAATTCTTCGTTAAGATTGATATCAGGCCTGGCCTCAGCTTCATTTTCAGCTTCCTCGTCAAATTGCCCAGGTTCCAGTTCGGGGCTACGCTCTCTAGCTTCTTCTTCCTCTGGTGTTGTGTCTTCATTATTTGCAACACCAGGAGTCGCATTATCAGAATCCATGGGAATCATTCCCTCCTCTAGCTCTGTGCCCTCTGTATCTGCCGCTGGGGTTGCACCCTAAATATTGTAAAACAAATAGTTTTCAGCTTTGAGTTTGTAAGCTCTTCACATGATCAATATTACTATATTAGCTTAAAACCTAGAAAATTAAGAATTCCTTCGGTCGATCAGCAAAAGGAAAGAAAGAGGGGGAAGGGGGGGTTGGGGGGGGGGGGGTTGGGGGGGGGGGGGGTGATCCTATATGCTCGTAATATTTATTACCCAGTAATAAAGTAAACCAAAACAAAAAACAAAAACACACTTCACGAAGCAGCCACGTCAAAATTTGAAACCACAACTCATTACTTCAACGCTCTTCTCCACGTTAACCCGACTCCTTTAGTTATTACCAATGTACTGCTCAAATTTGAGTCCTATTAAATATTGTAATTATATCCGAGTGTTTGGGATTTTTACACTCCACCATTTTGCATTAACCCCTAACACCTAACACGATCATTGCATTGACAGTGACCATTATCCTAGGTAGTAGGTAGTAAAACATCTAGCTTGAGTTGCTAAATTCCTTTAATCCGAACCTCTAAGCATATAAAATAACCATGTTTGAAAAAATATTATCACTGCATTTAAGTCCTACCTATTTATAACCAATACTGTAATAAAAAAATAAAAATAAAAAGATGTTGCAGCTAAATATTTTTTAATAACATGTGATATTTATAAATATTATTGTTTGCATCGATATACCTCAAATTAGAGGCATAACTGTTTTTTTTTTACAATTTTTCTCTCTAAAAGTAACTTTTCCATCTAAATATATTCCTCAAAGACCTTATATAACTGATACTTTCATTTTAGTTTGTTTAAGAATCTATACTATATAATTTATACATAATATTTCTCAGTTAACTTATAATATGAATCATAACTGATTGATATGTTTAAAATTACACTGATGACGGTTATGACAATGCAAATAATGAGTCCAGAATCCTGATAAATATGCTTTGTTAATGACGATAATAAAAAGTCGCGTCAAATTTATGGTTATTATTGGTATTTTGTAAGAGGTTATTATTAGTATTTGATGACTACATCATCATCGTATTTTCTTAAACACGATAAAACCATTAGCAAGTTGCAATGAACTTAATATAAAAAAACATCATAATTTAATCAATGATATTATTAGGGGCCGTTCGTGGGGAGAAATACCCCGTTACAGTTTTTGACGAGTCCGATGCGTCAAAAACTGAAACGGGGTATTTTGGCCCATTTCGCAAACACAGAAATTTTTCGCGTTTAGATTTATATATAATGTTAGTTGATAAATTTAACTTTTTATAAATTCAAAAATTAATAACTTGTGCAAATGAGATCGATTTGAGATGCGCTTTTTTGCGGTGCGATCGTATCAAAATGCTCAACGTAATAGAGTTGGTTTAAACTGAATTAGAGTAATTTATAATTTTTCAATTTATTTATTTGTATAAATTATTGATACGTGTTATTTATTATAAAACAAATAATAAATTAATTAACCATAAATCAATTAAATTTAAACTCACAAATTAAAATGATCCGCATAAAGCCGCAAACGCATTCTCCGCTTAAGTTCCTTCTCCGCTTAAATTCTTCGCTTAAATTTTCCGCTTAAGTTCTCCGTTTCCGCTTTCCGCAAACGCACCCTTAGCAAATGTGCTTTCATAATTGCAAGCTTTTCGACGAAAAAAGATAGAAGTGGTTCTGGAAGAGTACTTTAAGGACTAAAAAATTCAGTTGTAGAGGTACTCGTAGGGGGTATGTGTATTATTTTAAAATGTCTATGTAGCAAAACAATGGGGACATGCTAGTATGCTACTTACAAGTATGTACACACAAAAGGACATGATATAAAAATTAACTTTCAAAAGGTCTTCAAATGTTATTTTTCGAAAAACTGGGTTTTGATTAATATATCTATCTTATGCATCGCAACTGTCAAAATATGACTTAATTTTTGTCATGGCATCATCCATATACATTTAAGTCGATCAAACAAACAGCAATAATATGAAAATATGGGTAATGTTACATTTTAGAAGGGCGATTGAGCTCTAAATATTATACACATATACATAAAGTGTACAAAATATATAAACATATATGAATGCATACGTATGTATGCACATATGTTTATTGTTACTCAGCCTGTGATTCACACAGAGTATGTCCTGGAGGTTCAGGGAATGCTCTCTCGCAGTTTACAAGCATAAGCTTGATTCTCTGAGGATCCCAGTGGCAGTGGCTGTAGTTTTAAGAGGATGATTTCTTCCACAGACTTGGTCATGCAAGTCTAGGAAAATAGATTGAAGCAACATAAGAAATTTGAGATTACCCGGTTGTCATCAGGTTGTGTTGCAGCACCTTTTGCCTCATCTTCTTTTTTAACACGTTTGTTTTTGTCCACAGGTTTAGCATGGAACTTGGCACGAACTTCCATTGGCAATAGTTCAGGAGGAACCACTCCTTCAATGCCATGATCCGTAAACTGCCATAAAGGATCAAAAGACATTTTTAAACAATTTTTATTTGGTCTAGAAATGGATATGATTTATTCCACCAAAATGGGACGTACCCGAGAAAATCCCTCCAGATCTTGTTTCGCAGAAAATCGCAACCCTCTCCAGCAATAAACCTGAGTTTGTCCCAGGTTGAAACATAAGCAATAGTCGCGGATTTCAAATGAGGAACTGTGGATTTCTAAACAGAATAAAACACAGCAAAATTCTGCAGTTCATAATTGAGTTACTGTCTATTCAGTTGGGACCACAACTGTGGGTATTTTCTAACCCAAATTACTCTTTTGTATCTGTATGGCAGGGGAGGGAGCGAAAGAGAGGTAATAATTTGATAAAATGAAAAACAACCATGTCATGGTAAATACATGCTATTGTATATGTTGTTAATCATAACAATACTTGACAGACGAAACTGATGTAATAGAAACTCACTTTGTTATTTTTATGGTGATACTGAGCTTCAATTCCAGCAGATTCATCCATCTGAAAATCCATTACAATAGCTGTTCAGTAAAATTTAAATGATTAACATTTCAATATGAAATGAAGCAGCTTTCCGATATACTGCTGTAATTGTTAATTGTCATTTTTTGTAGCACATACATCCTCAGCAAGTGGTTTCCAATATTCATTGATTGAAGGGGTACGAACACGTTGAGGATCAGTTAAACAATCCTGAAATCAAAACAAGATATAGATAAGCCCATTATGAAGAAATAGATTATAAAGCAGGAAATCAAGAATTGAAAGGTTTTAGCTCCATGATGCTTCAATATATCAAATGCATTACTTATCACACCTTACCAATTAATAATCATGTAAATAATTATACGGAGTTAAATTAAAGGAGTCCATCTCTAATTCTTGTTATCCAGATTCAGTCTGTTTGCAGATTTTAAGGTCGCGTAACATTTCCAAGTACCATCCAGAATAATTATGGATGTTTCAATTTGATGATCCATGGTCCAATACTAATAGCCCCCTAAACTGTGAGTATATGCAAAGATATTATCTTGTTTCCCATCACTAGGCCATTATGCAGCATGATACAACAAGCATGCAGAAATTGATAACCAACTTCGTTCTTGACATATAGTCCATGCCATGACTGATAACAAAATTCACATGACATGATTGACGAGAAGAGAGAGGAGGCTGACTTGCGTGCTTTAGCGCATAGACATCGAGTCCTGACATTACAACAAGAAGGTTTGACCTAGAGCTTTTGAACTGGGCGACCTGCTCTGAGGCATCTTCCCTGGCCCTGTTCATATGGGCCCGAAGTGGGAAGGACCCTACGTCATTCAACGGAAGCTTGATAATGGAGCTTTCAGATTATCGACTATTGATGGTGACCGACTCCAGAGGGAATGGAATGCTGAGCATATGCAGCATTACTTTACTTGAGCTTTTATTTCTGTAAATCTTGTTTCAATTTTTATGTAATAAGGCGTGACTCGTCAACTGCCATTGTTTATAAATAAAAGCTTCTTCCATGCGATGTGACTATGTATAATAATTTAGCTAAGTGTTGTGATTCCACCGGCATGTGCCAAAACTTGAACGAAGGGAACGACTAATTCCCAATGAAGTTCATTTTCTCACGTTTCGACGGGTTTACTCAACTTCGCGACTAGTCGAATAAGAATTAACATAATTCGAGTTTGACCTCGACGCTCGATAAGGCGATCCTCGCTTTAAAGGCTAAAGCGTAGGAACGACGCCTAAGCGAATGGGAGACGACTATTCGTACACCTAACTCTAACTCTCACGACTTGGGAGAGAGTATAAATCGACTGGGTTAGCGTGAACGGTGCACCACGACATAAGACCGCTTAACCCGCAACTCTAAATCGAATTAGCGACTGAAGAGTACAAAGACTTAACGATCAAACGTCCAATAGACTTAGCTCAAACCCCACCAACGATGGGGGCATGAGCGCAGACTTACAAATTAACTCTGAACACGCCCCTGACGTGGCGCGTGATTCAAAGTTGACTGAAGGCATATATGCTATACCTCCAGACTATGACACTTGCTCATTCTAAGCAAGACAACTTATAAGTGTTGCTCATTCTAAGCGAGATAGCTTATGAGCTGAATGAGACTTAGTGAAACTTAAATTGCAAGTACATCGAAGTAAAAGCGAGATAAAACTTGCAAACAAAAGAACTACTTATTTATAATGCAAGTTTATGCAAATCAAAAACGTGAGGGCTGCACTCGCACAAACACAGCAGGCCTACAAAGAGAACAAAACAAAAAAGGAGTCTAATTGGTCTTTGAAGGCTAGTCATCTATCTTCTGCTTCTTACTCTTCTCCATGTCAGACTCCTTGATATTTTGATGCTTAGGTGTTCTCGCTCCCGGATCCCTCAAAGCCCTTGTCGGGTCTCTTCTTCGATCCCTTCTCCTTCCCAGAAGTCTTTGCCTTCGCAGTCGATGCAGACGACTGCGAGACACTGGAAGGAGGGATGACCCGAATGAGATCGACTGATATGGAGTCCGTCGTGATTGATTCGACTTTCAACTCCATAAGCTTCCCCTCTTGTCGTGTCTCTATATCTGTCGGGCTTAAGGGCCCTTTTTGTTCGGACTCTCCTATGAAAATGTCATCTTCGCATTCAAGCTGAGAACCCCTGCCATCTAGTCCCTCCAATGCATCAATCATTCCTTCGTCTTTTATGGATCATCAATGGGGGCACTTGAGGTTCGTCAGAGGCCTTTGATTGAGTTTCAGGAGAAGTCCGAACCTGATGGGTACCTGCAGCAAGAAGGGCAATAACAGTTAGTCCTTTCGGAACTATAGATGCTACAACCGTCCTTTCCATGGCTCATCGATATGCAAGTAAAACTCTCTCAAATTACGGTGAAGTCGGATACCTTCTGCAGAACCGTCGCTAGTAAGTCCCGGAGTTCCGGGCATCTCGGTAATTAGAGTTGAGGCTTCCAGACTTTGGGACCCAGGAAATCGGGATCGTAGCCCTCAACACCTTCAGGTTCATCGGTTGCAGAAGAGGAGTCAGAACTGCCCTCAACAACAGTATCCCACTTGACTTGGAGCTTAACGGCCTCCTCAGCCTCCTTCTGCAGTCTCCTTCCCTCGGCCAGAACTTACTAGTGTGTAACTCGTGTGTTGCACACGTTATTTTTCAAAATGTAACATTTGCACTATTAATGATAAAAAATAAAAACTTATTATGCATCATTTGATGATTTAAGTAATAATTGGTTTTTAGAATAAAAATTTTAAAATTATGATGTATAATTTTATGTTATATATCTTACCGTTTGTATTTGAGAAAGAAAATATCTTTGTTATTTTACTTATATAATCAAGTGATTTTTTTTCAAAATATGTTAAATTTCTAGTTATGTTATCGGTTTTCGTAGTGGACTCAAATGCAGATAGTAAGAAAAAACAAAGAATGGATTAGTAGAATTGAATAATATGATATTATTGGTTACGTTAATAATTTATGTTATGTATTTAATAAGTTTTATGTTTGATTGAAAAATTAATTTTATGTAAAATGTGGTAAAATTTTGTTTAGGCTGTAGTGCTTTTTATGTTTATGGATTGTAATTTGGATTTTGTATTTGTGAATACGTGCAGTATCACATTAATTTTTTGCATTTTGTTGTGAATACGTGAGAAAATTAATTTAGAATATGTGCAGTAGACTCAGTCATATTCTTTTAGAATATTGTATGATATTTTGATTCAATACAAATATCTTAAGAGTTTTAAGCAGAATAGAGATAACTGAGAGAATTAAGGAGAGAGATTTAAAAGTTCTGTTTTACTATTGTTTAATAGATTCATCAGTTCTCATCCCCAACTCCACCTTCCGATGCACGCCTCTCCTCCTCGACCAACTCGCTCCAAGCATCAGCTAAAGTTTAGGGGTAGTCTTCTACCTAAGATATGTCGCGATACCAGAGGATCCTGGCAAAAAAAATCACAACCAGAGGCCCGAACTCCTCTTCCACCTTCCTCGCCTCATCAAGCTGCTTCATTAACTCCTCCATGTCTATGTCATACTGCAGTTTGTAGTGACTCTAGGGCAGCGTAGGCATTCTCTTCTGCCTTTTTTAGCCTTGACCCTGGCCTCGGCCAACTTTCGAACGTATTTGCATGTCTCCTTGTATTGTCTGAAAACATCATCGATTTCCATTTTTAGCTTGTCCCCGGAATCTTCTGGCACGGGGGTGCAGAGGAACAAAATGCATCCGTCCAAAATAGTAATGAGGAAATTGTTTCTCCAAGATTTTCTTTCGCTCCTCCGCAGTCGGCTCGAGCGTGATAGGGTCTGGAACAGATACAGCCTTTTATGTGTGTTTGCTAGGAGCAACCATCTGCTTCTCCTTGCCCTTGTCTTTTAGCTCTGGAGGCTTCTTATGGTGTGAATCCTTCGGATGAGCATGAGTTTCTTTATGAGGAATTGAGGCCTTGAAGATCGATTTGTCACCTTCAGGATATATGTCTGGCATTTTGACTTATCACTGTCATAGCGGACCGGATAAAGGGAATGAGAACAGGTACGGTATTTGGAAGCGTATTGGTGTCTCCTTTCTTTTTCTTGCTCCTTATCTCGGTCCTCTCGGCGCCCCCGCTCTTGATTTGAATAATATTTGGGTGGGAACCCGCTCTAAGATAAGTTGTTCCGGAACTTGCCGTAATCGTACGACCGAGAAGACTTGATATCTGCAAGTCAACATGAACCAACTTCAAAACTAAGAAATTATACGACAGACATGTGATGTGACATGTAGTGCACGTGTGTCCTAGTGCATCCCCCGACAGACCTGTTGTCGGCGCTTTACTGGTCGGCGTAACTTCCCCAACCTCGGTTGAGACACTATCTCCCTCAGACGTAGGAAATGAAGTCTGAGGAACTAAGTCAAGAAAAGTATATTGCTCAAATGGCAGATCCAGAACGTCTAACCCCTCAAAGAGGTTCTCCGTGTAAGGTGATCCACCCCTAGGATCAGTGGTTGAGGCCGTGGTTCCGAAGTATGTTCTGACATGGATCTCCCCGCCACCTCCTTCTCCAAGGCAGGAGATTTCTCGACGATTGATTTCTATAGATAAAGGGTTTTCTGCATTTTCTCGGTTGTCTTCTCAGGAGACTTATCCTTCTCTTCTCCAACGGATTTCCGACTGGACCCGGGGGCAGCTACTTTTGGGTGTCCAAGCCCTGGACATAACAATTGTTTACTCCCCCCCCCCCCCCCCCCGGGGACTGGGAGCACGATTCCTGGGGGCACAACCATTGGGGCTCGAGCTCCGCCCACGCTTAAAGTCTGATTTACATCAAGTAGATGGAACCGATGCAGAAATTCATCGGCAATGCATCTCTTAACCATCTGATTGCCCTCTGAAACGGTCTTCAGAGTCGCCATGCGGGTGCGATATACATTGTTAGTGGGCTTAGCCAGGCTATCACCTGCAAAGGGTTATGAATGTTAGAAACTCTCAAATGAAGTTGAGAATAGCACATCAGGACTAGACACTTGCAGCATTGAATCCACCTTCTGGCGACTCCTTGTTGCGGAACATAAAACCATTCGAGTCTTATATCCCCCCATCTTACTAAACCCTTCGGTGATGACTCGCTTGCCCGAGACAGATTCGAAATAGAGGAAAGACGGAGTATTCTTTCGATGTTTGAAGTTATAGAAGAAAACGATGTCGTTGATGATAGGCTCTCGGTGCAAATGCTCCTCAAATATTATGTACGGGTACAGCGAGAAAAGACATGCGTACGTCGTAGGATGCAGTTGCATGGGTGCCAATTCCATGCAAAGAGGAAAGTTGACGATAAAAGGGCTGAACGGAGGAATGCACCACACTGTGCACATCTGTCAACTGACTGTCATGTAATCCTCCGGTGGATTATGGGCAGACTCGCTCGGAATCAACGCTCGGACCTGGTCAAAAGGAATTATGTGCTTCGTGCACAGCCTCCTTAGCTTCGTCTCATCCATGGAGGTGGGCTAAGAATCAACTGGATTGTCCAGAAAAACAGCCTCAACAAAAGTATCGAAAGCTTCTACCTCAGCTTCCTCTTCTCCTGACGTAGATTCTTCCGCAGATGACGAAGTACTTGTAGGGATGGCAATTAGACCCAACTTGTTAGACCTGGACCCGACCCGAGGGGTCTCGATATTAGACGGGTCGGGTTTTGTCGGGTTTAAACTACACATTTCAAGATTCTGGACCTGACCCAACCTTCAGTTCGGGTTCGGTTAGATAACAACACTAAAACTACATATGTTTCAATGCTTTTGGATCAGGTCTTTTGGGTCGGGTCAGTTCGGGTCGGGTTTGATTGGGTCTTCATTTTATTTTTCATCACCTAGACCCGACCCGAGACCCATTGAATTCGGTTCAAATACGGGACTTTTCTGGTCGGTTTGGTTCAGTTTTCGGTTCTCGGTTCTAATTGTCAGCCCTAAATACTTGGCTGCTCATCATGAAACTGAAATTTAAGCTACGAATCATCGCCTGATTTGGTCCCTGACTAGAATTTGCTTTTGGATCTTTGTTGGATAGACCTCCCCTTTTCAGCCTTAGAAAGTCTAGTCGAGTATCTTTCAGACATTGTAGTTGTGCTATCCAAGAAACACTATTGGTTAGGGTGAGAAACCCATACCCTTATGTGTGTGAACCAATACAATGTGTGCAGTAAAAGATACAGTGACATAAATAAAGCATTAGAAATGTGTTGTTTGGGTCGTTCAGAATTATATGCATGTCACGCTATGTTCGTATGCAAGTTTGAACATTCGCGTATGCTCTGTCCTAATAGTCCAGACGCTTGTGTAAATGGATTCAAATTCAGAATTGGTGGTTTGTTGTCATTCCACTCAAGGACGTAGTGGTCGTCGAGTTTGGTTGGTGTGTAGAAGCAGAGTGTCAAAGCCAGAGAGATTAAGTCCGAATCGACATTCCCGGTTCAATGATCGATGTTTTCGAGTATGCCAATCCGGCTCGATTCCTCTCTGAATCGACTAAAAGCAATACCGTTCCGGGTAACCAACATTTCACCATCGTAAGGTTCAACTTTTCTCCACTCCTTTACCGCCTTCATAGGCCCTATGGATCACTCCAGAAACTTCGAAGTGCTCCACTTTCTCCAACGGGTCCAATCAACTGAGAAACTCCTCTCTCTGCATCGCCAACCTTTGCATGGCGTTGTTCCTCACTACGACATCGCCAAGACGTCGAGACGCCGCTGCCATCGCCTGTGGCAAGGACGACGACGAATTCGACACTAAGGCGTGAGATTCAATGTCGATTTGTATGATAAACATGAAACGATACGATCGAATCCCACCTAAATCGATTTGATTTCACGGTTAGAAGGATTAAATCACGGGATGTTCCGATGTTGGTTGGATTGAATGTCGAATTGGATTAAAATTCGGAGAAAATTGAAGGTCTCGGTTCGGTGTAGGCAAAAGTAAATACCTAGTGCCAAAGGCTTCCGTACTCAAGCGCGAGAGAACTTCCCAGACAGTTTCCCGTCCTAGTACTATTCTCACGGCCTTCCGGACTCTGGGGGTGGTCTATTAGTGCGCACAGCCTTTCCCTCACATATGTGAAGAGGCCGGGACTCGAACCTGCGCGCTTCAGATTACCAACCAGGTAACCTTACCGTTGCGCCAAGCACCACCTTCAGGTTTAGGCAAAAGTAAAGAAATAAAGTAATGATGTGGAACCGACTTTTATAAGGAAGAAGTGAAGGCTCTTCGCATTCCCAGCCTGATTTGACAGGCTAAAGTTTCGGATCGACTATGTCGAACCAAATTCCGGATCAATTTATCAAACCAGATGTTAAAAAAATGATGATGAAAAATGAAGAGGAAAAAAGATTCAGATGATTACCTTCGACTCTCAAGTCCAACAAGCAATACCAATGACAAATGGGGCATGTTGGACCTTTATAAAGAAAACAGGAAGTTCAAGCATCACGACTGTACTATAGGACGCGACTATTCCTAATCGTCACCTCAACAGAAATTGCTACTTTAAGGATGACATCATCAGAAGTGTGCAGCTCAACTTGTTCAAAGCACATCCCGTCTGCAACACGACGTACTTTAGAGGAGGGAATGTTGACCTGCCTATTGACAAGGTCGTCGAGTTCATGGATATTTGCGATCAAAGTACTCATATCCTTATCAATAGACATTCATACATCAAGAAATCAAGCCAAGTGATCTCAGCATGGCTCTAAGTCCAGCTCGACATATACTCTGGTTCGAAGAAGAATTCGATGGCAAATTCCGAGTCGAACAGCTTCCGGTTCGACTATGTCGGACCGGATCGAGGTCGAACTAGATTATGATAGTTATAACTGACGGGGCACATTACACCCAGTCTTCCCACTACTCCTATTCTCCCGCCTATCACTATGTTCCTGGTCGAGCCGGATTAGTATTTCAACTATAAATAGCCCCCTGAAGCAACAGAAACAGGACTTTTGGCCCTTCCAACGTGCTTTGTTCTCTGTATACTGTATTTGGGATTCTATATCTCAAAAGTTTATATTCTTGTACTTTATATTAAATCTAAGGAAAATTATAAAGTGGACATAGGCAAACTCAAACCGAACTGCTATAAATTGTTTGTGTGTGCCCTGCTCTCGTTTTCATTTACATTTTCATTCTCCACATAATAATCTTTTAGAGTTTGTGTCATGTTTGGTGTAAACACCATCTAACCTATAAGCAGTCGCGAGTACAATCTGCAGTGGCTAACTGGTAGAATACTTCTGTATCAACATTTAAAAAAATACTGCAAAATCATTTGTTTTGGTCATTACTCAGATACGTGCTTGACCTACTGGGCATATGAGCTTCCATTCAAGAAATCATTTAAAAAATCATATTCCTGCAGCAATATAAAATGACCAAAGAAATCCTTCTCATCGGCCCATCATCTTTATGGTATAACCATCTGCTTCTAACCTCTTATATGGATATCAATTAATTAGTTAAATCAAAGATTTGTAATGTGTATGTTTTATCTGTGAAATATCATATAAAATGATACATATGCACTGTCACTGCTCATGCTTCATTGTATAAGCTACCAGTACCCAATATCACAGAGTAACTCGTTAACTGAAGTCTAAAGGGCAAACTTTAGCACTGATAACTAGAACATACAGGATTCTATTTGTTGAACTTGGATATAAAATAATAAACTAGAACATACAGGATGCTACTTGCTGGATAGGAAATAATAACTACAACATACAGGATTTTGATCTGCCCATTTCCATAATTGTGCTAGCTCTTTGTTTCCCAGTCTCCATCGTACTTTACTAAGACAAAGAAATACCAAATGAATCAGACAAAGAAATACCAAATGAGCTCCAACTGAAAAAGCAAATATTATTAGCAGCATAAAATAGACAAGCATTTTAAATATACCATTCAAGGGAACTCACTAACTCTTAAGTGATAACCATAAAGTAATGTTACCTTTAAGACCAGTGTAGTCTATAGCACATAGCGCAAAATAGCGCAAGGCTTGCGCTATGAGCTATTTTGCGCTATGCGCTATAGCGTTCATTTAGAAAAAAAATTAATTAAGTACATTTTGCCTAAGGTGGTGTCTGGCGCAACGGTAAGGTTACCCGGCTGGTAATCTGGAGCGCACAGGTTCGAGCCCCGGCCTCTTCACATAATGTGAGGGAAAGGCTGCGCGCGCTAATCGACCACCCCCAGAGCCCGAAAAGCCGTGAATAGTACCAGGATGGGAGACTGACCTGGGAAGTCCTCGCGCTTGAGTATGGGAGCCTTTGGCACTGGGTATCCACCTAAGTACATTTTGCCTAACTGGTTTTTTTTGGCATATTTTGTGTCATATCCAAACCGTTCAAGACTCCAAATACAAGCACTGCTATATTTTATGGGATGTATACATATTTTTTTAACGTAAAATGTAATTATATTACAGAAAATTCGATATTGTCTTATTATACATTCAAAATAATCGATTGATATAATATATTTGTATCTTATAAATTTGAATTTTATTCTTATAATTGTGAGTTATAATGAAATTTATTTCTATTTATCAATAATGGTGATATAAAACTTTAAGAAAAATGCATGAAAATACACTTCTGTACAAGATGTTTTAAAAAAATCTACTAACAAGGACTAAGAATTTTTTTATAAATCAGAATAGTTGTAAAGTGAAAATAAGGTCAAATGAAAATAATATATGAAGTCTACAATAACAAGATTCAAATAAACAAAAGTTAAATGTGATTCAAGTGTACAATAACAAAACTTAGAAATTATATTACGCTTCTAAATTTTTAAAACATAGTAACTAGTTTCATCTAAATAATAACCATTAATCATTATTTAAATGATCATCAATTTCTTCTTCTTTCGAGTCATACTCTATGGTATTTTTCCTATGAGTCATTATAAATACAAATAACATGCTATATTAGGTTTAATTCACTGTCCAAACACTTAAAAAAGAGACAAAAACAAAATAGCGCGCCGTTTGAAGCTATGCGCTATGATAAAATAGCGCACTATTTTTGCGCTATAGGGAACCCTTGCGCTATTATAAGTACAATAGCGCAAGCAGTGCGCTATGCGCTATTTGTCGCTATAGCGCGCGCTTTGATAACACAGTTTAAGACATTGTCGTAATGAAATGGTGCCTATAGAGAGAGGTTGTATTTAAACAAAATTAAATTCTAAAATTCGTTGGTGAAACTCAATTTTATAAATCATGACAGTATAATTCTAAGCTAGCAAAATTAAGATTCAGCCATAACCAAATGATATGTGAAGCAGATTTAAACTCCAAGCACATGTAATTACAACTTTGGTTTTTTGAAACTAAGATATGACACGCTCCTTACACACACACGCACGTCACATGTACCAAACTACAAATTTTAGGACATGTTTAAGTCATGACAATCATTATGAAGTTTCAAAAATATACAAGATAATTAGTTTAATACGATGATTTTTTTGGTGATTGAAGAATATTTGAACCATTGTGTTCAGTATAAAAATATGTATTATGAATTACTGTGATTCATAGTTCACTTTCAGGCTAATTTATAAACGTATGGTTTGATTCAGTAAAAGAAATTAGCAGGATGGTGCATAAGAGACAAGGGGCGCGAGGGCACATACAGAAACAGAGCAGCAACTGGAGAATGTTTGAACCATTGTCTTCAGTGTATTATGAATTACTGGCATTCATAGTTCAGTTTCAGGGTAATTTATAAATGTATAATTTGATCCAGTGAGTTTCTTTAGCAAGATGGTACATACGGGAATACACACACATACACACACACGGAGGGAGAGAGGGGGGGGGGGGGGGGGGGTGAGCCGCAGAATTGAAATTAATGACACAAACTACAAAATGCATCTAGTTCTTATCCAATGACAATTGTTATATATGTTCTGAGTTTCCGAATTTATTACATGTGGGTGTTAAGGATCTGTTGATATACCAACTACCAAATAATCAATAAGACTGTATCCACCTCTTAGGAACTAGACTTCTAATACATACCAAGTCAAAAAACAGAAACGGCACTGAATCAGATAATGTCAAATCACATTCATGCATATCAAATGCCAATTCACATCCACCAAATAAATACAACACAAGGGAACTGAGATGGAAACATTCACTAAATTTTGCCGTTCAGTATTGCTGGTGCTCGTCTATTATCAGCGTTTGAATAAGGTAAAAAATGAGGAATGAAACCATTGAAAATGAAAAGGTAATTCAAGTTTATGAAACCATGCAAATATAGAAGTTCTAACATTGATAAATGTCCAAATCAAGGATAATCCAACAAAAAAGATGTTAGATCCTGGGACAAACTAAACACACCGTTTTTTTACAGCTTCTTGACCAGCTTTTTTCACAGTTGTTTGCTTCTCAAATGGTTGGCAACCATCTTGTTTCCACCAGACCTAAAGAGGACTCAGTTTTATAGATGATAACAGTACTTATAAAGTACTAAATAATAGTACAAAGATTAGCAATGTCTATGACAGGAGTTACCCAATTTTTTTCTCGTTGCAATATGTGTTCAATACTTTCAAGAAACTCCTTTCCTTTGGGCGGAATAGATTCAATTAATTTCTTGACACGGTCTTCATAGAAATTAATTTCTTCTTTCTGAAAAAAAAATAAAAATTTAGACATTCGGATAGGGTAAGGAATTAAGGATGTACACAACTAGCGTAACTTGTAGCATATACATTAGGGTGGTAGCTCTGAGAATAGTTAGGACGAAGCACTTTGGCATTTCCATTATGTACACACACACACACACACACACACACACACAAAAGTATCCACTGCATATAAAATGTTAGTACAAATTTTTTTACTGACCATGGTTTCTGAAGGACTGTCTTTGTCGTTTTTTCCAGCAGCCTACATAAAATGGAAAAGGTCTGTATCATTGGGGGGAAAAAGGGTAATGATGTCGCTATTTCTTTCATTTGTACTTCATTGGTAATTACATCCGTTAAGTCAAAACAACTCATTGCTATTATGGAAGGATAGCAGCAATTGGAGTAACTGTATTATAGGAAAGGTGGTATATAATACAACAAATAAAAGGTATTGATTGCCTAGGTATCAACCGTGCTCATTATTCACCGTTTCAACTTCCAATTAATCACCATTTCAAATGTTGATTAATTTAAATAAATATACATTCAACATTTCCCATTCTCTAAACATCTTAAACAGAAACCATATACATGTGCACAATGTGTCCCTCCCTATAAAAAAATTAAATAAAATAAAATAGACCAAAGCAAAACAAAACAAAAAAGAAAAAAAGAAAAAAGAAAATCCATTATTATTAGGAAGGTGATGACGTCACTGTTTCTTCCGTTCGTTAGATCAAAATGCAAAGATCGCAGCGACTAAAGTAGTTGTATTATTGGGAAGGTGGTATCTCTCTACGACAAATAAAAGGTATTGGTTGTCTAGGTTTCAACCGTGCTCACAGACACCATTTGAGCTATCATTTAATCACCATTCCAAAGTTCAAACATCGATCAATTTACATAAATACACATACAATATTTCCCATTCTCCAAACATCTTAAACAAAATTCACTTATAAGTGCATGCAGATGCACATCCTGCATGATGATACGCCAGCATGACCATAAAGTAAACTCACACAAACATCACCTTGATTTTACAGAAAGTAAAAAAAGAAAATCATAGCAAACGCTACTGTATCAGAAGGATAAATGGTTTATGATAAAGTCAAAAAACGTTACAGGAATAATGAAACTATCAACAAATATTAGGCCAAATTTAACGTACGAAATATAAATGCTTTCACTACATTTTGGTCAGCTAGAATTTGTAAAGCTGAACTGGAACAAGAATGACAATATTGGCACTGCCGAGTTGAATTGAGTGAACTGTAGAACTATTTGATGTTTTTAACAGAAACCGAAACTCAAAACATGAAAATGGTTAGAATTTATGGTTTCATATTAGCGTAAATTTGAGTATCAAACCTTTTTAGCTTATGTGTTTCAAGTTTTAAAAAGTTATGGAAGTAACCTTTTATGACACGTTTGGTTTACAGTCAAGCAATGCATATGGTTTTTCCTGCCCTTCGGATAACAAGAAAACTAACAGGAACCATATGATATGTTACTACACTACGTTTACATTCAAACTAAAAACTAATAAAAAATTGAAAACCGATTAAATTATAGCGTTAAAAGACATGCTTGATATCTTCTTTTTATGTTGCTATATGTAATGATGGGGATGGCATACTTGGAATCAGCAGAATTCTCAAGCTGCGCAGCCTACTTCTTTCACAGCAGGAGAACCCAATTCCTAGTAAGGACCCTAAGAGCTTGGAAGATATCTCAACCAAAAGTTTTCAGACAGGTCTCTCGTATATGAAAAACACTTGATATCTACCAAATTCCTAAATGTTGACTAAATACACCACTTTTTTCCAGCATTGGTATAAAAATCCTACTTAAATCCTGTTCCAAACTGATTTTTTTTTCCCCTTTACGAATTACAATCCAATTTACATTCTATTTGCATTTTGATTCAAGCTTAGTTAAACCTGCAATTGAGAGATATAATTTTAATCCATATTGTTATACTGAATATGCTTATCTGAATTCATAGTTACAATTCTACGTTCTGTGAACGAAATAATAACCGAACAACGAAAAATTTGAGTTTAAGGTTTAGCTATAGAAGTTCAGGCATCATAACCAATTTCAAAGACGCATATTGAGTTTAAGCCTTATAATATGGGTCTTGAATCTACAATTCACAATTCAAATCCAGCTTCAAATTGATGTTTGAACTTTATGATAATTTGAAACCCATTTTGTAAACCTTGATCTTCAACGTTATTGAATATGCGCTAAAAATTAATCTTGTCCTGAGAGTTCTCCTTGATAATTGACAAATAGTTTTCAATGACAATGTATTTGTGAATATACAATGCAATGTCCAATGTCCATGTTAGGTGTGTGATTGTATTCGATATACAACCAGCCTGCTAGGAAACATCTCCATCTTCTTCAGCTGTTGCCATGTACCTTGAATTATGATTTGTGCTTTAAAGTCAAAACAAATTTGATTGCAGCTGATTTCAGCAGAAAAAACATTTTCATAATCGTATGCTAGTATGCTACATATACAACTGTAACTAAATCCTGTCTATACAATTCCAACTAAATATCCTCATGCTGTCATGTTGATATAAGAAAGCATTTATGCATGTAAATGTTGTCATGGGTCATGAAATTGCAGTTAAATTGTTGCCAAAAAGGATCCTCTCTGACTGCATCTAGGCTCCACCTAAGCTCTATTTTGAGCTTTATTTTTTTTCTCCTTTCCCCTTTCTGTTATATGGCAAGAAGGAATGAAGCGAGATGTTGGTCAAAAATTCTATTTGAAATCCAATACACAGTTTAAGCTTTGCACGAATATATGTTTCTTCTTAAAAAGTGGTGGTGCAAGTTTAAGATGCTACTTATATGGAGCAAAGCTGTTTCAGTATAGCAACAATACCAAACAAAAGAAACCTTAATCTGAGTTTAATTAAATGAAATCTCATTGTATAGATTATAGGTCCAACAAATCAGGAGTTCCGACTCCTAAGAACACCATAATCTTTGAGTCAAAGGCAGGTATATAATAAGTGTCACTTATAAACCTTTGAACTACTATTCCATATATAAATATGCAAAAAAGGACTTCTGAGAGAACAAAATAAATGTATGTCAGCAGGAAGTAGAAATTGGAATAGGCAGTGTGTTCAAGTGAATTTTATTATTAAGAAGTGAAAGTGCTGATGGTGGCAATTGAGTTTGTTGGGAGAAAACAAAATTATAGGACATGAGAGTAGCATTCTGACATTTTTTTGGTCAAGTTTGCATCTGGTTATCAAATGAATAATGTATACAAATTTACTATAGAAAATCCCAAGTTACTAACCAATAACACCCATAGCTGCTACATAGGAACAATTCCAATTTTAGCGAATTTCCAACTGATAACAGCCATAAACATCCCCCTCCCCCCAAAAAAGAAAAAAACACCAGCTAAAGAACATACCTTGAGATAATCGAACAATATAAGACATTGGAGCAAAATGTGGCGACGAAAACCAGGATCTTTTAACTGCACAATAATATATGTGGGAATGTCTTTTTGTATCCTATTAGAGAACATAGGTTAAATATCAAACGTAATAAAATTACCTCTAACCCCATCAGGTTGCTGCTTGTGAGATATTTTATGCTAAAAGCTGCTTCCTCTTCCCCAAGATTATTAAAATTTCCTTCGTCGTCAGTCAGAGGCTGAGCTTCAAATGCATCCAATACAACCTATGATCAAACCCATCATCAACTAGAATGAGTAGTTAAATGCAAGTAGCAACAAATTTATAAATTAAGAGAGTGGACAGATGATGTAACAAATTAGGTATTTTATATAATTTAAAAAGAAAATCGCAAGCAATAGAAAATACCGCTAAGTTTGCAGAAAACTTCTGCCACTTGATTGGTGTTAGCGTAGAAACTGGATTACTGAAAATATCCTGATAGACGAGGCAAAGATCAAGCAGAATGTTACAAATAAAGTGTGTTGTGTATCCATTAAGGCTATAGTTACATGCGTGTGTGCATCCTGCAATAATCTTAGGTAGGGATTGTTTTTTGTATTAGATATCAGTGGAAATATAGCTTTTGCTGATTATGCAATAATCTTCATCAATGAACAAAACGATATTTTATGCTGTTTGGGTCATGTTTTCCTGTTTTCATAAGTGTATTTCTTATGCATTTTTTCTCCTGAGTCTTGATCTTCTGCGTTCCTGTAGACCATGCAACTGTATTTTTGTGTTTTAATCGAAATACCGATTTTCACAAATATACATAATACTGTAACCGTAAAACATAGAAATATTGCATGTCAATGCAAGATCACGTAACTAGCAAAAATTAACCAAGTTTTAGCTGAGTTATTAGATAGCCATCCTCTTCTTAAATCCAAAGAGGCTTAAATAATAAACAGTTTCATGAATCAAACAAGAAAATTAAGGCTTTAGTTTACATGAAAGGTAGAATAGTCACAGTAAAAAGATTTGGATCGTACAAGAACCAACAATTTGCAATGGACGAAATTCGCATGGTGTAGAAAAATACAACTTCTTAGGAATTCAAGTAATGATCATAGGATCACAAAGGCAGTTATAATTCCATTGAATTTATTAAAACCCTTAAAATAATTGGGTAGTTGTCTGTTAATGCAAAAATTTGGTACAAAACAATATAACGATTTCTTCATAATGATATATGTGCAATGTGATATTCATATTGCTGGTAATTGTTATATCCAAACCTGTAAACTCCACAAGGTCTTGTAGAAATTAAAATCAATAGGGACACCTGAGATTTAAAAAAAAAGATAATTATTATCCCACAAAAGTAAAATCTTGGGAGAGGGAACGAAGATGCTCCAGATTAGAAAATTGACAATAGATTGCTCCAATACCATCAGGAGCATCTTTTTCATATTTCGTCACGTTAGAAGTGTTGAATACTCCCTTTATATTAAGAGCTGCAATAATCACGAAAAGTAAATGTTATAAAAACATCAAAATGTAAGATTTTCAAGATCAAAAGAACTAGCGTACCAGAGCGCTCAGACAATGGAAAAAAGTGGGCAAGAAACATAAGAATTCGACCACAGAATATCACATCATTTGCCTGGATACATGAACAAATCAAAGGAAGTACAATTTGTACCATGAACAATAACACTAAACTGGATAAATCCAAGCAGCATTAAATCTGATTTTCAAAGTGTTACGATGTGCCAATTCGGTCAATATTGGAAATCGGGATCAAGTTGTACGCATTTGATCTTTTCTGAAGGGTATGCATAACATACATCTTAAAATGGTCACTGTTTTATACTATTCAGATTATTGTAGCAATTAAGTGCATGTGGCATGATTAAACCAGCTGCAAATATTATCGAACTACAGCTTTATATCAGGTTATGTTCTTCAATTAACCTAGAAGAAACCATAGTTATAGAAGGCACAAAATCTTACAGGGGTCTAGGCGCTTGGCGCAATGAGTAGCACAATGTACGACGCCTATATTTACAAATTAAAACATACTTAATAACAAATTTAATCAATTTTAATATAATTTATACTTTATTGACTAATTACATTAGTATAAATTTGTATGTTAAAGAGGTTCCACAAAGACCATATGAATGTGGATACATTGAAAAAACTCCAAAAGAACGATTTTGTAATATATAAATACTAATATCAATAAACCAATGTAATTACAAAACCACTAACAAATCTTCATTAATAGTTGTCTTACAAGTGCAAACGCTTGGTCCTACCGCGAACTTTCAAAAATACCCCTACATGTCATTAGCTTTTACATATTACTTAAACAATAAAACCAAACAACAAAATATTTCTGCGAATTCAAACTACAATTCTACACATATTAGCAAATTTTAATATCAATCAAACACGGATTCTAACAAATAGACATTTGCTACATCATTGTTATTTGATTAACAACACAAATAAAAAATAGAAGTAATTAAAAAGTAGATATTGCAACATAGAAATAGAAATTCAAACTAACTACACATGATTTCGACGTAAAAATATAACTAAATATTCGCTTAAATCATTTTTCTCTTGAACATGTTAAACATACACATTTTCTAAAAACATAATTCACGCACAAAACATGTATCATGATCACGTGCGAGGCGTGCGCCCTGACGCTCATAATAAAATGAAAGTGATTGGTTTGTTTACAATTCACAACATATATAATGGTAATTATTCTATTTATACATCATAAATATAATAAATGACAAATAATAGATACAGAAAACTAATATTGAGAGTTGCTTCATACAAAAGTTAGCTATTTTCATATTATTTTTTGCATGTGGTAGTCCTTTCACTAGTAATAGCAAGGCAATAGCCCTCCCTCCCTCTTTTTTGTTGTTCTTTAAATTGTGATATAAGGATAAAAAATATCAATTGAAAACATGAATCTAGAACAATAAAAATTGTTTAATCATGAGAAAAGAACAAAGGTTCAAAGAAAAAAAACTGGAAAGCCTAAAATACGGAGAGGCATGCCTTCAGCACCACATAATGTCTGTCAATGACTCGATAACCATTTATTCTCATCTACGCCACATCATAGGTAGAAAGCACAATTGCCCAATCGCGTCTTGCATCATGATCAAAGTTCGAGGTCTTTGTTTTAGTTATTTCATTTTTTTTGGAACTGCAAACAAACTTGGAAATTTTGAATTTGGTTTTGGTATCACATAATCAACGTTTTGAAAATCAAACTAAACATTAACACAGATTAACAAACATTAGAAGCCCTAAAAAATAACAATCTATATCTAAAATCTAATAACAACAATAATAATAAACATTAACCTGACTTGGAACCCAAACCTACCCATTCATTAGGTTATGTAGAACTCGAATATTTCTCAGCCTATTTATTCATTCATCCATTAAAATTACATTGATTAGATTGCAAGTCCTATTAATTCATTTTCCAGCCTAAATGGTAATTTATCCCCAACCCTAGTCCTAGAAAACCATAAATTGCACTGAAGCATTCATTTATTTCTTTTGCTTACCATAAATAAGAAAATAGTAAAGACACAGTTAAGAGTAATGCTGTTGCACCTGAGAAAAATATGTGAGAAGTGAACGAGAACAAAAAGTATCAAAAACAGATTGCAATTATTCCAATTTGATAGCGTACAGAACTCATATTTATGCACGTTGTTCGCAGCATTAGCCTAGCGAATAAGGAATTGTGTCAGGCATAGTAGTCAAGGCGCGCGCCTAAGGCGCAGGCCTGGCCTTCCTAGTGGCCGAGGCACCTCCTCTAACGGAGGCGCACGAAAGACGCGCTTCTAGAGCCTTTTTGCAAGGCTCCGAGGCGCAAAAAAGCATGTCTCGACAGCATTTAGGGTTTTCAACCCATTTGAGCCCAGGTCGACATCGAGCAAAAAAAAAGAAAAAAAAAACCTCAGCCTCTACCGCCGCCACTCCCCTGCCGCCGCCTCCTACACTGCTACTGCACTGTCAGGTTTTTTTTTTTTTTTTTTTTTTTGAATATACGCACGGTTTTTGTTTGCAGCAGTTTTTTTTTTTTTTTTTTTTTAACAGCATGTTTTTTTCTTTAGAAGATATGCAGCCTTTTTGCGCCTTAACTACTATGGTGTCGAGGTAACAATGGTATGAGTTTGAAACGAGGGATGGCTTGCTAAGGATTTACCATGTGCATACGTTAATATCATCCACTTATGTGGTACCCGCGGACCGGGCTAGGTGCACTAGGGGGTTTACGGCTCCAGTCAGTTTCCCCCCTGAACAAATTCCAAAAAAAAAAAAAAAAAAACATGTTAAAGTGGATGATAAGACTTAAAAATTAAGTTAGAAAATGGAGTTTTTGTTCCAATGTCGTAGCTTTATCTTTCTTCTATTTTCTGCTATTATTACCAAGGTTCAAGAACTCGGTTTCGGTCTCGGTTTTGGCCGTTTGAAAATTTATTGGTTTCGACGGGTTTCGTAAATTTCGTTAATTTCGGTTTTGTTTCGGTTTCGGTCCAGATTTCGGTTTTCAGTATTTTGGTAATGAATTTGTGCTGTAAATAAAACAATCAAAAGACAAAGCATTTTTTTTATTGAAAAAAGTTGTTTGCCGCAACTTTGAAACCTATCTATGTGGACCGTATTAAAAAAAAAAAAAACAGACAAATATTACGCTGCAGCATACACGGAAAGCCGCCTCCTTCTTATTAAATAATTTCTACCGCTTCAAACAAACCCAAATTCGAACAGAAAAATAAAACAAAAAACCCACAACATGATGCTCTTTCTCGAACAGAAAAAAAAAAAAAAAAAAGGAGCTCTCGTCGATCGAATGGATTCGAATCCGCTAATCGATTCGAACGATCGATTTAATCTCGCTCGGAGGGGATAAGAAAAGAGGAAAACTCGTGAAGACAGATGCTGAAGGATTCGGTTTTTGTGAATTTGATTGTTGTAAGTTTAAATTCGAAGTTGTATGCTTTATAGGGTTTCAAAATACTGTTGGTTCAGTTTTTCTGATGATCGAATTTGATTTGTCTCGATTTGTTTGCTTACTTTTTTGCTTTCGGTGCTTTTATTTCACGTCAGTTGTTTCTTGTGCGTACGAGATTTTTTTTTTTTTCTTATGCCCTAGTCCGATCTCAATTTTGGGGAAGAATTTCGGACCGTAGCCCTCCGAAATCTCGGGGTGCCAGACAAGTTTTCAAACCTTGATTATTACATTTTCTTCTTTACTCTTTCCTTCTCCTACCACTTCTTTTTTCCCCTTTTCTTCTCTGAACAAACAACAAAAATTTCAGCGTCATGTTGACCACCCCCCCCCCCCCCCCCTTTCAAGAAAAAAAGGGGAATCACAGACCAGAACCAGATTTCCACTGAATCTGGTTCTGTTTTAGTCAGAACCAAACCGTCTCGAGGTTCTGGCCAAAACTTCATGCCTTAGTCATGACATATTTTCAACAACGTATTCAGTTATAATTCCAACAACCAGAAAGCTCATTGTTCAAAGCAATTATTTTTTCAGACAAGATTTTGACAAACGTTAAGCATTTTTTCAATACCATCATTAATAGGACTATATTTGATTATTATTTCTCAAAAATGATAAAGTAAAGATGATCGCAGCTTTGGCCTTGGTCTTCAATAACTTTAGAAATAGCGATCAATTGGTGAAATTTCAAAAATTCATTAACTATTACAGTCTATACTTTGGATACTTGTTTGCTTAAAAGTTACAATAATGCAATATTACACTTAAATGTTCAAAATCAAAACAATATGAGCAGAAACAGACTCATTTTATGAATCAAATTCATAATATATCCCTACACCACTCGTCTAACCAGCTGCAACCAATAAAGAAGAAATTCTACGATTCAATGACAAAATCAGGGTTTCCACACTATCAAATTAGTGTTTCAGCTCAACCAATTTAAGCTTTCTAGCTTGGCCGAATTATCACAATATTTATCACGAGACAAACCAAAATAGGGCTTCAAGTTCAATCAAAGTCGGATTTCTTTCCTTCTTGTGACGATGAAGGTCTATTTTCAACGAGGGATTTCAAATATATCGTGACACTTTAGGCATTTTTATAATTATCAGGGTGTGCGCTCTCGAATTCAAATTATGTTTTTGATGATTTGAAATGGTAAAAGTTGGAATTTAGCCTTCTCCATAGACGCTCTTACCAAAGATTTCCCTTGGTTTCTTGCCAGCTAAATTGAAACCAAACTGAAAAGGCTGAAATTTCAGGTTTCCACCAAAACTTGAACCTTGGTGAGATCTTAAGTGCAATGGAGCTCAAATGCCCAACAGGCCAAGACTCACTTCATGTGCATTTTTATAGAGTATATTGGTCATGCATTTACCAACAACTTCGGACTTTTGGATACCCGCTCATGTGAAAAAATATTTATTTGTTTTGTGAGTTTGTGTGCACGATATGTTGATCAGCTTTCAAAATACCACCATACCTTTGAGAGTCTCCTAAGAAGCTGATTGCAAGTCCTCAGCATCACTAGCTTGCCTCTCCCAAAGAGCTCTTGCTACAAGCATCCAAACAAGAAGATCAAAAAATTGGCAACTGTCTTTTGATGCTGAAAATGGTTACCTATGGAGTGTCATAGTTTTACATGTTTGACCATAACTCACCCTACCCAATATATCTTGCTTGCTCTCAATATAACCAAAAACTTCTTTGCAATCTTTCATGGTGGACATTTCTGTCAAATCTTCCAAAAGCTGGAATATCATGCCACCTTCAACATGCCCTCTTTCACAAAGATACAACACGATATCTAAAATAACAAACATATAAAGAAGATATAAGAAAGATGCTTTTTGGTTAATTGTCGGATGGCATTAGATAGGCTTATATAAGTACTGACCAAGAAGACGTGGTATTTGACCATGAACGTTATCTCCATCATCAATGGACTGTCCGTATTGCATCAGTCTTTCACCAGATTGTACTGCAGATGACTATGAAAAAATTAACGTTAAAATATCAATAATGTCTAATATGAACGTGTAAAAAAATAAAACACAAGAGCAGATAGATCATTTTCTGTAGACAGATACAGTAGACGATCGTGCAACAAATTTTGTTAAAATATCTATATGAAGTCAATTTTGATAGGAGATATAGCTTATAGTCCTAAATGTGATCAAAATCGAAACTCAAAGTTCAAACAACTACTTAAAAGCATTTCATTTCAGATAAGCATATAGATGTTGGTTTCACAAAACAATGAACATCAATACTATTTCCAAATAATGACAGGTTACCAACGTATGTATTGAATAATTACGCTCCTGACACTTAATAACCTGCCAACTGATTATATCCAGAAATTATAATGTGGTGAAACCAATAATAGCTATACAGTATTAGCAATAGAAGATCATTTCCAGAAAAGAGCAAATAACTTGGTATGTAAAAAAACAAAAACAAAAATCCAAATCAATAAACTGAATAAATTAAGATACAGCATCTTACCACTAGCTCTTGAAGCAAGGTGCGAAGAGCATTTTCCAGCAGTTGATTTTCATCTTGGACGAGTACTGTTTGTTTCTGTATATATAATTTTTGAACTTTGTTATTCTGTAACATATCTGTTACGCAGCATTACTATGGCTCACAAATCAACCATGCTAGGACCTATTACGTCTGCATATCACACATACCGTATGTATTTTTTTTTATTTGTTGGTTTACATAATGCTACGCAATTGTAAAGAAACTGAAAGGTGATAATCCAATATTAAGCACATGCACATGATTATGTAATATTATATGCATGCCAATAAAGGAAACAAACATGATTATGTGCATAATGGTATGTGCATTATATGGAACTTTATCATCTGCCTACAGGTAACTGGCGAAGTTAACTAAGGCCATCTTAAGGGTAGGGTAGCACATGCCCAAACTATCGTCTAACTAATATTCTCAACTATATTTGCATGGTAAAATGTATAGGAAAGCCTAAAATGTAAATCTAACTAGGGTAGCTAAAGATGATAGGTTAGAAACAATCATTCACTTTTTCCTTCTTTTGTAAGATGCATAAACAAAATCATTGGTTCACTCCTTAGGACTGAATATGTACTGGTACTAAAGAAGATGACACCTAACTAACTCATTTCCTGATATATTATAACTCGCTGAATATTAGTTCTATGCTTTTGATGTTCTTCAAGGAGGCTGTCCTACGGATTTGCCAAACTTTCCTTGCTTTAGGGACGACTGTGACAAACATTTACGGTATGGTAAAAAAATCATCGTGTCTTAACGATGAAATGCAGAAAATAATTTGAGGCCGTCAGTGGATTGCAGCTACAGATATGAAACAATACAGCTTAAATAATTGAAAATTCTAAAACCCTATTAAGTAGAATTATTAACAAATGTACAACTGTGATAAATTGCAGTAAACGAACTAACCGCAATAAAAGAACAAAATCAAAAGCAGTACAATTATATATGTATGATCCACCGATACCTGTGGTTTTATAGCTTCTTGCACCGCTTGAAGTGCACAGATTTCAGGATGTGCAGGTTGCAAGATAACATTTTTAAAAACTTCCTGTGAGGAGAAAATTGTCAAAATTTAGTAGAAAGGGTTGACACCTATACCAAAGCATGGCACCAAGCTGCGATTTCTTTTAGAACTAACGCATTACACGGTAACACTGCTAAACGTAAAACAAATTTACGTAAAACAAAAAAAAAAAAAAAGTCTTTACCGAATCAAAATTAATTCACCAAAGCACGAAAGCTAAAAGCTGGAAAACAAGATTGTTTTGGGTGTTATTGCGAACTTGGAAAACAAACAAACGAGGAAATGCTTACACGAACTCGATCTCGGTCAGCGTGGCAAGAGATACGAACTGGAGTTCGATGTTCCACCGGTGGATTGAGTTTGATTCGAAGACCTGACGAAGCTTCTGCTGCCATTATTCAGGAATCAAGAAAAGAGCGAGACTTCAGACAGGGGGTTTGCGGTTTGGAGGATATTTTTTCCTGGAGAGCTGGAGAATACCAGTGAACCAGGTCTGTTTCAGCCCAACTCGCGACCCTTGCTGTATTTTCGGGGATCTGGTCCAACCCTATCACCGCTTAGATAAATTTTATTTAGGGAGCCTTTTCGATAAACAAAAGAGTGTGGTTCTCTTAAGGTTAACACCAACACGTTGTTTAATCGTTTGCAAACTGGACATGCTTATAAGGATGAAGGTTGACAGATAAATATCTAAAATATTGTCAAAACTTGTTGAGATAGGCATATTGGTAAATCATTCTTTCTGGTCGCGTCGGGTGTGTGTGTTCGGCTGCTCATGGTGGATCCAACATAGATTTGTCCCTGGTCATATGTGTATCAATCAACCGAAAATACAGCAATTTCCTCATTCGGAAACACTTCTCCGAATGAATCCCTCTCTTAGAAAGTTATGAACTTGCACCTCCAACTCTCGATGTTCATTAGGCATCATCCGCCTGATAGGCATAACGATTGGTCTAACACTCTCGACCAAATCGATTCTAAACTTGATCTTACGATGCGGCGGCAACCATTTGACCTCGTAAAAAGACATCCTCATACTCATTAGCGATCAACACAGATGACAAGTATTCATGTGGAATCCCAAGCGAATATAAATAGCTCACGAAGACACTATCTTCGTGCTTACATCTAATCAACATCTTTCGCCCTCCCACATCCCCGACTCTCACCTCTACCTTCTCGCAATTTACCCTTGCTGCATACCTCTTGAGCCAATCCATTGCCGAAGTTGATCTCAAACCCAACGAAGTTCAATATAAAGCAATCACACACAAAAGCAACTATGAGTCGACAACACTAGACCACGACAAATCATGCAAAGATTGGACGAACCCCCAACTGGATTAGTCACGATCAATGGTCTATCACAACTTTCGGGTTCCAAACTCAAGCAGCACACAAGCTCATTGCAAATGAAAGAATGTGATGCTCCAGTGTCGAACAAAATTCGAATTGAAACACCTCGGATAGAAAGAGTACCTTGTACGACTAACATCTTTTCCCTTTTCCTCTGCAGTAGAAGCTCTCGAAGAAGTTGGCACGGCTTCCAAAGCATATGCCTTCACAACCTGCTTGCCCTTAGCTGATTCTGGACAGTCTTTCTTCTCATGCCCAGGCTTTCCATTCTTGAAGCACTTCTTCTCAGCTCAGGGATTCTTGCACTCATTAGCAAAATAGCTTTTCTGTTGGCAGTTAGAGCAAACCACCTCACTCTTAGGCTTCTTCTGGTCATCCTTTCATTTCTGCTGTTGCTGCTTCCTTTTCTTATTGTTACCACTCTATTGTGGTTTCTGAACCTCTTTGGTTGCAGCGACAACATTTACTTCCTTAGAAAACAAGCTCTCATGGCGAATAGCTTTTTCCACAATCTTCTCGAATGAATGTTCGACAAACGGCGTTTCTATGGAATTAGAAAACCATTGACAAAATATCGTAATAATAACCGCAAACGCACGGCGTACAATCGTAGTACGTGGCGAATACGAGTCGATCCGCAGGGAAAGAATTTATTTTATTCTTACTCAATCAAATTAAACCGAAAGCGAGTGAACTTGTTAACTATAAACTAAAAGAAAACTAACAATGTTAAAATGAATACAAATATGAGACTAAGAGACAATTTAGGAGTAGATTCACTATCAACATCAATCTAATTAAGATAAAAAAAAGGTTCTAACTCTCTTTAATAACTAGCACATTAAGTGTGGTATTCATACAAGCATGATTTATATGCTAGAAAATTCAAGCTACATAAATCATCAATTTTTATTACAAACTTAAAGCCCTAATTATCACATAGAAAGTAATAGTTCTAATAAAAATGAAATATTATGAGTATGTTCTATATGTTAATATTCACTAACTACATAGAACATCAAGGATGGTTTCACTTTTAATGTCACTACTTTTTCTAAAATGAATTAGATTGTGATAAAGTATGAAACTATTAATGATATGAGTATAACACATTTGGGAATAATCAACCAACATGTGCTATCAATTTTCACCATATAAAATCTTTACTTTATCTATATCCAATTTTAGATTAAGCTCAAATAAGAGAGTTAGAAATATGAAATTCTTATGTTAATTATTCATGAATCATGAGAGCTTCACTACCCCTAAATTGAAGGGGTTTAGCTACTCATAATGGATTCAATGATAACATAAAGATATTTCATTATAAAAGAGAACAAAATTAAGAGCAAATAAAGATAAAAATCTATTTTGCTTGTAGAAGAGAAAATAACATGTAAATGAAAAACAACAAATTAATATTGCATTAAAGCGATAGATTACAAAAAAAGAAATGGCTAAGAAGCCATGGCAGAAAAAGAGAGGTTTTGTTTTCAGCCTCTCTCTAAACTAAAAATCCAAGATGATGCTCTTTACATTATCATACATGGGTTATTTATATTTGAGAGAAAACCCTAAACTAACTTTTTGCGTGCTTCCCAAAATGCCCCCGCTTTAAGCTGCATTTTGTCTTTTAGCAATAGTGATTCATGAAGCCATAATTTTGTGTCTCCACTAAAGAAGGAAGGAGAGTGAATAGGTCCTCCATTAATTCTCTAATTGAATTGATTTCCACTCCATTGGTTGATTTCCCTTTCATCATTTTTTTTTTTTGGCATGACATTGATTTCCTCCTTTTGAATTGATTCCCTCTCCATTGATTTCTTTCCCTTTTTTTTTCTTTGTATGCATATATATCTTTATGAAGTCCTTTTCTGCATGCATCCAATTTCTGTAAAAATATGAAAAATGTCCAAGTAAACATTCTCAAAATAATATAAGCACAAAAATGATCATTTTCCCCCTATATGATGATAAATGCATGATGTTTTGAAATCAATTCAATTATTATTTAAACATGATAAAATACCCATATATGACATTTATTAGTGCTAAACGAGAATAAATATGTGAATATAAATGTGCATTTTTACGTGCACATCAAATACCCCCACACTTATCTTTTTATTCGTCCTCGAATAAACTGAAAAGCTAAGCTAAATCCGTTTTCGTAGGGAACACGATTGCATTGAGCGTATGCAACAAGCCGTTAAACCTCTGGGTGTCCCCAGTAGGACGAGTGTTGTCTCGTGAGGATTTTCAGCAGATACTACCCACAAAATCCAAAAGTTAAATGCAAAAAAAATTTACAAAATGCAAGATGTGAAAATATTTACAATATGAATACAAGTTTTTAAAGAAATATTTACAAATGGATAATTTACTTTTAAATACTACACGAATGAGTTAATGCAAATTTGGGTCGTCACTATGAAATTTAAGTCTGTTACTAATCAAAACTTCAAACAAAAGTCATGTTATCGTCACAAACTCCTCCAGCTTGGCCAGTTGTTTTGGTAGAAACATAGTGCAAATATGAAATGAATTCTGTAATCGATATCAACAGTCATAAAACAACATCTCAACTTCCTTTTTGCTAACAAGTTAGGTCGAATAAGTGAAGAGTGTGCTTGGATTTCAAGTGCTTTAATCTCTCTTTATTACAAAATATTTACATTATTACTATTTACAATCACCTAACTAAAAAGACCAAGGTATACCACTCATGCACTGCCTCGCGGACTGACGTGAGAGTTAGGGACAGAGTTTGGCGGATTGTGCAGACCAACGCTGACTTTGTCAACAAGATGTTGGTAATCCTTAGGTGTCTAACTCATAAAATGAGACAAAGATATACAGACGCTGACTTTGTCAACAAGGGGTCAGAAAGAGCTTGGCGGATTTGCACACTAATGCCAGATGTACCAGCAATGTTGGATACCCCTTGATAATTATATATATATATATATACTTCTTCTTTTTTTCTTTTTACATAAGAGAGAGAGTTAAGCGAGAATATCCTAGCACAACTTCACTTAAACGATCTAAAATGTTATCACAAGTAGTCAAAATCAACCATTCATTTAACCGGATTACAATTCAGAAAACATTTCATACTCATCACCTACGAATTTCCCAATATACCAGTTACACCAAATTTGCTCATAATTCAAACTTTCCTTTCATTATCCGCTAAGAGAAGTAAATTTCCAACTATTTAAAACGAACGACCAAAATTATATGCTTACTCCATCTTGTCTTATTTAAAAGTAAATAGAAATGTGATTTTTTTTTTTGAATGAAAACAAAAAAGAAAAAGAAAATTCTATGCAAAACCAAAATAAATATGAAACTCTACCCCCACACTTGATTTTGACTGTGTCCCCACAGTCAATGCATGACACAGTGAGTTGAACGGAAGAGGAATATTTACATATTTACAAAGAAGGATTAAACTTAACTTTCTTACTTCACGTAGCATGGCTCATGAAGAATCATGAGCTTCTCCTCTTGATCAGTGGGCAATTCCAAGAACGGTTTTAGACGTTGACCATTGACTTTGAATATGGATCCATCCCTCGGGTTTTCTATTTCAATAGCACCATGTCGAAAAACAGTTCGAACAACATATGGTTTGGTCTATCTCGATTTTAACTTCCTAGGGAATAAATGAAGTTGTAACGACCCGTGTTTTTCGACCATTTGAATCTGAATATTTAAATTTAATTTAAATGTTAGATTTGGAATATCGATGGAATTTAATATTTAATTCGTTATTTAAAACGAAGTTCTAATGTTATATATTTATATAATTATAAATCGAGCTTGAAAATGGCGTGCAGTTCGTAAATTCGAGTTTTGAACTTCAACTGAGAATACAGGATTCGATTTAAGTCGGATTTCTGCGAAACAAGAAACGTTGGGGGCGTGTTGACTATAATTTTCATATGAAAGAGAAAAATCCAAATTTCGTGTTATAATTTGAAAGTTATGGCTAAATCAAATTTTGGAAAAAACGCAGTGAAAATCGTTATCGACCGTTAAAATAGCCGTTTTGCAAACGGACACCGTTTTCGACGAAACCAGTTTCATTAGAACCGTATCGTTAAATTATTGCATGATGTCAAATGGCGTGGCAAACCGATGTCGTATGTGGCCATGGTAGCCGTAAACGCCCAGTTATTTTCTATAGCGTGTATTTAAATAAATAAAAAGATATTTGGGCGTAACTTGAGCAGACGATCGAATTAGGCCATGAAACCAGTTCCGTTGAGTTCGTATCGTCGATTAGAGTCAGAATAGGTATATAGTTTGTTATTTTTGGAGACTGGATAATTTGGCGTTAAAAAGGGTATTGCGGTGCGCGGTAAAAATAGCCTACCGGGGAAACAGTCGCAGAATGCGATGAAATTAGTGCCGTTGGGTTCGTATCAAAAAGTTATTGTCGGTGTTCGCAGTTTCGAGTTGATTTGATTTATCTGGTGATCATGGTAGATTAAAATGCGTGTTTATTTCTGGTTTTATAAAGGATTTTTTTTCAAACGACCTCGGATCGCGACGAAACCTGTCCCATTGTGTCCGGAATATGTTTTTACATTAAGAAAAGCCTTTTTATCAGTAAACAGAAGTCGTTCGTAGTGATTTTGGCGTGTTACTTCACAAAGAAGTTTCATATAATATTTCCACCATATAAATTTCATTTCGTTACTATTCAAACTGAAGGGGATTGGCTTTACTTGCACGCCACACCTTCTTACCGTGAATAACAAGCTATGAAATAAAATATAATTTCAATTGTGTGGCACCCAAAACATCTTTCCCTTTTAAATACCAGCGAAACCCTATTCTCGTGGTCAACAGACATGAGCCGCCACAAAAACACTTCGATGGCCAGTATTCCTTCCTTTTTCACCTCGTTTTTCCGAAAATAAGTTTATCAAAACAGTATACGTTCAATTGCAAACTGATGGATCTCGTTGAGGGCTAGGTTTTGAGCGGTGGAGATGGGCATTGGCTCGCCGTGACAGTCTCAGCGGGCCCAAGGGGTTCCGTTCTTCGAAGCAAACTCCAAGGCGGAGGAGGACTTCGAGTGGGCCGAGACTAGGGGCGCTGGAGTGCGAAGTCAAGGGGCAGGTGGCGGTTGTACTGGTGTGGTTGGATCGACCTCCGAAGGCCTGGAGAGGGCGCGGGTTTCAACTGAAGGCAGTGGACATCGGGATGAGCTGAGGACTTGCGGTGGATTTGTGAAGTCTGAGTGTAACGACCCGTATTCTACGCATCATAGGATCGTAGGATATTTATTTCTTTCAAGTCGTATGGTCATGTAACTTTGGGAGACGACTATTGTGGTCATTTCCTATGTTCATGATTTTTCCTGATTTTTAAATGACCATTTTACCCCTAGTTGGCACTGTTTTGGCCATAACTTTTGACTGGAAAGGAATTTTGACCTGACACCACTTCCATTGGCTCCGGATGATGGTTTCTCTTTCCGTAGAGTGGTCACATTAGTCAAACGGACTCATCGTTTGGGAGATATGGCTGAAACAAGTTTCAGATGGTGAAAAACAGCTTAATTGGGCTTAACCGGGCGATTAGCAGCTAGGCCCAGAGGGGAATTTCGGGTTTAGGGGTATATAGGGGCTGATTAGGGTTAGAAAACATTCCTTTAGACATTTTCCAGCCGCCACTTTCATTCCTCTTAGCCTAGCCATGGCCTCCACCCTCTAAATCTCTTCAAAACACCTCTTAATCACTTTCTAATTGAAGATTAGGCTTAGCAAACATCAAATCAAGGAGTATTAGCACGAGAACCGAGGTAGAGCTGCTGTGTAAGATTGGGAACAGCGCCAAATCAGAGAATATTTCAGTTTTGGGGTTTTAGTTGTGGCAAAGGTGAGTGATTTGCATAGTTTTTGCACTAATTACGGTAATTAAGGGTAATTAGTGAAGATTAGCGAATTTATACACTAATAAATTCTGGAAAAATGCTTAGAAATTCTCAAATAATATTTTATGCTTCTATTAGAAATTTGGTTCAATTTGATTAAGTTTTGTTAACCCTATGATTAGTTCTACTTAAACATGCTATGGGAAAATATGAAGTTTTTAGTCACTTTTGATCTATTTTGATTCATTTGAATTGTTGTTTGCTGTTTGTGGTTGCTATTACATGTTGCTATGACTCTATGGTATGTTTTATGATTGATTAGAATAGTTAAATTGGTCGAAAACGTCGTCGAATGGCGTAGAAAGCTCGCTGGAAAGTTACAGAAATGTGCAGGTTCCTAACCGGCTCGGATCGGATATGTGAACTGGGCAAGAAAACCGACCCGAACTGGAGTTTGACACCTAGGAGACTTGGCGAGAAGGAAGGCCGTTTACTTAGAGTTGGAGTGGACAAGGGGATCGGATCGGAAGTAAACATTTGGGAGAACTAGCAAGAGGGAAGGCCACGCGGATCAGATGGCAAGGAGGGATCGGATCGGAATACGTGAAGAAATGAGGGAGCGGATCGGAGCACTGGAAGGAAGGACACCCGACCCGAACCGAATGGAAAGATGACAAGGAAGGAGGACCGACCTGAACCGATGAAGGTGATGACCCCCGACCCGAACCGATGAAGGTGATGACTACCGAACCGAACCGAATTCTAGGACTGTTAATGCGCGACAACTCTTCTGAAGACCCACTCCAATTCGACCAAACCCGAGATGCAAAGGTAGTCCAAATGAGAAGTTAGAGCTTATGATTCAGATGGGAATCAACGAGTTCGCTTCATGGTTGGGCTTTGCTGCGGGACGCGTGCCAAGGAGTTATCGACGTCTATAGCTTTGGACCACTATGGTAGGAGGTACGAAGGCGGATTCAGGGCCATTATGGCATCGGTAGAACCAAGGGCTACAACCAATGAAGTGGGTCATTGAAATGTTTGGTCATGACTCCATATGTTTAGCTTGGTCATAGCAGGGTTTCTACAAGTAGGGATTCGTCGTTGCCTCAGTTTGTCTAGTGTTCCAAAGTGGTAGATATCGTATGCTTTACGCACTGAGTGAGAGATGTGAGGATGGTTGCTATGGATGATTTGTTTGCTATCATTGTGACATGCACACCCCACCCCCGTATCCTTACCCTATTTATTATGGCACCTTAGAGTATTGTACGATATGTGGTACTAACTCTTTGGTTGCAGGTCCAGGTTCAGGTATGGTTTAGTATACCTGTTATTACTCTGTTTAGATGCTTATCGCTCATACCAGGCTTTATGTCTGACCCAGAGTTTTATGTCTCCTCTTATTACTCTGGGTGCTCACACGAGCAGACTAGAGACAGGTTAGCTGGTGATGCACGGGTAAATGATCCGGAGACGAGCAGGAGGCTTCCACGTAATATATATAGTATTCTCCCTGTGTTGTTGAAGATCACTGCTTGGGCATTGGTGGTGCATCTTCTACTTTAGTTTTCTTTTGTTAGAGACAGTAAATTTGGAAAGTTGTAATAAGCTGTATTTGGATTTCCGCTGCTCTGATGTTGACATTGATTATTAGTTATCAGCTTATGCACTGTCTCGCCTGTTTTATGTCAAGTATGTTATTATTATATTTTATCCCATGCGCTGTGAGACATTCTACAGGTTCCTTGATTAGTTCATTCTCTTCTTTCCTTTCTCCTGACGACCGTCCCGTGCTAGTTGGGCATGTGTACAACGCACTTTCGGAGGAAATGCAGGCTGGTGCGGGGCGGGCCGTCACACTTGGTATGAGAGCTCTAGGTTGCGTAGTTAACCTAGGGAAGTTATCAGGGAGAGATAATATACGTATACGAGAGAGAGTATTTGTGATTACTTTGGTTTTTAAAAGCTACATATATATATACTATTAGTAGTATAAGGATGAAGTCGTACTGCACTAGCACCACTATGGAGTCGTTAATCGTTTCCTTTTTCAGATTGACGATGAGCCGATATACTAGAGGTGCTGGTAGGGGAGCCAATAATGGGAATGCTGCTGACATGAGGGCGATGTTTACTGACCTCATGAGAGGGATGCTTAGAGATGTACAGAGGGCAGCTCCCAATGGTGGAAATGGTGGTGGTCCAATAGTGCAGGCGCCAAGAGTCGACTTCGCCAAGCTGAATAAGGATTATACTAGTCTTGGTGGGAAGTCATTTCACGGAACGGAGTCAGCTACGGATGTTCAGGATTGGTTGGATAGTTGTGAACGTATCTTCGAGGATTTGGGTATCGAGGATGCGATGAAGAGAAAGCTAGCGTCCCGTCAGTTGCAAGGGCGGGCAATGAATTGGTGGAATGCTATAAAGGCAGCTACTCCCGAAGATCAGATTACTTGGGAGCAGTTTAAAGCTCGCTTTAGCAAGAAGTTCATTCCAGCTGCTCAGAAGTCAGTGCTGTTTAAGAAATTCTTGGAGCTCAAGCAGAATGGCAGAGCAGTCTCGGAGTATATTGCTGAATTCGACACTTTGTCGAAATATGGGTTATCTCTTATTGACACTGCCGAGAAGAAGAATGAGAAATTCATAACCGGTTTGGACCAGTACTTGGGGGAAAGACTTATTAACCACATCGATGAGTCGTTTGAGTCGATTGTAGGGAAAGCATTGAGGTCAGAAAGTCTCTACCCTAAGCCGAAGACTGAGGTTGCATCCGCAGATGAGCCAAAGCCACAAGCAAGTGGTGGAGGCAAGGGTGGTTCCCAGAATAAGAGAAAGCAGAATCAGACTAAAGATGGACAGAAGAAAAGGAATAAGCAAGATGTGGAGTGCTTCAGCTGTGGTAAGAAGGGCCATTATGCTAGTAATTGTCGGGCCAAGCCAGCGGATAAGAAGTGCTTCAACTGTGGCCAAATGGGACATCACAAGGACAAGTGTCCACAGCCCCCTAAGGAAAAGCAAATGGTGAAAGCCTACGCTCTTAATGCTATTCCTTCTTCGTCGAATGCCCCAACAGCGGCGGAGAAGGGAAAGAATGTCGTCATTCAAGGTATGCTTTCTGTTTATGATGTTCCTGTTAGAGTTTTGTTTGATACCGGAGCTTCCAATTCTTTCATATCTAGTGACCTGGTAGATAGGTTGGGATTGGAGCCCGAGATTGTCGATAGACCTTTAGTAGTGACAAACCCAATTGGTGGTTCTACTAGCCTTAGCATGATTTGTCGTAATGTGGTCTTATCGAGTCATGGATGCATGTTTGTTTGCGATTGCTTTGGGCTTTACTGGGTTTGGCATTATTTTGGGAGTAGACTGGCTCCAAAGATACGGGGTGGTGGTAGACTGTGAGGGCTTGTTGGTGACAGCTAGAGCGGATGATGGGCGGAGGATAGTGTTTGGTGGTCTACCCAGTAAGGGGGTATTGGCTAGTTTTCTAAACTCCCTCGACATTCCGCATAGTGAGTTGTCAGGTTTGCCCGTGGTTGGCCAGTATCCGGATGTTTTCGAAGAAGTGACCGGACTTCCACCACACCGAGAGATTGAGTTTCGTATTGATTTGGTAAAAGATGTCAGGCCTATAGTGATGCCACTTCGTCGTATGGCACCAAGAGAGCAGCGAGAGCTCGAGGTGCAAGTCAGCGATCTTTTGAAGAAGGGATTTATCAGAAGGAGTGTTTCTGAATGGGGAGCACCAGTTGTGTTTGCTACCAAGGCGGATGGTTCCCTTCGTTTGTGTGTAGACTACCGCGAGTTGAATAAAGTGACGAGGAAGAACAAGTATCCTCTACCGCGGATAGATGATTTGTTCGATCAGTTGAGTGGCGCGAGAGTATTTTCTCAGTTGGATCTCGCGACAGGTTTTCATCAGCTTAGAGTAGAAGCTGAGAGTATAGCTAAAACGGCATTTCGGACGCCGTCTGGATTTTATGAGTGGTTGGTCATGCCATTCGGGCTGACCAATGCCCCAGCATATTTTGTGGATCTTATGAATAGGGTATTCAGAGATCAGTTGAATAAGTCTGTCCTTGTGTTCGTTGATGATATTTTGGTCTATTCGAGGACAGAGGAAGAACACAAGGAACATTTAAGAGTAGCGATGGAGGTGTTGAGAAAACACCAATTGAAAGCAAAGTTTTCTAAGTGTCACTTCTGGAAGAGGGAAGTGAGGTTCTTGGGCCATATTGTATCAGAGGATGGTATTGCCGTGGACCCGGCAAAGGTGGCTACGGTACAGGATTGGCCTACGCCCAAGAGTGCAACAGATGTAAGAAGTTTCTTGGGATTAGCTGGATATTATCGTAAGTTTATCCAAGGTTTCTCCAAGACAGCAGCACCATTGACCCAGTTGACCAAGAAGAATCAAGCTTTTGTTTGGGATGAAAGGTGCGAGAATGCATTCAAGAGTCTAAAGGACAAGTTGACAAGCGCACCAGTGTTAGTCATTCCTAAGGGGGATGAAGAGATGACGGTATACACGGATGCCTGTGGTACCGGACTGGGTGCTGTATTGATGCAAGGCGGTAGGGTTGTAGCCTACGCAAGTCGGCAATTGAAGCCGCACGAGAGAAGATACCCTACCCATGATTTAGAATTGGCAGCGATCGTGTTCGCGTTAAAGATGTGGAGACACTATCTCTTGGGAGAAAGATTTGAGTTGTTTACAGATCATAAGTCGTTAAAGTATCTCTTCTCTCAGAAAGATCTGAATCTCCGTCAGCAGAGATGGTTAGAGTTCTTAGCTTCCTATGATTTTGACATCGCATACACACCAGGAAAGGGCAATGCGGTGGCTGATGCATTGAGTAGAAGACATGCCAGCTTAGGGGCTATGTTCCTTGAATGGAAGCAACTGGAGTTTATCGCGGGGTTTGATTTCAGACCAAAGTGCGAACTGGACCCAGAAATGTTAGCAAGTTTGACGATCAGACCCACTTTGATTAAGCGGATCGGCTCTAGTCAGAGGGACGATCCTAACCTATTGGAAATCATCTCCAAGTTAGAGATGGGTATCGATGAGGAGATGAACAAGTATGGGCTTGATCGAGATAGATGGCTTAGAAAGAATGGAAAGCTTGTTGTACCCAATGTCAATGGATTGAGGGATGAAGTGCTTAGAGAATGTCATCACTCAAAGCTAACTATACACCCCGGTGGTAAGAAGATGTATCGAGATATGAAGCAGACTTACTACTGGGAAGGGATGAAAAGAGACGTTGGGAAGTTTATATCCAAGTGCATGAATTGCCAGCTAGTTAAAGCCGAGCAAAAGAAACCTAGTGGGTTATTGCAACCATTAGAAATTCCCGAATGGAAATGGGAGCAAGTCTCGATGGATTTCATTGATGGTTTACCAAGGACTAGATCGGGACATGATGGCATTTGGGTAGTTGTGGATCGACTGACTAAAAGTGCAAGATTTATACCGGTCAAATCGACCAGAACGGCAGCTAAGTTAGCAGAATTGTATATGAAGTGGGTAGTGAGATTTCATGGAGTACCTAAAGGCATTGTGAGCGACCGAGACCCGTTGTTCACTAGTGGGTTTTGGAAGAGCTTACAAGAGGCTCTTGGGTCAGAGCTACATCTCAGTACCGCATATCATCCTCAGACCGACGGTCAGACAGAGAGGGTGAATCGTATTTTGGAAGACCTCTTGAGGGCATGTATATTGGATTTTGGTGGATCATGGGATGACCATTTGCATTTAGTAGAGTTTGCATATAATAATAGCTACCAATCCAGTATTGGTATGGCTCCATTTGAAGCTTTGTACAGAAGACCGTGTAACTCACCATCATGTTGGATAGAGACTGGCGAGAAGTTTATGCTTGGACCAGATGTGGTGAGGGAAACTTCAGATAAAATTAAGATCATTCAACAACGAATGAAGGCAGCCCAAGATAGGCAGAAAAGTTATGCTGATAAGAGAAGAAGAGACTTAAAATTCTCCGTTGGTGACTTGGTGTTTGTCAAGATCTCTCCGTTGAAGAGCGTAATACGATTTGGCAGGAGAGGCAAGTTGGCACCAAGATTCGTTGGCCCATTCCCTGTTCTTGAACTAGTCGGGAATTTGGCATATAGAATTGACTTACCGGAGAAGATGGCGGGAGTTCACAACGTATTTCATGTTTCCCAACTAAGGAAGTTCGTTCACGACTCAGATATGACTATTTCACCTGATCAGTTAGAGGACTTCGAAGTGGAACCCGAGGCGGTTGGGAACCGCAAGCCGGCCCGTATTGTCGAGCACAACATGAAGCAACTTCGAAGGAAGGCGGTGAAGCTAGTCAAGGTACAGTGGAGCGAGGACGAGAGTGATTGTACTTGGGAGACAGAGGAGGACATTAGGAAGACACACCCAGAACTCTTTGTCTGGTAAGATTTTGACTTCGATTTAGTTTTTCGCATGCTAGGATAGGCTTGTTTGCTTGTTTTGCATGTTTGATTGTTGTACGTGGTTGTTAGGCATGCGGGATCCTTTGTATGTTTTGGGTTAAGGAATTTCGGGGACGAAATTTCTTAAGGGGGGGAGAGTGTAACGACCCGTATTCTACGCATCATAGGATCGTAGGATATTTATTTCTTTCACATACGAAGTCGTATGGTCATGTAACTTTGGGAGACGACTATTGTGGTCATTTCCTATGTTCATGATTTTTCCCGATTTTTAAATGACCATTTTACCCCTAGTTGGCACTGTTTTGGCCATAACTTTTGACTGGAAAGGAATTTTGACCTGAAACCACTTCCATTGGCTCCGGATGATGGTTTCTCTTTCCGTAGAGTGGTCACATTAGTCAAACGGACTCACCGTTTGGGAGATATGGCTGAAACAAGTTTCAGATGGTGAAAAACAGCTTAATTGGGCTTAACCGGGTGATTAGCAGCTAGGCCCAGAGGGGAATTTCGGGTTTAGGGGTATATAGGGGCTGATTCGGGTTAGAAAACATTCATTTAGACATTTTCCAGCCGCCACTTTCATTCCTCTTAGCCTAGCCATGGCCTCCACCCTCTAAATCTCTTCAAAACACCTCTTAATCACTTTCTAATTGAAGATTAGGCTTAGCAAACATCAAATCAAGGAGTATTAGCACGAGAACCGAGGTAGAGCTGTTGTGTAAGATTGGGAACAACGCCAAATCAGAGAATATTTCAGTTTTGGGGTTTTAGTTGTGGCAAAGGTGAGTGATTTGCATAGTTTTTGCACTAATTACGGGAATTAAGGGTAATTAGTGAAGATTAGCGAATTTATACACTAATAAATTCTGGAAAAATGCTTAGAAATTCTCAAATAATATTTTATGCTTCTGTTAGAAATTTGGTTCAATTTGATTAAGTTTTGTTAACCCTATGATTAGTTCTACTTAAACATGCTATGGGAAAATATGAAGTTTTTAGTCACTTTTGATCTATTTTGATTCATTTGAATTGTTGTTTGCTGTTTGTGGTTGCTATTACATGTTGCTATGACTCTATGGTATGTTTTATGATTGATTAGAATAGTTAAATTGGTCGAAAACGTCGTCGAATGGCGTAGAAAGCTCGCTGGAAAGTTACAGAAATGTGCAGGTTCCTAACCGGCTCGGATCGGATATGTGAACTGGGCAAGAAAACCGACCCGAACTGGAGTTTGACACCTAGGAGACTTGGCGAGAAGGAAGGCCGTTTACTTAGAGTTGGAGTGGACAAGGGGATCGGATCGGAAGTAAACATTTGGGAGAACTAGCAAGAGGGAAGGCCACGCGGATCAGATGGCAAGGAGGGATCGGATCGGAATACGTGAAGAAATGAGGGAGCGGATCGGAGCACTGGTAGGAAGGACACCCGACCCGAACCGAATGGAAAGATGACAAGGAAGGAGGACCGACCCGAACCGATGAAGGTGATGACCCCCGACCCGAACCGATGAAGGTGATGACTACCGAACCGAACCGAATTCTAGGACTGTTAATGCGCGACAACTCTTCTGAAGACCCGCTCCAATTCGACCAAACCCGAGATGCAAAGGTAGTCCAAATGAGAAGTTAGAGCTTAAGATTCAGATGGGAATCAACGAGTTCGCTTCATGGTTGGGCTTTGCTGCGGGACGCGTGCCAAGGAGTTATCGACGTCTATAGCTTTGGACCACTATGGTAGGAGGTACGAAGGCGGATTCAGGGCCATTATGGCATCGGTAGAACCAAGGGCTACAACCAATGAAGTGGGTCATTGAAATGTTTGGTCATGACTCCATATGTTTAGCTTGGTCATAGCAGGGTTTCTACAAGTCGGGATTCGTCGTTGCCTCAGTTTGTCTAGTGTTCCAAAGTGGTAGATATCGTATGCTTTACGCACTGAGTGAGAGATGTGAGGATGGTTGCTATGGATGATTTGTTTGCTATCATTGTGACATGCACACCCCACCCCCGTATCCTTACCCTATTTATTATGGCACCTTAGAGTATTGTACGGTATGTGGTACTAACTCTTTGTTTGCAGGTCCAGGTTCAGGTATGGTTTAGTATACCTGTTATTACTCTGTTTAGATGCTTATCGCTCATACCAGGCTTTATGTCTGACCCAGAGTTTTATGTCTCCTCTTATTACTCTGGGTGCTCACACGAGCAGACTAGAGACAGGTTAGCTGGTGATGCACGGGTAGATGATCCGGAGACGAGCAGGAGGCTTCCACGTAATATATATAGTATTCTCCCTGTGTTGTTGAAGATCACTGCTTGGGCATTGGTGGTGCATCTTCTACTTTAGTTTTCTTTTGTTAGAGACAGTAAATTTGGAAAGTTGTAATAAGCTGTATTTGGATTTCCGCTGCTCTGATGTTGACATTGATTATTAGTTATCAGCTTATGCACTGTCTCGCCTGTTTTATGTCAAGTATGTTATTATTATATTTTATCCCATGCGCTGTGAGACATTCTACAGGTTCCTTGATTAGTTCATTCTCTTCTTTCCTTTCTCCTGACGACCGTCCCGTGCTAGTTGGGCATGTGTACAACGCACTTTCGGAGGAAATGCAGGCTGGTGCGGGGCGGGCCGTCACACTGAGGGATAGTGCGATGCGTGTATTATAAAGCAAGGAGGGCACGGTTGTTTTGTGATGTAGTAAGAAATGAAGAGGAGCAGCAAAGTAAAGGGAGCGTGGGTTTTTGGGATGAAACAAATGAAGGGGAGATGCTGATATCCAAAGTATAATTAATATTATAATTATTAATTCAGGGTTAACTATAATTATTTAGTATAAACTAACAACAATCCAAAAACTATTGCAGGTCCTCTAAAGGAAACGGAAAGAAGGACTAAGATTTGGACAACATATGTTTTGAAAACAAGGAGCAGTACTTACGTGAAACACAAACAAAGAAGGAGAGCGGACCAAAATTTTGAACTAAGAATGTAAGGGAATTTAGTTTTATTTTTAAATAAAAGTTAATTAGTAAATTTAGGTTATTTATATTAAACAATTTAAATCATACGCAGGTATTACCGTGGTTCTGCCGACCGGAAGCAAGGAGGTTGGACGATGTTATTGCTAACCATAAATTACAAAAAAAAAAAAGTTAATTAAAGTATAATCAAGAATAATTATTTAGTTAAAGAAATTTAGTAAACTCCGTTATATTTGGAACGTAGGGACTGCGTGTTGAAGACAATTCAAACCCAAGGCAAACATGGAAAACAACGGATTTACAAAAGTATTATCAGCCTGTTAATTGACTAAACCAAGTAATTAATTTTATAAATTGGTGAGTTAATAAAAGAATTTATTTTTATTTTAAACGGTGAACTAATATTGTTAATAACTCGTTGATGTGCTATTAGAATTCGACGAACAAGGTGACGCTGAAAGCGGATTGACGAGCACAGTGTCATGGAACTAATCCAGACGGAAATAGAGACGACGGGAGTTTACAGTTAAATTAAACAACTGTTTAATTTAATTGTAATCGAACTGTTCTAGGATAATCAGAAATCAAGGTGAGTTAAACTCACTCAGTTTCCCATTTATATTTTATATAAATTGGGTAATTTTATTTTGTGTGCTCTAGTTGCTGATGGTTGGTCGTTGCTAGTTATACACTTGTTTGTTAATTTAACTGATGAAATTAAACCGTGTTTAATTTCAGTGAAATACCAATCGTTATTTTTAACGGTTGGTCCCAACAGAGGTAACTTACCTTGTTGGTCACGTTTATAAAATAAACGTGTTTTAAATTGTTTTAATTGTTGAATTGCATGTGACTTGGTTGAAACTGAATGATCTGGTTTGTGATAACCGCTTTTGAATACAGGGAAGAACAGGTTGGAGGGACCCAACCGGATCCCTCAAATGTATTATTTATTTTCATGTTATTATATATGAACTGATATGTTTGGCTGATTGATTTGATTGTTGTTTATTGACTGAATATTCAACATCTATTTGGGTTGAACCGATGGGCGGTTTTGGTCAAGTGTTTGGCAGAGTATGGCCTTTAAAATCAATTAGGTTATAGATATTGATTCACCGTCAGATGAATCGATAGAGTTGGGGTTAAAAAACTTATTTTATAATCAAAGTTAGATTTTTGAATTATATTATTTTGAATCAAAGTTATTTAAGAAAAATAAATAAATATTTTATTTATTTAAGACTTTGATTGGTTATTAATTTATTTTACAAAGTAAATGCTGAGGTTAATCATTTACAACTAGTAGAATAAGAGATGAATCAAAGAAAATAAAATTTGGTAATTGTTTTGTAAAGAAAACAATTAATGGAATTTACTTAAATTAATTATATTTTAATTAATTTGAAGTGAAGAGTAATTGGGATCGATTAATTAGATAATCGAGTTTGGGTGAATTAAATCGACATTTTGAATTAGAAGGGATTATCAGATTGATGTACTTTGATGAAAATAGTCTCAGGAAATATTGTTTAAATTTTATTAAGGTTTTAAAGGATTTACTATTTATTTTAGTAAATAAAGAAATTAACTACTAATGTAGTTAACGATTGGAATAAACTATCATTTTGATTAATAATAATTTAGAAATTACTTTCAAGAGTAAACTGAAGTGAAAAGAAATCAAATGAAATTATTCGAATTAAGTGAAAGGGGTTTACGAAAAAGGGGTTAAGATAAACCAGAGTATATACAGGCGATTCAAAGTGTTAAAGAGTTAATATTGAATAAACGTTATTTGAAAATGAGATTTAATGAAAAGGGGAAATTGAAATGAGAATCCCAAGTGGCAAATGTTCAAATAAGTTTGAAAGGAAACTGGTAAAAGTGATTGTGGGAAAGGAAATGGGTTATAGGTTCGTGTAACCAAATCCAAGTTATGACGGAATTTGTTTTGAGGTTTGATATGGAATATTCGTTTGATTACAGCTTATATTTATCTGAGGGTATGAACGTTGTTGATCAAGGTCTGAGAGGTAATTAGAATACCCCAACTTGAACAACATCAGGATTATCTGAAGATGGTATTAGTTGGAAATCGTAAAAGAGGTTAGTGATGGTTCGTTATATCCATTAGGGAAATAATGCAACGTTCGGTGGAAATTTGGATATATATATATATATCGAGGGATTCGAAGTAAAGAAAATATGAAATTAGTTTTATTTTATACTAATCAATATTGGATATAGTTATTCAAGTTAGAGTCAGTCAAACATAGTTATTTAGGACGAGTTGCCATTTCGTACGACTGCTAGCGAAATTCGCAGGGCTGCAGATAGCCTACGGGGTCGGATGTTTCCTGAGGGAATCAGGCGTAACCATTGTGATCGCTGTGATCTAGAGTCAAGCGAATGGATTTAAGTCGAGTATTAGTTAATCGATAGGAGTTAAATAAGTCGAGTTAATCAATTAGAGTTAACCAGTTAGAGTTAATCAATTAGAGTTAATCGAGTAGAGTTAAATCGAATTAGAGTTATTCAAATATCGTATTTTCAAAAATAAAGAGTTAGAAGTTTTATTTAACAGAAGTGAACTAGTTTGATTTAAATTTAAAAGGCCATGTGATGTCGAATACTGAACCAATGAACTCATTGGAGTGTCATGATTGAAACACTGTATATTTTGATAGTTAAAACACCGACTATCAAATCTGACCAATACGAGTGTTGGTACGGAAAGACCGGGATCGAATTTATATTCGAAAACCATTCCGACCAACAAATACGTGAAGATCTCAGAAGATGTTCGAGATGGAGCATTGAAGACCGTGGACTATCATACACGGAGGAACCACTAATATTCTCTGCCTGGCAAGCAGAGATAAGCTGTGATTCTGTCGTGGTTGGAATCTACGGGTTGCAAGGACTACTCGCTACTGATCCATGGGGTGATTCCTATATGGATGCGGTAGGAGAGTGCCTTCGGTTCATCCTGTTCCTGGATGACTTGTATGGACGGATGTCTGACAGAGTATTTCCAAAGGGTCACGTACGTTGATTTCTTCAAACGTACTATAGTTGTTGGCGGGTAATTGTCGTTCTCTTAGCTTCCAGCTAGAGTATTTTTGTGGACGTCAATTAGTGATATCTGACGGATCTGACGATGTGGCATTCAAAGTGAATGATGACCAGATGTTCAAAAGCTAATCTAAGCCTCAAGCCTCATCAGCCGGGAAATGACAAAAATCGGGCAGGCAGCATGGCTATGTGGGTCGCTCCCATTAGGGTGTATGATCACATATCTAGAGAAAATCCTATTTGCTTCTTTAATCTATGTTTCGATGCTGTCCCTTTTCGGGCAGACGGTTGCTGATCCCAACCGTCGGTGATATACATTTGATACACTCAAGCGAAATGAGTGGTCGGTCATGTGAGGGCCGGGTTGCAAGACGTTCTTGTTGAACCCAGTGTATTCGTCTCTAGAGATACACTATCGGCAGGTGGTCCCATACCTTGTCAAGGTCGGAATCCAATTTCCAATAAGCGCCGCGGTTTTGATTGTGTACTATATATGTGGAGCGTGAGATGCAAGCGTTCCACTGGATTGTTATTTACTTGTACTTAGACATTATTATAATATCAGAAAAGATATTGGTTTCAAAACTGTTTTGGGTTATCGTAAGGTAAAAACCGTTCGTGTTTATGTGTGGATTTGGTCTTACGATTATCCTTTTCTTTCGAAAAGATTTTGAACTTTAAAATCATGATTGGATGATTTACCCTTATACTGAGCGAGTTTATCTCACTCTGGTTCACCAGACTGACCCGGTGTTTTGTAAATGCTCGGGTTAGACCGGGTTGTACAGGTTCAGGTTATCGATTGTTGTGAAGAGACGAGCTGGAGGTGTTCATACGTATGATATTATATAGCTGCTATTCCGCTGTGTGTTGTATATGGGAACAGGCTAGTATAACTGTCCCAGTGTATGATGTACTCTGATACTGTAAGTATTTTAAAGCTCTCTTTAAAGATTTATTTCAGTATTATATTTTGTTCCGCTGCGATGTGAGACTCTGTGTTGTGGTGTTTCTTCTTCTTCTATTCTAATATTTCTATCTTATCTATTCTCACCCCCTAACTTCTTTCTATTAATGATCTGGAATGTTCGATGTCTGAATGGTCAACATGGTAGTTTGATGTTGATTTTCGGAGTCGAAAATCCCAGTTCGTTACAGTGGTATCAGAGCTGAAGATTAAGTAATTACCTTGGCTCTGTGGCGTGACTCAGTAGAAATGGGGTTAGCAATACCCTAGATTGAGTTGAGTGTATGTATACGAGTGAACGTATTTGTAGATTTTATAAAAATTGTTTTATATATTGTGGAGATTTATTGGTTGAGTTGTTTATGAGTTCTGATCGATCAGTTTGATCCACTGTATCGATAGGGGTTTATAAACACTCGAATACGATGGGTCGTCACGATATGTTTTGAAAAGAGGGTAAATGAAATAATTTTACCCAAATTATATTTTGATATAAAAGAATGATTAATATTTGAAGTATTATAGTATATTGGATGTGTTGGTTGATGATAATTGAAATGGTTATATAAATAACCAATTAGAATTTGTATGATATAAAAGCAGATTTATTAAATCTGAAATCTAAATCAGAATTAGAATTAAAATGCCTAAAAGGGGGAAAGGAATTTGCAAATGAACTTGGATTGAATATATGAAAAAATTAAAATCCTGGGAGATTTTAAATTGTTTACAAGCATCGTGAATTTTATTTTGAAATAGATTTCAAAATGAAAAGGTTTGAGTATGATTTTGAAAAATTATATAGTATTGAACTCACTTCGATGGCTGGGAAATAACTCTGAGGATGCTGGCCACATCATCAGTGTTCATTTCCGAGTTCTAAGTGACGGATTACTACCAAAGATCTTGTTTTGAATTGCTTTGAGAAAAACAAGTTGTTTGAATCCTGAAAAGGAATATTTGATTTTTGAAAGAGATGAACTGTTTAAAAACTCCCAGGGAAATTGTTTGAACAAAAACAAAATTTAATAGAAATAGAGAAAGCAAATATGAATTGAATTGAATTAACTAGAAATTGAATCGGGATATAATATATCAAGTAGAATCAGATTTTGAATTGTGAGTCAGGAATCTGAAAGGGTATTGGACTGTTAAGTTAAGAGTTGGGATTGAAAATGGATGGAAATTAGGTTAAGAATGAGACTTGGCTTGAACACGTGAAGGATTTGGTTTTGAGAATAAAATTGGAATTTTGTTTAGGAATGCATTTGTATATGCTGACAGGGTAACAGACGGAAAGGATATAATGATATGCCCGACCAAAAGGTACATGTTTATTTTTATATGGATTTGGTGATTTATGAGCCTATTTGGCAAGCCGCTTGGCAGTTTTATTTTCTTTTGGATTGGAGAATGCCTAGAAAGGCAAGTTGTAGTTGTACCGATTGAGCCGTGCAGAGGAGGTGCTGGCGAAATATTTCGAAAAATTAAGATGTTAGAAAATTTTCAATATTTTTGAAAATATTTATATACGGTATTGAATTGGGTTTTGATTTAAAGTAGAATTGGATTTGAAAATTAATGGGTTTGTAACGTATTTTCTTACCTTAGCAATTTCGAGGACGAAATTATTTTAAGGGGGGAAGAATGTAACGACCCGTATTTTTCGACCATTTGAATCTGAATATTTAAATTTAATTTAAATGTTAGATTTGGAATATCGATGGAATTTAATATTTAATTCTTTATTTAAAATGAAGTTCTAATGTTATATATTTATATAATTATAAATCGAGCTTGAAAATGGCGTGCAGTTCGTAAATTCGAGTTTTGAACTTCAACTGAGAATACAGGATTCGATTTAAGTCGGATTTCTGCGAAACAAGAAACGTTGGGGGCGTGTTGACTATAATTTTCATATGAAAGAGAAAAATCCAAATTTCGTGTTATAATTTGAAAGTTATGGCTAAATCAAATTTTGGAAAAAACGCAGTGAAAATCGTTATCGACCGTTAAAATAGCCGTTTTGCAAACGGACACCGTTTTCGACGAAACCAGTTTCATTAGAACCGTATCGTTAAATTATTGCATGATGTCAAATGGCGTGGCAAACCGATGTCGTATGTGGCCATGGTAGCCGTAAACGCCCAGTTATTTTCTATAGCGTGTATTTAAATAAATAAAAAGATATTTGGGCGTAACTTGAGCAGACGATCGAATTAGGCCATGAAACCAGTTCCGTTGAGTTCGTATCGTCGATTAGAGTCAGAATAGGTATATAGTTTGTTATTTTTGGAGACTGGATAATTTGGCGTTAAAAAGGGTATTGCGGTGCGCGGTAAAAATAGCCTACCGGGGAAACAGTCGCAGAATGCGACGTAATTAGTGCCGTTGGGTTCGTATCAAAAAGTTATTGTCGGTGTTCGCAGTTTCGAGTTGATTTGATTTATCTGGTGATCGTGGTAGATTAAAATGCGTGTTTATTTCTGGTTTTATAAAGGATTTTTTTCAAACGACCTCGGATCGCGACGAAACATGTCCCATTGTGTCCGGAATATGTTTTTACATTAAGAAAAGCCTTCTTATCAGTAAACAGAAGTCGTTCGTAGTGATTTTGGCGTGTTACTTCACAACGAAGTTTCATATAATTTTTCCACCATATAAATTTCATTTCGTTACTATTCAAACTGAAGGGGATTGGCTTTACTTGCACGCCACACCTTCTTACCGTGAATAACAAGCTATGAAATAAAATATAATTTCAATTGCGTGGCACCCAAAACATCTTTCCCTTTTAAATACCAGCGAAACCCTATTCTCGTGGTCAACAGACATGAGCCGCCACAAAAACACTTCGATGGCCAGTATTCCTTCCTTTTTCACCTCGTTTTTCCGAAAATAAGTTTATCAAAACAGTATACGTTCAATTGCAAACTGATGGATCTCGTTGAGGGCTAGGTTTTGAGCGGTGGAGATGGGCATTGGCTCGCCGTGACAGTCTCAGCGGGTCCAAGGGGTTCCGTTCTTCGAAGCAAACTCCAAGGCGGAGGAGGACTTCGAGTGGGCCGAGACTAGGGGCGCTGGAGTGCGAAGTCAAGGGGCAGGTGGCGGTTGTACTGGTGTGGTTGGATCGACCTCCGAAGGCCTGGAGGGGGCGCGGGTTTCAACTGAAGGCAGTGGACATCGGGATGAGCTGAGGACTTGCAGTGGATTTGTGAAGTCTGAGGGATAGTGCGATGCGTGTATTATAAAGCAAGGAGGGCACGGTTGTTTTGTGATGTAGTAAGAAATGAAGAGGAGCAGCAAAGTAAAGGGAGCGTGGGTTTTTGGGATGAAACAAATGAAGGGGAGATGCTGATATCCAAAGTATAATTAATATTATAATTATTAATTCAGGGTTAACTATAATTAATTAGTATAAACTAACAACAATCCAAAAACTATTGCAGGTCCTCTAAAGGAAACGGAAAGAAGGACTAAGATTTGGACAATATATGTTTTGAAAACAAGGAGCAGTACTTACGTGAAACACAAAAAAAGAAGGACAGCTGACCAAAATTTTGAACTAAGAATGTAAGGGAATTTAGTTTTATTTTTAAATAAAAGTTAATTAGTAAATTTAGGTCATTTATATTAAACAATTTAAATCATACGCAGGTATTACCGTGGTTCTGCCGACCGGAAGCAAGGAGGTTGGACGATGTTATTGCTAACCATAAATTACAAAAAAAATATTTGTTAATTAAAGTATAATCAAGAATAATTATTTAGTTAAAGAATTTTAGTAAACTCCGTTATATTTGGAACGTAGGGACTGGGTGTTGAAGACAATTCAAACCCAAGGCAAACATGGAAAACAACGGATTTACAAAAGTATTATCAACCTGTTAATTGACTAAACCAAGTAATTAATTTTATAAATTGGTGAGTAAATAAAAGAATTTATTTTTATTTTAAACGGTGAACTGATATTGTTAATAACTCGTTGATGTGCTATTAGAATTCGACGAACAAGGTGACGCTGAAAGCGGATTGACGAGCACAGTGTCATGGAACTAATCCAGACGGAAATAGAGACGACGGGAGTTTACAGTTAAATTAAACAACTGTTTAATTTAATTGTAATCGAACTGTTCCAGGATAATCAGAAATCAAGGTGAGTTAAACTCACTCAGTTTCCCATTTATATTTTATATAAATTGGGTATTTTTATTTTGTGTGCTCTGGTTGCTGATGGTTGGCCGTTGCTAGTTATACACTTGTTTGTTAATTTAACTGATGAAATTAAACCGTGTTTAATTTCAGTGAAATACCAATCGTTATTTTTAACGGTTGGTCCCGACAGAGGTAACTTACCTTGTTGGTCACGTTTATAAAATAAACGTGTTTTAAATTGTTTTAATTGTTGAATTGCATGTGACTTGGTTGAAACTGAATGATCTGGTTTGTGATAACCGCTTTTGAATACAGGGAAGAACAGGTTGGAGGGACCCAACCGGATCCCTCAAATGTATTATTTATTTTCATGTTATTATATATGAACTGATATGTTTGGCTGATTGATTTGATTGTTGTTTATTGACTGAATATTCAACATCTGTTTGGGTTGAACCAATGGGCGGTTTTGGTCAAGTGTTTGGCAGAGTATGGCCTTTAAAATCAATTGGGTTATAGATATTGATTCACCGTCAGATGAATCGATAGAGTTGGGGTTAAAAAACTTATTTTATAATCAAAGTTATATTTTTGAATTATATTATTTTGAATCAAAGTTATTTAAGAAAAATAAATAAATATTTTATTTATTTAAGACTTTGATTGGTTATTAATTTATTTTACAAAGTAAATGCTGAGGTTAATCATTTACAACTAGTAGAATAAGAGATGAATCAAAGAAAATAAAATTTGGTAATTGTTTTGTAAGGAAAACAATTAATGGAATTTACTTAAATTAATTATATTTTAATTAATTTGAAGTGAAGAGTAATTGGGATCGATTAATTAGATAATCGAGTTTGGGTGAATTAAATCGACATTTTGAATTAGAAGGGATTATCAGATTGATGTACTTTGATGAAAATAGTCTCAGGAAATATTGTTTAAATTTTATTAAGGTTTTAAAGGATTTACTATTTATTTTAGTAAATAAAGAAATTAACTACTAATGTAGTTAACGATTGGAATAAATTATCATTTTGATTAATAATAATTTAGAAATTACTTTTAAGAGTAAATTGAAGTGAAAAGAAATCAAATGAAATTATTCGAATTAAGTGAAAGGGGTTTACGAAAAAGGGGTTAAGATAAACCAGAGTATATACAGGCGATTCAAAGTGTTAAAGAGTTAATATTGAATAAACGTTATTTGAAAATGAGATTTAATGAAAAGGGGAAATTGAAATGAGAATCCCAAGTGGCAAATGTTCGAATAAGTTTGAAAGGAAACTGGTAAAAGTGATTGTGGGAAAGGAAATGGGTTATAGGGTCGTGTAACCAAATCCAAGTTATGACGGAATTTGTTTTGAGGTTTGATATGGAATATTCGTTTGATTACAGCTTATATTTATCTGAGGGTATAAACGTTGTTGATCAAGGTCTGAGAGGTAATTAGAATACCCCAACTTGAACAACATCAGGATTATCTGAAGATGGTATTAGTTGGAAATCGTAAAAGAGGTTAGTGATGGTTCGTTATATCCATTAGGGAAATAATGCAACGTTCGGTGGAAATTTGGATATATATATATATATATATATATATCGAGGGATTCGAAGTAAAGAAAATATGAAATTAGTTTTATTTTATACTAGTCAATATTGGATATAGTTATTCAAGTTAGAGTCAGTCAAACATAGTTATTTAGGACGAGTTGCCATTTCGTACGACTGCTAGCGAAATTCGCAGGGCTGCAGATAGCCTACGGGGTCGGATGTTTCCTGAGGGAATCAGGCGTAACCATTGTGATCGCTATGATCTAGAGTCAAGCGAATGGATTTAAGTCGAGTATTAGTTAATCGATAGGAGTTAAATAAGTCGAGTTAATCTATTAGAGTTAACCAGTTAGAGTTAATCAATTAGAGTTAATCAAGTAGAGTTAAATCGAATTAGAGTTATTCAAATATCGTATTTTCAAAAATAAAGAGTTAGAAGTTTTATTTAACAGAAGTGAACTAGTTTGATTTAAATTTAAAAGGCCATGTGATGTCGAATACTGAACCAATGAACTCATTGGAGTGTCATGATTGAAACACTGTATATTTTGATAGTTAAAACACCGACTATCAAATCTGACCAATACGAGTGTTGGTACGGAAAGACCGGGATCGAATTTATATTCGAAAACCATTCCGACCAACAAATACGTGAAGATCTCAGAAGATGTTCGAGATGGAGCATTGAAGACCGTGGACTATCATACACGGAGGAACCACTAATATTCTCTGCCTGGCAAGCAGAGATAAGTTGTGATTCTGTCGTGGTTGGAATCTACGGGTTGCAAGGACTACTAGCTACTGATCCATGGGGTGATTCCTATATGGATGCGGTAGGAGAGTGCCTTCGGTTCATCCTGTTCCTGGATGACTTGTATGGACGGATGTCTGACAGAGTATTTCCAAAGGGTCACGTACGTTGATTTCTTGAAACGTGCTATAGTTGTTGGCGGGGAATTGCCGTTCTCTTAGCTTCCAGCTAGAGTATTTTTGTGGACGTCAATTAGTGATATCTGACGGATCTGACGATGTGGCATTCAAAGTGAATGATGACCAGATGTTCAAAAGCTAATCTAAGCCTCAAGCCTCATCAGCCGGGAAATGACAAAAATCGGGCAGGCAGCATGGCTATGTGGGTCGCTCCCATTAGGGTGTATGATCACCTATCTAGAGAAAATCCTATTTGCTTCTTTAATCTATGTTTCGATGCTGTCCCTTTTCGGGCAGACGGTTGCTGATCCCAACCGTCGGTGATATACATTCGATACACTCAAGCGAAATGAGTGGTCGGTCATGTGAGGGCCGGGTTGCAAGACGTTCTTGTTGAACCCAGTGTATTCGTCTCTAGAGATACACTATCGGCAGGTGGTCCCATACCTTGTCAAGGTCGGAATCCAATTTCCAATAAGCGCCGCGGTTTTGATTGTGTACTATATATGTGGAGCGTGAGATGCAAGCGTTCCACTAGATTGTTATTTACTTGTACTTAGACATTATTATAATATCAGAAAAGATATTGGTTTCAAAACTGTTTTGGGTTATCGTAAGGTAAAAACCGTCTGTGTTTATGTGTGGATTTGGTCTTACGATTATCCTTTTCTTTCGAAAAGATTTTGAACTTTAAAATCATGATTGGATGATTTACCCTTATACTGAGCGAGTTTATCTCACTCTGGTTCACCAGACTGACCCGGTGTTTTGTAAATGCTCGGGTTAGAACGGGTTGTACAGGTTCAGGTTATCGACTGTTGTGAAGAGACGAGCTGGAGGTGTTCAGACGTATGATATTATATAGCTGCTATTCCGCTGTGTGTTGTATATGGGAACAGGCTAGTATAACTGTCCCAGTATATGATGTACTCTGATACTGTAAGTATTTTAAAGCTCTCTTTAAAGATTTATTTCAGTATTATATTTTGTTCCGCTGCAATGTGAGACTCTGTGTTGTGGTGTTTCTTCTTCTTCTATTCTAATATTTCTATCTTATCTATTCTCACCCCCTAACTTCTTTCTATTAATGATCTGGAATGTTCGATGTCTGAATGGTCAACATGGTAGTTTGATGTTGATTTTCGGAGTCGAAAATCCCAGTTCGTTACAGAAGTCGTGAATCATACAGCAGAACTTTTTGGTCTGGCAAGAATGTTTTACTTAGGATTGACTTGTCATGAAAAACTTTGGTTTTTTTCCTTGTAAATTTTCGTATTTTCGTATGCGTCATTTCTAATTTCTTCTAACTCATTGAGTTGCAATTTTTGGTTTTCGCCAGCTTGTTCAATATCAAAGTTTAAGTTCTTTATCGCCCAAAGCGTTTTATGTTAAATTTCAACAGGTAAATGACAGGCTTTACTGTAAACCAATCGGAAAGGGGACATTCCAATATTAGTTTTAAAAGCAATACGGTAAGCCCAAAGCACGTCCGTCAATTTTTGCGACCAATCTTTTCGGTTTTTATTTACAGTTTTCTCCAAAATCTGTTTTATTTAACGATTCGGTACTTCGACTTGACCACAAGTTTGCGGATGATAAGGAGTGGGTAATTTGTGGGTTATTGAGTATTTCTTCATTAAGGATTCAAAAGATCGATTACAGAAGTGTGTTCCATTGTCGCTAATTATTGTGCGAGGTGTGCCGAACCTCGAAAAGATGTTCTCTTTTAGAAATTTCACAACAATTTTATGATCATTTGTTTTACATGGAACGGCTTCAATCCATTTCGAAACGTAATCGACAGCGAGAAGAATATACAAGCTTCCAAAGGAGTTTAGGAGAGGTCCCATAAAGTCAATACCCCATACATCAAAAAGCTCGATCGTAAGGATGGGGTTCGAAGGCATCATATTCCGTCGAGAAATCTTTCCTAGCATTTGGCAACGATTGCAAGTTTTACAGACAAACGAGTCTTTAAAGAGAGTAGGCCAATAAAAACCACATTGAAGCACCTTTTCAGCGGTTTTCCTAGGACCAAAATGTCCACCACACGCATGATTATGGTAGAATGAGAGAACACTCCTAATTTTGCTATCAGGAACGCATCGATGAATGATTTGGTCTGGACAATACTTAAACAAGTATGGGTCGTCCCAATAGAAATATTTCACTTGGGAAAGAAATTTGTATTTATCTTGATTGGACCAAAATGAGGAGATTTTCTTAGTGACTAGATAGTTCACTATGTCGGCGAACCAAGGATCGATAGAAAAAGAAAGGAGTTGTTCGTCAGGAAAGTTTTCATTGATTGGTAAAGAAGATGGCGCGTTCGGAAGACGAGATAAGTGATCGGCTATGACGATATCGGATCCTTTTTTGTCTTTGATTGTAAGATCAAATTCTTGAAGTAAGAGGATCCATCGAATTAAACGTGACTTAGCATCCTTTTTAGCAAAAAGGTGTCAAAGAGTAGAATGGTCAGTGTAGACCGTAACGTGGGAACCAATCAAGTAAGATCGAAACTTCTCAAGCGCAAAAACGACAGCTAAAAGTTCTTTTTCGTTGGTCGTATAATTCAGTTGAGCGTCGTTTAAGGTCATACTAGCGTAGTAAATGACGTGAAGGATTTTGTTGAGGCATTGTCCTAAGACAGCACCAAACAGCGAAGTTAGAAGCATCACACATGATTTCAAAAGGAAGTTCCCAATTGGGTGAGCAGATTATCGGGGCTGAAATGAGTTCTTTTTTAAGACGTTCAAAAGAAGCGACACATTCAGAGTTAAATTCGAATGGGATGTCCTTTCCTAGAAGAGTAGTCAAAGGACGAGCAATTTTGCTAAAATCTTTCACAAAGCGTCGTTAGAAACCAGCATGCCCAAGAAATGAACGAATGTCCTTAACGCATTTTGGAATGGGTAGTTTTGAAATTACGTCAACTTTTGCTTTATCTATCTCAATGTCATTATTTGAAATTACATGTCCAAGGACAATGCCTTGTTTAACCCTAAAGTGGCATTTTTCCCAATTCAACGTTAAGTGTTTTTCTTTACATCGATTTAAAACAAGTTTCTATGAAATTAGAAAACCGTTGACAAAATATCGTAATAATAACCGCAAGCGCACAGCATACAATCGTAGGCGAATACGAGTCAATCCGCAGGGAAAGAATTTATTCTAATCTTACTCAATCAAATTAAACCGAAAGCGAGTGAACTTGTTAACTATAAACTAAAAGAAAACTAACAATGTTAAAATGAATACAAATATGAGACTAGGATACAATTTAGGAGTAGATTCACTATCAACATCAATTTAATTAACATAAAAAATGGTTCTAACTCTCTTTAATAACTAGCACATTAAGTGTGGTATTCATACAAGCATGATTTATATGCTAGAAAATTCAAGCTACTTAAATCATCAATTTTCATTACAAACTTAAAGCCCTAATTATCACATAGAAAATAATAGTTCTAATAAAAATGAAATGTTATGAGTATGTTCTATATGTTAATATTCACTAACTACATAGAACATCAAGGATGGTTTCACTTTTAATGTCACTATTTTTCTAAAATGAATCAGACTGTGATAAAGTATGATTCTATTAATGATATGAGTATAACACATTTGGGAATAATCAACCAACATGTGCTATCAATTTTCACCATATAAAATCTTTACTTTATCTATATCCAATTTTAGATTAAGCTCAAATAAGAGAGTTAGAAATATGAAATTCTTATGTTAATTATTCATGAATCATGAGAGCTAAACTACCCCTAAATTGAAGGGGTTTAGCTACTCATAATGGATTCAATGATAACATAAAGATATTTCATTATAAAAGAGAACAAAATTAAGAGCAAATAAAGATAAAAATCTATTCTACTTGTAGAAGAGAAAATAACATGTAAATGAAAAACAACAAATTAATATTGCATTAAAGCGATAGATTACAAAAAATAAATGGCTAAGAAGCCATGGCAGAAAAAGAGAGGTTCTATTTTCAGCCTCTCTCTAAACTAAAAATCCAAGATGATGCTCTTTACATTATCATACATGGTTTATCTATACATGAGAGAAAACCCTAAATTAACTTTTTGCATGCTACCCAGAATGCCCCCGTTTTAAGCTGCATTTTGTCTTTTAGCAATAGTGATTCATGAAGCCATAATTTTGTGTCTCCACTAAAGAAGGAAGGAGAGTGAATAGGGTCCTCCATTAATTCTCTATTTGAATTAATTTCCTCTCTATTGATTGATTTCCCTTTCATCATTTTTTTTGGCAAGGCATTGATTTCCTCCTTTTGAATTGATTCCCTCTTCATTGATTTCTTTCCCTTTTTTTTCTTTGTATGCATATATATCTTTATGAAGTCCTTTTCTGCATGCATCCAATTTCTGTAAAAATATGAAAAATGTCCAAGTAAACATTCTCAAAATAATATAAGCACAAAAATGATCATTTTCCCCCTATATGATGATAAATGCACGATGTTTTGAAATCAATTCAATTATTATTTAAACATGATAAAATACCCATATATGACATTTATTAGTACTAAACGAGAATAAATATGTGAATATAAATGTGCATTTTTACGTGCACATCAATGAATCGCCATGATGATCCACCAACGGCCTTCCAATATAGCTATCCAGACCCATAACAAATTTCTCATTCTTCTGATAAGGCGTATCAATGTATGAACGAGCATATTTAGACAAGGCCTCGAAATCAGAAACATAATCAAGCATAGAACGACCATTATGTTTCAGCTCCATGAACTTCTTGAACAAAGCTGACTTCTAAACAGTGGAGATAAGCTTTTCTTCAAACTTAATCTAGAATTGCTCCCATGAAATTTCTTCCTCTAGAGTCTCAAGCATGACTGAATTCCACCATTCCATGGCCCTGCCTTGCAGTTGCCTCGATGCAAGCTTTCTCTTGGTTGCACCATCCAAACTCAAGTGTCCAAAGATACGAACACAAGAGTAAATCCACCTCTGAAGCTCTTCAGCTGGCTTAGATCCTTTGAATGGATTTCCTCCTAGAGATGTATAATCTTTGCATAACTTCTCAAAATCCACAACCCTAGGCAATTGAACTCCTACGTCTACCGTAGCTGCCACTGGAGTTGGCACCATTTGCATGAATGCCTCCATCATAGCTTCAAACATAGTAGAGTAGTCTGGTTCACCGCCATTTCCCCCTCCATTATTAACTCCCCTAGCAGCGTGTCTTGATGGTCGTCTACTCATTCTAAATCTGCAATTTAGAATAATTAGTCACTTCCAAGAAAAAATGTTAAAAGAACACAACCGCTACTACAATATATGTTAATATATATAGTAAGTATGCAACTGAAATCTACAAGTACGTCTCTCATATGTAATTACGCCTTCAAAATTTGGATAAAATCATTAACCGGAGCTCTGATACCAAATCTGATGACCGCCCATAAACCCTGCACTAAACAAGAGGAATAATGCGTTGAAAGGTGTGCCAGGCAGCTATGAACGATCATCAAAGTAGGTAACACTACACCATATTGCCAGTTTTGCCACACCCAGATGCGGCTGATTTGCCACGGTCTATAGCCATGACAATTTTGGAACGGTTTAGAGCCATGGCAAAGATGTTTAGCATGGCTTTGGACCGTGGTAGTTTTGAAATGGGCTAGACCCGTTCCAAAATTGACGTGAAAATTTTCTCCCTATTCATCCCCCGTGTCCTAATTATTCACGGTACCAAAACCTTTAGAAGCTATCGATCCCCAAAATTAACAAGTTCAGCTTCTTCCACGATCCAAATCTTTTCCTCGTTGTTTAAATTTTAAATTGAAATCAATTTGCCAATTGATCCATTTTGGGTCTTACTCTCATTTCAAGATTCTGATTCAGGTGATTTTCCAGGTATAAATCGAAACCCTACTTCTATGTTTAATCGTTTATGTCTTGAAATTTTAATTAGATTCGTTTGGATCTGTGGTGAGGTTTTAATTTTATTAAGTTTCACTTTCAATTTTTATGTCCACACTAACCTATTTGACACATATTTTTTCATTAGGAAGTAGCATACCCATTAAATACTTTACTACTCAAATTACTTGGTTGTATGCATTGAACGTTATTTGTCTACCCATATTAAATAGTCTAAGTGAATTTTTACGAAACCTGGAGGTTTCCAATGTGTTCATTCATATTCTTCCACTAAATATTGGTTAAAACAAAGTTGATCTGTTTATGTTAAATATTAATATTAAATATGAAAGTACCAAAATGGCATAGGTGGGATACCGTATGCATGGTTAAATTGAGCATAACAAAGAATAAAATTCATGGGTGCTCCTTCTAGGAAGTTTTACCCTTTTTCATTCATTCGTGTTTTAATGCATCATTCGTGTTTTAATGCACAAGATATGGGTAGCAATCGAGTGAGGCATTATCCTCTATTATGTTGTTTGTTTAGACCTACTGTTAACCTTAATTTCTCCATTGTTCATCACGTTTGATGTATAAATTCAAGAATCTAGTGTTTAAACCCCTTGTTGTCTACAATATGGGTATTAAATTTGATTTAAGCCTGATTAAACCGTCACATTTAGTACTATATTTGGTGGGGATATATTCAATATAGAGCCTCTGAACAATTTAGTATTATATTTATGTGGAATTCAATACTACTGGGGCCAAACTCATGTTTTATGTTAACTTTATAATTTAACCGTTACTGTTATTAATGGCATGTGCATTTCAAAATAACATTAAAGTCTATTTGTATGGAATACGATGCTAAAATTTATTTTTGTAAAATACACATAAAAATGAAATAAATTCTGTCCATCTTCATGTCATTTATTATTAGAGATATGTTCAGTTCGAACATGAAGAGGTTGAAAACAATAAATTATGATTTAGTTTTTGAACACCTTTTGGCATATAATATATATTTAATATTGTCTTTTTCAAAAACATATTGGTTGTGAACTAACATTATGACAAATTTATATATGATCAGCCGATCAGGAAGAAAAGTGTTTGTTCACATTTTTGCAATTGATATATCTATATTTTTCTTCTTTTATATTAAGTCGCCTTGAATTATTCTTTTCTGAAATTGATCATTTTAGATAATAATAATAATAACGAACTTTCTACAGAAGGAATATTTTTTTCTTGAAATAAAGTGATCAAATTCACAATCATTGAACATTGGTTTTTTTTTTGGTTTTACATACTTTAGCCTGGAATTCAAGTTCAATGGTCTAATTTGTGTTTTGGTGCATGTGCCGAACATTAAATATTATTTTGAGTTATTTTGCATCTGATTATTTTGCAAAATAGTGATTTGATCTGATTTGAATATTAATTATGCACTGAATAACTATTCAAAATAGTGTTATTCAATAAAATAGATGAATAATATTTCAAGCAATTTTGTGTCTTTATAGTCATAATGACATATGGTTTATGGATACATAAATAAATATAAAGGTGCAATATTGCAAAAGATCCTTCCTTGATTGAGTTATAGTAAAGTAAAAAATATTAGGAGGAATAATGAACAAGAACCGTATGCTTATGTTCCATATTAATATGCTATAAAAGAAACAACATATCTGCACTAACCTATTTGACACATATTTACGGTCCCTCCAAGAGAAATACACATCATCAAATTATAAGAAATATATTTGACACAACTAAAAGAAAAATTAAATACTAGCATCAAATATCTAAGAAACAGATATTTGACATGCTCTTTAGTAGTATGTATCATAAAATATGTGTCAAATATCTAAGAAACAGATGGTTGATAAAAGAAATATATTTGGTACAACTAAAAGCAAAATTAAATTACCAAACAATTCTAAGAAATAGGAGGTGCACTTGTGGCTATTTATGAGGAAAATCTTGATAAAAGGAGGCATTCACCTATAGAACAGATGTACCATCAAAGAAATAATATTTGTATCAATATGACAACCCTTACAAAAAATAATTCCAACAAGTTGCATTGTCTGCAAATAAATTATTCCACCTAATACGTACCCTTATTTTGCATCTGAATAGCAGAGCTTAACAAGATCACTGAATTGAGCAAAAAATAATAACAACCGTTTAAATTTTGTTATTCTCTTTAACCCTTTTTAAATACCAAGGGTGGCAGAACAATAATGGAGTATTAATACATTGGACCTCAGGAAGCCAAATGAACAGAGAAACACGGAATCAAAATGTAAATTAAAAGGAAAAATATAACAAGACTACTTATCACATCTTCACATATTTATTGTAGCATTCCAGCTGCATTTACAAACAACCTTGGATGGTCGAGACTCCTGCAATATTCAATGTTCATTTTGAGTCAATTTTCTTCACATCAGATGTAAAATAACCATTGAATACTATTTTGAATAGTTATTCAATGTTCTGATTTTTTTGAGTTATTCAATAGCTTGGAATATTATTTTTAGTTACTCAATGGTTATTTTGAACACTATTTTGCATCCGATTTGTGTTTTGATTCACTAATACTATTTTGAGTCAATATTCAGGATCACTATTTGATGCCAGCATTTAATTTTTCTTTAGGAGTCCAATGGTCTAAGAAACAAGCGTTCAAAAATAACCATGGTACATCAGATTATAACTCGTGGCAAAACAAACCGATTATTGTCTCCTAATAACACGGTTTATGAAGTATTATGTGTGTAGTCTATCCTGTAAAGTACATGAGCATAAATATTTACAGAAAACCTCCTACTACGGAAAAACTTACATATGGTATGCTATATTTGCATTATTAGCCCCATTAAAGTACGTTCCTCTGCTCCTAGCATTGTACCCTTGTAGGAAACCCAAATCATTGACTTCACCAGCCATCGTTAATGCCTCCTCGTACCGTTCTTGGCTATATTGACCGTATTGGGCAAAGTTGATGCTGGGCTGGTCGGATTACGGTATTGACTGGCCCGGATGGTGCACCCGTGAACTGCTGAACCATTGCCCAGAAATTGGAGGGATCGGTGTTCAAGAGAGTGGTAGGTGCCCGTCTTGTGGCCCGTGTCCTTTTATGGGCTGTTTTGCTTGCTCCTGGTGCTTCGATGGTGTTGTGTGGTTTCAAATATGTGTATATGGTGAACTTATTTTAACCGTCTGTTTTATTTCATCCAAATATGTATCATCCTAGCATGGCAACTAGCACTAGTATTGCACACACAAATTTATAACTCGTTAACGTCCAATCATGCAAAATTTAATGTACTTTATAACGCTGAATCAACTATATAAATCAAGGGGTTGATAACCATACTTTACTGTTAGAACAACAAATATTACTATATAAATCAAGTGGTTTCATTGTATCTCTTCTTATTTAGATGACTTGATTGTCATATTTTGTTGCTTCCTTTTCCTAAATGTTGATGAACTAAATCTGTTAAGTGAGTCTATGTCAAGTGAAGATGACTATGTTTTTTCAACTAATGATTTATAATTATCAGTTTTAGCCTTTGATGTGGATTAAGGTTTGGATATTTTTCTTAAAGAAGATACGTAGCATGTTTTCTTTGCCATTGATTTGGTTTATATGCCAATAGTTTCTTTGGTTTTAGTATGACATTTTTTGCTATCACTAGTACTATTGCTGAAACTTTGAAATAAAGATAAGTGAAGTTAGCTAATATAAAAAGTGTAGTCAGTAAAAATTAAGTTATTTAATGTGTCAAATGTGTTACGTTTTAATGCATAATCATGAAATTTAATATATGGTGTATTTGTTTGTGGTGGTGTTGTAATTTCGTGGCCAAGCTGTTCTCTATATGTACTTCCTCTTTGTAAATATAGTACCCTTTCTCTTCAAAAAAAAAAAAAAAAAAAAAGACACACCACGTGAATATCATATAGGAAAAAATTGTGATAAAAAATTTGTGGCTTCATGAGAATTGTTTTTCAGTTTATATTGGAATGCATGTATACTTTGGTAAGAACTCTCTATCAAGTAAAAAAACTCTTGTTGTGTAGTTTTGTGACATAAAACTTGACAAAAGTCATTCATGCAATTTACCTCTCACAAAATATACAACACGCGCACACACACACTTATGTATACATATATTAGTGCTGCATATTCATACTTATATAATGTGGTTAAATATTTTTAGGACAAGAGTCACTGCCTGTTGTGAATGAATTTCCACCAACTCGTAATCCGACGGTGAGAGTGTACACCAAAGCAGCTGAGGATTACTCACTTGCTGTCAGATATGGCAATGTTGTGCTTGCACCAGCTAACCCAAGGGATGACCATCACGTAAATGTTAAACCCTTGGCTTCGTATACATAAAACATTTCATTAAAAAAAGCAATAAATGATGATAAATTTTATCATTTTACAACACTGGTTCAAAGAGATGCAATGCAGTACAAGTGTGAAGGATGAAGAAGGCTTTCCCAGTTTTGCTTTGATCAACAAAGCCACGGGCCAAGCGCAGAAGCATTCCCTTGGAAAATAGCATCCAGTAATTGAAATCTTAATCTCAAATGTGTTACTTAAACTCTTTTTTAAATTCTTACGAAGAAGCGGTTTGCTATACGCGTATCAGGTTAGATTGGTACCTTGTAATCCCGACTACCCTGACGAGTCTGTACTTTGGAGCGAAAACAATGACTTAGGAGATGGCTTCAGATGCATAAGGATGGTGAATGACATAGGACTAAACCTTGATGCTTTTCATGGAGACGAAGAACATGGTAACATGCGTGATGGAACCAACGTTGTGCTTTATGAGTGGTTTAAAGGAAAGAACCAGGGGTGGAAGATGGCACACTACTATTGATGTAAGTTATCTTACTCTGACCTGTACATAATAATTTATGTCTAAGCATTGACAAATGTGGATTTTAGCAGTAAACTTGATGATATCTTTGTAGTTTTTTCAGTTACTTAACATTCAATTTTCAATGGATATGTAAGCCGATGCCTATCAAAGAGTTCATCCATGGAAGAAATTATCTATTAATGTCCACATGTACTGTCTATCAAAAAGCATCTACATTATAAAATATGACTTTGGATTTTAATTTTCCCCTTGTTTGTGAGGCTAGCATGAGTGAGGTAGATGGATTATATAGCTTACGTATCTGTGCAATTTTAATGTATTATAAACTTTCGCATGCTTTAGGTTCTGGCTGTGATGCCCTGTAAAACTTATCTACGTACGAGGTTTATTTGTATCTTCAATATTTGTACTGTATGCGTAATGTGAGCAGTTTTTGTTTGAGATGTTTATATTGGACTCAACTGTTTCACTTGCTATTGCTTCACTGCCATGTAGTTTATATTTTCAGTTTCATATCTTCATGTCTATTACTTAAATTGTAAAAAATTACGATTTCAAATTGCCACGGACTAAAACCGTGGCAAAACACAAATATGCCATGGCTTTGGGCCGTGCCAAAGCCGTGGCAAAAAAATTGTCACACCCTGTTTTTCCTGGCCTAAAGCCGTGGCAAAACTAATTAGCCACGGCCCAAAGCCGTGGCAAAATTGCTTTTCTGGTGTAGTGTAAACAACATCGGAACCTGTCGTAGAACTCACAGCGTAAGGATAAAATATAATAGAACATATACAACAGGTATTAGTAGTGAAGCATCATATAGCAAACTTTTCAAACTTTCACAACATACTGAAAGGGTATCCCAACATCATATGATATATCAAGTATGTACATAAGGCCTCACTATAACACTCTTAGAGCAACTCAAACAGCGGAAACAGAAATACTAGATGGTAGTAAAAGTAATACGCCAGCCTCTTGCTCGCCTTCGCACAACAATATCGTCCTCACTAATCACCTGTCACCTGCTACTTAGTCTTCCCATCCACAACCGGATGAACAACCCAAAGTAATAAGAAGAAACATAAAACCTTGAATCGGACACCAGTCTTAGTGAGCGATAAAATAGCTAACAAACTTCAACAATAAAGTATATGAGAACGGATAGATAAACATACTAATAGACCCAAAACACCAGAGAAGAACTCAACCCTATCTTCTCCACATCGGACAGTGATAGCATTTACCATAAACAATTCAACCATTCATCCACGGAAACTAGAACATCCACTCAATTATGGTAGAGCACTCATAACATCCAGAATATATGTATCTCATGTTAACTATCCTAATCGAGTTCAACATCCCTCAAGCACAAGCCCCAGAGGCCTAAACCAATATCAGACAAGCACCCAAGGAATATCTCCTTCGACGTTGGACGACCCACATGAGACGTTACAAACAGAACAACCAATCATCCATGACTGACTCTGGCTATCATCGCCAATTCTTCTTTGAAACCATCGTAAATCGTATGATGCCCAACCTTGCCACATGTCAAGGGCTAATGGTAACCCCAGTTCTAGCATAAACTCCATACGCCTTTCAACGATACATATGTATGTACAACCTTGACAACTAGGCCTTTCAATGAAACCCAGGGTACTTGACCTACAACCGGTCTTTTAGTTGCTCCTATCATACCCCTACTTTGAGCCTGCTAGAACTTACAACAACGATAACCTCTCGGCCTTCTCATCTCTAATCATCCAACTCGACGATTTTTCATAGCCCAAGCAACCTTCTCGAGCAACCATTATCCACCAACTCATTACCTTTGAGTTGTCACATCATTGGCTATTCTACATCGATCAACGAACACCTTTCAACACTTCGACCTTCCTACTTGAATTTACTTCGAAGTCACACCATCACCGAGCCAATCCCATCACTGCGCTGCAGCTAGGGTTCGAGGAGTTGTCCCCGAAAAATATATTTTTCAAACCTTTTTGTTCAAATCTGAGTCGTACCCGAAAAATAAAATTTTCAGAAATAGCCCTGGTGCGACCGGCCCATTCATGCACGACTGACCCCCTTGGCCACGCTAAACCGACCCATCACCTGGGTGTATAACCGACTAGAACCATCTGTACATGATCGACCCAACCACTTATGGCTTGCTCGACCCAACCACTTTTGGCTCGCTCGACCCAACCACTTTTGGCTCGCTCGACCGACCACTTTTGGCTCGCTCGACACAACCACTTCTGGCTCGCTCGACCGATCAGCCCTGACTTGTTCCCAAGACATAAATTTGGACCGACCGACCCTACCATGAGTGACCAAAACCTGCACCACCCCAATGCAACTCCGATTTGACCAAAACTTCGCCAAACGACAAATCCGACAAAACCAACTTGTCCAACTCATCAAATATAGACACAAACATGGTATGAAACCATTATCACCATGAATACAACGATTTTCACCAAAATTATGCAAATCACTCCAAAATCATGGTAAATGATCACATGAACAAAATTATAGATCTAACTTGTATAATTATATGAAATGGCATAGTAATTACCGGTTTAAACTTGCTAAATTATACCCTATGGTGATTCATATGAAAATGGACTTATCATGGTATAAATCTATGGTAAAACACTTGAACTTGATGAAAAACATGGTCAAACATTCATATACTTCATTGAATCCATGTGAGAGATGCAAATCACTCATCGATTCTCCCAAACAAGCTAACACTACTCCATAGACGGCCTACGACAACCCCAGAGAAGTGACGCAGTAGGTGCCAAAAAGTGTTGCTACAGGCAAAAAATGATCTGTGGCAACACTTTTTTGGGGTTGTCTTTTGCCGCGTTGCCTTAGAGTCAAAGGCAACGCCTTTGCGACTCTATGGCAATATCAGTATAGGTGTTGCCACAGGTACCAATACAACAAAAAAAATACCCTTTCGCAACTGCCAAAAACAGTTGTAATATGTCTAGTACAGCTGGCAAGTCAACTTTTTTTTACAACTGTTTATAGCAGTTGTTAAAATTTATTTTACAACTATTGAAAGTAATTATACCTCAACTGCTATTAATCAAAAATTTCATAATATTATAAAAAATATCATTAAAACACAATATTCAAACATAGTATTTTATTCAAATAAATATTTTATTTCAATATTTCAAATGATACAATTTTTGACTTTACTATTGTACATTCACTCGTATATTACTGCATCATTCATATTTATATACATTCCTCACCACATTGTCACTCGATTCATTCATATATATACAGACTCACACATACAACCATAAGCAAGAAAAAAAAATACGAAAATGATTATGCCTAGTATGCTACGCTGCTAACCTTGTATGTATTCCAACCCGAAACTGGAACTATGCCTGGTGATATCATCATCGACCCAACTGTTGGTTGCATATATCGAGCTCAGGATGATTGAATTTGCAAGTTGACCCAAATTTGGATTGTCCAGTTCTAACATAATAGGAGCATTTTCTTTCACCCTGGATAATTAAGAAGTAGCCAATATGACCAAACATGAAATAAAAAATGGGCAAGGATTGCAAGATGAACCATATTTGCAATTAAAGGTTGTAACACCCCGTATTTTCTGTGAACATTTAAGTAAAAAATCAGAGAATAAGTAATTTTTAAAATAAGAATTAAGGGAAACGGGCTGCACCATTGCGTTCGTCTCGGAATTCTGCTTGGAAACGAGTCTGAGTTTGCGAGAATCGAAGTCCGTATGAGGGAGATATGACCCTCCGAAGTTTCAGGAATTTTCAGAGTTCAAAACAGCTCGAATTCTATTCGAATTTCGAATTCAAAAACCCAGAACAGACTGAGCGGGAAATTTCCCGCCCAGAACCCAGGTCGACTGGGCAGTCGACCCCCCCTGACCAGGTCGACTGGGCAGTCGACCTGGGGGTCGACCTGGTCCCCGAACCTGGTTTTGGGCCTGGGTGCATTCTTATGTATATGGTCTAGTTTTTTGCCTAGATTCGTCTGCCTAAACCTATTTAAATAGCCCCAAACCTAGCCTTCTCTACACACAATTCTATTCTGCTTCTACTCTGCCTCTGTTCTAAATAAAAATAAAAATGGCGTCGCTACTCTGCTGGATTCAAAACTAGAAGCTAATCAACATCAACCTAAGCAACTCAATTCAAGCTTGAAACTTCAACCACGGTTAAAGAAGATCAACTAACGTCGCTACAACTATCTTTCTTTTAGAATCCAATCAAGGCAAGTACAGTTATTTTCCGATATAAAATTTAATCATAATTGTGACATGATTGTAAATCTGAATTTGAGATTGTGTATGTTCTGTTCCGATCTATTTTATTCTGTATCTCTTTCTTCTTTCTGTTCTATAGCCAGGCTACTACGAGCCTGCGCCGAATCTCATAAGAGATTAACGCACGAACGCTAAATTTTGGGACAAATAATGAATAATGCATAATTGGACATGAAACTATTGACTATGAGACTATTGCCTATGACTATGATTCATGCCTATGAGACTATTGCCTATGACTATGATTCATGACTATGAGACTATTGCCTATGATTCATATGAGACCATTGCCTATGACTATGATTCACGCCTATGAGACTATTGCCCATGACATTGAATATGAAACTATTGTGATTAGTCGCCCATGACTATTGTGGTTACTTGCCTATAACTATTGTAGTTAGTTTCTTATGCTTGTTCCTTTAATGATATTAGATCTCATATTTAGTTTGTAACTTTGCTAGTTTATTCCCATTCACTGTTATGTACATCGATCCTAGTGGGGCCATTATCATTGTATTTGGTTCATTATTGCATGCCTATTCTTTCTTGTGCTTATCCCCTATTCCCTTTGCTAGGGCCACCTCATGAGAACTTGTGGAAAACATGTTATACGGGGATTAGGGCATAGCTTAATTAAAATAATTTGGCATAACAAATATGTTAGCATAACCTGAATTGGCTATAATAGAGAATGATTCACATGTGTATTAGTCTTGGACAAAAATGGTAAACTAGAATATTAAACCTAGTTTTGACATGAACTGTAAATGGGAATACTAAGGCTAAGATTTGGGGGCATATATTGTATTATGACCTTGATTTAGGCATGTAAACTTAGGCCAAATTTACAATTAGGCAAGAAATGTAAATGAAACTTTAGGGAATGATTAAATCTGTTATATTGCCTAATCTGCTAGTTCTGTTATATTGCCTAATCTGCTAGTTCTGTTATATTGCCTAATCTGCTAGTTCTGTTATATTGCCTAATTTGCTAGTTCTGCTATATTGCCTAATCTGCTAGATTTGTTCATCTACTAAATCTGTCATCTGCTAAAAATGCCTAGTCCGTTATATGCTAAATCTGCTAAATTGCTTAATCTGCTAAATCCGTTAAGTCGCCTAATCTGTGAATTCTGTTATCTGCTATATCTATTGAGTTGATATATTTAGTCTGCTATTGACATAATTAGAATTGGCTATAGTTATGAATAATTGACATGTATATTAGGCATGGGCATAAATGGTAAATTATTAATTAATTGGCCTTAAAGATAAACATGGCTAACTCGAGGTTAGAATGAGTTTGCGGCGTAATCCTGCCCGGAACCGCCCGGCACATCCAGTGGCCGCAAACAATAGGTTCTAATGTGAGAAGTTAGTCATAACGTGCTTGAAACCCGAGGTTAGACTCAGTTTGTGGCAGAAACCTGCCCGAAACCAACCGGCATAACCAGTAGCCGCAAACTGCCAGTCTAATGTGAGAGGTCTGGGCATTAATATTTAATTAATGAAAATCTGAGATAATTATGATGTCTAAAACGTGTTGGGTGGATAGGGTTAAACCAACTGGACTAATATATATAATAAACCCATTCATGAATCTGTAGGCCCAATACAAAGTTAGGCAAATCTGAAATTCTGTTAAATCTGTACATCTGATCCGTTAGTCCGAAAACTTGTTGATTTGATTTTCTGATCTGTGAACTAGTAAATCTGATCTCTGTATGTTTGAACTTATAAACAAGTTAATCTGAAATCTGTTAGTCTGGGGACACAAGGTTAGGAGGGAAATTACTTGTGTCATTTGTTGTTTGGGACCCATATTAGTCAGTAACCCTTTCTGGTATCAAAACTTTGACCCAACAGTAGGTAGGGTCCGGGCACGCTTACTGAACTAATTATAAGCGGTTCATTCTGATAATGGCGAGGGGTGTTGATGGTGCGTTCCAACCGAGTCATGTGCGTGCATGGATCCCGGTCTGCCTCTGAGGATGTAAGATGCCATGACATCTGTAAATAGGTCTGTGCGAATTGGTTGTCACTTTAGGGTGTGATACACCCTACTGTGGGGCCGACACAGGATATTCATGTATTAGGGAGCCGATCGCTTGGGGTAGGATTTTAGGTACACTTAGTTCTGTCTGTTTCTGTTGGTACCGTCTGTTTCTGTTGGGTGGCAACACCTGTCTGTTTCTGCGTGGTACCGTCTGTTCGGGTGGTAAAGGCCCATTTACTAGTGTACACCTAATTCTACATTCTGTTTCCGTAGGGATTAATCTGTTTCTGCTTCTGTCTGTTTCTGTTCGGGTGGTAAAGGCCCATTATTAGTATTCTGTTTCTGTCTGTTTCTGTTGGGGTGGTAAAGGCCCATTGCTAGCATTCTCTTCTGTGGAAAATTATTCTGTACCCGTTTCTATTTCAGTTTATACATTACGGTGACACCTAATTCTGTTATACTAGTATTAGTGCAGAGAAATGTTAAGAAATAGCTTTTATCATTCTGTTCTGCTGTTATATCCGCTACACCAGTTATTGTTATCTCTTATCCAGTTTTATTTTCATGTCATGTTATTATTATCTGTTCATAACTGAAAATCACTGGACTTGCCAGACTTTATGTCTGACCTTGCTTGTTTTCGCCCCTTTTCTTCCGTTTCTTTCCCCCCTAGGTTATCCAAGTAGGGAATACTTTAGCCTGATCCGGATTCCTTCTGCTTGAAGTGCTTAAAGTATGGCTCGGCTTTGTATAGCTTCCGTTCTGTGGGGATTATGATTTTAAAGTTTTGTACTTTGATGGCTTTTGAACAAGGCTGATATATATGTACTAGAGTTTTTGGTAAACTTGTAACCAAACTGATTTCTGTCCGCTGCAATAAAGTTATAAAGTTTTTCAAGCACTATTTTTATATTTGTCTTGTAATATTCTGTTCTGTTTACTAAAATGCTCCACCAAAGTTAAGGCATTCCCTTTGTGAGTGACCTTAACGGAGGTGGGGTGTTACACTTGGTATCAGAGCTGAAGGTTACCAGATTGGGTAAAGTTTTTGAAAACTATTTTCAAAAAGGTTTTGAAAGGAAGTATTTTCAAAAATAAAGCTTATTTTGAAAAAAAACATAATCCCCAAGAGCCATATATCTTTCCTTCAGTCCTTTTTGTATTGAATCTTTCCTTTTTCGTTTCAGCATGTCTGAAGCATCTGAGATACCAGAGGGTGTTCATGTACCCGGTTGGTTTCGTCAATATCTTGAGGCTAGGGCTGCCGCCGCAGGTCCAGCAAATGATCCCCCTCCTCCGCCCCCTCCTCGTGCAATTTCTTTCTCAAAGATATGTAGAGATTTTAGGGCCATGGGTGGAAAGGATTTCAAGGGAACTGAATCATTCGTAGAAGCAAGGAACTGGCTTAAAGAAACTGAGGATCTATTCGTTATCTTCGAGGTGGACGATAGGCAGAAGATACAGCTGGCGGTATGGTTGCTCAAAGACGAAGCTTCCTATTGGTGGGAAGTCACTAACGCCGAGAGGCCGGTTGAAACATGGATGGATTTCAGAACAAGGTTTGAGACAAAATTCCTCTCGTAAGCTGAACGAAGTCTACAACTGGAAAAGTTCTTATCTCTTAAGCAATGAAGTATGACGATCAAGGAATACGTCAACCAGTTCAACCAACTAGCTAGGTTCGGATTGGATTTAGTCAACACTCAGCATAAAAAGGCTCTCCGCTTTGATAAAGATTGAACGAGCCACTGCACAGCCTAGCCATGACCCATGTACCCATGGGAGCGACTTACGAGAAATTGGTGGACATGGCACTACTGCACGAGGAAGACAAGGGCGAGAAAGGGACATAGAAGGAAGAACCACAGAACAAGAAAGCATGGCCTAAAAAGGAAACACAAAAGAAGGATGAGAAGTCTGAAGATAAGAAGGGGAAAAAGTGCTTTACTTGTGGAAGTTCGACTCATCTGAACAAGGATTGTAGAAAAAGGAAGGGCACTTGCTTCAACTGTGGTGAGATGGGACACTTCACTAGGGACTGCCCGAAGAAACGAGGGCAAGGGCAGAGGGCAGAACCCACTTCTGGAGGACAGGCGAATGGATAGGATAGAAATAAGAGAATTTGAGTAGAAGGTTTAAGTTTCTTATCTGATTGTTGAGTTAAAACTCTTTCTGATTCTGGCATTTTGATTCTGTAATCGATACTCTGCACTTTAATACTAGCATTGTTTCTGATTCCGATGTAGACTCAAACCCATAAAGGTTATGACTCATCTGTTTGTGATTGGGGTTTGAGAGATATCTGTGTTAGGCGTCAAGTAGGACGCATACATTCTGGGTTTTATCATGCTTAGTTCGGTAACCTGATATGTACCAGTAATATGTAAATATTTGAATATTTCCGATAAGGTTAAGATTTCCAGTTTTGACATTATCTAAAGAGGGGAATCCTCTGGGTGTCAATTTGATGTTGGTTTCGGTCTTCGGGGCCGATACTTAGGACCCATGTCTAATGGGAACCAAGTTTTTGTTTTATCTGTACTCGCTTCCATCATTCGACTGTATCCTATCGATCGAATCTTCGAACTTTAGGTAGAAACTAATGGGTGTAAACATGTGTTTGAGACATGTTATGTTTGATGGTTGCAAGTGGATGCAAGTGTTTGCTAGTGGTTGCTCGTGGATGCATATACACACACTAGGCACTAGATCGGCTCGAAAACACTCTCATACTGCATATGGATGTGTGAGCAATTTCAATTTTTGTGGATGCAAAATGATTGACTCAGCACATGGATGTTGCATATGACTGAATGGTTGTGCACTCATATAGAAATGATATGTATCAAGTAGGAAAATTGCATACATGTTGGACTCATGGCACTGGCATAATTCGCATTAAGGAGGTCAACTGAATCAGTGGACCGCCTGATCTTTGCATTAGATAAGAAACATTTACACACACTTTTGCATATGTTCATACAACATTAGAAGTTTCTAAGGACAATGGACGCCAGTGATTGATGATTGAGTAGATGGATGTTGGATGGTAGGACACATTCTTCCTAACTTGAAGATTTCGGGGACGAAATCCTTTAAGGAGGGGAGAATGTAACACCCCGTATTTTCTGTGAACGTATAAGTAGCAAATCAGAGAATAATTAATTTTTAAAGTAAGAATTAAGGGAAACGGGCTGCACTATTGCGTTCGTCTCGGAATTCTGCTTGGAAATGAGTCCGAGTTTGCGAGAATCGGAGTTCGTATGAGGGAGGTATGACCCTCCAAAGTTTCAGGAATTTTCAGAGTTCAAAACAGCTCGAATTCGAATTTCGAATTCAAAAACCCAGAACAGACTAAGCGGGAAATTTCCCGCCCAGAACCCAGGTCGACTGGGGAGTCGACTGGGCAGTCGACCCCCCCTGACCAGGTCGACTGGGCAGTCGACCTGGGGGTCGACCTGGTCCCCGAACCTGGTTTTGGGCCTGGGTGCATTCTTATGTATCTGGTCTACTTTTCTGCCTAGATTCGTCTGCTTAAACCGATTAAAACAGCCCCAAACCTAGCCTTCTCTACACACAATTCTATTCTGCTTCTACTCTACCTCTTTTCTAAATAAAAATGGCGTCGCTACTCTGCTGGATTCAAAACTAGAAGCTAATCAACATCAACCTAAGTAACTCTATTCAAGCTTGAAACTTCAACAACGGTTAAAGAAGATCAACTAACGTCGCTACAACTATCTTTCTTTTAGAATCCAATCAAGGCAAGTACAGTTATTTTCCGATATAAACTTTAATCATAATTGTGACAAGATTGTAAATCTGAATTTGAGATTGTGTATGTTCTGTTCCGATCTATTTTATTCTGTATCTCTTTCTTCTTTCTGTTTTATAGCCAGGCTACTACGAGCCTGCGTCGAATCTCATAAGAGATTAACGCACAAACGCTAAATTTTGGGACAAATAATGAATAATGCATAATTGGAGATGAAACTATTGACTATGAGACTATTGCCTATGACTATGATTCATGCCTATGAGACTATTGCCTATGACTATGATTCATGACTATGAGACTATTGCCTATGACTATGATTCATATGAGACTATTGCCTATGACTATGATTCACGCCTATGAGACTATTGCCCATGACATTGAATATGAAACTATTGTGATTAGTCGCCCATGACTATTGTGGTTACTTGCCTATAACTATTGTAGTTAGTTTCTTATGCTTGTTCCTTTAATGATATTAGATCTCATATTTAGTTTGTAACTTTGCTAGTTTATTCCCATTCACTGTTATGTACATCGATCCTAGTGGGGCCATTATCATTGTATTTGGTTCATTATTGCATGCCTATTCTTTCTTGTGCTTATCCCCTATTCCCTTTGCTAGGGTCACCTCATGAGAACTTGTGGAAAACATGTTATACGGGGATTGGGGCATAGCTTAATTAAGTTAATTTGGCATAACAAATATGTTGGCATAACCTGAATTGGCTATAATAGAGAATGATTCACATGTGTATTAGTCTTGGACAAAAATGGTAAACTAGAATATTAAACCTAGTTTTGACATGAACTGTTAATGGGAATACTAAGGCTAAGATTTGGGGCATATATTGTATTATGACCTTGATTTGGGCATGTAAACTTAGGCCAAATTTACAATTAGGCAAGAAATGTAAATGAAACTTTAGGGAATGATTAAATCTGTTATATTGCCTAATCTGCTAGTTCTGTTATATTGCCAGTTCTGTTATATTGCCTAATCTGCTAGTTCTGTTATATTGCCTAATTTGCTAGTTCTACTATATTTCCTAATCTGCTAGATCTGTTCATCTGCTAAATCTATCATCTGCTAAGTCTGCTAAAAATGCCTAGTCCGTTATATGCTAAATCTGTTAAATTGCTTAATCTGCTAAATCCGTTAAGTCGCCTAATCTGTGAATTCTGTTATCTTCTATATCTGTTGAGTTGATATATTTAGTCTGTTATTGACATAATCTGAATTGGCTATAGTTATGAATAATTGACATGTATATTAGGCATGGGCATAAATGGTAAATTATTAATTAATTGGCCGCAAAGATAAACATGGCTAATCGAGGTTAGAATGAGTTTGCGGCGTAATCCTGCCCGGAACCGCCCGACACATCCAGTGGCCGCAAACAATAGGTTCTAATGTGAGAAGTTAGTCATAACGTGCTTGAAACCCGAGGTTAGACTCAGTTTGTGGCAGAAACCTGCCCGAAACCAACCGGCATAACCTGTAGCCGCAAATTGCCAGTCTAATGTGAGAGGTCTGGGCATTAATATTTAATTAATGAAAATCTGAGATAAATATGATGTCTAAAACGTGTTGGGTGGATAGGGTTAAACCAACTGGACTAATATATATAATAAACTTGTTCATGAATCTGTAGGCCCAATACAAAGTTAGGCAAATCTGAAACTCTGTTAAATCTGTACATCTGATCCGTTAGTCTGAAAACTTGTTGATTTGATTTTCTGATCTGTGAACTAGTAAATCTGATCTCTGTATGTTTAAACTTATAAACAAGTTAATCTGAAATCTGTTAGTCTGGGGACACAAGGTTAGGAGGGAAATTACTTGTGTCATCTGTTGTTTGGGACCCATATTAGTCATTAACCCTTTCTGGTATCAAAAATTTGACCCAACAGTAGGTAGGGTCCGGGCACGCTTACTGAACTAATTATAAGCGGTTCATTCTGATAATGGCGAGGGGTGTTGATGGTGCGTTCCAACCGGGTCATGTGCGTGCATGGATCCCGGTCTGCCTCTGAGGATGTAAGACGCTGTGACATCTATAAATAGGTCTATGCCAATTGGTTGTCACTTTAGGGAGTGATACACCCTACTGTGGGGCCGACACATGATATTTATGTATTAGGGAGCCGATCGCTTGGGGTAGGGTTTTAGGGTACACTTAGTTCCGTCTGTTTCTGTTGGTACCGTCTATTTCTGTTGGGTGGCAACACCTGTCTGTTTCTGCGTGGTACCATCTGTTCGGGTGGTAAAGGCCCATTTACTAGTGTACACCTAATTCTACATTCTGTTTCCGTAGGGATTAATCTGTTTCTGTTCGGATGGTAAAGGCCCATTATTAGTATTCTGTTTCTGTCTGTTTCTGTTAGGGTGGTAAAGGCCCATTGCTAGCATTCTCTTCTGTGGAAAATTATTCTGTTCCCGTTTCTGTTTCAGTTTATACATTAGGGTGACACCTAATTCTGTTATACTAGTATTAGTGCAGAGAAATGTTAAGAAATAGCTTATATCATTCTGTTCTGCTGTCATATCCGCTACACCAGTTACTGTTATCTCTTATCCAGTTTTATTTTCATGTCATGTTATTATTATCTGTTCATAACTGAAAATCACTGGACTTGCCAGACTTTATGTCTGACCTTGCTTGTTTTCGCCCCTTTTCTTCCGTTTCCCCCCAGGTTATCCAAGGAGGGAATACTTTAGCTTGATCCGGATTCCTTCTGCTTGAAGTGCTTAAAGTATGGCTCGGCTCTGTATAGCTTCCGTTCTGTGGGGATTATGATTTTAAAGTTTTGTACTCTGATGGCTTTTGAACAAGGCTGATATATGTGTACTAGAGTTTTTGGTAAACTTGTAACCAAACTGATTTATGTCCGCTGCAATAAAGTTATAAAGTTTTTCAAGCACTATTTTTATATCTGTCTTGTAATATTCTGTTCTGTTTACTAAAATGCTCCACCAAAGTTAAGGCATTCCCATTGTGAGTGACCTTAACGGAGGTGGGGTGTTACAAAGGTAGATAATTCTAATTAGTATACTAGTGAAAGTGGACAGAAAGTATACCTGAAGTAAATTTCCACGTTCAAACAATTCGGGCCTCCTCATAGGTAGTATTACAAGTTCATTCAAGGTTGTCTTTACACCCTCAAGAGCACCAATATGATCAAATTTCACCCCTATTTCCTCTGGTGGGACCACCGCTGAAACATGATTAGTCTCATATTCGTCCTTGGCAAGGCTCTAATGAATGCATACATTAGAAAAACAAGCATAAAGGATTATAATTTTTATAATGCTCGAACATAAAGCTTTGCAAATAAACGGAGAGAAGTGTGTGTTATGCGTACTGACCTTCAAAGTTACCGCAGTTTTCGAAGAAACAGACTCTTGTTTCATAAGCCTTTATACTGCGATTTCCAAGCTTCATATATAAAAGTAACATAGTTAAGCAACCAAAATAAAATACTAATTTCTAAGAAAACAAGATAATAATACCTCTCATGTGGAATCATATATAAACCTCCATTATGCTGCTCCAAGGGAGCAGCCACCATGCAGGCGGCGACAACGACAGTTTACCACTGCTGGTGGTGGCAGTTTACCTACTGCCTGCCAGTTCCCAACTGACAGCCAAAATTAAAGCAATTAGTTTTGTTCATTTCCGCTTCCTCAATGAAGAACCACTAATAGATATGTTATAAATTGTGTATATATTGCTTATGACTTGTGACGAATTTTGCTACGTAACTTAGCTAAAAAATTAGCCAAAATGACCCTAATTATTTCCTTCTAACAAGCCACAGTAATGTATGTGTGTGTGTGTGTGTGAAGGTGACCAAGCAACCAATCTGTGAATAGCTTTAGAAACATGATGTTTATTATCAATATTGTCGCTAGTTTCATCAATACCTTTTTCTTCCTTGGCCTTCTTTGTTTTCCTGTTTTTCTTCTCTGTCTTCTCGTTTCTCTCTTGCCCAAACTTGATTTCCTTGCTTGAAGAACTGATAAATAGTTATCATAAAAAAGAAAGTGCACAATAAACAATTGTAGTGGATTGATTACGCCTGCAAAGACTAACCTTTGTGAAACACCGATCTTCTCTTTTGCATCCACAGTGACCGATAAACCATTTCGTCACTGCACCACTTAATGAAAAGAGCCATGGAGCTAGGGTCGATAACTGATGAAGAGATCATCTTATTGCTTACTAAAAACGATTGACTGAAATTGCATACATATATTTTGGGCATTTGAAAGTGATCTAAGCTCTGCAAACCAAATACCATAGCATCAACAACTCAGTTCCATGAACATATGGAAAAACAAAGTAATAAAGAAACATAACATTCAACCTGATGTGCCAAACGCCTTGAAAAATGCTCGAGGTCTCTGCAGCTACCAATCGAGCAACAATGTTAATGATTCCCATCAATTTCCTTTGTTTCTCTGTCTCAAACTCATATCAACCATCAATTTTCCCATGATCTGTACTTTAATAACACAGTGGAGTCAACTAAATAATTAAATCAAATTGTGTATGGCTGAGATCAGTTAGTATTTGCCAATTACAAGCGTATACGATAAGATCAATTAGTATTTGCCAATTACAAGTGTCTGTGCGCATGCATTTAAATAGTTATATATATATATATATATATATACACATATATACATATTATGTCAATACCAGAAATAGTGTCTGTGTGCATGCATCTATATAGTGATATGTATTGTCAACGCCAAAAATAAGCTGAATACAGCAACAACAAGAATTTTAGCCTTTTTTGTTCGATGGTTTAGTACATTGCTGAGGTCTCCACAATTACCGATCGAGCAGCAACAAGCATAACAAGTTTTATATGCAAGCCAGCTTATATAATTCTAATCGGCTTGAAGGTTCAGAGATAAACTGTCAAATGGGCAACTAATTTTGTTTTAACTTTCCTAACAAATTAGTTCCTGTCGAATCCATTTTCTAAATTCCAGGGTACATGCTAGAATCCAAATTATACTTTTAAAATACAAAGCCATTAATACCAATTACTTAACTTTTGCATGAATTAAACAATTTTGGGATTAGGCTTGCATAAATCGTGTTCTTAAGGGCAACTGATTTAGGGTTTTGGTTTCTATTATACCTCTTCCGTGCTTTTCCACCTCGTTGTTTCCTCTGCAACTCCGACAATGATTACAGCTCTTCTCTGACCTTAGACAGCCTGGGATGCGAGACTCTATGAATTCGAGCTAATCCCAATTCTGTTGTCGTATCGATTTGGAAAAACCGTTGTAGTTTAGGTATTTTTTGCGGTGGATAACTGGAAGAAGCGAAGGATTATGAGATCTGTATACTGTGCAATTTGGGGTTATATAATTTGTAGATCGAAAGCTTGAACTACTGTATTTTTTGAGGAGGATCGTTTGTCTCCTTCCTCGAATTTGGGGTTATATTTTTTGTAGATCGAAAGATTGAACTCACCGATTGTAAAATTAATTGAAAATTTTGACTGATTTTGAAAATTTGGGGAAAATGAAAATAAGAGGGTAAAGGAAAATAACAGTAGGAATTAGAAATGGGTAAGGTGCAGATAAGGGTATTGATTGAATGGTTGGGATTTGGTTTTAACAAAAGGTGTAGATCGCTGAGGCATCATTATTTTTTAACTTTTTTAATCTGAATATATGTATAGCTACTGCAACACAATTTGATATCTATGCCAACTTATTGAAGCGTGCATTGCAATAGACAAAAAACAACATAGCAATGGTAACATTGTAGCTAACAACACCATGGTTTTTCGTTGCGATAGGCCATCTATGACGTAGTGTAAAATCAATGCAATAAGATTCCATATAACAAGCAATTCGAACCAAACCCCTTGATCCGATGAACTCCTTCTTAAATTGATGTAGATCTAGCCTCCAATGGTATAGATCTTCAATTTCCCTCCTTAGATTTTAATTTTTAACGGTGGAAAGGTGTTATGGGAAGGAGCAACATAGGCCAACTAATGAGAGAATAAAGAAACTAAAACATTTCTCATACCTCCCACCCCCTATTAAAGCCTTCCACTCTCCCACCAATGGGCCTTCCCAAATCAGCCCATTATGGCTCTCCAAACCTGAACAGACAACTGAAAAACCTTAAAACAGTGATTCCTCCTAAACCGCTAAGCCAACTCTTTAATGTAATCACTCTACGAAAAGGCAAACATCAATTCCTTTCCAATGGCATAGGTCTCACCCTCTGATTCGACTTGAGTCAAAAGTTATGCCTTGTACAAGACCGATAGGGGTAAAATGGTCACAAATAAAATTGGTAAAAATTATGGGCATATCTCACATCCCTATAAGCAACATATTAAAATATAAGAATGATCCAACACTCTGAGAATAAAATAAAATATTTTACGATCTTCCGATACGTAAAATGTGGGCTGTTACAATTAACCACTCACGATCCCTTAAAAACCTCAGATGAAGATGAACCCACTTGTTATTCCCAAGCCAAAATGCATACTGATTGGCGCAATGCCATGGATGATTAAACAAATGCTAGGGCTGTATATCGAACAGGACAGTCCGTTGTCCGGCTCGGTCCAAAGCTATAAGGTATCCGGTCCAAGTCCGTCTGATTCTCTTATGGGACAGAGCTTGGACACACCAATATTCGGTCTGATCTAAAATGCTCTATGTTTTTCTATTATTCAAGGCTATATCAGACAGGACAGTCTATTATCCGGCTCGGTCCGAGGCTATATGATGTCTGGTCCTTGTCCGTCCAAATTCTTATAGGATAGAGCTTGGACACACCTTCGACTAGTCCAGTCCGACCCGTTTACACCCCTAACAAATGCTTTGATGCAAAATGGAATCTGAATTCTTACACCTCCAAAACAAAATCAAAATGTAATCAGTTGTAAATGGGCCTTCCGAATCAAACGAAAATCCGATGGCACCTTTTATGTAACACCTCACCTCTATACCTGCGTTAGCCAGATCATTGCAAGCAACGGTGTCAACTAACCCAAAGAATAAGGCTGTTGTGGAGCGACCATCTATATATTAGCTTTGAACGGGTGTTAAATATATCGGATAATGTGGTTCTTCTTTTTAAATCTCATGAGGAAATCCGACATGCCTAAATCAAGTTCAAATCTACTATGCAGTGGCTATATATAATCCAGAATCAATGTAAAATACATAACAATAAAATCAAAGTTAGACACAGATATTCACGTCATTAAGGCGGAAATAGATATAAATATAACAAATGAGTATACATACAAAGATAGTGGTCATAGTCGATCCTCTATACAGTAAAAGAATAGGTACAGGTTCACGCTAAAAGAATACGTATAAAAAATGTCACTATCTCATATACATATAAAAATCAATAACTACAACTCGAATGTAGATAGCAAAAGCCAAGAATGGTCCCTGCTAGAAGTCATGAGATGCACCCGTAATATATCGGTCTAACCCGAGTATTATTTATGATAAAATAAACAATAAATGGATCAGTCTAGCTGTACTTATCATAATAAACTGAGATATGATAAGTGATATAAGCAAATGACATATACCTAGTAAAAACAATGTTCACAAGAAAATGTGCAGGCACAAAATGTCCATAAAATATATCAAAGAAATCTCAGAACTGTATAAAAGAATGTCACATCCTAATTAATATAGCTACTCACAAGAGATGATGTCCCCTATCAAAACAACACGATATAGATAATACGACATCAGCATATGATTTTGGTCCTAGACCAAAACGATACTAAGATCGTCGCAAGGAAGGAACCTAAGAACTCCATGAATTGAAGTTCCATGGCTAGTTCGAACACTACACCAGAAATGCCAGTTAGGCAGTGCTTATGGCCGTATCTAATTCAATTTGGTAGTGCTATGAGGTGTATCAAAAAATGGTGTCTTTGTCAATTTGATATGGCTCATGGTTGTATCAAATTGAGAATTTGATGCGGCTAATGGTCGTATTTAATGATCAATTAGATACGGCTAATGGCCATATCTAATGATTAATTTGATACGACCATGAGCCGTATCAAATTGATCATTAGATACGGCCATGAGCCGTATCTATTTGAAAATTAGATACGGCTATGAGCCGTATCAAATTTAAAAAATATTAAAAAAAAATACAATTAACTACTATTTGAGTTTACATGGAAAAAAATCAACACAAACATTTATGAATTTCAAAACTCATCATCTTATTGCATTCTTTCTTACAATGCACAGTACACTTTCTATTGTATTCTACCTTTAAATTTCAAGTCTGTTTACGAAGAAAAGAACAAATATTTGCATTGCAAACTACCACCCATAATGCCTCAGCTCACCAAACTTCAATCACTACCTATGCCTCCCTCCTTCATTGCCATCCCATGAACTAACAAGCCAACAAACCGCATCACGTCCTCCTTACATCACAAAACTCACCTTCAACAACCATATATCTTTTGTTGAATGTTCTTATAATTCTCATGCAACTTGAAAAGAACTTGCTTAGAAAATTCTTCAAGAACTGATTGAGGTGCATCATCAAGCCAAATAGCAATATTTGGTAAAACAAAGATAAACTGCTTGTAATCTATTTCCAAGACTACACTTGTTTGTTGCACAACAACGCTACACAAAATAAGCAATTTTGAAACATATAATACTTTTTACCTGAAACCCTTTTTTTAGTTTCTTAGCTTGAAATGGTTATTTGGTGTTTCTATATTGACCAAAGTGTTTCCATTAATTTCGTTATATTTAAATATTTAATTTAATATTAACATATTAACTCTTGGCCCGTCATTAAAATGTTCTTGCTAACAACTAAAATTTCATTCCCTACTCTTCGGCCCATGTTCATAGGAAACGATTTGTTTCTATATCGACCAAATAGGCCGCTCTCTTTTTCTTTTCACTTAAACTTCTTCATGCGAGTTTTTCCGGATCCCCATTCCAGCCCTCTGTCATTTCAAAATCAAGCTCTGAAGGCATGTCTTCTAAATTGATGCGTGTTTAATTCTTCACCGCCTCTTGCTAGTGGCATCCATTTTTCGTGTTGAACTTGTGAATCGATTTCAGATTTTAATTCCTAGGAATTAAATTTGAGACTCTTATGTTAAAATTTAAAATCGATATATGGTTAATCAATTGAACTTCTACCATGAATCTAAGATGCTTCAAAATGATTCCAATTGAAATTAAACAATTGTTAATATTTTGATTTTATTTTTTAAAATTTTAAAATATTATTGTTTATTGAAGCAGGTTCAGCATTTGAAACCAGATTTGTCCAATTCCACCTATATTCGAAATACTTTTACTTGTTATGGATTACGGGTTTTAACCTAATATCAATAGGGGATTAGGCTAGATTTAAAACTTGAAAATATGAATAATGATCTAAAAGTGGTGTTCCCTTCAATGCAATCAAAGACAAATATCATGGTGTTTGACGATTTTGACATGGTTGAATGTCCCATTAATTACCAATATAATTAATTGGAGACTAGCAGTATAATTAATAGGGGATTAAGCACGTATATTGTTTACGTTCCCCATTTATCATGCAATGTTGTTAGATTTATCAATTTTTTGACTCAGTATATTGTTCATTTTTTGAATCAGTATAATTACTTTAGAAGTAGTTTCCCATGACTGAATATATATCAAGTGAAGTTAAGATCGACAGTTCACTTTCCTTGTTTCTTTTTCTATCTTCCTTCTCTTATCATTTTTAGAAAATTCTATTTATCTATAGTTCATGTTTCATGTTTATCCATAAATGTTCTGCCATTAATTTCACTCTTTGAGTTGTTATCATATTCATACAACAAATAAGCCTTAAATGAAAAGAAGAAGATTTCTGTCCATTTTGTTTATTTACTATTATTATTATTATGGTCTATAACAAGATATCATTTATCAACGTGCACTTTTGCTTTGTTATATAAAAGAATACAAGAGGAAAAAGCTTCAGTAAAATCCAATCCTAATAAGGTACAAAACCACCAATGTGGCATTGTTTGGGAAGCAATCTCCACCAATGTAGCCTTTTTTGAAAATTAATCATTTTGAAAACTAATCAGAAATATATACATGATTTGACCAAGTCAGCGCGTTGTTGAGAAGAACACAATGATGCAATTTAAAAGGGCACCAGTGTATATACTGTTTTTGTATGTTTTACACTCTTCACGTTTTACATATATTTTATTCTCTTTTAACATAGCAGAAAGAAACGAAAATAAATAATAATTGGTGACTATTGGACAGATGCGAACTGTTGACGCTATATTTTGTTGAATTCCCATCCAAAAGAAACTTACTACCGCACATGTTGTAAAGTGTTGAATATAATTTTTGAATTATTAAAAATATTGAAATAAGTGTATGAATGGCTCCTATATGTGAATAGTCCCACATCATGGGATTATAAGAAAGATGCAAGTATTTAGACTTGTTTCTAAGCAGTCATGTTGGGGTCTTGGGCTCCCAACGTATGTTTTGTTGTGAGGAGAGAGACCATGCATCATGACCACCAAACACGCGCGCGACCGACCGACTCGACCCGGCTCGGTTCGGGCTCGGGCTTGGCTTTGTGGTGTAAACACTTATATTTTTTCGAACTGTGTTTTTTTTTTAAATACGAGATATATTTCTGAGCCGACTTTTATTTGAAGCGGTAAACTATTGACCCGGTGTTTTAGCAGATTTATCTACTGCCCAGTATTTTCGTTCAGCCCTAATCCCCATATATATATATATTTTCTTCAGTTGTAGACGAAAACAATATAACAAAAAACACAGTTTTTACCTCCGCCATTAAAATATTCTTCCTGAAATTTTCGAGCAGTCTTTTTATTTTCGAAAGTGCAAATCTGCACTGATTTGTTGTGCAAAGCAAATCAGTTATTATTTCAGAGGCTGTTTTATCCTAGAGGCGGCGGCGAAAGTACGAACTGGTTTTGCACCACCGGCTAGATCACTGGATCGTCTTCAAGAAAGCGACCAAGTACGTGACTCAACCATTGTTTCCCAACAATTTGAAGATGAATCGAAACAATGGCTTCGACATCAAACATAGATGATGCTACTCCTACCTCTGCTTTCCAGATCCCATTGGTGACTGCTGCCCCATTCCGTTTCGAAGGTCTGCACTTCAAACGATGGCGTCAGAAGATGGAGTTCTACCTGACGATGAGAAAGGTGGCTGCTGCTCTGACCACCGACAAACCGCAGTTGCTAGACAAACCTGACGGAACTGATGAAGTGTAGATGGCTTCCTGGACTGAACAACCAAAACAACAACAGAACTGGATTGAGCAGGACTATCTGTGCAGAAATTTCATTCTTAATGGTCTCAGCGATGATCTGTATGATTACTACAACTCGGATGACAAGACAACGAAAGAGATATGGGAAGCGCTGAAGAAGAAATAAGATACAGAGGAGGCAGGGGCAAAGAAGTATGCTGTGAGCCGCTATCTCAAGTATCAGATGACAGACGACAGGTCAGTAGAGATGCAGTCTCATGAGCTTCAGAAAATAGCTCATGAGATCATCTCCGAAGGTATGGTTTTGGACGAACAGTTTCAAGTTGCTGTTATTATTGAAAAACTGCACCCCAGTTGGAAAGACTTTAAGAATTTCCTATGACATAAGACTAAGGAATTTTCCTTAGAGAGCTTAATCACTCGCCTCCGTATTGAGGAGGAGGCATGCAAACAGGACCAGAAAGAGGAAGTGCTGGTTGTCTCAAACAACAGCACTAAGAAGACCACATCCGCTGTTCTGAAACCGAATCAAAAATCATTTAAGAATCAGAATAGGCACAACAAACGGAATGGGAATCCGTAAGGAAACCCAAAAGGACAGCAGAAACCAGCCTAAAAGAATGACTCTGGACAGTTGTTTCTATGTTACAACTGTGGAAAACCAGGTCATATGGCATGAAAGTGTCGGAACAGGCCAAGCTCTGCACCGCAAGCGAACCTGACTGAAGAGCCTCTTACGGCTATGATTACTGAGATTCACCTTGTTGGTGGATCAGACAGTTGGTGGGTAGACACTGGTGCTTCTTGCCATGTCTGCTATGATCGTGATATGTTCACCACATACACGGCTGCCGATGATCAGAAAGTGTTGTTGGGAGATTCTCATACCACTAAAGTTGTAGGGGTTGGAAATGTGGAGATCAAGTTTACCTCTGGAAAGACTGTGATTCTTAAAGATGTTTTGCATACTCCAGAGATGAGGAAGAATCTGGTTTCTGGCTTTCTCCTTAATAAGGCAGGCTTTACTCAATTTATTGGAGTTGATGTGTATACCATAGGGTATAAGGGAACTTTTGTAGGAAATGGTTATGCTTGTGAGGGAATGTTTAAATTAAATGTTGAATCTAATAAAGTGAATAATTCTGCTTATATGTTGTGTGATTTTAATATTTGGCACTCTAGATTATGTTATGTTAATAAACGAATAATTCATAACATGAGCACCCTAGATATGATACCTAAGATGTCAGAATCTGAACCTGATAAATGTGAATTCTGTACACAAGAAAAAATCACTAAGAAATCTTATAAATCTGTTGATAGAGAATCTGAACCCTTAGATTTGATTCATTCTGACATATGTGAACTTGATGGCACTTTGACTAGACATGGACATCGATATTTTATCACTTTTATTGATGACTGTTCTGATTTCACATATGTTTATTTTTTGAAAAATAAAAGTGATGCTTTTGAAATGTTTAAAACGTTCAAAACTGAAATTGAGAATCAAACAAACAGGAAAATTAAGAGACTTCGTAGTGATAGAGGAACAGAATATGAATCTAATTCAATTCTGGACTTATATAAATTACATGGTATTGTACATGAGAGAACTGCACCCTATTCACCTGAAATGAACGGTAAAGCTAGAAGAAAAAATAGGACTTTTACCGAATTAGTAGTTGCCATCCTATTGAATTCTGGTGCAACAAAATATTGGTGGGGGGGTATTTTATTGACTGTATGCTATGTTCTAAATAGAATCCCCAAATCTAAGAATAAAATTTCACCTTATGAAATTTTAAAGAATCATAAACCCAATGTGTCATACTTTAGAACTTGGGGTTGTTTAGCATATGTTCGCATCCCAGACCCTAAGAGAATAAAATTGGCAAGCAGAGCATATGAATGTGTATTTATAGGCTATGCTATTAATAGCAAAACATATTGATTTTATGATATAAATGCACATAACATAATTGAATCAAATGATGCCGATTTTTATGAAATAAAATTTCCTTTTAAATTAAGGAATAATGGGGGCACTTCAAGTATGCCTATTAGAACAGAAATTAATAAAAGTTCTAAAGCTGAACCTAGAAGAAGTAAAAGAACAAGAATCGTAAAAGATTTTGGTTCGGATTTTTGTGCTTTTACTATAGAGGAGGATCCCTTAAACCTCCAAGAGGCCCTATCTTCTTTAGATGCCGATTTTTGGCAAGAGGCTATAAATGATGAGATGGATTCTCTGGAATCCAATAAGACTTGGCATTTGACAGATTACCCCCTGGTTGTAAATCTATAGGCTGTAAATGGGTGCTTAAAAAGAAATTAAAACCTGATGGTTTATTGATAAATACAAAGCAAGACCAGTAGCTAAAGGTTTTAGACAAAAAGAAAAAATATTTTTTTTTGACACTTTTTCACCTGTAACTAGAATAACATCCATTAGGGTATTAATCTCACTTGCTTCCATTCATAATTTACTAATACATCAAATGGATGTTAAAACCGCATTTTTAAACGGTGAATTAGACGAAGAAATCTATATGGACCAGCCTGAAGGATTTGTAGTACATGGTCAAGAACATAAAGTATGCAAATTAGATAAATCATTATATGGTTTAAAACAAGCACCTAAACAATGGCATGAAAAATTTGATAACTTAATCATTTCACATGGTTTTAAAGTTAATGAAAGTGACAAATGCATTTATTACAAATCTGAGAATGACATTTGCACTATTATATGTCTTTATGTAGATGACCTACTCATCTTTGGGTCAAACATTCATGCCATAAATTCAGTCAAATCCTTATTAAGTGCCAATTTTGATATGAAAGATCTAGGTGAGGCGAGTGTAATCCTTGGTATTAAGATTACTAGGTCAGAAAAGGGAATTTCTTTGGATCAATCTCATTACATTGATAAGATACTGAAGAAATATAATTACTTTGACTATAAACTTGCATGTACACCATATGATCCAAGTGTAAAGTTATTTAAGAACACTGGTGAAGGTGTAAGACAGTCTGATTATGCGAGCATCATTGGCAGCCTTCGGTATGCCGACCCGACATTGCCTACGTCGTAGGATTATTGTGCAGGTTTACCAGCAGACCTAGTATAGAGAACTGGCATGCTATTGAAAGGGTAATGAGATACTTTAAACGAACTATGAACCTTGGATTACATTATGAGAAGTTTCCAGCTGTACTTGAAGGATATTCAGATGCAGACTGGAATACTTTATCTGATGATTCTAAAGCGACCAGTGGCTATATATTTAGCATCGCTGGAGGATCTGTCTCTTGGAAATCCAAGAAATAGACTATTTTGGCTCAATCTACTATGGAGTCTGAGATGATAGCACTAGCCACAACTAGTGAAGAAGTAGAGTATTTGAGAAATCTGCTAGCTGAGATTCCCTTATGGGAAAAACCGATACCAGCTGTGTTGATACATTGCGATAGTACCGCGGCTGTTGCAAAAGTTCCGAACCGTTATTATAACGGTAAGAGACGACAAATACGTCGTAAGCACAGCACGGTTAGAGAACTATTTTCCTCAGGTACCGTTAGAGTGGATTACATACGTAGTGATGAAAATTTGGCAGATCCTTTGACGAAAGGACTGTCCAGAGAGAAAGTCCTTAATTCTTCTAAAAGAATGGGACTATTGCCCTTAGATTGTTGAGTCACGCACAATGGTAATCCGACCTAAATGACTGGAGATCCCAAGAAATAGGTTCAATGGGTAAAAACAAGTTGTGTAGTGATAGGAGTTGAACATGCTATTTAATAAACCAAGAAGCATGTATTCCTGAAGTGATTAGAGGATGAGTTGATAGAAACTCTTAATGAGATCTATACTCTATTTGGAGTGGAGTACCTACCTTCAGGAGTACTCTTGATAGACTCACCTATGTGAATGTGGAAATGTGGCCGTTTCCTATGGAGTTTTGGGCAAAACTTCTAGAGCGTTCACTAAACTGGGATAGACGTGCATGGCCATAAATGCACGGGCTTATTTGATTACACTATAGAAAAGGTTGTGTGTGGTTTGATGTCAGGAATAGAGTTCAAGACTACGTGTCACTCTAGTAAAAACTGAATCTTATTCACTATGCAAAGGTTCAAGTCGGATGACACATTTGTTTATGCACAATCTTATATATTTTTAGAAACTGCTCGAAGATATTTTTAAAAATTCAAGTGGGGGATTGTTGAAAATAATTTGTGAATTATTAAAAATATTGAAATAAGTGTATGAATAACTCCTATATGTGAATAGTCCCACATCATGGGATTATAAGAAAGATGCAAGTATTTATACTTGTTTCTAAGAAGTCATGTTGGGGCCTTGGGCTCCCACTGTATGCTTTGTTGTGAGGAGGGAGACCATGCATCATGACCACCACACACGCGCGCGACCGACCGACTCGACACGGCCCGGCCCGGTTCGGGCTCGGGCTTGGATTGAGATATATTTTTGAGCCGACTTTTATTTGAAGTGGTAAACTATTGACCCGGTATTTTAGCAGATTTGTCTACTGCCCAGTATTTTCGTTCAGTCCTAATCCCCATCTATATATTATCTTCAGTTGTAGACGAAAACAATATAACAAAAAACACAGTTTTTACCTCCGCCATTAAAATTTTCGAGCAGTCTTTTTATTTTCGAAAGTGCAAATCTACACCGATTTGTTGTGCAAAGAAAATCAGTTATTATTTCCGAGGCTGTTTTATCCTAGAGGCGGCGGCGAAAGTACGAACTGGTTTTGCACCATCGGCCAGATCGCCGAATCGTCTTCAAGAAAGCGACCAAGTACGTGACTCATCCATTGTTTCCCAACATAAAGCTTGTAATAACGGACAATAAAAAAAAATGTTTAGACCTCATTTTGTACGATGCAACATTAATGTCTTAAAATCAGATTGAAGCTTGGTGTCCAATTAGATCAAAGCTTATGCAGCAATCTGCGGTTTCATCAAGCGTGGAATTATTTATCGCTTTGTTTTATCAGCTGACTGAATTTCTAAGTGTAACTTGTCCATCTTGAAGGACTATTTGTAAGCAATGACTATTGGCATTTCAATAATCAAGTCTTATGGATACATAAAGGATTTGATTACTAATTATAACATCCATCGTTCAAATGATTACTGATATAAACATTTGATCCTATATGGTTGTTGTTCATAATTGACTTATCTTCTGTCTATGCAGGCTAAGTATGTTGGAAATATTCAACCTATTAGGGCCACATATGCTAATGTATTGGCTATCTTATGACTAAGTCCGAATACGTGATCTAGTTTGAAATAAATATCTGAGGACTTTTAGGGTATAATTATCATGTAATATAATAATGTGTGGATACCGGAGTGATAATTTTTAGTTTGTTGAAGGGCCGAACTAAAAATATCACACTACTATATATATAGGGTTATGGTCCCCGAATTACATAAGTTATCAGAGTGTTGTCTTACCTCTTCTATAGAAACACATTTATAGATCTGAGCTTGTGTCAATTTGGAAGATCAAACCTCAACCTAATTCTACGTATCAGCAAGCACCAATGGATTCAGGTACGGCTTCCGCTAATTTTATTGATCTTATTCAGTTCATTCTCGATTGAATCAATGTGGTTATGTCCAGATCTGTAGTGAATTATATTCTACCAAGTGGTATCGGAGCCAACCATTATTGATTCTATTGGGAAAATTTTGATTTTTTGTTTGATCATATATACATATGATGAGTTTATTAAAATTTGATACATGTTTTGCCATCTTACAACAAATTTGTGTAGTTGTTCCTTTTCATACGGCTCCTTCCCTGTTTGCTGAAGTTTTATCAAAACTGGTTGAGTTTATCTACGAGCTCCTGACATTAAAAAAAAAAAAGTTTTTTTTAATCAAACCATGCAAAGTGTTGTTCCAGTATGCGTTAAGGTAGAATATTAGTCTGGTGAATTATTCTTTTCATGATGGACATTCTCTTTTGGATTCATGCATTAAATTTCTTCCAATATGTTCAAAGTATTATGATTGTTTTATATTATAATAGTTGTTCAACTTTATATGGAGCCATGTACTCGATTATTCATGCAGCCGTCATTTTTGACCAAGTCTTGTATTTAAACTATTTTTCGGTTCTCATTATGTATTATGCGGATGGTTTAAAAGTTACTTCATTTCAGCTGTAAGCAATTTTTTTTTCTTTGGATCTCGGCACTGATTCAGTTTTTGTTTTAAATTTTTTAAATGGTCACGTTGGCATCACGTTATGCGGATAGATCATAGACTAGTACTCTGACATGTATTAATTTTTTTGGTGTCTCTTTACAGCTGTAAATATTTTACATTAGTAGTGAATTAACTTTAAAATAATATGTCACCAAAGTGACCTCTATATTTTGGTGGTTCATGAAAATGTTTGATATTTGTGTGTAGTTATTCATGCGAATATTAGTCGGCCCAAAGGAAGGCTAATATTTGGCCGAATCACTTACACATGTGTGATGATAAATACGTGACAATTATAAGGATTTAAGAGTGAATAATTAATCGGCCCAAAGGAAGGTTGTTATTCGACTTTTATTTATTGTCAGTATTTGATCGTTGCAACAAGAGTATCACTTGCAATTAATATTACTGTCCAAAGACTTGATATTAATGTTGTACTAGATATCTTGAAAAAAAAAAGAGAACTACCAATTATTTGAATTTACTACTGTTGGTTTATAATGTAAGCATACTTAATTGATTCTTTTATTGATTACAGTTAATATGACTACGGTATCTGCCAATCTTAACAATATTCCTATTCTGACTGGAACAAATTTCAAGGATTGGAAAGAGAACATATTGCTTGTTCTTGGCTGCATGGATCTTGACCTTGCACTTAGGATGGACGCACCTACCCCTCTTACGGATGAAAGTTCTTCTGATGCTAGAAAGAACTTTGAGAGGTGGGATCGTTCAAACCGCATGAGTCTAATGATCATAAAACGCGGCATTCCGGAGGCATTTAGGGGTGCGGTGTCTGAAAAGATAACCAACGCCAAAGATTTCCTTGCTGAAATTGAAAAACGTTTTGCCAAAAACGATAAGGCGGAGACAAGCACGCTTTTGCAACGCTTGATATCCATGAAGTATCAAAGCAAAGGAAACGTAAGGGAGTACATTATGGAAATGTCAAATGTTGCTTCAAAACTTAAGGCACTTAAGCTAGAGCTTTCAGATGATTTGCTCGTGCATTTGGTATTAATCTCTCTTCCTTCACAGTATAACCAGTTCAAAATCAGTTATAACTGTCAGAAGGAGAAATGGACTCTTAATGAGCTCATTTCATACTGTGTGCAAGAAGAAGAGAGGTTGAAGCATGATAAGACTGAAAGTGCTCATTTGGCCTATACCCCTAAGAGAAAAGACAAAAAGAGAAAGAAGGATAATGAAGCTGCTAAGGGTCCGGCAGAAAAGAAACAACAAAAGGAAACTGATGGTTGTTTCTTTTGTAAAAAGCCTGGACATTTGAAGAAAGATTGTACCAAATATCACGCTTGGCGTGTTAAGAAAGGTATGTCTTTTGCTATGGTCTGTTCTGAAGTAAATTTAGCTACAGTACCTAAAAACACTTGGTGGATAGATTCCGGTGCCTCTACTCACATAAGTGTTTCTATGCAGGGCTGCCTGAGCTACCGAAATCCAACTGATGCTGAAAGATACATCTATGTGGGCGATGGAAAATCGGTTCAAGTGCAGGCTATTGGGCATTTTAAGTTATTATTAGGAACTCAGTTTTATTTGGATTTATTTGATACTTTTGTAATACCGTCATTTAGACGGAATTTGGTTTCTATTTCTAAATTGGACAAATCTGGATATACTTGTTCATTTGGGAATGGTATTTTTAGTTTATCAATAAATTCAACTCTTGTTGGAACTGGTTCTCTTAATGTTTGTGATAACTTATATATGCTTGATGTTAATTCATTTTATAATGAAGCCTTGCACGTGGAATTACATGGTACTAAAAGAAAAGCTAACAAAGAAAACTCAGCCGCATTATGGCACAAGCGCTTAGGTCATATATCTAAAGCTAGAATTCAAAAGCTCGTGTCAGATGGCATTTTGCAATCCCTTGATTTTTCAGACTTTGATGTTTGTATAGAGTGTATCAAGGGAAAACAGACCAAACATAAGAAAATAGGTGCCAATAGAGCAACCGACGTCTTAGAATTGATACATACAGACATTTGTGGGCCATTTCCTGAGGCATCATGGAATGGACAACAATATTTTATCACATTCATAGACGACTATTCAAGATATGGCTACCTATATCTTATACATGATAAATCGGAATCCTTGGACATGTTCAAGAAATTTAAGTTAGAGGTTGAGAACCAACTCAACAAAAGAATAAAAACTGTCAGATCTGAACGTGGCGGTGAATATTATGGTAAATCTGACGGATCAGGTGAACAATGCCAAGGACCGTTTGCCCACTTTCTAGAGGAATGCGGAATAGTCCCACAATACACAATGCCGGGTTCACCTAGCATGAATGGTGTTGCTGAGAGACGAAACCGAACCCTTAAAGATATGGTAAGGAGTATGATTTGTCATTCTACCTTACCAAAATCACTCTGGGGAGAGGCATTAAACACAGCAGTTTATATCCTTAATAGGGTACCCACTAAAGCAGCTGCCAAAACACCTTATGAGCTTTGGACAGGCAAAAAGCCCACTCTAAAGCATTTTCATATTTGGGGATGTCCAGCTGAGGCAAGGCCTTATAGGCCCAATGAAAGAAAATTGGACTCTAAAACAGTGAGCAGCTACTTTATTGGTTATTCTGAGCGATCTAGGGGCTATAAATTTTATGATCCCACACTAAGGAAAGTTTTTGAGACGGGAACTGCAACATTTTTTGAGGATGTAGAGTTTGGGGGAAAAAATAAAGTAAGGAACATTGCTTTTGAGGAGGAATCATCATCTATGATATCCACTAAGGTTACTTCTTCAGATGATATGACGGTTATCGTACCTGTCATTAATCAAGAAGTAAATATGGAACCTCAAAAAGACAATGTTGAAGAAAATCCCTTTCAAGTTGAAGACAATGTTCTACAAGAACAAACTCAACAACCTCAACAAGAATTACCATTAAGAAGATCCACTAGAGATAGAAGAAGTGCCATTCCGGATGATTATGTGGTATTTCTTCAAGAATTAGAGGATCACAATGGATTGGTAGAAGATGATCCTATCAACTTACACCAAGCCATGCAAGATATTAATTCTCAAAAGTGGATTGAGGCTATGAATGAAGAGTATAAATCCATGCAAGACAATAAAGTTTGGGACCTTGTCACTTTGCCTGAAGGTGCAAAACCCATTGGTTGTAAATGGATATTTAAAACCAAAAGGAATGCAGAAGGTAAAGTAGAAAGATACAAGGCACGTCTTGTAGCAAAAGGTTTTACTCAAAAGGAAGGCATCGATTTTAAAGAGACTTTCTCTCCGGTTTCATCGAAAGACTCTTTTAGAATAATTTTGGCGCTTGTTGCACATTTTGACCTTGAGTTACAACAAATGGATGTTAAGACTGCTTTCCTCAATGGAGACATTGAGGAAACAATTTATATGGTACAACCAGAAAACTTTGTGGTCGGAGATCCAAAGAATACGGTTTGCAGATTAAAGAAATCCATTTATGGACTCAAACAGGCATCTCGTCAGTGGTACTACAAATTTCATAATGTAATTACCTCATTTGGTTTCGAGGCGAACATTATTGACAACTGTGTGTATCACAAGTTTTGTGGGAGTAAATTTGCATTCTTGATTTTATATGTTGATGACATATTGCTAGCCAGCAATGATTTACATACATTGCATGAAACCAAGAGATTTCTTTCAAACAACTTTGAAATGAAAGATCTTGGCGAAGCTTCTTTTGTATTAGGAATCCAAATACACCGTGATCGTTCACGTGGTATTCTTGGATTGTCACAAAAAAGCTATATAGAAAAGGTGCTTGAAAGGTTTGGAATGCAAGATTGTAAAGTAGGAGATACCCCTATCGCTAAAGGAGATAGATTTTGTCTCAAACAATGCCCTAATAACATCCTTGAAGTTAATGAAATACAGAAAATTCCTTATGCATCTATCGTAGGGAGTTTGATGTATGCTCAGGTGTGTACGCGTCCGGATATTGCGTACATCGTAGGAATGTTGGGTAGATATCTTAGTAATCCTGGAATGGATCACTGGAAAGCAGCAAAAAGAGTTATGAGGTATCTTAAGAGAACAAAGGACTATATGCTTACATACAGAAGATCAGATCAGTTGGAGATCATTGGGTATTCTGATTCTGACTTTGCTGGATGCCCAGATAGTAGAAAATCCACTTCAGGATATATATTTCTACTAAGTGGGGGAGCCATATCATGGAAGAGTGTTAAGCAATCACTCATAGCTTCTTCTACCATGGAAGCAGAGTTTGTGGCTTGTTACGAGGCATCTAATCATGGGAAATGGCTGCGAAATTTTGTCACTGGGCTGCGCATTGTCGATAGTATTGAAAGACCATTAAAGTTATATTGTGACAATAAATCAGCAGTATTATATTCCAATAACAATAGAAGCTCAAGCAAGTCAAATTATATTGACATCAAGTTTCTTGTTGTGAAGGAGAGAGTGCAGAATGGTTTGATATCCATAGAGCATATTGGGACAAATTCCATGTTGGCGGATCCGCTTACAAAAGGATTACCACCCAAGGTCTTTCATGAGCATGTTGCTAAAATGGGTGTATCTTTTATTTAAGGATTTTTTTGGTTCAGGGGGAGTTTGTAATAAGTTAGTTTTATGATGTTGCTCTATAATTTGGTTATGGACATACTTTAGTTTTTCTGATCAGAAATAAAGAAATAAACGTCATTTTTCTTTTGCACTCCATTTGTTCATATATATATATTGAACATTTTGATCTCAATAAAGTAAAGTTGGACCAGTTGGAAATAGGCATGCAAAGATCACATTTCATGTAATTTCCATGCTACACATACATGATTTATCTATGTCATTTGGTTATGTTAGTATATGTGATCATTGATGGGTTTAGTTACAATGATAGTAACGAAAGCCGCTTTGGTCCTATATTAACACAATCAATGGACGAGATTGTTTTGGATATACCTTATTATTAAGATAGCTATTTGAGAGCTCATAAAGTAAATACATTTATAAAGTTGCATATGTGGCCCGGGGGAGATTGTTGGAAATATTCAACCTATTAGGGCCACATATGCTAATGTATTTGCTATCTTATGACTAAGTCCGAATACGTGATCTAGTTTGAAATAAATATCTGAGGACTTTTAGGGTATAATTATCATGTAATATAATAATGTGTGGATACCGGAGTGATAATTTTTAGTTTGTTGAAGGGCCGAACTAAAAATATCACACTACTATATATATAGGGTTATGGTCCCCGAATTACACAAGTTATCAGAGTGTTGTCTTACCTCTTCTATAGAAACACATTTATAGATCTGAGCTTGTGTCAATTTGGAAGATCAAACCTCAACCTAATTCTACGTATCAGCAAGCACCAATGGATTCAGGTACGGCTTCCGCTAATTTTATTGATCTTATTCAGTTCATTCTCGATTGAATCAATGTGGTTATGTCCAGATCTATAGTGAATTATATTCTAACAAAGTAGGGTATTCTTTTATTCTTCCCGTATTCATTGATTCATCTCTGAGTACATGTGATGTCATGACGAAGGAAAGTCTGGTGCTCACACTGCAAGTATTCACTTGGCAGCTTTCAGTAAACATATGACATTATCAACTTTATTTTAATTGTTTATAATATATCCGATGTTTGATAGTTTTTATGTATTTATGTACGTATGTCCAGTAGTTTTTATGTATCTATTTATGTATCTATATGTATGTGTGTTTGTGTCTGTCTTTAAGTGAGTTCAAAAGTTATATAGTAGGTCCTAACCTTGTTCCCTGTATTATTAACTGTTATGATTCTTTGCTTAGCGCATACACTTATATAACCTACATAGCTTTTTATTCGGTTGGACCTTTTAACATTCTAATAAGTGAAAGTCAAAATAGTATGTTTTACTTCTATGTGATGAAATTTATAAACCACATTGCCAAAATAATATACTAAAGATGGGGACATTGGCAACTGATGCAATTTATAATCCTCCTCCTCTATATGTATAATGATATAAAGTCATGATGCAAAGATTATTTAGGACGACAGATTATCAAGATGCGGGATGAATCTTGATAACCATTGCCCATGGTGTATGAAGGAAACAGAGACACGCTAGCACTTGTTTTTTCTTCTCCTTATCAGTACAACCAGAGCTATTGTTTCATACTATTGGCAGAAACTTGGAAATTTTAAAGGAGTGTTGCCTGGATTACACTAGGAAGTTTTAATGAAGGGTCAGGCATATGTAGTATGTATTGGAAATTTTAACACTTTGTCCTGTGTTATCCCATGGACTTGGTATCCGTTTTGTACTGTATACTGTTAAGGTCTATATTCTAATTAATGATAATTAAATATAAGATGCATGTCAATATATTTGCTCACTGAACAACATGATACACACATTGATTTCAATGTAGTATTCATTCCATATAAATTATAACAATGATTTGAAATCAAAAACTTATTACAACATCTTCGTTCGATCATAGAGTTGAGTGACATGAAGATTATACGTAAGCTCAGCCACCATCCATGGAATACACTTACAACACCTTGTTCAATCATCAAATTATGAACTGGGTAATAGTGAGGAGGCGAAGCAAAAGAATGAGAATGGGCACGTTGTAAAGGGAAAGGAGCAAAAAAAGAACGAGATAATTAACTCAAAATGATTGTCTCCTTCTTTGTTCTTCTTTGATTTCCAGTATGCAGCGATATCGTCTTTTGTAAGTGATTTGTTTCTCTGATAAGATGCTGGAAATAGGAATAACAACTTCACAGTTGACAAAAATGATTGTTTAACTCAAAATATTTGCACAGAAAAAGCATACCGATCTTAGGATCTTTGTTGACACTGAAAGCTTGTTAGTCATAGAAATCAAGCCACGCTACACATTTTACTTTGCTCAGCATAAGGAATATTGACATGAAACAGCAACAATATGAGCATAAGGAATCATAATAAATTAGTCAGTTGTAACAGGCAAGAGAATAAGAATGAGTATTGTTCAGCATTTTACTTTGCTCTACATTTTGCTTGCTTTAATTATCTGTTTTTCTGTTTTCGCCAGCCAAAATGCATAGGCTAAAACCAAGTCAGATTGAACATTTGCACAAACCAAACTGGACTTAACCGACTACAGCCAAATGTCAGTATTAGTCCAGCTTTAATTTTACTGCTTCAGTCAGTTTTCTGGTCCTTATATTTGATGATGTAGCTTATAATTTTCACTTTCTCAATATTATTCATGGTGTTTGTTATTTGTTATTGACAAGTAAGAGGCTTATTATTAATATCAATGGTAATTTTATCGTATGCTCTAGCTTGAAAATTGCTAGCGTAGTTATTAAAAGTGTCATTTAAATTTGTAATGTCATTTACTTCAGTATAATTACCAGAGCATTATGATGTTAGAGATAAAACAAAATATACGTTGTCTTCCTTTATTGCATTAATTAAGCTAAAGGATATATTGCCTGATTTGTGCATTTGGTTTATAATTGGTATTGTATTAATTTGGGCCAAATATGCTCTAGAATATTCTATTCTAGATTATTCCTTTCTTATCTATAAGTAGAGGCAAAGTATAGCATTGTAATTCAATTAATCAAGCATCTCTGTTGTAATTATTGGAATTTAATGATACAATATTTTCATATTTAATTAAATTTGGAGATATTTTTGTGGTAATTTCATTACCCGTTTTGTGCAATAAAGGAATGGAAAGAAATGGAAGGAGTATTAATGAATAGGGAATATTGGAAATTGCTGTCATTTAATTAGTTGTCATGTTTCATGGAGAAAAGAAACGAAAAGAGACTAAATTTGCAAAAGAGATTGATTGATGGAAAAAAGGAAAATTGTCAATCAATCATATGACAATTAATTAATGGGATTGATTGATGGAGAAAAGGGAAATTATCAATCAATCATATGACAATTAATTAATGGGATTGATTGATGGAGAAAAGGGAAATTATCAGTCAATCATATGACAATTAATGGGAAACTAGTTTTCCATAGATTGATTTATTTTACATAAATCAATTGTTTCTTCCCCAAGTAACCTTTTTTCTCTATTTAAAGAAAGACATAGAGAATGCTATGTGATGAGAGATCATTGTATTCTTCATTTCTTTTGCTCTACATTAAAAAACTCTGTAATCTCTTGAATATATTAATAAAATCTTTTCCCCATTGAAGTGGACGTACACTATCTCGCGATAGTGGAACCACTATAAATTTGTATGTTCTCTGTTGCATTTTTTTCCTGTGATCTGAGGTTTATATTCATTTCAAGCTGTTTGTTCTATCACATCATTGTAAGATCCTATTGAGGTTTTTCCGCTGAAAGGGATTGATCACCCCTTACAACTGGTATCAGAGCTAGATTCGCAAAGAAAGTGTTTGGTAGAATGGCAGGAGGAGATGAAAACAATAAAAATAATACGACAGTGCCAGTAGTTGCTCCATATGTCAAAGGCTCCTATGTGGCGTCAGGATCACAGTTGACAATAGAGAAGTGGAATGGTGAAGGAGATTTTGAAAAATGGCAGTGGATGATGAAAGCAGTTTTGAGAAGAAATCGCGTTCATCGAGTAGTATTTGATACAGAGACATTGCCTGCTGATATTTCATCAGTGGAATTAGAAGAGATGGAAGAATGGGCCTTTACTACTCTTCAGCTTGCTATGGGAAAAATGTAATTTCTGAAATCAGTCAGGAGACAACAGCTAGAGGCATTTGGAAGAAGTTGGAGGACCTCTACATGAAGAAATCCCTAACCAACCGCCTGATCCTATTGAAGACTTTCTTCGCTTATAAAATGAAGGAAGGTTCTTCAATTAAGACACACCTAAGTATGTTTGATGACCTGTTGATGAAGATGAAGTCTGTTGAGTAGAAGATTGATGAAGAACAAAAAGCAATGGTTCTGTTGTGTTCGCTTCCAGAGCGATACACTGGTTTCGCTGACAGCCTTATCTATGGTAGAGACACATTGAAATTAGATGATGTGAAGACAGGTTTGCTCAGTGAAGAGTTGAGAGATCAGATGAAAGAGTTTGGTGTTGGTGATAGTAATGGAGGAAGTAGTAGTTCAGGCTTATTTGCAGAGAGAGGAAGAGCAGAGAAGAAAGGGAAGAATAATAGAGGGCATTCCAATTCTAGGAAGCCTAATTCGCGGAGTAAGTCTAAAGATGGAAAGTGCTATAATTGTAAGAAACCAGGCCATTGGAGAAGAGACTGTCTAGATTTGGAGAAGAAGACTGATGGTTCTTCATCTATTGCGATGGAGAAAGGCGGTAGCGACTTATTGACAGCGGTTGTATCAGATGTTGCAGACCACTGGATTCTAGATTCTGGAGCATCATTTCACATGACTCCTAATAAGGATTATTTTTCTTCCTCCGATGCCAAAGAAGGAAGTTCTATCCTTATGGGGAACGATGCTACATGCAAGTCTATTAGAGTTGGTTCAGTTCGCATTCGCATGTATGATGGGATTGTTCGCACACTTTCAAATGTTCTCTATGTCCCAGGTCTTCGGAAGTCATTGATATCATTAGGCCAATTGGCATCATTGGGATGCAAAATAACCATTGTCAAAGATGGTTTGAGAGTTTCTAGAGAGGCACTTGTATTGATGAAGGGTGTTATGGTGCAAAATCTGTATTTGCTAATGGGTACCACTGCCCATGGAGAATCATGTGTTGGAGTCGATAGTTCTAAAAGTTTGGATGCTACCAAGCTTTGGCATATGAGAATAGGTCATACTTTGGAGAAGAACTTAGAGTTACTTCGTAAGAAGAAAAAGATCAAAGGATAAATCTTCAACAAGTTGGACTTTTGCAAGGAGTGTGTATTGGCAAAGCAAACCAGAGTTTCTTTTGGAGATGGCATGCATACTTCTAAGAGGGTACTTGATTATGTGCATTCAGATGTTTGGGGGCCACACTGTAAAGACCCGTAACTTCCCCGTAAAGGAAAGCGACGGATAGTTCGAGAACAAGCCACAACAGAACGCATACAGAAGAACATTTCATCGTATATTACAACAATGCATCAGATTACAAGAATATACAGAGTATAAATGAATATTACACAGAAATATCAGAGATTTAAATTACATTTAAATACATCGCAGCGGAAAATAATACAATACACAACTAGAAGAGATATACGGATACAAAGCTTTCCGGATATCGTTCCAGCTGTAAACCAGGATCCTGTGAATATAAATCTGCAAAACCAAAACTACTAGCTGCCCGTGTCAAAAATAGGGGCACCCAGAGTTTAGGTTAAAACAATAAACTCCAGGTCAGTCATGTGACTGGTGTGAGAACTAAAACAGTTATTAATCTTTATTTTCAAAGCTAGGTAAATCAAGGGACCACGCCGTATAACACGGAACGGGTTTCCTCCCAAGAATACCAGTGCATAAAACAAACAGCGCAATGCTAAATAAAGAAAGATGAAGCTGTTATAAGACCCAGGTCCCATCACACAATGCAACGCAGTCAAGGATAGGGTTTTCCCTTATAACAGCCAAAGAATGCTTGATACGTTTTAAAACAAATCATTTGATACTATTATAAGTGCATAGTGTATAAAACACTTCAAATCATAAGTATCAATCATAGGCGGCATGAACGGCCCATAACACTATGTCGCCATATATAAGTTTACAATCAAAACCGCAAATGTCGTATTTGGAAATTGGATTTCCATCTATGAACCGAGGCAAAAGATAGTCCTCAACCGATTCGAGACTGCCTAGCCCGAGTCTCAGGCAAGCGCGCAGGCAAGCCTTGGAGCGACAGGGCCGGTCCACCGACGTGGATTATTATACCTGAGCACTACGTTTCGCCGCCCTTTGGGGCGTAAGCGAGCCAACGAATGACTCCATCGGACCCGGATCGTCCGATCTAACCGAGGCGCCTCGCAACAGCAACAACCACATAAGTCAAACTCGTCAGGGCGTGTAAAACCACTGACGCCACTTCTAGCTAGGAGGAAACGCAGGCCCTCCCTGAGGTCCGTCTCCCGTTTTTGGTTCATACCGGGTGTGAAACACGCGAGGTAAACGTTACACAAAGCTACGCCACAAAGGCCGTGCTTTGATCATCACCACAAGACTTTGCTTTTCAACAGAAGCCTTGATCATTTGCACCTTAGCATGCCACACAGGCAAACCATCCTATGCAACCGATATCAGTCACACAGAATGAAATCCGATGTCAGACACACAGTCCATTTACAAGTCCGTTCTGGGGCTGAACGAAACCGGAGGCACCTAGTACCTCGCATATCCATCGATCTCCAAGTACGTCTGGACGATCACCAACTGTTTCCATCTTCTTGGGTGTACAGCCCAATCAAGATCATCAGTTATCACCCAAACGACGTGAAGACCTCCGGTCTTCGACCATCGTCTTCATCTTCGACTTATCGTCGTATCAGTTATTCAGAATGGGATAAACCCGGTCTTTCCGAATAACTCGCGTATATATTATAAAAGTGTTACACAAACACAACATACGCCTCATTCCAATTCATTAGTCACTAACCGTAAATTAATCAAGAGAATAATTCCCCAAATATTAACCCCGAAGGCCGAAACCAACATCAGATCAATATCCAGAAAACCATTCTGCTTAGCTAACCGACAGTTAGTTTCTAAATTTCACATTCATAGGGAAAGGTTCCCATTAATTTTATCCAAGATAAATTCCTGATTTTATTCTTTAATCTATCTTTGAATATCAATTCGAATTAGTCGGGATTAACGAACTTTACCGAAGTAATCATTTGTTTTAATTTCCCAATCCCAACCTATTCATCCCATGAAGTAAAACTGGTAATACTTCATATCTAACACCACAGTGTTATCGGTAAATTCAATTACCATTTCACGTTCAAATCTAATTAAAGATTTAACTATCGCCTGGAGCAAAACTGGTGATACTCCATTTTCGATCTTTTCAATCTAATTAAAGATTCATTAAAACTCCACTTAGTTTTAATCTTCGACTGGGTTAAAGAATCAGTGTCATTTAAAACACGGTTCACGATAAACCCAAAATCACATTCCATTAATTATCGGGTTAAAGAACAAGTGTTATTTAAAACACTGTTCACGATAAACCCAAAAATCAATATCAATTCAATTCCAATTAAATATTATTTAATTGGTACACTTCATTAAATCTAAATAAAAAGATTTAATCTTCTCAACTGGGTTCAAGAATAGTGTTAGTGAAGACACCATTCACGACAAATCCCAAATCACATTTGATATTCAATACAAGGCTCTGAATAGAAAATATATCGGCTTATATTCAATATCAAATTCTACGACTAACAAATGTCGTATTGGAAATAACGATATAAATATATATCTTTCAAATTTCCATAACAACATCTGTATAATCACGAATTTCAACATCGAAATATTCCGAAGACAATTTCGATTCAAATCCACTCCAATGCAATCATTGGAAATTTTGGTTATTTTCAAAACCCTTTTCAAATTCAATTTATTTATTTAAAAATAAATAGAATTATAATTCTAGTTCAAAACTAGTTCATTTCGATAAAAATCTATTTTTATCTTTTCAAATATGGAGTTTTTCATCCCAAATCTTCACAAATCATTTCTTATGATTTTACACAAATTATTACTATTTTTAATAATTTTATCAAGGCCCGTACAGTCGATTTCTACCAATGGCCATCGAACTGCACGTATAGCGACCTTTTTCCAATTTGATTTGGATATAATTCCAAATCCAACCGTTAGATTTCAAATTTCTAACATTCGCTAGAAAGCTCTTTTCGATACGAACCCAACGGTTCCGGTTTTAGGAGAATCCGACGGTCGGATCTCCCGTAACGTCCATTTGAAATCAATGGTCGAAATTCGCGAACTGCCGCGGCGCGGCGCGTTCTATTCAGGCCATTATATTATATATATAATATATATAATATATACTTCGTCGATTTCTATTTAAAACGAATTATATAAGTAGTTTTAAAATTCGTTTCAAAATCTATTTCAACTTCCATCTCAATTCAAAGCAAAATTGAATTCTTCTCTATAAATTCGTTTTAAAATTCATTTCTATTCAATTCAAATTTCAATTCCATTTGAATTCATTTTCAATTCAATTCATTTCGAAATCACTTTCAATTCACTTTGAATTCGTTTTCAATTCATTTCGAAATCACTTTCAATTCACTTTGAATTCGTTTTCAATTCAATTCATTTCGAAATCACTTTCAATTCACTTTGAATTCGTTTTCAATTCAATTCATTTCGAAATCACTTTCAATTCACTTTGAATTCGTTTTCAATTCAATTCATTTCGAAATCGTTTTCAATTCAATTCATTTCGAAATCACTTTCAATTCACTTTGAATTCGTTTTCAATTCAATTCATTTCAAAATCACTTTCAATTCACTTTGAATTCGTTTTCAATTCAATTCATTTCGAAATCACTTTCAATTCACTTTGAATTCGTTTTCAATTCAATTCATTTCGAAATCACTTTTAAAATCGATATAAATATCGTTCACGTCAAAATGGCGTCAATCTAATCAACACGGCTTCATATATTCCTTTATTTTCAAATATTCTATTTCAAATATTTCTTTTTCAAATATTTCTTTTTCAAAACTGGAATGAGGCCCAATCAATTACCATATAAAATTAATTATATGGATTTTCATACAACACATGTATATAATAGCATTGAAAATAATCAACCATCAACCAAAGTGCACTACACTGTATAAGCATCAAATATAAATATTCAACGCTTATAACAGCCTGTCAATCAATCGATCGACATATTTAATCAATCAGGATGAGTGAACTTCAAATTTCATCCCAACACCCGTGTGGGGTTTCAAACAATCAAACATATATTTTATTTGTGCTGTTGGGCGATGTGTAAAATTTATCGACCCAATCAATGTCCTTCAAATAGGTGTACATAAACAAACTGTCTGGTTTGTAAATGAATATTTTATTTTATTCACTTTCACTATATTCATTCTCACGTTAAAAATTATATTTTTAACGATAAAACATTTTATTCCAACATATGAATTTCTATTATTCATTCACACAATAAAATGATATTTTTATTTTCTAACATATTTTAGAAAATTTCGGCGGCATAACGGCACGATACTAGAAACGGGACAAGGCCTAGCCTTATCCCCGGTCTAGTGAAGGCCCACGCCATTCACACATCAATCATATCAATTTCATCTCACCAAACAATTCAATTCAAACAAATAATTCAACTAATCTATGCAACCAAACAAACAAGTCCATGGTCTGTGGACGATTGTGTCGGGTGCTACTAAGCACCGTCTGCATCCTAGTATATATATATATATAACTAGAAAATAAAATTGAAAGGTGAGAAATTCTCACCTATAGCTATCCTAGCTCCACGGCTCTTCATTTGCAGAAGTCTTCGTCGTTTCGCCTTTTTGTCACCTTCGTTGCTGCTTTCACTACATACGTAAAAATCACATTTTTACTTCGCTATTCAATATATAAAAATCGAATTTTTTAGTTCAAAGTTCAATATATAAAAATCGAATTTTTAGTTCAAAGTTCAATATATAAAAATCGAATTTTTAGTTCAAAGTTCAATATATAAAAATCGAATTTTTAGTTCAAAGTTCAATATATAAAAATCGAATTTTTAGTTCAAAGTTCAATATATAAAAATCGAATTTTTCTTTCGACGTTCTACATATAAAAATCATATTTTTCTTTCGAAGTTCTACATATAAAAATCATATTTTTCTTTGAATAAAATTCTCGTCTTTATATAAATAAAAATCGTAACTTTTTATAAACTAAAACCATATTTTTATAATGCGATAAAATCCTTTTTCGAAAAATCAGTTTTAACCTTTCTAAAGAAAATCAGTTTTAACCTTTCTAAAGAAAATCAGTTTTAACCTTTCTTAAGAAAATCAGTTTTATACTTTTTTTTTTTAAATTCAGTTTTTCTAAACAAAACAAAATCAGTTTTCTAAACAAAAATAAAATCAGGTTTCTAACAAAAATAAAAACAGTTTGCTAACCAAAAACAAAAACAGTTTGCTAACAAAAATAAAAACAGTTTGCTAACAAAAATAAAAACAGTTTGCTAACAAAAATAAAAACAGTTTGCTAACAAAAATAAAAACAGTTTGCTAACAAAAATAAAAACAGTTTTACTGTAATATAAAAATAAATATAAAAAAATCAGTTTTAAATCTTAAAATCGAACTTAGTTTTGAACCTTTACAATCGAAATTACAGATAAAAATAAAAATGAAAATAAAATAAAGTAGAAAACTTACTGCATCTCGAAGAGAAAAAAAAAAGGGCGTCGACGTCGGCGGCAGGAGGAGGCGGAGGGTTGGGGTGCTCGGCGGTGGAGGAAAAGGGGGGGGGGGGGCGGGGGGTTCGGCCGTCGCAGTCGAGGAAGGGAAGGGGAGGTCGGCGAGCTTGGACGGAGGTGGGCGCCTCCAGTGGCGGCGGTGGGCGGTCGATCTCCGAGCTCGATTGATTTTTTTTTTTTTCTTTTTCGATCCTACTGAAGTGAACAAAAAGGTGGGGGGGCCAGCGGTTTATAAGGAGAGGGAGATTTTTTTTTTTTTAATTTATTTATTTACTTAAAAGTTGACTTTTTCATACGACCTCGAAACGAGGCCCACCGCCCGTCGTCCATAGTGTTTCACCCCCATTCCGAACACAATGGGATATGTATCGCTAGCTGATTCGATTGTTACAATCAGTTTCCTTTTGAATTTTCATTTAAATCACTATATTGAATTTTAAACGCACATTTCAAATTACCGGGGTCACATACTAACTAGAAAAATTCCAGAAAAATATTTTTTTGCTTCGTATTGACGATACGGTCCTAACAAAACTAGTTTCGTCGAATTCTGAGACCGTTTGAAAAATGGCCAATTTCCAGTCGATTAAAATCAACTGAAACCGGTCAAACGCGTTTTCCTTTGCCACGCTCACATATTGATTCGAAAAATTATGAAATTTGAAACCTAGCAATAACTTAACATCACGGACCCAACAAAACTGGTTTCGTCGACATCCGAGGTCGTTTGCAAAATTGCTATTTTTAAGGGCCTTATATTATATTAAAATATATATAAATTCCACAGCGACTATTTCTAAATTTCAACTGGACATATCTCATCATTTATAAAGTGAAATCTCAGTTTCTCAACTTCGTTGGAAAGATATTCACTATTAGATTCCATTATTTTTGGTTTCACTAAAATCCGGATTGTTTTGCACCCGGTACATTCAATTGAAGTTTGAAATCGAATTATCGAACTACCGCGCCATTTTCAATTCTATTTATAATTATATATAAATATTTATATTCTAACGACGACGCGTATAATATATACGTTCGAATTATATTCAAAATAAATTTTCGTCGATATTATTTAAAATAATTCATTTTAAATAATCAAAATTCGCCAAAATTGCCGAAATAAAAATTTTAAACTGGCTCAGAATTTCCGGGTTATTACAATCTCCCCCACTTAAAACTTTTCGTCCCCGAAAAGGAACAAAGTCGAAAGTGGTTTGATTAATCAACTCTATGTTCGATCTGGCTTCCATTCTCTAACTTTTCAGTTTCTGAGAATTTTCAAAATTTCAAAAATTTGGCTAACACCCTAAATTTTCGAAAAATTTCGCCATAACCTCCCCTGCACCGGGAGCATCGGGGAATTTCAAATAGCTTCCCCGGTCCTTCAGATCTCAAAAAGAAAAAGAAAAAGCCAAGCGGCTAGCCAATAGGCTCACAAAATCATCATCACCCAAACAAAACAGTAAATTATGTAGTAAACATGTACCTATTTGTCGGGCAAACAAATTTTATTCTTTGCTCTAGCCTCCTTGCTATGACCTGTTCAAAGATATATATGTATATGCAAGCAAATGCGACCAATTTTCAATATAATTCAATATTTGGTTCAATTAGGCTAAATGGCTAAAAATTAGCAAACAAATAAACAAACAACGCAAACATCAATCAATTAGTGAATTAGAGTTTCAAATCCATAACTTTGATACATACACAAAAAATCATGTTTTTGATGCCAAATCACAACAATAGGCCCTATCTAATTTTGGTTCTCACACCAGTCAATAGGAAATATATAGATGTTGCACGTTCGTCACTCGAATATAAGTTCTGATGATGATATATCAATCATCAGAATCACCCCCGGGCGACTAGAGTGTAATTCTATATCTATCCAGTATATTAAAATTTCAAATACACGTTTGCAAGGCGTATACGCAAAATCTTTATATACTGGACTGTCCTAATCAATATAAATAAACAATCAAATACGAATAATTGATTTAAATTTTCAAAACAAAATTTGTTTTCACTTTAAAAATATACTCTTCACACTCGTTCTAGGATACTACTGATCCCATCTCTAACGAGTCATTCCCATTGGATTTTACTAATCCAATATCTGATGAATTCTTTCATATGGTTCTAATGTGTCTTGTTCTCTGAGCTTTGTAAACCAAAGCTCTGATACCAACTGTAAAGACCCGTAACTTCCCCGTAAAGGAAAGCGACGGATAGTTCGAGAACAAGCCACAACAGAACGCATACAGAAGAACATTTCATCGTATATTACAACAATGCATCAGATTACAAGAATATACAGAGTATAAATGAATATTACACAGAAATATCAGAGATTTAAATTACATTTAAATACATTGCAGCGGAAAATAATACAATACACAACTAGAAGAGATATACGGATACAAAGCTTTCCGGATATCGTTCCAGCTGTAAACCAGGATCCTGTGAATATAAATCTGCAAAACCAAAACTACTAGCTGCCCGTGTCAAAAATAGGGGCACCCAGAGTTTAGGTTAAAACAATAAACTCCAGGTCAGTCATGTGACTGGTGTGAGAACTAAAACAGTTATTAATCTTTATTTTCAAAGCTAGGTAAATCAAGGGACCACGCCGTATAACACGGAACGAGTTTCCTCCCAAGAATACCAGTGCATAAAACAAACAGCGCAATGCTAAATAAAGAAAGATGAAGCTGTTATAAGACCCAGGTCCCATCACACAATGCAACGCAGTCGAGGATAGGGTTTTCCCTTATAACAGCCAAAGAATGCTTGATACGTTTTAAAACAAATCATTTGATACTATTATAAGTGCATAGTGTATAAAACACTTCAAATCATAAGTATCAATCATAGGCGGCATGAACGGCCCATAACACTATGTCGCCATATATAAGTTTACAATCAAAACCGCAAATGTCGTATTTGGAAATTGGATTTCCATCTATGAACCGAGGCAAAAGATAGTCCTCAACCGATTCGAGACTGCCTAGCCCGAGTCTCAGGCAAGCGCGCAGGCAAGCCTTGGAGCGACAGGGCCGGTCCACCGACGTGGATTATTATACCTGAGCACTACGTTTCGCCGCCCTTTGGGGCGTAAGCGAGCCAACGAATGACTCCATCGGACCCGGATCGTCCGATCTAACCGAGGCGCCTCGCAACAGCAGCAACCACATAAGTCAAACTCGTCAGGGCGTGTAAAACCACTGACGCCACTTCTAGCTAGGAGGAAACGCAGGCCCTCCCTGAGGTCCGTCTCCCGTTTTTGGTTCATACCGGGTGTGAAACACGCGAGGTAAACGTTACACAAAGCTACGCCACAAAGGCCGTGCTTTGATCATCACCACAAGACTTTGCTTTTCAACAGAAGCCTTGATCATTTGCACCTTAGCATGCCACACAGGCAAACCATCCTATGCAACCGATATCAGTCACACAGAATGAAATCCGATGTCAGACACACAGTCCATTTACAAGTCCGTTCTGGGGCTGAACGAAACCGGAGGCACCTAGTACCTCGCATATCCATCGATCTCCAAGTACGTCTGGACGATCACCAACTGTTTCCATCTTCTTGGGTGTACAGCCCAATCAAGATCATCAGTTATCACCCAAACGACGTGAAGACCTCCGGTCTTCGACCATCGTCTTCATCTTCGACTTATCGTCGTATCAGTTATTCAGAATGGGATAAACCCGGTCTTTCCGAATAACTCGCGTATATATTATAAAAGTGTTACACAAACACAACATACGCCTCATTCCAATTCATTAGTCACTAACCGTAAATTAATCAAGAGAATAATTCCCCAAATATTAACCCCGAAGGCCGAAACCAACATCAGATCAATATCCAGAAAACCATTCTGCTTAGCTAACCGACAGTTAGTTTCTAAATTTCACATTCATAGGGAAAGGTTCCCATTAATTTTATCCAAGATAAATTCCTGATTTTATTCTTTAATCTATCTTTGAATATCAATTCGAATTAGTCGGGATTAACGAACTTTACCGAAGTAATCATTTGTTTTAATTTCCCAATCCCAACCTATTCATCCCATGAAGTAAAACTGGTAATACTTCATATCTAACACCACAGTGTTATCGGTAAATTCAATTACCATTTCACGTTCAAATCTAATTAAAGATTTAACTATCGCCTGGAGCAAAACTGGTGATACTCCATTTTCGATCTTTTCAATCTAATTAAAGATTCATTAAAACTCCACTTAGTTTTAATCTTCGACTGGGTTAAAGAATCAGTGTCATTTAAAACACGGTTCACGATAAACCCAAAATCACATTCCATTAATTATCGGGTTAAAGAACAAGTGTTATTTAAAACACTGTTCACGATAAACCCAAAAATCAATATCAATTCAATTCCAATTAAATATTATTTAATTGGTACACTTCATTAAATCTAAATAAAAAGATTTAATCTTCTCAACTGGGTTCAAGAATAGTGTTAGTGAAGACACCATTCACGACAAATCCCAAATCACATTTGATATTCAATACAAGGCTCTGAATAGAAAATATATCGGCTTATATTCAATATCAAATTCTACGACTAACAAATGTCGTATTGGAAATAACGATATAAATATATATCTTTCAAATTTCCATAACAACATCTGTATAATCACGAATTTCAACATCGAAATATTCCGAAGACAATTTCGATTCAAATCCACTCCAATGCAATCATTGGAAATTTTGGTTATTTTCAAAACCCTTTTCAAATTCAATTTATTTATTTAAAAATAAATAGAATTATAATTCTAGTTCAAAACTAGTTCATTTCGATAAAAATCTATTTTTATCTTTTCAAATATGGAGTTTTTCATCCCAAATCTTCACAAATCATTTCTTATGATTTTACACAAATTATTACTATTTTTAATAATTTTATCAAGGCCCGTACAGTCGATTTCTACCAATGGCCATCGAACTGCACGTATAGCGACCTTTTTCCAATTTGATTTGGATATAATTCCAAATCCAACCGTTAGATTTCAAATTTCTAACATTCGCTAGAAAGCTCTTTTCGATACGAACCCAACGGTTCCGGTTTTAGGAGAATCCGACGGTCGGATCTCCCGTAACGTCCATTTGAAATCAATGGTCGAAATTCGCGAACTGCCGCGGCGCGGCGCGTTCTATTCAGGCCATTATATTATATATATAATATATATAATATATACTTCGTCGATTTCTATTTAAAACGAATTATATAAGTAGTTTTAAAATTCGTTTCAAAATCTATTTCAACTTCCATCTCAATTCAAAGCAAAATTGAATTCTTCTCTATAAATTCGTTTTAAAATTCATTTCTATTCAATTCAAATTTCAATTCCATTTGAATTCATTTTCAATTCAATTCATTTCGAAATCACTTTCAATTCACTTTGAATTCGTTTTCAATTCAATTCATTTCGAAATCACTTTCAATTCACTTTGAATTCGTTTTCAATTCAATTCATTTCGAAATCACTTTCAATTCACTTTGAATTCGTTTTCAATTCAATTCATTTCGAAATCACTTTCAATTCACTTTGAATTCGTTTTCAATTCAATTCATTTCGAAATCGTTTTCAATTCAATTCATTTCGAAATCACTTTCAATTCACTTTGAATTCGTTTTCAATTCAATTCATTTCAAAATCACTTTCAATTCACTTTGAATTCGTTTTCAATTCAATTCATTTCGAAATCACTTTCAATTCACTTTGAATTCGTTTTCAATTCAATTCATTTCGAAATCACTTTTAAAATCGATATAAATATCGTTCACGTCAAAATGGCGTCAATCTAATCAACACGGCTTCATATATTCCTTTATTTTCAAATATTCTATTTCAAATATTTCTTTTTCAAATATTTCTTTTTCAAAACTGGAATGAGGCCCAATCAATTACCATATAAAATTAATTATATGGATTTTCATACAACACATGTATATAATAGCATTGAAAATAATCAACCATCAACCAAAGTGCACTACACTGTATAAGCATCAAATATAAATATTCAACGCTTATAACAGCCTGTCAATCAATCGATCGACATATTTAATCAATCAGGATGAGTGAACTTCAAATTTCATCCCAACACCCGTGTGGGGTTTCAAACAATCAAACATATATTTTATTTGTGCTGTTGGGCGATGTGTAAAATTTATCGACCCAATCAATGTCCTTCAAATAGGTGTACATAAACAAACCGTCTGGTTTGTAAATGAATATTTTATTTTATTCACTTTCACTATATTCATTCTCACGTTAAAAATTATATTTTTAACGATAAAACATTTTATTCCAACATATGAATTTCTATTATTCATTCACACAATAAAATGATATTTTTATTTTCTAACATATTTTAGAAAATTTCGGCGGCATAACGGCACGATACTAGAAACGGGACAAGGCCTAGCCTTATCCCCGGTCTAGTGAAGGCCCACGCCATTCACACATCAATCATATCAATTTCATCTCACCAAACAATTCAATTCAAACAAATAATTCAACTAATCTATGCAACCAAACAAACAAGTCCATGGTCTGTGGACGATTGTGTCGGGTGCTACTAAGCACCGTCTGCATCCTAGTATATATATATATAACTAGAAAATAAAATTGAAAGGTGAGAAATTCTCACCTATAGCTATCCTAGCTCCACGGCTCTTCATTTGCAGAAGTCTTCGTCGTTTCGCCTTTTTGTCACCTTCGTTGCTGCTTTCACTACATACGTAAAAATCACATTTTTACTTCGCTATTCAATATATAAAAATCGAATTTTTTAGTTCAAAGTTCAATATATAAAAATCGAATTTTTAGTTCAAAGTTCAATATATAAAAATCGAATTTTTAGTTCAAAGTTCAATATATAAAAATCGAATTTTTAGTTCAAAGTTCAATATATAAAAATCGAATTTTTAGTTCAAAGTTCAATATATAAAAATCGAATTTTTCTTTCGACGTTCTACATATAAAAATCATATTTTTCTTTCGAAGTTCTACATATAAAAATCATATTTTTCTTTGAATAAAATTCTCGTCTTTATATAAATAAAAATCGTAACTTTTTATAAACTAAAACCATATTTTTATAATGCGATAAAATCCTTTTTCGAAAAATCAGTTTTAACCTTTCTAAAGAAAATCAGTTTTAACCTTTCTAAAGAAAATCAGTTTTAACCTTTCTTAAGAAAATCAGTTTTATACTTTTTTTTTTTTAAATTCAGTTTTTCTAAACAAAACAAAATCAGTTTTCTAAACAAAAATAAAATCAGGTTTCTAACAAAAATAAAAACAGTTTGCTAACCAAAAACAAAAACAGTTTGCTAACAAAAATAAAAACAGTTTGCTAACAAAAATAAAAACAGTTTGCTAACAAAAATAAAAACAGTTTGCTAACAAAAATAAAAACAGTTTGCTAACAAAAATAAAAACAGTTTTACTGTAATATAAAAATAAATATAAAAAAATCAGTTTTAAATCTTAAAATCGAACTTAGTTTTGAACCTTTACAATCGAAATTACAGATAAAAATAAAAATGAAAATAAAATAAAGTAGAAAACTTACTGCATCTCGAAGAGAAAAAAAAAAGGGCGTCGACGTCGGCGGCAGGAGGAGGCGGAGGGTTGGGGTGCTCGGCGGTGGAGGAAAAGGGGGGGGGGGGCGACGCTCGCGTTCTTCGATGCGGGGGGGGGGGGGGGGGGGTTCGGCCGTCGCAGTCGAGGAAGGGAAGGGGAGGTCGGCGCCTCCAGTGGCGGCGGTGGGCGGTCGATCTCCGAGCTCGATTGATTTTTTTTTTTCTTTTTCGATCCTACTGAAGTGAACAAAAAGGTGGGGGGGGGGGGGGGGGCCAGCGGTTTATAAGGAGAGGGAGATTTTTTTTTTTTTTAATTTATTTATTTACTTAAAAGTTGACTTTTTCATACGACCTCGAAATGAGGCCCACCGCCCGTCGTCCATAGTGTTTCACCCCCATTCCGAACACAATGGGATATGTATCGCTAGCTGATTCGATTGTTACAATCAGTTTCCTTTTGAATTTTCATTTAAATCACTATATTGAATTTTAAACGCACATTTCAAATTACCGGGGTCACATACTAACTAGAAAAATTCCAGAAAAATATTTTTTTGCTTCGTATTGACGATACGGTCCTAACAAAACTAGTTTCGTCGAATTCTGAGACCGTTTGAAAAATGGCCAATTTCCAGTCGATTAAAATCAACTGAAACCGGTCAAACGCGTTTTCCTTTGCCACGCTCACATATTGATTCGAAAAATTATGAAATTTGAAACCTAGCAATAACTTAACATCACGGACCCAACAAAACTGGTTTCGTCGACATCCGAGGTCGTTTGCAAAATTGCTATTTTTAAGGGCCTTATATTATATTAAAATATATATAAATTCCACAGCGACTATTTCTAAATTTCAACTGGACATATCTCATCATTTATAAAGTGAAATCTCAGTTTCTCAACTTCGTTGGAAAGATATTCACTATTAGATTCCATTATTTTTGGTTTCACTAAAATCCGGATTGTTTTGCACCCGGTACATTCAATTGAAGTTTGAAATCGAATTATCGAACTACCGCGTCATTTTCAATTCTATTTATAATTATATATAAATATTTATATTCTAACGACGACGCGTATAATATATACGTTCGAATTATATTCAAAATAAATTTTCGTCGATATTATTTAAAATAATTCATTTTAAATAATCAAAATTCGCCAAAATTGCCGAAATAAAAATTTTAAACTGGCTCAGAATTTCCGCGTTATTACACATACTCTATAGCTTCTATTGGTGGAGCATATTATTTTGTTTCCTTCATTGATGACTACTCGCGCAAGGTTTGGGTGTATGTAATGAAATCTAAGTCAGAAGTATTTGAGAAGTTTAAGGTTTGGTTAGCTCTTGTTGAAAACCAAACAGGAAGGAAATTGAAGATTCTTAGATCCGACAATGGTGGCGAATATGTCTCTAAAGAGTTCCTCGACTACTACAGACAGCGTGGTATTAGAAGACATTTTACTACACCTGGTGATCCGCAATCCAATGGGGTTGCTGAGAGAATGAATAGGACTCTACTTGAAAAGGCCCGTTGCTTGATATTGACTGCGGGTATGTCTAAGGGTTTTTGGGCTGAAGCTATTTCGACTGCAGCACATATTATTAATCGGATTCCGTGCACAGCCATTGATGGGAAGATTCCAGAGGAGGTATGGAGAGGTAAAAACACTTTATTAAGTTATTTTCGTATATTTGGATGTCCAGTTTATGTCCACAATACAGGACATGACAAGTTGGAGCCTAGGGCCTCTAAATGTGTTTTTCTTGGTTATACAGATGGCATAAAAGGATATGGAATTTGGAATCCAATTACGAAGAAAGTTATACATTCCAGACATGTGACTTTTGATGAGTCAGCAATGTTCAAACCTTTGGAAGGTTTATCAGAGGGTTCAGACTCAATTGATGAGAAGCCTGAAAAGACCGAGATTCCCAGTTTTCAAACCCAAAATAGAGCTATCACTATTGATAATAGTGACGGAGCAGTTGAAGATACATCACATGATAGTACACATACTTCCTCTAGTAGTGATGGTGATGGTCATGAAGCTAGAGATGATTCAGCTCAAGGTGGAGCTCAAGGTGGAGTTCAAGGTGGAGCTGAAGTAGAGTCGAGCGATATAGTCATTCGGGCTAGTCAGAGACCAAAGAGAGCTCCAATTAGATATGGAGATTGGCAGTATGCAAATTTGAGCCTTGATGATCAAATTGAGTATGCTTTACATTTAATTCATGATGAACCATTGAGCCTTGAAGAAGCCATGAAGTCGAGTGACAACTCGAAGTGGAATTGCGCTATGGAAGAGGAGATACAGTCTTTGCAAAAGAACAAGACTTGGGATTTGGTACCACTACCTCAAGGAAGCCGAGCCATAGGTTGCAAGTGGGTGTTCAAGGTAAAAGATGATGGTAGATACAAGGCAAAATTAGTAGCCAAAGGGATTTCACAAAGAAAGGGGCTAGAGTATGATGAAATATTTGCTCCAGTTGTTAGACAAACTTCAATTCGAATCCTACTTGCAATAGTTGTCGCTTACGATTTGGAGTTAGAACAACTTGATGTGAAGACCGCTTTCTTGCATGGTGACTTGGAGGAAACCATTTACATGAAGCAGCCAGAAGGATTTATTGTAGATGGAAAGTCAGATTGGGTATGCAAGTTGAAGAAATCTCTTTATGGTCTAAAACAGTCGCCTAGACAATGGTACAAAAGGTTTGATTCTTTTTTGCTTTCACATGGTTTTAATCGTAGTACTAAAGATGCATGTGTTTATTTTAAGCATTTAAAGAATAATAATTGGGTGTATTTACTTTTGTATGTGGATGATATGTTGATTGCTTCCAAGGATAAAGCTGAAATTGATGCATTGAAATTGAAATTAAAAGCAGAATTCGATATGAAAGACCTTGGAGAAGCAAAGAAAATTTTGGGGATGGAAATCCAAAGACATAGAAAGCTTGGACTTTTGAGACTTACTCAAAAGGAATATATTCAAAAGGTGCTTGCTCGGTTTAGCATGGATGGTGCAAAGGCTATCAGTACACCCATGCCTTTGCATATACAGCTTTCTAATCAGGGCTCTCCGATCTCAGAAAAGGACAAGGCCTATATGAAGAAGGTGCCTTATGCCAGTGCAGTAGGTAGCTTGATGGATGCTATGGTGTGCACTAGACCTGACATTGCTCAAGCTGTTGTATTAGTTAGTAGATACACGGCAAATCCAGGAAAATCGCATTGGGAGGCAGTGAAGTACATTTTTAGATATCTTAGAGGAACATCAGATTATGTCCTTGTTTTTTGTGGCAGAAATAAGGATTTCAACTTGGTTGGATTCTTTGATTCAGACTATGCCGGAGATAGAGACAGAAGGAAGTCAACCTCAGGCTATGTGTTCACACTTGGAGGAACAACTATTAGTTGGAGAGCGAGGTTGCAGACTATAGTTGCTTTGTCTATTACAGAGGCAGAGTTGATAGCTGCAGTTGAGGCAGCTAAGGAGGCACTTTATTTGAAGAGGTTATTGTGTGATTTGGGCTTCATGCAAGATGCTTGTTTGGTGAATTGCGACAGTCAAAGTGCAATTCATTTAGCTGAAAATTTGGCTTTCAGTTCTAGAACAAAGCATATAGAGGTAAGAGAATCTTTCCTTATCTCTATGAATGAGGAGAAGTTAGTTCGTCTTCAGAAGATTCACACAAACGAAAATGCAGCAGACATGTTTACGAAGGCATTACCTGCTACTAAGTTCGAGCATTGCTCGAACTTGATTCACTTGATGAAGTGCTAGGTGCCACATGGTGGCACAATGGGGAAGAGAGTGACTTGGTTGAAGTCAAGAGAAGATGTAGTATTCTTCTTGTATGAAGAGATAGGAGTTGATTGCACAATGTCTACCTTGTTTTTGAATGTTTTCAACACTTTGTTGGTGGGCGGTGGCCTTGCCGGAGTTCACTAAAAAAGTGCAATGAGGGGTGGCTTTAGCAGGAACTCATTGGGAAGCATTCACATTGGAGTCTCTAGGTTGCATGAGATATTGTATCAAGGTGGAGATTATTGGAATTTAATGATACAATATTTCCATATTTAATTAAATTTGGAGATATTTTTGTGGTAATTTCATTACCCGTTTTGTGCAATAAAGGAATGGAAAGAAATGGAAGGAGTATTAATGAATAGGGAATATTGGAAATTGTTGTCATTTAATTAGTTGTCATGTTTCATGGAGAAAAGAAACGGAAAGAGACTAAATTTACAAAAGAGATTGATTGATGAAAAAAAGGAAAATTGTCAATCAATCATATGACAATTAATTAATGGGATTGATTGACGGAGAAAAGAGAAATTATCAATCAATCATATGACAATTAATTAATGGGATTGATTGATGGAGAAAAGGGAAATTATCAATCAATCATATGGCAATTAATGGGATACTAGTTTTCCATAGATTGATTTATTTTACATAAATCAATTGTTTCTTCCCCAAGTAACCTTTTTTCTCTATTTAAAGAAAGACATAGAGAATGCTATGTGATGAGAGATCATTGTATTCTTCATTTCTTTTGCTCTACATTAAAAAACTCTGTAATCTCTTGAATATATTAATAAAATCTCTTCCCCATTGAAGTGGACGTACACTATCTCGCGATAGTGGAACCACTATAAATTTGTGTGTTCTCTGTTGCATTTTTTTTCCTGTGATCTGAGATTTATATTCATTTCAAGCTGTTTGTTCTATCACATCATTGCAAGATCCTATTGAGGTTTTTCCGCTGGAAGGGATTGATCACCCCTTACAGTAATAACAATCAATCAAGTAATCAATGAAAATGTAGTCCTTTCATGTTTTATCGTTTATCTCTCTCTTCTCTCTTGATCAAAAGTCTAACATGGTATCAGAGCTAGATTAGAAAGGAGAGAGAGGAAGAGTCCATGAAGAAGGAAAAACCTTTGTTTCTGTCTTTTTCCTCAAAAGCGTCCACTGTTTAAAAAAAAATCACAAATCCCAAAATCACTTTTAATTCCTCACGTTGTCTTCTCCAAACAATCAAAACCGCTTGTATTGATTTCTCTGAAAAACTCAAACACCGATCTGTCCTCTTTTCTTTTTTAATCGAAAATGATTTTGATTTAGGGCTCGTGATTCGGGGAGATAGGCGGGGAAAGTCTGTGAACACGACGATGGTTTCAGTTTGAAGATGGTGCGATTTTGAGTGATTGTGGCAGACGTATTGGTTGTGGGTGGTTCAAAGGCGAGGGTCGGAGATTTGTTAGTCGCGGTAGCGATTTGCTGGTGGAAGAAAGTGGTTGTTTTTTTCTTGCTGGGGTTGAGGTGTGTCGAGGGTAGTGTACTGAGTGGAATGGTTTTCAGGCTGTAGAAGTGAGTATATTGATGTTTGAAGGGGAAGTTTGCATGATGGTGATGGTTAATATGTAGAATGTGTTTGTCAGGTAAGTAGTGCCTATTTGGAGCAGATGGTGTGAGCAATGAGTTGTTTGTTAAATGAAAATAAAGATGTCAAGTGCAGTTCGCTCAAGTGATTGTTTGTGGGGCGAGAAAGAAGATCAGATTGGTGGATGGCAATGGGTTGTACGGTTGAGTTAGTGTTGAGGAGTTGATTTACTGAAGGAAGTTGATTTGCTGTGGGTAGTAAAGGTGTGATGGCCTGAGCGTGTATTGGGAGAGTTTCCGGTTGTCGAAGGAAGTTTTGTGCTGGTTGGTTCTTCCTGTGGTGGTTGTTAGAGTGTAACATTAGTTTAAAGATTTTTATTGTTTGTTTGATATCTGTATCGGTAACCCTGTTTATTAGAAGGGCAATTGACGTTGATTGAAGGAGGTAGGTGGATACTGTAAGGTATGTTTGGAGGATGCAAACATATGCGAATTCATCCCTATTGATTTGGTTTTGTTTACTTTATATGTTTGGTGTGACGGCCGGGAATTTCGCTCGATCTGAATCAGTCGTTAAACCGATCTAGACCGTTCGAAACCCCTGAACGTTGAGAACAGGACAAATCAGAACACAAACAGAAGAACATTTCATTGTATATTACAACAATGCGTCAGATTACAAGAATATACAGAATATAAATGATTAAATTACATTTGATAAATATCAGAGATTACAATAAATTAAATAGCAGCGGAAAATAATACAAAGCACAACTGAAGGTGATATACGGATACAGAGCTTTCCGGATATCATTCCAGCTGTAAACCAGGATCCTGTGAATATAAATCTGCAAAACCCAAACTACTAGCTGCCCGTGCGGAAAGTAGGGGCACCCAGAGTTTAGGTTAAAACAATAAACTCCAGGTCAGTCATGTGACTGGTGTGAGAACTAAAACAGTTATTTAAAACTTTATTTCAAAAGAGAGTAATTCAAGGGACCACGCCGTATAACACGGAACGGGTTTCCTCCCAAGAATACCAGTGCTTATCAATAAACAACGCAATGCTTTTTCGAAAAATGAAGCTATTATAAGACCCAGGTCCCATCACACAATGCAACGCAAGCCGGAGGATAGGGTTTTCCCTTATAATAGCCAAACATGCTTGGTACGTTTAAAACAAATCATTTGATACTATAATAAGTGTATAGTGTCAAAACAATTTCAATCATAAATATAAATCATAGACGGCATGGGTACCATATATCATGTCGCCATACTAGTTTTACAATTAAAACCGCAATACACGTATTGGAAATTGGATTTCCGTCATGAGTCGAGGCAAGGGGCAAGCTCCTCTCCGCGTTCGAGACACTCTAGCAAATGCCTCAGGATTACGCACACTGGGTAACCCCTGGATCTTCAGGGCCGGTCCTCACTTACGTTAGAGGATTAGTTATGCCTGAACACACGTTTCCCGGTCCTTACAGACCTATAATCGAGGCGCCTCATCCAACAACCACAAAGGTGAAAAGTATATATATGTCAGGGCTGGTAAGTCACTGACACCACCAAAGCTAGAAAGAAACGTCGTGCTCTCCCTGCAGTCCGTATCCCGTTTTTAACTCATACCGAGGTGTGAGGCTCGCGAATTCACGCTATACACAAAGCTACGCCACAAAGGCCATGCTTTGATCATCAACCACAAGACTTTGCTTTTCAACAGAAGCCTTGATCATTGCATCTTAGCGTGCCACACAGGCAATTCATGCCATGCGACTGATGTCCATCGATATACAACCTCTGAGCTCGTACGTCTCAGAGAAGGGCGTTAAGCAAAAGAATAAATTCTCCGCCGCCAAACAGATGTATATTTAATAGAAATCAATCAACACAGAATAAAATCCAATGTCAGACACACAATCCATTTACAAGTCCGTTCTGGGTCTGAACGAAACCGGAGGCACTTTCCTCGCATATCCATCCATCTCCAAGTACGTCTGGACGACCACCAACTATTTCCATCCTCTTGGGTGTACAGCCCAATCAGGATCGTCAGTAATTATCCAAACGATGTGAAGACTTCCGGTCTTCAACCACCGTCTTCATCTTCGACATATCGTCGAATCGGTTATTCAGAATGAGTGTAAACCCGGCCTTTCCGAACAACCCGCGTATATTAAAAACTAATGTTACACAAACACAACATACGCCTCACCCCAATTCACTAGTCACTAACCGCAAATTAGCAAGAGAACAATTTCCCAAACATTAACCCCGAAGGCCGAAACCAACATCAGATCAATACCCAGGAAACCATTCTTCTTAGCCAACCTACAGCTAGTTCCTAAATTCCACATTCTTAAGGAAAGGTTCCCATTAAATTTATCCAAGATAAATCCTTTAAAATTTATCCTGAAATCTTCCTTTGGATGTCCATTAAAACCAAATTATGGTTTTTCCCAACTAGTCGAGATTAGCGAACCGTAACGAAGTAATTATTTATTTTTATTTCCCAATCCCAACCTATTCATCCCATGAAGCAAAACTGGTAATACTCCATATCTAACACCGTGGTGTTATCGGTAAAATTAATTACCATTTCACGTTCAAATCTAATTAAAGATTTAACTATCGCTTTGGAGCAAAACTGGCGATACTCCATCCTCGCTTATTTCTAAATTTGATAATTTAGATTATAGATTCACATTTCAATCTAATTGCAGATTCGTTAGAACTCCTTTTACTGGGTTAAAGAACTAGGTGTTATTTAAAACACAGTTCACGACAAACCCAAATCACATTCTATTTGTTATCGGGGTAAAGAACTAGTGTTATTTAAAACACTGTTCACGATAAACCCATTTCAAATTCAATCAAATATATTAGAAATTCCGATTATTTAAAACCCCTTTTTAAATCTAATTCATTTATTTAAAAACAATTGGGTTTTAAATTTAGTTCAAACTAGTTCATTTTGATTAAAATCTATTTTTATCTTTTCAAATATGGAGTTTTTCACCCCAATTTTTCCCAAATCATTTCTTATGATTTTACACAAATTATTACTATTTTTAATAATTTTATCAAGGCCCGTACAGTCGATTTCCAACAATGGCCATCGAACTGCACTTACAGCGACCTTTTTCAAATTTGATTTGGACGTATCTCCAAATCCAACCGTTAGATTTCAAATTTCTAATATTCGTTAGAAAGCTCCTTTCGATACGAACCCAACGGTTCCGGTTTTAGGAGAATCCGACGGTCGGATCTCCCGTAATGTCCGTTTGAAATAAATGGTCGAAATTTACGAACTGCCGCGGCGCGGCGCGTTCTATTCAGGCCATTATATTATATATATATAATATATAATATATATTTCGTCGATTACTATTTAAAACGAATTATATAAATAGTTTTAAATTCGTTTCAAAAGCAAATTCAACTTCCATTTCCATTCAAATCAAAATTGAATTCTTCTTTATAAATTCGTTTTAAAACTCACTTCTATTCAATTCAAATTTCAATTCAATTTGAATTCATTTCACTTTGCTTTCGATTCAATTTGAATTCGTTTTCAATTCAATCCAATTTCAAAGTCGTTTTCTATTCGATTCAATTCAAATTGGTTTTCTATTCGATTCAAATTCATTTTCTATTCAAATCAAATTCGTTTCGTTTTTTATTTGAATCCACTTCATTATATATTCAATTGAAATCAAATTGGTTTTCTATTTCATTCAATTCGAAATCGTTTTATATTCAATTCAAATCGAAATCGTTATATATTCAATTCATTTCGAAATCGTTATATATTCAATTCATTTCGAAATCGTTATATATTCAATTCATTTCGAAATCGTTATATATTCAATTCATTTCGAAATCGTTATATATTCAATTCATTTCGAAATCATTATATATTCAATTCATTTCGAAATGAATAAAATCGATATAAATATCGTTCACGTCAAAATGGCGTCAATCTAATCAACACGGCTTCATAAATTTCTATTTTCAAATAATCTATTTCAAATATTTCTTTTTGTCAACACACGACTAATCTCAACGAATGAGTACCGTCCACGTGTGACTATTTTTGTTATTTAATATATTGATAAAGATGTAAATTTTATTATAAAAATATTTCGTTCAACACATGACTAGTCTCAACGGATGAGTATAGTCAACACATGAACCTTTATTTTATATTAATAAAGATGTAAATTTTATTATAAAAATATTTCGTTCAACACATGACTAGTCTCAACGGATGAGTATAGTCAACACATGAACCTTTATTTTATATTAATAAAGATGTAAATTTTATTATAAAAATATTTCGTTCAACACATGACTAGTCTCAACGGATGAGTATAGTCAACACATGAACCTTTATTTTATATTATTCTTTATTTTTCAAATTGGAATGAGGCCCAATCAATCACCATATAATATTAATTATATGGATTTTCATACATCACATGTATATAATAGCATTGAAAAATAATCAACCATCAACCAAAGTGTACTACACTGTATAAGCATCAGATATAGATATCTAACGCTTATAACAGCCTGTCAATCAATCGATCGACATATTTAATTAATCAGGATGTGTGAAATTCAAATTTCATCCCAACACCCGTGTGGGGTTTCAAACAATCAAACACATATTTTATTTGTGCAGTTGAGCGATGTGTAGAATTTATCGACCCAATCAATATCAGTCAAATAGGTGTACATAAACAAACCGTCCGGTTTGTAAATGAATATTTATTTATTCACATTCACGTTAAAAATTATATTTTTAACGATAAAACATTTTATTTTAACTTATGAATTTCCACTCAGTTCATTCTTTAAATAAAATGATATTTTTATTTTCTAACTTATTTTAGAAAATTTCGGCGGCATAACTGCACGATACTAGAAACGGGACAAGGCCTAGCCTTATCCCCGGACTAGTGAAGGCCCACGCCATTCACACATCAATCATATCAATTTCATTTCACCAAACAATTCAATTTAAATCAAATAATCTAATTAATTTTTGCAATCAAACAATTTAACAAACAAGCCATCCATGGTCTGTGGATGACGGGTGTCGGGTGCTACTAAACACCGTCTGCATCCTAGTATATATTATAATATAACTAGAATAATTAAATTGAAAGGTGAGAAGTTCTCACCAATAGCTATCCAACTACACGACACTTCATTTATAGAAATCTTCTTCATCCTCGCCTTTTTATCATCTTCTTTTGCCCGTAGTCACTACATATATAAAAATCACACATTTTTATATTTCGATGTCTTTAAAATAAAAAATCACATTTTTATTTATTCACTTTCAATTTAAAAATCATATTTTTATTTTCGCTTCATACATTAAAAATCGAATTTTTATTCCGTTATACTATATATAAAAATCGAATTTTTACTATGATGTTCGATATATAAAAATCCAACTTTTATGCTAATTTTATTTTCAAAAACCTTGTGACTTTATATTTTCAAAACCACATTTTTATCCTATGTCATAATACATAAAGATCGAAATTTTAAATCACTAAAAATCTTGACTGCAAATACATAAAGGCCTCTACTTTAAATATACAAAGATCTGAACTTTAAATACTTAAAAATCTGAAAATTATATTCAAAGTAAATAAACAATAATAAAAAGTAAAACTCACGGTTTTCAGTTTTTCATTGAAGGGGGACTCGAGGTTTATCGTTCGCTGGTCTCGAACAGGAAGAAGGGGGCTCGAGCAGGAGGTGGCTGCGACAGAGGGGGATTCAGGTGGAAGGCGGTGGGTTTCTGGGCTTGGGGCGTCGGCGCTGGGCTGAGGAGGTGGCCAAGGGGGCGCAACATGTCGTTAGTGGGGTGGGGTGGTCTGACAGGCGGCGGGTGGCTTAATTGGGTGGTGGCTCGGGATTTGAGGAGGGAAAGAGAGAGGAGAGAGAAGAGGGAAGAAGAGGGGCAGGGGATGACCGTGGTGGGTGGCGGCGCGTCAGGCTGGGGCGACGGAGGGTGGTTCGACGACGAGCGGAGGGGCTGAGGGCGCGATTTGGGGGGGGGGGGGGGTTTAGGGCTGACGGATTTTTTTTTTGATTTTGGGAGGGGAGAGAGAGAATAAGGGGTGGGGAATATATATATATATCTATTAATATTTAATTATTTTATCTTTCAAATGGTTGACTTTTCCATTCGAACGCGAAATCAACCCCAACGACTGTCGTCCCCAGCGTATTACCCCCATCCCGGACACAATGAGATATGTATCGCAGTATGATTCGATCGTTTGAATCAGTTTCTGTTAAATTTACATTTAAATCTATATATTGAATTTTAAACGTACATTTCCAATTACCGGGGTCACATACTAACTAGAAAAATATTTTCTAGCTACGTATTGACGATACGGCCCTAACAAAACCAGTTTCGTCGAATTCTGAGACCGTTAGAAAAATGGCCAATTTCCAGTCGATTAAAATCAACTGAAACTGGTCAAACGCGTTTTCCTTTGCCACGCTCACATATTGATTCGAAAAATTATGAAATTTGGAATCTAGCAATAATTTAACATCACGGACCCAACAAAAGTGGTTTCATCGAAATCCGAGGTCGTTTGCAAAATTCCAATTTTTAAGGGCCTGAATTCCATAGCGACTATTCAGAATTTTCAACTGGACATATCTTTTGATTCCCGATATGAAATCTTGATTATTCGGATTCGTTGGAAAGATATTATCAATTATATCCTAATGTTTTTGGTTTCACTAAAATCCGGATTGTTTTGCACCCGGTACATTCAATTGAAGTTTGAAATCGAATTATCGAACTACCGCGCCATTTTCAATTCCATTTATAATTATATATAAATATTTATATTCTAACGACGACGCGTATAATATATACGTTCGAATTATATTCAAAATAAATTTCTCGTTCTTTTTATTTAAAATAATCTATTTTAAATATTCAAAATTCGCTAAAATTGCCAAAATAAAAATTTTAAACTGGCTCAGAATTTCCGGGTTATTACAATCTCCCCCACTTAAAACTTTTCGTCCCCGAAAAGGAACAAAGTCGAAAGTGGTTTGATTATTCAGCTCTACGCTCGATCTGGCTTCCATTCTCCAGCTTTTCAGTTTCTGAGAATTTTCAAATTTTCAAAAATTTGGCTAACACCCTAAATTTTCGAAAAATTTCGCCATAACCTCCCCTGCACCGGGAGCATCGGGGAATTTCAAATAGCTTCCCCGGTCCTTCAGATCTCAAAAAGAAAAAGAAAAAGCCAAGCGGCTAGCCAATAGGCTCACAAAATCATCATCACCCAAACAAAACAGTAAATTATGTAGTAAACATGTACCTATTTGTCGGGCAACAAATTTTATTCTTCGGCTCTAGCCTCCTTGCTATGACCTGTTCAATATAAGTATATGTATATGCAAGCAAATGCGACCAATTTTCAATACAATTCAATATTTGATTCAATTAGGCATAAGTGTTTCAAAATTATCAAACAAAATAAACAAACAACACAAACATCAATCAATTAGTGGATTAGAGTTTCAAATCCATAAAATTTGATATATATACAAAAAATCATGTTTTGATGCCAATTCACAACAATGAATCTAACTATATTTGTTTTGGTTCTCACACCAGTCTAATGGAAATATATCGATATCACATCTTCGTTACTCGAACATGAATACTGATGACGACTAGTCAATCATCAGAATCATCTTCGGGCCACTAGAGTATGATTCTATATCTATCCAGTATATTAAAACTTCGAATATACGTTCATGACGCGCATATGCAAAACCTTTATATACTCGATTGTCCATATTCAAAATAAATAAATAATCAAATACGTATAAAATGGTTTAAATTTTCAAAACAAAGTTGTTTTCATTTGGAAAAAAATATACTCTTCACACTCGTTCTAGGATACTACTGATCCTATCTCTAACGAGTCATTCTAATTGGATATTACTAATCCAATATCTGATGAATTCTTTCGTATGGTTCTAATGTGTCTTGTTCTCGAGCTCTGTAAACCAAAGCTCTGATACCAAATGTGACGGCCGGGAATTTCGCTCGATCTGAATCAGTCGTTAAACCGATCTAGACCGTTCGAAACCCCTGAACGTTGAGAACAGGACAAATCAGAACACAAACAGAAGAACATTTCATTGTATATTACAACAATGCGTCAGATTACAAGAATATACAGAATATAAATGATTAAATTACATTCGATAAATATCAGAGATTACAATAAATTAAATAGCAGTGGAAAATAATACAAAGCACAACTGAAGGTGATATACGGATACAGAGCTTTCCGGATATCATTCCAGCTGTAAACCAGGATCCTGTGAATATAAATCTGCAAAACCAAAACTACTAGCTGCCCGTGCGGAAAGTAGGGGCACCCAGAGTTTAGGTTAAAACAATAAACTCCAGGTCAGTCATGTGACTGGTGTGAGAACTAAAACAGTTATTTAAAACTTTATTTCAAAAGAGAGTAATTCAAGGGACCACGCCGTATAACACGGAACGGGTTTCCTCCCAAGAATACCAGTGCTTATCAATAAACAACGCAATGCTTTTTCGAAAAATGAAGCTATTATAAGACCCAGGTCCCATCACACAATGCAACGCAAGCCGGAGGATAGGGTTTTCCCTTATAATAGCCAAACATGCTTGGTACGTTTAAAACAAATCATTTGATACTATAATAAGTGTATAGTGTCAAAACAATTTCAATCATAAATATAAATCATAGACGGCATGGGTACCATATATCATGTCGCCATACTAGTTTTACAATTAAAACCGCAATACACGTATTGGAAATTGGATTTCCGTCATGAGTCGAGGCAAGGGGCAAGCTCCTCTCCGCGTTCGAGACACTCTAGCAAATGCCTCAGGATTACGCACACTGGGTAACCCCTGGATCTTCAGGGCCGGTCCTCACTTACGTTAGAGGATTAGTTATGCCTGAACACACGTTTCCCGGTCCTTACAGACCTATAATCGAGGCGCCTCATCCAACAACCACAAAGGTGAAAAGTATATATATGTCAGGGCTGGTAAGTCACTGACACCACCAAAGCTAGAAAGAAACGTCGTGCTCTCCCTGCAGTCCGTATCCCGTTTTTAACTCATACCGAGGTGTGAGGCTCGCGAATTCACGCTATACACAAAGCTACGCCACAAAGGCCATGCTTTGATCATCAACCACAAGACTTTGCTTTTCAACAGAAGCCTTGATCATTGCATCTTAGCGTGCCACACAGGCAATTCATGCCATGCGACTGATGTCCATCGATATACAACCTCTGAGCTTGTACGTCTCAGAGAAGGGCGTTAAGCAAAAGAATAAATTCTCCGCCGCCAAACAGATGTATATTTAATAGAAATCAATCAACACAGAATAAAATCCAATGTCAGACACACAATCCATTTACAAGTCCGTTCTGGGTCTGAACGAAACCGGAGGCACTTTCCTCGCATATCCATCCATCTCCAAGTACGTCTGGACGACCACCAACTATTTCCATCCTCTTGGGTGTACAGCCCAATCAGGATCGTCAGTAATTATCCAAACGATGTGAAGACTTCCGGTCTTCAACCACCTTCTTCATCTTCGACATATCGTCGAATCGGTTATTCAGAATGGGTGTAAACCCGGCATTTCCGAACAACCCGCGTATATTAAAAACAAATGTTACACAAACACAACATACGCCTCATTCCAATTCACTAGTCACTAACCGCAAATTAGCAAGAGAACAATTTCCCAAACATTAACCCCGAAGGCCGAAACCAACATCAGATCAATACCCAGGAAACCATTCTTCTTAGCCAACCTACAGCTAGTTCCTAAATTCCACATTCTTAGGGAAAGGTTCCCATTAATTTTATCCAAGATAAATCCTTTAAAATTTATCCTGAAATCTTCCTTTGGATGTCCATTAAAACCAAATTATGGTTTTTCCCAACTAGTCGAGATTAGCGAACCGTAACGAAGTAATTATTTATTTTTATTTCCCAATCCCAACCTATTCATCCCATGAAGCAAAACTGGTAATACTCCATATCTAACACCGTGGTGTTATCGGTAAAATTAATTACCATTTCACGTTCAAATCTAATTAAAGATTTAACTATCGCTTTGGAGCAAAACTGGCGATACTCCATCCTCGCTTATTTCTAAATTTGATAATTTAGATTATAGATTCACATTTCAATCTAATTGCGGATTCGTTAGAACTCCTTTTACTGGGTTAAAGAACTAGGTGTTATTTAAAACACAGTTCACGACAAACCCAAATCACATTCTATTTGTTATCGGGGTAAAGAACTAGTGTTATTTAAAACACTGTTCACGATAAACCCATTTCAAATTCAATCAAATATATTAGAAATTCCGATTATTTAAAACCCCTTTTTAAATCTAATTCATTTATTTAAAAACAATTGGGTTTTAAATTTAGTTCAAACTAGTTCATTTTGATTAAAATCTATTTTTATCTTTTCAAATATGGAGTTTTTCACCCCAATTTTTCCCAAATCATTTCTTATGATTTTACACAAATTATTACTATTTTTAATAATTTTATCAAGGCCCGTACAGTCGATTTCCAACAATGGCCATCGAACTACACTTACAGCGACCTTTTTCAAATTTGATTTGGACGTATCTCCAAATCCAACCGTTAGATTTCAAATTTCTAATATTCGTTAGAAAGCTCCTTTCGATACGAACCCAACGGTTCCGGTTTTAGGAGAATCCGACGGTCGGATCTCCCGTAATGTCCGTTTGAAATAAATGGTCGAAATTTACGAACTGCCGCGGCGCGGCGCGTTCTATTCAGGCCATTATATTATATATATATAATATATAATATATATTTCGTCGATTACTATTTAAAACGAATTATATAAATAGTTTTAAACTCGTTTCAAAAGCAAATTCAACTTCCATTTCCATTCAAATCAAAATTGAATTCTTCTTTATAAATTCGTTTTAAAACTCACTTCTATTCAATTCAAATTTCAATTCAATTTGAATTCATTTCACTTTGCTTTCGATTCAATTTGAATTCGTTTTCAATTCAATCCAATTTCAAAGTCGTTTTCTATTCGATTCAATTCAAATTGGTTTTCTATTCGATTCAAATTCATTTTCTATTCAAATCAAATTCGTTTCGTTTTCTATTTGAATCCACTTCATTATATATTCAATTGAAATCAAATTGGTTTTCTATTTCATTCAATTCGAAATCGTTTTATATTCAATTCAAATCGAAATCGTTATATATTCAATTCATTTCGAAATCGTTATATATTCAATTCATTTCGAAATCGTTATATATTCAATTCATTTCGAAATCGTTATATATTCAATTCATTTCGAAATCGTTATATATTCAATTCATTTCGAAATGAATAAAATCGATATAAATATCGTTCACGTCAAAATGGCGTCAATCTAATCAACACGGCTTCATAAATTTCTATTTTCAAATATTCTATTTCAAATATTTCTTTTTGTCAACACACGACTAATCTCAACGAATGAGTACCGTCCACGTGTGACTATTTTTGTTATTTAATATATTGATAAAGATGTAAATTTTATTATAAAAATATTTCGTTCACACATGACTAGTCTCAACGGATGAGTATAGTCAACACATGAACCTTTATTTTATATTAATAAAGATGTAAATTTTATTATAAAAATATTTCGTTCAACACATGACTAGTCTCAACGGATGAGTATAGTCAACACATGAACCTTTATTTTATATTAATAAAGATGTAAATTTTATTATAAAAATATTTCGTTCAACACATGACTAGTCTCAACGGATGAGTATAGTCAACACATGAACCTTTATTTTATATTATTCTTTATTTTTCAAATTGGAATGAGGCCCAATCAATCACCATATAATATTAATTATATGGATTTTCATACATCACATGTATATAATAGCATTGAAAAATAATCAACCATCAACCAAAGTGTACTACACTGTATAAGCATCAGATATAGATATCTAACGCTTATAACAGCCTGTCAATCAATCGATCGACATATTTAATTAATCAGGATGTGTGAACTTCAAATTTCATCCCAACACCCGTGTGGGGTTTCAAACAATCAAACACAGATTTTATTTGTGCAGTTGAGCGATGTGTAGAATTTATCGACCCAATCAATATCAGTCAAATAGGTGTACATAAACAAACCGCCCGGTTTGTAAATGAATATTTATTTATTCACATTCACGTTAAAAATTATATTTTTAACGATAAAACATTTTATTTTAACTTATGAATTTCCACTCAGTTCATTCTTTAAATAAAATGATATTTTTATTTTCTAACTTATTTTAGAAAATTTCGGCGGCATAACGACACGATACTAGAAACGGGACAAGGCCTAGCCTTATCCCCGGACTAGTGAAGGCCCACGCCATTCACACATCAATCATATCAATTTCATTTCACCAAACAATTCAATTTAAATCAAATAATCTAATTAATTTTTGCAATCAAACAATTTAACAAACAAGCCATCCATGGTCTGTGGATGACGGGTGTCGGGTGCTACTAAACACCGTCTGCATCCTAGTATATATTATAATATAACTAGAATAATTAAATTGAAAGGTGAGAAGTTCTCACCAATAGCTATCCAATTACACGACACTTCATTTATAGAAATCTTCTTCATCCTCGCCTTTTTATCATCTTCTTTTGCCCGTAGTCACTACATATATAAAAATCACACATTTTTATATTTCGATGTCTTTAAAATAAAAAATCACATTTTTATTTATTCACTTTCAATTTAAAAATCATATTTTTATTATCGCTTCATACATTAAAAATCGAATTTTTATTCCGTTATACTATATATAAAAATCGAATTTTTACTATGATGTTCGATATATAAAAATCCAACTTTTATGCTAATTTTATTTTCAAAAACCTTGTGACTTTATATTTTCAAAACCACATTTTTATCCTATGTCATAATACATAAAGATCGAAATTTTAAATCACTAAAAATCTTGACTGCAAATACATAAAGGCCTCTACTTTAAATATACAAAGATCTGAACTTTAAATACTTAAAAATCTGAAAATTATATTCAAAGTAAATAAACAATAATAAAAAGTAAAACTCACGGTTTTCAGTTTTTCATTGAAGGGGGACTCGAGGTTTATCGTTCGCTGGTCTCGAACAGGAAGAAGGGGGCTCGAGCAGGAGGTGGCTGCGACAGAGGGGGATTCAGGTGGAAGGCGGTGGGTTTCTGGGCTTGGGGCGTCGGCGCTGGGCTGAGGAGGTGGCCAAGGGGGCGCAACATGTCGTTAGTGGGGTGGGGTGGTCTAACAGGCGGCGGGTGGCTTAATTGGGTGGTGGCTCAGGATTTGAGGAGGGAAAGAGAGAGGAGAGAGAAGAGGGAAGAAGAGGGGCATGGGATGACCGTGGTGGGTGGCGGCGCGTCAGGCTGGGGCGACGGAGGGTGGTTCGACGACGAGCGGAGGGGCTGAGGGCGCGATTTGGGGGGGTTTAGGGATGACGGATTTTTTTTGATTTTGGGAGGGGAGAGAGAGAATAAGGGGTGGGGAATATATATATATCTATTAATATTTAATTATTTTATCTTTCAAATGGTTGACTTTTCCATTCGAACGCGAAATCAACCCCAACGACTGTCGTCCCCAGCGTATTACCCCCATCCCGGACACAATGAGATATGTATCGCAGTATGATTCGATCGTTTGAATCAGTTTCTGTTAAATTTACATTTAAATCTATATATTGAATTTTAAACGTACATTTCCAATTACCGGGGTCACATACTAACTAGAAAAATTCCAGAAAAATATTTTCTAGCTACGTATTGACGATACGGTCCTAACAAAACCAGTTTCGTCGAATTCTGAGACCGTTAGAAAAATGTCCAATTTCCAGTCGATTAAAATCAACTGAAACTGGTCAAACGCGTTTTCCTTTGCCACGCTCACATATTGATTCGAAAAATTATGAAATTTGGAATCTAGCAATAATTTAACATCACGGACCCAACAAAAGTGGTTTCGTCGAAATCCGAGGTCGTTTGCAAAATTCCAATTTTTAAGGGCCTGAATTCCATAGCGACTATTCAGAATTTTCAACTGGACATATCTTTTGATTCCCGATATGAAATCTTGATTATTCGGATTCGTTGGAAAGATATTATCAATTAGATCCTAATGTTTTTGGTTTCACTAAAATCCGGATTGTTTTGCACCCGGTACATTCAATTGAAGTTTGAAATCGAATTATCGAACTACCGCGCCATTTTCAATTCCATTTATAATTATATATAAATATTTATATTCTAACGACGACGCGTATAATATATACGTTCGAATTATATTCAAAATAAATTTCTCGTTCTTTTTATTTAAAATAATCTATTTTAAATATTCAAAATTCGCTAAAATTGCCAAAATAAAAATTTTAAACTGGCTCAGAATTTCCGGGTTATTACATTTGGGGATGCAAACATACAAACATCCCATTTTGGTTTAGTTTTGTTTTCTTTGTATGTTTGGGGGATGCAAACATACAAACACATCCGGGACCAGTTTGTCATTTGGTCGCTCGGATCTTTTGCTTACCGATCAGATTGAAGATAACTGAGTTGTTTTGGATTGAAGATAGTTGAGTTGATTGAAGATTGTTGTTAAGTTGGTTGAAGTAATTGGTATTTGGTGTTTAATGTTACTCTCTAACAAAATTGAAATGGTTGCTCGATCTTGCTACTCTTCACTTTACAGCTTCTATTTGGAAAACTCACGATTTTTCGCATCGTGAGTTTGAGGGGAATGTTAGAGATAAAGACAAAATATATGTTGCCTTCCTTTATTGCATTAATTAATCTAGAAGATATATTGCCTGATTTGCGCATTTGGTTTATAATTGGTATTGTATTAATTTGGGCCAAATATGCTCTAGAATATTCTATTCTAGATTATTCTTTTCTTATCTATAAGTAGAGGCAAAGTATAGTATTGTAATTCAATTAATCAAGCATCTCTGTTGTAATAGCAAGCAATCAAGTAATCAATAGAAATGTAGTCCTTTCATGTTTTTATCGTTTATCTCTCTCTTCTCTCTTGATCAAAATTCTAACATATAATACCTCACAATGTTATTTATTTACTTTTTGTTTTTTTACAGCAATGTCAACAAATACTATTAAGGAAGCTAATGGACGAGATTCTATGTCAATAATGAATAAAAATCCGCCAAAAAAGAATAAGTTTAATCGAAATGGCTGCGCTGTTGGTCCTCGCGAACACAATTTCAAAGTTCTATAGGCGACCTTGTGAGGACTTATGTACCGATCAAATTTGCTAAGTGGAAATTGGTTCCAAAAAACTATAAGGATGATATTTGGAAGAACTTATTGGTGAGCATATTTTTCTTTTTAAATATATTGTACTTAATCAGCTTGATTATTTTATTATAACGAAATTTGTATCAATAATTGTAGAGAAAGTACGAAATGCCTCACTATGTTAAAAAAAGCATTCAGAAAACAATGCCAGAGATGTGGAGAAGGCATAAGAATACTTTACGGAAAAAATATTTAGATGTTAAATCAACACTAGATGCACAAAAAATATACTCCCCCAGGCGTAAAAAAGGAGGACTGAGAAGAATTTTGTTTTAATGAGGATGACGAGAATCAAAAGAAAATAAGAAAGACTAACAGCTTGAACAAGAAAAAAACTGTTTGTGGGCATGCAGGAGGTCGCAATAGTGCTGCAATGGTGGAGGATAAAATGGTATGTCTATAATATTCAAAGTTAATTGTAGCTAGTTCACATTTACAATGTCAGATATTTATATTTGCTTCATACGTAGGCTGATATTTTCATTACGTGTTGTCTACAGCCATTATTTATGTTATTTTTACCGTATCAACATTTAGATGCATCATTCAGTAATGAGCAATTTCAAAAAAATGCATGAATTTGTTTACACACTATTTTAAGAGTAATTATTCACAATGAAATCGGTATTCAATACCCAGTTGAAAAAAGTGGTATAAAAAATTTCAGAATCTCTCATGTTTTGCAATTTCATTGTAAACATAGATTCCACTATATATACTCAAAGTTGGACTACCATTAACTCATAGTATTTACTAATTGTCGTTGCACGCATTCGATGCGACTGATGTATAAGCAACATAAGTAAAATAATCTATGTTATAATTACATGCTTAGAGTATAAAGTGCTGAAATCAACAGATTGAATAAGATGACCAATAGTCTATGGTCGAGATTGATTCGTACATACACTCATAGAACAACTAATTGTATAAATATACAACTTCCGGCTTTTTTTCAGACACCTTGTTACCTACTTCACTTCTCATCTTTGGACCTCAAATACTTCATGTCGCATATGCATTCCTTCAAAGAGTATTTGGTTAGGCTTTTGTTTCATGTGGAAATGTATGTTAATCACTTCATTAATTGAATATGTTCTCATACTAAAAATATATTTTTGGTTGAAAGTGTGTATAATTTTACAGTATGGAAGGTAGAAAATAGAGTAGACTGTTAAGAACACTTTGATCACCGCTTATGTTTGCAAAAAACTAATGTTCTTTTTTTTATGCAGATTGAAAATCAAGATGATCCAACTATCCCAATTACACAAACTCAAGTCTGGATTGAAACACATACGAGAAAAGATAAAAGTATATTGTCGAGTGCCTTAGAGCGCATGGTGAGATTAATCAGTATTGTTATTGCTTTGTTTAAGATTAATAAATTGATTAAATTTTACACATCATAATGTAGGAATTAGTTAAAAAAATTATTCAAGAACCAAAGACAAGTGGCTATTGTAATGTGCATTCCTTGTCAATTGATGATGATCCATTGACACAAGTGCTTGGCAAAAAAACTAAGGGCCTTCTCGGTGTTGGAAGTTGTGTTAGTAAGACCCAATATGAAGCTTCACTTCCTTCTCATATGTTACGTCTCCATGACAAGGCTGAAAAGTCAGATTTAGCTGCTAAGTATGATATTCTCGTTGCACAAAATGAGAAGCTTGAGTCCAAATTTGATTATGCTATTAGTCTTTTCTTGTAAGTTACTTATTGTCTTGCTCAAGTATTGGCTAAATATGACATTTTAGTAAATATGCAATATAGCTAGAATATTTTTTAATAAGTGCATTTATAATATTATTTCGGTGTATAGAGAAATACCTCAAAGGGGGGAAGCAGTTGTAGAATCAACACCTTCAGTGCCTTTAGTTATGAATTCCAAGAAAAAGCACCATGTTGTCAATGAATCAAACACAACATCATTTGCACAGAGCAAGCCAACTTCAGCTACAAAGTACTATGAATTGCTTAATTGGGAAGGAAAATGTGTTGCAATTGCGAAGGAAGTAGTAGATCCAATCCATAGAAATATTTGTCATGGTTATACTTTCGAAGCTCACGAGATAAAAGTAAGCATGGTTACACGAAAAATACTTGATGCGGAACTGTACAAGGCTGGAAAAAATCCAGAGTCGAACACAATTGGAGAAGTCGAGATTGGTGATTTCATTATATGGCCTAGGTCATCCGTTAAACTGCATTAAAATGGATTGATATATAAGGTACTTTTGGTAAGTTTTACTTCAGTTTTTTTAGTTTAAATACCATACAAGTTTCATATTTACTTGCATTATATTTTAATGTTAAAGTGATAAAAACTTACAATATATGCACTTTTAACCTTGCATGATATTTAACCACTGGGTGGGAACCCTTATCGTATGATGATGTCAGTGGACATAGATACAAGTTAATCTTGGTGACAATGACCTCATCCCTAATTGTGAAACTCACCTGTATAGTTAGCTAATCATAAATAAACATTGTACTCTCACTTGTAAGTTTGAACTATTACTAGGTGCTGATTACGGTATTTCTTGATAATGTAACAGGTAAGATTTAGGGAGTGATTGATTTATTCTTTCTAAATTTGGATTTTCTCCCATACCAAAATTGATTTTTTTTCATCTATTCTGAGAATACCATTCCTACAGATTTCTTTTATCTAATTTGGATTTTATAAATAGGTAAATATTTCGCAGCAGATTTCTTACAATATGTGTTAGGATTAAAAAAGGAAAAATGTTCAAGCAAGTGTTGATCGTTTAATTGCAAATTGTGTTGTTTATATAAGGTAACCAAGGACTAAATGTAAGAAAACATATTTAAACATTCATGTAAAAAGTAGCATAGATAAGCGAAAATGCATATATTTTGATATATATAACGACTGAATTAAATCCATCTACATCCGCTTTACGTATTATAAGTTAAGAGGCGCAACAGCCACAACAAGTTCCTAGCCACTATGTAGAGCACCTATTACTACTCATCTGTTAGGATTGATGAGAAAATTTAGAACTCTCCTAGTAGGTATAGATATTTCTTCCATAAAACCACCTTTTACTTCAGTTTTAAATTCAGAATTATAATTTTAACCTTTACAAATACACTGTTATAAATAAAAAGCTGAACTCCATAATTTCTGGCATCTGCTATCATAACGGGCACCTAGAGAACTCTTTCATAGTCTTGTTCCCTTTCGTCTCCTGCTCTTGGATGCATTATATGGCCACCTTATAGTACTATGGAACCCTGCTACTTTTAGCCTTACGTTACTGTCTTTTAATTTCTGAGCAGCACATGCACTATTACATCATAAACTATTTAAATAAATTTGATGTTTAGCAATGTCCAAGTGCTCAAAACTTTGATGTTTAGCAATTTCAACAACATAAGAAAATATTTGGCACTTCAGGATCCCAACTAAATGTTTTATTGTTGGTCATATTGTAGATAGCTAAAGCATATATATAAGTTTAATGAAACTACATACTTGTTGACGTCGGCAGCAACTTTGTAAGTACTTATAATACTTAATGGATTTGTGTGTGGTTCCAAATGAAATTCTGCTTTATTCTTGTGTTCTTCTTTTCAATGTTGGCCTGCACAGTGGTTTCCCAAGTCTTGGGTCTGCTTACTGTGTTCACTCTTCACTCCATTCACTAGTCATTAGTACTACTAATGGTGGGTTGTCATATAAGTTTGCAATGTTATGGAGTCTCCGTGCCTTGAAATGTTGGTCTGGACCTCAGTTCAGTTTAATGCTCTGTAGTATGTTCTGAGGGTACTCTCCCTACTAGCATGATCCTAATTATATTGACCGTTTGTGTTTATTGTCATTCTAACTTTTTATTATTTGTTTGACTTGCAGGTGCAGAAATTATCATTTGATTACTATCACATGTCCAGAGCCCAGAGGCACTTGATTATCTATTGAATCGTTGGCTATATCTTTATGTTTTTTCAAAGTGCTTGAACTTAGTAGATTAGCATTAGGTCCTTTTTTAATAGCAGACATCACTTGGTAACTCATTGTTGTGTATTAATATTGACCAGCTTAGCTTGCACTCTCTTTTCCATTAAAAACGATTCAGCTTCTCTATTAATGCTATATGCATCACATTTATTTGTTGTATACACATGCATTGAATCTGTAGTATTCATGTAACACCCCACCTCCGCTAGGGTCACTCACAAAGGGAATGCACTAGGTTTGGTGAAGTATTATCTAGGTAAACATGCACAGAAATATTACAAGACAGAACATATATAAAACAGCGGAAGTAAAACAAATTTCATCACCTTATAAAATAAGGTCTAAAGCCTTTTTATCAGAATACATCAAAACCTGCCTTGCAATAGTAAAGAAGCATAAAACCTTTTCATAAATTATTCCCCAAAATAAAGCGGTGAAGCAGCCATAGCCAAGAGAAGACCAAGCTATGCATGATGACCTTCAAGCATAAGAGGTCCGAACTAAACAACAGCATTTCCTCCCTGAAAACCAGGGGGGAAACGGAAGACAAAGAGGTGAAAAAAAACGGGGTCAGTCATAAAGACTGGTAAGTCCTATCTACTTCCAGCATAAAAACAGGTAAAGGTAACATGACATGCATAAACTGAAAGTAAACATAAGGATGACGACAAGATAGATAAGCTAAACCAAGATAACCGGATGAACTACTGTAGCAAGATAAACTAAGGCATCATGATAAACTACGATGTCAAGATAAATCAAGGTATCACATCGTCAGGTTTCTATCAAGTATACTATCCCAAGGTATCTATCATGTATAACATCCCACGGTATCTATCATGCATAACATCCCAAGGTATTTATCATGTATATTTGCTCTGCACCTCTCGTACTAGTATCCCAACCCGCGTCATGTGTTAACTATGAATGTCCCTTGCCCAATGTCATGTAATGGTCCATGTCAACCTAATATATAGCATATGTAGGTTTTCCCAACTCGTATGTTTCTTTCCATGTATAAGTTCAGTCCTTTGCCGTAGGCCGTATGGGCTTTCCCATGTAAATCTATACCACCTCAACGTAGTACCATTTTATCCTTGAAGTTGTTTTGGACTGCTACCCTTGATCTGGTTATGTTTTCTTACCATGAACTATCGCGTGTTCACTTAGGATTTATGCCACCTAGGACCACTAGGGATTATGCTACCTAATGAACGTTTCCGTGTCTCGGTTTGGGTTCAAGCCACCTAGGGCCACTAGGGATTATGCCACCCGTCAACCACGCCCTTTATCCCACGTGTGTATCGTGAATCGTTTTCCATGTCTAGACGCACATGTATCTCAATGTGTCATCCGAGTTCCGTGCCAGGGCAAATCAAAAAAATACGGAACTCGGTCGGGAGCTTTAAGTCATCTGCCGATGCAGATATCAAGGTCTATTTTTGTATCCATGGTTATGGTCCCACGTGACCCCTCCCTCAACTACTGAAAGGCAATCCAAGAAAAATCATGTATGAGAACTACATCCCGGCCCCACTATGCCCCACTTTCCTATTGGCCAACCTCACCCATGACTCGGTAGCAAGAACATGGTCTGTTGGGAGTTCTCTGTCTTTCCGTTCATACACGATTGACTAAAGATGGTAGGTAGTCGACGACGCGCTATCCAGGGTAAAAAATCAAGTATCGTCGACTCCACGCTAATCCAGCCCCGTCTTTAGGTTGCTCGCACAGCAACTGTAACACCCCGAAAATTCTATAACTGTGTAGTTAACAAATTAAAGTATAATTAATCTGAAATCAAAGAACTAAGGGAAACGGGATACGCCATTGCGTTCGTCTCGGAAAAATACGCGAAATAGAGTCCGAGTTTTCGAAAAATGGAGTCCGTATGAAGAAGATATGGCCTTCGGAAGTTTTGAATTAAGTTTAAAATTCAAACAGAATTAAATAATTAAATATTTCGAAGTAGGGCCCAATGGGCCAGGGTGGAAGAACACCCGCCTGGGCCACCCAGGTCGACTGGGCTGTCGACCTGGGCTACCCATGTCGACAGGGCTGTCGACAGCCCTGTCGACAGGGGTATCGACCTGGTCGAGCCCAGTCAACCTGGCTGGCCAGGTCTGTGTTCCTCCGATTTTCTGTGGTCTGCTTTGTCACTAGGGCTAGGTGGCAAGTTTTAATTGGTCTCTCTATCGAATGAATGGCTACGATCTAACCTAGCAACATCAAGGGTCCTAATCAGTTCCTAACCTCTATATAAACAACCCTAGACTAAACCCTAATCTATTCATTCAAAATTAAGAACATAGCCGCCATGTTGCTGAGGAACGACTAAGAGTAGCCGCCAACTAGAGAGAGAATTAGGAAGAAAGTTCTAAAGCCTAAAGCAATTCAAGCAACCTAAAGCCAATCAATTCAACAAAGGAATCATATCTCTTAATTAGAGAATTCGCCGCAACCATTGTAAGTAGAGTATTACTTTGGTATGAACAAATGATTGTGTAGATATGTATGCTTGAATTGTGGCAATGAAATTCATATTTGTGCGTTCTTATCAATTTATATACGATTGGATATTCTAAATTATGACATTCAATTATAAAGAACTACATGCGGTAGTTCTATGCAAGTATACGTTTGGAATATTGCGCAAATTATGTAATCTATGTTGAAGCTACATGTATGTAGTTGATTGAAATTCATGCAAGTTTGGGGCTTTGTTATTATGCCCTCATGATATATATTTTTATGCATAAATCATTTTGCAAGTAATTGAAACAAGTTTGGTTGTTATAGTTCATATGAAACTATGTTGGAATTTTGACACCATAATCCGTGTATTAAGTCATGCTTTTGCAAACTTATGAATATGGCTAGGCTAGGAATGATATTTGGCATAATTGAAATCCATGATTAAGTCTATCTTGTTTAAAAGAATTATATGATGTCATATGTGAGACATGGCTAGGTTAGACTCAAAAATCCCTTTTTGCAAGTTTAAAGCAAACACCATGATTAGGAATATTTATGCATAAGTATATTTATGCCATGGTTATGTGAACAAATTTAACTATATTTATGCCATGCTTATGTTTGATATTATGCCATGCTTATGTTTGACATTATGCCATGCTTATGCTAGAAATATTTATGCCATGCTTATGTTTGACATTATGCATAAATAAGAATATAGGTTCATGTTGCAGTTAAACCTATGCAAGTTCACATGCCTTAATTCATGTCACCTATGTTACCACTATGCAAGTACACCAGTTTCTATCATGTATTTCCAACGTCATATACAAGTTCATGCGCTCACCTTCCCCTCTTTGTGTATGTAATCACGCTTTAAGCCTCCCCTTTTCGCATGGCTAAATTGGGCTTTAAAAGGCTAAGCCCAATATATATAAACGGACGTGTAAAACGGAGGAAAATAACGTTGGGTTAAAATTAATTAATGAATGAAAATATAAAATAGAAGGGCCCAAATTCAGGTATGGGTTGGGCCCGTGATTGGTGTAACCTTTACACCATTAACTTAATAATGGGCCGCAAATATTTACATATAAGAAATAAAGAAGAATGACAAAATATGTAAATGTAGAACATACGATGTGTTTAACCCGAGGTTGGATTGAGTTGTGATGTAAACCTGCCCGGAACCGCCCGGCTGTCCAGTAGTCACAACAATACCTATCCAATGTGAGAGGTTAAACATGGAGCCCAATAAGGACCCGAGGTTAGACTGAGTTGTGGCGTAAGACTGCCCGGAACCAACCGGCAACAGGCAGCCACAACAATACCTGTCTAATGTGAGAGGTCAGGGCCTTAATAAGACAATTAAGGCTGAGTCAGAATTGTTAGGATTAAGTGAACTAAAGACTTAATCAAAATGGAACATGCTAAACTAAACGGACTGGTGGGGTTAGGTTAGGAAACACTTAACCAACTTAGCATGTTGGCTAGAGATAGAAAACCTAGTAACGGGGGACCCTTTTCAGCAGTAACCCTAAAAGGTGTATCAGGATACCCTGAAACTAGGCAGGGTGGGGCACGATTACTGGGCTGATTGTAAGAGGTCAAATCGACGGCGGTGGTGTAGCAGTGTAGGTTCTAACGGAGTGCGGGCGTGCACACACTCCGGCGCAGAAAAATAAAGCACTGGGCACCAGTAGCATACCTGTGCACTCTAAGGTTGTGTCGGGTTGCCACTATGGGACTTGATACACCCCATGGTGGGACCAGCATAGGTAACTACAAACATCGGGGGCCGTAAGACACATGTAACTATGCGAGTAGGAGCCGATCATCAGTAAATGGATCACCTCACCCTGATTATGGGGTGCCAGTTGGAAACTAGTTTATATGGGTTCAGAGATTAACATGGGGTACGATAGTATATTCGACCCTAGACAACTTAACCAAGTTTATAGTGCATGCCCACATCTGGTTTATACTTATCATACCCAGTTCTTTATTCATAGACAAAATAGTACTAGACTTACTCAGGCTTTATGTCTGACTCTATTTTTCTTTCGTCTTCTTTCTTCCGTTTCCCCCCCAGGTCCTCAGGGAGGGAACACAGCAGCTTGACCAACCTCAACATCCAGCTTGAAGAAGAGAAATGTATTGCTTGGACTTTCCTGTTTTGAACTATGGCTTTGGACAATCCACTATGGGGCTTTTGCAGTTTATCTATGTTTTATTTATGCTTCTTTAAAAATAATGTACTCAAGACAGATTATGAAAGTGTTATGTTATGTTTTTGGAAAGGATGTTGTTGTAACACGTATTTGACTTTATGAAATAAAGTTTGTTGTTCTTCCGCTATTTACAAATATGTGTTCTTATATCTGTCTTGTATATCTGTGACTTGTACTTATAAACCTCCACCAAAATTAGGGCATTCCCTTTGAGAGTGACCCTAATGGAGGTGGGGTGTTTCACTTGGTATCAGAGCGTAGGTTTACCAGATAAGATAAAAAGTTTTGAAAATTTATTTTCAAAAAGGAAATTTAAAGAAGCATTTTTAAAAAGAAAAATATTATTTTATTTTAAAAAGGCAAAGTCCACCCCCCAAAGCCATATGAACTATCTCTTATCCTTCGTTTTGAATCTATCCTTTTTGTTTCAGCATGTCCCAAGAACTTAACTTGCCGGAAGGGGTGCCAATACCTGGTTGGTTTAGACGATTCTTAGAAGCTAGGGCCACTCAGCCAGGTCCTACCGTTCCTCCTCCCCCAGCTGAAGGAAATCATCCAGCTGCAGCAGCACCTTTTCCTCCACCTCCTCCTCGGGGAAACACTTTTGCTAAGATATGTAAAGATTTTAAAGCTATGGGAGGAAGGGATTTCCATGGAACTGAGTCCTTCGTGGCAGCTAGGAATTGGCTGAAAGAAACGGAGGACCTATTCATCATCTTTGAGGTAGAGGATAGGCAAAAAGTACAATTGGCGGTGTGGCTATTGAAGGGCGAGGCTTCCTACTGGTGGGAAGTCACTAATGCTGAAAGACCAGTGGAGACATGGGAGGACTTTAGGGCAAGGTTTGAGACCAAATTTCTCTCAGATGCGGAAAGAAGTTTGCAGTTGGAAAAATTCTTATTTCTTAAGCAAGGGGACAAGACAGTCAGAGAGTATGTGAATCAATTCGATGAGCTGGCTAGGTTTGGGCTTGACCTAGTCAATACCCCGCACAAGAAGGCTCTCCGTTTCGTTAAAGGGTTAAATGAGCCATTACACAGTTTGGCCATGACCCATATACCCATGGGAGCCACGTATGAAAGATTGGTGCAAATGGCATTGCTGAATGAGGAGGATAAGGGCAAGAAGGAGACAAAGGCAGAAAGCTCTCAAGGGAAGAAAGAGGGTTTGCAGCCTAAGAAGACAGATTTTAAGAAGGGCGGGAAAGGCAACAAAGAGAAGAGGAAGTGCAATTTCTGTGGCAAAGTGGGGCACTTAGTAAAGGACTGCCGGAAAAAGAAGGCCAAGGAGAATGGTGGGTGCTTTTCGTGCGGTGAGACAGGCCACAGGGCTAAGGACTGCCCAAAGAAACAAGGACAGGGGTAGAGGACTGGATCCACCCCAGGGGCACAGGTTCATGTGCTGGAAGCGCCACCTTTGCAACAGAGAGGTACAAACACTTCTGTAGAAAGTGTAGTTTATCTTTATGATCACCCCATTCGCACTTTATTTGATTCTGGCGCATCACACTCCTTTATCTCGTCTGCTTTAGTAGAATCTCTGCACCTAAAAACTAGTATGGTAGAGGACCCCTTAATTGTTTCAAACCCAATTGGGGGCCTAGCTCATTTGTCTATGATCTGTCTGGATTTGAAAATTTCTATCCTAAGTGTTGAATTTCTATGTAGTGCCTTTGTTTTGGGCTTTTCGGGTTATGGTTTGATTTTGGGTATGGATTGGCTATCCAGTAATGGGGCCATCCTTGATTGTGAGAAAAGGGTTGTTAGGCTCCTAACCCAGCTCGGTAATACTTTGGAAATTTCTTGTAATCCCTCGTATGCGGTTATGCTTAGTTATCTTGAATCGCTAGATGCCTCTGTAGACAATTTGAAATCAGTTAGAGTGGTCCGGGAATATCCGGATGTCTTCGAAGAGGTGAAGGGCTTGCCTCCGAAGCGGGAAATAGACTTCCGCATATATCTTGTAGATAATGCAAAGCCCGTTGCGTTGCCCGTTAGACATATGGCTCCACGAGAAAGGAAAGAGCTCAGTAAACAGATTAAAGAGCTTCTAGAGAAGGGGTTCATTAGGAGGAGCATTTCAGAATGGGGCGCTCCAGTGGTGTTCGCTACAAAGGCGGATGGTTCACTCCGTCTATGTGTTGACTATAGGGAGCTCAACAAGCTAACGAAAAAGAATAGGCACCCTCTCCCTAGAATTGACGATTTATTTGACCAGCTTGTAGGAGCGTCTGTTTTCTCCCAACTCGATTTAGCAACCGGTTTTCATCAGCTAAGGGTGGCTGAAGATAGCATCGATAAAACGGCTTTCAGAACCCCAGACGGCTTCTTTGAATGGCTTGTCATGCCTTTCGGCTTGACAAATGCACCAGCTTACTTCGTGGACCTGATGAGTAGGGTATTTAGAGATTTCCTCAACAAATTCGTAGTGGTCTTCGTAGATGATATCCTTATCTTCTCAAAGAGTGAAGAGGAACATGCTCAGCACTTAAGGGCAATCATGGAAACTTTGCGAGTCCATCAATTAAAAGCCAAATTCTCCAAATGCCACTTTTGGAGGGAAGAGGTGAGGTTCCTTGGGCACATAGTATCCAAACAAGGGTTAGCGGTGGACCCTGCTAAGGTAGTGGCGGTACAGGATTGGAAGACACCAAGGAATGCAACTGAGGTCCGAAGCTTTCTGGGACTAGCAGGTTTCTATCGAAAATTTATAAGGGATTTTGCGAAAATCTCAGCTCCGCTCACGAAATTGACTAAGAAGAATCTAGCGTTTAATTGGGATTTGGATTGCGAGTTTGCTTTCCAACGACTGAAAAGGGCTCTTACAACAGCCCCAGTTTTGACGCTGCCAGATGGGAGCAAGATGTTCACTGTTTATACGGATGCATGTGGGATAGGGCTAGGCGCCGTCTTAATGCAAGAAGGAAGGGTGGTAGCTTATGGCGGGAGGCAGTTGAAGGTGCACGAAAAGAACTACCCAACCCACGATCTTGAGTTAGCCGCCATCGTCTTTGCACTCAAGTCTTGGCGACACTATCTCCTAGGTGAGAAGTTCGAACTTTACACTGACCATAAATCGTTGAAATATCTTTTCTCGCAGAAGGATCTTAACTTGAGGCAACAAAGATGGATGGAGTTTCTTGCCTCGTACGATTTCGAAATCTCCTATACTCCGGGCAAAGGCAACGTAGTGGCAGACGCATTGAGCCGAAAGAAATTGACCCTAAGCCCGTTGTTTGTTGAAAGACAAAGCCTAGAGTTTATAGCCAGCTTCGACTTTAGGCCCTCCTCCGATTTCGTACCAGGCTTGCTAGCATCTCTCGAAGTGCGCCCAACTTTAGTGGATTCAGTAGGGACAGCACAACGCGAAGACCCTCAGCTTGTAGAAATAATTGATAGGCTAATTAGGGGTGAGACTTCAAATCACCTCAACAGATACTCCATCGACGATAAGGGTTTCCTAAGGCGAGACGGAAGACTATGCGTCCCACAGACAAAAGATTTAGTAAAGAAGGTTCTCGAGGAAGCACATCACTCCAAGATGACGATACACCCCGGCGGGGATAAAATGTACAAAGACATAAAAAGGACTTTCTTTTGGAATGGCATGAAAAAGGACGTGGCAGAATTCGTTTCTAAGTGTATGGTGTGCCAACAGGTTAAAGCGGAACAGAAAAAGCCTGGCGGACTACTGCATCCTCTAGAGGTCCCGCAGTGGAAGTGGGATAGCATCTCAATGGACTTCATCGATGGGCTGCCTAGGTCTAGGAGAGGCAACACTAGCATTTGGGTAATAGTGGATAGGCTTACTAAAAGCGCCCACTTTTTACCAGTCAAAAGTAAAAGAACTGCCTCATCCCTAGCATCACTTTACCTTAAGGAAATCGTTCGACTCCATGGAATACCATCTAGCATTGTTAGTGACCGAGACCCCATTTTCACCAGCGAGTTTTGGCGGAGTCTGCAAGAAGCAGTAGGAACGCAGTTATGCTTGAGCACAGCCTATCATCCCCAAACCGACGGCCAAACGGAGAGAGTGAACAGAGTTTTGGAAGACCTTTTAAGGTTATGCGTCCTTGACTTCGGAGGGACATGGGAAGACCACCTTCCTTTGGTGGAATTTGCCTACAACAACAGCTATCAAGCAACCATCGGAATGGCGCCCTTCGAAGCTTTATATGGAAGACCGTGCCGATCGCCCACTTGTTGGTGGGAATCTACTGATAAGCTCATACTTGGACCGGATATGATCCGAGAGACCTCAGAGAAAGTGGACTTAATACGAAGAAGGATGAAGACGGCCCAAGACAGACAAAAGTCCTATGCCGACAAGAGGAGGACCGACCTTGAATTTGAGGTTGGAGACAGAGTTTTTCTCAAGGTATCACCGCTAAGAAACGTTGTTCGTTTTGGAACCACAGGAAAGCTAGCGCCAAGATTCGTAGGGCCATTCCCTATCATCGAGAAGATTGGGAAAATGGCCTATAGATTAGAGCTACCCGAGAAGTTGGCTGGAGTCCACAACGTTTTTCACGTTTCACATCTCCGAAAATGTCTACATGAGTCTGCTGAAGTGGTAGAGCCAAATATCCTCGAAGAGGCCGAAGTGGAACGCGAAGCAACCATAAGGAGAGTTCCAACCCGCATCTTAGGGACGGAAGTGAAGAAGCTACGCAACCGCGAAGTCAAACTCGTCAAAGTTCAGTGGAGCGACGCCGAGGGAGACGCGACTTGGGAAACTGAAGCTAGAATCCGTACAGCCTACCCTTTTCTGTTCGAGGGTACATCCTTGATCTTTCATTTTCCTTAAGTTGCGCTTTTATCTATCTTTTTAGGTATATTTCCTCGACCTTATCTTTTAGGTAGAAACCCTTTGGATGGAAACATGTAATTGAAACATGTTATGGATGATGGTTGCAAGTGGTTGCAAGTGATTGCTAGTGGTTGCTCGTGGTTGCATATACACACACAATCTAGGTTTTAGATCGGCTCAGTCACTTCATATTGCATATGCATATATGTTTGCTTTCGTATATGGTTGAACTCTAATGTGTTGTCATGTGGATGTTGCATTTGTATTAAATGATTGTGCACTCATGTAGAATCAAGAATAGGAAAATTTGCATACATAATGGATTCATGGCACTTACATAATTCGCATTAAGGAGGTCAACTGAATCAGTAGACCGCCTGATTTTGCATTAGATAAGTACATGTACACACACACTTCGCATATGATCATGAAGCATTAGAAGTCTTTTAAGGACAATGGATGCTCGTGTTTGATGGATGAGTAGATGGATGTTTGGATGTTAGGATATACATTCCTCCTAACTTGAAGATTTCGGGGACGAAATCCTTTTAAGTGGGGGAGAATGTAACACCCCGAAAATTCTATAACTGTGTAGTTAACAAATTAAAGTATAATTAATCTGAAATCAAAGAATTAAGGGAAACGGGATACGCCATTGCGTTCGTCTCAGAAAAATACGCGAAATAGAGTCCGAGTTTTCGAAAAACGGAGTCCGTATGAAGAAGATATGGCCTTCGGAAGTTTTGAATTAAGTTTAAAATTCAAACAGAATTAAATAATTAAATATTTCGAAGTAGGGCCCAACGGGCCAGGGTGGAAGAACACCCGCCTGGGCCACCCAGGTCGACTGGGCTGTCGACCTGGGCTACCCATGTCGACAGGGCTGTCGACAGCCCTGTCGACAGGGGTATCGACCTGGTCGAGCCCAGTCAACCTGGCTGGCCAGGTCTGTGTTCCTCCGATTTTCTGTGGTCTGCTTTGTCACTAGGGCTAGGTGGCAAGTTTTAATTGGTCTCTCTATCGAATGAATGGCTACGATCTAACCTAGCAACATCAAGGGTCCTAATCAGTTCCTAACCTCTATATAAACAACCCTAGACTAAACCCTAATCTATTCATTCAAAATTAAGAACATAGCCGCCATGTTGCTGAGGAACGACTAAGAGTAGCCGCCAACTAGAGAGAGAATTAGGAAGAAAGTTCTAAAGCCTAAAGCAATTCAAGCAACCTAAAGCCAATCAATTCAACAAAGGAATCATATCTCTTAATTAGAGAATTCGCCGCAACCATTGTAAGTAGAGTATTACTTTGGTATGAACAAATGATTGTGTAGATATGTATGCTTGAATTGTGGCAATGAAATTCATATTTGTGCGTTCTTATCAATTTATATACGATTGGATATTCTAAATTATGACATTCAATTATAAAGAACTACATGCGGTAGTTCTATGCAAGTATACGTTTGGAATATTGCGCAAATTATGTAATCTATGTTGAAGCTACATGTATGTAGTTGATTGAAATTCATGCAAGTTTGGGGCTTTGTTATTATGCCCTCATGATATATATTTTTATGCATAAATCATTTTGCAAGTAATTGAAACAAGTTTGGTTGTTATAGTTCATATGAAACTATGTTGGAATTTTGACACCATAATCCGTGTATTAAGTCATGCTTTTGCAAACTTATGAATATGGCTAGGCTAGGAATGATATTTGGCATAATTGAAATCCATGATTAAGTCTATCTTGTTTAAAAGAATTATATGATGTCATATGTGAGACATGGCTAGGTTAGACTCAAAAATCCCTTTTTGCAAGTTTAAAGCAAACACCATGATTAGGAATATTTATGCATAAGTATATTTATGCCATGGTTATGTGAACAAATTTAACTATATTTATGCCATGCTTATGTTTGATATTATGCCATGCTTATGTTTGACATTATGCCATGCTTATGCTAGAAATATTTATGCCATGCTTATGTTTGACATTATGCATAAATAAGAATATAGGTTCATGTTGCAGTTAAACCTATGCAAGTTCACATGCCTTAATTCATGTCACCTATGTTACCACTATGCAAGTACACCAGTTTCTATCATGTATTTCCAACGTCATATGCAAGTTCATGCGTTCACCTTCCCCTCTTTGTGTATGTAATCACGCTTTAAGCCTCCCCTTTTCGCATGGCTAAATTGGGCTTTAAAAGGCTAAGCCCAATATATATAAACGGACGTGTAAAACGGAGGAAAATAACGTTGGGTTAAAATTAATTAATGAATGAAAATATAAAATAGAAGGGCCCAAATTCAGGTATGGGTTGGGCCCGTGATTGGTGTAACCTTTACACCATTAACTTAATAATGGGCCGCAAATATTTACATATAAGAAATAAAGAAGAATGACAAATATGTAAATGTAGAACATACGATGTGTTTAACCCGAGGTTGGATTGAGTTGTGATGTAAACCTGCCCGGAACCGCCCGGCTGTCCAGTAGTCACAACAATACCTATCCAATGTGAGAGGTTAAACATGGAGCCCAATAAGGACCCGAGGTTAGACTGAGTTGTGGCGTAAGACTGCCCGGAACCAACCGGCAACAGGCAGCCACAACAATACCTGTCTAATGTGAGAGGTCAGGGCCTTAATAAGACAATTAAGGCTGAGTCAGAATTGTTAGGATTAAGTGAACTAAAGACTTAATCAAAATGGAACATGCTAAACTAAACGGACTGGTGGGGTTAGGTTAGGAAACACTTAACCAACTTAGCATGTTGGCTAGAGATAGAAAACCTAGTAACGGGGGACCCTTTTCAGCAGTAACCCTAAAAGGTGTATCAGGATACCCTGAAACTAGGCAGGGTGGGGCACGATTACTGGGCTGATTGTAAGAGGTCAAATCGACGGCGGTGGTGTAGCAGTGTAGGTTCTAACGGAGTGCGGGCGTGCACACACTCCGGCGCAGAAAAATAAAGCACTGGGCACCAGTAGCATACCTGTGCACTCTAAGGTTGTGTCGGGTTGCCACTATGGGACTTGATACACCCCATGGTGGGACCAGCATAGGTAACTACAGACATCGGGGGCCGTAAAACACATGTAACTATGCGAGTAGGAGCCGATCATCAGTAAATGGATCACCTCACCCTGATTATGGGGTGCCAGTTGGAAACTAGTTTATATGGGTTCAGAGATTAACATGGGGTACGATAGTATATTCGACCCTAGACAACTTAACCAAGTTTATAGTGCATGCCCACTTCTAGTTTATACTTATCATACCCAGTTCTTTATTCATAGACAAAATAGTACTAGACTTACTCAGGCTTTATGTCTGACTCTATTTTTCTTTCGTCTTCTTTCTTCCGTTTCCCCCCCCAGGTCCTCAGGGAGGGAACACAGCAGCTTGACCAACCTCAACATCCAGCTTGAAGAAGAGAAATGTATTGCTTGGACTTTCCTGTTTTGAACTATGGCTTTGGACAATCCACTATGGGGCTTTTGCAGTTTATCTATGTTTTATTTATGCTTCTTTAAAAATAATGTACTCAAGACAGATTATGAAAGTGTTATGTTATGTTTTTGGAAAGGATGTTGTTGTAACACGTATTTGACTTTATGAAATAAAGTTTGTTGTTCTTCCGCTGTTTACAAATATGTGTTCTTATATCTGTCTTGTATATCTGTGACTTGTACTTATAAACCTCCACCAAAATTAGGGCATTCCCTTTGAGAGTGACCCAAATGGAGGTGGGGTGTTTCAGCAACCAAGGCATACTCTTGGTTCTTCTACCGCAGACCTTAACCTCTGTGAGCCCAGGCGGATCATCTGCAACCTCACAGAGGGATACCAAGAGTATCCTCACGTCCCCCGAAGCTACCGCTTCGTCACCCAGTTCGTTGGAGCCTTTATCTAAGTCAGATAATTCGCTCCTCCACGTGTGTTCAAGCGATGACCTACCGTATCGGGTTACTCATCTATCTGTGAACTGGTCCAATTTCCTTGACTAAGAATTATTACTTAGTTATCCTTAACTAAGGTTTACCACTTAGCTTCTCTTCCCGCTATCCTTGTTAACTACGATTTTCAACCTAGTCCCCTGAGCTAGGGTTTTGTCTAATGGGTTAAGTGTTGTCATTCAAGTTCATGACTTAACCCGCCTACGAATCATGTCAAGATTGGCTAAGTATTTAAGTTCAAGGCTTAGCCCTACAAGTTGGTTAAGTATACCAAGAAGCTCATGACTTGACCCTATCAAGTCAAATTGGTTAAGTATTTGTTTGTCTTAACCCTATCAGATTATCGTGTTAGATTGATTAAGCATAGATTATCTTAATCCCATCAGATTATCGAGTCGGATTGGTTAAGTATGGGTTAGCTTAACCTCATCCACTAATCGTATTACAATGGTTAAGTATATTTAAAAGGTCTTGTGACTTAACTCTATCAGGTCCGCATATTAGATTGGTTAAGTATAGGTTACTTAACCTCATCAAATCATCATGTATAATTGGTTAAGTATAAGTTACTTACCCCATTAAATTATCATGTTAAGTTGGTTAAGTATTGGTTACTTAACATCATCACCTTACCGTGTTAGATTAGTTAAGTCTAGGTTACTTAACCCCATCTAATTACCGTGTTTAGATTAGTTAAGTGTGGATTACTTAACCCCATCGAATTTACCGTGTTAGATTAGTTAAGTATGGATTACTTAACCCCATCGAATTTACCGTGTTAGATTAGTTAAGTGTGGATTACTTAACCCCATCGAATTTACCGTGTTAGATTAGTTAAGTCTAGGTTACTTAACCCCATCTAAGTATCGTGTTTAGATTAGTTAAGTGTAAACTACTTAACCCCATCCCCTAATTGCCTTATATGGTTAAGTGTCATTAAGGAATCAAGTCCGGTTCCACTTAACCTACCCATTCGTGTCATATCGGTTAAGTGTCATTTGTCAAAATTACTTAACCTTTTCATGTGGCATTAATTAGATTAATGCACCCCAACCTCTCACATTAGACTTTGTTGTGGTTACTAGTTGAGCCGGGCGGGTCCGGGTAGATTTATACCACAACCTAGTCTAACCTCGGGTTTTAAGTGCTATATGACCAACTACTCACATTGGGCCCTATTGTTTGTAGCCACTAGTTAAGTCGGGCGGGTCCGGGTAGATTTATGCTACAAACTCAACCCAACCTCGAGTTGGCCACTTTCATGTTTGGTATAGTGTCATATTACACTTACAACCCATACGTGTCTAGTTTCAAGTCCCATGTTTACCCCACATGTCATGTCCACATTTAGGTGTATCATGAGTGTCATATTTTCATGAAATCCCATGTCAAATTATCATGTCGTAATCACGCTCGTCTAACCTACCCCAAATCGTGCTTCCAACCCAAGTAAAAGCGAGTCAACATAGTAAGGATAATATGCTACATATTGACCTCAAAACATGCACGATATCAAAAAAGGATTGGCCACAAACATACATGATATCATACGGGGTTTGGCCTCAAAATATGCATAGCATCATAAGGGGTTTTTGGCCTCAAACATGCATAATGTCACAACGGGATTAGCAAAAAACATGCATGGTATCATAAGGGGGGTTTTGGGTTCATTTACATGCATAAGCCCCAAGTCATATTCATGTACATATTTCACAAGTCAAAGTGGTTTCAAGTATTCATGCCAACATTCCGCAAGTAAAGGTTCAATCTTTCATGATGGACTAAGTTAAACATAACATAAGTGGCATGATTTAGTCACTAAGCATAGCCCAAAGTCATAGGTTCAAGCAAAAGGGGCAAACTAGCTTTCATGTAGGCTAGCATACTTAGTTTAATCTCGTTTTATTCCATGCCATCATTAAAACTACCGTTTAGATCTAGAAGTAGCTAGAACTTACATAGCGTGGCAAGAGGGCTAGGAGCATGAATCGTCTTGACGAAGAAAGGTGGCTCCTTTGTTGAAGAATCGTCATGAAATTTGCGTGGCAACGTTGATCTACCCTCGATTTGACATAGGAAGCTTGCACCTTTTGATTCGGATCTAGTTTGAATGCATAGTCTCTAGGAATTGGAGATGGAGGCCACGATCAATCGACATTTGGGCAGCACTTAGTTGCTAGAATGATTTTTAGTGATTTAGGTTAGGTCCTAGGGTATTTTTATAGAGATTAGGAGTAGTTTAGGCCCTTAGATTAACCCTAGGATAGATATGAACCCTCAAAATCCGTCACAGGCCATCAGAACAGAGCACAAGGCCAAGCAGGTGCACCCAGGCCAAAGTGGTCGGACCACCCAGGTCGACACCCGTGTCGACTGGGCAGTCGACCTGCCCCTGGGCGTGTCGACTCCCCAGTCGACACCCCTGTCGACCTGGGGCTTGGGCGGGAATTTTTCCCGCCCAGTCTGTTTGGCTCCATATTTGAATTTCGAACTGTTTTTGAACTTGGATTTTTCTGAAAACTTCTATGGGCCATAACTGGGTCATACGGACTCCGATTTTCGAAAACTCGGACTCTATTTCGCGTATTTTTCCGAGACGAACGCAATGGCACAGCCCGTTTCCCTTGATTCAAATTTTAAAATTAAATTATGCCTTGATTCTTATCTTTACACGTTGTTAAAAATTCGGGTTGTTACATTCTCCCCTCCTTTAAGGATTTCGTCCCCGAAATCTCCAAGTTAGGAAGAACATATCCTACCATCCATCATCCATCTACTCAAAACATCATTCACAGGCAACCATTGTCCTTAGACAATTTCTAATGCCATATGAACATATGCAGAACGTGTGTGTATATGCTCCTTAGCTAATGCTAATGATCCGGCCTGAATGATCTTTCTAATGCAAAATATGTTTAGTGCCATGAGTCCAACATGTATGCAAATAGTCCTAGTCATATAAACACTATATGTGTGCACAAATATTCATTCAAATGCAACATCCGCATGACAACACATTCAATTTCATCCATAAACAAGTATAAATACTCGTGCATATGCAACATGAAACGTGACCGCGTCAATCTAGTATCTAATGTGTATTCGCGCATCCACGAGCAACCACTTGCAACCATTTGCAACCATATCAATCATAACATGTTTCAAATACATGTTTACATCCATAGAGCTCTATCTAAGGTTCCCAAGACAAGATCGAGGAGATAAACAAGACAAACTCCTTACGGGGTTTGTAACAGAAACAGGACCGAGAGGATATCCACCAAGCGATAGCATGCAAGCAAGCTCTACAGGAGAACCAAGGATCAAAGATATACTCTTAAAAAGAGACATGATGCGCGCGTCTAAGCCGCATTTCCATGAGCTTAATTCCATTGTGCCTTGACCGTCTTTGACTTCATGATTTCGTAGCTCCTTGATCCCTATTTCCAAGGTATGAGTTGGAACTCATTTCACTATCGCCTCTCGTTCCACTTTCACTTATTCTTTCCCTAGTATACTTGGCTCAACCATATCTGCGTACTCATGCAAGCTCTCCAAAATTCACTAGTGAATTCCGGATCTCGTTTACCGATGCCAATCCGTGTTACCACATGCACTTACTAGGGTGATTCCTATAACCCATGCTCAAGCGGAATAAACCATCCGCCTTATTGGCGAACGTTACTCGATCGGATCGGAGATTTCCGATAAATGCATCAAGAGATTCTAGGTAACTAACCATGACAGAACCCAAAAGGTTACACGAGACTTCGAGGGTATTACCAAGGCAAGTTAAGAGTTTAACTATCCTCCTTTCAAAACCGAGAATGGCATCCATTACTGGATCACCACTTCATCCTTAGAATCCATCCATAGCTCAACAATAGAAGCATTGCTTCTAATCTCAACACTTGGCATAGACGTTCTCAAATCCAAACAAGTCATGAATAAATGGACCGACTCTCCAACCAGATTTTGGGACTAAAGTGGGATCTTCTACCATGCTAGTACTAAGGTGCAGAGACTTAACTATCGAGGCAGACTTAAATGATGCGATGATCAAAACAAAGTCTAGACGGGACGATAGAAAAGAAAGGCTAAGCCTTTAACAGAAACTGTACCATTCCTCTTAGGTACGCTAGAAATGAGAGCATACAATTTCCCTCTCGCTGATCTTGTCCTTATCTTCCTTTGTGGATCAAGCCATACCAACAAGTTGCTTATTCTTAAGCTCGTGTCATTTATCCTTGCTCTTATTATCCCTTCTTATAACTTCGGTTACAGGTCTCTCGAGAACTTCCTCCATCGCACGGGAAAACACTTACGTAGCTAGACAAGGACTAGTCGCAGTTAAAACTACCGTGACTACAGATGGAGGAAAGAAAGGAAAAGAGGTTCAATCAAGGAAACAAAGGATAGTGCTAATGGCTTTTGGGGAATAGCCTTTAAAAAAAACTTTTCTTGAAAAATGCTTCTTTGTAAACAGCTTCTCAAATAGTTTTCAGAAGGTTTTAAAAACTTTTGCCCAGTCTGGTAACCTTCTGCTCCGATACCAAATGTAACACCCCACCTCCGCTAGGGTCACTCACAAAGGGAATGCACTAGGTTTGGTGAAGTATTATCTAGGTAAACATGCACAGAAATATTACAAGACAGAACATATATAAAACAGCGGAAGTAAAACAAATTTCATCACCTTATAAAATAAGGTCTAAAGCCTTTTTCATCAGAATACATCAAAACCTGCCTTGCAATAGTAAAGAAGCATAAAACCTTTTCATAAATTATTCCCCAAAATAAAGCGGTGAAGCAGCCATAGCCAAGAGAAGACCAAGCTATACATGATGACCTTCAAGCATAAGAGGTCGGAACTAAACTACAGCATTTCCTCCCTGAAAACCTGGGGGGAGAAACGGAAGACAAAGAGGTGAAAGAAAACGGGGTCAGTCATAAAGACTGGTAAGTCCTATCTACTTCCAGCATAAAAACAGGTAAAGGTAACATGACATGCATAAACTGAAAGTAAACATAAGGATGACGACAAGATAGATAAGCTAAACCAAGATAACCGGATGAACTACTGTAGCAAGATAAACTAAGGCATCTTGATAAACTACGGTGTCAAGATAAATCAAGGTATCACATCGTCAGGTTTCTATCAAGTATACTATCCCAAGGTATCTATCATGTATAACATCCCACGGTATCTATCATGCATAACATCCCAAGGTATTTATCATGTATATTTGCTCTGCACCTCTCGTACTAGTATCCCAACCCGCGTCATGTGTTAACTATGAATGTCCCTTGCCCAATGTCATGTAATGGTCCATGTCAACCTAATATATAGCATATGTAGGTTTTCCCAACTCGTATGTTTCTTTCCATGTATAAGTTTAGTCCTTTGCCGTAGGCCGTACGGGCTTTCCCATGTAAATCTATACCACCTCAACGTAGTACCATTTTATCCTTGAAGTTGTTTTGGACTGCTACCCTTGATCTGGTTATGTTTTCTTACCATGAACTATCGCGTGTTCACTTAGGATTTATGCCATCTAGGACCACTAGGGATTATGCTACCTAATGAACGTTTCCGTGTCTCGGTTTGGGTTCAAGCCACCTAGGGCCACTAGGGATTATGCCACCCGTCAACCACGCCCTTTATCCCATGTATGTATCGTGAATCGTTTTCCATGTCTAGACGCACATGTATCTCAATGTGCCATCCGAGTTCCGTGCCAGGGCAAATCAAAAAAATACGGAACTCGGTCGGGAGCTTTAAGTCATCTGCCGATGCAGATATCAAGGTCTGTTTTTGTATCCGTGGCTATGGTCCCACGTGACCCCTCCCTCAACTACTGAAAGGCAATCTAAGAAAAATCATGTATGAGAACTACATCCCGGCCCCACTATGCCCCACTTTCCTATTGGCCAACCTCACCCATGACTCGATAGCAAGAACATGGTCTGTTGGGAGTTCTCTGCCTTTCCGTTCGTACACGATTGACTAAAGAAGGTAGGTAGTCGACAACGCGCTATCCAGGGCAAAAAATCAAGTATCATCGACTCCACGCTAATCCATCCCCGTCTTTAGGTTGCTCGCACAACAACCAAGGCATACTCTTGGTTCTTCTACCGCAGACCTTAACCTCTGTGAGCCCAGGCGGATCATCTGCAACCTCACAGAGGGATACCAAGAGTATCCTCACGTCCCCCGAAGCTACCGCTTCGTCACCCAGTTCGTTGGAGCCTTTATCTAAGTCAGATAATTCGCTCCTCCACGTGTGTTCAAGGGATGACCTACCGTATCGGGTTACTCATCTATCTGTGAACTGGTCCAATTTCCTTGACTAAGAATTATTACTTAGTTATCCTTAACTAAGGTTTACCACTTAGCTTCTCTTCCCGCTATCCTTGTTAACTACGATTTTCAACCTAGTCCCCTGAGCTAGGGTTTTGTCTAATGGGTTAAGTGTTGTCATTCAAGTTCATGACTTAACCCGCCTACGAATCATGTCAAGATTGGCTAAGTATTTAAGTTCAAGGCTTAGCCCTACAAGTTGGTTAAGTATACCAAGAAGCTCATGACTTGACCCTATCAAGTCAAATTGGTTAAGTATTTGTTTGTCTTAACCCTATCAGATTATCGTGTTAGATTGATTAAGCATAGATTATCTTAATCCCATCGGATTATCGAGTCGGATTGGTTAAGTATGGGTTAGCTTAACCCCATCCACTAATCGTATTATAATGGTTAAGTATATTTAAAAGGTCTTGTGACTTAACTCTATCAGGTCCGCATATTAGATTGGTTAAGTATAGGTTACTTAACCTCATCAAATCATCGTGTATAATTGGTTAAGTATAAGTTACTTACCCCATTAAATTATCATGTTAAGTTGGTTAAGTATTGGTTACTTAACATCATCACCTTACCGTGTTAGATTAGTTAAGTCTAGGTTACTTAACTCCATCTAATTACCGTGTTTAGATTAGTTAAGTGTGGATTACTTAACCCCACTGAATTTACCGTGTTAGATTAGTTAAGTATGGATTACTTAACCCCATCGAATTTACCGTGTTAGATTAGTTAAGTGTGGATTACTTAACCCCATCGAATTTACCGTGTTAGATTAGTTAAGTATGGATTACTTAACCCCATCGAATTTACCGTGTTAGATTAGTTAAGTCTAGGTTACTTAACCCCATATAAGTACCGTGTTTAGATTAGTTAAGTGTAAACTACTTAACCCCATCCCCTAATTGCCTTATATGGTTAAGTGTCATTAAGGAATCAAGTCCGGTTCCACTTAACCTACCCATTCGTGTCATATCGGTTAAGTGTCATTAGTCAAAATTACTTAACCTTTTCATGTGGCATTAATTAGATTAATGCACCCCAACCTCTCACATTAGACTTTGTTGTGGTTACTTGTTAAGCCGGGCGGGTCCAGGTAGATTTATACCACAACCTAGTCTAACCTCGGATTTTAAGTGCTATATGACCAACTACTCACATTGGGCCCTATTGTTTGTAGCCACTAGTTAAGTCGGGCGGGTCCAGGTAGATTTATGCTACAAACTCAACCCAACCTCGAGTTGGCCACTTTCATGTTTGGTCTAGTGTCATATTACACTTACAACCCATACGTGTCTAGTTTCAAGTCCCATGTTTACCCCACATGTCATGTCCACATTTAGGTGTATCATGAGTGTCATATTTTCATGGAATCCCATGTCAAATTATCATGTCGTAATCACGCTCGTCTAACCTACCCCAAATCGTGCTTCCAACCCAAGTAAAAGCGAGTCAACATAGTAAGGATACTATGCTACATATTGACCTCAAAACATGCACGATATCAAAAAGGGATTGGCCACAAACATACATGATATCATAAGGGGTTTGGCCTCAAAATATGCATAGCATCATAAGGGTTTTTTGGCCTCAAACATGCATAATGTCACAACGGAATTAGCCACAAACATGCATGGTATCATAAGGGGGGTTTTGGGTTCATTTACATGCATAAGCCCCAAGTCATATTCATGTACATATTTCACAAGTTAAAGTGGTTTCAAGTATTCATGCCAACATTCCGCAAGTAAAGGTTCAATCTTTCATGATGGACTAAGTTAAACATAACATAAGTGGCTTGGTTTAGTCACTAAGCATAGCCCAAAGTCATAGGTTCAAGCAAAAGGGGCAAACTAGGTTTCATGTAGGCTAGCATACTTAGTTTAATCTCGTTTTATTCCATGCCATCATTAAAACTACCGTTTAGATCTAGAAGTAGCTAGAACTTACATAGCGTGGCAAGAGGGCTAGGAGCATGAATCGTCTTGACGAAGAAAGGTGGCTCCTTTGTTGAAGAATCGTCATGAAATTTGCGTAGCAACGTTGATCTACCCTCGATTTGACATAGGAAGCTTGCACCTTTTGATTCAGATCTAGTTTGAATGCATAGTCTCTAGGAATTGGAGATGGAGGCCATGATCAATCGACATTTGGGCAGCACTTAGTTGCTAGAATGATTTTTAGTGATTTAGGTTAGGTCCTAGGGTGTTTTTATAGAGATTAGGAGTAGTTTAGGCCCTTAGATTAACCCTAGGATAGATCTGAACCCTCAAAATCCGTCACAGGCCATCAGAACAGAGCACAAGGCCAAGCAGGTGCACCCAGGCCAAAGTGGTCGGACCACCCAGGTCGACACCCGTGTCGACTGGGCAGTCGACCTGCCCCTGGGCGTGTCGACTCCCCAGTCGACACCCCTGTCGACCTGGGGCTTGGGCGGGAATTTTTCCCGCCCAGTCTGTTTGGCTCCATATTTGAATTTCGAACTTTTTTTGAACTTGGATTTTTCTGAAAACTTCTATGGGCCATAACTGGGTCATACGGACTCCGATTTTCGAAAACTCGGACTCTATTTCGCGTATTTTTCCGAGACAAACGCAATGGCACAGCCCGTTTCCATTGATTCAAAATTTAAAATTAAATTCTGCCTTGATTCTTATCTTTACACGTTGTAAAAAATTCGGGTTGTTACAATTCATATTGTCTTAAGATTGATTAATTTGTTGGTTTGGCAACTAAGAATTTACTATATTACATCTTCTTTTGCAAATTTATGGTTATGGTCACTGGTTATGGTTACTGAAAGTATCAATTGCATGTTTATGGTTGAAACACTCATTAAGTGTTGCAGATTATGAACTTGAAACACTCGTTGAATGTTGTAGATTATGAACTTGAAACACTCGCCAAGTGTTGCAGATTATCAAACTGAAACACTCACCTAGTGTTGCAGATTATCAATTTGAAACACTTACTGAGTGTTGCAAATTATCAAACTGAAACACCTGCTAAGTGTTTCGAAAATCTGCAACATACTAATCTGTAACACCTAAAAAGTGTTTCTACAAATTTTAGCAACATTTTATTACCATTTCAAATTGGCCATTTTGGTGTTGTGCAATGTCAGATAAAATCATTAAACAAAGATAGAATTTGATATAGTTTGAACCAAACACATGGATGGATCCAAAGAATTGTACCTAGAACCATCTCATTTATTCATCGACTGAGCATTGGGACCTGCTTTTGCAACTTTGTGTTAGCGCATCACCATCATCATCACTTGCACCATGTGAACACTAGAGAGGTGTTTTTATATGGATCATGAAAAGCCTAATTTAAAGGCTAAGAACTTGCATAGCCTCCTCCTACAATTGCAAACATTAGTTCAGACTTCATGTTTCTAACTTAAAGTTGTAAATAAATAAATAAAATCAATGGTCACATACAAACAATAATAAGAAGAAATCTGCCGAAACCCGTGAATTCGTTTAAAAGAGAAAGCTATTGTCTTAAACTTGTGAATTGGAAGAAACTTGATATTATGAAAAAAGAAATGATTATGAAGCTGGGAATTCAAATTAGTAACAAGATCTACTTCCATAACTTTTCTAGATTCGATTCTATTGGGTTGATTAGGTCAATCAGGTCCCGAATCCCAACTGTCGAATCTCTTGCAGCTGCTATTCTTTCTATGGCATTTTTTCTTTCATCCCGAACTCTTGATTTTTCGAGTCTGAAACTAGTAAAATAGTCGAAAGTCTTCCTTAGGTTTTGCGGCCATGCTTGGGATAAAAACTTTACAGTTATCCGTTTAGGGGTCGTTTTTCTAGAGAATAAGGAATTCTTTCTCTTCGAGAAAGAATCAGACGTGATCAGTGGAAACAATACATCAATGAGAGGTTAATGAAATAAGTTCAGTAAATTCACTGATTGAGCCAAATCTTGACGAATCACATGAATTGGACAAATGAAACTTTAATGAATAACTAATTGATTTCTTTTCTTTCAGTCATCCTCTTATCCCCCTATTAATACCAAGATTATTCCGATATATAAAATAGAAATTCCAATGGCTTTTGCAATATATGGGTGAGGGCCAACCACGATTTTTTATTCTATCCGGCCCGAGAAATTCTAGCGATATAAAATAAAAAAAATTATTTATTATTTACTTCATTTTTTTTATTTAATTTAACAAAACTAGAAAGGAAAAAGAAAAAATATCTGCTTAGGAATTATGAAATCGCGTAAATAAATTTTCTAATGTGTCATGGAAATTCTTTGGGCTACAAGAACAAAAAAATTCTCGATGGTGTAACAAAATATCTCTCATTTCCAACTTGAATACATTTTTCTTTTTTATTTCAAAATGAATGTTTTTGTCTTGCCTTGAAGGCCCCAAGGGATTGATTCATCCCGCATTACGGGCCTTATGTTCACTTCAGACCATGATTTTAGTTATATAAACTTCTGTTACCATGATTTATTGGCGTACGACCAAATGTCTGAGACTTTTTCATATGCGCTTGACGTCTTCGACCCTCATGGATATGCGTGAGTGAGTTCAAGCATGATCTTACAGTGAGCAGTATGCATTAACAGAAACTAAAACGTAGTCAAGTATGTTTAATAGGGATTGTGATAGAACAAAGAAAAACAGCTAGCCGAACATTTTTTTTTAGAATTCTCCAATAAAAAATATCATATAAGAATGCAGTATTTCATCTAAATATAGGCTCATGAACTGTTAAAAGTCATAACATCATTAAAGAGCACACCAGGTAAGTTCTTCTTTGTGAACTAGCAGTTATAACAAATAAGTGACTGATAAGGCAATGGTAGGTAAGTGGATGTGATGGTCAAGATAAAAGATGCAATTAGAAATGATAATGACACAATGTTGATGAAATTCTTGTTAGTTTAATTTTGTATATTTTGTGAAAGTTTATAACACAGGTACTCCTTAAAATAAAGGACATTTAACCCATACAAAAGTATAGGACAACAGATGACTTTATACTGGTTTTAGGGACAGTGGATTCTCGACTATACCAAAATATGCACACAATTATTTTCATGAAGCATCACATTGCTTCAGATAGGTATCCTATGTAGTATCCATATCGTCACTGCCATATATTAGAAAGATCTTAGAACGATCTTTCTAATCATGGTTCAAAATTTTGTTCAACACATTCTAAATTCTGGTGATTCCGTTTCGGTTATGGCGAGGATTGAAATGGAATTCAAAGAAACCTCCTTTTTCGATACAAAGATTTAATAGAAGATAAAACTCATATTTTTATCAAATATTTTTTTTAGAACATTAATAACTTCAAAACCAAAGACTATAGTTTAACATTCTAGACACGTAGTCAGCTCAAAAGCAATTTGTTTATCCAATCAACTCAAATTCAACTTTACTATCATACGTGCTTAAGCTATTAAATCAAATGATCGATTCCACTTTGCAATGTCTATGAAAGATAAGAAAAGGAATAAAATGGAAAGCATCTTTCAAATTAAATTATTTATAAATCATTACTCAATTTATTATTAAATAATTATGCTTAAAACACGTTTGAAAAAGCATATCTTGTCCGCGGCTCTAGTGGAGTTAGTAGGGATTTCCAACTCCTAGCAGAAGAAGAGGGTTCGAGCCCTTGCAGCTACTATGCTTAAGCAGTTTTTTACTTTCTGCAATTACGATATGTCATATGTCACAAAAATAAACTTCTTATACATGCAATTAAAAGCTAAAATTTTAAAATTGATTCCTGTCGAAGTTTTAAAAGGCAAAGACATACATACATTTTTGTGCAACCGAGACAAACATAAGTCTCAAGGCATTCAGGTGTAAGTTTTCTGAGTGAACAATACACATAAACATATGCATATCAATAAGCTAAATATAGAATAATAAACGATGAACATTTAAATAAAAAACATTAAGTACTTAAAGTTATATATAAAAAATACAATCAATTATATATTAAATCTTTTATTTGGAACTGCAAAGCAAATTTGAGGAAAACAAGAGATCATGAAACCACAAAGCAGATTCAAGGAAAACAAGAGACGAGTACAGGAAATGAGGGCTGCAAGTAAGTTTTGACCTTATTGACAGGTTTTCACAGCTTTACCATGGCTATAGGTTGGGGTTTGCTTACTGCAAAATTTTGAAGAGTTCAGGAGGTCCTAATTCAGTCTGCATTCTCACAATTTGTTAGTTGGATTCTGAAGGCATATATAGTTTCAAAATCATCATATGTGAACGCATAATAATAGAAGAAATAAATATTACTTTTATCCATATTATAATAACCATCAACATGAGCATTTGTTATGAATACCATATGATAATAACCATTAACATGAGCATTTGTTATGAATACCATATAGGATAAATATTGATAATGAATGCACAATAATTGTATTGTTCTGATGTACAACTTTACGTGGTACAGAACATCATTTTGACAACACATTTCATCATCATGCATTTTCAAGTTATAAAACAGCTACTTTAATTGAAAAACATCATAATAGAAGAAATAAACCATACCAGTTTCTCAACCTTTTTCTGTTTCATGCTTCATGCAGTCGACGGTGGGATGAGAACCCAGTTAATGCGCAGCAAAAATGACCCTAACTGAAGCAGTTTCAAAGACATCCAATGCCTTGACCATAGATGGAAGCATGGTGATCTCTAGAATTTCTCAAGCTAAAGCGTACTTCTTCCTTACAAAAATTAGTATCCCGTTAATAAATGGTTAAAGATACTTACCTTTTTTTTTTGAACCAAAATCATTGAGATATATTATAACTTGAATTTGAAAATAAAACCCACGTGCGAGTTTTTGATCTGCACTAACTATTGACTAGAATACTAATCCCGATTAATATGTGTCGGCAATATTTGTCTTGTCATGAAGTAAAATAAATCCTTCTAATCGAAAGCCACATTAATCTCCAAAGTTGTATCGGTCAATATGGTCTATTTATTTGTGGTAGCTATTGGATGGTCCAGATAGTCAAATCTTATTCTCATATGCAATGGTTTCGCGAATATGTCATCCCTGAAGTCACCATTTGTTTCTAGAAGACTACAAGGAGTTTCATCTTCAGTATTTTGTGTCGTATGACCTTGTATTTGGGTCTTTTTTCCAGCAACTTTGATTTCACTTGACTTCAAGTAGAGCACCGCAGAAACGACTATCTCTCCAGTCCCAGGGCTGATGTTTACTGCACAATCAAAATATGCTCTTCGCTTGTCTTAAATTCTTCGATCAGATAATTTATCTTCCACTTTAGAGTTTCTTTCATCATCAAATACTGAAAATGCAAGATTATCCAGTTCATCGTACCACTGCTGTGCAACACCCACCTTCTCTGTTGATGTTGCAACTTCATCAAACTCCATAAGCTCGGCGATTGACCCTCTTGCCTGGCGCCAAATACACTCCTCTTCCAACCGTGTAACAAGTTCTATACCCTCTGCTAATTCCACTGGTACGCTTATATCACACCTACCAGGCAGTACTGTGAATTTACGGAAATGTTCCTTCAATGGCTGCTGTAAATATCTATTATAAACAATTTCGAAGGGACAGACAAACCACTATGGCAATCTTAAGACCTTCATGTTAGAAAATCCAATGCTCAAGACAGTTCTCGATTATCTAATACACTTGAGCACTCTGTGATCAGCCGTGTCACAAATTATTGCATCACTTTTGAAATTTGCAACTGATGACACAAGCCACATGGAAATTCATCTCTTAAGGAATGTGGTACCAAGTCATTATACTTCGTCTCCAGCAAGCTGACTTTCTCCTTTATTCTGTTACCATGTGCCTCCAAAACATTTCGTAATCCTTTCCTGACTTCTTTTATCTCCCAAGTCCTCATGTCCAAAAACCAACTAATATCAAAACTTCGGTTAAAAACAATTAACCCATCCTTATCAAGCTTCTACATATGCCATGGAAATATGAATGAGTCACGATGATACTTCTCCCTTATGTTCCCCAGTTTGTCTACTTTCATGATTAGTTTATCCAAAATCATGTTCCATATATATTTTTTGACAAGCTAATAGGAAATACAGTTTCTACTTTTCTGCTTTCTATATCAGCCCTCTTGATAGCACTATTCTCAGAATCGATAAAATATAGACAGTCTTCGGTATCATCATAAAAAGAAGCAGCGGGTCGTAATAATTAGCAGATTAAAATTCACCATCCTCAAAACCAGGGGAAGACCCTATATAATCTACAATCCTTCTATTCTCATCAGCAACGATGATATGATGATGGTTACTATCGGAAATAAAGATACGGTTCCAATCCTCATCAACAGACACACACCCTGGATAATATAGAATCTTGTTTCTGAAGGCAGAAGGTACATTTGGTTTCTTAATGAATTCCTGCTGTACCATACAATCAACACTCGAAGTTTCAAATAAAAAGGAATCACCTTTTAGAGATATCCGAGATGCATCAAGTTTTTCAATTACTTCGACAATGTCCTCAAGTGTTGAGACAAGATTTTGATCGATGCCAACATATAAAGGTGCAATGAAGATCATGTTAAATTTGGTGATACAAAATCACAAATTGATTGGAGCAAATTTACAAAGAATGGAAAGTAAATATTTTTATAATGGGAATGCATTGATTGCATTTGATGAGATGACAGAGAAATAAATAAAGGGATTAATTTCTTCCTATGTTTGCACATTTGTTGTTATGGTAATTTGCCTCCATTATAATATTACCATATGTTGGTAATTTAATTGATGACTCACATAGATTTGCACTGGCTATATATTGAGGGGTAGACTTTAGTGTAAACCCATTCTGGCTTGGAGCCAGTGATCCCCAATGTTGTCACTTCTTGTGAAACCTGATTGAGGTTTGGATATGTAAACTCTTATTTTGTAATCTCTTGTAATTTTCTCATGTGGAATAAAATCTCTCTCTGTTAGACTGGACATACAATATGATGATAGTGGAACCAGTATAAATATTGTGTGTCTCTTTGTTTCTCTGCTATAGTTATTTACTATTTTGTTGATGTAATAGAATAATTGCTATCAGATTAGATTGTTGTTCAATTAGCAAATCCAGATCCTATTTATTATGCTTCCGCATTTGTGTAATTTTGCATAACAGATTGGTATCGGAGCGAGGCGATTTGTTTTAAATTGTTCATCAATTATTTCTATAAAGGTTGGTAGATTCAGTGGTGATTATGCTATTACTATTTTGGAGAAACGGAAGACTTTGGTGGAGGAGATTATGTTGAGAGTGAAGAGCGTTCTAATCTGGGAACTTTGACGTGATATGGAGTTACTGTGTTGAAGGGGCTATGGATTTGGGAAGCTTTGATCATGTTTCTGACAGGGGTCTTCATGTTGATGATGCTCGAGGGATCCAAGATGATCAGGAAAGGAGCTCGAGTCAAGTGATAGACAGGTGTCGAGACAGAGATCATTGTGGTTTAGACATGGGGTCTTCACGTTGATGATGCTCATGGGATCAGCAGTGATCGAGGAAGGAGCTCAGATCAAGTGGTAGATGGGTGTCGATGTGTATTGCAAGCACTTTTAGACCGTTGGTGTATGCGCGGTGCAGCGCATGGTGGTAGATACATCTTTTGCAGGCGGTGGGTAAAGCTTGTAATGGTTTTGATTAAGTGACAGGAGAGAGATTTCTTGGCGATTGAGAGAATAATTGTTTGGTCATGGTGGTGTTGAGATTACTTTGGTGTCTGCCTTCTTTGTTATTTTGGATATTTGCAACATTTGTTGGCAGGCGGGGACGTAGTCTGAGCTCGTTAACAATTGTTTGATGGGGGGTGGCTTTGCTAGAACCCATTTGGTAAATATTCAAATTTTTGGTGTATCTCGTTATGAGATTTTGATTGAAGGTGGGGTTCTGTTGAAGAGTTTTATGATGAGAAGAGAATTTGACTCAAGGTGGGTGCTGGAGATATGTGATTTTGCATCAAGGTGGAGTGTTAAATTTGGTGATACAAAATCACAAATTGATTGGAGCAAATTTGCAAAGAATGGAAAGTAAATATTTTTATAATGGGAATGCATTGATTGCATTTGATGAGATGGCAGGGAAATAAATGAAGGGATTAATTTATTCCATCTATGCTAAAGAAACATATTGATTTACTTCCTATGTTTGCACATTTGTTGTTATGGTAATTTGCCTCCATTATATTATTACCATATGTTGGTAATTTAATTGATGACTCACATAGATTTGCACTGGCTATATATTGAGAGGTAGACTTTAGTGTAAACCCATCCTGGCTTAGAGTCAGTGATCCCCAATGGTGTCTCCTCTTGTTAAACCTGATTGAGGTTTGAATATGTAAACTCTTATTTTGTAATCTCTTGTAATTCTCTCATGTGGAATAAAATCTCTCTCTGTTAGACTGGACGTACACTATGATGATAGTGGAACCAGTATAAATATTGTGTGTCTCTTTATTTCTCTGCTATAGTTATTTACTATTTTGTTGATGTAATAGAATAATTGCTATCAGATTAGATTGGTGTTCAATTGGCAAATCTAGATCCTGCTTATTGCGCTTCCGCAAAGGCGCAATTTTGCACAACCTATCATTTCACAGAGATAAGTTTTTTTTTTAGAAATATGTTAAAATCTATCCTCAAAGTATAACATGAATGCTCATATCTTCGTTGCTGAAATCTGTATATTTGAGGAATTGAAAAGTCACAGAAAAAGCCCAAACGGTTCAGGATCCGACCGGGAAAGAGTGCAGAGTGATATAGACTATGGACCGAGGTCCTCCGGTCAATAGTCATAAACCGGTCGACCGGTCCAAATATGGGCGGTCGACCGATCAGGCAGTTTTTTGCATATAACGACTATTTTTCTGGAATTTTTAATTTCACAGAAACTCAACCAGTCGACCGGTGATTTTCAACCAGTCGACCATTTTCGAACAACAAGTTTTTTTATGAAAGGTTGCTTCTATTTGTGAAGAGATTTCTATTCAATAATCAAAGGAAATGGACATAACTTTTTATAGAAACTCTTCATGAAGAATTACTACCTTTCTACTATTATATAAACAACTTCAAACTTGTTTTACAATCACCAAATCATTCTATATTCTCTCTAATTTCTGAATTGCATTTTCATACTCTTTGCAAAACGAAAGCTCTCCAAATTCAAATACTTGTTAATCCTTGAATCAATTTAATATCATTTGATTCAACAAGCATTCTATTTCCTTAAATCTACGCATTCAAAGTATATACTCGAGGATCAAATTATAAGAAGATTGTACTCAAACTATTGACTATCCGTGTTGATTCAAGAACACAAAGCAGAAGTCAAAACCATTGTATTAGTTGAAGTCCAGTGTGTGATCAGGAAAGTGTTGAAGTCCTCGTGTTGTTAGAGGCGTGAAATTCCCGTTCGGCTGCTCGGGTGTTGTATACCTGTTCCTTCGGGTGAAGCGAGGTTGTTGTTAGTGAAAATCCAGATAGAAGTCTGGGACTGGACATAGGACGGTGCTCCGAACCAGTATAAAAAGCCCTGTGTGATTTTTTTCATTTTTTTACTGCATTTACTATTCTGTGATTTGCTATTACTTTATACTTGAATATTGTTCGTCATATTACACGATCCTTTGTGTACTATAGTATCACGTTCACATACAATTTCAATTGGTATCAGAGCACGGTCATCTTATAACCGTAACACAGTTATTTGATATATTCTAGTAATATGGCAAATAACCCAAGTAGTAGCACTAACACCACTTACACTGAAGGTCAATCAATACAAAGACCTCCTTTCTTCAATGGTCTAAACTATAGCTATTGGGCAACATGTATGGCTTTTTACATGCAATCAACTAGTTATGATGCTTGGAATGCTACTCAGAAATAAATAGTAAATCCAACAACTGAGTATTCAGAATGGACACCGGCTGAGAAAACGGCAGCAGCTGTAAATGCAAAAGCAATAAACATGTTGTTTTGTGCATTAGACCAAAATGAATACAACCGTGTTAGTATTTGTACCACCGCATATCAAATTTGGCAAACGCTGAAAACCACTCATGAAGGTACTAACAAGGTTAAACAAGCCAAGATAGCCATGCTGAAAAGTCAGTTTCAAAATTTCAAAATGAAACCAAATGAAATAATTTCTGATATGTATTCACGGTTTCAAACTATTCATCATGCACTTATTGGTTTAGGACAAAAGTACTCAGATTTTGATGTTGTTTCAATAGTCCTACATTCTCTGACTAGTGAATGGGAAGAAAAAGTATTAGCGATTGAAGAAGCTAATGACCTTTCCATCATGAAACCAGATGAATTGATAGAAAATCTAATGTCCTATGAAGCTAATTTGCAGGCTAGAAAAGAACAAAAAGAAGAAAAGAAAAATGTAACATTTCATGCTGAAAAAGACGAAGATGAATCAGATTCTGAAGATGAAGACTTGGCATTCATTGCAAAAGGTTTCAAGAAATTCTTGAAATGACAAAAAGCAAGTCGTTATAACAAAAAGAAAAGTGGATCAAATAGACCATCGTCATCCGTTGAAGAATGTTTCAACTGCCACAAAAAGGGAACATGCACAAGGATTGTCCAAAACAAAAGAAGAAGTCAGAAAATGACAAATTTGAATACAAGAAGTACAAATCAAAGAAACAAGCATTCTCAGTAACATAGGATGATTCAGACTCGTCTTCATCAGAAAGTGAAAGGGATACAGAAAATGAACAAGCAAACATTTGTTTCATGGGAACAGACGATGAGGTACAAATTCCTACATTTGATGAAATACTTGATATTAATGCTGAATTGATAGTCAAATTTAAAGACATAAAACGACAACTCAAACAAGCCAAAGCTGATTTGAGTAGAGCAGGGTTTGAACGAGATATGTTAAAAGAGGAGAAGATAATATTAGAAGAAGAACTTGAAAAATTTCAAGAATCATCATCTAATATTGATTCTCAATTATCTCTTTTGAGTCAAGAAATTAAAACTCAAAAAGTGAAAAACGATGCTCTTACTGCTAAAAATCATGAACTTAAGGCAACAGTCAAAATTCTAGACCTAGAAAAAGCTGGTTTACAAATTAAGTTAGATAACATCACTCAAAATGTTTCTAACTTCAACAAAGGTCGAGAAAAGTTGACAAAGATTATTGAAAATTCACAGTCTGTATCAAATAAGCAAGGGTTGGGATATAAGAAACAAGGAACTCAGAAATATCATTCTTACAAAAAGAAGAATGTAAAAGCTAAGAAGAATTCTAGTTTGTTATATTGCAAGCCAAAACCAGTTATGAATTTTCAAAAGAAAAATGTCAAGACTATCAAAATATGGGTTCCTAAAACAAATAATAATTTGATTAGGAACAAATATATTCAGCAGTCCATAAATACTGTGCATCATAATTCTAATTATATATATAAAGGGGATACCGGACCCGTATGGGTTTGGACTCCTAAGACCTAAATCTTAGGACCCCTTAAAAAGTGGGTACCATGGACTTAATTGTATTTTTTGTAGGTCCCACTTAAGAAAAGAGGAAAGTGGATATTGGACTAAAGGTGCTATAATTATTTACTACTCTCGATTACTGTGTTTATTATGGTATTTATTCTTTTTAATCGATGACAAAGGGGGAAAATATTTTCTCTCATGATGATACATATCATTCATGTTACATATACTATCATTTAAAATTATGTGATTAACATGGTAATAGTTATATGTGTGCTAACATTTGTTAATGCAGGAATCAAAAGGTAAGATTATTTATATTATGAACTAACAAATGTTGCAGAAATTCAGGGGGAGCTTTATATTCAGAGGGAGAAAATCCAAGGTGTTGTCATCAATCAAAAAGGGGGAGAATGTTGAGACAAGATTTTGATCGATGCCAACATATAAAGGTGCAATGAAGATCATTTCATAGAGATAAGGTTTTTTTTCTTTTAGAAATATGTTAAAATCTATCCTCAAAGTATAACACGAATGCTCATATCTTCGTTGCTGAAATCTGTATATTTGAGGAATTGAAAAGTCACAGAAAAAGCCCAAACGGTCCAGGATCCGACCGGGAAAGAGTGCAGAGTGATATAGACTATGGACCGAGGTCCTCCGGTCCATAACCATAAACCGGTTGACCGGTCCAAATATGGGCGGTCAACTGGTCAGGCTGTTTTTTGCACATAACGACTATTTTTCTGGAGTTTTTAATTTTATAGAAACTCAACCAGTCGACCGGTGATTTTCAACCAGTCGACCGTTTTCGAACAGCAAGCTTTTTTATGAAAGGTTGCTTCTATTTGTGAAGAGATTTCTATTCAATAATCAAAGGAAATGGACATAATTTTTTATAGAAACTGTTCATGAAGAATTACTACCTTTCTACTATTATATAAACAACTTCAAACTTGTTTTACAATCACCAAATCATTCTATATTCTCTCTAATTTCTGAATTGCATTTTCATACTCTTTGCAAAACAAAAGCTCTCCAAATTCAAATACTTGTTGAATCCTTGAATCAGTTTAATATCATTTGATTCAACAAGCATTCTACTTCCTTAAATCTACGCATTCAAAGTATATACTTGAGGATTAGATTATAGGAAGATTGTACTCAAACTGTTGACTATCCGTGTTGAATCAAGAACACAAAGCAGAAGTCTAAACCATTGTATTAGTTAAAGTCCTGTGTGTGATCAGGCAAGTGTTGAAGTCCTCGTGTTGTTAGGGGCGTGAAATTCCCGTTCGGCTGCTCGGGTGTTGTATACCTGTTCCTTCGGGCGAAGCGAGGTTGTTGTTAGTGAAAATCCAGATAGAAGTCTGGGACTGGACGTAGGACGGTGCTCCGAACAAGTATAAAAAGCCCTGGTGCGATTTTTCCATTTTTACTGCATTTACTATTATGTGATTTGCTATTACTTTATACTTGAATATTGTTCTTCATATTACACGATCCTTTGTGTATTATAGTATCACGTACACATACAATTTCATCAAGTTCTATATTATTCTCATGATGGAGAAAAAGATTTGTGGAACTATCAAACAACAAGTAATGAGCACCATTTATCACTGTTTTGTTTCTATTAGATATCAAAATAGGAAAAATGATGAACTCCTCCAATATTATTTGAATAACTTTAGCATGCGTGGAGACAAATTTTGCTGAATTACTATATTGCACTCCCAATACATTAAGACTGGGATATCTTTTCTGAATCAGTTTAACCTTTTCAATTAAGACAACATTTTCACGAATCACAGTAGAATTTCTTACAAATGCATTAACCAGAACAAGAAAGATGCATATCCAAGCAATAAAAAGGACAAATGGGAAACTGTGAAGAAATAATGTTTACGCATAATACATAGAACAATGTGTGTAACGGGCAAGAAGACTGTAGATTTGGGGAAAAAAATGAAACTAGATAATTTGAAAGTAAACAACGATAATTACCCTTCTTCGAATTGGAGAAAGAAAATCAACCGACCAAGGATAACGATGCGATAATTACCCACCTTCGATTGGAGAAAGAAAACCCTAATTTTAGTGTCGGCCGAAAATTGTAGAGAAATGAAAAAAATAGAGGGTAACTAGGAGGGGAAATAAGATGGAGGTTTGATACTTTTCATACTCGGATCAAATCAACCAATCTGAAGCTTTGGCCATCTACGGTGAGATTTTAAGGGTTGGGGAAGGTGCGGATTGGTTGAGCTGTAACAAATGAAATTTGATACGACTATGAGTTGTATCAAATTTGATACGGCTTTAAGCCGTATCAAATCTCCGCATCTTGATGTGCCAAGTTTGCTGTTTTGGTGTAGTGGAAGTCTCTCAATGATGAACTGAAGTTCCATAAAGATAATACAACTCGAGATGATCTGAAGATCGTGGAATACACAATCCCACTTGGAACACCCAATTCCAATGAATGAACCGAAGTTTAATAAATAGTTCGAAGACTCTCAACTCAATATGGGAGTCTGAAGACTTAATCCGCTTAATATGAGAGTCCAAAGACTCAACCAACTCAATATGATCAAAATTGATCAAGTATAGTGTAACCTATGCCAAGCTAGTAAACATAAGAGTTGAGCTACATATCCCATAACCACTTGCTCTACTCGAATATTTACCAACAAGTTGTATATCCCACTAGAAATACGAAATGATCATTTCCACGATTTTCAATCGAATGAGTCCAAGAATTAAACGTCAAATCAAACATAAGGGTTCATAGTCCTTGTTTTTACTAAGATGTTTAATTAGATTTCTCATACGAACAAGAAAAAAGTTTATCAAATATATACTAGTAGCTTTGTAAATCAATTTATAAAATAACTTCATATAATGAAGTCGGATTAGAAACCAGTTTATAAATTAACTTCATATAATGAAGTAGAGTTAGAAACCGTTTAGTAAAAGATTTGGTATTTACTAATAATTTAAAACCCTTTTCATATAATTTCGAAGTGGAAAATCTCGTAAAATATCGATTGTAATAACAATCGAAACCGAAATTCACGTTTTAATAACGTAAATAAAATCCAATGAATATCAATTATAAATTCGTTTATCATGAATGAATCGAATATCCATCTAGTTGCGCTGTTGAAATCTGTGAATCAGAGAAACTGAATAGTCACAGAAAAAGGTCGAATGGGCCAAAACTCGGTCAGGAAAGAGCCTGAAACGACCTATATAATCGACTGTGGTCTCCACCAGTTGATTGACAAAAAAAGCAGAACCATTCGGATGGTCCTTTTGTACCATTCGACTGATCAACTTACCAGTGGACTGTTAGGTTACAGGACTAGTCGACTGGTTTAATTTTAACTAGTCGACTAGTAGCTGCTACCAGGCCCAATTTGGCCAATTTTTTCTTTGTTAAATTGTATACGAATCATTTTCGATAAACTACGAAGGCTTTGCACTTAATCAAGATGATAATAATGCCTCATAAGCTCACTGAAACACTTCATATCATAAGACTCAAACACACCTAAAGATTTATGCTCGAATTCATCGAAATGAAATAAAAACTCATGAATTGGGAAGTTCACACACAAACGACCTAAAACACACAATAAATGCACAACATATAAGTCCAAAAGCACACTAGACAAGCATATAGTTTAAGGCATACATGTGAGTTCTAAAAGAACTCGTCTTTGATCTTTATAAGGAAAGAGAGGCTCTAAAACAAAGCAAGAACAACCACTCTTCAACAAGAACTCTAGAATCTTCAACCTAAATATATAAATGAATTTCCTAAGATTTAGGTCAAAGTAAATTTCACAAACTGAAGAGGGAATAAGATGGAGATGGACTTACCTAAGCTTCTCCCTTGATTTTGTTGTTGATTTCTATAAGATTGGAGCTCCTAGGATTAAACTAGGTTTAGGGAATTCTAATTTCCCTTTCCTTCCCCTATTTTCTATTTTATTGAAGTATTAGTGCGAATGAAGGAGAAAGTGGTTGTTGGATTATAATGGTGTAGGCTAGGTTTGCTAACCCAAGCCCCAACCAAAGTCCCAATTTTTACAAACTCTAAACATATCAATGTTTATAGTTTTCGATTATGTAAACGACATTTTGAACTCAATGGAAATTGTTTCAAGTCCAAATTCATCTACATGCAAAATGCGACTTTTTGGATACACACACACACGATTAACGATGTTATATTTAAATAAATTACTTAAATATATAATCGCCAGATATGCGGGTTGTTACATTTAAGAGGCCCAAAGTGCAGTGTAATTTTTTGTGAATTTGAGCGGAAGCGTTATTGATTAGGATCTAGTATTGTCTATTCAGATACCAATGTAACTACAAAAAAAAAAATCAATTATGTAGTCTGTGACGGTTGCCCCATACCACTCATACATTTCCCTTGAAATGCGATGTACCAATGCCTGATTGGCACACGACAGTCGTCAAAAGAAAGGGTTTAAATGGTGAATTAACAAAGAACATATAGTATATCTCACAGCACATAGAATAAAATATAATAATAACACAACTTGATATAAAACAGGCGAGACAGTACATAAGCTAAAAACTAAGCCGTAACCATTAAAGTAGCGGAATCCAAAATACAGCTTCATATCCAATTATTACAACTTTAAAATACTGTCTTTAAAAGGAAATAAAAGAGGTACACTACTAATGCCCAAAGTAGTAACCAACAACAACACAGGGAGAATATGCATATAAAGTATATGGAAGCCTCATGCTCGTCTCCGGACAGCTACCCGTGCATAACCACCTAACCTGTCTCTGGTCTGCTCGTTTAGGAGCACCCAGAGTAATAAGAAGAGATATAAAACTCTGGGTCATACGAAAGTCTGGTGTGAGCGGTATCAATAAAATAGAGCAATAATAGGTATGAATAATTATACCTGACCTGGACCTGCAACTAAAGAGTTATCACAACAAGATGTACAATACTCTAAGGTAACACCAACATAGAGTGTAAAATGGAAGTGTGCGTCTCATGGTGATAGCAAACATCACACATAGCAATCATCCTCACATCTCTCACTCAGTGTGTAAAGCATAAGATATCCACCGCTTTGATCATCAGATCCATTGGGGTCATGACGGAGTCCCACTCCATACAACTATTGTTATGACCACTTTGCCCTTTTGGGGCCATGAAGGAGTCGCACTCCATACAACTATCACCCTGACCCCACTGCACTGGTCCATAGTCAATAGCCCTAACGGGTCAACCAGTCCACACAGCGCTGGCTCTGTTTCATCTACATGCCCCCCTCTCAATTGTGAACCAAAGTTATTTAAATCGATAACCCCTTTGCACACATCCCGCAGCAAATCCCAACTCTTGAAGTTAACTTGTTGATTCTCATCTGGATCCTGAGACATAACTTTTCATTTGGACTTCCTTTGAATCTCGGGTTTTGGTCGGATTGGAGTTGATCTTCAGAAGAGTTCACGATCGTCATCGTGTGGTAGAAGTTCGAATCCGGTTCGGTCTGAAGTCGTCATCTTGGTTAGGGTCGTTCGTGCTCCACGGTTGGTCGTTCGTACTCCACAGGGCGGTCATTCTATCTTACCAGGGTCGGTCGCTCGTCATCTTTGTTCAGGTCGTTCGAGCTCCACGGTCAGTCGTACGTACTCCATAAGTCGGTCGTTCTACCTTACAAGGGTCAATCGCTCTACCTCACCAGGGTTGGTCGTGCTGCATCATCAGGGTCGGTCGGTCGTACATACTCCATAGAGGTCGGTCGCACATACTCCAAAGAGGCTATTCGCTCGTATATACTCCTCTGGGTCGGTCGCTTGAGCTCCACCCCTGGGTCGGTCGTGCGACCCAAAACCTGCAGCAATTCCAGCATGCTATTTTCGCCTCACGACGGCGTTTTTGATCACCCTAACTTTCCTATGCAATCACAAGGCATACCAAACAGTAGTATTAACATGTAGAATCAACCAAAAACACCAAAACAACAAGTTGACATGTAAATTTAGATCAAACATACCCAAATCCATGAATTTCCCCTTAATCCCCTAAATTCCGGGATTAGCAAACTTAATCCAAATTAACCCGAATTTATATATGAGACATAAAATATGATTCTAGAATTTATGCATATTTTTCCATAATTTGTAGGTGTATAATTTCGCTAATTATCACTAGTCTCCCCTAATTAGCCATAATTAGTGCATAAACATGCAAATCACTCACCTTCGCCAATAATTAGTGATAAACCTGAAACTTTTACTGATTTGGCTTGGATTCCAATGTATTGCAGCAACTCTACCTCGATTTTGGTGCTAATCCGACTTGATGTAGATTTGACTAATTTGTGGTTAGAAAGTGATTAGAGAGAGATTTAGAAGATAAAGGCCATTGCTAGGTTCAAGAAATGTTTTTGTTGGATAGAAAAATGAAAGGGAATGTTTCTCCAAACCCTTTCAGTCCTCCCATAACCCTAATCCCGAAATGGGTTATGGGCCTAGCTGTTAATCACCTAATTAAGCCCAATTAGGCTATTTTTCCATCTTCAAAAATTATTTCAGCCATATCTCCCAAACGTAAAGCCGTTTGATAAATGTAACCACTCTACGGAATGGGAATACATCATTTAAATCTAATGGATGTGGTTTCAAGTCAAAACTCCTTACCAATTAGAAGTTATAGGCAAAACAATATTCACCAGGGGTGAAATGGTCATTTAAAATTCGGCAAAAATCGTGAATGTGGGAAATGACCCCAATAGTCGTTTCCCAAAGTTACACGACCGTATGACTTCGCATGAAAATAAAAAGTTATTCTACAATCCTATGATACATAAAATGCGGCTCGTTACACTCTCACCCCCTTAAAAAATTTCGCCCCCGAAATTCGTTAACTAAGAAACAGGGATGGCGCCCCGCATGCCTATCAGCCATTTACAAACAATCAAACATACATAACACAACAAACCTATTCTAGCATGCAGTTTACTAACAAGGTGTAACACCCCGAATTTCAGTTAACACTGGTATTCACTAATTACAGAATTAATAATCTCAGATGTGAGAATCAGGGGAAACGGGTTACGTCATTGTGTTCGTCTCGGAAAAATACGTGAAATATAGTCCGAAATTTTGTAAATCGGAGTCCGTATGACCCGGTTAAGGCCCAAAGAAGTTTTCGGGAAATTTGAATTTCGAAACATGCAGAAATGGGGGCCAGGCGGGAAAACTCCCGCCCAGCCAAGTCGACTTGGCTGTCGACAGGGCTGTCGACTTGCCTGTCGACATGCCTATCGACTTGGCAGTCGACAGGGCTGTCGACTTGCCCTGTCGGCTGATTCTGGCCTGGGTGCACCTAGTTGAGTTTTGGGCTGGGTTGGAGGGCTTGGGACGAAATCTGACGGACCTAAAATAACCTAGGGTTAATCTAAGGGTCTAAAACACATCCTAATCCTATAAATAAGACCCTAAGCTAGCCCTAAATGATCATAATCCTATCCTCTAACTAAACTGTGCCAAAATTTTCTATGATCATGGCCTCCACTCAAAACCCTAGCCTCCATCCTCTTTCTAAATTATTTCTATGAAGGCTTTCATGTTCATACAAGCATTTTTAAGTTGTATGAGTGATCATTAGCTTGCATTCATCATCAAGTTGCAAGCTTTATTTTCAAGGCTAGAGTTTTTGGGTGATTTTTGGCAAGGGTTTGCTTATTGGAGTTTAGTGGTGAGTTTCTATAGCCTTAATAATCAATTGTTAAATTGATTATGATAGGATATGATAAGATATGGCTATGTTTGTGGATCAATGTGTTTATGCAAGTTTAGTATAGTGTATGTTGTGTGTTTTGCGAGTTTTATGCTATATGTTATGCAAGTTTAATGCTATGTTTTATGATGCTCATTATGCAAAACACTATGTTGAACATTGATTCATATGTAACATGTTATGCAAGCTATATGTGAGATTATATGCAAGTTCATATGTAACATGTTATGCAAGCTATATGTGAGATTATATGCAAGTTCATATGTAACATGTTATGCAAGTTATGTGTTTGGTTATATGCAAGTTATGTGCATGATTATATGCAAGTTCATATGTAACATGTTATGCAAGTTATGTGTTTGGTTATATGCAAGTTATGTGCATGATTATGTGCAAGTTCATATGTAACATGTTATGCAAGTTATGTGTTTGGTTATATGCAAGTTATGTGCATGATTATATGCAAGTTCATATGTAACATGTTATGCAAGTTATGTATTTGGTTATATGCAAGTTAACATGTGACATGCTATGCAAGTTCACACCTTTGTATGACATAAGAATCATATGCAAGTTACCCCCTTTGTGACATATGTGCTTCATGCAAGTTTGGGTTAAATGCTAGTTAGGTTTAATGTATGCTCATATATGCAAGTTGACACCTTTTAAACCCATGATAAAGTTATATGCTATGATTGGTTAAACCCATGGCATTTGTGATGAATCTTCCCTTTATTATGTCATGTTATGATAACGAATTACGTGGGGAACGATGGGGTTAATATGCATATTAATAAAATGGTGTGAAATGGGTATGCTTAAGCATAACATAAAGTGAATGGACATAATTGGGAATTTACCTATTAAGTTAGGTCTACCCATATTATGGAATTGGGAATTTACCTATTAAGTTAGGTCTACCCATATTATGGAATTGGGAATTTACCTATTGAGTTAGGTCTACCCATATTCTTGAAATTGGTAATTAATTAGGGATAATTAATACAAATTATGGGGGTGATTAATTAGGTGTAATTAATCGACTAAGACACGAGGTTGGACCCTTTTGTAGCATAAGACTGCCCGGAACCAACCGGCAAATCCAGCGGCTACAAATGGTTGGCCCAATGTGAGAGGTCTTAGTCATAAACTAAATACGTGACAAGTGTAAAGACACGAGGTTAGACTCTGTTATGGTGTAAGGCTGCCCGGAACCAACCGGCATATCCAGCTGCCATGAAAGACAGTCTAATGTGAGAGGTCTTTACAAAGGTTACGATCTTAATTAATTAAGAAACACTTAACAAAATTAGCATGTAGTGGGGGCATGAGGGGTTAAGTGGGTGCCTTGGGTGGCATGTAGTAGCTAGTAGGGGTGCCTTGGGTGGCATGAGGAAACTAGTGGGTTGCCTTGGGTGGCAATAGAAAATACGATTAGAATACTTAACCAAAGTGGAACATGTAATTAAACATGATTAAAGGGTTAAGTAAGTGCCTTGGATGGCATGTGGGAATCAAGTAAGTGCCTTGGGTGGCATGTGGAAATCTAGTGGGTGCCTTGAGTGGCAATTAAAATATGATTAAAAGACTTAACCAAAATTTATAACATGTAAGTGGACATGGTTAAAGGGTTAAGTGGGATTCACTAGAAATGACAAGCTTAGGTGGGTAGCTTGTGGGGGCCCATTTCAACCAATATCCCAAACGTATCTTTGTGGGCTCGACCCAAGTCGAGGACGGGACACGCATATTGGGCTTGACTGTAAGAGGCCAAAACGGGTTAGCGGTGGTAACACAAGTCCAACGGGTTTCATATGCGTGTGTGGACCCGGGCTGGTAAGTAAGACGTTGTTGCATCGTGTAGGTATAAGCCGTGCACCGTTGATATTATCAGGTTGCCACTTTGGGGAATGATACACCCCACTGTGGGGCCAGCACGGGTATCTACGTTAGGGAGCCGATCGCTTGGGGAGTAGTGGGTACACCTAGTGGAGATAGGGGCAGACGGCACCTATGTAGTCAGCTAGGGGTACACGAAACTACTATTAAAAATTACTAAGTACACTTAGTGGGATCAACCTTAAGTAGGAATTACCCTTGGGTGGGTAGAACTGGTGTGGTGCAGTGTAGGAATTACCCTTGGGTGGGTAGATCTGGGGTGGTGCAGTGTAGGAATTACCCTTGGGTGGGAAGATCTGGGGTGGTGCAGTGTAGGAATTACCCTTGGGTGGGTAGATCTGGGGTGGTGCAGTGTAGTAATTATCCTTGGGTGGGTAAATGCGTCTTTTCGGTTATCTTAGTACATCCTGTGTTTAGTTGGCTACTTAGTGTAGTCATTATCCCCAGAGGTACCGTACCTTGTTTATATCATACCCTAATTACTTTAATGATTGTATTGTTAAGGTTATAGGACTCGCTCAGACTTATGTCTGACCCCGTTGTTTTTTTATCTTTTTCCCAACCCTCAGGTTTTCAGAGTGGGCCTAGCACTAGTGGGCCTTGATCAGACTGCTTTATCTATCTTTTGGAGCTTGGACCGTGGATGTAAAGCTCAGTTTATCTTTTCTATTATGGCTATTAAGTTATGTAGTGGGATTATGTACTTTTGTTTTATCAGGATGGATATTATGTACTTGACTCTTGTTTATGGTTTTGGTGTAACCAAACATGTTTTACTTTCCGCTGCAATGAAATGATGTTTTAAATTCTCAAGTATTACTTATATCTGTCTTGTTGCAATTTTTCTGTTCTATATTCACTTAAAATACTCCACCGATGTTATGACATTCCCTTAGTGAGTGACCGTAGCGGGTGTGGGGTGTTACACGTGGTATCAGAGCTTAAGGTTACCAGAACAGATAAAATTTTTAGAAAAACTATTTTCTAAGAATATTTTTGAAAGAAAAGCATAATCCCCGATAGCCATATCTTTATCTTTCGAATTCTCCTTTTTGAATCTCTTCCTCTCTCGTTTTGAGTTTCCCCTCCGTGTATAGATGATCTTTCTAAGATAGATAAGAATGGAAAACCACTTCAAGGGACTTAGACGTTAGTCGGATTAGAAGTTGGTCCAAGAAGGAGGAGGACTGGTAGGTACCTATTGGATAGACGATGGGAGGAAGGCTCAAATAGTTGTTTGGTTAATGAAGGATGAAACCTCATTGGTGGGAGGTTACGAGTGGAGAATGGGAAGAAGAAGGCGAGTAGTTATCCTTTTGGGAGGAATAGGACACCTTATTAGGGTTGTCCAAAGGGGCAAGGGCAAGGTATGGAATCTTCTGGAGGGTAGTTTTATTCCCTCACGGCTAGTGTACCAGATGGGGATAAGACCGTCTAGGTTGGAATTTGGATTTCTTTATTATCCGGTTCGAACTTTATTTGATTCTGACGCATCGAGTTTGTTTATCTCATCGTTGTTAGTTGAGTCACTGCACTTAGACACCAGTTTAGTAGATGATCCCTTAGTTGTTTCAAACCCAATTGGGGGCTCCATGATGTGTTTGGGTTTGAAAGTTTCTATACTTAGCGTTGAGTTTAGATGTGATGCTTCTTGGGCTTCACGGGCTATGGGTTAGTTTTGGGCATGGACTGGTTATCCAGTAATGGTGCCGTTCTTGTTTGTGGAAGGAGAGTTGTTAGGCTTACGACCCGCTTGGGTAACACTCTCGAGATCTCTTGTAATCCCATGGAATCTGTTATGCTAAGTTATCTAGAATCGCTTGACACGTCGGTCTAGAGTTTGCGATCTGTTAGAGTGGTCCGGGAATACTCGGATGTGTTTGAGGAGGTGAAGGGCTTACCTCCGGAGCGGGAGATTGACTTCCGAATATATCCGGTAGACAATGCCAAGCTAGTATCTTCGCCAGTGTGCCACATGGCTCCTCGTGAGAGGAGGGAACTCCATAAGCAAGTAGGCGATTTGCTTGAGAAGGAGTTTAGAAGACGAAGTATATCGGAGTGGGGTGCTCCAGTAGTTTTTGCTATGAAGGCGGATGGGTCCCTCAGACTTTGTGTAGATTATAGGGAGTTTAACAAGATAACAAAGAAGAATAGACACCCATTGCCGAGGATTGATGATCTCTTTGATCAGTTGGTTGGCGCCTCAGTGTTTTCGTAGTAGGACTTAGCCACGGGGTTTCATCTGTTGAGAGTGGCTGAGGATATTATAGAGAAGACTACCTTTAGGACTCCAGATGGTTTTTATGAGTGGCTGGTGATGCCATTTGGTTTGACGAACGCCCCCGCATACTTTGTTGATTTGATGAGAAGGGTGTTCAGGGAGTACCTAAATAAGTTCGTGATGGTCTTTGTAAATGACATCTTGGTCTTTTCTAGGAGCGAAATAAGTTTTCGTATGTGCTCAATAGGTTGAGCAAAGCCAGTTATGGGATAAACGGTGGTTTTGGAGCGAGATTGGCGAGGACATCCAGAGTTGGACAAGGGCTTAATTATTTAGCCGTTTTTACTAGTATCATCTCACGTAGGTCGTCTGAATTCGAAGGAGGTATCCCTTGGGTGTTTGTCTGATATTGGTTTAGGCCTTTGGGGCTTGCATTTGGGGGATGTCAAGTTCGACTAGGGTGGTCTGCGTGAGAGATGGACAGTTGTGATGATTTTGGATGGGGTAATATCCTGGTTTTCTCTAAAAGTGGAGAAGAGCATGCCCTACATCTTAGGGAAGTGTTGGAGACTCTTCGAGCGCATAGTCTTAGGACAGCAAAAGTGGATGGGATTCTTAGCATCCTATGAGTTTGAGATAGCGTATACCCATGGCAAGGGTAACGTGGTAGCGGACGCCTTAAGTAGAAAAAGGTTGTCCTTGAGTTCATTGTTCGTTGAACGACGGAGCTTAGAGTTTATTTCTATGTTTGACTTTAGACCTTCCATTGACTTTGTACCCGGTTTGCTAGCCTCCTTGGAGGTTAGGCCTACTCTTTTGGGGCGGATTGGCGGAGCGCAGCGAGACGACCCACAGTTGGTTGAGTTAGTAGAGAAGCTCATGAGGAGGGGGAGTCGTCCAGCCATTTGAGTAGGTACACCCTAGATGGTAAGGGGTGGTTGCGTAGAGACGGTAGACTTTGTGTACCGCAAGACGAGCGTTTGAGGAAGGCTATACTTGATGATGCACATCATTCGAAGATGACCATTCATCCCGGTAGGGACAAGATGTACCAAGACATGAAGCGAGTTTTCATTTGGGCCGGTATGAAGAAAGACGCGGCCGAGTATGTCGCTAGATGCTTGGTGTGCCAACAAGTAAAAGCGGAGCAAAAGAAACCCGGTGGGTTGCTTCACCCATTGGAGGTTCCGCTATGGAAGTGGGATAGTGTCTCGATGGATTTCGTCAATGGATTACCAAGATCGAGGAAGGGTAATACGGGAATTTGGGTTGGGGTAGACAAACTTACTAAGAGTGCCCATTTTATACCCGTGAAGAGTAAGAGGACTGCTCAATGGCTAGCTTCAATCTACATTCGAGAGATTGTTAGATTGCATGGTGTACCTTCCAGCATAGTGAGTGATCGAGATCCTATCTTCACTAGCGAGTTTTGGAAGAGTTTGAAAGAGGCGGTAGGGACTCAGCTGTGTTTGAGCACCGCAAATCATCCTCAGACGGACGGCCAGACCGGGAGGGTGAATCGCATTTTAGAAGACCTTTTGAGGTTATGTATCTTAGATTTTGGAGGTACATGAGAAGAGCATCTTCCACTGGTGGAGTTCGCATATAATAACAGCTTTCAGTCTAGTATTGGCATGGCTCCTTTCGAAGCTTTTTATGGAAGGCCTTGTCGATCACCTACATGTTGGTGGGAATCTACGGATAAGATCTTGCTTGGGCCCGATATGGTTAGGAAGACTTCGGAAAAGATTGATTTGATTCGAAGAAGGATGAAAGCGGCGCAAGACAGACAGAAATCTTATGCGGACAAGAGGAGAATAGAGCTTGAGTTTGATGTTGGGGACATGGTCTTTGTCAAAGTATCTCCATTACGGAATGTGGTTCGCTTTGGATCTGTTGGGAAGTTAGCACCAAGGTTTGTTGGACCATTTCCTATTAAGGAAAGGGTTGGACAGATGGCCTATAGAGTGGAGTTGCCCGACAGACTTAGTGGTGTACATGATGTATTCCATGTGTCACATTTGAGGAAGTGCCTACATGAGACCGCAGAGGTGGTAGAGCCGAGCTTGCTTAGAGAAGTAGAGATAGAGCGTGATGCGACTATTCGACGAGCTCCTACACGCATCCTTGGGTCAGAGATTAAGAGGTTGAGAAACAGGGAGGTTCAACTAGTCAAAGTGCAATGGGGAGAAGATGAGAGCAACGCTACTTGGGAGATAGAAGCGAAAATGCGTTCATTATACCCATTCCTTTTTGAGGGTATGTCTTTTAACTTCTCCTTTATCGTTTGTCTAGTACTTATCTTATCTTTAGTATGTCCTCGTGTTAGTGCCTTTGACCTTTAGATAGGGTAAACCTATGGTTGAAACATGTGTTTGAGACATGTTATGATTGATGGATGCATGTGGATGCAAGTGTTTGCTAGTGGTTGCTCGTGGATGCATATACACACACTCTAGACACTAGATCGGCTCAATCACTTCATACTGCATATTGCATATAATTATGTGTAGGTAGCTATATTTATGGATGTATAATGGTTGTGTTATCAAATGGATGATGCATTTTGGTGAATGATTGTGCACTCATGTAGATATAGTATGTGTCGATAGGGTTCTTTCGCATACATATTGGATGCATGGCACTATCACGGTTTGCATATGTTCATACATTAGATAGGGAACATATACACACACTTTTTGCATATGCTCATACATCAGTAGAAATTGTTTTAAGGACAATGGATGCCCGTGTTTGATGGATTGAGTAGATGGTTGTTTGGATGGTAGGATATGCATTCTCCTTAACTTGGAGATTTCGGGGACGAAATCCTTTAAGGAGGGGAGAATGTAACACCCCGAATTTCAGTTAACACTGGTATTCACTAATTATAGAATTAATAATCTCAGATGTGAGAATAAGGGGAAACGGGTTACGTCATTGTGTTCGTCTCGGAAAAATACGCGAAATAGAGTCCGAAATTTTGTAAATCGGAGTCCGTATGACCCGGTTAAGGCCCAAAGAAGTTTTCGGGAAATTTGAATTTCGAAACATGCAGAAATGGGGGCCAGGCGGGAAAACTCCCGCCCAGCCAAGTCGACTTGGCTGTCGACAGGGCTGTCGACTTGCCTGTCGACTTGCCCTGTCGGCTGATTCTGGCCTGGGTGCACCTGGTTGAGTTTTGGGCTGGGTTGGAGGGCTTGGGACGAAATCTGACGGACCTAAACTAACCTAGGGTTAATCTAAGGGTCTAAAACACATCCTAATCCTATAAATAAGACCCTAAGCTAGCCCTAAATGATCATAATCCTATCCTCTAACTAAACTATGCCAAAATTTTCTATGATCATGGCCTCCACTCAAAACCCTAGCCTCCATCCTCTTTCTAAACTATTTCTATGAAGGCTTTCATGTTCATACAAGCAATTTTAAGTTGTATGAGTGATCATTAGCTTGCATTCATCATCAAGTTGCAAGCTTTATTTTCAAGGCTAGAGTTTTTGGGTGATTTTTGGCAAGGGTTTGCTTATTGGAGTTTAGTGGTGAGTTTCTATAGCCTTAATAATCAATTGTTAAATTGATTATGATAGGATATGATAAGATATGGCTATGTTTGTGGATCAATGTGTTTATGCAAGTTTAGTATAGTGTATGTTGTGTGTTTTGCGAGTTTTATGCTATATGTTATGCAAGTTTAATGCTATGTTTTATGATGCTCATTATGCAAAACACTATGTTGAACATTGATTCATATGTAACATGTTATGCAAGCTATATGTGAGATTATATGTAAGTTCATATGTAACATGTTACGCAAGCTATATGTGAGATTATATGCAAGTTCATATGTAACATGTTATGCAAGTTATGTGTTTGGTTATATGCAAGTTATGTGCATGATTATATGCAAGTTCATATGTAACACGTTATGCAAGTTATGTGTTTGGTTATATGCAAGTTATGTGCATGATTATATGCAAGTTCATATGTAACATGTTATGCAAGTTATGTGTTTGGTTATATGCAAGTTATGTGCATGATTATATGCAAGTTCATATGTAACATGTTATGCAAGTTATGTATTTGGTTATATGCAAGTTAACATGTGACATGCTATGTAAGTTCACACCTTTGTATGACATAAGAATCATATGCAAGTTACCCCCTTTGTGACATATGTGCTTCATGCAAGTTTGGTTTAAATGCTAGTTGGGTTTAATGTATGCTCATATATGCAAGTTGACACCTTTTAAACCCATGATAAAGTTATATGCTATGATTGGTTAAACCCATGGCATTTGTGATGAATCTTCCCTTTATTATGTCATGTTATGAGAACGAATTACGTGGGGAACGATGGGGTTAATATGCATGTTAATAAAATGGTGTGAAATGGGTATGCTTAAGCATAACATAAAGTGAATGGACATAATTGGGAATTTACCTATTAAGTTAGGTCTACCCATATTATGGAATTGGGAATTTACCTATTAAGTTAGGTCTACCCATATTATGGAATTGGGAATTTACCTATTGAGTTTGGTCTACCCATATTCTTGAAATTGGTAATTAATTAGGGATAATTAATACAAATTATGGGGGTGATTAATTAGGTGTAATTAATCGACTAAGACACAAGGTTGGACCCTTTTGTAGCATAAGACTGCCCGGAACCAATCGGCAAATCCAGCGGCTACAAATGGTTGGCCCAATGTGAGAGGTCTTAGTCATAAACTAAATACGTGACAAGTGTAAAGACACGAGGTTAGACTCTGTTATGGTGTAAGGCTGCCCGGAACCAACCGGCATATCCAGCTGCCATGAAAGACAGTCTAATGTGAGAGGTCTTTACAAAGGTTACGATCTTAATTAATTAAGAAACACTTAACAAAATTAGCATGTAGTGGGGCATGAGGGGTTAAGTAGGTGCCTTGGGTGGCATGTAGTAGCTAGTGGGGGTGCCTTGGGTGGCATGAGGAAACTAGTGGGTTGCCTTGGGTGGCAATAGAAAATACGATTAGAATACTTAACCAAAGTGGAACATGTAATTAAACATGATTAAAGGGTTAAGTAAGTGCCTTGGATGGCATGTGGGAATCAAGTAAGTGCCTTGTGTGGCATGTGGAAATCTAGTGGGTGCCTTGAGTGGCAATTAAAATATGATTAAAAGACTTAACCAAAATTTATAACATGTAAGTGGACATGGTTAAAGGGTTAAGTGGGATTCACTAGAAATGACAAGCTTAGGTGGGTAGCTTGTGGGGGCCCATTTCAACCAATATCCCAAACGTATCTTTGTGGGCTCGACCCAAGTCGAGGACAGGACACGCATATTGGGCTTGACTGTAAGAGGCCAAAACGGGTTAGCGGTGGCAACGCAAGTCCAACGGGTTTCATATGCGTGTGTGGACCCGGGCTGGTAAGTAAGACGTTGTTGCATCGTGTAGGTATAAGCCGTGCACCGTTGATATTATCAGGTTGCCACTTTGGGGAATGATACACCCCACTGTGGGGCCAGCACGGGTATCTACGTTAGGGAGCCGATCGCTTGGGGAGTAGTGGGTACACCTAGTGGAGATAGGGGCAGACGACACCTATGTAGTCAGCTAGGGGTACACGAAACTACTATTAAAAATTACTAAGTACACTTAGTGGGATCAACCTTAAGTAGGAATTACCCTTGGGTGGGTAGAACTGGTGTGGTGCAGTGTAGGAATTACCCTTGGGTGGGTAGATCTGGGGTGGTGCAGTGTAGGAGTTACCCTTGGGTGGGTAGATCTGGGGTGGTGCAGTGTAGGAATTACCCTTGGGTGGGTAGATCTGGGGTGGTGCAGTGTAGTAATTATCCTTGGGTGGGTAAATGCGTCTTTTCGGTTATCTTAGTACATCCTGTGTTTAGTTGGCTACTTAGTGTAGTCATTATCCCCAGAGGTACCGTACCTTGTTTATATCATACCCTAATTACTTTAATGATTGTATTGTTAAGGTTATAGGACTCGCTCAGACTTATGTCTGACCCCGTTGTTTTTTTATCTTTTTCCCAACCCTCAGGTTTTCAGAGTGGGCCTAGCACTAGTGGGCCTTGATCAGACTGCTTTATCTATCTTTTGGAGCTTGGACCGTGGATGTAAAGCTCAGTTTATCTTTTCTATTATGGCTATTAAGTTATGTAGTGGGATTATGTACTTTTGTTTTATCAGGATGGATATTATGTACTTGACTCTTGTTTATGGTTTTGGTGTAACCAAACATGTTTTACTTTCCGCTGCAATGAAATGATGTTTTAAATTCTCAAGTATTACTTATATCTGTCTTGTTGTAATTTTTCTGTTCTATATTCACTTAAAATACTCCACCGATGTTATGGCAATCCCTTAGTGAGTGACCGTAGCGGGTGTGGGGTGTTACACAAGGGAATAACTATATCATGATTTAAAATCTTACCAAGTAAAGAGCTCTGGATATGACTTCCTTATGCTCTCTCCTCAGTTTCCCAAGTACAACCATTCTCATTATCACCCCATTGAACCTTAACCAGTTTCTCCGTCTTCCTTCGAGGTTGCTTCATATCGTGTCCGACAATACGAGCCGGTCTGCATTTTCCAACTGCCTCGGGTTCTATCTTGATATCATCCAACCGATCTGTTGAAATAGTCATATCAGAATCGTGCCTGAACTTCCTTAACTGAGAAATATGAAATATGTTGTGCACTCTCGCCATCTTATCAGGTAATCCAACTTTATACGCTAAATTCCCAACTTGTTCGAGAACTGGAAATGGACCAACAAACCTTGGTGCTAACTTACCTCTCTTACCAAAATGAATTACATTCCTCAACGGAGAATCTTGACGAATACCAGGTCGCCAACGGAGAATCTCAAAACTCTTCCCCTTTTATCAGCATAACTCTTCTGCCTATCTTAGGCAACCTTCATTCGTTGTTGAATAACCTTGACCTTATCTGAAGTTTCTCTTATTACATCTGGCCCAAGCACAAATTTCTCACTAGTTTCCAACCAACATGATGGTGAGTTGCACTGTCTTCCATACAAAGCCTCAAATGGAGCCATACCGATACTGTGGACTGATAATTATTATTATACACAAACTCAACAAATGCAAAAGGTCATCCCATGACCCCCTAAAATCCAATATGCAAGCTCTCAAGAGATCCTCTAATAACGATTCACCCTCTCCGTTTGACCGTCTGTTTGGGGATGGTATGTGATACTGAGATGTAATTCTGACCCTAAAGCCTCTTGTAAGTTCTTCCAAAACCCACTAGTAAATAATGGATCTCGGCCACGCACAATACCTTTAGGTACTCCATGAAATCTCACTGCCCACTTCATGTACAATTCCGCTAGCTTAGTTGTCGTTCTATTAGACTTGACCGGTATAAACCTTGCACTTTTGATCAATCGATCCACAATCACCCAATACTATCATGACCCGATCTAGTCCTTGGTAAACCATCAATGAAATCCATTGAGACTTGTTCTCATTTCCATTCCAGAATTCCCAGCGGTTGTAACAAACCACTAGGCTTCTTTTGTTCGACTTTAACAAACTGGCTATTCATGCACTTGGATATAAACTTCCCAATGTCTCTCTTCATCCCTTCCCAGTAGTGGGTCTGCTTCATGCCCCGATACATTTTGTTACCACCGGGATGTATAGTCAATTTCGAGTGATGACACTCTCTAAGCACTTCATCTCTCAATCCATTAAAGTTGGGTAAAACCAGTCTCTCATTCTTTCAAAGCCATCCTTCTCAATCAAGTCCATACTTGTTCAACTCCTCACCGTCGATACCCATCTCTACCTTGAAGATGATTTCCAATAGCTTAGGATCGTCCTCTGACTGGAATCGATCCGTTCAATCAAAGTCGGTCTGATCGTCAAACTTGCTAATATCTTTGGATCCAATTCACATTTTGGTCTGAAATCATATCCGACGATATACTCCAGTTGCTTCCATTCAAGAAGCATAACCTCCAAATTGGCATGTCTCCTACTCAATGCATCAGGTACCACATTGCCCTTCTTGGGTGCGTATGCGATATTGAAATCATATGAAGCCAAGAACTCTAACCGCCTCTGCTGACGAAGATTCAAATCCTTCTGAGAGAAAAGATACTTTAATGATTTATGATCGGTAAACAACTCGAATATTTCTCCCAAGAGATAATATCTCCGCATCTTTAATGCGAACACGATCACTGCTAATTCCAATCATGGGTAGGATATCTTTTCTCATGTGGTTTCAGTTGCCAACTAACATAAACTACAACCTTACCTCCTTGCATCAGTACAGCTCCTAGTCCAGTACCACAGGCATCCATGTATACCGTCATCTCTTCATTCCCCATAGGAATAAATAACACTGGTGCATACGCTAACTTCTACTTTAGACTTTTAAATGCATTCTCACACCTTTCGTCCTAAACATAAGCTTGATTCTTCTTGGTCAACTGAGTAAACAGTGCCACTATTTTGGAGAAGTTTTGAATAAACTTAAGATAATATTCAGCTAATCCCAAGTAACTTCTCACGTCCGTTGCATTCTTGGGCATAGACCTTCGTAGGGTCCACGGCAATACAATTCTCTAAAACAATATGGCCTGAAAATCTCACTCCCCTCCTCCAGAAGTGACACTTAGAAAAATTCGCTTTCAATTGGTATTTCCTCAACACCTCCATCACTACCCTCAAATGTTCCTTGTGTTCTTCCTCTATCCTCGAGTAAACCAAGATATCGTCCACGAACACAAGAACAAACTTATTTAATTGATCCCCAAATATCCTATTCATAAGATCCACAAAGTACGTGTGTGCATTAGTCAACCGAATGACATGATCAACCACTCATAAAATCCAGACGGCGTAAAAAAATGTCGTTTTAGGTTTACTCTCAGCTGCTACTCAGAGCCGATGAAATCCTGTCACGAGATCCAATTGGGAGAACACTCTTGCTTCATTTAGTTGATCAAACAAATCATATATCCGTGGAAGAGGATATTTATTCTTCCTAGTCACCTTGTTCAACTCACGGTAGTCCACACATAAGCGAAGGGAACCATCAGTCTTAGTAGAAAATATAACTGGTGCTCCCCACTCGGAAACACTTCTTTAGATAAATCCCTTCTTCAAAAAATCGCTTACTTGCATTTTGAGCTCTCACTGCTCCCTTGATGCCATACAATAAAGAGGCATCACTATAGGTATGACATCTTTCTCTAAATCAATTCGAAACTTTATCTCTCGGTGTGGTGGAAGTCCGATCACTTCCTCAATGTTGTCCAAATACTCGCCATCAATAGGCACATCTGATAACGCATCATGTGGGATGTCGAGGGAATTTAGAAAACTATCCATCACCCCATCACTAGGTAGGCAACCCAATACCACAATCCGCCCATCATTCGCTCTAACGGTCACCGAAGACCCCTCACAGTCTATCATCACCCCATACCTTTTGTAACGACCCGCATTCTACGCAACGAAGAATCGTAGAATATTTGTTTCTTTCACATGTGAAGTTGTCTCATGTAATTTTTGAGACGACTATTGGGGTCATTTCCCATGTTCATGATTTTTGCCGATTTTTAAATGACCGTTTTGCCCCTAACTGATCTTGTTTCGGCCATAACTTTTGATTGGAAAGGAGTTTTGACTTGAAACCACTTCCATTAGATTAGGATGATGGTTTACCTTTCCGTAGAGTGGTCACATTAGCCAAACGGACTCACCGTTTGGGAGATATGGCTGAAACAAGTTTCAGATGGTGAAAAACAGCTTAATCGGGCTAATTTGGGTGATTAGTGAGCGGGCCCATAACCCATTTCGGGATTAGGGTTTTGGGGAGGCTGATAGGGTTAGGAAATTAAGTTTCTATCATTTTCCAGCCGCCTCTTTTTGCTCCTTCAAGTTAAGCCATGGCCTCCACTTTCTAAAACACCCCAAATCACCTCCTAATTTCTAATTAAGCCAAATCTACATCAAATCAAGGAGGATTAGCAGAAGAATCGAAGTAGAACTGCTGTATAGCTTTGGGAACAATGCCAAACAGAGAATCATTTGAGATTTGGTAATTTGTTTGTGGCTAAGGTGAGTGATTTGCATAGTTCCTCACTAATTATGGTTAATTAAGGGTAACCAGTGATAATTAGCGAATTATACATGTTAAAAATCTGGAAAAATTTGTAAAATTCTAAAATATTGTTTTAGGCCTCTGTTAGAAAATTTGGCTAATTTGGTTAAGTTTTGCTAATCATATCATTAGTTTTGTTTAAACATGCTTAGGGGAAAATATGGCCTTTTTGGCTATGTTTGATTCGTTTTAACCTATCAAACTATTGTTTTGGTGTTTGTGGTTGATTATACATGTTGCTATGACTATATTGTATGTTTTCTGATTGATTAGAAAAGTTAGAATGGTCGAAAATGCCGTCGTATGGCGTAAAACAGTCGCTGGAAGAGTTACAGGATATGTGCAGGACCCGGATCGGATCGCCCCCCACATCAACGACCCGACTCGATCGCGAGCATCCGCAAAGACCACGAGCTGCTCCACCTTGAAGTCCACCAACCATAAGATCACAACCCAACCCGAATCACTTCAAAAGCCCACGACCTGAAGACCTGGAAGGATGCACCCGACTCGATCCGATGGGTGAGCACGATCCGACCCGATCTGGATGAACCACGAGCTAGAGGAGGAGCTGCCATGCAAGATCCGACGGAGGGAGCACGACCCGATCCGATAGAGGGAGCATGACCGATCCGAATGAGGCTGATGACCACGGGCCGAACCAGAGGAGATACTACGAACCGATCCAAGGAGCTTGGACGCGAGGCATGGGTTATGAACTAGATGAAGACCAATCCGGAGAAGACCAAAACCCGAGATGCAAAGGTAGTCTAAGTGGGAAGTTTGTACTCAGGATCCAGTTGGGGACCAATGAGTTAACTTCATGATTGGACTTTGCTGCGGGACGTGTGCTAAGGGGTTGTTGATGTCCATGACTTTGGATCACTATGTATGGGAGGTACGTGGACGGATTCAGGGCCACAGTGACCTAGGTACGACTATTGGGCTATAGACAAATGAAATGGGGTCATTTGAAAAGGTTTGGTCATGATCCCATGGGATAAGCTTGGTAGTAGTAGTAGTTGTACAAGTCGAACTCCGTCATTACCTCGATGGGTCTAGTGATCGAAGTGGTGGACATCGTATGCTTTACGCACTGAGAGAGAGATGTGAGGATGGTTGCTATGTTTGATTTGTTTGCCATCACTATGACATGCACACCCCCACCCCCGTATTCTTTACACCATATGTTAGTGGAACCTTAGAATATTGTACAGTATGTAGTGCTAACTCTTTGGTTGCAGGTCCAGGTTCAGGTATGGTTTAGTATACCTGTCACTGTTCTGTTTTGCTACTTATCGCTCATACCAGACTTTTGTCTGACCCAGAGTTTTATGTCTCTTCTTATTACTCTGGGCGCTCTCACGAGTAGACTAGAGACATGTTGGCTGGTAAAGCACGAGTAGCTGTACCGGAGACGAACATGAGGCTTCCATGTATGATATATATATATATATATATATATATATAGATAGATATTCTCCCTGTGTCGCTGCTGGTCACTAATTTGGGCATTAGTAGTGCACCCTTCCTTTCTTTTGCTTTAGAGACAGTTTTAAAGTTGTAATAATGATGATGTGGAACATAAGCTATATTTGGATTTTCCGCTGCTATGATATTTAGTTTCAGCTTATGCACTGTCTCACCTGTTTTATGTCAAATACGTTATTATTATATTTTATTCCTTGCACTGTGAGACATTCTACAGGTTCCTTTTATAGTTTTCTCCTTTCTCTGGCGACCGTTCCGGGCCAGTCGGGCATGTGTACAGTGCACTTTTGAAGGAAACGCCGTCTGGTGCGGGGCGGGCCGTCACACTTGGTATCAGAGCACGAGGTTGCGTAGTTAACCTGGGGAAGTTACCAGGGAGAGATAGTACACATATATGAGAGCGTGTATTTGTGATTATTTTGGTTTTCAAAAGCTATATATATGCTATTAGTATAACTAAGGATGAAGTCGCACTGCATTGACACCACAAAGAGGATGGTTAATCGTTTCTCTTTACAGATTGAACGATGAGCCGACATACGAGAGGTGCTGGTAGAGGAGCTAATAATGGGAATGCTCCTGATATGAGGAAGATGTTCACTGATTTCATGAGAGAGATGCTTAGGGATGTTCAGAGAGCAGCCCCTCCTAATGCTGCAAATGGTGGTGGCACAGCAGTGCAGGCGCCTATAGCCGATTTCGCCAAGCTGAATAAAGATTATACTAGTCTTGATGGGAAGCCGTTCCATGGAACGGAGTCGGCTATGGATGTTCAAGATTGTTTGGATAGCTGTAAGCGTATCTTCGAAAACTTGGGTATCGAGGATGCAATGAAGAGAAGGCTAGCATTCTGTCAGCTGCAAGGACGGTCAATGAATTGGTGGAATGCTATAAAGGCAACTACTCCCGAGGATCAGATTACTTGGGATCAGTTTAAGGTTCGCTTTAGCGATAAGTTCATGCCAGCTGCTCAGAAGTCAGTGTTGTTTAATAAATTCTTGGAACTCAAGCAGAATGGCAGAGCCGTCTCGGAGTATATTGTTGAATTCGACACTTTGTCGAAGTATGGATTATCTCTCATTGACACTCCCGAGAAGAAGAACGAGAAGTTTATAACAGGCTTGGATCAGTACTTGGGGGAAAGACTTATTAACCACATCGATGAGACGTTTGAATCGATTGTGGGGAAAGCATTGAGGTCAGAGAGTCTTTACCCTAAGTCGAAGACTGAGGTTGCATCTGCAGAGGAGCCAAAGCCGCAAACAAGCGGTGGAGGCAAGAATGGCTCTCAGAATAAGAGAAAGCAGAATCATACCAAGGATGGCCAGAAGAAAAGAATAAGAAACATGTTGAGTGCTTCAGCTATGGTAAGAAGGGCCATTATGCTAGTAATTGTCGGGCCAAGCCAGCGGATAGGAAGTGCTTCAACTGTGGCCAAGTGGGACATCACAAGGACAAGTGTCCGCAACCCCCTAAAGAAAAACAGATAGTGAAAGCATATGCCCATAATGTTGTTCCTTCTTCGTCGAATGCCCCAACTGCGGCGGAGAAGGGAAAGAATGTCGTTATTCAAGGTATGCTTTCTATTTATGATGTTCCTGTTAGAGTTTTGTTTGATACCGGAGCTTCCAGTTCTTTCATATCTAGTGACCTGGTAGATAGGTTGGGATTGGAACCCGAGATCATCGATAGACCTTTAGTAGTGACGAACCCGATTGGTGGTTCGACTAGCCTTAGCATGATTTGTCGTAATGTGGTCTTATCGAGTCATGGATGCATGTTTGTTTGTGATTGCTTTGTTTTGGGTTTTACTAGGTTTGGCATTATTTTGGGAGTCGATTGGCTCTAAAGATACGGGGTGATGGTAGATTGTGAGGGCTTTTTGGTGACAGCTAGAGCGAACGATGGGCAGAGGGTAGTGTTTAGTGGTCTACCCAGTGATGGGGTAATGGCTTGTTTTCTAAATTCCCTCAACATCCCACATGATGAGTTGTCAGGTTTGCCCGTGGTTGGCCAGTATCCGGATGTCTTCGAGGAAGTGACCGGGCTTCCACCACACCGAGAGATTGAGATCCGTATTGATTTAGTGAAAGATGCCAGACCTATAGTGATGCCACTTCGTCGTATGGCGCCAAGGGAGCAGCGAGAGCTCGGGGTGCAAGTAAGCGATCTTTTGAAGAAGGGATTTATCAGAAGAAGTGTTTCTGAGTGGGGAGCACCAATTGTGCTTGCTACCAAGGCTGATGGTTCCCTTCGATTGTGTGTGGACTACCGCGAGTTGAATAAGGTGACGAGGAAGAAGAAGTATCCTCTACCGCAGATAGATGATTTGTTTGATCAGTTGAGTGGCGCGAGAGTATTCTCCCAACTGGATCTCGCGACAGGTTTTCATCAGCTTAGAGTGGAAGCTGAGAGTATAGCTAAAATGGCCTTTCGAATGCCGCCTGGATTTTATGAGTGGTTGGTCATGCCATTCGGGCTGACCAATGCACCAGCATATTTTGTGGATCTTATGAATAGGGTTTTCAGAGATCAGTTGAATAAGTTTGTTCTTGTGTTCGTGGACGATATACTTGTTTATTCGAGGACAGAGGAAAAACACAAGGAACATTTGAGGATAATGATGGAGGTGTTGAGAAAACACCAGTTGAAAGCAAAGTTTTCTAAGTGTCACTTCTGGAGAAGGGAAGTGAGATTCTTAGGCCATGTTGTTTCGGAAAATGGTATCGCAGTGGACCCTACGAAGGTGGCTACAGTACAAGATTGGTCTACGCCCAAGAATGCAACGGACATAAGAAGTTTCTTGGGGTTAGCTGGATATTATCGTAAGTTTATCTAAGACTTCTCCAAGAAAGCGGCACCGTTGACTCAGTTGACCAAGAAGAATCAAGCTTTCGTCTAGGACGAAAAGTGTGAGAATGCATTCAAGAGTCTAAAGGAAAAGTTGACATGTGCACTAGCGTTACTTCATTCCTAAAGGGAATAAAGAGATGACGGTATACACAGATGCATGTGGTATAGGACTAGGTGTTGTATTGATGCAAGGAGGTAGGGTTGTAGCTTATGCAAGTCGGCAATTAAAACCGCATGAGAGAAGATACCATACCCATGATTTGGAATTAGCAGCGATCGTATTCGCATTGAAAATGTGGAGACATAATCTCTTGGGAGAAAGATTCGAGTTGTTTACTGATCATAAGTCATTAAAGTACCTCTTCTCTCAGAAGGATCTAAATCTCCGACAGCAACGATGGTTAGAATTCTTAGCTTCCTATGATTTCGATATCGCATACACACCAGGAAAGGGCAATGTGGTAGCTGATGCATTGAGTAGAAGACATGCCAGTTTAGGGGCTATGTTTCTAGAATGGAAGCAACTGGAGTACATCGCTAGGTATGATTTCAGACCAAAGTGCGAATTGGATCCAGAAATGTTAGCAAGTTTGACGATCAGACCCACTTTGATGGAGCAGATTGGCTCTAGTCAGAGGAACGATCCTAACCTATTGGAAATCATCTCAAAGTTAGAGACGGGAATCAACGAAGAGATGAGAAAGTATGGGCTTGATCGAGATGGATGGCTTAGAAAGAATGGGAGACTTGTTGTGCCATTGCCAATGGATTGAGAGATGAAGTACTTAGAGAATGTCATCACTCAAAACTGACTATACACCCTGGTGGTAACAAGATGTACCGAGACATGAAGTAGACCTACTACTGGGAAGGGATGAAAAGAGACATTGGGAAGTTTATATCCAAATGCATGAACTACCAGCTAGTTAAAGTTGAGCAAAAGAAGACTAGTGGTTTGTTACAACCATTAAAAATTCCAGAATGGAAATAGGAACAAGTCTCGATGGATTTCATTGATGGGTTACCAAGGACTAGATTGGGTCATGATAGCATTTGGGTGATTGTGGACCGATTGACCAAGAGTGCAAGATTTATACCCATCAAGCCAAATAGAACGGCAGCTAAGTTAGCTGAAATATATGTAAAGTGGGTAGTGAGATTTCATGGAATACCCAAAGGGATTGTGAGTAACCGAGATCCATTGTTCACTAATGGATTTTGGAAGAGCTTACAAGAGGCGTTAGGATCAGAATTACATCTCAGCACCGCGTGGCATCCTCAAACTAACAGACAGACAGAGAGGGTGAATCAAGTATTAGAAGATCTCTTAAGAGCTTGCATATTAGACTTTGGTGGATCATGGGATGACCATTTGCATCTAGTAGAGTTCGCATATAATAACAGTTACCAATCCAGTATTGGCATGGCCCCATTTGAAGCTTTGTACGGAAGATCATGCAACTCACCGTCTTGTTGGTTAGAAACTGGTGAGAAGTTTGTGCTTGGACCAGAAGTGATAAGAGAAACTTCAGTTAAGATTAAGATTGTCCAACAGCGAATGAAGGCTGCCCAGGATAGGTAGAAGAGTTATGCCGATAAGAGGAGAAGAGAATTAAAGTTCTCCATTGGCAACTTGGTGTATGTTAAGATTTCTCCGTTGAAGAGTGTGATACGATTTGGCAGGAGAGGCAAGTTAGCACCAAGATTTGTTGGACCATTCCCAGTTCTTGAGCAAATTGGGAATTTGGCATATAAAATTGAATTACCAGACAAGATGGCAGGAGTTCATAATGTATTTCATGTTTCCCAGTTAAGGAAGTTCATACACAACTCAGATGTGACTATTTCACCTGATCAGTTAGATGATATCGAAGTTGAACCTGAGGCGGTTGGGAACCGCAAGCCTATGCATATTGTTGGGAACGATACGAAGCAACTTCGAAGGAAAGCGGTGAATCTAGTCAAAGTTCAGTAGGGCGAGAATGAGAATGACTGTACTTGGGAGACAGAGGAGAGCATTAGGAAGACGTATCCAGAACTCTTCGCCTGGTAAGATTTCAGTTTCGATTCAGTCTTTCCGCATGCTAGGATATGCTTGTTTTGTTTGTTTTGCATGTTTGATTGTTGTATGTGGCTGATAGGCATGCAGAATTCTTTGTATGTTTTGGTTAAGGAATTTCGAGGACGAAATTTCTGAAGAGGGAGAGTGTAACGACCTGCATTCTACGCAACGAAGGATCGTAGAATATTTGTTTCTTTCACATGCGAAGTCGTATGGTCATGTAACTTTGGGAGACGACTATTGGGGTCATTTTCCATGTTCATGATTTTTTCCGATTTTTAAATGACCGTTTTGCCCCTTGCTAATCCTATTTCGGCCATAACTTTTGATTGGAAAGGAGTTTTGACCTGAAACCACTTCCATTAGATCAGGATGATGGTTTACCTTTCCATAAAGTATTCACATTAGCCAAACGGACTCACCATTTGGGAGATATGGCTGAATCAAGTTTCAGATGGTGAAAAACAGCTTAACCGAGCCTAATTTGAGTGATTAGTGAGTGGGCCCATAAACCATTTCGGGATTAGGGTTATGGGGAGGCTGATAGGGTTAGGAAATTCAGTTTCTATCATTTTCCAGCCGCCACTTTTTGTTCTTTCAAGTTAAGCCATGGCCTTCACTTTCTAAAACACCCCAAATCACCTCCTAATCGCTAATTAAGCCAAATCTACATCAAATCAAAAAGGATTAGCACAAGAATCGAGGTAGAACTGCTGTATAGCTTTGGGAATAGCGCCAAACAGAGAATCATTTCAGATTTGGTAATTTGTTTGTGGCTAAGGTGAGTGATTTGCATAGTTCCTCACTAATTATGGTTAATTAAGGGTAATTGGTGATAATTAGCGAATTTATACATGTTAAAAATCTGGAAAAATTTGTAAAATTCTAAAATATTGTTTTAGGCCTCTGTTAGAAAATTTGGCTAATTTGGTTAAGTTTTGCTAATCATATCATTAGTTTTGTTTAAACATGCTTAGGGGAAAATATGGCCTTTTTGGCTATGTTTGATCCGTTTTAACCTATTAAATTATTGTTTTGATGTTTGTGGTTGATTATACATGTTGCTATGACTATATTGTATGTTGTGTAATTGATTAGAAAAGTTAGAATGGTCGAAAACGCCGTCGTATGGCGTAAAACAGTCGCTGGAAGAGTTACAGGAAATGTGCAGGACCCGGATCAGATCGCCCCCCACATCAACGACCTGTCCCGATCGCGAGCATCCGCAAAGACCACGAGCTGCTCCACCTTGAAGGACACTAACCAGAAGATCACGACCCGACCCGAATCACTTCAGAAGCCCACGACCTAAGGACTTGGGAGGATGCACCCAACCCGATCTGATGGGTGAGCACGATCCGACCCGATCTGGATGAACCACGAGCTAGAGGAGGAGCTACCATGCACGATCCGATGGAGGAAGCACAACGTGATCCGACGGAGGGAGCACAACCGATCCGAATGAGGCTGATGACCACGGGCCGAACCAGAGGAGATACTATGAACCGATCCAAGGAGCTTGGACGCGAGGCATGAGTTATGAACTAGATGAAGACCGATCCAGAGAAGACCAAAACCCGAGATGCAAAGGTAGTCCAAGTGGGAAGTTTGTACTCAGGATCCAGTTGGGGACCAATGAGTTAACTTCATGATTGGACTTTGCTACGGGACGTGTGCTAAGGGGTTGTCGATGTCTATGACTTTGGATCACTATGTATGGGAGGTACGTGGGCGGATTCAGGGCCACAGTGGCCTAGGTACGACTAGTGGGCTATAGACCAATGAAGTGTGGTCATTTGAAAAGGTTTGTAATGTCCCGCATTTTCAGCAATATAATAATTAATTTATTTAATTATTTAAAAGGTGATTAAAAGGGTTTAATGGTCTTGGAATTAAATAATGGTGAATATTTAATTAAAGTAATAAATTAAATAATATATTTAATTTTGAAATAATCAGAATTTGCTGAAATGGCGATATGGTGTGAACTAGATCATCTGTGATATTTAATTCAGTTTAGAATTGAATTAGAATAACGAATATATTATTTGAACGACAGTTTGAACGTATAATTATATTATAATTAAAATCGAGCTTGAAATGGCGCGGCAGTTCGTGATTTGGCGATTTGAACTTCAACTGAATATACAGGATTCGTTTTAAGCTGGATTTCTGTGAAACAAGAAACATTAGGAGCTGGTGGAGTATATCTTTCTAGTGAAAGAGAAAAATCGGGATTTCGTCGTGTAGATTTTGATTTATGTCCAAATCAAATTTTAGAAAAGTCGCTGTGGAATTTCTTTATAATTTATAAAGAAATTAATTTGATTTTAAAAAGGAATTTCAATATAAATCGAATATCGGGTTGACCCAGATTTGAAATATCGAGTTAGAAATTCATATAGGAATATTCTGGAGCTGTATGGTATTCCACTATGAATATATACGATAATATTTATTTTTAAATATTAAATTTAATTGTTTTTAAATATAATTATATATATTTAAATGGGTCATTAAGAGCTTTAAAAATAGCCAGTTTTGCAAACGAAGTCGGAATTCGACGAAACTAATTTTGTTGGATCCGCAACATCAAATTATTGCTAGATTTCCAGTTTCGTGATTTTTAGGGTCACTGTGTGGTTGTGCGGATTTTTAATGTGAAAAAAACAATCGATATTTCGACGGTTAAAAATATGCTGTGTGAGCAAACAGAGTCGGAATTCAACGAAACCAGTTTCATTGGGACCGTAATGTCAAACTCTAGCTGCATGCCAATTTTCGTGATTTTTAGATATCATGTGTATTCGTAGGAATTTTTAGAATGCTGATACAAATATAAATGAATATAAATTATTTATATAAAATATCCTAATCCTACTTCCGAACATAAAGAGGCCACGTCCTCTTATTCTCAGCCACAAAATAATTCCATCTCCTTATATAAGTGTTCCTTGAGCCGTCAGTCTTTTCTTTTTCCACCGAACAAAAAGGAAAGCTCTCAAAAATCAAAATCAATTGAAAGAAAATTCCTTAAATCATGAAGTATGTATTTCTGGAACCCTCACGAGAATCTTTTCACGCTCGTATCCCTTTTGAGTGGTTCGACAGTGGTTCCTCTACACCGAAATTTGCCAGCGTCGGTTAGGGTTGGGGTGTTCTTGGTTTGAGAGCATCGGCTGATGAAAACCGGGTCATTTTTGGGGTTTTGATGTCGAGTAACACCTACGATGAGGTCTTGGTTAAATTCGATCACCGAAAACTGACGGTGCATGTAGCCATCGGGTATGTGGTCGCGACAGGAGGAAAGAGGCCGAGTTGAATGAAAATGGTGTGGTATTGTAGAGATTCGAACGAGAAGGAACTAGGTGTGTTCGGTTTGCGATTCGATGGAGAGATTGATGGTTGGTGCGAGTTTGAATAATCGCGTATGGCCATGATTATTACAGAAAGCCACGACCTGGAGTAACTAGGGGGAGAAGGGATTAATGGGCAGTTTAATTCGGTAGTGGGTGTTGGGCCGAGTTCAAAAGTAAGGCCCATATACTTTAATGATTTAAGTTTTTATTTAAATTATAGTATTAAACTTGCAAATTAAATATCTACTCCATACGAAATCAGAATTTCAAACGGTTAGATCCGTTGGGATCGAATGGACGGACACTACACGATGGAACTGACTGGAAGTCCATCAGAGCTCGTTACAATTTATGGCAAAATAAATTGTCCGTCTAAATCAAGAGATGGTTATCATTATTAACAATGATCGTCCAATGTGAGTAAATCTCACAGACCATGGATGACTTGTTTGTTTGATTGCTGTGTTGTGAAATTTGATTGTTGATTGTGATGTGTGAAATATATATTCATGTGTTGAAATAAAATATCTATTCATGTGTTGAAATAAAATATCTATTCATGTGTTGAAATAAAATATCTATTCATGTGTTGAAATAAAATATATATTCATGTGTTGAAATAAAATATATATTCATGTGTTGAAAGAAAATATATATTCATGTGTTGAAATAAAATATATATTCATGTGTTGAAAGAAAATATATATTCATGTGTTGAAAGAAAATATATGTTCATGCGTTGAAAGGAAATATATATTCATGTATTGAAATAAAATACATATTCGTGTGTTGAAATAAATTATATATTCATTTACAAATCAAACGATTTGTTTATGTAGACCGATTTGACTGATATTGATTGGGACGATAAATTTTACACATCGCCTAACTGCACAAATAAAATCTGTGTTTGATTGTTTGAAACCCCACACGGGTGTTGGGATGAAATTGGACATACACTAATCCCAATAATTAACTGTATGTCGATCGATCGATTGACTGACTGTTATAAGCGTTGAATATTTATATTTGATGCTTATACAGTGTAGAATGCACTCTGGATGATGGTTGATGATTTATCATTGCTATTATATACATGTGTTGTAGGGAATCCATATAATTAACGTTATATGGTAATTGATTGGGCCTCATTCCAATTTGGAAAATAAGGAGTATTATAGAAATAAATTCATGTGTTGAATAGAATAAAAATTCATGTGTTGAATGAAATAAATTCATGTGTTGAATAGAAAATAAATTCATGTGTTGAATAGAAATAAATTCATGTGTTGAATAGAAATAAAAATTCATGCGTTGAATAGAAATAAATTCATGTGTTGAATAGAATAAAAATTCATGTGTTGAATAGAATAAAAATTCGTGTGTTGAATAATATAAATTCATGTGTTGAATAGAATAAATATTCATGTATTGAATAGAATAAACATTCATGTGTTGAATAAAAGCCGTGTTGATTAGATTTATGTCATTTTGACGTGAACGATATTTATATCGATTTTATTCATTTTTATAATGAATATAGAAAAGGAAGTGATTTCAAAATATAACGTTTCGAAAATATTATCATTTATAGATTAATGATATGGAATATTCAATTTTGATTAGAAATTGAATATGAGGTTGAAATCGTTTTGAAAACGATTTATAAAATACGTTTTAAAAGGAAATCTACTAAATATATATAATATAAATATATTATACAAATAGAATGGCCTGAATAGAACGCATCGCGTCGTGGTAGTTCGCGAATTTCGACCATTGACTTCGAATGGATATTGCGGGATATCCGACCGTCGGATTCTCCTAAAACCGGAACCGTTGGGTTCGTATCGAAAAGAGCTTTCTAACGAATATTAGAGATTTGAAATCTAATGGTTGGATTTGGAATTATGTCCAATTCAAATTTGGAAAAGGTCGCTGTAAGTGCAGTTCGATGGCCGTTGATGGAATTCGACTGTACCGGCCTTTATAAAATTATTAAAAATAGTAATAATTTGTGTAAAATCATAAGAAATGATTTGTGAAGAATTGAGATGAAAAATTCCAAATTCGAAAAGATAAAAATAGATTTATATCGAAATGAACTAGTTTTGAACTAGAATAATAATTTATTTATTTTTGAAATAAATAAATTGGATTTGAAAGGGGTTTTAGAAGTAACCCGAGTTTCAATAATTGAATTGGAATGGAATGTGATTTTGGGTTTATAGTGAACGGTGTTTTAAATGACATTGGTTCTTTAACCCAGTTAAAGACGAGATATGATTTCCCAAATTAATTAATCATTAATTTTGATTTTTGGGAAGATTAAAAACAAATGGAGTTTTAATGAATCTTTAATTAGATTGAAATGATCGAGAATGGGGTATCACCAGTTTTGCTCCAGGCGATAGTTAAATCTTTAATTAGATTTGAACGTGAAATGGTAATTGAATTTACTGATAACACCATGGTATTAGATATGAAGTATGACCAGTTTTACTTCATAGGATGAATAGGTTGGGATTGGGAAATAAAATAAATGATTACTTCGGTGTGGTTCACTAATCCCGACTAATTTGGATTGATATTCAAAGGATGATTAAAGAATAAATTTAAAGAATTTATCTTTGACAAAATTAATGGGAACCTTTCCCAATGTATTAGAATTTTTGAATAAAAGAATATTCTGAATTGGAATGAGGCGTATGTTGTGTTTGTGTAACACTTGATTATTATACACGCGAGTTATTCAGAAAGACCGGGTTTATCCCATTCTGAATAACCGATTCGAAGTGGTGTCGAGGATGAAGACGGTGGTTGAAGACCGGAGGTCTTCACATCGTTTGGGTGATTACTGATAATCTTGATTGGGCTGTACACCCAAGAGGAGGGAATCAGTTGGTGATCGTCCAGACGTACTTGGAGATCGATGGATATGCGAGGTACAAGGTGCCTCCGGTTTCGTTCAGATCCAGAACGAACTTGTAAATGGACTGTGTGTCTGACATTGGATTTTATTCTGTGTGATTGATTTCTATTAAATATATATCTGTTTGGCGGCGGAGAATTTATTCTCTTTCTTAACGCCCTTCTCTGAGACGTATGAGCTCAGGGGTTATATATTGATGGATATCAATCGCATGTAGTGAATTGCCTGTGTGGCATGCCTAAGTGGCAAATGATCAAGGTTTCTGTTGAAAAGCAAACTCTTGTGGTTGATGATCAAAGCACCGCCTGTGTGGCATAGCTTTGGGTAATGTTGGTTCGTGAGCCTCACACCCCGGTTGTGAACCAGAAACGGGAGAGGACATCAGGGAGGGCATGTGTTTCCTTCTAGCTAGGGTGGTGTCAGTGACCTATCAGCCCTGACATTTATATTATTTTCACCTGTGTGGTTGTTGCTGTTGCGAGGCGCCTCGGATATATCGGTGACTGTGTGGAGCAGATGGAGTCATTTGGCTCATTGATGCCCCAAAGGGCGGGGAAACGCTATGTTCAGGCATTTTAATCCACATCGGTGGACCGGCCCTGACGATCCAAGGGTCACTCGAGCTCTGATCCTGAGACACGGGCTAGAGCGTCTCGAATAGGTAGAGGACTATCTTTTGCCTCGGTTCACAGATGGAAACCGAACTTCGAATTCATGACTTTGCGGTTTTGATTGTAGAGCCTAGTATTGGCGACATGATATATGGTACCCATGCCATCTATGATTGATACTTATGATTGAAATTGTTTTGATACTACACACTTATAGTAATAATAAAACATGAAATTTAGCGTATCAAGCATTCTTTGGCTATTATAAGGTAAAACCCTATCCTCTGGCTTGTGTTGCATTGTGTGATGGGACCTGGGTCCTATAGTAGCTTGTTTTTTCTTTATTTAGCATTGCGCTGTTGTTTTATGTACTGGTATTCTTGGTAGGAAACCCGTTCCGTGTTATACGGCGTGGTCCCTCGATTTACATAACTTTAAAACAAAGATTAATAACTGTTTTAGTTCTCACACCAGTCCTATGACTGACCTGGAGTTTATTGTTTTAACCTAAACTCTGGGTGCCCTTATTTTGACACGAGCAGCTAGTAGTTTTGGTTTTGCAGATTTATATTCACAGGAACCTGGTTTACAGCTGGAATGATATCCGAAAAGCTCTGTATCTGTATTTCTCCTTCAGTTGTGTTTTGTATTATTTTTACGCTGCAGTAATGTATTTAAATCTCTGATAATTTTGTGATGTATATTATTTATTCATACTCTGTATATTCTTATATTCTGATGTAATTGTTGTAATAAACAATGTAATGTTCTTCAGTTTGCGTTCTGATCTATCTTGTCCTCAAAGTATCCGCACTTTCCTTACCGGGGAAGTTACGGCCCTTTACTGTTGGTATCAGAGCTTTGGTTTACAAAGCTCGAGAACAAGACACGTTAGAACCAAACGAAAGAATTCATCAGAAATTGGATTAGTAATATCCAATAAGAATGACTCGTTAGAGATGGGATCAGTAGTATCCTAGAACGAGTGTGAAGTGTATATTTTTAAATTGAAAACAATTTTTGTTTTGAAAATTTAAATCGAATTATTCATATTTGAATAATTTATTTGTATTGATTTGGACAATCAAGTATATATAGACTTTGCATATACGTCTGATCCACGTGTATTCGAAGTTTTAATATACTGAATAGATATAGAGTCACACTCTAGTCGCCCGGAGATGATTCTAATGATTGTAGCTACATCATCAGAATTAGTGTTCGAGTTTCGAAGGTGTGATATTTATATATTTCCAATTGACTGGTGTGAGAACCAAAACTAGATAGGGCTTATTGTTGTGATTTGGCATCAAAAATCTAATTTTTTGGATATATATTAAAGTTGCTTGAAAAGCTAATCAACAAATTGATTGCTGATTGTGTTGTTTGATTATTGTTCGATTAATTAAATGTTGAACCTTTAGCCAAATTGATCAAATATTGAACTGTATTGAAAATTAGTCGCATTTGCTTGCATATACATGTACTTACATTGAACAGGTCATAGCAAGGAGGCTAAAGCAGAAGAATAAAATTGTTTGCTCGACAAATAGGTACATGTTTACTAATTTGTTAGGTTTTGGATGATTTTATGAGCCGATTTGCTAGCCGCTTGGCTGTTTCTTTTTCTTTTTGGATTGATGAGGGCTATGGGAGGCTATTTGAAATATCCCGAAGCTCCGGGTGCAGGGGAGGTTATTGCGAAATTTTTCGAAAATTTAGGGTGTTAGCCAAATTTTTGAAGAATTTGAAAAGTTCTTAGAAACTGAAAAGTTGAAGAACTTAAGCCGTAAAGAAAATAATGAAAGTTGAGTTGATTAGTTAAACAACTTTCAGCTTTGTTCCTTTTTTAGGACGAAATGTTTTAAGTTGGGGAGATTGTAATAACCCGGAAATCCGAGCCAAATAATTTTTTTTATTTTGGTAATTCTAGTGAATTTTGAATATTTAAAATGATTTATTTTAAATATAGACGACGAGAAATTTATTTTGAATAGAATTAGAACGTATATAAATATATACGTCGTCGCTAGAATATAAATATTTATTTATAATTATAAAAGGAATTGAAAATGGCGCGGTAATTCGAAAATTCGATTTCAAATTTCAAATGAATGCACAGGATTCAAAATAAACCGGATTTTAGCGAAACCAAAAATATTTGAATCTATTTGAAAATATATTTCCAACGGATCCGAAAAATTGAAATTTCATAGCGGGGATAAAAAGTTATGCCCAGTTGAAAATTCAGAATAGTCGCTATGGAATTCTGGCCCTTAAAAATGGAAATTTTGCAAACGACCTCGGTTTTCGACGAAACCACTTTTGTTGGATCCGGGATGTCAAGTTATTGCTAGATTTCAAAATTCATAATTTTCTGAATCAATATGTGAGTGAGGCAAAATAAAACGTGTTTTGATAGTTTAAGTCAATTTCGATCGACCTGAAAATGGCCATTTTTCAAACGGTCTCAGAATTCGATGAACTTAGTTTTGTTAGGACCGTATCGTCAATACGAAGCTAGAAAATATTTTTCGGGAATTTTTAGAGTTAGTTTGTGGCCCCGGTAAATTGAAAAGCGCGTTCAAGTTCAATATATAGATTTATATTTTGATTTTGACAAAAACTGATCGAAACGATCGAATAAGCTTATGATACATATCCCATTGTGTTCGGGATGGGGGTAATTAGCTATGGGCGACAGTCGGTGAGTCTCGTTTTGAGGTCGAAATAAAAAGTTGCTTTTTGGGAAAAAAATAAAATTTATAAGCCCCTTACCTACCCTTGGTCCCCCCTTCCCTCCTCACTTACCGTTCAGTACAGGAAATAATAAAAGAAAAAGAAAAAAAACCGCACCAATCCCTCTCGTCGCCCCCCCCATCGATCCATCGCCGCCCCCTCCGTCTGCACCCCCTTCCAACTCCGACGGCCTCCGCCTCATCCCCTCCCCTCTCTCCTTCCTTTCCTCCTCTTTCTACAAAAATCGCGCCCCAAACCCTAAATCGACTTCCGCCGTTAGCACCTCGGGCCCCACCGCCTGCAGCGCCACCACCCCTTCCTCCTAGCTCTGACTAGCAGCCCCTTCCCCCCTCCAGTGACGCAAACAACCCCCTCTCTCCCTTTTTCAACTGTAAGTGTTTAATTGATTTATTTTTGTTGGTTTATATAATTTTCTTTTCTGTTTGTATATATAAAATAAATAAAAGTTTTGATTTTTATATAAATGGAAAAGGATTGATTTTTTTTTGAAATGATTCTAGAATTAAAAATACGATTTTCATTGTATGTAAGGATCGGATTTTTATTGTAGATAAAGTTGTGATTTTTTAATTAGATAAAGAAGTGATTTTTAAATAAAAAGAATGGATTTTTATTAAAATAAAGATGAAATCTTTATGTATGGGAGGTTATGATTTTTAAAAATATAATCTTTGTTTGTTTAAAACATGTTTTTATATTATAGGAATGATAAAAATATGTTTTTTACTTCGATAAAAATGGGATTTTTATATGTGAAGCGAATTAAAAATGTGATTTTTAATGTGGACCGCGTGTAACAAATCTCGTTGGAAGCACAGCGAAGATGTTCTACATATGAAGAGTCGTGGCGTTTGGTTTATCTAGTCAGTGAGAACTCCTCACTTTTAATTCTTGTTTTCTAGTTAGAAATATATACTAGGATGCAGACGGTGCTTAGCAGCACCCGACACCCGTCGTCCACAGACCATGGATGACTTGTTTGTTTGATTGATGTGTTGTGAAATTTGACTGTTGATTGTGATGTGTGAAATATATATTCATGTGTTGAAAGAAAATATATATTCATGTGTTGAAATAAAATATCTTTTCATGTGTTGAAATAAAATATCTATTCATGTGTTGAAATAAAATATCTATTCATGGGTTGAAATAAAATATCTATTCATGTATTGAAATAAAATATCTATTCATGTGTTGAAATAAAATATATATTCATGTGTTGAAAGAAAATATATATTCATGTGTTGAAAGAAAATATATATTCATGTGTTGAATGAAAATATATATTCATGTGCTGAAATAAAATATATATTCATGTGTTGAAATAAAATATATATTCATTTACAAATCGAACGGTTTGTTTGTGTACACCGATTTGACTGATATTGATTAGGATGATAAATTTTACACATCGCCCAACTGCACAAATAAAATCTGTGTTTGATTGTTTGAAACCCCACATGGGTGTTGGATGAATTTGGACATACACTAATCCCAATAATTAACTGTATGTTGATCGATTGATTGACTGGCTGTAATAAGTGTTGAATATTTATATTTGATGCTTATATAGTGTAGAATGCAATCAAGATGATGGTTGATGATTTATCGTTGCTATTATATACATGTGTTGTAGGGAATCCATATAATTAACGTTATATGGTAATTGATTGGGCCTCATTCCAATTTGGAAAATAAGGAGTATTATAGAAATAAATTCATGTGTTGAATAGAATAAAAATTCATGTGTTGAATAAAATAAATTCATATGTTGAATAGAAAATAAATTCAGGTGTTGAATAGAAATAAATTCATGTGTTGAATAGAAATAAAAATTCATGTGTTGAATAGAAATAAAATCATGTGTTGAATAGATTTAAAATTCATGTGTTGAATAGAATAAAAATTCATGTGTTGAATAATATAAATTCATGTGTTGAATAGAATAAATATTCATGTGTTGAATAGAATAAATATTCATGTGTTGAATAGAATAAACATTCATGTGCTGAATAAAAGCCGTGTTGATTAGATTTACGCCATTTTGATGTGAACGATATTTATATCGATTTTATTTATTTTTATAATGAATATAGAAAAGGAAGTGATTTCAAAATATAACGTTTTGAAAATGTTATCATTTATAGATTAATGATATGGAATATTCAATTTTGATTAGAAATTGAATATGAAGTTGAAATAGTTTTGAAAACGAATTTAAAACGATTTATAAAATACGTTTTAAAAGGAAATCGACAAAATATATATAATATATATATTATATATATTATATATATGGAATGGCCTGAATAGAACGCGCCACGCTGCGGCAGTTCACGAATTTCGACCATTGACTTCGAATGGATATTACGGGAGATCTGACCATCGTATTCTCCTAAAACCGGAACCGTTGGGTTCGTATCGAAAAGAGATTTCTAACGAATATTAGAGATTTGAAATCTAATAGATGGATCTGGAATTATGTCCAAATCAAATTTGGAAAAGGTCGTTGTAAGTGGAGTTCGATGGCCGTTGATGGAATTCGACTGTACGGGCCTCGTGAAAATTATAAAAAATAGTAATAATTTGTGTAAAATCATAAGAAATGATTTGTGAAGAATTGAGATGAAAAATTCTAATCTGAAAAGATAAAAATAGTTTTTGATCGAAATGAACTAGTTTTGAACTAGAATAATAATAATTTATTTTTGAAATAAATAAATTGGATTTGAAAGGGGTTTTAGAAGTAACCCGAGTTTCAATAATTGAATTGGAATGGAATGTGATTTTGGGTTTATAGTGAACAGTGTTTTAAATGACATTGGTTTTTTAACCTAGTTAAAGACGGGATATGATTTCCCAAGTTAATTAATCATTAATTTTGATTTTTGGGAAGATTAAAACCAAATTTAGTTTTAATGAATCTTTAATTAGATTGAAATGATCGAGAATGGAGTATCACCAGTTTTTCTCCATGCGATAGTTAAATCTTTAATTAGATTTGAACGTGAAATGGTAATTGAATTTACCGATAACACCATGGTGTTAGATATGAAGTATGACCAGTTTTACTTCATGGGATGAATAAGTTGGGATTGGGAAATAAAATAAATGATTACTTCGGTGTGGTTCGCTAATCCCGACTAATTTGAATTGATACTCAAAGGAAGATTAAAGAATAAATTTAAAGAATTTATCTTTGATAAAATTAATGGGAACCTTTCCCAAAGTATTAGAATATTTGAATAAAAGAATATTCTGAATTGGAATGAGGCGTATGTTGTGTTTGTGTAACACTTGTTTATTATATACGCGAGTTATTCAGAAAGACCGGGTTTATCCCATTCTAAATAACCGATTCGAAGTGGTTTCGAGGATGAAGACGGCGGTTGAAGACCGGAGGTCATCACATCGTTTGGGTGATTACTGATGATCTTGATTAGGCTGTACACCCAAGAGGAGGGAATCAGTTAGTGATCGTCCAGACGTACTTGGAGATCGATAGATATGCGAGGTACAAGGTGCCTCCGGTTTCGTTCAGACCCAGAACGAACTTGTAAATGGACTGTGTGTCTGACATTGGATTTTATTCTGTATGATTGATTTCTATTAAATATATATCTGTTTGGCGGCAGAGAATTTATTCTCTTGCTTAACGCCCTTCTCTGAGACGTACGAGCTTAGGGGTTATATATTGATGGATATCAATCACATTGAGTGAATTGCCTGTGTGGCATGCCTAAGTGGCAAATGATCAAGGCTTCTGTTGAAAAACAAAGTCTTATGGTTGCTGATCAAAGCACCGCCTGTGTGGCATAGCTTTGTGCAACGTTGATTCGTGAGCCTCACACCCCGGTTGTGAACCAGAAACGGGAAAGGACATCAGGGAGGGCATGTGTTTCCTTCTACCTAGGGTGGTGTCAGTGACCTACCAGCCCTGAAATTTATATTATTTTCACCTGTGTGGTTGTTGCTGTTGCGAGGCGCCTCGGATATATCGGTGACTGTGTGGAGCCGATGGAGTCATTTAGCTCATTGACGCCCCAAAGGGCGGGGAAACGCAATGTTCAAGCATTTTAATCCACATCGGTGGACCGGCCCTAACGATCAAAGGGTCACTCGAGCTCTGATCCTAAGACACGGGCTAGTGCGTCTCGAATCGGTAGAGGAGTATCTTTTGCCTCAGCTCACAGATGGAAACCCAACTTCGAATTCGTGACTTTGCGGTTTTGATTGTAGAGCCTAGTATTGGCGACATGATATATGGTACCCATGTTATCTATGATTGATTCTTATGATTGAAATTGTTTTGACATTATACACTTATAGTAATAATAAAACATGAAATTTAGCGTATCAAGCATTCTTTGGCTATTATAAGGTAAAATCCTATCCTTTGGCTTGTGTTGCATTATGTGATGGGACCTGGGTCTTATAATAGCTTCTTTTTTCTTTATTTAGCATTGCGTTGTTGTTTTATGTACTGGTATTCTTGGGAGGAAACCCGTTCCGTGTTATATGGCGTGGTCCCTCGATTTATCTAACTTTAAAATAAAGATTAATAACTGTTTTAGTTCTCACACAGTCCTATGACTGACCTGGAGTTTATTGTTTTAACCTAAACTCTGGGTGCCCTTATTTTGACACGGGCAGCTAGTAGTTTTGGTTTTGCAGATTTATATTCACAGGAACCTGGTTTACAGCTGGAACTGTATCCGTATATCTCCTTCAGTTGTGTTTTGTATTATTTTTCCGCTGCAGTAATGTATTTAAATCTCTGATAATTTTGTGATGTATATTATTTATTCATACTCTGTATATTCTTGTATTCTGATGTAATTGTTGTAATAAACAATGTAATGTTCTTCAGTTTGCATTTTGATCTATCTTGTCCTCAAAGTATCCGCGCTGTCCTTACCGGGGAATTTACGGCCCTTTACTGTTGGTATCAGAGCTTTGGTTTACAAAGCTCGAGAACAAGACACATTAGAACCAAACGAAAGAATTCATCAGAAATTGGATTAGTAATATCCAATAAGAATGACTCGTTAGAGATGGGATCAGTAGTATCCTAGAACGAGTGTGAAGAGTATATTTTTAAATTGAAAAGAATTTTTATTTTGAAAATTTAAATCGAATTTCATATTTGAATAATTTATTTGTATTGATTTGGACAATCAAGTATATATAGATTTTGCATATACGTCTGATCCACGTTTATTCGAAGTTTTAATATACTGAATAGATATAGTCACATTCTAGTCGCCCGAAGATGATTCTGATGATTGTAGCTACATCATCAGAATTAGTGTTCGAGTTTCGAAGGTGTGGTATTTATATATTTCCAATTGACTGGTGTGAGAACCAAAACTAGATAGGGCTTATTGTTGTGATTTGGCATCAAAAATCTAATTTTTTGGATATATATTAAAGTTATGTGTTTGAAAAGCTAATGAACAAATTGATTGCTGATTGTGTTGTTTGATTATTGTTCGATTAATTAAATGTTGAACCTTTAGCCAAATTGATCAAATATTGAACTGTATTGAAAATTAGTTGCATTTGCATGTATATACATGTACTTACATTGAACAGGTCATAGCAAGGAGGCTAGAGCAGAAGAATAAAATTGTTTGCCCGACAAATAGGTACATGTTTACTAATTTATTGGGTTTTGGATGATTTTATGAGCCGATTGGCTAGCTGCTTGGCTGTTTCTTTTTCTTTTTGGATTGATGAGGGCCATGGGAGGCTATTTGAAATATCCCGAAGCTCCCGGTGCAGGGGAGGTTATGGCGAAATTTTTCGAAAATTTAGGGTGTTAGCCAAATTTTTGAAGAATTTGAAAAGTTCTTAGAAACTGAAAAGTAGAAGAACTTAAGCCGTAAAGAAAATAATGAAAGTTGAGTTGATTAGTTAAACAATTTTCGGCTTCGTTCCTTTTCGAGGACGAAAAGTTTTAAGTTGGGGAGATTGTAATAAACCGGAATTCCGAGCAAATTTAAATTTTTTATTTTGCCAATTTTAGTGAATTTTGAATATTTCAAATGAATTATTTTAAATATAGACGACGAGAAATTTATTTTGAATAGAATTAGAACGTATGTAAAAATATACGTCATTGTTAGAATATAAATATTTATTTATAATTATAAAAGGAATTGAAAATGGCGCGGTAATTCGAAAATTCGATTTCAAATTTCAAATGAATGTACAGGATTCAAAATAAACCGGATTTTAGCGAAACCAAAAATATTTGAATCTATTTCAAAATATCTTTCCAACGAATCCGAAAAATTGAAATTTCATAGCAGGGATAAAAAGTCATGCCCAGTTGAAAATTCAGAATAGTTGCTATGGAATTCTGGCCCTTAAAAATGGAAATTTTGCAAACGACCTCGGTTTTCGACGAAACCACTTTTGTTGGATCCGGGATGTCAAGTTATTGCTAGATTTCAAAATTCATAATTTTCTGAATCAATATGTGAGCGTGGCAAAATAGAACGTGTTTTGATAGTTTCAGTCAATTTCGATCGACCTGAAAATGGCCATTTTTCAAACGGTCTCAGAATTCGATGAAATTAGTTTTCTTAGGACCGTATCGTCAATACGAAGCTAGAAAATATTTTTCGGGAATTTTTAGAGTTAGTATGTGGCCCCGGTAAATTGAAAAGCGCGTTCAAGTTCAATATATAGATTTATATTTTGATTTTGACGAAAACTGATCGAAACGATTGAATCAGCTTATGATACATATCCCATTGTGATCGGGATGGGGGTAATTAGCTATGGGCGACAGTCGATGGGTCTCGTTTTGAGGTCGAAATAAAAAGTTTCTTTTTGGGAAAATAATAATAAATAAAATTTATAAGCCCCTTACATACCCTTGGCCCCCCTTCTCTCCTCACTTACCCTTCAGTACAGGAAATAAAAAAAGAAAAAGAAAAAAAATGCACCAATCCCTCTCGTCGCCCCCCCCCCCATCGATCCACCGCCGCCCCCTCCGTCTGCACCCCCCTCCAACTCCAACGGCCTCCGCCTCATCCCCCTCCCCTCTCTCCTTCCTTTTCCTCCACTTTCTATAGAAAATCGTGCCCTAAACCCTAAATCGACCTCCGCCATTAGCACCCCGGGCCACACCGCCTGCAGCGCCACCCCCCCTCCGCCTAGCTCCGATCAGCAGCCCCTTCCCTACCCCTCCAGTGACGCAAACAACCCCCTCTCTCCCTTTTTCAACAGTAAGTGTTTAATTGATTTATTTTGGTTGGTTTATTTAATTTTCTTTTCTGTTTTTATATATAAAATAAATAAAAGTTTTGTTTTTTATATAAATGGAAAAGGATTAGTTTTTTTTGAATGATTCTACAATTAAAAATACGTTTTTCATTGTATGTAAGGATCGGATTTTTATTGTAGATAAAGTTGTGATTTTTACTTAGATAAAGAAGTGATTTTTAAATAAAAAGATTGGATTTTTATTAACATAAAGATGAAATCTTTATGTATGGGAAGTTATGATTTTTAAAAATATAATCTTTGTTTGTTTAAAATATGTTTTTATATTATAGGAATGATAAAAATATGTTTTTTACTTCGATAAAAATGGGATTTTTATATGTGAAGCGAATTAAAAATGTGATTTTTAATGTGGACCGCGTGTAACAGATCTCGTTGGAAGCACGGCGAAGATGCTCTACATATGAAGAGTCGTGGCGTTTGGTTTAGCTAGTCAGTGAGAACTCCTCACTTTTAATTCTTGTTTTCTAGTTAGAAATATATACTAGGATGCAGATGGTGCTTAGCAGCACCCGACATCCGTCGTCCATAGACCATGGATGACTTGTTTGCTTGATGCTGTGTTGTGAAATTTGACTGTTCATTGTGATGTGTGAAATATATATTCATGTGTTGAAAGAAAATATATATTCATGTGTTGAAATAAAATAAACATTCATGTGTTGAAATATAATATCTATTCATGTGTTGAAATAAAATATCTATTCATGTCTTGAAATAAAATATCTATTCATGTGTTGAAATAAAATATATATTCATGGTTGAAATAAAATATCTATTCATGTGTTGAAATAAAATATCTATTCATGTGTTGAAATAAAATATCTATTCATGTGTTGAAATAAAATATATATTTATGTGTTGAAAGAAAAAATATATTCATGTGTTGAAAGAAAATATATATTCATATGTTGAAATAAAATATATATTCATGTGTTGAAATAAAATATATACTCATGTGTTGAAAGAAAATATATATTCATGTGTTGAAATAAAATATATATTCATGTGTTGAAATAAAATATATATTCATTTACAAATCGAACGATTTGTTTATGTACACCGATTTGACTGATATTGATCGGGACGATAAATTTTACACATCGCCTAACTGCACAAATAAAATCTGTATTTGATTATTTGAAACCCCACATGGGTGTTGGATGAAATTGGACATACATTAATCCCAATAATTAACTGTATGTCGATTGATTGATTGACTGACTGTTATAAGCGTTGAATATTTATATTTGATGCTTATACAGTGTAGAATGCAATCTGGATGATGGTTGATGATTTATCGTTGCTATTATATACATGTGTTGTAGGGAATCCATATAATTAACGTTATATGGTAATTGATTGGGCCTCGTTCCAATTTGGAAAATAAGGAGTATTATAGAAATAAATTCATGTGTTGAACAGAATAAAAATTCATGTGTTGAATAAAATAAATTCATGTGTTGAATAGAAAATAAATTCAGGTGTTGAATAGAAATAAATTCATGTGTTGAATAGAAATAGAAATTCATGTGTTGAATAGAATTAAATTCATGTGTTGAATAGAATAAAAATTCATGTGTTGAATAATATAAATTCATGTGTTGAATAGAATAAATATTCATGTATTGAATAGAATAAATATTCATGTGTTGAATAGAATATATATTCATGTGTTGAATAGAATAAACATTCATGTGTTGAATAAAAGCCGTGTTGATTAGATCTACGCCATTTTGACGTGAACGATATTTATATCGATTTTATTCATTTTTATAATGAATATAGAAAAGGAAGTGATTTCAAAATATAACGTTTTGAAAATATTATCATTTATAGATTAATGATATGGAATATTCAATTTTGATTAGAAATTAATATGAAGTTGAAATCGTTTTGAAAACGAATTTAAAACGATTCATAAAATACGTTTTAAAATGAAATCGACGAAATATATATAATATACTATATATATATATATATATAATGGCCTGAATAGAACGCGCCGCGCCGTGGCAGTTCACGAATTTCGACCATTGACTTCGAATGGATATTACGAGAGATCCGACCATCGTATTCTCCTAAAACCAGAACCGTTGGATTCGTATCAAAAAGAACTTTCTAACGAATATTAGAGATTTGAAATCTAACGGATGGATTTGAAATTATGTCCAAATCAAATTTGGAAAAGGTCGCTGTAAGTGCAGTTCGATGGCCGCTGATGGAATTCGACTGTACGGGCCTTGATAAAACTATCAAAAATAGTAATAATTTGTGTAAAATCATAAGAAATGATTTGTGAAGAATTGAGATGAAAAATTCCAAATTTAAAAAGATAAAAATTGATTTTTATCGAAATGAACTAGTTTTGAACTAGAATAATAATAATTTATTTTTGAAATAAATAAATTGGATTTGAAAGGGGTTTTAGAAGTAACCCGAGTTTCAATAATTGAATTGGAATGGAATGTGATTTTGGGTTTATAGTGAACGGTGTTTTAAATGACATTGGTTCTTTAACCCAGTTAAAGACGGAATATGATTTCCCAAGTTAATTAATCATTAATATTGATTTTTGGGAAGATTAAAACCAAGTGGAGTTTTAATGAATCTTTAATTAGATTGAAATGATCGAGAATGTAGTATCACCAGTTTTGCTCCTGGCGATAGTTAAATCTTTAATTATATTTGAACGTGAAATAGTAATTGAATTTACCGATAACACCGTGGTATTAGATATGAAGTATGACCAGTTTTACTTCATGGGATGAATAGGTTAGTATTGGGAAATAAAATAAATGATTACTTCGGTGCGGCTCGCTAATCTTGACTAATTTGAATTGATATTCAAAGGAAGATTAAAGAATAAATTTAAAGAATTTATCTTTGATAAAATTAACGGGAACCTTTCCCAAGTATTAGAATATTTGAATAAAAGAATATTCTGAATTGGAATGAGGCGTATGTTGTGTTGTGTAACACTTGTTTATTATATACGCGAGTAATTCAGAAAGACCGGGTTTATCCCATTCTGAATAACTGATTCGACGTGGTGTCGAGGATGAAGATGGTGGTTGAAGACCAGAGGTTTTCACATCATCTGGGTGATTACTGATGATCTTGATGGGGCTGTACACCCAAGAGGAGGGAATCAGTTGGTGATCGTCCAGACGTACTTGGAGATCGATGGATATGCGAGGTACAAGGTGCCTCTGGTTTCGTTCAGACCAGAACGAACTTGTAAATGGACTGTGTGTCTGACATTGGATTTTATTCTGTGTGATTGATTTCTATTAAATATATATCTGTTTGGCGGAGGAGAATTTATTCTCTTGCTTAACGCCCTTCTCTGAGATGTACGAGCTCAGGGGTTATATATTGATGGATATCAATCGCATGGAGTGAATTGCCTGTGTGGCATGCCTAAGTGGCAAATGATCAAGGCTTCTATTGAAAAGAAAAGTCTTGTGGTTGATGATCAAAGCACCGCCTGTGTGGCATAGCTTTGTGTAACGTTGATTCGTGAGCCTCACACCCCGGTTGTGAACCAGAAACGGGAGAGGACATCAAGGAGGGCATGTGTTTCCTTCTAGCTAGGGTGGTGTCAGTGACCTACCAGCCCTGAAATTTATATTATTTTCACCTGTGCGGTTGTTGCTTTTGCGAGGCGCCTTGGATATATCGGTGACTGTGTGGAGCAGATGGAGTCATTTGGCTCATTGGCGCCCCAAAGGGCGGGGAAACGCAGTGTTCAAGCATTTTAATCCACATTGGTGGACCGGTCCTGATGATCCAAGGGTCACTCGAGCTCTGATCCTGAGACACGGGCTAGAGCGTATCAAATTGGTAGAGGACTATCTTTTGCCTCCGCTCACAGATGGAAATCCAACTTCGAATACGTGACTTTGCGGTTTTGACTGTAGAGCCTAGTATTGGCGACATGATATATGGTACCCATGCTGTCTATGATTGATACTTATGATTGAAATTGTTTTGACACTATACACTTATAGTAATAATAAAACATGAAATTTAGCGTATCAAGCATTCTTTGGCTATTATAAGGTAAAACTCTATCCTTCGGCTTGTGTTGCATTGTGTGATGGGACCTGGGTCTTATAATGGCTTCATTTTTCTTTGTTTAGTATTGTGCTGTTGTTTTATGCATTGGTATTCTTGGGAGGAAACCCGTTCCGTGTTATATGGCGTGATCCCTGGATTTACCTAACTTTAAAATAAAGATTAATAACTGTTTTAGTTCTCACACCAGTCCCATGACTGACCTGGAGTTTATTGTTTTAACCTAAACTCTGGGTGCCCTTATTTTGACATGGGCTATCTAATAGTTTTGGTTTTACAGATTTATATTCACAGGAACTTGGTTTACAGCTGGAATGATATCCGGAAAGCTCTGTATCCGTATATCTCCTTCAGTTGTATTTTGTATTATTTTTCCGCTTCAGTAATGTATTTAAATCTCTGATAATTTTGTGATGTATATTATTTATTCATACTCTGTATATTCTTGTATTCTGATGTAATTGTTGTAATAAACAATGTAATGTTCTTCAGTTTGTGTTCTGATCTGTCTTGTCCTCAAAGTATCCGCGCTTTCCTTACCGGGAAAGTTACGGCCCTTTACAGTAGCCATTAATATCTAAATAGGAACAATAATACTAGCTCTGACACCAAACTGTAGTGTACTTTTTTGTGAATTTGAGCGAAAGCATTATTAATCAAAATATAGTATTGTCTATTTAGATACCAATGGAACTCAAAACAAAAAAACAAAAAACAATTATGTAGTCTCATAGAAACAGTAACATAAATAAGAGATACAAAAGATTTAACGTGATTCAGATATGAATATACTACGTCCACGGAGACCCGATAACTCTTTTATTTTAATGAAGAAAAATGATTATAAAAGAGAGAAGAATAATGATGGATCGTTCTTACATGCTTGCATACAAATAAAGATAAAATTCTTTCATTTAAATAAACTCGACAATGAAGGATTACTTAGATATGAAGAAAAAATATTTTTCCGGTTGCTTGGGGATGAAGAAAATTAACTTTCAAATTATCCAAATATATTTCCCTAATTGCATGATTTGGTTTGATCCCCCATTTATTTCTTCATATGGCCGAATCAATGAACATATAAATATGCTTTTTTCCTCCTTTATAATTTCATTGATTAATTAATTATGTAATCAATTATTTCCTTTAAATCTTCCTTCAAATCTTTCTAATCGATTGATTGAATCAAACAATTATTTTCTTTCTCTCTTTAGCAAATATTTGAATCACATAAAATCAACATTAGGCCAGAATAGTTGCAAAAGTGCTAAACCAACAAGCAGGCATTGACTATGGTGAAACATCCAGTCCTGTCATTAAGACATGTACCATTCGACTTTGTCCTTACAATCACTTTAGTTAATATGAAGTGTATTAACACAATACACCAAGTATCCCGCATTTACATTATAACTAGGCCGAAGCCCAATTCGTTCATTCTGAATGTTAACTCTAAATATTACAAGCCCATTATCTATGTATAAGCATGTGTAATAGCTATACAACAATTCCATTCTGATTACAACATTTCTATTATGATTTCAGTACAAAAGTTCTCATATTACAACTATTTTTCGCAAATGGTATCAGAGCCATTGTGCTAACAACATCAAGAATCGATCTGACCATTCGAATCTCAGCAAATCTATCATAGATAGATTATCCATCAGAGTATTCTCATCACTTGGATACCTCTCATCCAAGATTCTCATCTTTTCATTTGAGAGTTGAGGCTATGATCCTAAAAACCGTGCCTCACCAGTTTCAAGTGGTTGCATTAGTTTTCAATATCACAGCTTGGTGGTAAAGCAGTTTAAAAACTCTGTTTCAATCAAAAAATTCTAAGGAGATCAATCCACTGAAGATAAAAGTCATTCAAGAAAGCCAATCAGACTTTTAATCAATAATTTCTTTAAAAAGCATCATATTGGCATTCTGGTTGCTTTTAAACCAATTGAAGAAATCTCTCAGAAAATTTAAATTCAAGAAAAGGTGTTCATAAATGATTACCTCTATTCATGGGACTGTATCATTTCCATGTAATCAGACAATCATGGTTGAAGGAGAAGGATCTTCAACACCTAGATCATCTGCCAGATCCAATTAGACTAGTGCTGAAAGCACTGAGGATCTCATCAAATCCATCATAAATCTAACTATCTCCTATGGAAGCTGCAAGTAGAAACAACAACAAAAGGTTATGGCTTAGAAGACTATCTTTATGGAACAAAGGCTGTTCCAGCAAAATACACCAGAGACAGGGATAACAATCTAATTGCCAATCAAGAATTCACAACACATCAAAGGCAAGATAATCTTGTCGGTGCATGGCTAATGTCATCAGTAGGATCATCACTAATGCCCCAACTAATAGGCAGTAAAACTGCTCATAATGTATGGACATCCCTAGAAAGATCATTTACAAGTCAATCCGCAGCAAGAGTTTTACATTTCAAGAAGCAGTTACAAACTATAAAGAAAGATAAATCCAACATAAATGAATATCTCATGAAGTTCAAAAACTTGTGTGATCAATTAGCATGTACTGGACACAAAATAGAAGAAAAAGAACAAGTTTTATACATAGTTAAAGGATTTGAAGATGAATATGAGGCTGTAATTGCATTCATCACATCAATTGAACCCACTCCCTCATTACTAAGTGTCTACTCTATGTTATTAGGAAATGAAGGCAAATTGTTGCAAAAGAAAGATCAAGCAACAGATTTATCTGTTAATTACACTACTATTCGAAAAGTCAAAAATCAGCCAAATAATTCAAGAAACCAAAACTGTTACCAGAGAAGAGGCCAATCAAACAGAGGAAGGGGCCAATCAAATAGAGAAAGAGGAAGAGCTTGGAGATGGAATCTCAACAACAGGAAAAAGTGCCAAATTTGTGAAAAGCTTGGTCATAGAACCAACAAATGTTATTTTAGATTTGATAATAGCTTCAATGTGAACCAGCAAGGCAACAGTAATAGAAATGGTGATCCAAATGCTAACATGGTCAACAGTCATTCATATACTAAAAACAATCAAGAATCTACCTCAAACTCTTCCACTGTTGGAGATATTCTGGATGAGGAATGGTACCTAGACTCAGGAGAAACTCATCATGTCATAAACAATTTAAACAATCTGAATCTTGGCAATCGTGAATACAAAGGTAAGCAGTCTCTATTTATGGGTAATGGCAACTCAACAGTTATTTCTCACATTGGACATGCTAGAATTAAGGGTGCTAAACAAATTTACTTGAACAATTTATTATGTGCACCACACATAAGAAAAAAAAACTTAACTAGTGTGTCACAGTGTGCAAAAGACAACAAAGTGTCATTTGAATTTTACCCAATACACTTTGTAGTTAGGGACATGCTAACTAGAAACATTTTATTGTAGGGTAGAGAACAAATGGACTATACAAGTTTGATTCGGGAAATCTCAGAAATACTGAGTTAAAGAGCAATTTCTGCAATGTAACTGAATTAAATTTGAATAATGACTATGTGACATTTGATTGTGGCATTGTAAAGTTGGTCATCCAAGTCCTAAAATTATGAAAGAAATTTTAATTAGCAATGGCATTTTAATTAACATCCCTAGTAATTATATATGCACTTATTGTCAAATGGGAAAAAGTCGCAAATTGCCATTCCTAAATTCTGAAACTAAGTACTTAAACCCATTCGAACTGGTTGTTGTTGACCTATGGGGTCCAGCACCAATTGATACTGATTATGGATACAAGCATTATATTTCTTTTATCGATGCTCATTTAAGATATGATTGGACATATTTCATGAAATCAAAGTCTGACGCTTGTAATGTAGTTATGAAGTTTATAGCAAATGCTGAAAATCAATTTAGTCACAGAGTCAAAAAGATTATCCAAGGTATTGCACACACATTTGAGCAAAATGGTCTCATTGAAAGAAATGGCATTACACAAAGATTAACTTACCCACACACATTTGAGCAAAATGGTCTCATTGAAAGAAATCACAGACATATTGTTGAAACTGGGTTGACATTGCTAGCACAGGCATCTTTACCACTAAAATTTTGGCCTGATGCATTTGCAATAGTAGTGCGCTTAATAAACAGACTACCAACAAAAATATTAGACTTGAAATGTCCCATATAAGTTCTAAGTCAAATCAAACCAATAATGATTTGAAAGCTTTTGGATGTCAGTATTTTCCTCATATTAGACCATTCAACAAACATAAACTTGACTATAGATCTACTCCATGTACTTTTCTAGGATATACCACAAATCATAAAGGTTACAAGTGTTTGGACAATGGAAGAATTTACATATCTAGGCATGTTATTTTTAATGAGAAAATCTTTCCATTTAAAATTCACACATTCAAGACTACAAAGAAAATTTATAATCCAAAACTGTCTATTCCATCTATTCCCGAACAAGTAAATGATGTTGTATACGTGCCACATCCAAATGATAGCATCACACACACAAAGTACACATACTGCCAGTACTCCACAACACACTATATCCAACAATGAAACAAATCAAGACAGTGAAAGACGTACCAGTGATGACAATGCTAACTCACAACATCAAAATGCAAGCAATGATGAAAGTAGCAGTCCAGAAAGTATTCAGTTAGAAAGAGAAAGGGAAGACACTCAAGCTCAAAATCAACATTATATGATAATACGAGCAAAAAGTGGTATATTCAAACCAAAAACTTTCTGTACCGAATTCAATGAAACTGAACCATTAACTTATCAACAAGCTACATTGAATGATAAGTGAAGATCATCCATGAATGAAGAATTAGATGCATTAAACAGAAAACAAACTTGGTGCCTTGTTACACCACCCAAAAATAAAAATATTATTGGGTGTAGATGGACATATATGATTAAAGGCATGCTAATGGTACAATTTCTAAATACAAGGCCATGTTAGTAGCAAAAGGATATTCACAACAGTGTGGAATTGACTTTAATGAGACATTCTCACCTGTTGTGAAACCTACCACTATCAGAATTATACTAACCATAGCCTTGTATAAGAATTGGACCATTAAACAACCTGATGTAAATAATGCATTTTTGAATGGTGACTTGCAGGAAGAGTTATACATGGAACTGCTACCAGGTGTCAAACAAAAGACAGACAAAAGTGTGGTATGCAGACTAAACAAAGCAATATATGAACTAAAGCAAGCACCAAGGATTTGATTCAGCAAACTAAAGACAACATTATCAAAGTTTGGATGCAATTCTACAAGATTTGATAACTCACTGTTCACAAAATTCACAGCAAATACTGTTACTTATGTTCTAATCTATGTGGATGACTTCATAATCATAGGCAACTGTAACTCTGAAATCAAAAATCTAACTAGTCAACCAAACAGTGAATTTTCAGTCAAAGATCTAGGAGAACTATCATACTTCCTAGGAATTGAAGTCGGCAGAACTATAGATAATGAATTTCAGTTAAGTGAGAGGAAGTATATCACTGAAATCCTAGTCATATCAAAAATGGAAAAGGCCAATTCTCTACCTGCACCAATGATAACAAATCCTCATCTAAGCAAGGAAAAAGGTGAACCCACATGCAATGAAAGACTTCACAGAAGCATTATTGGAGCTCTAAAATATGTTACTGTAACCAGACCAGACATATCATAAAGTGTTAACAAAGAAAGTCAGTTTTTGCAAAGATCTTTAAGTGACCACTGGAAAGCAGTTAAAAGAATTTTAAGGTACTTAATGGGGACAATTAATCAGGGGTTTGTTCTGAAAGCATGCAACAACCTAAATATCAATGCCTACTTAGATGTAGACTGGGCAAATGATTATGATGATAGGAAATCTATAAGTGGTTATTGCATATATTTAGGAAAGAGACCTATATCCTAGTGTGCAAAGAAATAAAATTTTGTTTCTAAATCTAGTACTGGAGTCGAGTATCGTAATATTGCAAGCACAACAGCAGAAACAATGTGGATTCAATCTATTTTAAGTGAGCTAAAAATCAACACAAATACAAAGGCAACACTGTGGAGTGACAACATGAGTGCAATAGCCTTAACTGTTAATCCATTTTTACATTCCATAACTAAACATTTGGAATTAGACATATATGTTGTAAGAGAGCCAGTTCAAAAGGATAAACTTCAAGTTAATCACATACCATCAACTTACAAATGGCTGATGTTCTGACTAAGCCTCTGTCAAGACCCAGATTTGAAGCTCTAAGAGACAAGATCTGCATATCAGAAATCAGCCCTTAATCGCATGAAAGCAGAAGCGGGAATCAAACCCTATTTGGCAAATATGACGGATCCACAACTACAAGCCATGGATCTGCCATAGATACTCAAGCTCTTCGTAGATCTGAAGAGAAATCTACAAAATCGAATAGCAAAGCCAGATTTAACACAAAAGAATGCAAATCTGCCGCTATCAACACAAAGATTCAGATTCAAGCTAAATCTAAAGTCACGACTTGGAAGAAAAAGCAAAAGGAAGAAGAGAGCGACGACAGATCCGAAGAGATTTAAGAAGAGAAATAAAGAAGTGAAGAATTGTTGCGGCAGTTATTTCTCTTTATTTTTATTATCAAACCCTATTTCATAAGATAGGGTTTGCGAGGGGGGAGGGGAGGGCATGAAGTGTATTAACACAATACACAAGTACCCCGCATTCACATTATTACTGGGCCGAATCCCAATACGTTCATTTTGAATGTTAGCTCTAAATATTACAAGCCCATTATCTATGTATAATTATGTGTAATTGTTGTACAACAATTCCATTGTGATACATTCATTCTGAACGTTAGCTCTAAATATTACAAGCCCATTATCTATGTATGTATATGTGTAATCACTATACAACAATTGCATTCTGATTACAGCATTTCTATTCTGATTTCAATACCAAAGTTCTCACATTGCAACTATTTTTTGCATTGGTAACAAATGGCAATTGCACCAATTTGATGTTCAAAATGTTTTTCTTCATAGTGATCTTAATGAGGAGGTCTACATAAAGCAACCACAAGGGTACATTGATCCAAAATTTCCAAATTATGTATGTGAATTCCGAAAATCTCTATACGGACTCAAACAAGCTCCAAGGGCATGGTTTTTCAAATTTACTAGTTTCCTTATTGGTCTTAGCTTTGTTGGTTCGAAGGCAGATACATCTTTATTCATGCGCCATATAAAGATGCCTACTCTTTTCGTCCTCGTATATGTTGATGATATTATAGTTACAGGAACTCCATGAGATCACATTAATGCACTTCTACAACAACTATAGTCCTGATTTGTCATCAAAGATCTTGGTCCCCTGCACTACTTCCTTGGCATTGAAGTAATTCCACAATCAAATGGCTGAAAACCACCAAATTTGATGGTGCTAAACCCATCACCACACCTCTAGCCACCAATACACATTTGTCACAGTTCGATAATCTCAAATTTTCTGATCCCATTCAATATCGAAGCACAGTGGGATCACTTCAATATTTTTCTTTATCAAGCCTGATATAGCTGTTGCAGTGAACAAGGTTTGCCAATACGTGCATGATCCACAAGATTTCCACTGGTCAGCTGTCAAATGTATACTTCGCTGCTTGAAACATACAATCAATTTCGATCTAAAGCTCTCTATTCCAACCAGCTTATCTCTTCATGCATTTTATTATTTGGAGGAAACTTAGTCTCATGGAGTACACGCAAACAAAAGACTGTCGCTAAATCAAACACAAAAGAATAATATGGAGAAATTGCCATAGCTACGACCAAGTAATATGGATATAAACATTGCTTAAAGAACTCAGATTATCCATGCAGTCACCTCCTACACTATGGTGTGATAACTTGGGTGCCACTTATCTCACAATCAATCATGTTTTCCATGCTCGGACAAAACACAATGAGATAGACTATCACTTTGTTCGCGAACAAGTTGCAGCCAAAAAGTTGTCAGTCCGCTTTATTTCAATTAAAGACCAGATTGCATATATTTTCACAAAGGGTTTGAGCACTCAATTATTTGAAGTGTTAAGGAACAAGTTGTCCATCTAGAATCACCCGTTCAACTTGCAGGGAAGTGTTAAGTCTGTCTATACCAGTGCAGCCCACATTTGCAACAAACCTTAGCAAGGTTAAGTCTATCCATCTGTTACATGTATATCCCTTGAGATTAGGTTTGCATGTAAATACACAAAACTCTATTTGGCATAGCTCTTCAGGCTAACAATTCAAATGTCATGTAAATCACTCTCTGTGTATATACTGAATAATACAGCAGTTGTGGCTATGTGCAAGCCATTAACAGTTTCGACTAGGTGTTACAATAATAACCAAGATAATAAAAGGCTGTCCTTTCTTTGATAAATGATGAATTCTTTGTTGTTAAGGAGTCTTCCATCAATACTTTTGATCATTCATGCAGGATATGATAGTTCGTTTGATATATACATCAAGCCCATAACCTCTTATGGTTGTTTCTATTTGAAACTTCGGTAAGAGGTTATTTGCTTTCATTTAGTTGTATCATTATAACTTGACTTTTAGGATTGATAATCGTTATTGTGTTGTTTTCTATTGACAGGTCTGCAAAGCTTAAGGTGAAATTTAAGTTACAATTTCATTTTCTTTTGCCATTTTGAACCGATCAGTATCTTGATATGAATCATGGATTTTGAATATGATCATATGAAGAAGATGCTTTCAAAAATAGAAACTCTTCTGATGTTTTGTGCTTGTGCAGCCAGATCTTGGGATGACTTGTTAGAATATTTCGACAATTGGGTCACATACGTAAAATAAAATGTGTAGTGCGATTTTGGTGTAAAGCCTAATTAAAGTGATCTAATTTTAGATTAGAATTAAAAGGCTTAAAGTTTACTTATCATGGGCCTAATGTGTAGATATCAGGGCATTTTTTAATTTGTTGAAGGGCCGAATTATAAAATGTCAACTTTATAAATAAGGGGTTATGGTCCCCAAATTACACAAGCCTTAGCAACTCTCTAACCACTTCTACGGAGAGCTAATTTCAGATCTAGGGTTTGTGTCAATTTGGAAGGCCAAACCAAATTCTTCTTCTTCTACAACAGATAAACTATGGACTCAGGTATTACAATTGCTAGTTACAGATTCAGAAATGCTTCCGCTACTTATTGTTTATGTTTGTTCTCAACTGTGCAGTTAAACACTTAGCGGATCCAATGTAGCGGAGGTCCAAAAAGTCGTAGCGGGGATAAAGCAAGGAAATTGCATGATATAGCGAACGACTCTAAAATAACACATATAACTCCTTCGAACTATTTTTATGAATATATAAATTATAAGTGAAAAACTAACACTTTATTTAACTTCAGTTAGTACATTTTTTATTTTAAATATAGATATGTGCAAATATCGACAAATAATCATAAACTTTCATTTAAATTAATTAAATTCAATAGCATATTAGGGTATTTTTGTTTCTAAAAGTAAATATTAAAAAATTCAATTAAAAAACCTAACTTAATAATTTTTAATGCATAAATTTCATTATTATAGTTCATTTCTTTTATCAAAGATATAACTAGAATAACAAAATATAGCGGAAATGGTGGGATATCTAGAATAGCGGAATATAGCGGGGCTTAAAGCGGAGAGGTATATTAGAGGCTATTTGAGGAAAAGCGTAGCGGTAATTGTGTGCTACAGGATATAGCGGGGTTATAGCGGGGAACTAACTGCATACACTACTAGAAATGGGACAAATCGCGATAGCTATATGCGACGGATTCTGATGGGGCCTTCCGACGGCTTGCGACGATTGTCGGCGGCCGTTGGAAGCCATCGCATATAGACGGGTTTATCTAGCCGACAGCCCCCCTTCTCCCTCATTCTCCACTTTGCCCCAAATATTTCCAACAACCAAATTTTACGATATCCCACATCCAAAATCGAAATTTCCACCCCAATCTTTGATTTCTTCGTGTATAATCCTCCTCCGGCTTCATCTCTAACCGCTTGGGCAAGCAATTTCAGGTACAATCTCTTTATTTACTTAAAATTCAATTTTTTCCAAAACCTATTAATGTGATAAATCTAAAATTAGGGTTAATTATTGATGGTAATTGATTCCAATAGCATAGTATTGGGCAACAGTATCTTATTATGTTCATATTTCATGCTACATTGTGAAATTGAAAATATTATGTGCAATGTTTGGGTATTTGTGAATATGTTCCCATTTAGCTTGGTTTTTGTCGTTGTATAATTTAGGATATTTGTGTACATATGCACCGTTTTGCGCTTGTCATTCTTGTATGTGTTAGTTGATATATGAATAAATAAATGGACGAAATAGGAATACAAAAAAAAAGAGTCTAAATTTTAGTTGTTCCTATTGAAACGACGATTATAGTAAGTTGGTTTAAGTTGATTGAATTGTCAAGTAGATATGAGAAGATAAAATATTTTTGTGTTGTAGTAAAACGTATATTTGTAGTAAAATGCGCATATCTAATTGACTAATATCCCCTAGAGTGTTATCGGCCCCGTCCGACGGATGTTGTACATGATCGTTATATAAATAGTCGTTTTTGTCAAATAAAAAAAGGCCGTTTATATTCATCTGGTACAATATTTGTCGGATTTGTCTTTGTATTGGACAAGTTATAAATGCAGTAAGCATGCACATTTTGTACACTACTTCATTTCAAAAGATTCACAAAATTTCGGTTTAATTTCCCTTTTTATTTTCTGCTTGCATGTGTACAATGCAGGAAACAAAAGGGAAATGCTACCGAAATTTTGTTGAATCGTTTGAGACGAAGTAGTATACAATTGTAAATTTTTACTCTGTTTATAATGGGAAGTAGGATGCCTGACCATGTAAAGAGTTGCAATAAAAAAAGTGCCAAAGTAGATTTTTTTTAACTTAGTGAAAATGTTATTTGCTTTCAAACCATTATTAATTTTTGAACTTGTGACTAAATTTGTCAAATAGGAAAAATGATTGATTATTTTGTTGATCGGAGGAGTTGGATGTACCAAAGGAGAAGACAGAGAGGTTCAATAAAAGGATATTTTTATAATGGTATAAATGTCTTTGTTGAATTCGCTTTAAGTAATAATGGAAGCGATCCCGAAATTCGTTGTTCCTGTAGCAAGTGTAGATATTTGAAGTATTTGTTACCCGATGTTGTGAAGGTCCATTTATGCAAAAACGGATTCGTACCCGAGTATTATTTTTGGGATCATCATGGAGAAGTTGTATCAAATACTCCTATAGAGACTGAGGTAGAAAGTGTTGTTGATGAAAATATTAGTATGCCCCGTATTGCAAATATGGTCGAAGACGCAGCACGATCAATGTTTCCTATGAATGCAGTTGATGATGATGATGGAAATGATAAAGAAACGAATATTGAAGCTAAGAAAATTTTTGATTTGTTGGATAAACCTATTTGGGATGGTTGTAAAAGCGGCACTCAGCTATCAGTAATCGCAGAATACATTGCGATAAAGTCAAAATACAACATCACTGAAGGTGGGTTTACAGCTACTGTACAAGCTGCAAAAAGGCACATGCCGCCAGATAATTTAATGTGTGAAAATCACTACGAAGTTAAAAAAGTTATGTCGGCATTTGGTTTACCTTATCAGAAAATAGATACATGTGTAAAAGGATGCATGTTGTTTCGGAAAGATGACGTAAACCTTAGAAATTGTAAAATATGTAATAAAGAAAGATATATACCAAGAAAGAAAAAGGGAAAGGAAGTTCCATTTAAACGTATGCATTACTTGCCCATTACTCCAAGGCTTCAAAGATTGTATGCATCTTCTGTAACTGCATCTCATATGAGATGGCACAAGGTGAGATCGGAAGAAGAAGGTACGTTGACCCATCCGGCCGACGGGGAAACATGGAAGCATCTCGATAAAACTTATCCGAATTTTGCAGCGGAGAGTCATAATGTCAGACTAGGATTATGTACGGATGGTTTTTCACCATTTTCTCAATTTGGTTCTAAATACTCATCATGGACCATTATCATCACACCTTCAAATTTACCTACATGGATTTGTATGAAAACACAATGTATGTTTCTTACTGTTGTTGTTCCTGACCCCGACGATCCGACACAAGGAATTGATATTTATTTACAACTGTTAATTGAAGAATTAAAAACATTGTTGAATGAAGGACTAGAAACATACGATGTTTCGAAGAAGAATTTTTTTCATATGTTTGCTTCTTTATTGTGGACCATAAGTGATTTTCCTGCCTATGCAATGCTTTCAGGATAGAGTATTGTTGGTCATCTATCATATCCATATTGCATGGAAGAGACACGAGCGTTTTACTTACCTCATGGTAAGAAAATTTCATGGTTTGATTATCATCGATGTTTTCTCCATGTAAACCATCCTTTCAGAGTAGACAAGAAAAACTTTTTGGCTAATAGAGTAGGAACCAGACAACCTCCAACACTATGGTCTAGTGAAGAAATATATGAAATGGTTGAAAATCATCCAAAGATATATGAAACTGGAGTTCAAACAAAAATTAAAGGCAAATCGATTTATCACAATTGGTATAAACAGTCTATTTTTTGGGAGTTGCCGTATTGGAAACATCTTCTGCTTCATCATAATATTGATGTGATGCACAATGAGAAAAATGTATTTGATAATGTATTTAACACAGTTTTGAATGTTAAAGGGAAAACTAAAGATGATTTGAAATCAAGGCGCAATATAGAAGAATTATGCAAATGTCCCGAGCTTCATATGAAACCAAATGATTGTAAAAACCCCGAAGCATGTTATGAATTAGATAATAACCAGGTTAAAGTTGTGTTAAAATGGGTTGAAGGGTTAAGATTTCCTGATGGGATTTCATCAAACCTTCGTAGATGTGTTGACTTCAAAAATGGTAAATTGAGCGAAATGAAAAGTCATGATTGTCACATAATGATGGAGCATTTATTTCGCGTTATGTTCAAAGAACTACTGCCGTTAAAAGCGTGGAAGGTATTAACGGAGCTTAGTTTGCTATACAAAGAGCTTTGTTCGACTACTTTAAAAGTGGAACTCTTACGTAAATTCGAAGTAAATATTCCAACATTGCTTTGCAAATTGGAGAAAATATCCCCATTTGGTTTTTTTTAATGTAGTGGAGCATTTACCTGTTCACCTTCCAACTGAAGCACAACTTAGAGGTCCCGTCCAATATGGATGGATGTATCCGTTTAAGAGGTAAATATAAACATGTGACTCATTAATTTAATTGCACTTAAAATTATGAAATAATGTAAATTAATTTTGTATAGATATCTGAATCATTTGAAGAAAAAAGTGAGACAAAAAGCACGAGTTAAAGGCTCGATATGCAAATCTTACATCGAAGAAGAAACTTTGTACTTTTTCTCTCATTATTTCTGTGATCATGTGAATATATCATTTGAAAGTGTTCCTCAAAATGACGAAGGAGACGTACAAGAATCGTCCCAAACAATTTTTTATATTTTTAGACAGCATGGTCGACCTTTTGGGAAATGTGTAGACGTATGGCTAGACGATGAAGATCTCCATGTAGTACACACTTATATTCTTCTAAATTGTGTTGAATTTGCACCGTCTGTTAGGTAATCTGAAATATCTATTAGTGCTTTATTCATTTCTACATTTTTGCTTATGTATGATAATCAATGTAAAATTTTATTTCTACTTACAACATTTATGAATGTGAACATCCAAATGGAGATATAGGTAAAGAATTTTCTGCTTGGTTTACAAATTATGTTTATGAACCCAAAAATTGTGTTGTTGATGAAGGGTTGAAACACCTTGTAATGGGACCAAAATGATTGGTCAAGACATATCCAATATATTTTGTTAATGGATATAAATTTAACACCGAAGAATACAGTGCTAAAAAATTAACGAACAATACAGGTGTATTCGTTAAAGGCAGTGACAATCCTAAAAATCACATTAATGATTTTTATGGCATTTTAACACAAATATTGCAATTGACATACTTCTCACGACCCATGGAGGAGGTATTTCTATTTAAATGTGATTGGTTTAGCACTGTTCCAGGATCTAGGATTAATGTGCATAAGGATTATAATCTGATTGAAATTAAGCGTACATCACACTATTACAAGTATGATCCTTTTGTACCAGCCAAACAAGCATTTCAAGTTTATTACGCTCCTTACCCGTCTCTAAAAAGAGATAAAGCAGATTGGTCTGCAGTTTTTAAAACAAAGGCTAGATTTACGTTCGATGGGAAGAATATTCCAAACGAAGGAGCCTATCAGACAGAACTCGAACAGAACAATGAAATACTAATTGAAGACGACTATGCTGATTTTGGACCTCTGGTCGATGAGACAAATATTTTAGTATTGAGAGTGCGGAGGAAGATAATGTAGAATCTAAGGTCGAATCTGAATCAGAAGAAGATGATGACTAATGTGGATCATGATGAGTATTATCTATCTAGTTGTAATGTAATTATGGAGAATACGACGTACATTCTTCAATCCATGTAACTCTATTTACTTTTCTAATATTATGATCATTCTTTTATATCTTTTATGTCATATGCAATTCATGTAACTCTGTTTTTCCTATTTATCTTAAATCTGCAATGTAATATGTTACTTCTTGGAATATGAGACCAATGAAATACAGGTATAAACGATTTCATTATGTTTTATGTCGTTTATTTAGCAGCTTATATCGTTTGTGTAAGTTAGCCGTAAAATAAATTTGAATATGATGTTATTGTTATCTTTTAAAATGGTTTGTATATGACAGGTATGTCATCTAGAGGAAATTCTTCGGGAGAGGGTTCTGGATCGCAATCCTCTAAGCATTCAGTCATCTCCTTGGTTCCTACGAGTACATGATAAAAATTAATCTTTATTTATAATGTTAATTATTTTTTACTATAACTCATGTATATCATATTTAATAAAATTACAACTGTTTTACAACTTTTTAATGGCAGACAAAATACATGTTTCTTCCTCTGCTTTACCAAATACACGATTACAATCTTCTTCCTCAAATACAAATCCAAATCCGATAGCTGAATCTACAAATAAAATCCAAATACATCTTCAATTCCAACCTCGATTCCAGATCTGGAAAAAGGTTTGAAGAGTAGGAAGCTTGTTTATGTAAAACCTTCACTGGAGTATGCTTTTGTACCTGGAAAAGTTTATAATCTATCATAGATTTCTTGGATTAATACAGTAGCTTTGATACCGATCTATTTCAGACTCTCTACGATAAAGTTAAAGGATTATATCTCAAAGGTATGGAAGCCATTGGGGTCTTTTAATATTCATGTGTCTCCTAGTTATGATTTTGTAGTACAGTTCGAGAATAAAGATGATTTCAGTCATATAATTGAAAGTACTACATATTCATATTTTGGTAGACTTTTATTTGTGGAAGCTTGGCATCCTGGATTTTATTTTAAGGGTAAATAATGTAATGAGGTGCAGATCTGGATTAGATTACATGATTTCCCTTTAGAACTATGTACTATTGAAGCTATCCAGATTTTAGCTAGTTTTATATCAAATCCCTTGTTGATTGATGAAAATACAGCTGAAAAAAGATTTAGAAAATATGCCAGAGTTCTCACAAGTGTTGATACTCAAACTGATTTGATAACTCAAGTTCTTATTCTTCTGCATAACAATCGAAAACTTTCAATATCAGTGGAATATGAGTTTATCCCAATGAAATGTACCCAATGCAATTTGTTTGGACATGAAGATGAGTTTCATGTAAATTCAAATGATGCTAGATGGATTCCTCTTGATAAGGATGGTGGAAATCAGTTTGATGAAGAGGATTTAAATCAGGTAATTACAGGTAATACTGAGGATCATGCTGCTGAGAATATTAATCTTAATGATCAAGATAAGATTAAAGTACCTGGTAAAGTGCAAAATTCTGTGATTGACGATGATCCTTCCTCATTAGATATACAAGATGATACTGAAGTTCAAAACTCTTCATTATCTGATAAAGTAATTCCAGATGAATTGAACAACATTGCTGATGTAATTACAGAGAATGATAAAGTTAAAGAAAAAGGCAAACAAGTAGATGTCTCTTCATTTGTTAATAAAAATGCAAGCTACCTACATGCAGCAAAATCAAAAAATCCTACTCCTTCTAAAAGAAATACGAGGAGTTCTTCATCTATTAAATGAAAACTTTAGTTTGGAATGTAAGGGGTATGAATACTTGTTTTCGAATGAAGGAAGTACTCACAATCCTTAATAAGACTAAGGCAACAGTTGTTGGTTTAGTTGAAACAAAATTAAATCCAGCTAATTTAGGTCGTTTTTCTTCTATGTTACCTAATGGATGGAAGGTGATAACTAATAACTCTCCTATTTCAAGTGGTAGAATTCTGTTGATTTGGGATTTTAATGTATGGGATTTGAACATGTTATCTTTCTCTCCTCAACATGTGACAGTAAGTGCAATAAATAGGGGTGGTTTTCACATGACGTTCACTGCTGTATATGGTAGTAATACTTTTGCAGATAGGATAAGTCTATGGAATCAATTAGCAAATGAAGCCAGTGCATACTCAAATTCATGGATCATAATGGGAGATTTTAATAATGTTTTATCTCCATCTGATAAAAAAGGAGGGTGTTCAATTCCATATCAGCATATAAGAGAATTTCAGAAATTTATAATTCAGACTAGCCTGACAAAAATTAAGCCTTTGGGTTTTGAATTTACATGGAGGAGAAGAGGAATAGCTACACATATAGATAAAATCTTGGTGAATAATGTGTGTATGAACCAATTTCTTAATATGAAAGCTCTTTCATTTTCACAGAAATCAAGTGATCATAATCCTATATTGTTGGATGTAATTCCTGCTCCAGAAATAAAAGGTTATCCATTTAGATATAGAAATGATTCAGTTTGTCATGATGGTTATATAGAAGCAGTTCACAGAGGTCTTAATGCTAGTGTTTGGGGCTTTCAAAGTTATCAATTTTTGCAGAAGCTAAGAAATTGCAAAATTGAGCTTAAAAATTGGAATAAGGTAAGAAGTAGAAATACTGCTAACCTTGAACAGTTTGAGCAAATTGTGACTCAATTGGAGGCAGAAGTTGATCTTAACCCTGAAGATATACAGATATATGATGATTATTTGCAAGCAAAAAATAATTTTAAAAATCTGCAGTCAATATACTTCAGTGGTTTGAAACAACAAGCAAAAGTTTCATGGCTTCAGCAAGGTGATACAAATTCTAAATTCTTTTACTCTTATATGTCTAATAGAAGATATTTTAATCACATAAGAGCACTCATTGATCAAAATGGACATTTGTTGATTAATGTAAAAGAAATAGAAGCTGAAGCTATAAAATACTTTACCTCCATGTTCAGTGGTCCTTGTTCAAATGATTTTCCTTCTTTTCAACTTGTTTCACAAATAAATGAACAAGGTCATCAGTTTTTGCTAAGGAAAGTTGATCTATTTGAAATCAAAGAAGCAGTGTTTTCTATTCATGATGATTCAAGCCCAGGGCCTTATGGTATGAGTGTGAATTTTTTTAAAGTTCACTGGGAAATTATAAAAGACGATTTATGGGCAGCTTTATCTGATATTTTCATTTCTGGAAAATTACCTAAAGCTTTAAATCATACTTTTATAACCTTAATTCCTAAAAAGGAGAGACCATCTGAAATTGCACACTACAGGCCAATCTCTTGTTGTAATGTCTATTATAAAAAAATTTCTAAAATTTTATGTAATAGACTGAAACCTTTTCTCCCTTTTATGATATCATCAAACCAGAGTGCATTTATCCAAGACAGGTACATTGGTGATAACATATTGTTAGCACATGAATTGTTGAGAGATTTCAGAAAATTAGGAATGCCTAAAATGTATGTTAAAGTGGATTTGCAGAAAGCCTATGATAAAGTGAATAGAAAGTTAATTTGTTTTCTTATGGCAAAGATGAACTTTCCTACTCATTTTATAAATTTGATTTTTGAGTGCATGGCTACTGCTACTTTCTCTGTTATGGTTCAGGGTGTTCCTAAAGGATTCATACATTCAACAAGGGGATTGAGCAGGGAGATCCTTTGTCTCCATATCTTTTTTCCATAGCAATGCAGTTTTTTATATTTACGACAGATGAAGCTACTTTATTAAAAGATTTTCAGCCTAGTAGTCAAGTGCAGCCAGTTATCTCTCATCTACTATATGCAGATGACCTAATGATTTTTGGAGAAGCTTCAGTTCAAAATGCAAATTCTCTTAAAACAATTTTTCAAAAACTCAGTAAATTTTCAGATTTGAATGTAAATGCTTCTAAGACCAAGGTTTTCTTTAGTAAATCTGTTACTAATGCTGAAGATATTCTAGAAATATTGAGGTATGAACAGGGTTATCTACCTATTAAATATCTTGGGGTACCATTGTCATCAAACTACTTACATTATTCAGAGTGTAAGTCATCGATACAAAGAGTACAAAGCAAGTTACAAGGATGGGAAACAAAGTTATTGAGTTTTGCAGGGAGGGCTGAACTAATAAATTCAGTAATAACTCCAATTGTTCTGTATTGGCTTTTCATTTATCAAATTCCAGAATATACTTTAAACAAGCTACAAACTCTTTGTGCTGACGTTTTCTAGGGTGGTACTGCACATAAAGTTGCATGGGATACCTTGTGTAAACCTAAGGATGAAGGGAGAATTGGCTTAAAAAAGTTTTCTGAACTTAAAAAGGTGGCTTGTATAAAATTATTGTGGAATTTCTTATCTAATTCTTCATTATGGAGTAAGTGGGTACATAATAGATACTGCAAGAAGAAGTTATTCTGGACTATGGCAGTAGATATTAATGCTTCTAGTACATGGAAATCCATCCTCAGGCTAAGATCTAATCCTAAACAGTTGTTTAGTAAGAAGATTGCAAGAGGAAATAATACTTATCTTTGGTTTGAACCTTGGATAAATTTCGAATGCATTGTAGATCTTCTAGGCTATGATAGGCTGAAAGTAATTGGTCAACCTGAGTTAAGAGTGAAGGAAATTATCAGAAATGAAGAGCTTCATCCTGAAATTCATCCTGCAACTAGAGAATTATTGAATGAGATAAATTCTGTTGATATTCATCCTAGTTTAGATCTTGACAGTTATGATTGGTGTGAAGGTGGGATTTTTATGTTTCATAAAGTATGGGAGTACATCAGAAGTCATGATACTATAGATCCAGTTTTTTCAGTAGTATGGCATAAAAAGAATTGTAAAAAGATGTCTTTTATATCATACCTTGCAGTTCTAGGAAGATTGAACACGAAAGATAGGATTTTGCGTTTCAGATCTGTTGATAACACTATGTGAGAATCATCCAGAAACAATTCAGCACTTGTTCTTCCAATGTGATTAAGCTGCATACATCTGGCTTTCTATGAAACAGAAATTAGAGTTACCACTTGTAATTCTACCAGATCTAAAGGAAGAAGCTAAATTTTTACTTACAAATTTCAAAACAAGGGATCAGTTAAGAGATTTGGCCTTCGAGCTTTCACCATAGCAATATACTTCATCTGGAGAGAGCGTAATTTAAGGATCTTCCAGGATCAGAGAGTTCATTCAACAGCTACGCTGATGAAGATTGAAAGAGAAATCGTTTTTTTGATTCAAAATAATGGTACAAAATCATCTCGTACTCTCAGGAACAATCAACTTTTGGTGAAGTGGGGCATTGAGTTGAACGATACTGGTTAAAGAGAAGTAGGAGAATGTTCTTTTGAGTTAATGGATGGTAATGGGCCTGGATTGGGCTGCGTAAAGATGGGCCGTGAAGATGGAGTTGTAATTTCCTTTTAGTTTTATTACTATTGTTGTATTTGACTTAGACTATGTTATTGGTCATTCCTATGTTGTATGCCAAATTTATGAGTACTCGTTTTCCCTATAAGGTACCCACTAGGGGGATTATAGGGTTTTAACGAGGCTCATAAAGGAGGTTTTATTTGGTTTTTAGCAATAAAGTGAACCAATTTTCAAAAAAAAAAAAAACATATTTAACGCAGGATTTTTGATCTGCAACCTTCGAGGGTTATTTTGGATATTTCGAGAGATGCATATAGGGCTCGGATGTCGAGATGTTGGCCTAAGTGGGATCTAATCCCACCTCACATACAAGAGTTCATTTGGCAGGATGTGCTAGTAAGTATTTTCTTATATACTTTTTGCATTATAATTTCTTTTACTCACTGATATACTGTACATGTATCATCTTTATTAAGCACCAAATTTTGTTTTGATTGCGAACTTCACAAAATGCTCTTTGTATATAACATATTAAATATTAAATTGTCATTTAATATGACTTACCATAAAATTTTGTTTTGATTGCGAAGAACAAAATTTTACAACTATTTTAAAATGTAAATAAGGTTACAACATTATAACTCTGGCTATTTTAACCCAAAAGATTACAGTTCTTTTATTTTTCATTTTATTGTCAAAAGTTCAAAGAAATTTTAGATTTGATCCATCGAAAGAGTTTTTTGGTGCACATGTGCCGCACTTACCATAAAATCCCATGTTTACAATTATAGAGCAAACCTAATAATGACTAACGGTGCACCTAAATATGATTGTTAGTAGAAAGAACAATTCATGACCATTGAACCAGTCTACAGAACTGGTTATTATATGCACTAAAATGTAAAATCTCCTTTAATACGTGCATCTTAAAATAGCTATCTCTTTTACCATTTCAAATAGTGTTCATACTTCATACAGTCAATCTGATTGCCAATTTTAAGTGTTGGCTTACTTATCTGAAAAATGATTATGTCCTTACTTGTGTGTGTTTTATTCCAGTCCAATTCTTACATATTTAATAATAATGTTGTTTAACGTGAAATATAGGCTGAGGTGGATATAAAGACGGATGATTTACAGCTGGCTCAGACGTATTGGATGTAGAAAATGTTATAAAGATGGCATATCAATAATGAAGAAAAGCATGGAAAAACCTCCATGGATGGGAGCAACCGTTTGGTAAGGATTTCTAAAGTATTGAGACAGTGATGAGGCGAAGGTTAGTGTACTAATTTTTTTTAAAATAAAAAAATATTTACTAGATAAGTAATGTATCAAATTTTGAATGAACAGAAGAAGTCAGAAAGAAACAGTGCAAATCGGAATAAAAATCTGGTCACGCATCGTGGAGGATCGAAGTCCTTTTAGCAGTATCGACAGGAATTGGTAAACATTTTAAAATGTGACTTATATAAAAATTAATATGGTACATAATTTTGAAAATGTAATAATTGCGTGTAATAATCAAATTCAAAAGGCTCAGGGGCAGGGTCCAGCCTCATATATGGATGTGTTCACCCGTACGCATGCCATCGAGCGTCTCGATTCAGAATGGAACACCAAATACACATGGCATGACGACAAGTCTAGGGAGAGTCACGTAAGATTTCATTATATGTAGAAGTATTTGTAGTAGTTGTTAAATTATAATAACATAATATATCATGATATTAATTTTAGATACATTCTTATTTGGTCTTGCAAGAGAAGTTTATGGAGCAACGTCAGTAGCGTCTAGCTGAGACTGGACAGGAGCAGCTCACTACCGACGAGGAGGACATCATCTTCCAGTCAGTGATGGATCCGATGACGCGGAATAGACGTTATGGATTCGAAAATCAAGTGGTAAAGACTTTTTATCTTAATTTAATTTTCAGTTTAGAAATAAAATTCAGATTAGTGCAATATTCCATCAAACGTCATTCTCCTCTTCACATTGATATAATTACATTGTATATACTTGTCAAAATGTAATGGTTGATGCTCTTTATTTTATAGATTTTGTGTGGTTTATTTGGTTTTACCTTAGCTTAATTTTCACTTGGTATTTAATAATTAGATCAAATATGAGTATTCTATTTTTATTATCGTTAATCATCAAGCCACCATAGTACATGATTAAAATTATTTTAAATGATTGTTACAGTCCATCAATCATCAGAAACGGAGTAAATAGAGTAGAGCTGACACCGCAGAGATCGAGGAGCTGAGAGCTAGGGTAACACAGCTTGAGGAGCAGAATCGATGTCAAGCCATTGAGACGACTCAGCTTCTAGATCGACGCTTAGCAGAGTTTGCTCAATAGTATGGATGCTTTCCCTCATCAGCCGGATCTGCTGTAGATAACAATAAAGCAGATGACGATTAGTGATGGTTAGATAGGTACGTTTCTAGTTGTTGGGGAATATGTACATATATGAATGGATTGCTATGACTATGGCATGGGTATGACTTTAGTTTGCATGTATTATGTTGCTAGACATGGTTTGGTACGGTTGATGTTGTAGACTTGTTGGGGCTTTTGTTAATGTGATGATAACTTATGTATTTTGTACGTATTTTATGTTTTTTTTTCATGAGTTTTTGGTAGACATGTTGTGTTTTGCATGAATATTTGATTGTTAGGTCATAGACTGGTGGTCTTGTACGATGATTTGAGATGAATGTGTCCTGGAAGGCTAAATAGCAGCGGAAAGGCAAGAAAAAAAATGCAGGATTTCCGATGGCTTCCGACGGTCGCTGGGTTCATTAAAGGCCAACGGTTTCCGACGGCGAAGGACGGATTTGTGGTTAATCATAGTAACGGTTTCCGACGGCCGTTGGCAACCGTCGAAAACCGTTACTAATGGATTCAAGCTGTAGCAAATTTGGACGACGATGTGTGTCGATAACCGTCAGAAATCCTGTTTATCGATGCCTTAATTTGCAACGGTTTTTTTCGATGGCTTCCGATGGCTAGCGACGGCCGCCGACAGCCAAAAGCCATTGGAAATCAGTATTTTCCTTGTAGTGATATGTTCTCAATTAAATCAATATGGGTTACTTATTTGGATCTTGGGTTTCATGATTGGTTGTTGTTCAAGTATACTGAAATCCTAACAAGTGGTATCAAAGCCATCCATCATTAATTTTACTGAGAAAACCTTAATTTTAAGATCTGAGGAGAATTGAAAGTTAAGATTCAACCTAATCGAAATAGGTTTTGATTATTTAATATATTTTTATTTCTGTTCCGAACTGAATTTTAGATCCTCACTTTGTTTTGGTTCTAAAGTACTTTGGATCCAATTCGTGTCTATTTAGAATGGTGTACGTTATGTTATTGTTTTTTGACAATTCAACTGTATTACTTTTATTTGATTTTAGTATGATATGATTGCACCGCTGTATTACCTGACAAAATAGCGATCCTTTAAGATTACATATGTTACTGGTTAATACCCAGGCTACTTTGAATTGTCAAGTGTGTATCCACGTATGTTTCTAGTTAACATAATTAGGCTGCCTTGAATTGCGTGTCCTTTTGTGGATATTTAATGTATGCGCCTATGATATCTACAGGTTTCTATGGTGAGTACCGAAGAGTTTATACCACGAGCGTTTAGTACATTATTAGGAAAAGAAAATGAAGCCTGTTGTTGGCATTTTAAACAAATTTGCATTTTGAAATGTATTCCGGCTAGTTTTTGGGATATAAGCGAGGTTGACTCTCCCAGCAGTCCTAATACGTCTGATTTGTTTAACAAGTTTACTAGACTTATTCAATGTTGGATCTACAGCTAGTTTTTGGTTTGTCTGAAAAATGATATACTTTAAAGAGTTCGCAAGAAACTGAAATGTTAATCCTGCTTTGATGCAAGTTCTATTCAGATATTTAATGATAGTTTGTTTCATTGTTTTTTCGGATATTTTGTTTTTCATATGGTAGTTTATGGAAATATTAAGCTCAGTATGACAATAATACTCCAAGTATTATGGCTGCGCTAAAAAGATTGAGCTCACCACGAAATGAGCCAAATCATGCATTCACCTGCTCATTTTTGAATTTTCTTGCAGTATTCATTAATTACCGTATTTTGGATAGAGGCATGGAATACACATAAAGTTACATCGGTAATACTGTTAACCCAGTGAACTATTAAGCTACTCATGTGGACATCAGTACGGTGCAAAGCAATTTATTTTATTGAGCTATTTGCATGGAATGGAATACACTAACATGCTTTTATAACTCATAAATGTTAATATGTATCCAGAACAAAAGATCATGGCAATTGTGATTAAAATTAGTTGTAATATGGTTATGAATTTGGGATTTCAGTTGTTATGTTGACCGAAAGTAATTTTGAGATTGTTTAATAACACTCAAAATATATTGTACAAACACAAAGAAATAAGTTCAGATATGTTATTTTGGTGTCTCTTTACAACTGTAAATATTTCACATTAATAGTGAACTAACTGAAATAAAATGTCACCAAAGTGACCTCTCTTATTTTTGGTGGTTCATGAAAATGTTTAATATTTGTGTGTAGTTATCCATGCGAGTATTAACCGGCCTAAATGTAGATTAATATTTGGCCGAATCAGTTACACATGTGTGACGATAAATACGTGACAATTATAAGGTTTTACGAGTGAATAATTAATCGGCCCAAAGCAAGGTAGTTATTTTGACTTGTATTTATTGTCAGTGTTTGATCATTACAACAAGAGTACCACTTACAGTTAATATTACTGTCCAAAGATTTGATTTTAATGTGTACTAGGTATCTTGTAAAAGAGTTCTACCAATTATTTGAATTTACTATGTTTGATATTTGGCTATGAGCATATACGGTCAATCTTCATTTTATTTTTGTTCATTTTCAGCTAATTTAACTGAATTATCTGCCAATTTAAAGAATATTCCCATCTTATTTTGGGATATATAAGGATTTGTAAGAGCGCATATAGTTTGTTCTTGACTTTATAGATTTAGCTCTTGCAATTAGGAAGGTTACAACTAGCCCTACTACGGTTAGATATTGTTATAATGTTATGAAGAATATTGAAAGGTGATATAATTCAAAAGGTAAGAGTTAAAGGATCATTAAGTAAATACTTCAGAAGTTTTCAAGGATGTGCTATATATAACGATAACTAACTTTTTATAAGTTATCTACTGAGAATGGAAATGATTTTTCTGAAAACAATCAGGCGAATCATGCACTCCTTGCGGTGCCTGATTACACAGAGTCAAAGTAAAAGAAATCTATGTGAGTACTAATGGAAAATATTGTTTCAAAATTTAAATCCACTCAAGTTGTTATTATTATTATTTTGGTTCTATCTCCAGTATTATCGTTTTAAGATTAATATTATTTTAAGAATAAAATGCCATCTTAATAGAGAGATTGAAGGTTTTTTTTAAGATTCATAACTCTCCTTTGGTATACATTTTTTGTATCAATAAAGATGAAGAAGTCACTAAGGATTTAGAAGAAAAGAAATAACATACGGATATATCTATAATTATTTCTTTAATGGGATATACAAACATATAAAGTTATTATTGAGAATTAAGACAAACTGTTTGAATTTATTTAATATTTTTTATGCTGTCGTTTAGATAGATTTCGGTTTTATATTTCTAATATGAAAATATTCATCAAGAAATAGTAATGTTGTCTTGTAAATAAATTTCAAATTTTTAAGTAATTGAAGCTGTCAATGTCTGATATATAAGTTATGACTACTTATGCTAAATATCTTGTGTAATGATATCTCAAATTTTGTTTCGGTGACTAATATAATTATTTATTTCAATTTACTGAGGAATTATAGATTCAGATATTATAAAGATAGAAAATACTTTATTGATATTATAAGGGATTTAAAGTTTATAATTTTTTTTGAACCCACACTAAGGAAAAGTTTTAAAGCGGGAAATACAATAGTTTTTTGAGGATGTTGAGCTTGGAGGGAGACATAAAGTAATATCATTGTCTTTAAAGAGAATTATTATCTTTGGTTCAACTGCGGTTACTTCTTCGCTTAAAGTTTAAGATATTTTTTTTATTAAGAAGAAGTAAATTAAGAACTATAATAAAACGATGTTGAAGATAATTTTTTCTTTAAGCTAAGGTTACTGCTTCAAGAAAACAAACTCAACAACCTCAAAATGCAATATCACTAAGGAAATCCACCTAAATGGGAAGAAATGCTATTTCAGATTATTGCATAGTATTTCATCATAAAGATAAATAATGGATTGATAATGATGATGCTATGGACTTACATCAATCCATGTACGGTACTAATTTAAAATGTGGATTTAAGAAATGAACATATACTGTAAATCTATATGGATAATAAAGTTTGAAATTTTCCTCTAACCAAATAATAAGATCATTGCATAACTATTCAAAGCCAAAAGGGATCGAGTGGGTAATATTGAATATTATAAAGCATTTTTGTTGAAATCGCTATTATTAAAAGTAAATTTTATTTTCTTTAAAGAATGTTTCATTTTGGACTTAGTAATTGATTCTTTAGAATCGATCACTTTGGAGCTTACTACATTTTGTACTTTTGAGCATTTTCTGATGGAGATTAAAGTTATGTTTCTCAATGGAGACATTGGTAAGACAACTTAAGAAACTCATTTATGGATTAGTCTTTTGTATTTGGGATTCAAATACACCATTACTGTTCATGGAGTGATATTTGGATTATTACGAAAGAATTAGGAAGATAAATGCTTAAAAGGTTAGGTATGTAAACTGCAATTCAATTGATTTTCTTTTACCATAACAAATAAATGCTACCATCCTTGAAACGAAAGAAATGCAAAAGATTTCTCATGCATTTGCACTATGAATTCTAATGCATACTAATGTATATACACATATGGATATGTGTGTATTATTCGGTAGATATCTCGCTGATATTAAAGTGGAGTGCTGATATAGTAGTCAAAATGATTATGAGATATCATTGAGGAATAAAACAAATGATCATATGCTCATAGATAAAACACCGAATCGGTTGGAGATCATAAATAATTATGATCCGAATTGTAACGACCCGTATTTCTGGCAGTCAAATATTTTATTTATTATTTTAAATATTTTATTTGGAATATTTATGGATTTTAATATTTAATTCGTTATTTAAACGAAGTTTGAACACTATAATTTATATATAATATAAATCGAGCTCAAAATGGCGTTGTAAATCGTAATATGGAGTTTTGAACTTCAATTGAATATACATGATCCGATATAAGTCGGATTTCTGTGAAACAAGAAGCATTGGAACCGTATTGATGATAATTTTCATATGAAAAAGAAAAATCCAGATTCCACGTAATAGATTGTTAATTATGGCTAAATCAAATTTTGAAATAGTCGCTATGGAAATAGCTATTTAAGATAAGCCTTTAAAATAGCCATTTTGCAAACAGAGTCTGTTTTCGATGAACTTTGTTTCATTGTAACCGTAACGTTAAATTATTACACGGTATCAAATTGCATAGAAAACTGATGTCGTATGTTACCACGGCAGCCATAAATGCTCGTTCATTTTATATAGCGTTTAATTAATTTAATTTAATTTAATAAAGAGATATTTGAGTGTAACTTGAGCAGATGATCGAGTTAAGCCACGAAACTAGTTCCGTTGAGTTCGTATCAAGGATTAGATTCAGGATAGGTATATAGTTTGTTATTTTTGAAGACCGGGTAATTTGGTGTCCAAAATGGCATTGCGGTACATGTAAAAATAGGGTACCGGGTAACAGTCTCGGAATGCGACGAAACTGGTGCCGTGGGGTTCGTATTAATTAATTATTGTAGGATTTCAATTTTCATGTCAATCGGACTTACCGTTTGATCGTAGCAACGATAAATGCCCTAATCAATTATACTATTTGGTCAATTCAAACAGGGGTAACTTTAAAGGAATAAAATACTGGCAAAATGAACTCCGATTTGGACGAAACAAGTTTCTTTGGATCTGCAAGGAAGACGTCTAGTGAAATTTCTAGGCTTCAAATTTATTGGAGTTTTTCTATAATTTTAGGAATTTTAAACACTTGACTTTTCATCGAAAATTATAAAGGACTTTTCACAAACGACCTCGGAATTTGACGAAACCTATCCCATTGGGTCCGGAATATTTTTTATGTTAGGATCACATTTTTTGGTCCCAATCGGAAGTCGTATGTGATGAGTTTTGAGTGTTACTTTGTGACGAAGTTAATAAATAATATTTTAATAGTTGGATGCCTGTATATATACCTCATACTATGAGTCCAAACCCTATTTTCCTCGTCTGTTGGTCAACTGGTAAAAACGAGCCGCCACGAACTCCATTCAATAAAAATAACGAGCGATCATCATCTTCCAACCCTCTCCTCCGATTAACTTCTTATTCCTTCACATATACCAGAAACGATCAAACAGAGAAGGGCCAAGCTCGACAGGGTGGGGGAGATGACTGGTTGTGATCAGATTTGGCAGATTTTGGTGGTCGAAATTTGGTTCAACAGTGGCGGCGTTCAAGGTCTCATACCTGGCGGAGGAGGCGACCGAGTTAGAGGGGGTTCAGCGTGGTGGTAGAACGGGCTAAGGCGCGCCGCATGGCGCCGCCTAGTGGGTCGTTGGTGATCACGAACGACAGCGGCGGTTGTTGAAGTATTGACGTCGCGGTGCAAAAAAGGTAAAATGAAGAAGCCTGGAGTGATCAATTGGAAACAGTTCGGCCTTGCTATCACTTTTTAAGTGTAATTAATAGTGGTCAACTATTTATAAATGATTAAGAAATATTGACCAATTAAAGTATACGGACTAAAATTCATGAGCTTGTACAAACATGAGAGGGTGGAAACCTGGAACGTAAGGAACAAGCGGAAGCATGAAACAGGAATTGATCGGCCAAATTACTTTGAACGAAATTAGTATTATAATTTGTTAATTGAGGAAATAAATTATTAATATAAGCTTAAACCATGGTTTTTAATGCAGGAAATGATCGGGTCAGTATTGGAAACAGTGGAAGGGGATTTCAGCCTACGTATTTCGAATCTGAAATTTATCAAGCCACTACCTTTATCATTAATAATGTAATTAATTTTCTAATAGTAATTTAGTTTGATTAAATAAACGGTTAAGGAAGTGGTTAGTAATAATAGCAATCGGCTAGCTTTAACCAAAGTAATTAAATTTTTATTAACGTTTAATTAAGGATTTAATTAGTTAACCTAAGATTAGTAAGTTAAAAATATTTAATTAAGGAACAATTAGTATAACTTATTTTTATCGGCTAAAAACGTTAATAACTTCTTGTTACATTAACAGGATGGACCCGAACAGATTTCGTTGCGATCGTGGCGATAAGCTCGATGTTACGGAACAGTACTGGATGGAATTAAAGTCAACTGGATTTTTCGTTAAATTAAACATTGGTTTAATTTAACTGAAATAATTCGTTTAACCAGCGAATCATATCAAGGTGAGTTAAACTCACTCAGTTCATCCCATTTATATTTTATATAAATTGGGTTTTTATTTTGTGTGTTCTGTTTGCCAATGGTTGACTGTTTGCTAGTTATATATTTATTTGTTGATTTAACCGATGAAATTAAACCATTGTTTAATTTCAGTGAAATATCAGATCGTTATTTTAACAATTGGATCCAACAGAGGTAACTCACCTTGATTGGTCATGTTTATGAAATAAACGTGTTTAAATTGTTTGAGTTGTTTGAATTGATTGTGAATTGGTTGATGTTAAATGTTCGCTATTTATTGTTATTAGTTAAATGGAATTGAATGATCTGATTTGAGATAACCGTTTTGATTATAGGGAAGAACAGGTTGGGGGGATCCAACAGGATTCCTCTAATATATTATTCATTTTCATATTATCATATATGAACTGATGTGATTGGGTGATTGGTTTGAATACTGATAGTTAACTGAAAAGTCAACAATTTGTTTTGTTCAAACCAATAGGCAATATTGGCTGAGTATTGGCAGCATATGGCCTATAAAATCAATCATGTTATGACTGTTGATTTACCGTCAGGCAAATTGACAGGGATGAAGTTATAAAATTTATTTTTAGTTGGAGATAGATTTTGAAATACATTATTTGAATAATAGTTTATTAAAAGAAAATAAATATTAATTATTCAAATTTATAACTATTTATTTTTTATTTTATAAGGAAATTTCTGATGTTAATCAGATTTATAAACAAGTGATTAACCTAATGCTTAAATTTGAATAATTGTTTTGTTTAGAAACAATTAATGGAATTATTTAAATTGATTATATTATTAATTAATTTAAAATGGAAAACTAATTGGAATCGGTCAATGGATAACCGTGTTTTGAGGTGACTAAATTAGCCATTTCTAATTGGAATTAATTATTAAATTAGTTTGTTTGGATTAATCTAATAAAATAGTTGAAAGAATATTTGTTAAATTTTAATAAGATTTTAAAAAGGGAATTACTATTTATTTTAGTTAATAAAGGAATTAATTACTGAAGTAGTTAATGATCAAAGTAAATTATTATCTTGATTAATAATAATTTAGGAGAATTAATTTTAATTGAAATTCATTTAAATTATTTGAAATAGAAAAGAAGTCAAATTGAATGGTGAAAGGAGAATACAAACGGGTTTTATATTTAAAACCCGAATGTGTGTAAAGAGTTACAAAAGGAATTTTAAGCGAATACTATAGCTTAAAATGAATATTACTTAAATACTTGAATTAAGGAAAAAGGAAATTTAGATAAAAGGGTTTAAGATAAACCAGAATTATATCAAAGAGGTTTGAGGTGTTATATCATAAATTTTAAATTAACGTTACTTAAAAATGAGATAAAATAAAAGAGAAAAATTGAAATAAGATTTTCAAAAAGGGATATAGTCGAAAAGATTTGAAAGGAGATTGGTAAAAGTGAATTTGGTTAAAGAAGTGGGCCATAGGGTTGTATAACCAAATCCGAATTAGGAAATGAATTCGTTTATAAGGGTAAAGGTTAGAAAGTGGCGTTTTATAAGAAGTTGCTTAATTATTGAATTAAGAAATAATGATTATAGCCGAGGAACAGATTTCAAAAAAGAAGAAGGGATAAGCAGGTTTTAAGAAATTGTATTTTGAATAACATGGTTAAATGGATTTTATTCTGAGACTGGAATGGAATATTGGTTTTTGGATTACAACTTATATTTATCGGAGGATAAGAACGTTGTTGATCAAGGTCTGAGAGGTAATTAAAATACCCCAACTTGAACAACATCAGGATTATTTGGAGATGGTATTAGTTTGTAGTGGAAATAGGAGGTTAGTGATAATTTATTTCCATTCGTAAAATAATAATGCAACGTTTGGTGGGAATTTGGAGAATATATATATATATATATATATATATATATATATCGAAGTCATATTCGAAAACCATTCCAACCAACAAATATGTGAAGATATCAGAAGATGATCGAGATGGATCATTGAAGACCATAGATATTCATAAACGGAAGAACCGCTAATAATCTCTGGGATTGCAACTAGAGATAAACTGTTGTTCTATCGTGGTTGAAATATACGGGTTGCAAGGAGTTCTCGCTACTGATCTATGGGGTAATTCCTATATTGGATGCAGTAAGAGAGTACCTTCGGTTCATCTTGTTCCTGTATGACTTGTATGGACGGATGTCAGACATAGTATTTCTGAAGGAATCACGTACGTTGATTTCTTAAAATGTGCTATAGTTGTTGGCGGAGAATGGTCGTTCTCTTAGATTAACTACTAGAGTATTTTTGTGGATGTCAATTAGTGATATCTGGCAGACCTGACGATGTGGCATTCAAAGTGAGTGATGACCCGATGTTCAAAAGTTAATCTAAACCTCAAGCCTCATCAACCGGGAAATGACAAAAATCGGGCAAGCAGCATGGCTATGTGGTTCGCTCCCATTAAGGTGTATAATTACCTATCTAGAGAAATTTCTTTTGCTTATTTAATCTATTTCGATGCTGTCCCTTCCGAGAAACGGTGGTTTGAGCCCAACCGTTGGTGATATACATTCGATGCACTCAAGCGAAATGAGTGGTCAGTCATGCGTGGGCCGGGTTACAAGACATTCTTGTTGAACCCAGTGTATTCGCCTCTAGAGATACACTATCGGCAGGTGGTTCCATACCTTGTCATAGTCGGAATCCAATCTCCAATAAGCGCCCGCGGTTTTGATTGCATACTATATATGTGGAGCGTGAGATGCAAGCATTCCGCTAGATTGATATTTACTTATATTTAGACACTATTATAATATCATAAAAGATATTGATTTCAAAAATGTTTTGGGTTATCGTAAGGTAAAAACCGTTCGTATTTATATGTGGATTTTGTCTTACGATTATCCTTTTCTTTCCAAATGATTTTGACTTTAAAATCAAGTTGTGTGATACCCTTAAACTTAGTGTGGTTTTTCTCACTCTGGTTCACCAGACTGACTAGGTGTTTTGTAAATGCTCGGGTTAGACCGGGTTGTACAGGTTCAGGTTATCGAATGCTGCGATGTCTAGAGACGACTTGGAGGTGTTCAGACGTATTGTATGTAGTATTTATTCCACTGTGTGATTGTATATGAGGACAGGTTATGATCACTATCCAGATGTGTGATGTACTCTGATATTGTAAGTATTTTTATAGCTCTCATTAAAGATTTTTTCTGTATTATATTTTGTTCCGTTGCGATGTGAGACTCTGTGTTGTGTTGTTTCTTCTTCTTCTTCTTCTATTCTAATATTTCTTTCTTATCTCACCCTCTAATTTCTTTCTAATAACATTCCAGTGTTTTCGGTGTTTGGAAGGTCGGCATGAGATATGGTAATTGTATTTATATCGATTTTCGGGGCCGAAAATCCTTAGGTCATTACAGTGGTATCAGAGCTATTGGTTTAGTAATAACCTTGGCTCTGTGGCGTAGCTCGATAGAGATTGGGTAGTAATACCCTAGATCGAGATCGAGTGTGTATATATGAGAGCGTATTTGTAGATTTCATATGCAAATGTTTTGTATTGTGTTATTTGATCGGTTCAAGTGTTGAGAAGCATTGAACTATCAATGGATACAATATTGTTTTGTAAAGAGGGTAAATGACATAATTTTGCCCAAATTATATTTTTATATAGAAAAGAAATAATTTTATCAAATTATGTAGATATTAGTATGTTTGATCGATTTGAATGGAATTCAAATCGGATTGAAATTTTGAATTGAAAACTTAACCTGATTAAGTGAAAATTAAATTAACAATGATATTGAAATTGAAATAAATAAATTTGGGGTTTGAATAAATAATAATCAAATTGATATTAATCGATTGATGTTTAAATATGTGAAACCAAAGTATAATATTAATATTGAAGGTAAATTCAATTGATTTGGTTGTGTATTGGATGTTGATTGTGAAGTGTTTGTTATTGGACGATGGTTTGTTTGAATGGAATGACCAAAAGTTTAATGGAGCTACATGAATTACAAACTAAAGAATAATTTCTGATACAATTAAACTAGAATGAAACTGCATATGAATTGGAATTTATGAATTAAGCCTGTATTTGATAATGAATTGGTGTTATATGGTTGATTTTGGAATTGGAGTAGTTACACTTGTTGACTAGTGAAATATTATCTCAGAATTTCATATATTTATTGCTCATATGAGAATAGAGTTAAGTACAGGTGCTAGATGGCTAGCAGATTGATATTGGTTGAGTAAATTGCATATACGTTGAGTAATTATGCTCAATAGCTCTCGTAAGAGGTACGCCTACGCGAAAATATAAATTTTGGGTTTTGATTTTTGTTTTCCGATCGTGTGGGTCGATGTATATATATTATTTGTTCCTGCGATATCGCAAATGTCACTCCGTACAGGGGAGACTTTGCCGATTTTTTTGGGAATTTAAAGTGTTAGAAAATTTTCGACATTTTTGAGAATATTTACATATGGTATTGAATTGGATTTTGATTCAAAATAAAATGAGATTTGGAAATTAACGGGATTTGTAGCATTTTTCTTACCTTAGCAATTCCGAGGACGAAATTACTTTAAGGGGGGAAAAAATGTAACGACCCGTATTTTTTGCAGTCAAATATTTAATTTAATTTATTATTTTAAATATTTTATTTGGAATATTTATGGATTTTAATATTTAATTTGTTATTTAAACGATGTTTGAACACTATAATTTATATATAATATAAATCGAGCTCGAAATGACGCTACAGTTTGTAATATGGAGTTTCGAACTTCAATTGAATATACATGATCCGATATAAGTCGGATTTCTGTGAAACAAGTAACGTTGGAACCATATTGATGGTAATTTTCATATAAAAGAGAAAAATCTAGATTCTATGTTATAAATTGTTAGTTATGGCTAAATCAAATTTTGAAATAGTCGCTATGGAAATCGCTATTTAAAATATAGGCCTTTAAAATAGCCATTATGCAAACAGAGTCCGTTTTTGATGAAATTAGTTTCATTGGAACCGTAACGTTAAATTATTACCCGGTATCAAATTGTGTAGCAAACCGATATCGTATGTGACCACGACAGCCATAAATGCTCGTTCATTTTATATAGCGTTTAATTAAATTAATTTAATTTAATAAAGAGATATTTGAGTGTAACTTGAGCAGACGATCGAGCTAAGCCACGAAATCAGTTCCGTTGACTACGTATCAACAATTAGAGTCAGGATAGGTATATAGTTTGTTATTTTAGAAGACCAGGTAATTTGGTGTCCAAAATGGCTTTGCGGTGCGTGTAAAAATAGCGTATCGGAAAACAGTCTCGGAATGCAACGAAACTGGTGCCGTTGGGTTCGTATTAATTAATTATTGTAGGATTTCAATTTTTGTTTCAATCAGACTTACCGTTTGATCGTAGCAACGATGAACGCCCTAATCAATTATACTATTTGGTCAATTCAAACAGGGGTAACTTTAAAGGAATAAACTACTGGCCAAATGAACTCTGATTTGGACGAAACAAGTTTCATTGGATCCGCAATGAAGAGGTCTAGTGAAATGTCAAGGTTTCAAATTTATTGGATTTTTTCTATAATTTTAGGAATTTTAAACACTTGACTTTTCATCGATAATATTAAAGGACTTTTCACAAACGACCTCGGAATTTGATGAAAGTTGTCCCATTGGGTCCGGAATATTTTTTTATGTTAGGATTACATTTTTTGTCCCAATCGGAAGTCGTATGTGATGAGTTTCGAGTGTTACTTTGTGACGAAGTTAATAAATAATATTTTAATAGTTGGATGCCTGTATATATACCTCATACTATGAGTCGAAACCCTATTTTCCTCATCTGTTGGTCAACTGATAAAAACGAGCAACCACAAACTCCATTCAATAAAAATAACGAACGATCATCGTCTTCCAACCCTCTCCTCCGGTTAACTTCTTATTCCTTCACATATACCAAAAACGATCATACAGAGAAGGGTCAAGCTCGACGGGGTGGGGGACCTGACCGGTTGTGATCAGATTTGGCAGATTTTGGTGGCCGAAATTTGGTCATCCAACAGTGGCGGCGTTCGAGGTCTCATACCTGGTGGAGGAGGCGACCGAGTTAGAGGGGGTTCAGCGTGGTGGTAGAACGGGCTGAGGCGGGCCGCATGGCGCCGCCTGATGGGTCGCTGGTGATAACGAATGACAGCGGCGGTTGCTGAAGTATTGACGTCGCGGTGCAGAAAGGGTGAAATGAAGAAGCCTGGAGTGATCAACTGGAAACAGTTCGGCCTTGCTATCTCTTTTTAAGTGTAATTAATAGTAGTTAATTATTTATAAATGATTAATAAATATTGACCAATTAAAGTATATAGACTAAAATTCATGAGCTTGTACAAAGATGAGATGGTGGAAACCTGGAACATAAGGAACAAGCGGAAGCATGAAACAGGAATTGATCGGCCAAATTACTTTGAACGTAATTAGTATTATAATTTGTTAATTGAGGAATTAAATTATTAATATAAGCTTAAACCATGGTTTTTAATGCAGGAAATGATCGGGTCAGTACTGGAAACAGTGGAAGGGGATTTCAGCCTGTGTATTTCGAATCTGAAATTTATCAAGCCACTACCTTTATCATTAATAATGTAATTAATTTTCTAATAGTAATTTAGTTTGATTAAATAAACGGTTAAGGAAGTGATTAGTAATAATAGTAATCGGCTAGCTTTAACCAAAGTAATTAAATTTTTATTAACGTTTAATTAAGGATTTAATTAGTTAACCTGAGATTAGTAAGTTAAAAATATTTAATTAAGGAACAATTAGTATAACTTATTTTTATCGGCTAAAAACGTTAATAACTTCTTGTTGCATTAATAGAATGGACCTAAACAGATTTCGTTACGATCGTGGCGACAAGCTCAATGTTATGGAACAGTACTGGATGGAATTAGAGTCAACTGGATTTTTAGTTAAATTAAACACTGGTTTAATTTAACTGAAATGAGCCGTTTAAGCAGTGAATCTTATCAAGGTGAGTTAAACTCACTCAGTTCATCCCATTTATACTTTATATAAATTGGGTTTTTATTTTGTGTGTTCTGTTTGCCAATGGTTGACTGTTTGCTAGTTATATATTTATTTGTTGATTTAACCGATGAAATTAAACCTTTGTTTAATTTCAATGAAATATCAGATCGTTATTTTACCATTGGATCCAATAGAGGTAACTCACATTGATTGGTCACGTTTATAAAATAAACGTGTTTAAATTTTTTGAGTTGTTTGAATTGCTTGTGAATTAGTTGATGTTAAATGGTCGATATTTATTGTTATTAATTAAATGGAATTGAATGATCTGATTTGAGATAACCATTTCGATTACAGGGAAGAACAGGTTGGACGAAACCAACGGGATTCCTCAAATATATTATTCATTTTCATATTATCATATATGAACTGATCTGATTGGGTGATTAGTTTGATTACTGATAGTTAACTGAAAATTCAACAATTTGTTTTGTTTAAACCAATGGGCAATATTGGTTGAGCATTGGCAGCATATGGCCTATAAAATCAATCATTTTATAATTGTTGATTTACCGTCAGGCAAATTAACAGGGATGAAGTTATAAAAATTATTTTTAGTTGGAGATAGATTTTGAAATATATTATTTGAATAATAGTTTATTAAAAGAAAATAAATATTTATTATTTAAATTTATAATTAATTATTTATTTATTTTATAAGGAAATTTCTGATGCTAATCAAATTTATAAACAAGTGATTAGAAATTAACCTAACGGTTAAATTTGAATAATTGTTTTGTTTAGAAACAATTAATGAAATTATTTAAATTAATTATATTACTAATTAATTTAAAAGGGAAAACTAATTGGAATCGGTCAATGGATAACCGTGTTTTGAGGTGACTAAATTGAACATTTCTAATTGGAATTAATTATTAAATTAGTTTGTTTGGAGTAATCTAATAAAATAGTTGAAAGAATATTTGTTAAATTTTAATAAGGTTTTAAAAAGGGAATTACTATTTATTTTAGTTAATAAAGGAATTAACTACTGAAGTAGTTAATGATCAAAGTAAATTATTATCTTGATTAATAATAATTTAGGAGAGTTAATTTTAATTGAAATTCATTTAAAAATTATTTGGAATTGAAAAGAAATCAAATTAAATGGCGAAAGGAGATAACGAACGGGTTTTATATTTAAAACCCGAATGTGTGTAACAAGTTACAAAAGGAATTTTAAGCGAATACTATAGCTTAAAATGAATATTACTTAAATACTTGAATTAAGGAAAAAGGAAATTTAGATAAAAGGGTTTAAGATAAACTAGGATAATATCAAAGAGGTTTGAGGTGTTATATCATAAATTTTAAATTAATGTTACTTAAAAATGAGATAAAGTAAAAAAAATTGAAATAAGATTTCCAAAAAGGGAAATAGTCGAATAGATTTGAAAAGAGATTGGTAAAAGTGAATTTGGGTAAAGAAGTGGGCCATAGGGTTGTATAACCAAATTCGAATTGGGAAATGAATTCGTTTATAAGGGTAAAGGTTAGAAAGTGGCGTTTTATAAGAAGTTGCTTAATTATTGAATTAAGAAATAATGATTATAGCCGAGGAATACATTTCAAAAAAAAGGGGATAAGCAGGTTTTATGAAACTGTATTTTGAATAACATGGTTAAATGAATTTTATTATGAGACTGGAATGGAATATTGATTTTTGGATTACAACTTATATTTGTCGGAAGATAAGAACGTTGTTGATCAAGGTCTGAGAGGTAATTAAAATACCCCAACTTGAACAACATCAAGATTATCTGAAGATGGTATTAGTTTGTAATGGAAATAGGAGGTTAGTGATAATTTATTTCCATTCGTAAAATAATAATGCAACATTTGGTGGGAATTTGGAGAATATATATATATATATATATATCGTGAGATCCGAAGTAAAGGAAATTAACAAGAAGTGAAAATATATAATGAGGATTCCAAAGTAAAAGGGAAACAAAAAGAAATTGGGGAAAATGATAATGATATTTTCGAATTAGAAAGGAAACGTAAAGTTGAGTTCTATTCTAGGAGGATAAGTATGGAATTTTGTTTCCAAGTAATGAAATAAAAGATATTTTGTAATGTTGTTTGACGAGTAACAGGTTGAATGGATTTCCCAATATTAAATAATAACGTGGATAATGATTTGAAAGTAAAAATCGAAGACTGGATATGATATAGGATTTTCCTAAGTAATAAAATGAATTTTCAGTATAATCCTATGTTAAATAAGAAGCGTAAAGTTATATTTGTAGTATCGAAATATTTAAGAGTTTTAAATTATATTTGTTTAATTAAAAGGCCAATTGATGCTGAATACTGAACCAGTGAACTCATTAGATTTCATGATTGAATCACTATTTATTTTGATAGTTAAATAACCGACTATCAAATCTGTCCAATACGATTGTTGGTACGGAAAGACCAGGATCGAAGTCATATTCGAAAACCATTCCAACCAACAAATACGTGAAGATATCAGAAGATGATCGAGATGGATCATTGAAGACCATAGATATTCATAAACGGAAGAACCGCTAATAATCTCTGGGATTGCAACTAGAGATAAACTGTTGTTCTGTCGTGGTTTGAATATACGGGTTGCAAGGAGTTCTCGCTACTGATCCATGGGGTGATTCTTATATTGGATGCAGTAAGAAAGTACCTTCGGTTCATCTGGTTCCTGGATGACTTGTATGGACGGATGTCAGACAGAGTATTTCTGAAGGAATCACGTACGTTGATTTCTTAAAACGTGCTATAGTTGTCGAAGGAGAATGGCCATTCTCTTAGCTTAACTACTAAAGTATTTTTGTGGACGTCAATTAGTGATATTTGGCGGACCTGACGATGTGGCATTCAAATTGAGTGATGACCCGATGTTCAAAAGTTAATCTAAACCTCAAGCCTCATCAACCGGGAAATGACAAAAATCGGGCAAGCAGCATGGCTATGTGGGTCGCTCCCATTAGGGTGTATAATTACCTATCTAGAGAAATTTCTTTTGCTTCTTTAATCTATTTCGATGTTGTCCCTTCCGGGAAACGGTGGTTTGAACCCAACCGTTGGTGATATATATTCGATACACTCAAGCGAAATGAGTGGTCGGTCATGCGTGGACCGGGTTACAAGACGTTCTTGTTGAACCCAGTGTATTCGCCTCTAGAGATACACTATCGGCAGGTGGTTCCATACCTTGTCATAGTCGGAATCCAATCTCCAATAAGCCCCACGGTTTTGATTGTATACTATATATATGGAGCGTGAGATGCAAGCCTTCCGCTAGATTGATATTTACTTGTATTTAGGCACTATTATAATATCAGAAAAGATATTGATTTCAAAAATGTTCTGGGTTATCGCAAGGTAAAAACCGTCCGTATTTATGTGTGGATTTAGTCTTACGATTATCCTTTTCTTTCCAAATGATTTTGACTTTAAAATCAAGTTGTGCAATACCCTTAAACTTAGTGTGTTTTTTCTCACTCTGGTTCACCTGACTGACCTGGTGTTTTGTAAATGCTCGGGTTAGACCGGGTTGTACGGTTCAGGTTATCGAATGCTGCGATGTCCAGAGACGAGTTGGAGGTGTTCAGACGTATTATATTTTGTATTTATTCCACTGTGTGATTGTATATGAGGACAGGTTGTGATCACTGTCCAGATATGTGATGTACTCTGATATTATAAGTATTTTTAAAGCTCTCACTAAAGATTTGTTTCTGTATTATATTTTGTTCTACTGCGATGTGAGACTCTGTGTTGTGTTGTTTCTTCTTCTTCTTCTTCTTCTATTCTAATATTTCTTTCTTTCTTATCTCACCCTCTAATTTCTTTCTGATAACGTTTCAATGTTTTCGGTGTTTGGAAGGTCGGCATGAGATATGGTAATTGTTTTTATGTCGATTTTCAGGGCCAAAAATCCTTGGGTCGTTACATGAATATTTTGGATGTCATTACTACAAAAGATCCACTTTAGACAATGGTAATATATTTTATGGGGAAAAATATATAAGGGAAAGTGTCATTTAAACACTTATAGCTTCCACCACTTTGAAAATATCGTCTTCGATCAATTATAAGACATCTAAATATGGAAAATAATAATGAAACTTTGTCACAAGACTCCAGTTATTGATAAAGAATTGAAAGACCAAGTAATATTGTGACAGTAAAGAATATATTATTTTCCAATAAGGGAAGAGCGCAAAATATATTGTAATTCATAGAACATATTTAGACAAACTCCATTATGGTGGATCCGCTTACCAAAAGATATCACCTAAGATCTTTCATGAGCATATAGCTCAATTGGTGTAACTTTTATGTAAGGATATTTTGGTTCAGGGGAGTTTGTATTTGGTATTGTCGTATAACTCATTGGTCTATGTTTCGGTTACAGATATATGTATATCAAGTTCTTTTTTTGATCAGAAATAAAGTAATAAATATTTTTTTGCACTCCGGTTGTTTAAATATTAAACGTTTTGATCTCACTAAAGAAGGACTAGTTGGAAATAGACATGTATAGACCACATTTCATATAATTTCCGTGCTTCGCATCCGTGATTGATCTATGTTATTTGATTGTATTGATATATGTGACCATTGATGGGTTTAGTTACGATAAATGTAACGAATGCTGCTTTGATCCTTTGTCAACACAATTAATGAACGAGATTGTTTCAGACGCACCATATGTTATAAATAGCCAATTTTGGAGCTCATAAAGTTAAACACATTTTAAGGTTATTTCATATGTGGTCCAGAGGGAGATTGTTAGAATATTTTCACAATTGGATCACATACGTAAAATAAAATGTGTTGTGCTATTTTGGTGTAAAACCTAATTAAACTGATTTAATTTTAGATTAGTATTAAAAGGCTTAAAGTTTACTTATCATGTGCCTGATATGTAGATACCAGGGAATTTTTTAATTTATTGAAGGGCCGAATTATAAAATGCCAACTTTATAAAGGCAAATTCTATTTAAACCGCCATAAGTGCTGAGTTGCCCCCTAATTTTGAAAAAACTAGTTTCCACCCGGTTTTTCTGAGTTTTCCCCTTTTATTTAAAAAAAATCCGAAAATGCCCTTCCTCGTAGGGCGGCTGCGTGGTTCCGTCACGAACCACGCAGGGCAACCTAAATAACCTCGTAGAGGCACTACGAGATTGGCTAGTGTACCTCGTACTTGCCCTGCGTGGTTCGTGATGGAACCACGCGGTCGCCCTATGAGGTAACCTGACGATTTAAAGAAAAAAATTAACACGAGAAGGGTAAATTTATCACTGAAAATCTTGATTAAAAGGGGGCAACTCAGCACTTGTGGCGGTTGGAATAGAATTTGCCCTTTATAAATAAGGGGTTATGGTCCCCGAATTGCAATGCTTAGCAACTCTCTAACCTCTTCTACGGAGAGCTAATTTCGAATCTAGGGTTTGTGTCAATTTGGAAGGCCAAATCAAATTCTTCTTCTTCTACAGCAGATAAACTATGGATTCAGGTATTACAATTGCTAGTTACGGATTCAGGTATGCTTCCGCTACTTATTGTTTATGTTTGTTCTCAGTTAAATCAATGGGTTACTTATTTGGATTTAGGGTTTCATGATTGGTTGTTGTAAGTATATTGAAATTCTAACATGACCAAATTGGCGAGGCAGGAATGAACGAATGATTCTTGAGGTAAACGAACAGTTTTTTGAAACAGATAAAACTAATTGTGGATTCTCAAATGACTGAGACAGCTCTGATGAGATCGAGGGTGCTGCCTGACATCTAAGAATGATATTACTCTGATCTATGATGTTTGGAGGCGAGGCACTAATCTTTGCGGTTTGGCTTTATAAGCTCTGATATCAAAGTTACAAATATTAGAAAAGTAAAATATATTTACAACGAGAATTTATGTGCAAATGATTGATTTAGATACAATGATACTCTTTCTGTTGCATATTTATACATAGCTTCTTGTTCGGCCTGGGCATTAGCTTGTTCGGCCTGCATTTGTACCTGTTCGGATATACTTTATTTGATCGGTTCTATATAATGTTAATTCTTGGGTATTCATTCTGACTTCACTTAATAGCTTAAACGCCAGTCTATACAAGCAATGGTGCAGTAAGAGATTCACTTCCCAGGCTATCTCTGTCTTCTTTTATTTCATGTTCTGAATTCTCACTGCCTGAATTTAGTTTCCAAGCAAAACCCAATGCTACAACCTGCATCAATAGACAAAAGCAATTGATTAAAACAACACATATTCCACACATATATTCAATGATTTGTCAGATAAGTTAGTGATATTAGGATGTAGTAACACGATCACTGTCACTAAAGGCCCAAGTTCTATATTCACGCGCAGAGCCTGAATTCCCTGAACAAATTAAAGCTTTTTTATATGTTAGTTTTTTAAATATGCATATTGGTGTTTCAAAGTACCAAACTTCATAATTTAATGATAACATGTAGCAGACTTCAGCATAAATGTGTTTACAAAATATTTTAAGAAATTGGAATTGCAGGAGAAATAATACCATGGAGGCTGATGCAACCAATATGCTGAAACCTTTGCAGTTGAATGGAGCTTTATCTGAGATGAAGAGAGCTGGAATACATGATGCAAAAACCCACACTGTAAGTAGGCTGGCTTTCTTGAATGTTAATACACAAGCTATATATGAAATGGTTGTAGAAGACAAAGCAACAGTTCATACAAAGGGCAGAAAATAGTATACATACAGGTTAACGGACTCATAACTACAGGTGACAACAAACTGGCAACTGATCTTACTCCCGCAATAGCTCCTTGTGCCTTTCCCTGTTCACTTGTAAAATTTCAGGATGTATATTTATCTATTGTAGACTTGTAGTTGAATCATGTTATTCCTGCTCTTAGGAATATAAAAGTATACTGAATGATACCTGATCTGTTGCAACTACAGCCTTTGATATTATGGCGTAAGTCTGAGGATTAAAATTAATAGTTATATTTTCCATGGTTCAAGACTAGAAAATCAAATGCTCTGATGGATAATATAATGTTGTAAATTACATACTGAAGGTTTGACAAGGATATATACGACCCCAAACGAGGCACTGAGATATGGAACCTGCAGGTATTGTGTAATGAGATGTTATCAAAACAAACTTATGTTTAAACTAATAAAAGAAGGAAGGGAGCTTATACCCATGGTGCCCAAGCTATGCCGTAAAGAGTCCCCTGCGTACAGGGCATGTTCATGTTAATGAGTTGACTTATCATTTGTATTTTAAATATTTATGAAAGTAAGTTGAATTGACTGACATAAATAATCGAAGCGAGCAGGGCAATGCAGAGTACTCCCTTGTCTCCAATATACGGGTTGATAAGCGAGAGCATTACAGTCTATGGAGTGGATCGAAATAATAATAAGATTCAAAAAAATAACAATTTCTTTTACAGATTTCTCATTTTATGCCATCCGTACAATATCATTTGGAAATTGTTCTTACAGTTTAATTATAGTCCATGTTAAACTAAATTAGCATAACTCAGATAACAACAGTGCGATCACGTTCATTAATTCAGATGTAATTCCACAGTAATAGCACTAGTACAAACGATCATAATGGTCTATGTTAATGAAGAATTTTAGTAGTGGTATAAATGGTTATAATGTTTTGCAAAGTGACCTGGATGAGTTAATTATACTTAATAGGTATGAATTGATAAAACTGAAAGAGAACCTGAGAAAATATAGAGCCAATTCCAACTGTCATCAGAATTTCCGAGAACTGGTTCTTGTTGAATCCAAAAGTGGACTTAAGGTAGTACTGGAATAATAATTTTAAATGTCACACAGCCATGAATCAACATAAGTATCATTTACAGCTTCAATGTTTTTCTTCATATTTTAAGGACAATAGCAGTTCAATTTTCTTACCAGTAAGACACTGCTAATGCCATTCATTCCCAACTTATAGAAAAACAAAACTAATGCTATGCGCTTGAGCAATTTACTGCAAACAAAACAAACAGGGAAAAAAACATGTACATAAACAAACTTGAGCTTGCTATAATGTATAAATGTATAATGCTATAAATATAATGTGAGAAGGGGAATACTTAGATGTAATCACGACAAATGTATCCTTCATTGAATTCCAGCGACCAATGAACATGGTTGAAATAATTTTCGAAATAGTCAGATGTTGACGTGGGATGATAACTTTTGTACTCATCGTCTCCACAAGAAATAATTTCATGTAAACTACTGAGATGATCAACAATGTTATTGAAACCTGCAACAATGTTAGCTATTTTTCAAACGCTGCTTCATTCTGTGGCTTGATGATACTCTTAATTTACTGCTAAAATGAAAATAAAATATAGTTAATTTGACATACCTCAAATATCCATTCCTCGGGAAGAAAGCGTGCAACTATATTTCCTAACACAAACGATGCAGAAAATAGCCCAGTTATCAATCCAAATGCAGAAGCTCTCTGATCTGACTCCACAATATCTGCCTGTTCAAAATGTCAGAAGAAGATGATGATATGTATGCAGAGACTAGCAAGTAGCAATTACACACTACCCATATCACAAAATATACCTAAACTAGTCAATTGATTTCTCCCTTGATGGCGAATTAAATTTAATTCAAATTCAAACTCAAATTCAAAATTAAGCATATTGCATCCTTTAACCATATTATGATTCTCCTTCTTTGGAAATTTGACCTAAATTTGCAGAAAATAGACAATTCCCCTTCTTTTTTTTTAAATCTTCCAGAACAAAGCAATCTTTGGTTTTATGTGGGCGAATCAAGAAGGAAATAAACTATTGTTAATTTACTACCATACCATTGTGCATCCTGCATCAAGAAGTAATTAACTAAGAGAAAGAACACACATACCACATAAGCGACTGAAATGCAAAATATGCTTCCTTGACTGATGATATGTGATATCATGCGAAGAATCACATATGCATATACAAAAGCTCTTGACCGTCCCCAAGCAAGAACAGCTATAGATGAGAAGCATGCATGTAAAAGAAGAAGATCAGAAATTTTGTTACAATTACGATAACACAATGAATGAAGCATATATACCATACCAAAAGGAAATATAGAGGTTGAAACAGTGAGTAGAAGAATGGGTTTGCGACCATAATCATCTGCAAGTTGGCCCAAAACAGGAATAGCAACTGCCTTGAAAATTCCAACAATCTGCAAATGGAAACACATAATGTTACGACTGTAGAATACTAGTAACCAAGCAAGTGTTTCTAAAACCAATTGGTAATAGGAACGACGATCTCATGGTATATATACATGAAACAAATTGCTCGATGCAGGACAAGACTAACGACTACGCTGAAACAGACCAACCAAGAAACGAAATTAATGGGGGAAAATAGGAGTCATATATATAAAATGGCACCGTTTGTTGAAGGCCAGAAAGATAAATGGCCTCGGGGCAGGACAATTTATCAGGACACAGTGCAGTGGTAGTAACATCAACTAGAACAGAAACAGTCATTTCTTCGGCAATCCAATGTATCATCAGGGGAATCAATAAATGAGTCATTGGCTTGAGTACCATGACTTCCTTCATACTCAAACCCATTGGTACTACTTTGCGGTATTATTTTTTTCCCTTTTCTTTTCTCTTAATTCCCTCTGCTTTCTCTTTATATGAAGCTATTTAAATACTGTTTCAGCCTATGAAGCTTGTCGTTGTATTGAAAGGAAGTACAAACATATGCATACGAACAAAGAATTTCATTTAAAATTGTGTATATAAGGCAATGTGTGCAATCTTGTGTGAGGAGGCCGCTGGCATGCGGTGGGCACGGGTGATTTGCGCCATTTTATATAATGCGATTTGTTTGATGATCTGCTAGCTGCCTGAATAAATAATATGGGTTTTAACCAATATATGGCTTTACCGTGTTATCTTAACAACTTATGAAGTCAAAGAGAATGACAGATTTGATATTCCAAGCATGTTTTTCTTTTGATAGAGAACGTTTGATTTTTTTATTAATAAAGATAATTGTTGACGTCAAAAAGTAATTCTTCAACGCTCAACATTCAAACTCACAACATAATAAACAATTACAGTCCCAAAAGACAATAAAATAAAAGAGACATACAAAGTTTATAGTATTCGGCAATTGCACCTATGTCCACTTAGTGTAATCAAACTTTATTTACATCGTAGATTACAATACAGTTAATTATCTGAAAGGAAAGCATAAAAAAAGTAAATTATCCTCCTTAGCAATGTCCTTGAGTGTGAGAGTATATGGAAAAGTCGTTCCATCCCTGTGAAAGTCCAAAAACCATCTATTTATAGATGCTCCAAAGTCGATTCGATCATGCCACGTTGTGTTTGTTCCAGTTCCATAGGGCTCTCGGGTCATGTCTTCAGGTCCTGGAAATATCCTCTTCGGTTCAACATAGAACACGTGATGTCATATCCAAAGACGTAAGGCGGTGGATTGACCATGTATGAACCATCGAATAGGTTGCAGTATTCGGCTCGACATAGGTCGGTTCGACATAGGTCGAACCTATTTAACCTATTCGGAAATATACCTTTCAACTGGTAGCAATGTGGCTTCTCCGATCCAAGGAACACCAATCCAAAGTGAGGGTCGAGCCGAGTCTTGCCGATCAGGAACTAAAGCAGGTAGGCCGAACAGGCTTCATTGATCCGAAATCCCATTTCCATACATCAAATCTTTGAGTGTTCTAATACTTAAACTAAGTATTTGCGGACTCCTCTGAGCCTATGTCCAAATCCTGAACAGTTCGACTGCCAGAAATCCATCATGTAACTGCCTTGCCAAAAGGCGGATCAAAACTTTCCCCCCAAGACATGTCTTTCTCTTGAAGATGTGTTTTGGACAATCCAGAATCTCATAGAAATCCAACATCCGAAAATAAAAAATCCACGATCTCGCCATATTGTAATAATTATAGAAAAACCAGAAAACTATGATCGCTCCGTATTATGGAAATGCACGATCACTCCAGATCGTATTAACAGAAAATTAGAACACCGTGGTCGCACTAGACCATATTAATAAAAAACCATGGTCGCAATGGACTATATTAAGAGAAAACTAGAAATCCAAAACTCCAAAGAAAGCCAACGATCTTATTGGATCGTAATATAAGATAAATCCAAATCCATGGCCTCACCAGGCCTATCCAACATAAGTATAATTTATACCTGCAAGTAAACAAAGTGACTCGTTTTGCCAAGTCCTGACAAAACCGCTTAACCTTCTTCAAGCATAGTTCATACTTGGAAATCCATATTGAGTATAATCTATATAAACTCAAACTCCGATTGAGTTATCTAGTCAAGTCCTGATAAGATGACCCGTTAACCCTTTAGGTATAGTTCATACCTGGAAATCCAAACTGAGTATAGTCCATACTCGAACTATGATTGGACTAATCTTGCCAAGTCCTGATAAGATAATCCGACCCCTCAGGTATAGTCCATACATGTGCAGTTAAAGCACTCGGCGGATCCAATGCGACAAAGGTGCAAAAAGTTATAGTGGGGATAAAGCGAGGAAATAATAGTATATAGCAGATGAGTCTAAATAAGCATATAAAACTTGTATTTACTGATTTTACAAATACATAAATGATAAATAAATGGAAAATTAACGTTCAGCTTAATATAATTAGCACATTCTTAATTTTAAATAAAAACATGTGCAAATATATGTAAATACATGTAAACTTTTATTTAGCATGATTAAATTTAATAATATAATAATATTTTATATTTTGAAAAATATATGCTAAAAGTTTATATCAAAAAGCTAATTTTATAATGCATAAAAATCATTTTTCTACTCATTTCTTTTATAGAAGATATAGCGGGAATAGCGGAATATAGCTGAAATAATGAAATATATCGGAATATAGCGGGGCTTTAAAAGGAAAGGCTATTTCAGGAGATTTTTGGAAATAACGTAGCAATAGAAATCCGTTACACGATATAGCGAGGATATAGTAGGGTATTAATTGCACAGGTCCATACTTGGAAATCCTCGATTGAACATGGTTTGTATCTAGGCTATGACCCAGTGATCTTAACAAATCCTGACAAGACAACTAAGTCCCTCAAACATAATCCATGTTTGAAAATCCATTTTATTAAAAACCAAACCGGTACAAAACCAAAACATAATACGACGATTCATTACTGGAGGCAGAGCACGTATGGGAATTAAATCCTAACCCTATATGTGAGTAAGTCAGCTTGGTCGTTCCTTATTACAAAGCCTAAGCGGAGGGCTTATTTCTGAAAAGTGCATGCCCAAGGATATCTTCGATTCCCATGTATGGGTAGACAAACTTAGCCATCTGGAAATAAAAACAAACATCTATGAAATCCAAGGCCCATAGGAATCCAGATTAGTTAATGATCAATCCACGTGAGCTTGATCCTACCTGGTTCCCACTCCATGGAGCAACATGAGGTTGTGCCCGATCCAGGGTTGTATGCCTAACATATTCTACCAGCTCTCCTGACACGACCCGAAATCCCGGGCTAGCCTAAACCGAACGAGAATATGGATTGTTTGAGAACACGACGCATCATAACAAAAAAAAAGAGAACTTTTCATTGCTATTGCAACAATTTACATCAAAGTACAAGAATATAAGAGTACAAATAAATACACAGCGGAAAAACAAAGTGTGATGGCCCGCCCCGCACCAGCCTGCATTTCCTCCGAAGGTGCGTTGTACACATGCCCGACTAGCACGGAACGGTCGCCAAAGAAAGGAAAGAGAGGAATGAACTAACAAGGAACCTGTAGAATGTCTCACAGCGCATGGAACAAAATATAATAATAACATAATATTGACATAAAACAGGCGAGACAGTGCATAAGCTGAAAACTAAACCAACATAGCAGCGGAAATCCAAATACAGCTTATTACAACTTTCCAAATTACTGTCTCTAAACAAAAGAAAGCTAAAGTAGAAGATGCACTAAAAATGCCCAAGCAGTGATCTTCAGCAACACAGGGAGAATATCTATACATATATCATACGTAGGAGCCTCCTGCTCGCCTCCGGATCAACTACTCGTGCATACCCAGCTAACCTGTCTCTAGTCTGCTCGTGAGAGCACCCAGAGTAACAAGAAGAGACATAAAACTCTGGGTCAGACAAAAAGTCTGGTATGAGCGATAAGCAGCTAAACAGAACAATAACAGGTATACTAAACCATACCTGAATCTGGACCTGCAACCAAAGAGTTAGCACTACATACCGTACAATACTCTAAGGTGCCACAAAAACAAGTGGTGTAAAGAATACGGGGTGGGGGTGTGCATGTCACAATGATGGAAAACAAATCAACCATAACAACCATCCTCACATCTCTCACTCAGTGCGTAAAGTATACGATGTCCACCACTGCCAATCACTAGACCCATCGAAGTAGTGACGGAGTTCGACTTGTACAACTACTGCTACTACAAAGCTTACCACATGGAGTCATGACCAAGTCTTTACAAATGACCCCACTTCATTGGTCTATAGCTCTTTAGTCGTACCTAGGCCACTGTGGCCCTGAATCCGTTCACGTACTCCCTACACATAGTGATTCAAAGTTACAGACATCGACAACCCCTTAGCATACGTCCCGCAGCGAAGCCCAATCATGAAGCTCACGCATTGGTTCCCAACTGGATCCTGAGTCAAAGCTCCTCATTTGGACTTTGCATCTCGGGTTTTGGTCGAATTGGAGTTGGTCTTCAAAAGAGTCGTCACGATGAGGTAAAAGTATACATTTGGTTCGGTTCGGTGGTCCCGATCCGGTTCGGTTTGGTTCGGTGGTTCTGACTCATGCCTTGATCTATTCCTTCTCGGTTCGGTCCTCCAGCCCTGGTTCGGTTCGGATGCCCTATGCCTGGTTCGGTGGTTGCTCCCTCCTAGATGTCCCGATCCGATCCGGTGCTTCGCTCCAACTCCAGCTCCAAGCTTGGTCCTCCGATCCGATCCCTACGCCCTTGCTTCCGATCCGATCCCCTGTTGGTCTCTCCGATCCGATCCCCTGCCCAACCCCAATTCTAAGCAAATGGCCTTCCTTCTCGCCAAGCCCCTTATGCTAAGTTCCAATCCGAATCGAGTCCACCTGCCCGGTTCCCCTACCCGATCCGAGCCCAATAATCCGATCCGGTCCGGTTCGAAACCCTGCATATTTCCTACGACTTTCCAGCGACTGTTTTACGCCATACGACGGCGTTTTCGACCAATCTAACAGTTCTAATCAATCACAAAACATACCACACAGTCATAGCAACATGTACAATCAATCATAAACACTAAAACAACCACTATAGCATGTAAAATGGATCAAACGTACCCAAAATCCCATATTTTCCCTTAAGCATGTTTAGGCAAAACTAATGGTATGATTAGCAAAACTTAATCAAATTAACCCAAGTCTCTAACAGAGGTCTAAAACATTATTTAAGAATTTATAAATATTTTTCCAGAATTTATTAGTGTATAAATTCGCTAATCACCACTAATTACCCTTAGTTAACCATAATTAGTGAGGAACTATGTAAATCACTCACCTTGGCCACAAATGAACTTTAGATCTGAAATAATCTACTGTTATGGCGCTGTTCCCAATGCAACACAGCAGCTCTAACCTTGCTTTGGCGCTATTCCTCCTTAATTTGATGTGGTTTAAGCCAAAACTTGATTAAGAAGTGATTAGGGGTGTTTTTAGATGATGGAGGCCATTGTTAGATTGAAGAGAGAGTTTGTGGTGGCTGGAAAATGAGTGAAAAACCGAAATCCTAACCCTAGCAGCCCCTAAATACCTCTAATCCCGAAATCCCCCATTGGGCCTAGCTGTTAATCACCCGGTTAAGCCCAATTAAGCTGTTTTTCACCATCTGAAACTTGTTTCAGCCATACCTTCCAAACAGTGAGTTCGTTTGGCTAATGTGACCACTCTACGGGGTTGTAAACCATCATCCGGAGGCAATGGAAGCGGTTTCAGGTCAAAACTCCTTTCCAATCAAAAGTTATGGACACAACAAGATCAGCTAGGGGCAAAACGGTCATTTAAAAATCGGTAAAAAAATCATGAACATGGGAAATGACCCCAATGGTCGTCTCCTAAAGTTACATGACCATACGACTTCGTATGTGAAAGAAATAAACATTCTATGATCCTATGATGCGTAGAATGCGGGTCGTTGCACTCTCCCCCCCTTAAGAAATTTCGTCCCCGAAATTCCTTAACCCAAAACATACAAAGGATCCTGCATGCCTACCAGCCACAAACAACAATCAAACATGCAAAACAAACAAAATAAGCCTATCCTAGCATGCGGAAAGACTAATCGAAACTGAAATCTTACCAGGCGAAGAGTTCTGGATATGTCTTCCTAATGCTCTCCTCTGTCTCCCACGTACAGTCATTCTCATTCTCGCCCCACTGAACCTTGACTAATTTCACCGCCTTCCTTCGAAGTTGCTTCATATCGTTCCCAACAATACGCATAGGCTTGCGGTTCCCAACCGCCTTGGGTTCAACTTCGATATCATCCAACTGATCAGGTGAAATAGTCACATCTGGGTCATGCACGAACTTCCTTAACTGGGAAACATGAAATACGTTATGAACTCCTGTCATCTTCTTTGGTAATTCAACTTTATATGCCAAATTCCCAATTTGCTCAAGAACTGGGAATGGACCAACAAATCTTGGTGCTAACTTGCCTCTCCTGCCAAATCGTATCACGCTCTTCAACGGAAAAATCTTGACAAACACCAAGTCGCCAATGGAGAACTTTAAATCTCTTCTCCTTTTATCAGCATAACTTTTCTGCCTATCTTGGGCAGCCTTCATTCGTTGTTGAATGACCTTAATCTTGTCTGATGTTTCTCTTAACACATCTGGTCTAAGCACAAACTTCTCACCAGTTTCTAACCAACATGACGGTGAGTTGCACGGTCTTCCGTACAAAGCTTCAAACGGAGCCATACCGATACTGGATTGATAACTATTATTATATGCAAACTCTACTAGATGCAAATGGTCATCCCATGATCCACCAAAATCCAATACATAAGCTCTCAAGAGGTCTTCTAATATACGATTCACCCTCTTTGTCTGTCCGTCAGTTTGAGGATGATACACGGTACTGAGATGTAGTTCTGATCCTAACGCCTCTTGTAAGCTTTTCCAAAATCCACTAGTAAACAACGGATCTCAGTCACTCACAATGCCTTTGGGTATTCCATGGAATCTCACTACCCACTTTACATATAGTTCAGCTAACTTAGCCGCCGTCCTATTCGACTTGACAGGTATAAATCTTGCACTTTTGGTCAATCGGTCCACAATCACCCAAATGCTATCATGGCCCGATCTAGTCCTTGGTAACCCATCAATGAAATCCATTGACACTTGTTCCCATTTCCATTTTGGAATTTCTACTGGTTGTAACAAACCACTAGGCTTCTTTTGCTCGGCTTTAACTAGCTGGCAATTCATGCATTTGGATATAAACTTCCCAATGTCTCTTTTCATCCCTTCCCAGTAGTAGGTATGCTTCATGTCTCGGTACATCTTGTTACCACCGAGGTGTATAGTCAGTTTTGAGTGATGACATTCTCTAAGCACTTCATCTCTCAATCCATTGACATTGGGTACAACTAGTCTTCCATTCTTTCTAAGCCATCCATCTCGATCATGCCCATACTTGTTCATCTCCTCGTCGATACCCATCTCTAACTTGGAGATGATTTCCAATAGGTTAGGATCGTCCCTCTGACTGGAACCAATCCTCTCAATCAAAGTGGGTCTGATCGTCAAACTTGCTAACATTTCTGGATCCAATTCGCAGTTTGGTCTGAAATCATACCCAGCGATGTACTCCAGTTGCTTCCATTCAAGAAACATAGCCCCTAAACTGGCATGTCTTCTACTCAATGCATCAGCTACCGCATTGCCCTTTCCTGGTGTGTATGCGATATCGAAATCATAGGAAGCTAAGAATTCTAACCATCTTTGTTGTCGGAGATTTAGATCCTTTTGAGAGAAAAGATACTTTAATGATTTATGATCGGTAAACAACTCGAATCTTTCTCCCAAGAGATAATGTCTCCACATCTTCAACGCGAACACGATCGCTGCCAATTCCAAATCATGGGTAAGGTATCTTTTCTCATGCGGTTTCAGTTGCCGACTTGCATAAGCCACAACCCTACCTCATTGCATCAATACAACACCTAGCCCTGTGCCACATGCATCTGTATATACTGTCATCTCTTCACTCCCCTTAGGAATGACTAACACTGGTGCACATGTCAACTTTTCCTTTAGGCTCTTGAATGCATTCTCGCACCTTTCGTCCTAGACGAAGGCTTGATTCTTCTTGGTCAATTGAGTCAACGGTGCTGCTATCTTGGAAAAGTCTTGGATAAACTTACGATAATATCCAGCTAACTCCAAGAAACTTCTTATGTCCGTTGCATTCTTAGGCGTAGACCAATCTTGTACCGTAGCCACCTTCGCAGGATCCATGGCAATACCATTCTCTGAAACAACATGGCCCAAGAATCTCACTTCCCTCCTCCAGAAGTGACACTTAGAAAACTTTGCTTTCAATTGGTGTTTTCTCAACACCTCCATCACTATCCTCAAATGTTCGTTGTGTTCTTCCTCTGTTCTCGAGTAGACCAAAATATCATCCACGAACACAAGGACAAACTTATTCAACTGATCTCTGAATACCCTATTCATAAGATCCACAAAATATGTTGGGGCATTGGTCAGCCCGAATGGCATGACCAACCACTCATAAAATCCAGACGGCGTCCGAAACGCCGTTTTAGCTATACTCTCAGCTTCCACTCTAAGCTGATGAAAACCCATCGCGAGATCCAACTGAGAAAATACTCTCGCGCCACTCAACTGGTCAAACAAATCATCTATCCGCGGTAGAGGATACTTGTTCTTCCTCGTCACCTTATTCAACTCGCGGTAGTCTACACACAAACGAAGGGAACCATCCACGTTGGTAGCAAACACAACTGGTGCTCCCCATTCATAAACACTGCTCCTGATAAATCCCTTCTTCAAAAGATCGCTGACTTGCACCTCGAGCTCTCGCTGCTCCCTTGGTGCCATACGACAAAGTGGCATCACTATAGGTCTGGCATCTTTTACTAAATCAATACGGAACTCAATCTCTCGGTGTGGTGGAAGCCCGGTCACTTCCTCGAAGACGTCTGGATACTGGCCAACCATGGGCAAACCTAACAACTCACCATGCGGGATGTCGAGGGAATTTAGAAAACTAGCCATTACCCCATCACTAGGTAGACCACCAACCACTACCCTCCGCCCATCATCCGCTCTAGCTGTCACCAAAAAGCCCTCACAGTCTACCACCACCCCGTATCTTTGGAGCCAATCGACTCCCAAAATAATGCCAAACCCAGTAAAGCCCAAAACAAAGCAATCACAAACAAACATGCATCCATGACTCGATAAGACCACATTACGACAAATCATGCTAAGGTTAGTCGAACCACCAATCGGGTTCGTCACTACTAAAGGTCTATCGACAATCTCGGGCTCCAATCCCAACCTATCCACCAGGTCACTAGATATGAAGGAACTGGAAGCTCCGGTATCAAACAATACTCGAACAGAAACATTATAAACAGAAAGCATACCTTGAATAACGACATTCTTTCCCTTCTCCGCCGCAGTTGGGGCATTCGACGAAGAAGGAATAACATTAAGGGCATATGCTTTCACCATCTACTTTTCTTTAGGGGGTTGCGAACACTTGTCCTTGTGATGTCCCACTTGGCCACAGTTGAAGCACTTCCTATCCGCTGGCTTGGCCCGACATTCTTTGGCATAATGGCCCTTCTTACCACAGCTGAAGCACTCAACGTCCTTCTTACTCTTTTTCTTCTGGCCATCCTTAGTCTGATTCTGCTTTCTGTTATTCTGAGAACCATTCTTGCCTCCACCGCTTGCTTGCAGCTTTGGCTCCTCTGCAGATACAACCTCAGTCTTCGACTTAGGGTAAAGACTTTCTGACCTCAATGCTTTCCCCACAATCGATTCAAACGTCTCATCGATGTGGTTAATAAGCCTTTCCCCCAAGTACTGATCCAAACCGGTTATGAACTTCTCGTTCTTCTTCTCGGCAGCATCTATTAGGGATAACCCATATTTCGACAAAGTGCCGAATTCGGCAATATACTCCGAGACAACCCTGCCATTCTGCTTGAGTTCCAGGAATTTCTTAAACATCACTGACTTCTGAGCAACTGGAATGAACTTATCGCTAAAGCAAGCCTTAAACTGATCCCAAGTAATCTGATCTTCGGGAGTAGCTGCCTTTATAGCATTCCACCAATTCATTGCCCGTCCTTGCAGCTGACGGGATGCTAGCCTTCTCTTCATCGCATCCTCGATACCCAAATCTTCGAAGATACGCTCGCAGCTATCCAACCAATCCTGAACATCCGTAGCCGATTCCGTTCCGTGGAACGGCTTCCCACCAAGACTAGTATAATCCTTATTCATCTTGGCGAAATCGGCCCTAGGCGCCTGCACTATTGGACCACCACCATTACCATTATTGGGAGCTTCCATTTGCACATCCCTAAGCATCTCTCTCATGAGGTCAGTAAACATCGTCCACATGTCAACAACATTCCCATTATTGGCTCCTCTACTGGCACCTCTTGCGTATCGGCTCATCGTTCAATCTGTAAAGAGAAAACGATTAACCATCCTCTTCGTGGTATCAGTGCAGTGCGACTTCCTCCTTAGTTATACTAATAGTATATATGTATATATTAGCTTTTGAAAACCAAAATAATCACAAATACACGCTCTCATATACGTATTATCTCTCCCTGGTGTCTTTCCCTAGGTTAACTACGCAACCTAGAGCTTTGATACCAAGTGTGACGGCCCGCCCGCACCAACCTGCATTTCCTCCGAAGGTGCGATGTACACATGCCCGACTAGCACGGAACGGTCGCCAAAGAAAGGAAAGAGGGAAATGAACTAACAAGGAACCAGTAGAATATCTCACAGCACATGGAACCAAATATAATAATAACATAATCTTGACATAAAACAGGCGAGACAGTGCATAAGCTGAAAACTAAAACAACATAGCAGCGGAAATCCAAATACAGCTTATTACAACTTTCCAAATTACTGTCTCTAAACAAAAGAAAGCTAAAGTAGAAGATGCACTACTAATGCCCAAGCAGTGATCTTCAGCAACAAAGGGAGAATATATATACATATATCATACGTAGGAGCCTCCTGCTCGTCTCCGGATCAACTACTCGTGCATACCCATCTAACCTGTCTCTAGTCTGCTCGTGAGAGCACCCAGAGTAATAAGAAGAGACATAAAACTCTGGGTCAGACAAAAAGTCTGGTATGAGCGATAAGCAGCTAAACAGAACAATAACAGGTATACTAAACCATACCTGAACCTGGACCTGCAACCAAAGAGTTAGCACTACATACCGTACAATACTCTAAGGTGCCACAAAAACAAGTGGTGTAAAGAATACGGGGTGGGGGTGTGCATGTCACAATGATGGCAAACAAATCAACCATAACAACCATCCTCACATCTCTCACTCAGTGCGTAAAGTATACGATGTCCACCACTGTCAATCACTAGACCCATCGAAGTAGTGACGGAGTTCGACTTGTACAACTACTGCTACTACCAAGCTTACCACATGGAGTCATGACCAAGTCTTTACAAATGACCCCACTTCATTGGTCTATAGCTCTTTAGTCGTACCTAGGCCACTGTGGCCCTGAATCCGTTCACGTACTCCCTACACATAGTGATTCAAAGTTACAAACATCGACAACCCCTTAGCACACGTCCCGTAGCGAAGCCCAATCATGAAGCTCACTCATTGGTTCCCAACTGGATCCTGAGTCAAAGCTCCTCATTTGGACTTCCTTTGCATCTCGGGTTTTGGTTGAATTGGAGTTGGTCTTCAAAAGAGTCGTCACGATGAGGTAAAAGTATACATTTGGTTCGGTTCGGTGGTCCCGATCCGGTTCGGTTCGGTGGTTCTGACTCATGCCTTGATCCATTCCTTCTCGGTTCGGTCCTCCAGCCCTAGTTCGGTTCGGATGCCCTATGCCTGGTTCGGTGGTTGCTCCCTCCTAGATGTCCCGATCTGATCCAGTGCTTCGCTCCAACTCCAGCTCCAAGCTTGGTCCTCCGATTTGATCCCTACGCCCTTGCTTCCGATCCGATCCCCCATTGGTCTCTCCGATCCGATCTCCTGCCCAACCCCAATTCTAAGAAAATGGCCTTCCTTCTCGCCAAGCCCCTTATGCTAAGTTCCAATCCGAATCGAGTCCACTTGCTCGGTTCCCCTACCCGATCCGAGCCTAATAATCCGATCCGGTTCGAAACCCTACATATTTCCTGCGACTTTCCAACGACTGTTTTACGCCATACGACGGCGTTTTCGACAGTTCTAATCAATCACAAAACATACCACACAGTCATAGCAACATGTACAATCAATAATAAACACCAAAACAACCACTATAGCATGTAAAATGGATCAAACATACCCAAAATCCCATATTTTCCCTTAAGCATGTTTAGGCAAAACTAATGGTATGATTAGCAAAACTTAATCAAATTAACCCAAGTCTCTAACAGAGGTCTAAAACATTATTTAAGAATTTATAAATATTTTTCCAGAATTTATTAGTGTATAAATTCGCTAATCACCACTAATTACCCTTAGTTAACCAAAATTAGTGAGGAACTATGCAAATCACTCACCTTGGCCACAAATGAACTTTAGATCTGAAATAATCTACTGTTGTGGCGCTGTTCCCAATGCAACAAAGCAGCTATAACCTTGCTTTGGCACTAGTCCTCCTTAATTTGATGTGGTTTAAGCCAAAACTTGATTAAGAAGTGATTAGGGGTGTTTTTAGATGATGGAGGCCATTGTTAGATTGAAGAGATAGTTTGTGTCGGTTGGAAAATGAGTGAAAAACCGAAATCCTAACCCTAGCAGACCCTATACCTCTAATCCCGAAATTCCCCATTGGGCCTAGCTGTTAATCACCCGGTTAAGCCCAATTAAGCTGTTTTTCACCATCTGAAACTTGTTTCAGCCATACCTCCCAAACGGTGAGTCCGTTTGGCTAATGTGACCACTCTACGGAATTGTAAACCATCATCTGAAGTCAATGGAAGTGGTTTCAGGTCAAAACTCTTTTCCAATCAAAAGTTATGGCCAAAAAAAGATCAGCTAGGGGCAAAACGGTCATTTAAAAATCGGCAAAAATCATGAACATGGGAAATGACCCCAATGGTCGTCTCCCAAAGTTACATGACCATACGACTTCGTATGTGAAAGAAATAAATATTCTACGATCCTATGATGCGTAGAATGCGGGTCGTTGCACAAATATCAGAGAATAAACTACAACAATGCAGCAGAAATACAAATGTATAAATACAATGCACAACGGGAATACATCAACTAACATAACTGAAAGAAATACGTGGATTTAAAGCTTTCCAGAGTATAGCTTCTGTGACGACCGCCTACATCATCTGCACTTAACAAGGGAAATAGTGCATCGTAGGACGTGCCAGGCAGCTATAGACGATCATCAGGGTAAAAAATCACAAACGAAACCTATCTTGTAACTCACAGCGCAAGGATAAAATATAATAGAACATATACAACAGGAAATACTAGTGAAGCAGAATGGAGCAGAATCTTAAACTTTTTCATATCACCATGAAAATATCCGTACAACATTGGATTACATTATAAGAGTTTATACAAAGTGCCTCACTACAAGTCACTCGAGAATACATCAACAAAGCAGTAGAAAAATAGCAAATAGTAAGTAATAGGAAACTAATACATAAGCCTCCAGCTCGTCATCGCTCAGCAGCATCGGGACGATCTGTCACCCATACATTCTGGGCTTGGCCCTCTCATCAAGATCAATTACCTATCACACTGCTACTCATTCTTCCCATCCAACACATTGATGAACATACCAAGGCAATAAGAGGAAACATAAAACGTTGAGTCAGACACTAGTCTTAATGAGCGATAAAACAGCTATATAACATCGTCAATAAGGTATATGAGAATATGCCGATTAATCAACTAACCTACCAACATCAACAAAGAGGAACCCGAACCCGTCTTCCCCACATCGGATAATGATAGCCTTTACAATAATAAAGTAGAAATATACAGTACATTCATGGCAATCAGTTATCAAGCGTAAACCATCCTAATTGATATCAACATCTCCCAAGCACAAGCCCCGAAGGCCTAAACTAACATTAGACAAGCACCCAAGACATCTCTCCTTCGATGTAGAATAATCTACACAAGACGATACAAGCGAAACAATCATCATCCATGACTCCAGCTATCACTGCCAATCTTGCTTTGAAACCATCATTGATCGTATGATCGGCTCAACATCATACCGTCCGTCAAGGGCTAATGGTAAACCCTGGTTCTAGCAAAAACTCCATACGCCTTTCATCACTACGTATCTATACCTTTTATCACTACCCAGAGTACTTGACTAATCATCTAGTCTTTTACGTTTCCCTATTATACCCCTGCTTTGAGTCTGCTAGAACCTACCACCACAATAATTCCTCGGCCTTTGATATCTTTAATCGTCGTCAACGACGACCATTAGCAAGCTCAAATCATCTTGAGTAGCTATTATCCACGAGCTTAAATCATCTTGAGTCATCTTCACATTAGTTGCATTTCATCGATCAATAGACGTTTTAAAACACTTCGATAATTCCTTGATTTCACGTCGAAGCCATGAACGTCGTCGACCCAAAAATATGCATTGTTTGGTCGATACTGCATTTCATAGCATTTTCAGCCTTTCTGCTATGAAAAACATACTACAACGTTTAATTCAGCCTTTTACAACATTTCATAAACGCTATCATATTTCCTAGCCTGATCCAGACCCTTTGGCTCAATTTTTATACCACAACGTTTAAAACTACTCTCTATAACATTTTGAAACGCTATCATATCTTCCCAATCCATCCTGGATTGGCCTGCCCAATCCATCAGCCTGACTCATCAAAAAACTACTCAAAACACGTGCACAACACCACGTTCTTAGTGCCCGATCCATGCTCCAGAAAGTGGTTGATCCATCACCCTTCTATAGCGTTTTAAAAGCGCCGTTAAATTTCTGCTCGATCCACTTTGTGAACTCTTCCTGATCCATCCAAATCACGTGTGCAACGCCATGTTTTTAGTGCCTGATCCATGCTCCATAAAGCTTGCCGATCCATCATCTTTCACGGTGTTTAACAAATAGTGTCGTACACAGAAAATTTAGCCTTTGCCAGATCCATCAAAACATGCCCAATCCATCTTTTTTTTATGTCGATCCACTGATTTTTGGTGACCGATCCATACTAGAATTTGTGCCCAATACATGTCTTACTACAACGTCTAACAAACGCTGTTAAACCCTGAAAATTCAGCCTTCGCTAAAACTCGGCCAAACACCACCGATCCAATTCATGCATGCGCCCCAAATCTCCAACTAAAACCACACTTGAATTCGATTTGATTTCATAATCAAAAAACAATTTGATTTCAACATTTTCAACAATGATTCAACAATAAAAGCAACCAATTATCATTCCAATACAACTACATTAAACAACATATAAAATTACCATTTATAAGTTGCTAGATTAAATCCTATGGTGACTCAAGTTGATATCATACATACCATGGTGTAGATCTAAGTGAAAACAACCTGAAATGACGAAAATAAGATTATACATCCCATATACTCGATTGAATCCATGAGAGAGATGCTTATCACTCATCAATTCTTCAAAATAGTTGAAAACCACTAATCTCTAATCTGGACAGCGAAGAATGATGAAGAACGACCTTCAAATCAACCACTTTGATGCGATCTACCTTTCTTCGATGTTGATCTTTTATCTTCTAATCTAGATATATGTTTTTAATGGAGGAGAGAGATATTTGATTGAGCAAGAAGGATTACAAACTCAATCAAATGAGAGAAATGAAGAAGCTAAACTATTCTCCATGCATTCGCCCCCTAATTATCAATTAGCATGGACAAAAATTGTGTAGCACTAAAACAGAGATTACTCTCAAACCGCTGAACCAAATCTTTAATGTGACCACTCTACGAAATTGACAACACCATTTCATTTTTAATGAAATCGACCTCAACACCTGATTCAATCCCAGTCAAAAGTTAATCCGTGTACGAAACTAACAAGGGCAAAATGGTTGTAAATAAAATTGGTAAAAATTATGGAGATGTCTCACGTCTCCATAAACAACATATAAAAATATGAGAATGATCCAACCTTAAGGGAATTAAATAAAAATATTTTACAATCCTCTGATACGTAAAATGCGGGTCGTTACACTCTCCCTCCTTTAGGAATTTCGCCCCCGAAATTCCAAGCAAACACTAGCAACCAGAAACAATTCCACATGCCTACCATCCAAAAGTAGTCAATTTATCGTCCAAACTAGCATCCATCAAGCCATAAATTCATAGCCTTATCCTAGCACGCAAAATTCTAATAACGATAATACAAGTTACAATGGCGTAAGATGACACTGGGTCATACCATTGAGTAGTTCTGGATGGATCATCTTCATACTCTCTTCCATATCCCGCATACAATCGTCATCATCCTCACTCCATTGCACCTTGGCTAGTTTAACTGTCCTCCTCCTAGGCTGTTTCATGTCATTCCCCACAACGAGAAGTGGTTTATGAAGTATCGTAACTACGGTCTTGACTTCTAGGTCTTCATACTGCTTTGGAGATACCACCACATTCGAATCATGCACACACTTCTGTAGAAATGACACATGGAAAACATTGTTCACACTTGACATCCTCTCGGGTAAATCCAATATATACGTGAGCTTTCCAATCCGTGATTATTGGAAATAGTCCAACAAATCTTGGAGCTAACTTTCCTTTATTTCCGAACTGTGCAACATTCTTCAACGGTAAAATCTTCACGAAAACCATATCGCCAACGTCGAATTCCAAATCACCGTTTCAAATTTCGCAAATATCGCCCGAGATCTCCTTCGAGATCTCGTTTTGGTCTCCTTCCGAAACGAAACAGCAAATATCACTCTAAATCTCCTTTCGAATATATCACCCGAGATATTGCAATATCGAACGATATATCGACCGCGACGAAATACTGGAATATCATCCGAGATCTTAGTTTTTTTGGTTAAAATTTAAATTTGTGTCTGAGCTAAAACTATAATTAAAAAACTCAAATCTAGCCATATCAATCTTTTGTTATTTTACATTTTTCAAGTTAAATGACTATATTATATGTTTGTATATGTTTTACAATGCTTATGATTTTCATATTCGTCTTTTTATATACATTTTACTTATTAAATTATGTATTTTATGGTCTATTTATGCTGAATTTTTAATGTTTTGGATCCTTTTAATGTTTCCTGTCTAACAATATTTATGTTTTAAGCATATTACGATTTAGAGTATGAATGATCTTTTGTGAAATAAAGAATAATAAAGTTATTTTGCATTTAAAGTTTAAGTTACTATGTTTTTAATAGCATTCATAAAACTCATTTTGTTAAAATATCATTGTTAACATATCATGTACCCCGAGATTATTCCGATATGAACTTTCAGACCCGAGATGAAAATCCGAGACGAACTCCCAAGTTAGACTCATCTCGTCCGAGATCTCCCCCGATACGAGACCGAGTCTATAAAATCCCCGAGATGAAACGCAACCGATATCCGAGATTTAAAATCTTGTTCCAAATACTTTCGATGCTTATCAGTATAAATCTTCTGACGGTCTTGGGCTGCCTTCATTCATTGCCGAACAATCTTGATACAATCTGATGTCTCTCTGATCATCTTTGGCCCAAGTATCAACTTATCTTCATTCTCTAACCAAAAAGCCGGAGAATTACACGGTCTTCCATACAACACCTCCTATGGTGCCATCCCAATGCTCGATTGGTAAATGTACGCAAACTCAACTAAATGTAGATGGTCTTCCCATGATCCTCCAAAGTCCAATACACAAGCCCTCAGGAGATCTTCCAAAACTCGGTTAACCCTCCCGGTTTGACCATCGGTTTGGGGATGATAAGTCATACTCAAACACAATTTGGTTCCCAAAGTCTCTTGCAAACTCTTCCAAAATCCACTCGTGAACAATGGATCTCGATCACTCACTACGCTCTTTGGAATACCATGGAATCAAGCTATTCATTGAATATAAAGCTCAGCCAACTTCGATGTTGTCCTACTCGATTTGATAGGAATAAATCTTGCACTTTTGGTCAAGCGGTCACTATGACCCAAATTACTTCGTTTCCTGCCCTCGTTCTAAGCAGTCCATCGATAAAATCCATCGAAATATAATCCAACTTCCACGTAGAAACTTCCAATGGCTGAAGCAATCCACTTCGCTTCTTCTGTTCAGCTTTCACCAATTGATAGTTCATGCACTTAGAAATAAACTTCCCAACATCACTCTTCATACCTTCCCAGTGTAAGATCGCTTCATGTCCTGAGACATCTTATTACCACCGTGATGAATCGTCAATTTGGGTGATGACATTCCCTCAAAACCTCATCTCTCAATCCGTCGATATCAGAAACAACAATCTTCCTTTCTTTCGAAGTCAACCCTCTCGATCGACCTCGAATTCCTTATCCTTTGGTTCTAACTTTTGGATAATCTCGACAAGCTTTGCATCACGCTTTTGGCTTTCGCCAATCCTTTCAATGAGCGTAGATCCTATCGATAATCTTGCCAACATTTCAGGTTCCAACTCACACGTGGTGTGAAATCAAATCCTACCAAGTACTCGAGGTGTTTCCATTCCAAAAACATCGCTCTCAAACTTGCATGTCTTCGACTCAACGCATCTGCCACTGCGTTACCTTTACCAGGAGTATAGGCTATACCAAAATTGTACGATGCCAAAAACTTTAACCACCATTGCTGCCGAAGATTCAAATCCTTTTGGGAGAAAAGGTACTTCAACGACTTGTGATCCGTAAATAACTCGAATCGAACTCCTAACAGGTAATGTCTCCACATCTACAGAGCAAACACGATCACTGCCAACTCCAAATCATGAGTCGGATAATTCCTTTTGTGCGGCTTCAACTGTCGACTGGTGTATGCCACAAACTTATCCTTCTGCATCAACACTACTCCAAGTCTAGACCACATGCATCAGTGTATACCACCATTTCTTCATTCCCACTTAGAATCGTCAAAACAGGAGCACTCGTCAATCTCTCTTTCAGGATTCCAAAACCTTGCTCACACTTTGCATCCCATGCGCATGCTTGATTCTTCTTCGTCAATCCCATTAATGGTGCAGCTATCTTGGAGAAATCCTTGATTAACTAGCGATAATATCTTGCCAACCAAAGGAAACTACGAACATCTGTTGCATTCTTAGGTCTATCCCAGTCCTGAATTGCTGCCACCTTGGCGGAGTCAACTGCTATTCCATTTATAGAAACAACATGGCCTAAGAATCTCACTTCGCTCTTTCAGAAGTGACACTTAGAAAACTTAGTTTTCAGCTGATGCTTTCGCAAGATTTCCAAAACAACTCGCAAGTGCGTCTTATGCTCTTCCTCATTCCGAGAGCAAACCAGAATATCATCCACGAGCATAAGCATGAACTTGTTCAAATGATCCCTGAAAACCCTATTCATAAGATCCACGAAATATGCTGGTGCGTTAGTCAACCCAAATGGCATCACCAACCATTCGAAGAAATCAGATACTGTCCTAAAATAAGTCTTCGGCACACTACCCTTTGCCACCCTCAACTAGTGGAATCCTATTTCCAAATCCATCTAAGAAAACACCTTGGCATTGTGAAGCTGATTGAACAAGTCATTTATCCTTGGCAACAAATACTTGTTCTTCTTGGACACCTTATTTAGCTCACGATAGTCTACATACAATCTCAAAGATCCAACAACCTTGGTTGCAAACACAACAGTTGCACCCTATTCAGATACACTTCTCCGAATAAACCCTTTTCCCAAAAGGTCATGTACTTGCACCTATAACTCTCACTGTTCCATAGGCGCATTCTCCTAAGAGGCATGGCGATAGGTCTAGCACCCTCGACCAAATCGATTTTGAACTCAATCTTGCGATATGGCAGCAACCCTTTGACCTCGTCAAAGACATCATTAAACCCAATTGCGATCGACATCAATGATAAGTATTCCCATGGAATCACAAACGAATATAAATAGCTCCCGAAGACACCGTCTTCGGGCTTATATCGAATCGCAACCATTTACCCTTCCACATTCCCGACTGTCACCTCCAACTTCTCGCAATCCACTTTTGTCGCATACCTCTTGAGCCAGCAATAATCCCAAACCAAACGAAGTTCAAAACAAAACAATCACACACAAAGGAGCAACCATGACTCCCCAACACTAGACCATGACAAATCATACACAAACTGGACGAACCCCTAACTGGATTAGTCATGATCAATGGTCTATCACAAATCTCGGGTTCCAAACCCAAGCGGCACACAAGCTCATTACAAATGAAAGAATGTGATTCCCCAATGTCAAACAACACACGAACGGAAACATCTCTAATGGAAAGTATACCTTGAACAATGACACTCTTCCCTTTTTCCTCTACCGTAGGAGCCCTTGAAGATGATGGCACGACCTCCAAAGCATACGCCTTCATAATCTATTTTCCCTTAGCTGGTTCTGGACAATCCTTCTTGTTATGCATAGGCGTGCCACATTTGTAGCACATCTTCTCAGATTTTGGATTCTTGTTGTCCTAGGAATAATGGCCCTTCTAGTGGCAGTTGTAGCAAGTCACTTCGCCTTTCTTCTTTTTCTGACCATCCTTCCATTTCTGTTGTTGCTGATTCCTCCTTTTGTTATTACCTGTTGTATATAACAATGCTGTATACACAAATTATATGATTTTTGTTTGATAATAACAGCCAAATATATATTTATAAATGTGTTTGTTATTATATTGACAGAAATATAATATTTATATTTAAGAATATTCACATAGTGTTTTATTTAAATATAGTATTTTTATTTCAATATTCAATCAGTACAATTTTTATAACTCCGCTATTTGTACACTCCACTGACACACTTCATTTCATAACAGTTTCATTTACATATCATGTTCTCTTTACAACACTCATACACTATCACTCTATTTTACAGTTACACTCATACATTCATTTTATACAATGACACAGTCTTCTGTCTTTTGTCTTCACAGCTCTCAGCCAGTCCAGTCATCACTTGTTTACCTGTCACATGAAACACATACACAGTAAACTGCAATAGAAATAAAACTGAATTCAGACGAATATAAACTTTATTTTTAAAATTTTATTTGCCTCAGATTTCTGGTGTGTTTCTCATCATTTTTCGTGACTCGATCTGATTTGTATATATCCATCTAGTACTCACTAATCAGCCTCAACTTGCCACACTGGTTTGCTGATCAGGACCAGCGTTAAAACTAGCTGATTCTGAACAGCCATAAATTAGTGCAGCAGTCTGCTGATAAATTTTCATTCGGATAGCCATACGTATACACACATGTATACACACACATATGTGCACATATACATATATGTATATGTGAATGCAAATATTGTCGAACTCAAGAATACAAGTGAACAAGTGATAACATGGACTTAGCATGAAGTGGTCGAGCAAATAAATTTCAGCCCAGGTCAGCATGAATGAGAATGAAGCATTCTCATGTACAAAGAAGAGAAGAAACATCACATATTCAAGTGAAAATGATTTCATCATAAACAAATATACATGGATACATAGTGCAACACAAATGGGATCACACACACAACAACTAAAATGGATCATGAAGTATTAAAGTGCAGCAAGTTCACAACAATAGCAAGTTCATCAAACGTGAATAATGATTGTGTCGAGCACAACAATGAATTGCCACAACAATGCAACATGAATCTACAAGTGCATCTTCAGATTCATAGTGTCAAGACAATGTTTTTTTTTTCAAGTGCAAGATAACAGGGAAATAGCATATACGTGCATGGGTGACAAATCATGGCATAACTGAATGGATTCAAGATAAAATAACAATTCAGTTTTTAATGTACATGATCAAAGTTTCACATTTCAGGGACACACGCAACAATGATTCAGCAATTTTTTATAAAGGCATTCTAAAATCAGAAATTAATTTCCAATTATCAATTACAAATCAGTGTCCAAAAATGATGCAGTGCATTTGGCATCTTATTCAATCAAGCATTTCAAGTTATTTCCAGATTTGGCAAGAAAATGTATTAATGCATTTCCAGGAATTACAGAGCAGGTTCAAGAGTTATAAAATCTATTCTTTTGTGTTCATATCAGGTTTTTTATTTCTAGGAAAAGGATTTTTTTTTAATCCATAATTTCAGCATAAAGACTAAATCAAAAAAAAATCCTCACGTTATTATTTCCAGAAAGTTTGAAGAATTCAAACTTTATAAATTCAAAACCAGAGATTTTTAAAACCCCAAAATATGTGAAGATTTAAAGCCAGAATTTACGTATATATCATGACCAATTCAAATTACGAAATCATAGATATTTACGGATTTCAATCCTATAAATTACACCCATCATCATAGGCAATTATCGATCGAATTCATAGAACAAGAAATTCTAGCACAATCAATTCAAAATCAGAAAAACTTACAGAGGATTGCGATCACTATTCCAAGCCAAATCAATTGAAGAACAGAAGCACCAAAACGTTCGAGTTACAGAAGAATTCATGAGTCAAATTTTATCAATTACAATTTGATTTGGGGAGGAAGATCGACAGATAAACCCTAGGAGAACCGCCGCCACCATTATAAAAAAAAGTGAAAGCATCGTGACTAAGTAAAAAAGATGGTCGTAAGTCTTTTATTCATAGGGTTTTAATTTTTTAAGTTAGTTTTAATTTTTTTTTAAAAATAAAAAGGAGTCAATAAAACTACTTGTGTTAGTAGTTAGAAAAATCACAGCTTGAGAGTACGAGTTGTGTCAAGGTCTTGAGCTTAGAGTTTAAACAGTCGGGAGAAAGAGTTGCGATTTTACAAGGGTTCGTAAGCAAATAGATTGTTTATAACTTCTAGTAGAAACCTTGAATGCAGCAGTAGGCAGAGTTTTGCCGAAGCTGGGTATCTTCTGTATGTGATTTTCTATCTGCAAGTTATTTTATTCTGTGATAGTTTATTTTATTTTAAATTCTTTTAATTTGCAATAAAACCTATTCACCTACTCTCTAGGGTTATTTTAGATCCTACAAGTGGTATCAGAGCAGGTATTTTAAACTCTAGAGTCATGAATTTGTCTAACAATGCTTTTTCTGAAGGTCGGTCCATAGCTAGTCCACCAATGTTTAATGGAACTGATTATGCCTATTGGAAAGCTAGGATGAAAATTTATTTGAGTTCAGTTGATTATGATGTATGTGATATTGTTGAAACAAGCTACAAACCTCCTGTTACGATTATTAATGATATTGAAATCCTTAAACCAAAAGATAAGTGGGATGCTAATGATAAAAAAAATATTCTCAACTGATACCAAAGCAATGAACGATTTAATTTGTGCTCTTGATAAAACCGAGTTTAACCGTATATCTAACTGTTCAACTGCATAGGAAATTTGTCATACTTTGGAAGTTACACATGAAGGGACATCTCAAGTCAAGGAATCTCGTCTCGAACTACTATGCAACGAATATGAAAATTTCACGATGCGTAAAGACGAAGATATGAAAGAGATGTATGTTCAATTCTCCATACCGGTTTATAATGCAAGGGCTCTTGGTAAAGTCTGCACTGAAGTGGAATTAATACACAAAATACTGAGAGTGCTACCAATGAACTTTGAAGCCAAAGTAACAGTTATTCAAGAATCTAAAGATCTAAGTAAGTTGTGAATAGAAGAGTTGATTGGAAACTTGATCGCTTATGAGATGGAGTTAAAAGCCAAAGAAGGACGCGATGATTCAGAATCAAAGCAAAAGACAATTGCTCTCAACAACACTCTTGAAAGTAATGATGAATTCGAGAATCCTATTGAAGAATTGGCCATGGTTCTTAAAAGGTGGTATAACAAGAAATAAAAGTCATAGAAGAAAAATTCAAGATCTAACAAATCCAAGAATTCAGACAACTCAGATGAAGAAGTCATATGCTATAACTGCAATAAACCAGGCCATATCAAACCAAACTGTCCACTACTTCAGAAAGAAAGAAAGAAGAAGAAGAAAAGGAAAGCTTTTGTAGCTACATGGGACGATAAAGAAGGAGAAGAAGACTCTGATAGTGATAAAGAAGAAGCCAATCTATATCTTATTGTATAGTCAGATTCAAAAAGTAGCGAAGAAGACTCCAGTAAGGTACCAAACTAAACTTACAAAGATTTAATTTTAATGTCTCATGATCCTACCAAAACCGTTGATTCTCTTGAACTAAAAGTTAAGAAATTAAAATCTAAAAGGTTAAATTTAGTTCGCGAAAACAATAGGTTAGAAACTAATCTTGAAAAAGTTGCAAATATTCAAAACCTTGATTTTGAAAACTGCAAACTTTTAAAACAAAAGAAAATTTTGAAAAATTGAAACAAGAACACTTGGCATTAAAGGAAAGTGATGACACAAAAAGAAAGAACTTCATTAACAGATGCAACTCACTTGTGAACGAAAATGCAGCACTTAAAACCAAAGTAAAAAATCTTGAAATAACATTAAGCAAGTTTTCAAGAGGAGAAAAATCCTTTAGGATGCTGCTTGGAAATCAATTATATGGTAATAATAGAAAAGGATTAGGATTTGGGAAAACACGCATTAATATGAATGATAATGCTAAAGCTGGAAGTGTTTTTCCTAAATGCGTAAAATATGGAAAAATTGGACATAGTTATGAAAAGTGTGAAAGTAGGAACAAAAACAAAAAATTCATACAAATTTGGGTTCCAAAAGGGTCGACAAGTAATTGTTGTAGATTTGGACTTGGTAAGAATAAACAAATTTGGGTTCCAAAAGGATATGTTGTTCAAAATCAAAATTTTTCAGTTACTAATATTATTAGACCTATGATTATCTTTAGGTCATTCTCTTTTTCTCATGTATAGGTACGTTGGCGGGCTAAGGAGCAACAACAATGGTACTTGGATTCAGGTTGTTCCAAACATATGACAGGAGATAAATCAAAGTTCCTTAGCCTTGAAAAACATAAAGGTGGAAGTGTGTTAATGGGTGATAACAGTAAATGTAAAATTATCGGTAAAGGTAAAGTAGGTAATAGTACTTTCTCCTTAACTGATGTTTTATATGTTGAAAACTTGCATCTTAGTCTCATCTCCATAAGCCAACTATGTGACAAAGGAATGAGTGTGGTTTTTGATAGTGAAACTTGCAAAAGTATTGAAAAATCCACTAGCAATATAGTGTTCATATGAAAAAGAAAAGGAAATGTTTATACCTATTCATTTGATGATTTGACTTTCTCACAATGTTTAATAACTATGGATGAAGAAGTCTTCTTATGGCATAGGAGATTGGGTCATGCTAGTATGAGTCTCTTAGAAAAACTTGAAACAAAATAATTGGTAAGGGGATTACCACATCAGAAATATAAAAGTAATAAAGTGTGCAAATCATGTACTATGGGAAAATTCAGTCATTCATCATTTCGCCCCAAAAATGTCATTAATACTAATAGGGTACTTGAATTAATTCATATGGATTTGTTTGGACCAGATGAAATTGTTAGCTTGAATGAAAAACGTTATTGCTATGTATTGGTTGATGATTATTCCAGATTTACATGGGTTTATTTTCTAGCCAAAAAGTCTGAAACTTCTGATTATTTTTCAAAGTTTGTAAAACTTGTTCAAAATGAGAAAAGTGTTTCAATAAAAACTTTAAGAAGTGATCATGGTGGTGAATTTGAAAATTTGGATTTTGAAAAATTTTGTGAAGAAAATGGTTTTAAATACGAATTTTCTGCCCCTCGAACACCTCAACAAAATGGCGTAGTCGAAAGGAAAAATCGTACATTATAAGAATTGGCTAGATCTATGTTAAGTGAGTATAAATTGCCTTTGACTTTTTGGGCTGAGGCAGTTAATACATCCTGCTATGTAACGAACAGAGTAATGATTGGACTAATACTTAACAAAACATCCTATGAATTGTGGTTTTACAGAAAGCCTAAAATTTCATATTTTAGAGTTTTTGGATGCCCTTGTTATCTTCTTAATACAGGTGATCAACTTGGTAAATTTGAATCAAAGGCCGATGAGAGAATTTTCATGGGTTACTCTTCAAGAAGCAAGGCATATCGAATTTTCAACAAATGAACAAAAACTATTGTTGAAACCATAAATGTGAAATTTGATGAGTCAGACTTGGATAAAGTGGATGGAGGTAAAAATGATGAGCGAATTGCATATGAGGGTGAAAAAGAAAATAATAAAGAGGAGACTTGCAGTGATGATCCAACAAAACCAACATTTGAAGTCGAGAATTTGAAGTTCAAAGCCAATCATCATCCAGAATTGGTAATAGGAAATCCAACGGTAGGTATACAAACTCGTTCATCATTTAATAAAGATATCTGTGCTTTATTGTAACAACCCGAAAATCTGGGCCAGTTTAAAATTTTTATTTTGGCGATTTTAGCGAATTTTGATTATTTAAAATGAATTATTTTAAATAATATTGACGAGAAATTCATTTTTTAATAGAATTCGATCGTATATAGTATACGCGTCATCGTTAGAATATAAATATTTATATATAATTATAAATAGAATTGAAAATGCCGCGGTAGTTCGATAATTCGATTCCAAACTTCAATTGAATGTACCGGGTGCAAAACAATCCGGATTTTAGTGAAACCAAAAAAATTAGGATTTAATTGACAATATCTTTCCAACGAATCAGACAAATCAAGATTTCATAGCGGGAATCAAAAGATATGTCCAGTTGAAAATTCTGAATAGTCGCTATGGAATTCAGGCCCTTAAAAATGGGAATTTTGCAAATGACCTCGGATTTCGACGAAACCAGTTTTGTTGGGTCCGTGATGTCAAGTTATTGCTAGGTTTCAAGTTTCATAATTTTTCGAATCAATGTGTGAGCGTGGCAAAGGAAAACGCGTTTGACTAGTTTTAGTTGATTTTAATCGACTGGAAAATGGCCATTTTTCCAACGGTCTCAGAATTCGACGAAACTAGTTTTGTTAGGACCGTATCGTCAATACAAAGTTAGAAAATATTTTTCGGGAATTTTTAGAGTTAGTATGTGACCCCGGTAATTTGAAATGTACGTTTAAAATTCAATATAGTGATTTAAATGTAAATTCAACGGAAACTGATCGAGACGAGCAAATCAGCTTGCGATACATATCCCGTTGTGTTCGGAATGGGGGTAATTAGCTAGGGGCGACAGTCGTTGGGTCTCGATTGGAGTTAAATTAGAATGTCAACTTTTAGGATGATTAAATAAATAATTAAAATAATAATATATAAAATTCAAAAGCGGTCAACCCTTATTCATCTCCTCCCAAACCCGAAACCCCCTCTTTCAGAAAAACCCGATGGTCCTCAAATCGTTCAACCCTAACCTCAGTCGCCCGCCGCCGTTGACCTCTCTCCACCGCACCGCGAGCTCCGCCCTCCGGCCTCCCCTCGCATCGCCGAACCCCTTACCTCCGTTCAGCCATCCCCAAAAACCGACCCCCCCCATCTCCAATAACCCCAAATCGAGCCGCCTTAGCCCACCCTGGCCCGCCATCATGCCTGACCGCCGGCTCCTACCGATTACAGCCCCTCCCCGTGCCTTCTCCAGTCCCTACGATGAATAAAGGTGATTTCTACTTTATTAAATCAGTTTTTTTTATTTTATTATTTGATTTCAGTTCTTATTATATGTGTTAGATTATCAAAAATTCGATTTTTATTATTTATGACTAGCGGAAAAGGGATGATCTTTAATTCATGAAAAGAGGTGATCTTTGAACATGAAAAGCTAATATTTTTGAATATGAAAATAGAATATGTTTCAATATGAAGTAGCAATAATAAAAATATGATTTTTGTATAGTAGCAATAATAAAAATATGATTTTTATATTTTTAAAGAGTTAAAAATATAATCTTTATTATGTAGAAGACTATAAAAATATGATTTTTACTTCGAGAAAAATAAAATCTTTATTTTTGAAAAAGCGAAATCTTCATTTTTGAGAAAGCAAAATCTTTATTTTTGAAAAAGCGAAATCTTCATTTTTGAAAAGGCGGAATCTTCATTTTTGAAAAGGCGAAATCCATATATATGAAAAGAGCCATATTTTTGAAAGTCGATATTTTTATATATTGAATAGTGAAGTAAAAATTCGATTTTTAAATGTATGACGCGATTATGAAAATATAATTTTTATATATTGAATAGTGAAGTAAAAATTCGATTTTTACATATGTAGCGGCTACGGGCGACGAAGATGACGAAGAGGCGATAACGATGAAGATTTCTATCAAAGAAGAGTCAAGATGATTGGATAGCTATCTGTGAGAATTTCTCACCTTTCAATTTCTTTTCTAGTTATATATATATATACTAGGATGCAGACGGTGCTTAGTAGCACCCGACACAATCGTCCACAGACCATGGACTTGTTTGTTTTGGTTGCATAAATTAATTTGATGAATTGATTGATGTTTGGTTGTTTGGTGAATTTGATTGATGTGTGAATGGCGTGGGCCTTCACTAGACCGGGGATAAGGCTAGGCCTCGTCCCGTTTCTAGTATCGTGCCGTTATGCCGCCGAAATTTTCTAAAGTAAGTTAGATAAATAAAAATATCATTTTATTTAAAGAATGAACTGAATAGAAATTCATATGTTGGAATAAAATGTTTTATCATTAAAAATATAATTTTTAACGTGAATGTGAATAAATAAATATTCATTTACAAACCAGACGGTTTGTTTATGTACACCTATTTGAAGGACATTGATTGGGTCGATAAATTTTACACATCACCCAACTGCACAAATAAAATCTGTGTTTGATTGTTTGAAACCCCACACAGGTGTTGGGACGAAATTTGAAGTTCACTCATCCTGATTGATTAAATATGTCGATCGATAGATTGACAGGCTGTTATAAGCGTTAGATATCTATATTTGATGCTTATACAGTGTAGTGCACTTTGGTTGATGGTTGATTATTTTCAATGCTATTATAAGTGTGTAATGTGTGAAAATCCATATAATTAACATTATATGGTGATTGATTGGGCCTCATTCCAATTTGAAAAATAAAGAATATTATAAAATAAAGGTTCATGTGTTGACAGTACTCATCCATTGAGATTGGTCATGTGTTGAACGAAATATTTTAGTAATAAAATTTACATCTTTATCGATATAAAATAAAGGTTCATGTGTTGACAGTACTCATCCATTGAGATTGGTCATGTGTTGAACGAAATATTTTAGTAATAAAATTTACATCTGTATCAATATATAAAATAAAGGTTCATGTGTTGACAGTACTCATCCTTTGAGATTGGTCATGTGTTGAACGAAATATTTTAGTAATAAAATTTACATCTGTATCAATATAAAATAAAGGTTCATGTGTTGACAGTACTCATCCATTGAGATTGGTCATGTGTTGAACGAAATATTTTAGTAATAAAATTTACATCTGTATCAATATAAAATAAAGGTTCATGTGTTGACAGTACTCATCCATTGAGATTGGTCATGTGTTGAACGAAATATTTTGATAATAACAACTATTTTGAAAAAGAAATATTTGAAATAGAATATTTGAAAATAGAAATTTATGAAGTCGTGTTGATTAGATTGACGCCATTTTGACGTAAACGATATTTATATCGGTTTTATTCATTTCGAAATGAATTGAATATATAACGATTTCGAAATGAATTGAATATATAACGATTTCGAAATGAATTGAATTAAAAACGATTTCGAAATGAATTGAATTTAAAACGATTTCGAAATGATAAAACGATTTCGAAATGAATTGAATTTAAAACGATTTCGAAATAAATTGAATTAAAAACGATTTCGAAATGAATTGAATTAAAAACGATTTCGAAATGAATTGAATTGAAAACGATTTCGAAATGAATTGAATTGAAAACGATTTCGAAATGAATTGAATTGAAAACGAATTCAAATAGAATTGAAAGCGAATTGAAATGAATTCAAATTGAATTGAATTCAAATTGAATTGAAATTTGAATTGAATAGAAATGAATTTTAAAACGAATTTATAAAGAAGAATTCAATTTTGATTTGAATTGAAAAAGAAGTTGAAATTGCTTTTGAAACGAATTTAAAACTATTCATATAATTCGTTTTAAATAGAAATCGACGAAATATATATTATATATATATAATATAATGGCCTGAATAGAACGCGACGCGCCGCGGCAGTTCGCGAATTTCGACCATTTATTTCAAACGGACATTACGGGAGATCCGACCGTCGGATTCTCCTAAAACCGGTACCGTTGGGTTCGTATCGAAAAGAGCTTTCTAACGAATATTAGAAATTCAAAATCTAACGGTTGGATTTGGAGATACGTCCAAATCAAATTCGAAAAAGGTCGCTGTAAGTGCAGTTCGATGGCCATTGTTGGAAATCGACTGTACGGGCCTTGATAAAATTATTAAAAATAGTAATAATTTGTGTAAAAGCATAAGAAATGATTGAGAAGTATTGGGATGAAAAACTCCATATTTGAAAAGATAAAAATAGATTTTTATCGAAATGAACTAGTTTTGAACTAGAATTATAATTCTATTTATTTTTAAATAAATAAATTGAATTTGAAAGGGGTTTTAAAAATAACCAAAATTTCCAATGATTGCATTGGAATGGATTTGAATCGAAATTGTCTTCGGAATATTTCGATGTTGGAATTCGTGATTATACAGATGTTGTTATGGAAATTTGAAAGATATATATTTATATCGTTATTTCCAATACGACATTTGTTAATCATAGAATTTGATATTGAATATAAGCCGGTATATTTTCTATTCAGAGCCTTGTATTGAATATCAAATGTGATTTGGGTTTGTCGTGAATGGTGTCTTCACTAACACTGTTCTTGAACCCAGTTGAGAAAAGATTAAATCTTTTTATTTAGATTTAATGAAGTGTACCAATTAAATGATATTTAATTGGAATTGAATTGGTATTGATTTTTGGGTTTATCGTGAACAGTGTTCTAAATAACACTCGTTCTTTAACCCGATAATTAATGGAATGTGATTTTGGGTTTATCGTGAACCGTGTTTTAAATGACACTGATTCTTTAACCCAGTCGAAGATTAAAACTAAGTGGAGTTTTAATAAATCTTTAATTAGATTGAAAAGATCGAAAATGGAGTACCACCAGTTTTGCTCCAGGCGATAGTTAAATCTTTAATTAGATTTGAACGTGAGATGGTAATTGAATCTACCGATAACACCGTGGTGTTAGATATGAAGTATTACCAGTTTTACTTCATGGGATGAATAGGTTGGGATTGGGAAATTAAAACAAATAATTACTTCGGTAAGGTTCGCTAATCCCGACTAGTTTGAATTGAGATTCAAAAATAGAATAAAGAATAAATTCAAGGAATTTATCTTGGATAAAATTAATGGGAACCTTTCCCTATGAACGTGAAATTTAGAAACTAACTGTCGGTTAGCCAAGCAGAATGGTTTTCTGAATATTGATCTGATGTTGGTTTCGGCCTTCGGGGTTAATATTTGGGGAATTATTCTCTTGATTAATTTACGGTTAGTGACTAGTGAATTGGAATGAGGCGTATGTTGTGTTGTGTAACACTTATTTAAAATATACGCGAGTTATTCGGAAAGACCGGGTTTATCCCATTCTGAATAACTGATCCGACGATAAGTCGAAGATGAAGACGGTGGTTGAAGACCAGAAGTCTTCACGTCGTTTGGGTGATTACCGATGATCTTGATTGGGCTGTACACCCAAGAAGATGGAAACAGTTGGTGATCGTCCAGACGTACTTGGAGATCGATGGATATGCGGGGTACTAGGTGCCTCCGGTTTCGTTCAGACCCAGAACGGACTTGTAAATGGACTGTGTGTCTGACATTGGATTTTAGTCCGTGTGATTGATCTCTATTAAATATATATCTGTTTGGCGGTGGAGAATTTATTCTCTTGCTTAACGCCCTTCTCTGAGACGTACGAGCTCAGGGGTTATATATTGATGGATATCAATCGCATGGAGTGAATTGCATGTGTGGCATGCTAAGATGCAAATGATCAAGGCTTCTGTTGAAAAGCAAAGTCTTGTGGTTGATGATCGAAGCACGGCCTTTGTGGTGTAGCTTTGTGTAACGTTGATTCGCGAGTATCACACCCGGTATGAATCAAAAACGGGAGACGGACATCAGGGAGGACATGCGTTTCTTTCTAGTTAGGAGTGGCGTCAGTGCTTGAACTGGCTGACGAGTTTGACTCATGTGGATATTGCTTATTATTACTTGCTGAAAAGCGAGGCGCCTCGTGATATCGGTTTCGGCCGATGCTTCTGGTCGGCTGACAGGCCAGGCTTACGCCCCAAAGGGCGGAGGAACGTAGTGTTCAGGCATAATAATCCACATCGGTGGACCGGCCCTGACGATCCAAGGCTTGCCTGCGCGCTTGCCTGAGACATGGGCTAGATTGTCTCGAATCGGTTGAGGATCTTGCCCCTAGCCTCGGTTCATACCATAAATGATAACCCAACTTCCAATATGACGTTTTGCGGTTTTAATTGTAGAACTAGTATGGCGACATGATATATGGTACCCATGCCGCCTATGATTGATACTTATGATTTGAAGTCGTTTTATACACTATGCACTTATTATAGTATCAAATAATCTGTTTTAAGCGTATCAAGCATTCTTTGGCTGTTATAAGGGAAAACCCTATCCCCCGGCTTGCGTTGCATTGTGTGATAGGACCTGGGTCTTATAACAGCTTCATTTTTCTTTATTTAGCATTGCGCTATTGTTTTATGCACTGGTATTCTTGGGAGGAAACCCGTTCCGTGTTATACGGCGTGGTCCCTTGATTTACCTAACTTTAAAATAAAGATTAATAATTGTTTTAGTTCTCACACCAGTCACATGACTGACCTGGAGTTTATTGTTTTAACCTAAACTCTGGGTGCCCTTATTTTGACACGGGCAGCTAGTAGTTTTGGTTTTGCAGATTTATATTCACAGGATCCTGGTTTACAGATGGAACGATATCCGGAAAGCTTTGTATCCGTATATCTCATTCTAGTTGTGTATTGTATTATTTTTCCGCTGCTATGTATTTAAATGTAATTTAAATCTCTGATATTTCTATGTAATATTCATTTATACTCTGTATATTCTTGTATCTGATGCATTGTTGCAATATACAGTGAAATGTTCTTCTGTATGAGTTCTGTTGTGGCTTGTTCTCGAACTATCCGCCGCTTTCCTTTACGGGGAAGTTACGGGTTTTCACATTTCTGTATTCACAGTTGTTTTATCTCTGAAACTAAACCTAAAAATCTTGAAATTGCACTTAGTGATGAAAGTTGGATTTTAGCGATGCAAGAAGAACTTAATCAATTTGAAAGAAATAAAGTTTGGAAATTAGTTCCTAGACCAAATGACTATCCAGTAATAGAAACTAAATGGGTGTTTAAAAATAAACTTGATGAATCCGGAAATGTAATTAGAAACAAAGCTAGGTTAGTTGCAAAAGGATATAATCAAATTGAAGGCATTGATTTTGATGAGAAATTTGCACCAGTAGCTAGGTTAGAAGCCATTAGAATTCTGCTTAGCTTTGCATGCTATAAAGGTTTCAAACTTAAACAAATGGATGTAGAAAGTGCATTTTTAAATGAAAAATTAAAAGAAGAAGTTTTTGTAGAATAACCCCCTGGTTTTGAAAATAATGAATTTCCAAATCATGTGTATAAACTTAAAAAAGCATTATGTGGCCTTAAACATGCTCCCAGAGCTTGGTACGATTGTTTAAGTGCATATCTTTTGGAAAATGGTTTTAAAAAGGGCAGTGATGACACGACATTGTTTCTATTACATGAAGGTGACGATTTCTTGATAGTCCAAATTTATGTTGATGATATTATATATGGTGCTACTAATGATCGTCTATGTGAGAAATTTGAAAAAGTCATGTAGGATAAATTCGAAATGAGCTTAGTAGGTGAATTAAAGTACTTCCTTGGATTTCAAATCAATCAAAGCACCAAGGGTATTTTCATATCAGAAACAAAATACATCGCTGAATTGCTGAAAAGATTTGGACTAGAAAAAGCAAAGCCACTCAGAACACCAATGAGTCCTTCATCCAAACTTGACAAAGACGAGAAAGGAGTTGCAGTTGATTAGAAAAAATATCATGGAATAATTGGTTCACTTCTTTATCTCACTGCATCTAGGCCTGATATTATGTTTATTGTTTGTTTATGTGCATGTTTTCAGTCTAATCCAAAAGAATCTCACTTAAAATCCACAAAAAGAATATTAAGATATCTTCTACACACACAAAAATTTAGTTTATGGTACCACACATGCAATAATTTTGAATTAATTGGATATTCTGATGCTGATTATGCTGAATCCCTTGTTGATAGAAAAAGTACTAGTGGGACTTGTTTTATGCTAGGACACTCGTTAGTTTCATGGTCAAGTCGAAAACAAAATTGTGTTGCTTTATCCACAACTGAGGCTGAATACATTGCTTTAGGAAGTTGTTGTGCACAAATACTATGGATGATGCAAACTCTTTCACGAGAAGATTTGTCTAATAATCCTGTTCACCATTCACGCACTAAACACATAGATGTGAGACACCATTTTATTAGAGATCAAATTTCACGAGAAGAAATCTGTATTGAGTTTATTTCAACTGATTGTCAACTTGCTGATATTTTTACAAAACCTCTTTCCGAAGATAGATTTTCACGATTATGCTTAGATTTGGGAATCATAGAAATTGACTGATCATTATCCATTTTTTTATAAAAATATTCTTGAATGGTTATTCAAAAGTTAAATGATTGACCATTTAAACTATTTCAGAACTCATCAAAATTATGTTAGATTTTGAAATTGTGATGAGCATTGACTATAATATTTTTTCATAACATGAGGAAATATTATTAAATTCTCATGACGATTGAACAAATTTTATAATATCTTTAAAATTGGTGCATGTTTTACGATCATTTTCTACTACTACCATCCTTCTGACATTCATCGTTATTTTATATAATGTGGGGAGTTTAACTTTTGAGAATAAAGAAAATCTTGAAATATATATATATATAATATAGTAATAATAATGTATCCTTGGTGTTCACTCCCATTTAAAAGTCCTCGCGGTTATGCGTGGGTGAATTACCTTAATCTCTATGTGCTTCTATTCTTACTTAAAAGACCATTGGGTTATGCATTGATAGAACTCATTGAGAGGATAAAGTTACGTTACTACTAACCCCATTTAAAAGACCTTTGGGCTATGCGTGGTTAGCAAGTGCTTAACACGGTTTTGAGCTTATTTAAAATCTTTTGAAATTCATATTCAAATATTCAATTTTATTGAACTCTCCTCATTTTTATAAAGTCAATCGTAAATCCATCATTCTAAAAAGTGAAATTTGCATCTAATTTGAAGAATATTATGATTTTTGTTTGATTAAATGAGACTTGCGGTTTATTTTCCCTCATGATTTGAATTTATATTTCTAGTTTGTATTCATCACTGTTTCAATTTCTGGTATTCTTTTGATGATAACAAAAGGGGGAGAAAGGTCAAGATTTTGATAGATGAGTAAACATTTATAGAATATTTTTTTTGAAATTTGGTGTTATGATTAATAAATTTCTAAAATTTATACATCAATATAAGGAGAGCTTAGTTGCATGGGGAGCATTCAAATAGGGGGAGTTTCAATATTCATTGTCAAACACATTTATTATATTCAAAATCTTAATATTTGTTTGTTATCATCAAAAGGGGGAGATTGTTGTATATAACAGTGTTGTATACACAAATTATATGATTTTTGTTTGATGATGACAACCAAATATATATTTATAAATGTGTTTGTTATTGTACTGACAGAAATATAATATTTATATTTAAGAATATTCACACAGTGTTTTATTTAAATATAATAATTTTATTTCAATATTCAAACAGTACAATTTTTACAACTCTGCTATTTGTACACTCCACTGACACACTTCATTTCATAACAGTTTCATTTGCATATTATGTTCTCTCTGCAACACTCATACACTGTCACTCTATTTTACAGTTACACTTATACATTCATTTTATACAATGACACAGTCTTCTGTCTTTTGTCTTTACATCTCTCAGTCAGTCCAGTCATCACTTGTTTACCTATCACATGAAACACACACAGAGTACATTGCAATAGAAATAAAACTGAATTCATGCGAATATAATTTTTATTTTTGAAATTTTATTTGCCTCAGATTTCTGGTGTGTTTCTTATCATTTTTTATGACTCGATCTGATTTGTATATATCCCTCTAGTACTCACTGATCAGCCTCAACTTGCCACACTGGTTTGCTGATCAGAACCAACATCAAAACTAGCTAATTCTGAACAACCACAACTCAATGCAGCAGTCTATTGATAAATTTTCGTTCGGATAGCCACAAGTATATACACACATGTATACACACACATATGTGCACATATACATATATCTATACGTGAATGCAAATATTGTCGAACTCAAGAATGCAAATGAACAAGTGATACCATGGACTTAGCATGAAGTGGTCGAGCACACAAATTTCAGCCCAGGTCGGCATGAATGAAAATGAAGCATTCACATGTACAAAGCAGAGAAGAAACATCACATATTCAAGTGAAAATGATTTCATCATAAACAAATATACATGGATACATAGTGCAACACAAATGGGATCACACACACAACAACTAATATGGAGCATGAAGTATTAAAGTGCAGCAAGTTCACAGCAGTAGCAAGTTCATCAAACATGAATAATGATTGTGTCGAGCACAACATAGAATTTCCACAACAATGCAGCATGAATCTACAAGTGCAACTTCAGATTCATAATGTCAAGACAAAGTTTTTTTCAAGTGCAAGATAACAGGGAAATAACATATATATGCATGGGTGACAAAGCATGGCATAGCTGAATGGATTCAAGATAAAATAACAATTTAGTTTTTAATGTACATGATCAAAGTTTCACATTTTAGGGACACATGCAACAATGATTCAACAATTTTTTATTTGGAAAAAGGCATTCTAAAATCAGAAATTAATTTCCAATTATCAATTACAAATCAGTGTCCAGAAATGATTCAGTGCATTTGGCATCTTGTTTAATCAGGCATTTCAAGTTATTTCCAGATTTAGCAAGAAAACGTATTGATGCATTTCCAGGAATTACAGAGAAGGTTCAAGAGTTCTAAAATCTGTTTTATGAGTTCATATCGGGTTTTTTATTTCCAGGAAAAGGATTTTTTTAATCCATAATTTCAGCATAAAGAGTAAATCAAAAAAAAAAAAAAAAATTTGAAGAATTCAAACTTTATAAATTCAAAACCAGAGATTTTCGAAACCCCAAAATATGTGAAGATTTCAAGCCAGAATTTACATATATATCATGACCAATTCAAATTACGAAATCAGAGATATTTACGGATTTCAATCCTATAAATTACACCCATCATCACTAGCAATTATCGATTGAGTTCATGGAACAAGAAATTCTAGCGCAGTCAATTTAAAATCAGAAAAACTTATAGAAGATTGTGATCACTATTCCAAGCCAAATCAATTGAAGAACTGGAGAATCAAAGCATTCGAGTTACAAAAGAATTCCAGAGTCAAATTTTGTCAATTACAATCTGATAAATCGACAGAGAAACCCTAGGAGAACCGCCGCCGCCATTATAACAAAAGTGAAAGCATCATGACTAAGTAAAAAAGATGGCCGACCAAGATTGCAAAAGGGGCTAAGTCTTTTATTCATAGGGTTTTAATTTTTTAAGTTAGTTTTAAGTTTTTTTTTAAATAAAAATGAGTCAATAAAACTACTTGTGTTAATAGTTAGAAAAATCACAGCTTGAGAGTACGAGTTATGTCAAGGTCTTGAGCGTAGAGTTTAAACAGTCGAGAGCAAGAGTTGCAAGTTTACAAGGGTCTATAAGCGAAGAGATTGTTTATAACTTCTAGTAGAAACCTTGAATGCAGCAGTAGGCAGAGTTTTGCCAAAGCTGGGTATCTTCTGTGTGTGATTTTCTATCTGTAAGTTAATTTATTCTGTGATAGTTTATTTTGTTCTAAATTCTTTTAATTTGCAATAAACCCTATTCATCCCTACTCTAGGGCTAATTTAGATTCTACATTACCACCCTGCTATGGTTAGGTTCTTCCTTAGTTGCAACAACAGTCTCTTCCTTGGGAAACAAACTCTCGTGCCTCAAAGCTTTCTCGATGATCTTCTCATAAGTTTCATCTAGATGATCCACCGACTAATTCCCAAGGTATTTATCCAAACCCATGACAAATATCTCATTCTTCTGATAAGGAGTCTCGGCATATGAACGAGCATACTTCGACAAAAGCTTCGAAGTCAGTAACATACTCCAGCACTGGTCGGCCATTCTGCTTAAGCTCAACAAACCTCTTAAAAATAATAGACTTCTAGACGGTAGAGATAAACTTGGTCTCAAACTTAACTTGAAATTGTTCCCATGAAATCTCATCTTCTGGAGTCTCTAGAGTGACAGAGTTCCACCAGTCCATAGCTCTACCATGTAGTTGTCTCGATGCAAGCTTCCTTTTAGTCACATCATCAATTCCCAAGTCTCCAAAGATCTGAATGCAAGTATCAAGCCACCCTTGAATCTCTACAATCAGCTCTATTCCTTTAAAAGACTTCCCTCCTAGAGTAGCGAAGTATTTGCATAGCTTTGCGAAGTCCACTGCCCTAGGTACTTGCACTTGAACTCCTACATCTATCGCGGCTGTCTCCTGAGCGGATACCCTTCTCATGATCGCTTCCATTATGGCCTCGAAAATAGCTGGGTAATCTGGTATACCGCCATCACCCCTTACAGGAACAGTCTTATCCCTAACAATGTGTCTCGACGTTTGACGACTCATTCTAAATCTGAAAAATAGAATGATTAATCTACCCACGAGAAAACTGCAAATGGAGTTCAAACGCTATTATAGTATACATAAATATACAATATACATCCATCAAAAATATACAAATACGTCTATCATACGTAATTATGTCTTCGAACTTCGGCTAAAAAAGATAAACGGAGCTCTGATACCAGATGTGGTGACCGCCCACAACTCCTGCACTTAACAAGGGAAATAGTGCAACCGAAGGACGTGTCAGGCAACTATGGACGATCATCAGGGTAGAAAATCACAAACGAAACATGTCGTATAACTCATAGCGCAAGAATAAAATATAATAGAACATATACAAGAGGCAATAATAGTGAAGCAGAATCTTAAACTTTTTCATATCACCATGAAAATATCCATACAAAATTGGATTAAACTATAAGAGTATGTACAAAGTGCCTTACTACAAGTCACTAGAGAATACATCAACAAAGCAGCAGAAAAAAACAACAAATAGTAGGTAACGGGAAACAAATACTAAGCCTCCAGCTCGTCATCGCTCAGCAACATCGTCCTCGTCAAGATCAACTACCTATCACCTTCTACTCAGTCTGCCCATCCAACACATGGATGAACAGCCCAAGGTAATAAGAGGAAACATAAAACCTTGAGTCAGACATTAGTCTTAATGAGCGATAAAACAATATATAACATCATCAGTAAAGTATATGAGAATAGGAAGATTAACCAACTAATCTACCAACATCAACAGAGAAGAACCCAAACTCGTCTTCCCCACATCGGACAGTGATAGCCTTTAAAATAATCAAGTAGAAATAAACAGTACATTCATGGCAATCAGTTATCAAGCGTAAACCATCCTAATCGATATCGACATCTCCCAAGCACGATCTCCGAAGGCCTAAACCAACATCAGACAAGCACCCAAGAGATGTCTCCTTCGACATAGAATAATCTACACAAGACGATACAAGCGAAACAATCATCATCCATGACTCTGGTTATCACCGCCAATCTTGCTTTGAAACCATCGTTAATCGTATGATCGGCTCAACATCATGTCGTCCGTCAAGGGCTAATGGTAAACCTTGGTTGTAGCAAAAACTCCATACGCCTTTCATCGCTATGTATTTAGGTCTTTCATCAGTACCTAGGGTACTCGACTAATCATCTAGTCTTTTAGGCATCCCTATTATATCCTGCTTTGAGTCCGCTATAACCTACGGCCACGATAATTCCTCGGCCTTCAATATCTCTAGTCGTCATCTTCGACGACCATTAACAAGCTAAAATCATCTTGAGCAGCCATTATCCACGAGCTCAAATCATCTTGAGTCATCTTCACATTCGTTGCATTTCATCGTTTAACGCTTTAGAGCACTTTAATCATTCCTCCTTGAATTCACGTCGAAGCCATGATCATCGTCGACCCAAAAATATGCATCGTTTGGTCGATATTGCATTTCATAGCATTTCCATCCTTTCTGCTTTGAAAAAATACCACAACATTTAATTCAGTTTTTTACAGCTTTTCAGAAATGCTATCATATCTCCTGGCTTGATCTAGACCCTTCGGCTCAACTTTTATACCACATTGTTTAAAACTGCTTTACACAACGTTTGAAATGTTATCATATCTTTCTGATCCATCCTGGATTGGCCTGCCCGATCCATCAAAAACTAGTCAAAAACACGTGCGCCACACCATATTTTTAGTGGCGGATCCATGCTCTAGAAAGTGGCCGATCATAACCCTTCTATAGCATTTTAAAAATGCTATTAAATTTCTGCCTGTTCCACTTTGTGAACTTTGCCTGATCCATCCAAATCACATGTGTAACACCACGTTTTTAGTGCCCGATCCATGCTCCAGAAAGTGGCTGAGCCATCCATTTTCCCGGCTTTTAACAAACGCTATCGTACTAAAAAAACTCTGCCTTTGCCAGATCCATCAAAACATGCCCAATTCATCAATTTTTTTGTGCCGATCCACTGATTTTGGTGACCGATCCATACTACAATTTGTGCCCGATCCTTGCCTTATTACAGCGTTTAACAATTGCTGTTAAACCCTGAAAATACATCCTTTGCCAAAACTCGTCGATCCAAGCCCAAAACTCTCCCAAACACCACTGATCCAATCCATGCATGTGCACCAAATCTCCAACTAAAACCACAATTGAATTCGATTTGATTTCGTACTCAAAAACTAATTCGATTTTAACATTTTCAACAATGACTGAACAACAAAATCAACCAATTATCAATCCAACACGAGTACATTAAATAACATATGAAATTACCGTTTATAAGTTGCTAAATTAAATCCTATGGTGATTCAAATTGAAATCATACATACCGTGGTGTAGATCTAAGTGAAAACAACTTGAAATGACGAAAATAAGATTATACATCCTATATACTCGATTGAATTCATGTGAGAGATGCTTGTCACTCACCAAATCTTCAAAATAGCTTGAAAATCACTAATCTCCAATCCGAACAGCGAAGAACGATGAAGAACGACATTCCAACAACCACTTTGATGCGATCTACCTTTCTTCGATGTTGATTTCGAACTTCTAATCTAAATATATGTTTTTAATGGAGGAGAGAATATTTGATTGAACAAGGAGGATCACAAGCTCAACCAAATGAGAGAAATGAAGAAACTAAACTATTCTCCATGCCTCTACCCCCTATTTATAGCCAACCGCCTAAGCGTTTACGGGCCCCACAAATCAACCCACTAATTATCAATTAGCCTAACAGAAATTGTGTAGCACTAAAACAATGATTTATCCCAAACCGCCGAACCAAATCTTTAATGAGACCACTCTACGGAATTGGCAACACCATTTCCTTTCCAATGAAATTGAAATCAGCACCTGATTTGATCCCAATCAAAAGTTAAGCCCTATAGAAAACTGATAGGGGAAAAATGGTTTCAAATAAAATTAGCAAAAATTATGGACATGTCTCACATCCCCATAAACAACATATCAAAATATGAGAATGATCCAACCCTCAGGGAATTAAATAAAAATATTTTACGATTCTCCAATACGTAAAATGCGGGTCGTTACAGCTCCAGTCGTAATCCAGGATCCTGCTAAATAAACATCTGCAAAACCAAAACTACTAGCTGCCCATGTGGAAAATATAGGCACCAAGAGTTTTGGTAAAATCAATAAACTCGAGTTGGTCATGGGATTGGTGTGAGAACCTAAAACGGTTATTACTTTACTTTAAAAGTTGGGTAAATCATGGGACCACGCCATATGACATGGAATGGGTTTCCTCCACATGAATACCAGTTTAAAATAATAAAACAACTCAATGCTTTTTGAAAAACGAAGTTATTATAAGACTCAGGTCTCATCACACAATGCGACACAAGCCGGAGGATAGAGTTTTGCCTTGTAATAGCCAAATATACTTAATATGCTTTAAAACAAATATTTTTGATATTATTATAAGTGAATAGTATAGAAAACAACTTCGAAAATTAATGTATCAATCTTAGACGACATAGTACCCCATCCTACTATGTCGCCATATAGGTTTACAACTAAAACCAAAAAGTCGCGTGTTGGAAATTGGATTCCATCTATGAGTCGAGGCAAGGGATCTTCCTCAACGATTTCGGGCCATCTCCGGCGGGATGCCCAGGGCTGCACGCAAGTTCCCTTGGATCGGCAGGGCCACTCAGTCACTACGTTGCCGATTATTTATGCATAAATCATGCGTTTCCCGGTCCTATCGGAGCTCTATCCGGTCAGTACGTCAACTGGGGCCAGTACGTCGCCCACCAGGACCTTTTACGTCTGTATCTGAGACGCCTCGCTATCCATCATCTACATAAGTAAATATGCCTGGGCTCCATACCATGGCACTAGTTCTAGCTGTTGGAGAATGGAGTTTTGATGACAACAACCTTATTTCAATTATCATTATTAATTGATTATAAAATATATACTAACATTTCAATCTGGAATGTATAAACATATATATGCAGGATTTGTATATAAGACATAAATACTGAAGACTGTACAATTTTAGAGTTTTAAGAGATTTGGGATTCAGAAGAGATTCAAGACTCATGAGTTATCAAGATATCAAGAGTTCAAGAAAAATATAGTAAAAGAGTATAGTTTATATGTAAGACTCTGAATAAGACTCTAGGTTCAAATTATGTTTTCAAATTCTATTTTTCAAATTTCAAATTCTGATTTCAAATTATTTTCAAACTATTAACTTACTTATGATTTCAAACATATAATTTTAATATATATAAGTTTATGTATAGTTATATAATTTTATAGTTTTATAGTTTCAAACCCTATAACTTTATAAATATGTTTATATAATTATGATTTCATATGATTTTACACTTTAGAATATTCATTTATATCACTGAGTTTTAATTCAGGAATTTCCAGAATAATATATATGATTAAATACTTGAAAAATAGTTTTGATAAATAAAAATTATATACATATGTCGACATACATATATAGCTATGTCGACATACAACTGTCAGAAATTCAATTTTTAAAGGAAGTGTCTTTTCAGCATTTTAACATTTCTGAGACGTTGCAACCTTTCACATACTATAAATAGGGGCTGATTTCAAATTTTTTGATAATTATTCTTCTCCATCATCACCCCTCTTCATCCCACCATTAATATTTCATAATTTCTTGATTCCTATACTTATAGTTTGCCGATTTCTACTCAAATTACATCAAACTTCTTCTTTTTTCAATATTTATCTACTACTCTCTAAATTGAAGTGATATTGAAGAGCTATAGGGTTATTGTAATCATTTGGGAAGTGTTTGGGAAAGGATGTGTTCCTTGAAGCCTTGAAATCAAGGAAAGGGAGCAGTGTTAACCTTGTAGCCATAGAATCAAGGGAGTTTTGGAGCGATGTTAACCTTGTAGTCGTGAAATCAAGGGGTTGTACTTAGATATTGATAATAATAAAACTCTGTGCAATCCAGCGTTCCGTGGGACTAGACGTAGGATTAATACGAACCAAAATAAAATCCGGTGTGTTCTTTCCTTTTCTACATTTTATATTTTTCTGTTTCTTTATTTGTGATTGATTCAGTGTCTATGATCATCTCTGGTGTGTGTAATTCAAATAGTAGACCATTTAAGTTTAAGATTTTTATAAATTTCTTATAAACACTATTCACCCACTCTCTAGTGTTAGTCTTTCCTTAAGGTCTGCATTCCGCAATCTCTAACACTAGCTAGGAAAAAACGCATGTTCTCCCTCACGGTCTCTCATCCCTTTTTGACTCGTACTAGGGTGTGAAGCTCACGAATTAACGCTATACGCAAAGTTACGCTATATTAAAGACACGCTTCAATCATCATCCACAAAGCTATGCTTTTCAACAAAAGCTTTGATCCATGCATCTTAGCATGCCATACAATCATTCCAGACCATACAACTGATAGCTACCAATATATAAACTCTAAGTTTGTACGTCTCAAATAAGGGTGTTAAGCTAAGAGAATAAATTCTCCACCACCAAACTTAGACATCAATTAATACAACTCAGAATAATGTGTCAGACTCACCATCCATTTGCGAGTTCGTTCTGGGTCTGAACGAAACCGAAGGCACCTTATTCCTCATCCCATTTGTCCAATACAGGAGAGAGGTCCTCACATATCCGATCGATCTCCAAGTACGTATGGACGATCACCGTTTATTGCCTCGTCTTAGGTGTACAGCCCAACCGAGACATCAGCAATAGCCCAAACGATGTGAAGATCTCCAGTCTTCAACCACCGTCTTCATCTTCGACTTTTAATAGTTGTAACAGCTATTCAGAATGGGTTAAACCCGATCTTTCCAAATAACTCACGTATCTTTAAAATCAAATGGTAAGTAAAGATAACACACATCTCATTCCAATCAAGAATATTCTTTTATTCAAATATTCATTACTCTAGGAATGCTTCCCGTTAATTTTATCAAAGACTCATATCATTTAAACTTTTGTTTAAATCTTCCTTTGGATATCATTTTAAAAGATTTTATTATATCTTTTCACAATTTAAACCAAATTAAGGTTATAAAACTAGTCGGGATTATCGAGCCTTAACTAAGTAATCATTTATTTTATCATTCCCAATCCCAACCCATTCATTGCATGGAGAATAATTGGTGGTACTCCATATTTAACACCCATCGTGTTATCGGTAAATTACAATTTAACGTTTTAAATCTAATTAAAGATTCATCCATCGCATGGAGTAAAACTGGTGGTACTCCGTCTCAAGCCTTTCTTGAATTTGGTAGATTTAATTACCTCTTTTTACATTTCAATCTAATTAAAGATTCATTAAAATTCTAATTTAGTTTTAATCTTCATAAATCACTATTCAATGATTATCTGACTTTAGGAAATTAATCCTGTCTTTAACTGGGTAAAAGAACAAATGTGATTTAAAACATTATTCATAAAAACCCAAAATCATCTTCCATTTAGGATGGAATCTTCACAAAAATCTGAACAATTCATAATTGATATAAATTTCCGTATTCAACCAATACTATAAGTGGAATAACGACAAAGCCTTTTAAATTCCATAGATAGTAAATGCCTTCCTTCACAGAAACTTATCTCGATTATTTTTAATCGAATTCCGATTTATTCCAGTTTAATTAAATAAACTAAAAAACTTCCTTAAATCTTAATTGAAGGATTTAATATCATTATCAACTGGGCTTTCTGAACAATATTATTTAAAGATACCATTCATGACAAACCCCAAAGTTCAGTTTGATATTAAATATAAGATATTAAATGGAAACCATGTCGACTCACATTCAATACCAAATTATGAAACTAACAGATATCATTTTGGAATAATGATATCAATATCTTCCTAATTTGTCTCCAATATTCATATAATTTCGGAATTAAATATCGAAATATCCGAAGATAATTTCCATTCAAATCCTATCAATTTATTCATTGGAAAACTCTGGGCATATCAAAACCTTTGTTAATCCAATTTATTAATTTAAAATCATTGGATTATTACTCTAGTTGTTAACTAGTTCATTCAGATAAAAATATCTTTTATCTTTCCAAATATGGAATATGTAACACCCCGTAATTTCAACAACATTAAAGAGGAAAAATTAAATAATAATTAATTTAATATTCAGAATTAAGGGAAATGGACTACGCCATTGCGTTCGTGTCAAAATTATGGTCAAGATAGACGTTTGGTTTGCGTAAAACGGACAACGTATGAAGAAGTTATGAGGGTTTGAAGTTTGTATACACGTAGAAGAATTATATATATATACACACATCAAAACAGAAAAATAAGAAAACAGTTTGAAATCCCAAAATAAAGAGGCGGCAATTTTCCCACCCCAGGGAAGTCGTTCTCGGGGTCGAACCCCTAAGGAGGGGTCGACCACTCTAGGGCTGAGGTTGCAGGTCGGATTTTGGAGGCTGGCAGCTATATATAGAAGTCCATTTCTCTTGTTTTCTTCACTAAAAATCAATGGAGGCTAAATGCTGTCGGTGCCTGAACTGAACCGAATCCTTTTCTTCTGCAACTATCAACTAGAGCTAATCTGTTAGAGATTCGAGTTTAGATCCGAGATTCAACACCAACAATTTCTCTTCTATCTTCTAAAATCTAAACACTGTGAGTTAGTTACTTTTAGATTTAAATGATTAAAAGTAAACGTGATATGAATGTGATTTGGATCTGTTATAAACTATGAATCTATGATATTTTTGGATCTTAAACTTTATTATGATAGATCTACCTTTATAAATCAAATTCACTTGTGGTTAATTTATCATGTCACCTTTGTGGGTCTTAACCATTATATATGTTTGTGGTTAATTTGGATTTGTCATTATTTGATAGTTGAAATCTTGTTTAGATCTAATTCTCCTCTAGATCATCTTGTACCTATCATGTGGTGGTTAATTTAGATCTATCATCAATTGGACATATGAATCCTTATTTAGAGCTATTCACGCCTATTAGGACATCCTTATTATGTTAGATCTAGTCATCACCTGTTCACTAGATCTTCTTTTATATCCACCTTATTATTTTGCCAATTACATGTCTATACCAGTGTATATATATATTTATGCCAGTTATGTTAGAATAATCACTATTGTCATCTTCCCATCACCTTTCCCTTTTTATTGTTTATGGCCAGGCTACTCTCTAGCCTAGGCATGCCGCCAAATATATGCGAATGCGTTAGTTAGGGAACAGGGGAAAATATTAGAATTGACATAATTTATACAATGAATATGAATTTGGACATATAATTCACTATGAATATAATTGGTTAAATGGTCATAAACACCTATAAGACATAGGTAATTAATTGGTTAAAATGCTTAGGATTACAGTAATTAGAAATTGTAACTGCACTTATGACACGAGGTTAGGTTGGACTTATGTTAGAAGTCTGCCCGGACCCGATCGGCATATCCAACAACCACAAATGTTGAATCTAATGTGAGGGGTCTAAGTGCACAAATACGAGACGGGCTAAGACACGAGGTTAGGCCCAACTTGTGGAAGAAGTCTGCCCGGACCCGACCGACATATCCAGTATCCACAAGTTGTAGGCCTAATGTGGGAGGTCTAGCCCATTATAAACCATAAATGGACATGGTAAAGAATTGAATACTTAACTTAGTTGAATCCATAGGGATTGGGTGAACATAAACATGAATAGGAGTTAAGTAAACTTGGTTGAACAATGGGAGGGTTAAGTAAAGTATATCTGGGTTAGGTGGGTAATTTAATATAGGCCCACGAAACTTAACCAGTTTGGGGTTATGTATTAAAGACACCTATGGATAAGCATAATCGATAGAAAGACCGGGGTTGTATAATTAAAGACACCTTATAGGGTAAACATAACCTATGGAAAACCTAATGGGGGATACAAGACAAAGGGAAGAGCTTGTATTATATTGTGTGGGACCCGTTTCAGTCAGTAACACGGAGTAGGTATCAGACAAAGTACTCCGAACTAGGTCAGAGAAGGGGCACGCTTACTGAACCGATTGTAAGAGATCCAAACGTGGAGGACGGTGTGGGCGGTGCAAACCGACCGGGTCATGTGCGTGTATGGGCCGTGCAGAAGGGGATAAGACGACCGTGACACCTGTAGATATGGGTTGTGCATATCAGCGAAGGGTTGCCACTTTATGACGTGATACATCCTACGGTGGGGCCGACACAGAGTATCTACGCAGGTTAGGGAGCCGATCAATTAGGGTAGCAGTTAGGATACATTCAGACGTATGCCTAAGTCTACCACCTTATAGTGGAAGGGATCATCTCATTCTGGTTATACTAATAATAGTGCAGAGTAATCATTAGGGAAGCGTATACACTCTATCCTGTTACCTTGTCATGCTTACCTTTTATGTAGTTATCTCTCTCTTATCCACTTTATATGCCTATCATGCTACTTTTATTTATTTACTTGCTAAAAGTAACTGTACTCGCCAGACTTTATATCTGACCCTTTTTGTTTCCTCTTCTTTCTTCCGTTTCCCCCAGGTTCTCAGGGCAGGAACACTCAGGATTGACCGTGATTCTGCTTTCATTTTGTTGGAGCTGCTAGATGTATGGCTCAAGCTCATATCCTTGTTGCTATGGCTATATTTTTTTGGGGGAATTTTGCTTTCATGTACTTTGATGTTTTAAAATACAAGACAATAGTTTTTATGTTGTAATGGTATTTGTGTATTTCAGACATGTGATGTTTTTGAACCATGATGCTTTATTATAAATAAAGTTTTAATCCCACTATCATTTTATATCTGTCTTGTAATATTTCTGTTTCTGTTTACCTTTAATGCTTCACGAAACTTAATGCATTCCCTTTGTGAGTGACATTAATGGACGTGGGGTGTCACACTTGGTATCAGAGCTAGGTTACTGGATTAGATAAAAGTTTTTGAAAATTATTTTCAAAAAGGTTTTAAAAGAAAGCATTTTAAAAAAAAAGGTCTGTTTTGAAAAACATTCCCCAAAAAGCCATAAGTTATCTTTCGACCCCTTGTCTGAATCTCTTTCCTTTTCTTTTTCATCATGTCTGGGGAACATAATATTCCAGAGGGCGTTACGATACCAGGCTGGTTCTGTAGGTATCTGGAGGCCACGGCGCCTGCCAAAGGCCATCTGTAGGTATCTGGAGGCCACGGTTCCTCCCCCAACTGCACCCGTTGTTCCTCCTCCTCCTCCTCCACGTGCAGACAACTTCTCTAAGATCTGCAAAGATTTTCATGCTATGGGAGGAAAGCCATCCATGGAACCGAGATATTCATAGAGGCAAGGAATTGGCTCAAGGAGACCAAGGACTTGTTTGTAATTTTTGAAGTGGAAGATCGAAGGAAGATTTAGTTAGCTGTCTGGCTACTGAAAGATGAAGCTTCGTTTTGGTGGAAGGTAACCCAACCAGGTCGTCCAGTGGAAACTTGGGATGATTTTAGACAAAGGTTTGAAACGAAGTTTCATTCCCAAGCTATGAAAAGCATGCAAATGGAGAGGTTCTTAGCACTCAAACAAGGAAACTTGACGGTTAAAGAGTATGTGAACAAATTCAACCGGCTGATAAGATTTGGACTGGAACTGGTGGATACTCCGCATAAGAAAGCTTTGCAGTTTGCTAAAGGGCTGAATGAACCCCTTCATGGGTTAGCTATGTCTCATATTCAACCGGGGGCAACTTTTGAAAGGCTTGTTGATATGGCCTTAATGTATGAGGAAGAGAAAGGAGAAAAGAAGGAAGTAAAGGCCGAGGAAACAACACAAAACAAGAAGAATTGGCCCAAGAAGGGACAGCAAAAGAAGAAGGGAAGAAAGAATGACAAGGCCAAGGATAAGAGGAAATGTCACAGTTGTGGGCGTGAGGGTCACTTGGTGAAGGACTGCAAAAGAAGTTAGAATTCTTGCTTCAATTGCAGAGAGGTCGGACAGTTTGCTAGGGAGTGCCCGAAGAAGAAGGACTAGGTCAAAGGGCAGTAACTTATGGAGGGTAGGTGCATGCTCTCACAATCAGTGCTCCTGATAGAGGTAGAAAAATTTCTGTGGAAGGTTTAATTTCTCTTTCAAATCATCCTATTAGAACACTTTTTTATTCTGGCGCTTCAGATTCATTTACACCTAGTTCTATAGTTGAATCTATGCACTTAAATACTAGTATGGTAGTGGATCCCGTTGTTGTCTCAAACACCATTGGTGATTCGGCTCATTTGTCTATGATTCAGGGCTTGAGGATATCTATCTTAGGCATCGAGTTTGAATGTGATGCGTATGTGCTCGGGTTTATGGGCTATGGGTTGATTCTAGGGATGGATTGGCTAACCATGTATGGTGCCATTCTAGATTGCGAGAGGAGTGTCGTTAGTCTTCTGTCTTATCATGGGAAGACCCTCGAGATTTCTTGTGACCCGCAAGGGACGGTGTTGCTTAGTTTCCTAGACTCTCTTGATGCACCTATCGATGATCTGCAATCTGTTCCAGTAGTCCGAGATTATTATGATGTTTTTGATGAGGTACGGGGTTTACCTCCGAGGCACGAGATCGATTTCCGTATATATCTAGTGGACAGTGCAAAGCCAGTTGCATTACCAGTGCGCCATATGACTTCGAGGGAAAGGAGGGAGCTAAGTAAACAAGTAGGGGAGTGTAATGACCCGCATTTTTAGCAGTCGAATAATTTATTTATTTAATTATTAATTATCAATTTAACAATATCGATAACTGAAATTAAATAATATTTATTTTTAATTAATATAAATAATAGAAAAATATATATTTCTGGAATAATCGGAAATAACAGAATTCATGATATGGTGTAAATTGGACGATACAAAATATATAATTCAGTTTATATTGAATTATATTGACGAATATATTATTTAAACGAAGTCTGAACATATAATGTATATTATAATTAAAATCGAGCTCGAAATGGTGCGGCAGTTCGCGATTTGGCGATTTGAACTTCAACTAGAAATACAGGATCCATTTTAAGTCGGATTTCTGTGAAACAAGAAACGTGTGGGGCTAGTGGAGTATATTTTTCTAATGGAAGAGAAAAATCTGGATTTCGTCGTGTAGATTTTGATTTACATCCAAATCAAATTTTAGAAAAGTCGCTGTGGAATTCCTTTATAAATTTATAAATATATATTTATATTATAAAAGGATTTTTAATATAAATCGAATATCGTTATAACTGGGAATTTTGAAATATCGAGTTATAAATCCTAGTGGAGATGTATGGTATTCCACTGTGAATATATATGATAATATTTATTTTTAAATATTTAATTTAATTGTTTTTAAATATATTTATATATTTAAAAGGGTTATTTAGGGCTTTAAAAATAGCCAGTTTTGCAAACGACCTCAAAATTCGACGAAACTAATTTTGTTGGATCCGCAATGTTGAATTATTGTTAGATATCAAGTTTCATAATTTTTGAAGTCAGTATGTGGCCATATGGGATTTTAATGTGAAAAACAGTCAGTATTTTGATGGTTAAAAATATGTTGTGTGAGCAAACGGACTCGGAATTCGACGAAACTAGTTTCGTTGGGACCAAAATGTCGAACTGTAGCTACATAACAATTTTCACGATTTTTGAATATCTTGTGTGATCACACGGATTTTTAGAAGGCGAAACGAATATAAAATAATAAAGAAATAAAATATCTAAAATCCTATATGGCTATAATTAACTAACGTATCTCCTCTTATGACCACAAACCAAACAGCAAACGAAATAAAAGGGCCGCCACCAAATTTTCTCAACACAAAAAGAAAATGGCAAACAAAATCCTCAAAAGAAAATCAAATAAAAACCAAAGAAAATTCCTTAAATCCTCAAATTTATATATATATATATATATATGTATGAAATCCTCATCAAATTCTCTTCAAATTAGTGTATCATTTGGAGGGTTCGATCACATCTGTAGTTCGCTGGGTTTTAGGCAGAAAAACTAGGGTTCGAATCTGATGGAGTTTGGTGCGTTGTTGATCGAATTAGAGATTGTTTTTGAGTTTGTGGTTGGATTTAGTTTCGGTTTGGGTTTTTTTGAGGGATTTCCGCACCAAAATATGTCGCACTGTTTGCTTCAACGTGCGTGAACTGCTGTCGATGCACCAACGAAGACGAGCTCGAGCTTGATAGCAAGGGTACGGTGTGATGGAGATTCTCAAGAGAGGATTTTTGATGTATTTTGTGTGAATTTAAAGAAAGAGGGGAAGGAGGATTTGAAGGTGGAAGTTCGGCTATGGTCTATCGTGAAGAGCAGCAGGGTACTTTGGGGAAGATGGAGTGGAAGGGAGCGGGTCTGATAGTTGAGTTGGGGAATGGGCTTGTTTTAATGGTAAAGGCCCAAGATGAAATTTAATTGAGTTTAAATTTAAAACACAATAGTGTATTAACTTTAAATAGTTGTATCTTTCTCATACGATATCAGAATCAGACGAAACAAGATCCAGCAGGATCGTATGGACGGGCACTACCAAATGGAACTGACGGGGAGCGAAACGAAGCTCGTTACAATTTATGGAAAAATAAATTGTCCGTCTGAATCAACAGATGCAAATCGTTATTTAACGGTTAACGCGAAATGTGAGTAAAACTCACCAACTCTGAACAGTTATATTTTTATAACGTATTCTTAGAATTGATAATTTTATGTTGATTGATGTGTGTTAACTATTTGGTTGAATTGCTTATGTATTGGTTGAAATTATAGATAACGATATAGATATAAATCGTTAATCAAATATTGATTCTGTTTAGCAGAATATTTCATATTGAAATGAAATCGATGTTGATTATATTGTTTAATATCTGTGATGCAGGGAAACAGGTCGGAGGAATCCAACTGGATTCCTCAACATTTATTTTACTGTTTTTCATATATATTGTGATATATGATGTGATATACAATCTGTTGTTGATTGTGTTTGTTTAGGTGATACTGAGCAGTGATACATGGTATTTGAAACACCATAAGAAATACTGGAATATACAAAGGGATTTTTCAAAGTGTATATTGAAATATAAATTATATTTGTGAAAACAAATATAATAGAATTGGAAATATTTGTGAAAATAAATATAATAGAAAAGGGATATTTGTGAAAACAAATAAAAGAAAAAGGAATAGTTATTTATTAAGTAAACAAATAGAATTGAAAAGAATTATTTATTTGTTAAATAAATAGAATTAAAATGGAATATTTATTTAAGAAATAAATAGAAGTATAAAAGGGTTATTTATTTAGAAAATAAATAGAATAAATATAAAAAGGAAATATTTGTAAACCATTTACAAAAAGCATTGGAAAGGGAATATTTGTAAAACATTTACAAATGGAATCGAAAAGGAAATATTTATTTAGGGAATAAATAAAGTTAAAAGGAATATTTATTTAGAAAATAAATAGAAAAGATAAAAGAAATATTTATTTGTTAAATAAATAGAATTGAAAGGGAATAGTTATTTGTTAAGTAAACAAATAATAAAGGAATTAATTAAAGGAGATAATTCAAAGGAATTAATCAAAGGAGATAATTCAAAGGAATTAATCAAAGGAGATAATTTAAAGGAATTAATCAAAGGAGATAATTCAAAGGAATTAATCAAAGGAGATAATTCAAAGGAATAAATCAAAGGAGTTAATTCAAAAGAGTAAATCGAAAAGAGTTAATCGAAATGAGTTAATCAAATATTAGTTATTCGATTAGAGTTAATCGAATAGAGTAAATGTGTTAGAGTTAACTAGATAGAGTTAATTGAACATAGTTAATCGAATTATGATTAATTGAATATTAGTTATTCAATTAGAGTTAATCAAATATTAGTTATTCGATAGGATTTAATCAAGTTAAGTTAAATAAGTCGAGTTAATCGAGTTAGAGTTAGTCGAGTATTAGTAATCGAATTTAGTTATTCAAAAGGAGTTAATCGATTATAGTTTAATCGAAAGGAGTAATCAATGTTAGTTTAATCGAAAAGAGTTTATCGATGTTAGTTTAATTGAAAAGAGTTTATCGATGTTAGTTTAATCGGAAAGAGTTTATCGATGTTAGTTTAAATCGAAAGGAGTTAATCGATGTTAGTTTAATCAAAAGGAGTTAATCAAATTTAGTTATTCGAAAGTGAGATTATTGAATATAAGTTATTCGAAAGGAGATTATCGTATATAGCGTATTCGAAAGAAAGAGGTCGAATATAAGTTATTCGAAGTGAGTTAATCGAATATAAGTTATTCGAAGTGAGTTAATCGAATATAAGTTATTCGAAGAGAGATAATCAAATATAAGTTATTCGAAGAGAGATAATCGAATATAGGTTATTCGAAGAAGAGTTAATCAAATAGAGATTACTCGAAAGGGAGTTATACGTCGAATTCGATTATATCGAATTCGGGAAAGTATTATTTACTTTCCGGTTTTTAAATCAGGATTTATTTATTTATAAATAAATTAGAGTAGGTTAATTATTCAAATTAAGGAATAAGAGTTATATTTGAAGTTAGAAATGTCGAAAGTAGGGATTTTAACGTTATCATTATAACCAATGTTTTATAAAGGAAGGGGATTCGTAAATAGAATCCGTGAGTTTCGTAAGGAAGTTTGTTAAATATTTAAAAGATAAACTTTGACTATTTCGAAGTTAAATCATTGTTCAGTTAAGGTCTGAGAGGTAATTATACCCCAACTTGATTGACTTCCTTCTTAACTAAGGAATGGTAAGGTTTGATAGTGAATGATGGTTAAGTGAATTTAGTAAATGCTTTGAGTTGGCATAGCGATGTTTTATTTAAACATCTGTTTAAATCCAATGGAGGAACTTTGGAAATGTTTTCCAAATAAGAAATCAGAAATGTTTTCTAATATAGAAAACATGAAATGGAAATGTTTTCCATTATTAATAACGTATATTTTCTAAAATTAGAAAATAAGAATTTAGAATATATGGAAATAGGAGATAAATAAATCAATGAACTAAAGAGATAAATGTTCAATGATGATTGATCGATATGATTTCCACCTAGAAATAATATCGTTGTTTGCACATGTGTTTTTCTTTTATAGTTAACTCACGGACTATCGAAGTTTTGACCATTTTAACGTTGTTAATATGGAGAGACCGGTTGGATTATTATCCGAAGAACCACTCCGTATTGGCATAAGCATTGCGAATCATATATGCCAAAGATAATTGAAGATGGAGTAAAGTGCAAGGGTTGTTGTATAAATCTTAGGCCAAGATTGCCTAAGATGGATGTACTGAATAGTGCCTTCGGTTTGTCCAGTCCCAGGACGACCTGTATGGAAGAATTCTGACAGAGTATATTTAATAGATCGCGTAAGTTGATCTCTTCAAACGTATTTACATTTGGTGGCGGAGGAATTCGTTTCTCTTAGCTGTATACCCATGGTATTTTTAGGGAAATCAATTTGTGATTTGGCGGCTATGACGATGTGACATTCAAAGTGAATAAATGTGAGATCTGTCAGAGATAAGCGTGGCCTCTAGCCTCACAACCGGGAAATGACAAAAATCGGGCAGGCAGCATGGCTATGTAGGTCGCACCTATTAGGGTGTATAATCACCTGATCTAGAGTTTCATTTACTTCTAAAAATCTATTGTCGATGCTGTCCCATTCGGGAAATGGTTGCTGATCCCAACCGTTGGTGATATACATTCGATACACTCAAGCGAAATGAGTGGTCGGTCATGTGTGGCCGGGTTGCAAGATGTTCTTGTTGAAGCCAGTGTATTCCTCTCTAGAGGTGCACTAGCGAAAGGTGGTTCCATACCTTGTCATAGTTGGAAATCCATTACCCAATACGTGCTTTCGGTTTTGATTGTATACTATATATGTAGAACGTGAGATGAAAGCGTTTCTGCTAGATTATTATTATACTGTGGTTGATAGACATTATTATAATATCAAAAGGTTTTTGATATAAAGATATCTTGGATTCTCATAAGGGAAAAACCCGTTCCGTTATACGGTGTGGTCTTATGAGATATCGTTTACTTGTTCAAACTGTTTTACTCACACCAGTCCCATGACTGACCCAGAGTTTATTTTGTTTTGTTTTCCCTAAACTCTTGGGTTCCCAATTTTGTATGGGCAGTCAAGTAGTCGGGATTTACAAATATTTGAAGAGCTGGAGCAGGAGGCTTCAGGATCATATAGCTATAGTTTATTTCCGCTGTGTTGTAAGTGTTGTACTTTGATAATGATGTATATTCAAGTACAGATTTATATTTCAAAGTTATGTTATATATATTATATGTTATTCGTTTCGCTGTGAGATCCGTGTTACTCTGATGTTGTGTTCTTCTTCTTCTTCTATTCTAAGTTTCTATCTTATCTATTCTCATCCTCTAACTTCTTTCTATTAACTTTCCGGTATTTTTCGATGTTTGGTTAGTCATCATTGAGTTTATGGCGATAACCAAAGTCGACAAAAACCGGGTCGTTACAGGGAGCTACTTGAAAAAGGGTTTATCAGGCGAAGCATATTTGAATGGGGTTCTCCAGTAGTATTCGCAACTATGGCAGATGGCTCACTTCGCTTGTATGTGGACTATAGAGAGTTGAATAAACTCACCAAGAAGAACAGACACCCGCTCCCAAGGATTGATGATTTATTCGATCAGCTTGTTGGTGCCTCGGTATTTTCTTAGTAAGACTTGGCCATAGGGTTTCATCAGTTGAGGGTGGCGAAAGACAGTATAGATAAGACCGCTTTTAGGACTCTGGATGGTTTCTTTGAATGGCTAGTTATGCCTTTTGGGTTGACGAATGCACCCGCCTATTTTGTTGATCTAATGAGTAGGGTGTTTCAGGAGTTTCTAAATAAATTTGTCATGGTTTTTGTTGATGATATCTTGATCTTATCCAGGAGCGAAGAAGAGCATGCCCGACGTTTGAGAGAAGTTTTGAAAACTCTCCGTGCGCATCAACTTAAGGCAAAGTTCTCCAAATGCCATTTTGGGAGAAAAGAGGTTACGTTCTTAGGGCATGTAGTCTCCAAAGAAGGGATACCGGTAGATCCCACAAAAGTAGTTGCAGTGCAAGATTGGCAAATTCTAAAAAATGCAACAGAGGTGAGAAGCTTTCCTGGATTCGCAGGTTATTATAGGAAGTTCGGTAAGGACTTCGCAAAGATATCAGCCGCACTCACCAGGCTGACAAAGAAGAACTTGGCATTTTCATGGGATATAGGTTGTGATGTTGCTTTCCAACGGTTGAAGAGAGCTCTGACAACAGCCCTAGTCTTGACCTTGCATGATGGGAGAAAAGTATTTACGGTTTACACTGATGCATATGGTATAGGGCTTGGTGCATGTAACATCCCACGTCCATTAATGTCACTCTCGAAGGGAATGCATTAGCTTTTATGGAGTATTATTGGTGAATAGAACAGAATATAACGAGACAGAAACATATACTGGTACTTGAAAATTTTCAAAACAAATTTTATTGCAGCGGAGAAATAGTTAGATTACAACAACATCACAAACCAATAGAAAAACCAAGTACACTTAGTAACCATCTTGACAATTTGTTTTCTGAGTACATAAAGTAAAAAAGCATAACCCCAACATAAGTAGCTATAAAAGAGATGAGCTGAACTTTATTTTCAGCAATCCAATCACTTCCAAAAGAGAGAGAAAGATCCAGATCAAGCTCCACTAGTACTAGTCCCACCCTGAGAACCTGGGGGGGAGGGGGAAAGGAAGAAAAGAGGCGAAAACAAAGGGGTCAGACATAAAGTATGGCGAGTACCATAACTTTAACAATATAATTATTAAAGTAATTAGGATAAGGCATAAACTGGTAAAACAAGGAATGATTGTGAAACAAGTGGGCAAGACAAAACAAACATGAGGAATATTCTGGCGTTAATCTCGCTCCTAATCATTATAGGATAATTACTATACTGCACCATTACTAGTCACCCTAAAAGTTGATCCCGCCTTCTGAACATAATAATCATAATGGTAGTTTCATGTACCCCTAGCTGTCTTCATAGGTGCCACCTGCTCCTATCTCCACTAGTTGTATTTACTACCCTCCTTATTCTAATTACAACATTTATTCATAATATGGTAGTTGGACTCCTAGTTGTCTTCATAGGTGTCGCCTGCTCCTATCTCCGCTAGTCGTACCCACTACCTTCCCCATTCGATCGGCTTCCTAACTCGTAGATACCCGTGCTGGTCCCACAGTGGGGTGTATCACTTCCCAAAGTGGAAACCCGATACCACTAAAGATGCATGACTTATACCTACACGATGCAACAACGTCTTACCTACCAGCCCGGGCCCACGAACGCACATGATCCCGTTGGACTTGCATTGCCACCGCTAACCCGTTTTGACCTCTTACAATCAAACCCAGTAAGCGTGTCCCGTCCTCGATCTAACTCGAGCTCACAAAGATACTTAATGGGTTACTGGTTTGAAAAGGGTCCCTCATGCTTGACACTAGCTTTCCACCTATGCTTGGTCCCCACTAGAATTTTTCCACTTAACCCCCTTCTTATTCATGTCTCCTTACATGTTCCAATTTGGTTAAGTGTATTTCATATGTCTCCCATGTCATCCACTTAACCCCCATGTCCCACCACATGTTTATCTTGGTTAAATGTTAATGATTATATCCCACATGTCACCCATGTTACCCACTTATCAAATCAACATGTGTTATTGGTTAAGCTTGTCTTAACCCTACCCGCTTATCATATCAATGTATATTCATTTGGTTAAGCTGGTCTTAACCCTACTTATGTATTATTGATTAAGTTGGTCTTAACCCTATCCACTTATATATTATTGGTTAAGTTGGTCTTAACCCTATCCACTTATTAGATTAATATATATTATTGGTTAGGCTGGTCTTAACCCTACCCACTTATCAAATTAATATATATTAGATCCAAAATTGGCTCTAACTGCCAAGTTGTTCAATTATGCAGAAATTAATATCATAAAAAATGCTAGAAAGTCAGAAAAGAAACAAGATTTATAGTGGTTCAGCGTTAACGAGCCTACGTCCACTTTATATCAATGATTATACTTGGAATCAGAGGACAATCGATGATTTATCCCTCAACCTCACTTTTACAATGTTGATTCACTCAATAATTTCGAGACAACTCTGAATAATAATAATGGAGGTTTAATAATGGTGGATTCAAAACTCAGAATTGCCAAAAAGATCTTGAAAAATGCCAAGTTCTGGGCTATTTATAGCTGATTTCTGTAGGCGGATTGCGGTCATACATGGCACAAATGCCGAAGATCTTGGACTGGTTCATAGCTTGAGGGAGAAATAGTCAATATGGCCGTTATGGACAGGTGTCGCTGGATCCTGCGTTTGCGGATCGTGAAAGACTTGGCCATGGCTTTCATCTGGTTTCCTAGTTCAGATCAGGTCGCGCTTTCATGGATGGATCAGATCGAGCTAGGAGGAGCGGGTCGGATCGGATCAGGCTAACACGGGCAAGTCAGATCGGATCAGGCTAACACGAGCGGGTCAGATCGGGCTAACAGGGGGTGATCGCGATCGGGGCAAGGCCTTTCCACAAGTAAAGCTTCATCTTGAACTCGCGTTTGAATCTTGGTGGCTTGGTCCAAAAGCTAGCCAACATTTTGCCCCCTCGAAGTATGTTTTATCAAGGATGGAACGTGCTTCGAAATTTCCGAATTACTTTTTCATGAAGTGATGTGAATCAAAAGGCCGTGTCCATCTCGAACGTCGTACAGCTTCCAAAAAGTCATGCCTCTTGATAAGTATAAATACTCAGTTAAATCTTCAGTCATTTCTTTGTTCATTGGTTAATTCTCATCTCTGGAGTTTTCGGGGACTTCATTGTCAAATTGCCAGGTAAACTTTTGAGTTTTCACAGGCATTTCTGGGTCTTCATTTTTGACAATTGTCTATCGGGTCGGATCGCCGAAATTCCCCACGGTCCGTGGAGTGAGGTGCTTGTTTTGGTTCGGTGATCGTTTGGGCTTTCCCATGAAGCGCGATGGGCTTCTCCACGAAGCGCGTTGGGCTTTGGTTCGTGGCCCATCGGTTTTCTCTGTCTGAATAGGACAAAAAGGGGAATACTAAGGGTCGTAGGTTTTGCCTATATAAACCGGGTTTCCTCCTTCCTTTCCCCTTCTCCTTCTTCCTTCCGCCACTGCCCATCATCCTGAAACCCTAATTTCAGTTTTCAAAATCCATTCGTCTCCTAACCTTTGAAAGGTAATCAAATGATATTATTCTTATTTCTCTCGAATTTTTATTAGCTTGAAAAGCAAGGACGGCGGAATTTTGTAAAACTTGTGACTTTGAGAGCAACGGTGGTGTTGGGTTCGACTGATCGAGTTCGTTAATGGAGAAGAGGACGGAGGAGGAAGAAGGAGGAAGGTATCAGGTTGATTCGTGGATAGGGCTTCGACTCGGGTCGCGGTAGTGGCGGAAGCAAAAAGGAGAGTAGAAGAGCAGTCTTGGACAACGGATCAGATCAAGGAGTGTGGGCTCGTGGAGAAACAAGGGGGACAGGTCGGGATCTTCCCTCGCAAGACGATGTCTCGTTATTGTTCCCAGGTTCTAGTTCAACGATCCGATCCCCTTGGGCCGATCCGACTCCACTTATCATCGCTTTTATCACGATCCGAGCTCCATTTTCTCCAACGAACCGACGCGGCTGACAATCCCAAGTGCATATAGACTTTAATCAATACATCATAATTGCATTTCATTGAACAGTTAAGTTAGAGCCTCCGAGACGGACTTCTTAGACTGATTTGACAACATGACTTAACAGCATATTTATTACGCTTATCCAGTTTGCTTCGTGACTTTATTTTCCTGTATCATACACACTTGCACACACAAGCACTTGCACATACACGGGGTCCAAAGGTAATTATTTTTCTAATCTTTCTTTGCTCTCCAAAACAGCGATGTCAGATAGATAAGTGACCGAGTCATCAAGTGAAAGTACTGAATCAGAGACATTAATGTACCACAACCCTGATTTGCTTCCCTCAGGTTCAAGTGAGGAAAAATACGATCCTGATTACGAGACAAGCACTGATATAGAGTCGGCAACTTCCGAGAGCACGTCCCTTGAAGATGAGAATGATCGAGCTCCTGATGAGATGTCGGGTGCTAAGGAAATAGAGAAGTTCACTGATTCTTTGCCTTCTAAGCTAGACGACCTAAAACTTAAGAAGATATGTTTAAGACACGGAATTCCCTGGGACGACATGAAAGTTCCAGAAAACAAAGATAGACCTCATTCTGCCCCAGAGGGGTACATGACTATTAGTCGACTCATGTGCTGGGTAGGGGCCATTCCTCCTTTTCCTCCGCTTGTTGTTGATCTCTTGAGACAGCTTCACATTGCCCCCATGCAACTCCACCCGAATGCTTATGCGGCTTTGTATGCTCTGTACGTTGCTTATATGGAGATTCTGCAGACCAAACTTACTCTTAAAGATTTGAAATTCTATTACCATTTCAAACATCGTTCTGCAGGAGCTCCTAATTTCTCTTTCTTTGAATTGGTTGCTAATAGAAAAGTTGTGATAGATGGTTATAGTAATATAGGAGATGTTAAGTCTGACTGGTTCTATATAAAACACCAGGCCGGATGTGCGAGGAGGTGGATACAAGCGAGTATGTTTCCAACATTTCCGTGTTTAATTCGAATCCATAATTTCAGTGCTAACAAATCATTTTGTTCCACATAGATCACAACTTTGAGAGAACAGAAGGATCGATATATGAAGATCGAATGTCCCGCCTCCTCAAGAGTAACTCAGATTTTTTAAGGATTAAGAAATGTATCACTGACGAAAACCTTCATAAACACCGTCTCTTAGACATAAGGTTCGGACTTGGAGCGGGCGGTAAACCTTACAAATACATACCCCCAGCTGAAGGAGAAGGAACTTCTCAAGTTGTAGAGATGACTACTCTTCGCAAGAGTCCTTCGCCGATGATTAATCAGGATGACGAAGATCTAAACGTGTATAAAGGAGATGAGGGACGAGCTGATGAACCAAAGGAGGTTCCAACCTCCGAGGAGCAGTCTCCCTTAAGAACTTCATCGCCAAGTGAGTCTGTCGCCCAAGATGAATTGACGGAGGAACAGATTCTCGGGGAATTAAATAAAATTCCTTTGTCAGATGATATCTATACTCAATAAGATTTCGGAGGGGAACCAATTTTCCCCTCTCCGAATAGACAGGTGCCCCAATTGGAGAAAAAGAAGTCACCCAAACGAGCCTAACTTCGGGCCCTGGTTCATTTTAAAAAAGGGGATTTCACGGGATGCACAAAACACATGCACCATTTATCATAACACTCTTTTGCTAATGTGGTTCATAGTTCTAACACGTACTTCTTTTCTTTGTAGGAAAAATGTCTCGCAAACGGTCTTATTCTTACCGTTCCCTTCGCGATGGCACACCAAGCCTCCTTCCAGATCCTGAGCACACTCGTAGCGATAGTCGGGGAAGGGATAGTCGCCGGCCCCGGGATTCTCATCAATCTTATTCTGCACGACCCCGATCTCCACCGAAGCAAGGTTATGGAAATCCACATAGTCGTCCATTGCCACCGGTTGGGGGAAAGCAACTTCCTAGAGATTTAACCCCTCCGAAAAGCACTCCTTCTCACGCCCAATCTTCCAAAAAACACCCCGAGCTAGAGGACAAGAACAAAGATGAGGGCAGGATTATAGAGAAGGGGAAGACAGTTCCCACTTCCTCTAGTTGGCGTGGCTTGGATACTACTGCCGCAAAGTATGTTGCCCCAATTCTGAGATTATAGCCAGGCTAGAGCGCTTATGAAAGCAGTTTTCCGGCATTTACTTTGAGAGGATGGTGTTCGTCCCAGATCTTGAACCGGTCCCCGAAGATTGGGACACAGAGGTGATAGGGTATGTATGCCATGTAGCCAAACAATACGGGGTAATGAAAAAGCATGTTGCCACACTCTCTACTGTCATCCGCCAGATGGAGACGGACGCAGCCAGGGCCAGAGTAAAGATTGATAATGATGCTGGGGCTAGGTGCAAAATGGAAAAAGAACTAGAGGATGCACAGGCCCAACTAGCTTTGGCTCGGTGAGATGCAGAGAACTACAGGTCCGAGTTGGAGAGTGCTAGGGAGCATTTTCGCAACGAGCTCGACTTAAATAGCCAGGAGCGGGTAGCCCTGAAGAAGGAAGTAGAGGATCTCAGGGCGGTTAACATCGAACTGAAGACAGTACAGGATCGCTTTTCCGCGGAGAAAGAGGCTTGGGAGAAAGAGAGGGCGAGCTTAAAAGACGACCTTGCCCTCGCCAAGAAGGAGAAGGAGGTTCTAAATGACCAACTTGCTCAAGCTGAGGATTGTGCAGCTCTCGCCGAAAGCAATGCCAATAGCGCTCTTGAGTCAGCAGCTGCTGCGGCCGATAAGCTTGCCGAAAGGGAGAAAGATATAGATAGTTTTGAGGAATTGTTGTTCGATTTCTTTGGTCAAGTTATCAAGCATCGAGACATCTCTTGGATTTCAGACTACCATGTTACCTTGGCCAATGTATGGGACGTAATTGTCGAGGGCGAGAAGCGGCGACTGGGGGTTGACGAGATTAACGAACGCCAGTTGATGCAAACTTTTCTCAGAGGTGAAGAGCCTGAGGCTTTGGAGGAAGGTAGACGCCTTATCCACGAGGAAATGGAGAGGGAGAAGAGCAGGCTCAAGGGTAAGGATAAAGTTGGCGAGAGCTCAGCTCAGTGGTAGAGCCCAAAACCTCTGAAGTTGAGGGATATAACCCCGATGATCCATTGATCCCCTTGGCACCTACTCCTCCGATTTTCGGGACCACCAGTATAAATCTGGGAGATGAGTCGGCCGAAGGTATCTCCACATTTTGCTCCACAGTTCATTAAAGCAATCGTAACTTGTCGTCGTCTCATGGGACAGACAACCGACATGGCCACATCTCCTCCCGATTCGCTAACCTTTGCTTCTAATGGTGTAGGTACCAAAGTGGTCGAAAAGGGTGCAGAGGAGAAGGCAGAGAATGAGAAGGTTGAGGTTCCCCCGGGTTCTGGTATCGAAGCTTTTGAGGTCTCAAAGCAAACCGGAGGCTCAACAAGTGATAGAGTTACAGTAGGACCCGTGGAGTCTGGCACTGGCGCTCCTACAGACGTCGAGATCATTGCTGCTTTGCATGACACAGACGGCAGTCATGGAGATGAGGAAGAGGAGGTAGAAATCATTGACGAGGCCAAGGGTGATGATAGCGAAACCTTGGCTGACATACAAGCTAGGAAGGAGGAGCAGTTGGCTCTTAAGAGGGAGGAACAGAATCCTGTGTTCGTGACCCTTATTTCTGAAATCGACCCAAGACTGGGTTGGTTATAAGATTCTCTTCTAGATCGATAACTTCACAGCTTGCCTTCGAACCTTCCAGTCCTCCTACGGAGCCTCTTGTCGACAAGAGGAAGAGGAAGAAAAGCGACCGCTCCGGTACTGATAAAGAGGAGTTGGAGAAACAGAAGAAGGACAAGAAATCAAAGCCATCTCCCAAGTGCAAATAGAATGCAGCTATTGGCTCATGTTTTAGTTTTAGGATATCTTTTGGCCAAAAGATGTAGTCGTGAGATTGGCCCTCACTTTTTGTTTAGTTTCTCGTTTTTTGTAAATCCGTTTCCAGTAAATAAGGACCTACTTCTTTTGCATCATTGTGTTCCTGCAAATTCATCATGTTAGCAGTGTTTAAATAATCATAACTGAAACTTTCATAGTTAAATGTTAAAGTTATAAGTAACGATCATTAATCATAACGAAAACAATCATCGGGAAATGCATGTGCTAAGTAAACGTGTAGTGATGCATGTATATATTCCTAATCGATCGTCATTATAGTGCCTGGCCAGGGCTTGTTGGCGATCGATTAGAATTATATTCGTACTATCCCGATCTTTCCATGGGGTAATGATTCTTGCGGCGCTAAGTCTCTAGCGCTTTTATACTCTCCCAATCCTTCAGCGAGTTAGAGTTTGCGTGGCACTAAGTCTCTAGCGCCTTTATACTCTCCCGATCCTTCAACGGGTTAGAGTTCGAGCTCGATTTTTGGTCTGCTCACCGATCCTTCAGCGGGGCAGAAATTCTGGGGGTGCTAAGTCTCTAGCGCCTTTATACTCTCCCGATCCTTCAGCGGGTTAGAGTGTTGTCAAGGCGGATTTATCATGGTGCACCTTCACGCCTTGGGGACATTATCTTCGTGTCCTTTATACTCTCTCCCTGATCTCGGGAGTTAGAGTGCAAGTTGTAGTGCGATTTACCTCGCTGCACCTTTTGGAGCTTTAATTATTGTGAACTTTCCGATCTGCTGAACGGCATTTTGAATTAGCTGTTTTGAGATTACTGCATAAATTTAAAACAATTCCCGAAATGGTAACAGTATATATATTGATCAAAATAAAAGAGTAGATAAGAAATGGTGCAGTAAAGGTAAATGACACACAGTATTTTTATAGTGGTTCGGTCGAATCATGACCTACGTCCACTTTATATTCTTTTGTTCAAATAACCAGACTGTTCTAGGCAAGTCAAGCCTTTTTACTTGGTTTTAAAAACAAAAGAATAAAACTGACACTTTTATGTCAGGTAAAGCCGCAAATGCTGGGCATTCCACACTCTGGGGATTTCACCTCCATCTACGGTCGCTAGCTTGAAGGTTCCATTATCAAGCCTTCGTAAAATGGAGTACTGTCCTTCCCATTTCAGGCCCATATGTACCGGGGGCGGAAAGACACGTTTCAGAACCAAGTCTCCGGGTTCGAATGTCCGAGCTCGGACTCTTCTGTTGTAATACCGAGCTATTTGTTGTTTGTGACTCAAGGCACGTAAGTCAGCTTCATCCCTTTTTTCCTCAATCATGTCCAGGGATTCAAGGAGCAACTCATTGTTGGTCATTAGGTCGTAATAAATGGTACGATGGGATGGTACTTCTAACTCGACTGGAATAACTGCTCAGCTCCGAAAGCAAGGGAAAATGGGGTGTGACCCGTCGCCGACTTGTACGTTGTTCTATAGGCCCATAGTGCCAGGGGCAATTCGTCGACCCACATAGCTTTGGCCTTCTTCAATCTTTTCTTTAGAATGGATTTGATCACCTTATTTGCCGCTTCAACCTGTCCGTTCGATTGCGGATGTTCCACAGAGGTAAATCTTTTCTCGATGTGATACTTCCGACAGAAATCTTAAAACTCCATGTTGTCGAATTGGGTCCCATTATCGGTTATGAGGACTTTTGGAATCCCAAACCGACAGATAATGTTCTTAACTATAAAGGTGATCACTCGTTTGGTCGTGATCGTGGTCAAAGGCTCCGCTTCTACCCATTTAGTAAAATAATCCACGGCCACAATAGCGAACTTTGCTCCGCCCTTTGCTATGAGGAGGCTCCCAATAATGTCAATTCCCCACATAGCAAAAGGCCACGGGCTTGTCATTGTCTTCAACTGGTTAGGTGGCGCCCTAGAGATTTTGGAGAACTTCTGGCAAGCATCACAAAGTTGTGCATACTTGGCTGCATCCTTGTTTATAGTGGGCCAGAAATAGCCGTATCGCAATATCTTCTTTTCCAATGTTTGCCCTCCCGTGTGGTCGCCACACTCACCTTCATGGACTTCCTTCAGCACACGCTTGATGTCGTCATGGGCAATGCACCAGAGGAGAGGCATCGAGAAACCTTGTCTGTACAGGACTTCGCCTTGCAACACATATCGGGAAGCCTTCCGTATAACTACGTGCCTCTCACTTTTCTTAGTTGGGAGTGTTCCATTCATCAAGAAATTCTTTAGGGGGGTCATCCATGACTCCCTTTCTGGTTCAATCTCCAGTACCGGATCAACTTCCATTTGATCCTCACTGGGGAACTGTAATACTTCAATCGGGACTAGCTCCGTATGTTCTGGATTATCGGAACTAGCCATCTTTGCTAACTTATCCGCTCTTTGATTCTCCGCTCGAGGAATGCGAGATATACTATGGTGCTCAAAACCATCTAGCAACGTCCTTACTTTTTCCAGATATGATATCAGCCTTGGACTCTTAGCCTGAAACTTTTCATTAACTTGGTTCACGACCAAATTGGAGTCACAAAAGATGTCTAGCTTTGTTATCCCTAGTTCCTTTGCAAGCTTCAACCGGCAATTAGAGCTTCATACTCGGAATCATTATTGGTTGCGTGGAACTCCAATCTAAGAGCGTAATATATTATCCGTTTCTCTGGAGTTTCAAGAACCACTCCGGCACCTGATCGTCTGTCATTTTTAGCTCCATCAGTATATAGTTTTCAGGCATTAGGGTCAAGGAGTAGCTTTGGCGGATCGTCTTCCTCAGTTACCGCATCATCTTCTGAATGGTAAATTCTGCTATAAAGTCTGCAAGTGCCTGCCCTCTTATCGATCTCCGAGGTTGGAAGTTTAGGTCGAATTGACTCAGCTCAATGTTCCATTTGAGCAATCTTCCCGATGCTTCTGGCCATTGTAGGACTTGTTTAAGCGGGTGATCAGTATAAACAGTAATGGGATGAGCCTGGAAGTAGTGATGAAGCTTCCCAGATGCGATCAGCAAACTGTACGCGAGCTTTTATATCTTTGGGTAATTTCGTTCTGCGGCTGCCAATTTCTTGCTCACATAGTACACCGGTCTTTGCACCTTATACTCTTCTCTTACCAAAGCCGAACTGATTGCGTGGGATGACACTGCCAAGTATACGAATAAATCCTCGTGATCCACAGGCTTAGACAGTATCGGGGGTCTCTATATATGATTCAACAGATTTTGGAAAGCTTCTATACAATCAGGAGTCCATTTAAAATTGCGCTTGCCTCGCTTTATTAGTTCGAAAAACGGGATGCATTTATCTGTAGCTTTTGAGATAAATCTGCTTAGCGCTGCCACTTTTCCAGCAAGGCTTTGCACATCTTTAATTTGCTTTGGTTCTTGGATATTTCAGATTGCTGTAATTTGGTCTAGATTAATCTCAATTCCACGCGAGCTTACAATGAACCCCAGGAATTTTCCAGATGCTACCCCAAACGAGCATTTCAAAGGATTCAATTTCATCCCATATTTTTGGAGAATTTGAAACATCTCTACCAAATTGTTGGTATGATCGAACGACTGTCTGGACTTTACCAACATATCGTTGATGTATACCTCCATCGTTTTCCCAATCTGGTTGTAGAACATCCTATTCACCAACCGCTGATATGTAGCGCCGACATTTTTCAGACCGAAAGGCATCACCACATAGCAATATAATCCCAAATCTGTAATGAAGCTGGTGTGCTCCTGGTCTGGGACATGCATGGGGATCTGATTATACCCCGAATAGGCATCCATAAAAGAAAGGAGTTCATGACCTGCAGTTGAATCTACTAACTGATCGATTCTAGGCAATGGGAAGCTATCATTCGGACAAGCCTTGTTTAGATCAGAGAAATCGATGCACGTTCGCCACTTTCCATTGGCCTTTCTTACCAAAACCTGATTTGAAATATAGTCAGGGTACGTCGAATCTTTAATAAATCCATTACTCTTCAGTTTCTCGACTTCTTCTTTCAATGCGGCAGACCTTTCTGGACCCAACATTCGCCTTTTCTGCTTGACAGGAGGATGTTTCGGGTTAATGCTTAGCGAATGACTCATAATCGAGGGAGATATCCCACACATGTCTGCATGGGTCCAGGCAAATACATCTAAGTTAGTTTTTAGAAAATTTGTTAATTCCTTGGCTCGAACGGGATCCAACTGGGATCCAATCTTCAGGACCTTCTCTGGGTCACTATCATCGATTGGTACATCCACAGTTGCTTCATTGGGAGTCGCCATTCTGCCCCCAGGCTCTTCATCCTCTCTGGTATCTATGTCCTCGAGCAACTCTCTGGGCGACCCTCCCAAAGGTACTTCCTTTAGTTGCTATGACGATTCCTCCCTTGGAGGGGAGGAACCACCTTTCGCTTCTATATCTCTTCCTTTGCGGAGCAGTTTTAACTCCGTAATGTAGCATGCTCGTGCAACAACTTGATCTCCTCTAACAATACCCACACCGGAATCCGTTGGGAATTTCAACAATAAGCACCAGGGTGCAATACAGGCCCTGAATTTGACTAGGGCCGGTCGACCCAAGAAGGCATTGTACGGCGATTCAATATCCAGGACCACGAAGGGGAGGATCCTCACTCTCTGGCGTTCCCCTTCCCCAAGGGTTACTGATAATTCCACGTATCCTATTAGAGCGGTCGAGGCCCCATTAAATCCACGTATCCAACCTTCACATGGCTTTAAATCCTTCGGCTCGAGTTTCATTTGGTCGAACGTTTTCTTGAACAAAATATTGACTGAACTCCCGTTATCTACCAAGACTTTATGAACTATAGCTGGGCCGATGGTGACGGTGATCACCAACGGATCTTTAGTTGGGGAGTGTACTCCAATACTCTCTCGCTCGCGAAATATGACGTCATCGGACATCGTCTTTTGTTGCTTAATCGGAGCGCTGTCCTCGGGGTTACTACACTCTCCCACTTTGAAATGCTATTTAGCTGCATTTATGTATTGATCCATAGCTCTGAAACTGTGCCCTGCTAGGTGGAGCCCACCAATTATGTTATTGATAACGATATTTTTCCCTTTTTGCTGAGCCGTCGGTTTAGCAGTAGGTTGGCTTTGGTTCGGGGCTTGTACGGCTTGCCCCCTATCCCTAGGAGTCACCTTATACTCATCAAGTTTCCCTTCTCGGAGTAGCCTTTCAACCACGTCTCTTAAGTGACGACATTCGTTTGTGGAATGACCGTGAATCTGATGAAAAAGACAGAATTTCCCAGTTTCATGCTCTTTCTCGATAGAATCTCTTGGAGGAGGCCTTTTATACTAGAGGACATTATATGTATCCATGAAGATGTTCTCTAATGTATCATTTAACGGTGTGAAGTTCTCAAACGGTCTGGACCGGGATCTCCTCTGAGAGTCATTTCCTCGATTTCTTTTCCGATTATTGTTATTATTATTCCCTGATTGGCGACCGTTGTCTTGATTATTGTTCCCAATGTTAACTTCAACCTTTCCTGAGCTATCTCCCGTTTGCTTGATGGCCACATTGCTTTGGATATCTTCCTTATCAGTAGCCTTTCTTTTTCGATTAGCATATATCTCCTCCCGACGCAGGCGAATATTGACTTTTTCATAAAATATTTCTATGGTCGGGGGAGGTTTATCAGCTAGATATCTTCCAAACTCGGTATCTTTATCGACGCCATCGATCAAGGCCATCAACACAGTTTGCTCATGTAGATCTTTGACTTCTGTGACAGCCAAGTTAAAACGATCCAAATACGACCTCAGGCTTTCGTCCGGTCGTTGTTTAATGAGGGATAACTCGATCACATTCTTAGACCTCTGGGCATGAAGATGGAATTGGTTTACGAATTTCTCACTCAATTCCCTGAAGCTGGATATTCACTGTGCTGGCAGGCGGGTAAACCACAATAATGCCACATCTTCCAAGAATATAGGGAACGCTTTACATTTGACTGCGTCTGTAGCTGCAGCGGCATTTATTGACCAGGAGTACCGCATTAAATGCTGGATGGGGTCAGTCCTGCCCGTATAGCGATTCAGGGTTGGCATATTGAAGCACCTCGGGAATGTAACATCCAGTATGTCGTCAGTAAAAGGCGTGTGACTGCGATCTATGCCCCAATCTTCATTCCTTTGTCCACGACTATCTACCATGACTTGCCTAACAATTGCTTCAAACTCTGCATGGGTCAGGGTAGATTCAGGATTAGCACTCCTTGCCCGACGTCTTCCTCCAGCGTTTCTTTGACGCGCTGCTATAAAATCTGGGCCATGAGCAGAACTCCCTTGCCCCCTGTTGCCGCGGTCGATCACGCGACGAGCGGGAGGCATGCCATTCCTTGGTGGTAGAACAGGCTCATTTAAGTTGCGGTTACTAGTTACTTGATTAAGTGCCTCCTCTTCACGAGATGGAAGTGACCCAAATCGAAGTTGTTCTATGTTCTCGGGCCTTTCTAACGGGGGCCATCGTCGGTTCCTTCGGGGCTCTTCAGACGATGACGTATGTTCCAGAGAGAAAGGGTGAGATGGAGGTGGTGAAACCTGCCTTTGAATATCGTCAATTCTTCTGCCTAAGGCAGTAATATTTTAACGCAGCAACGAGCTCTCCTGCCTTTGAGCGGCCAGTTCATCGGTTTGCCTATCCAATGCTTCAAGTATTCGAGTCAAATGCCCTTAGGTAACTGGGGTAGAAGGCTCGAATTGATCATCAACATTCTCTCTTATATGTAAAGAACTTGGGCCGGGTCGAGCAGTTGTACCAGCACGAGAAGAACAAGCCATAACCTCCTTTCCGGGTCGGGTTGTGGTCTGATTATCGCTTCGGATCGCGGTACCCTTGTGTCGATGGCTCATGGTGGCTCCCTGAGATCGGATCGCGGGGGCATTAGATGGGACGATGGTGCTGTTGTCCTGCGATCGAGTCATGACACCTTCAGAGACCGGATCGTGGCGCCCCCTTCGGGTTGGGTCGTGGTACCCTCTTCGGTCCGGATCGCCCCCACATCATCGCGATCCGAAAGCTCCTCCTCGACCTGCTCGTGTACACCTTCTTCGATTGCTTCATTCGTAGCTTCGTTCGCTTGCGAAGCTCGTAATTCCTTAGACTTCTTTCCAGCCATGATATCTGGGTATCGTTGAAATCTTCAAAAGTCAAAACTGCTGAGTTTTGGACTGTCTTCTTCGGACTTGAATATCCAAACAGTAGAGCAACAATCCAATGTATTGAGACTTCGTTCTCAGTGAAAGCACCAAAATGTTAGATCCAAAATTGGCTCTAACATCCAAGTTGTTCAATTATGCGGAAATTAATATCAGAAAAAATGCTAGAAAATCAGAAAAGACACAAGATTTATAGTGGTTCGGCGTTAACGAGCCTACGTCCACTTTATATCAATGATTATACTTGGAATCAGAGTACAATTGATGATTTATCCCTCAACCTCACTTTTACAATGTTGATTCACTCAATAATTTCGAGACAACTCTGAATAATAATAATGGAGGTGTAATAATGGGGGATTCAGAACTCAGAATTGCCAAAAAGATCCTGAAAAATGCCAAGTTCTGGGCTATTTATAGCTGATTTCTGCAGGCGGATCGCGGTCATACGTGGCACAAATCCAGAAGATCTTGGGCTGGTTCGTAGCTTGAGGGAGAAATAGTCAATATGGCCATTATGGACAGGTGTCGCTGGATCCTGCGTTTGCGGATCGTGAAAGACTTGGTCATGGCTTTCATCTGGTTTTCCCGGTTCCGATCAGGTCGCGCTTTCATGGATGGATCAGATCAAGCTAGGGGGAGCGGGTCGGATCGGATCAGGCTAACACGGGCAAGTCAGATCGGATCAGGCTAACACGAGCGGGTCGGATCGGGCTAGCAGGGGGCGATCGCGATCGGGTCAAGGCCTTTCCACAAGTAAAGCTTCATCTTGAACTCGCGTTTGAATCTTGGTGGCTTGGTCCAAAAGCTAGCCAACAATATATATTATTGGTTATGCTGGCCTTAACCCTATCCACTTATCAGATTATTGGTTAAGCTGGTCTTAACCCTATCCACTTATCATGTTTTATGCATCATATATGTATATATATCGTATAACATGTTTTACTTAATTTATGATTAAGTATATCTTAGTTCACAGAAACATTGGTTAAGAGAATAATTCCCTAAGTATCAACCCCGAAGATCGAAATCAACATCAGATTGGTACTCAGAGAATTACTCAACTCAACCAAACTTATGCTTGTCATTCATATTCGTCTTTGCTCCGTATTAATTAATTATTAATGCACAGACCTCTCACATTAAGTCGATTGCTTGTGGCCGTTGGATATGCCGGGCGGTTCCGGTCAGACTTCCACCACAAGCCATACTTAACCTCGTGTCTAAGCATCTTTTAATTATGCCTACGACCTCTCACATTAGACTGCCGTTTGCGGTTGTTGGATGTGCCGGGCGGGTCCGGGCAGTCTTATACCACAAACGAGTCTAACCTCGTGTCTTAGGCATTTATTACTCATTTAATTTATGCCTTTGACCTCTCACATTAGACTACCGTTTGTGGTTGCTGGATTTGCCGGGCGGTTGCGGGCAGTCTTATACCACAAACGAGTCTAACCTCGTGTCTTAGGCATTTATTATTACACATTATTATTCAACCTCAATTTGAATTAATATCCCTATTTCAAATTGTCAATAACTTCCAAATCAATCTATGTCCATAATTGTCACCTAAATTATGTCCATAATTTCTATGCATATAAATTAGGCCAATTAATGTCTCAAATTTATTATATGTTTTTGAGCCATTTTATGCCAATTCACAATTTACATGATTAATATTTTCCCATTGTCCCCACGCTATTCGTGCGTTCAAATATGAAATATGTTAGACTCGCAAATAGTCTAACTTATATAAAAAAGAAAAATCACAACTTGCATAACACATAAAAATAGATCTAACTTGCAAATAAGAATTATAACATAAAATTCATAGCCAATAATTTGCATAGACAATGGTCATATAGAATCATATATTTGCATAAACTACCATGGATCTAAATATAGATCTAAACATGAAATTGTGAACTTGAATATATGAATTATGGGTCTCACTTAACTTGCATATGTGATTATAATTTTCACCAAAAAATGTGAATATAGTTTTTCACCTAAACTTGCATATGGATTTTCTACAACTTGCATATGAATTTATCACATGTTTTTGCATATAAACTAGCATATGTATATACTTGATTCACATAATAACTTGTGTACAATTCACATATAGACTTGCATAAGATTCATATTCAAACTAGCATAGGATTGAACATCCCAAACTTGCATAAAATTCACATACGAATTAGCATATGTTTTAACATCCAAACTTGCATAAGATTCACATATGAATTAACATATGATTTAACATCCCAAACTTGCATAAGATTCACATATGAATTAACATACGATTTAACATCCCAAGCTTGCATAAAATTCACATACGAATTAGCATATGTTTTAAGATCCAAACTTGCATAAGATTCACATATGAATTCACATATGATTTATGTAACACCCCACCTCCGTTAAGGTCACTCACAAAGGGAATTCCTTAACTTTGGTGGAGCATTTTAGTAAACAGAAACATAATACTACAAGACAGATAAACCGTACTTGAAAAATTATAACTTTATTTCAAACAGAAGCTTGGTTACATCCTTTCAAATCACAATATCAGAATTCAAGTACAAAATATCAGTCTTGTACAAATGCCTTCAGAATGCATAGTTTAAAATCATAATCCCCACAGAAGAAGACAATCCATACTTTAAGCACTGCAAGCGGAAGAAATCTGGATCAAGCTAGAGTATTCCCTTCTACAAAACCTGGGGGGAAACGGAAGAAAGGAGGCGAAACAACAAGGGTCAGACAAAAGTCTGGCAAGTCCAGTGATTTTCAGTTATGAACAGATAATAATAACATGACATGAAAATAAAACTGGATGAGAGATAACTGTAATAGATGTAGCAGATATAACAGAAGAACAGAATAATATAAGCTATTGCTTTACACTTCTCTGCACTAATACTAGTATAACCGAATTAGGTGTCACCCTAATGTCTAAACTGAAACAGAAACGGGTACAGAATAATTTAACAGAAACAGAATGCTAATAATGGGCCTTTACTACCCGATCAGAAACAGACAGAAGCAGAAACAGATTAATCCCTACGGAAACAGAATGTAGAATTAGGTGTACACTAGTAATGGGCCTTTACCACCCGAATAGACGGTATCACGCAGAAACAGACAGGTGTTACCACCCAACAGAAATAGACGGTACCAACAGAAACAGACAGAACTAAGTGTACCCTAAAATCCTACCCCAAGCGATCGGCTCCCTAATACATAAATATCCTGTGTCGGCCCCACAGTAGGGTGTATCACTCCCTAAAGTGACAACCAATTGGCACAAACCTATTTACAGATGTCACGGCGTCTTACATCCTCAGAGGCAGACCGGGATCCATGCACGCACATGACCCGGTTGGAACGCACCATCAACACCCCTCGCCATTATCATAATGAAACGCTTATAATTAGTTCAGTAAGCGTGCCCGGACTCTACCTACTGTTGGGTCAAAGTTTTGATACCAGAAAGGGTTACTGACTAATATGGGTCCCAAACAACAGACGACACAAGTAATTCCCCTCCTAACCCTGTGTCCCCAGACTAACAGATTTCAGTTAACTTGTTTACAAGTTCAGACATACAGAATTCAGATCAACCAGTTCACAGACAAGTTTTCAGACTAACGGATCAGATATACAGATTTAACAGACTTACCGATTAACCAGTTACAGATTAACAGACTTACAGATTTGTCTAACTTTGTAATTGGGCCTACAGATTCACGGAACAGATTTATTAAATTCATCAGTCTAGTGGGTTTAATTCTATCCGCCCAACACGTTTTAGACATCATGTTTATCTCAGATTTTCATTAATTAATTATTAATGCCCAGACCTCTCACATTAGACTGACAGTTTGCGGCTACTGGTTAGGCCGGTTGGTTCCGGGCAGATTTTTGTCGCAAACTGAGTCTAACCTCGGGTTTCAAGCACGTTATGACTAACTTCTCACATTAGAACCTATTTTTTGTGGCCACTGGAATATGTCGGGCGGTTCCGGGCAGAACTACGCCGCAAACTCATTCTAACCTCGAGTTAGCCATGTTTATCTTTGCGGCCAATTAATTAATGATTTACCATTTATACCCACGCCTAATATACATGTCAATTATTCATAGCTAATTCAGATTATTTCAATAACAGACTGAATATATCAACTTAACAGACATAGCAGATAACAGGTTTAGGCGACTTAACGGATTCAGCAAATCAAGCAACTAGCAGATTTAGCAGATAATAGATTAGGCATCTCAACAGATTTAGGTTGGCATTCTTAACAGAATTAGCAGATGACAGATTTGGCAGATGAACAGATCTAGCTGACTAGGCAGTAGGGCAGAACTAGCAGATTAAGCAATATAACAGAACTAGCAGATTAGGCAAATATAGCAGAACTAGCAAATTAGGCAAATATAACAGATTTAATCATTCCTTAAAGTTTCACAACATATCTTGCCTAATTATAAATCTTGCCTAAGTTCACATGCATAAATAATAGTCATGATTCACAATATGATCATATACCCCATGTTTGCATTAAATTTGCATGTCACAGATTAAGGTCATAATTTACACGTCCCAATTTAGTTCAACTTGCCTAGTACAAAAGATTCACATATAAATTATACCAAATATAGCTATTGACAAAAATCTCCTACTTAGGTATTATTCACATTTGATAGATATCCTACTTTAATGTAAATCTTTATACCTAAACCATATTTTCTTTGTCTCAAGTCATATGTTAACATACCATGGTTCCTCTTCTTGCAATTCACAGAATATGCATAGATCTAAATCTAGTTTACAACCTATGTCCTTTTTCTTAAATCAGTCACAGATTAACCAACTTCTCAAGTCGTATGTTCAATATTCTTTATGCCACAAACTCAAGTCATAGGTTCAATTATATGCCTTAGATTTATGTCCTAAGTTCCAAGTTCAACCTATGTTCTTTCCTCAACTCAGTCACATATCGGTCATGCCCATTTCATGCATTATTCATTTTATTGTCCCAAATATTTTAGCGTATGTTAATCTCTTAGGAGATTGGCGCAGGCTCATAGTAGCCTGGCTATAGAACAGAAAGAAGAAGAGATACAGAATAAAATAGATCAGAACAGAACATACACAATCTCAAATTCAGATTTACAATCATGTCACAATTATGATTAAAGTTTATATCGGAAAATAACTGCACTTGCCTTGGTTGGATTCTAAAAGAAAAAGGTGTTGTAGCTGTTCTCTTTTAATCCTAATCAGAATTGGAGGAAGAAGAAGCACAAGTCCTAGCTTAGGTTTCAGCAGAGTAGAGACGCCATTGATTTATTTATTTTTAGAGAGGAAGAGAGCAATGGAGGCTAGAGAATTGTATATGAGATTTAGGTTTAGGTTAGGGATATATATATAGGTGTAGGAAGTTATTTAGGATCATTAGATTAACCCTGAATCATGAGAACCATTCAAATGCAAAATCTGCATTTGAGCGAATTCGCCCACGGGATGACAGCCAAACACCCTGGATTAACCCCTAGTCGACCCAGCAGAGCTCGGGTCGACCTCAAAAATGGGCCGGTTCGGTTATTCCCCCTTCCAATTCGCTGTTTTGAACCTTTTTCGCATGTTTATTTATTTAATTTTTATATATATCTATATATATTTCTCTCATATGCATACAAACTTCAGGGCTTAATAACTTCTTCATAATTAACCATTTTTTTTATTCTCAGAAAATACGGGGTGTTACATTCTCCCCTCCTTAAAGGATTTCGTCCCCGAAATCTTCAAGTTAAGAAGAATGTATCCTAACATCCATCTACTCAACCATTCAATCACAGGCATCCATTGTCCTTAAAAGGTTTCTAATGCCGTATGAACATATGCAAAGTGTGTGTATATGTTTCTTATCTAATGCAAAATCAGGCGGTCTACTGATCCAGTTGACCTCCTTAATGCGAATCATGTTAGTGTCATGAGTCCAAATATGTATGCAAGAAATCCTATTTGATACACATCATTTCTATATGAGTGCATAACCATTCATCCAAATGCAACATCCATGTGCTGAGTCAATCATTTTGCATCCACAAAAATTGAAAATGCTCACACATCCATATGCAGTATGAGAGTGTTTTCGAGCCGATCTAGTGCCTAGTGTGTGTATATGCATCCACGAGCAACCACTTGCAACCATCAAACATAACATGTCTCAAACACATGTTTACACCCATTAGTTTCTACCTAAAGTTCGAAGATTCGATCGATAGGATACAATCGAATGATGGAAGCGAGTACAGATAAAACGAAGACTTGGTTCCCATTAGACATTGGTTGAGAAAATAATTCCCCTAAGTATCAACCCCGAAGACCGAAATCAACATCAGATTGACACCCAGAGGATTACCCTCTTTAGACAATGTCAGAACTGGAAATCAGAATTATTCAGATATTTACAGACTACTGATACAGATCAGGTTCCCTAATGATTCTTAGGAAGCTAAGCATAATAAAATCATATCCCACAAAACCTCAGAATGTATGCGTCATACTTGACGCCTAACACAGATATCTCTCAAACCCCAATCTATCACAAACAGATTAATCATAACCCTTATGGGTTTGAGTCTACAGCGGAATCAGAAACAATACTAGTATTAAAGTGCAGAGTATCGATTACAGAATCAAAATACCAGAATCAGAAAGAGTTTTAACTCAACAATCAGATAAAGAAATTAAACCTCCTACAGAAAGTTTTCCTAATCCTATCCTATCCACTAGCCTCGAGAGTGTTCGCCTTCCCTCTGCCCTTGTCCTCATTTCTTCGGGCAGTCCCTAGTGAAGTGTCCCATCTCACCACAGTTGAAGCAAGTGCCCTTCTTTGGATCCACTTCCTTATCGTGTGTCCTATCCATGTCTCCCATGTACGTTCTCTATTCGTGACCTTCCACCAAAATGAAGCTTCATCCTTTATTAACCAAGCAGCTGGTTGAACCTTCCTCCCATCGTCTATCTCAAAGGTACCAACAAGTCCTCCACTTCGTTCAGCCAACTTCTAGCCTCGACAACGTCTCAGTCCCATAAAGCGGTTTTCCGCCCATCGCACGGAAGTCCTTACATATCTTAGAAAAAGCATCTATACGCAGAGGAAGAGATTCAAAAAGGGAAAGAGGAAGGAACTCGAAACAAAGAATCGAAAGAAAGATATATGGCTTTTGGGGATTATGTTTTTTTTTCAAAATAAGCTTTACTTTTGAAAATACTTCCTTTTTAAAACATAGTTTTCAAAAACTTTTTATCAAATCTGGTAACCTTCAGCTCTGATACCAAGAGTAACACCCCACCTCCGTTAAGGTCACTCACAAAGGGAATGCCTTAACTTTGGTGGAGCATTTTAGTAAACAGAAACAGAATCTACAAGACAGATAAACAGTACTTGAAAAATTATAACTTTATTTCAAACAGAAGCTTGGTCACATCCTTTCAAATCACAATATCAGAATTCAAGTACAAAATATCAGTCTTGTACAAATGCCTTCAGAATGCATAGTTTAAAATCATAATCCCCACAGAAGAAGACAAGCCATACTTTAAGCACTGCAAGCGGAAGAAATCTGGATCAAGCTAGAGTATTCCCTTCTACAAAACCTAGGGGGGAAACGGAAGAAAGGAGGCGAAACAACAAGGGTCAGAAAAAAGTCTGGCAAGTCCAGTGATTTTCAGTTATGAACATATAATAATAACATGACATGAAAATAAAACTGGATGAGAGATAACTGTAATAGATGTAGCAGATATAACAGAAGAACAGAATGATATAAGCTATTGCTTTACACTTCTCTGCACTAATACTAGTATAACCGAATTAGGTGTCACCCTAATGTCTAAACTGAAACAAAAACGGGTACAGAATAATTTAATAGAAACAGAATGCTAATAATGGGCCTTTACTACCCGATCAGAAATAGACAGAAGCAGAAACAAATTAATCCCTATGGAAACAGAATGTAGAATTAGGTGTACACTAGTAATGGGCCTTTACCACCCGAACAGACGGTACCACGCAGAAACAGACAGGTGTTACCACCCAACAGAATCAGACGGTACCAACAGAAACAGACAGAACTAAGTGTACCCTAAAACCCTACCCCAAGCGATCGGCTCCCTAATACATAAATATCCTGTGTCGGCCCCACAGTAGGGTGTATCACTCCCTAAAGTGACAACCAATTGGCACAGACCTATTTACAGATGTCACGGCATCTTACATCCTCAGAGGCAGACCGGGATCCATACACGCACATGACCCGGTTGGAACGCACCATCAACACCCCTCGCCATTATCATAATGAAACGCTTATAATTAGTTCAGTAAGCGTGCCCGGACTCTACCTACTGTTGGGTCAAAGTTTTGATACCAGAAAGGGTTACTGACTAATATGGGTCCCAAACAACAGACGACACAAGTAATTCCCCTCCTAACCCTGTGTCCCCAGACTAACAGATTTCAGTTAACTTGTTTACAAGTTCAGACATACAGAATTCAGATCAACCAGTTCACAGACAAGTTTTCAGACTAACGGATCAGATATACAGATTTAACAGACTTACCGATTAACCAGTTACAGATTAACAGACTTACAGATTTGTCTAACTTTGTAATTGGGCCTACAGATTCACGGAACAGATTTATTAAATTCATCAGTCTAGTGGGTTTAATTCTATCCGCCCAACACGTTTTAGACATCATGTTTATCTCAGATTTTCATTAATTAATTATTAATGCCCAGACCTCTCACATTAGACTGACAGTTTGCGGCTACTGGTTAGGCCGGTTGGTTCCGGGCAGATTTTTGTCGCAAACTGAGTCTAACCTCGGGTTTCAAGCACGTTATGACTAACTTCTCACATTAGAACCTATTTTTTGTGGCCACTGGAATATGTCGGGCGGTTCCGGGCAGAACTACGCCGCAAACTCATTCTAACCTCGAGTTAGCCATGTTTATCTTTGCGGCCAATTAATTAATGATTTACCATTTATACCCACGCCTAATATACATGTCAATTATTCATAGCTAATTCAGATTATTTCAATAACAGACTGAATATATCAACTTAACAGACATAGCAGATAACAGGTTTAGGCGACTTAACGGATTCAGCAAATCAAGCAACTAGCAGATTTAGCAGATAATAGATTAGGCATCTCAACAGATTTAGGTTGGCATTCTTAACAGAATTAGCAGATGACAGATTTGGCAGATGAACAGATCTAGCTGACTAGGCAGTAGGGCAGAACTAGCAGATTAAGCAATATAACAGAACTAGCAGATTAGGCAAATATAGCAGAACTAGCAAATTAGGCAAATATAACAGATTTAATCATTCCTTAAAGTTTCACAACATATCTTGCCTAATTATAAATCTTGCCTAAGTTCACATGCATAAATAATAGTCATGATTCACAATATGATCATATACCCCATGTTTGCATTAAATTTGCATGTCACAGATTAAGGTCATAATTTACACGTCCCAATTTAGTTCAACTTGCCTAGTACAAAAGATTCACATATAAATTATACCAAATATAGCTATTGACAAAAATCTCCTACTTAGGTATTATTCACATTTGATAGATATCCTACTTTAATGTAAATCTTTATACCTAAACCATATTTTCTTTGTCTCAAGTCATATGTTAACATACCATGGTTCCTCTTCTTGCAATTCACAGAATATGCATAGATCTAAATCTAGTTTACAACCTATGTCCTTTTTCTTAAATCAGTCACAGATTAACCAACTTCTCAAGTCGTATGTTCAATATTCTTTATGCCACAAACTCAAGTCATAGGTTCAATTATATGCCTTAGATTTATGTCCTAAGTTCCAAGTTCAACCTATGTTCTTTCCTCAACTCAGTCACATATCGGTCATGCCCATTTCATGCATTATTCATTTTATTGTCCCAAATATTTTAGCGTATGTTAATCTCTTAGGAAATTCGCGTAGGCTCGTAGTAGGCTATAGAACAAAAAGAAGAAGAGATACAGAATAAAATAGATCAGAACAGAACATACACAATCTCAAATTCAGATTTACAATCATGTCACAATTATGATTAAAGTTTATATCGGAAAATAACTGCACTTGCCTTGGTTGGATTCTAAAAGAAAAAGGTGTTGTAGCTGTTCTCTTTTAATCCTAATCAGAATTGGAGGAAGAAGAAGCACAAGTCCTAGCTTAGGTTTCAGCAGAGTAGAGACGCCATCGATTTATTTATTTTTAGAAAGGAAGAGAGCAATGGAGGCTAGAGAATTGTATATGAGATTTAGGTTTAGGTTAGGGATGTATATATAGGTGTAGGAAGTTATTTAGGACCATTAGATTAACCCTGAATCATGAGAACCATTCAAATGCAAAATTTGCATTTGAGCGAATCGGCCCACGGGATGACAGCCAAACACCCTGGATTAACCCCTAGTCGACCCAGCAGAGCTCGGGTCGACCTCAAAAATGGGCCGGTTCGGTTATTCCCCCTTCCAATTCGCTGTTTTGAACCTTTTTTGCATGTTTATTTATTTAATTTTTATATATATCTATATATATTTCTCTCATATGCATACAAACTTCAAGGCTTAATAACTTCTTCATAATTAACCATTTTTTTTATATTCTCAGAAAATACGGGGTGTTACAATTTAACATCCCAAACTTGCATAAGATTCACATATGAATTAACATATGATAGGTTAGAGAAAAGAATGATTTGTTCGTCTTTTGAAATGTAATTCTGACTTATTAAACCCTAAGCTATAGGAAGGAGAACTATCCTAGCAGCAGCATGGTGGCCAACAGACAAATTTTGTTTACATACATAGTATCCGTTGAACTATTTACATACATAGTATAATACGCTATTATTATAATGTCTACTCAATAAAATAAATATAATAAAAATAGCGTAAGCGGGATTACATTTTTACCCTTACGTCGTTTACGGATATTGTCGTACATATTGCATATACAACACTAGTACGTCGGTAGGCAGGGATGCGCCGCGATACGACAACATCAAATCAAAATTGTAGGGGCTCGATCAGGATAAATATGACAAGGCACTCGAGGCAATACCCAGGGTAGGATTCTACCATTTGCACTCCCAGACCGGTGATAACGCATAGCCGCAACTACCGCCCACCTCGGAACACACTCCCATATCAAAGGGCACCCCAAATCGATCATAGTATAATATAGATGGTATTAAAGGAGTGTGTCTGATCAGAGATGCGATCTCACTTGGTCACGGTATAGCTCCTGTTTTAGTCATTTCAATTATGACCCGAAGGACAATGCCATCCATTATCGTTCTCTTTCTTCAAATCCAGTAATCGCCTCCATACCATCCTACTTCATTCTGGGTTCTCCACCACGTGCACAGTTGTTAAAGTGGTATCGGTATTGGCAGAGAGTATGACAATACCGACTCCGGTCTCTTTAACAACCAAATGTTTGCATTTTTCACGTCGATCGGTTCTTTTACTTTTCACAAAGGTTCACTTTCATATCAAAATATCATGTTTGCTACGAACTCAATTTATACTCAAAATAGAATATAATTTCACATCAAAATATCGCAATTGTTCGAAAACCGATTTATATCCCAAAGTAGAATATTTTTCCATATTAGTATATTATAATCATATAATATTTCAAAATCGATTTATATTCAAGTAGAATATACTTCAAACCAAAGGTTTATAATTATTTCAAAATTGATTTTATTCAAAATCAATATATATCCTAATAGGATATGCTTCATATCAACTCATTATAATCATTTTCAAAATCCCATCTTATTTCCAAGTAGGATATATTTCACATTGAAATATTATAATTACAATTGATTTATATTCAAATATAATATAACTTTATATCAAATCTCAATTTGAATCAACCTTTTAAATCAAACAGTTTCCATTTAGGAAGAAATTACAATCATTTAATATAACTAGGAAAATAGACAATTATAAAATAAACCTTTATAAATTTTATATATATATAATAAAGTAATTAAAATAATTTAAAACACTAGGTATATATATAATAAAAGCATTAATAAATAATTTTAAATAATAGAATATGATAAAACTTATTTATAAACAAGATAGTATATTGGTTACAAAATTTACTAAAATAACTTTTGAGTAATAGAATACAATTATATGTAAAACAATGGCATATATGTAGTCTTTATATATATAATAAATTTTAAAACCATGATTATTTCTTTTTCCAAATTTCAAAACTTGAATATATATATATATATATATATATATATATCCCGGTCTCAATAGAGTTTATTTAGTATTCCCATCGCATTTCAAAAACATCGTACAAACCAACTGTTCGATTCAAAGGATTCAAATCCATATTCATATTGAGTTAACACAACTCTGAGTATCATCGAATACTTTCATTCCAAAAATAAATTCAAGGAGAATTTATAAAATTCGAATTTACACCATTAATTTTGAATAATTCCAAATCAAGTTCAAATCACAATTTAAGAATTTCCAATTTGTATTGGGGTCAATTTTCTTAACAATATCAGTAAACATTCAAAGTTAGATTTAAAAGAAATGTATCGACACATTTATCTTAAATAAAATTTCTATCGAATAAAATTTCCAATTATTTGAAATCATTTAACCAACCAATGTCCGTATATAATTTTCTTTCCTATGGCCAAGTGATATTAAGTTTAATTTTTTGATATTTCAGGGATATATATATATATATATCATTTCAATCCAAATCAGGGTCACAGATATCTATCATTTCAATCTGTGTTCTTAATTTATTTTAAATCGATTAATCCCAGGTTTATTTGATACCGATAACATATAGGGTGGAAAATGGGATTAATCGTCATAGTAAGCATACCACAACAATATACTGAAATAACAGAACATTTTGGTATCAATACCAGTTTAGCAACCAAATCAAACCAAGGCATCCATCAAAATCATTTTATTCAACGGTAAATATTGATTCGTTTTTACTAGTTAACAAGGGTCGGAATTTCTAACTAGAAATTTTATTTGAACTAAATAACTAGTTTTCAACTCAAATTTGCACATTAACACATTTGCACATCAGTTTTAAGCAACAAATCAACAATTAATCACAACCAGACAACCAAATTTATTTCATAATTTAATTTAGCAAATATGAGAATAATTCAGTAAATCGTGAGTGAAAAAATCACTCACCTTTGGTCTTTAGTTGATCGAACTACCAACCAAAGCCCAAAATTTCACAGTCTCCAAACGTAGCCAAATCAGTGCTAAAACGTCCGCAATTTCGCCACGATTCCAATGCACCCAGCCGTGTCCAAATCCGAGTTCATATGCATAAGTTATTCATGTTTTATCATCTGAATTTTAAATATATAAAAATTAATAAGATATATTTCTCACCCAAACGGATATTGACATGTCAGCACCCCAATTCCTTCTTCCCACTTCTCTTTCTTCTGCTAAAGTAACTCGAACGCTGAAAACCCATTCAAATCGTGAAACTTTGACCGCCAAGACCACCGTGCTCCGTCCATGATAGGACCTCCAACCACCGTCATATCGAAGCTCATTTTGAGCCGCACCCAACCATCCCGACACCATCATTTCCGATGGACCCTAGCTCCTTCCGCCGCCAGCCCTAAATCCGCACTTCCCAACCTTTAACCACCCAATTCGAGCACCACGACGACTTCTAGACCTCCAAATCATTATGGTTCGACTCTATTGACGCATCTCTACAAAATCCATATCTCACTTTCTTCAATTAAGTCCTAAATCAGAAATTCCCAAATTGATGCCAAGGGTTTCGCGATTTCAGACCTTTAACTGCAAATCCGGCAAATCCAGTCACTGCATGTCGAAACTAATGGTACCCGTAGCTTCGTATCATCGAGAGCTTCAATTTGATATATTATAGGTTGGGTTTTGAGGAGATTTGATTTTAATTTCGTGTTTTTATCTTGATTTAGGGTTTGAACTTTTGCTTCAGCCATTAGAGATAGAAAGAGGTAGACAGAAAATATACGTGGATAAGAAATGAGATAATGAGGTGGAGAGAAATTCATTTGTATATAAATAATAGGCCCAATAAAAGAAATAAACAATTACCAAACTACATTGATTTCTTTCACATTTTATTCGATACGATCAAATGACAAGTCAGATTGTTACGAAATTTGAAACTCTACAATAATTCACCATTCCGGATCCGATGAAACTGGTTTCGCGGATTCCGAGACAGTTGTCAAAACAGTCAAATTTCACCGTTAATTAATTAATAAAATATTCAATTATTCATTTAACTGTTTTGATTCAATTTAAATATTTATTAAATTCCATTTTAGTCCAATTACAACTTAAATAAATTTATAAATCAATTTCACAAATTTAAAGTTCCCGAATTTGATTATTTATCCAAATTAAATTTTTGTATTTCAATTTTAAATAAACAACTCAAATTTCAATCAAATTTGTTAATATTATAATCAAAATTTCAATTCTTTACCAATATAAACTAAATTAGAGTTTGACTTTTAAATTAAACCACTCAAATTTATTTAATTATTTAAATATTAAATTTCAAATTACAGCCTTTGTAAATATAAACTCAATTTAACATTTATTTATACTCAATTCAAGTCATCATCATTATTATAATCAGCCAAATTTGATTTTTAACTAACATTAATCAACTTATTTATTTTAAACCCAAGTTTTAAATGTATAGAAAATATGGGTTGTTACATTCTTCCGCACTCAAATCTTTTCGTCCTCAAAAAGTTAACGAAATAAGGTATTGAGCACATTCATACTTTCAAATCCATACTTATAAAATAACATTTATAAAATAAGTTATGTAGTTGTAAAATCTCATAAATTTTCTAACTCCCGAAATCACAGAAAATTTGGGCAGCATCTCCTTTGTACAAAGAGGTCCGGAAAAATCACAATACATATATAACCATAACACTACATAACACAAATACATACCTTCTTTAGCGTTGTTTGCAATTGTATTTATTTATCAATATAGCATTTTGCGCAAAGCATGCTCCAAAGCATAGCGCGACTTCCTTACACCTGCTACATACTCACATACTCATAAGAATTAATACATAGCAAATGTATACAACTTACACAACATATATTAAACATTTTAACTACAAAACCATAATACTGGTGACAGGCCAGCGAACAAATCAGGATTTATCACCCCTTAAATGATGGAAATTGACCAAATCACATTAGGAAAAAGTTATTGCTTTCGTTTTAAGCTTTCCGAATTGCCCGGATTCATCGAATTCAGAATGTCCATTCAAAAGTTATGACCATTTAGCGAGAGCGAACGCTTCAGCCCATACAATTAAAAATGTAGGCCTGAATTGTTCAACCTAGTTTTCAACCTTTTAAACATTGAAATTTTACCAATCATATTAAAGAAAAATTTTAGTTTACATCTTGGGCTTTCCAAATTGTACAAGCACATCAAAATCCGACGATCGGTTAGGAAGTTATGGCCAAAACAATATTGGTATATGCTTAAGGTTTTAATTTTCTGCGTGCTGAATTACAACTAATGCTTTGATTTCAACCTAATAAACATGAATTAGACACGGCTCCATTAAAAAAAGTTTTAGTTCAGTTTATAAGGTTTCCAAAAAGTCTGGAATCGTCGAATTCCGATCATCCCATCAAAAGTTATGGTCATTTTGCTTCAGCTTATCGAATATATCAAATTTTCGCATAAACGTCAATCCATTTTATTTGGAGTTTCAACTTTTGGATTCCAAGACTTTAGCAAAGCTTAACCATCTAAAATGGGTTATCGCTCCATTATTCTCATAATATGATTCACTCTTTTATTGCTTAAATATATTCATGTTCATTTCATTTATAATAACTTCAATTTCATTTATATTCCATTATCGTCCACCTTATTTAAGTTCATTCGCTACTCACCTATTTCGTTTTAAATTAAATCTTATTCCATTAAGTCAATTTATTTTATTTGACTCACAAATCATGAATTGAATTAAGGACTGTTCTTGACTCAAATTTTATACTTAGTTCTCAAAACATTATTATTCGATTTCCTAAGGTAAACTTTATTTAACTCGATTCCTCTACTCAAATTAAGTTATATTTCATTCGACAAAATGATTTGCATTCCATTCCTTTCATTGTTCATACTCAGATTTACCCCATAACTCTAACTCTCACAACTTGGGAGAGAGTATAAAAAACAATGCTGCGACGTGCATGCAACCTTCATCGCCCTCCGACAAGAGGATGCCAACCTTGAAATGGAGAGCCTCGAGGTTTTAGTAGCCAAACAACAAGGTTCATTCAATGGTAACGGTCAGAATAAAGGAAGAGGAAAGGCCCCGGAGAAGAGCGAGCGCAATGTGCGATCCCGAAATGAAAATAAGTACGACCAGTACACCGAGCTCAATTCCTCTTTGCTCGATATCTATCTCGACATACGAGTGTCCTTGCCTACTCCAAGACCACCTCGACGAGAGCCAACCCAGATGGAACTTGATTCTGGCAAGCATTGTATATTCCACAACGTAGCTGGACATAATACAGATGAATGCCGACATCTGCGCGATCTCATTAAAGGACGGGTCAGAAAAGGAGAGCTCCCCGAATATGTCAAAGATCGCGCCCCAGCCATGCCGCCGCGACCTTCTGCCCAAGCTCTTCAGGTTGATCCTCGAGCTCGTAGAAACGGAAAGGACCTGAGATTAGCACTCGCTGCATTATAATTAATTAGATTTCTTTTCTTTTGATGTATTTCTTTCAATTATAAGGACCCCTTGATGTACACATGTCTGGGGTTAGGATTTAGCTCCTAGGCATGCTCTGGAATCAACTGCTGTCCCCCATAGAATTTCTTTTCTTTGTAATAGTTATTTAGCAGTTATGAATTTTATTTTGCAAACATAGATCATGTTTGAACACCTCTAAGCCGAACATGAATAACACTCGCCCCCTGTTTTATGTGGTCAGCGCGAAAGCCCACCACCCTTTTTCTAAAAACACATACTCCTTTAACCGAGTGAGGTCATGTCTTTTAAATACGAAGTATAGATTATACTCCCTCTTTTCTTTTTACACCATGAGCGTTCATAGCTCGCTGGACAAACTAACTTAACATGAGTCGAGCATAAAAAAAAACACACTTGCCATAAGCCGAGTATGATTAATACTCTCCACCTCTCAAAGCCGAACCTGGTTAGCGTTCGCCATTAAGCCGGACATGGTTAATGTTCGCCACTAAGCCGAGCATGGTTAATGCTCGCCACCCTTCAAAGCCAAGTGAAATGAAATGCTCGACCCGTCAGCCTTCTCTAAAACGAGAATGATTTATTTTGTATTTGCAGGAACCAACTCTCATAAAATAGCGATCGTCATCTCGGCCTTAATACGGTTCCTGATCATTGTCGGTTTTCCGGCCTTAATACGACCTGGTATGGTCGTTGGTTTTCTGGCCTTAATACAACATCGGAACCGTTGGTTTTCTGGCCTTAATATGGTCTGGTGTGACCATAGCTGCTCGAGTGTTTGTGGTTCGGTTCAAATTCAGAATACACCTCCCTCTACCGACGAAGATGCATTCTGAGGGGAAAAGTGTTAACCCTCTTTCTGGCAAGAGTCTCAACGAGCCATACTAAAGCCCAAACGTGAAAATGGATATAAGCCGCGCTTTAGGAAGCCCAGCAGACGCACGGTCCAAAGCAGTCACATATCGGCCCAAGTCCAGCCTAGTCAATTGACAGCTCGCTCTGGAAGAATCTCTCTCCTAGTCGACAGAGTATCTCGCTTCCGTAAAAGGCGCATCGACCGATTATCTAGGGCCATCATGGAAATTTTCTACAGAGCCATTCCACCATACATCCCGACTTCCAAGGAAATAAAAGTGGTCAAACCATATCCGGATAAAGCTCTACTTTTGATATACCTCTCCATGGATGCCACATCAGCCACAACTTCCGATGATACTATTTATGAACAGTGGAATCAGTCTCCAGCCGCTATTAAAACCAACTGATGGGTTCCACATGTCTAGGCTTTCCCGGAATGGCCGGACCATATCGCAACAGCCCAAGCTGCATTCTCTACCTATAAATACCTCCAAGCTTAAAAAGAGGGGGGGGGGGTTTCTTGGAGACTTCTTTCAGACCTCTCTATATTTCTCTCAATCTCTCTCAAAAAGAAAATGAAAAATAAGCATCTTCTCTTTCTTCTTCAAACAAAAAAGCATTGTATTTGTAATAAAAAAAAGAAATAATATGTAAAGTGGACGTAGGCACCGACTTTGCAAGAACCACAATAAAAACTCTGTGTGCTTCTCGTTCTTTTTACTTTTACTGCATTTTATAATCTTTATTCATGTGTTGATCGCGTGATTGGGGTTGACTGTTACTAGTGACCAACTTTTGACGTCAATAATCGAAATTCCCAAGTTAACTCTATTTAATTCAATTATATTAGCCAAAATTTTCCATTCTATTTTATTCCATTCACTAAATTTTCATCCCATTTCAAATTCCATCCAATATTCCTTATTTGGTAACCTTTCATTTTGGATTTAACATACAGATTGTCCATTAAAGCTTCTACCTATAATTTATTTCCCAAAGTTACCCCCCGTTTAATTTATTTAGTCGAACTTAGATTAAACCGATTCACCTTTGCACAGAGTTTTATCTTTATTCCATGTTCCAATTTTAAGATTTCTAATAAATCAAGTTACTTTAATTCATAAATTAAATCGTCATTTACGATTAACTTAGGAACTTTGATTCTGGATTTCAAATTAATTTTGGAATAATAAGATATACTTATACCGTTTCACATAAAAAAACATACCATATGAAATTTTATCCAAATCCTTTATCGAACTAATTATGAAATTACTGAGTGGTCTCCCCCACTCAGACTCTTCAGAATAAACGTCGATAATGCATGTACTCATTACCGAACTCATTTCAAATATCTGAGAAGGGATTACACACTTATTCCTTTAAGATCCTTGGAAATCCAATTCCATAATGAAATTACTCTCTTAGAATTCCATATTTTTTAAATCTTTGCAAATCCAATTTCTAAAGCACCAGAATCAAATTCTCAAGTTCCAATTTACATTTATTTCAATTGTAGATCATATTTTACTATCAATCCTTACTATATTTATTACTAGTTAACTATATTGACAGTGACTTAATATTATTACCTGCTAACAACAAATGCATATACATTTAAAAACCATAATATATTTGATACACTTAAATTATAATCCAAAACAATATTATGTCGATCCATTCTATTTGATTATTTAGAAATTCCCGTCGATACCATGGCGTCCCATATATTGACCAGAATCTATAAATATTCAACAGAACTAACCAACATAATATAAAATCATTTTTATATCCAAAATACAAGTACGCTCTCTTATATGTACTCTCAAACTCATTCTAGGATGTTACTAATCCTATCCCTTATGAGTTAATTCCCAAATAGAGCTAAGGTTATCACTAACCAAAGCTCTGATACCACGTTGTAACTACCTTTTATTTTTGACCATTCAAATCGACAATGGTCAATGCATGTCGACCCAAAAAGATCGCAAATGCAGGTAGTTATTGGGAGAAAAAAAAAAGAAAAATAAGGAAGAAGAGAAGACAATAACATAATCTCACAGCGGAAGGATAACATAATAAATAATTAATAATTCAAAAAGCATTTTAAAACATATACATTTGAGTTATACTTCTCTCGGTTATTAGAGTTACACTAGTACAAATATATACAGTAATGCAGCGGAAGAAAAGTGCAGCGGGAAATACATAAATAGAACAGCTATATATACCAAATCTTCGTCTTCGTTCTCCATGGAAAGAAATCTTCGCTAACTGCAACTCGAATCTGGCTCGAGCGTATTGCATAAAAAAATCAAAACAAACACTCGGATCAGAACTAAATCCTTCTCATATTAGTCAAATTAAATACAAAATAACATGAGTGTCATGGGTGCAGTAACTTAAGAAATGTTAAGGGATTTTCCCATCTCTTAAGGATCCGTTGAACTATTTACATACTAGTATAATACGCTATTATTATAATGTCTACTCAGTAAAGTAAATATAATAAAAATAGCGTAAGCAGGATTACATTTTTACCCTTACGCCGTTTACGGATGTTGTCGTACACATTGCATATACAACACCAGTACGTCGGTAGGTAGGGATGCGTCGCGATATGACAACGTCAAATCAAAATCATAGGGGCTCGATCAGGATAATATGACATGGCACTCGAGGCAATACCCAGGGTAGGATTCTACCATTTGCACTCCCGGACCGGTGGTAACGCATAGCCGCAACTATCACCCACCTCGGAACACACTCCCATATCAAAGGGCACCCCAAATCGATCACAGTATAATATAGATGGTATCGAAGGAGCGTGTCCTATCAGAGATACGATCTCACTTAGTTACGGTATAGCTCCAATTTTAGTCATTTCAATTATGACCCGAAGGTCAAGGCCATCCGTTATCGTTCTCTTTCTTCAAATCCAGTAATCGCCTCCATACCATCCTACTTCATTTTGGATTCTCCACCATGTGCACATTTGTTAAAGTGGTATCAGTATTGGCAGAGAGTACGACAATATCGACTCCGGTCTCTTTAACAACCAAACTTTTACATTTTTCACATCGGTCGGTTCTTTTACTTTTCACAAAGGTTGACTTTCATATCAAAATATCATGTTTTCTACGAACTCAATTTATATTCAAAATAAAATATAATTTCACATCAAAATATCGCAACCATTCCAAAACCGATTTATATCTCAAAGTAGAATATTTTTCCATATCAGTATATTATAATCATATAATATTTCAAAATCGATTTATATTCTAGTAGAATATATTACAAACCAAAGGTTTATAATTATTTCAAAATTGATTTTATTCAAAATCAATATGTACCCTAATAGCATATGATTCATATCAACTCATTATAATCATTTTCAAAATCCCATCTTATTTCCAAGTAGGATATATTTCACATTGAAATATTATAATCGTTTTACAATCGATGTATATTCAAATAGAATATAACTTTATATCAAATCTCAATTTGAATCAACGTTTTAAATCAAACAGTTCCCATTCAGGAAGAAATTACAATCATTTAATATAACTAGGAAAAATAGACAATTATAAAACAAACCTTTATATAAAAATTTTATATACAATAAAGTAATTAAAATAATTTAAAACACCAGGTATATATATAATAAAAGAATTAATAAATAATTTTAAATAATAGAATATGATAAAACTTATTTATAAATAAGATAGTATATTGGTTACAAAATTTACTAAAATAACTTTTGAGTAATAAAATATAATTATTTGTAAAACAACGGCATATATATATATATATATAGTATTATATATATATATATAATAAATTTTAAAACCATGATTATTTCTTTCTTCCGAATTTCAAAACTTGAATATATATATATATATATCCCAGTCTCAATAGAGTTTATTTAGTTTTCCCATCGCATTTCAAAAACATCGTACAAACCAACTGTTTGATTCAAAGGATTCAAATCCATATTCACATTGAGTTAACACAACTCCGAGTATCATCGAATACTTTCATTCCAAAAATAAATTCAAGGAGAATTTATAAAATTCGAAGTTACACCATTAATTTTGAATAATTCCAAATCATGTTCAAATCCCAATTTAAGAATTTCCAATTTGTTTTGGGGATAATTTTCTTAACAATATCAGTAAACATTCAAAGTTAGATTTAAAAGAAATAGATTTATCGGGTATCGGCACACTTCTTTTAAATAAAATTTCTATTGAATAAAATTTCCAATTATTTGAAATCATTTAACCAACCGATGTCCGTATATAATTTTCTATCCTATGGCCAAGTGATATTAAATTTAATTTTTTGATATTTCAGGGATGGATATATATATCATTTCAATCCAAATCAGGGTCACAGATATCTATCATTTCAACTTATGTTCTTAATTTATTTTAAATCGATTAATCCCGGGTTTATTTGATGCCCATAACATCTAGGGTGGAAAATGGGATTAATCGTCATAGTAAGCATACGCCAACCATATACTGAAATAAATGAACATTTTGGTATCAATACCAATTCTGTAACCAAATCAAACCAAGGCATCCATCACAATCATTTTATCCAACGGTAAATATGGATTCGTTTTATTGGCTAATAAGGGTTTGGATTTCTAACTAGAAATTTTATTTGAACTAAATAACTAGTTATCAACTCAAATTTGCACATTAACACATTTGTATGTCCATTTTAAGTAACAAATCAACAATCAATCACAACCAGACAACCAAATTTATTTCATAATTTAATTTAGCAAATATGGGAATAATTAAGTTAATCATGAGCGAAAAATTCACTCACCTTTGGTCTTTAGTTGATCGAATGTCCAAACAAAGCCCAAAATTTTACAGTCTCCAAACGCAGCGAATTCAAGGCCAAAACGTCCGCAATTTCACCATGATTCCAATGCACCAAACCGCGTCCAAATCCGAGTTCATACGCATAAGTTATTCATGTTTTATCATCTGAATTTTAAATATATAAAAATTATTAAAATATATTTCTCACCCAAACAGATATTGACATGTCAGCACCCCAATTCCTTCTTCCCGCTCCTCTTTTGTCTGCTACAGTAACTCAAACGCTAGAAACCCATTCAAACCGTGAAACTTTGACCACCAAGACCACCGTGCTCCGTCCATGATAGGACCTCCGACCACCGTCATATCGAAGCTCATTCCGAGCCGCACCCAACCATCCCGACGCCATCATTTCCGGTGGACCCTAGCCCCATCCTCCGCCAGCCCTAAATCCGCCCTTCCCAGCCTTTAACCACCCAATTCGAGCACCATGACGACTTCTAGACCTCCAAATCATTATTGTTCGACTCTATTGACGCATCTCTGCAAAACCCGTATCTCACTTACTTTGATTAAGCCCTAAATCAGAAACGCCCAAATCGATGCCTAGGGTTTCGTGATTTCAGACCTTTGACTGCGAATTCTAGCAAATCTAGTCACTGCATGTCGAAACTAATGGTACCCGTAGCTTCGTATCGTCGAGAGCTTCGATTTGATATATAACATATTGGGTTTTAAAGAGATTTGATTTTAAAGTTTGTATTGTTATCTTGATCTAAGCTTTGAACTTTTGTTTCAGCCATTAGAGATAGAAAGAGGTAGACAGAAAATATACGTGGATGAGAAATGAGCTGATGAGGTGGAGAGAAATTCATTTGTATATATATATAATAGGCCCAATAGAAGAAACAAACAATTACCAAACTACATCGATTTCTTTCACATTTTATTCGATACGATCAAATGTCAAGTAAGATTATTACGAAACTTGAAACTGTACAATAATTCACCATTTCGGATCCGATGAAACTGGTTTCGTCGGATTCCGAGACAGTTGCCAAAATAGTTAAATTTCACCGTTAATTAATTAATAAAATATTCAATTATTCATTTAACTGTTTTAATTCAATTTAAATATGTATTAAATTCCATTTTAATCCAATTACAAATTAAAATAAATTTATAAATCAATTTCACAAATTTAAAGTTCCCAAATTTGATTATTTATCCAAATTAAATTTTTGTATTTCAATTTTAAGTAAACAACTCAAATTTCAATCAAATTTGTTAATATTATAATCAAAATTTCAATTCTTTACCAATATAAACTAAATTAGAATTTCACTTTTAAATTGAACCACTCAAATTTATTTACTTATTTAAATATTAAATTTCAAATTACAGCCTTTCTAAATATAAACTCAATTTAACATCTGTTTATACTCAATTCAAGTAATCATCATTATTATAACAGCCAAATTTGATTTTTAACCAAGATTACTCAACTTATTTATTTTGAACCCAAGTTTTAAATGTATAGAAAATATGGGTTGATATAGAAAGGTAGTGTGTTATGGGGGTAGGCAGTTGAGTGTTCATGAAAGAACTATCCTACTCATGATTTAGAGCTAGCTTCCATAGTATTCGCGCTTTAGACGTGGCGTCATTATTTACTTTGGAAAGAAGTTCGAGTTATATACCGATCATAAATCTCTCAAGTATCTGTTCTCGCAGAAGGACCTTAATTTAAGGCAACAAAGGTGGATGGAGTTCCTAGCTTCTTATGAATTTGAAATTGCTTATACCCCTGACAAGGGTAATTTGGTGTCCGACGCACTAGGTAGGCAGAGGATGGCCTTAAGTCCTCTGTTTGTGGAAAGGAAGGGCTTGGAGTTCATATCAACTTTCGACTTTAGACCCTCCATCGAAATTTTGCCTGATTTATTTGCATCGCTAGAAATATGACCAACTCTTATGGATCAGATAGGAGCTTCACAGTGAGATGATCCATAAATTTTAGACATCATGGATAAGCTCGGAAAAGGGGAGACTTCTAGTCACCTTAGTAGATATTCCATAGATGAAAAAGGGTGGTTGCGACGAGATGGAAGGCTTTGTGTTCCTCAAACGGGAAGCTTGATAAAGGCAGTCCTAGAAGAAGCCCACCACTCTAAGATGACTATTTATCCAGGCAGTGATAAGATGCATAGAGACATGAAGAGGGTTTTCTTTTGGGCTGGAATGAAGAAAGATGTGACAGAGTTTATTTCTCAATGTTTAGTTTGCCAACAAGTTAAAGCTGAGCAAAAGAAGCCCGGTGGTTTACTTCATCCTTTGGAGGTTTTTCAGTGGAAATGGGAGAGCGTCTCTATGGATTTCATAAATGGTTTGCCTAAATCGAAGAAAGGCAACACCAGTATCTAGGTTATGGTGGATAAACTCGCTAAGAGCGCTCATTTCATTCCAGTTAAGAGTAAGAGGAAGCCATCATGGTTGACAATAATTTACGTTCGTGAAATAGTCCGTCTTCATGGAGTACCTTCCAGCATCGTAAGCGATCGTGACCCCATCTTCACCAGTGAATTTTGGAGGAGCTTGCAAGAAGCATTAGGTACACAGTCGTGTTTGAGCACCGCTTATCATCCTCAGACCGACGGCAGACGGAGAGGGTGAACAGAGTCCTTGAGGATTTTTTAAGGCTGTGTATCATAGACTTCGGAGGGACTTGGGAAAAGCATCTTCCTTTACTAGAGTTTGCCTGCAACAACATTTATCAAGCTAGCATCGGCATGGCACCCTTCGAAGCATTGTACAGATGACCCTGTAGATCACCAACTTGTTGGTGGGAATCTACATAAAGATTATTACTTGGACCTGATATGGTTAGAGAAACGTCCGAGAAAATTGATCTTATTTGACGACGGATGAAGACATCCAAAGATAAGCAGAAATCTTACGTAGACAAGAAAAGGACTGACATCGAATTTGTAGTGGGAGACTTAGTTTTTATCAAAGTATCACTTCTGAGAAATGTTGTTCGCTTTGGATCTGTAGGGAAGTTGGCACCTCGATTTGTGGGACCATTTACCATAACCGAAAGGATCGGCTAAATGGCCTATAGATTAAAGCTACCAGAAAATCTACCCGGCGTACATGATGTTTTCCACGTTTCTCATCTGTGGAAGTGCTTGCATGATACTGCGAAAGTTGTTGAGCCAAGTATATTGGAGGAAGTAGAAGTGGAGCAGGAGGCGACGGTCAGACGAGTCCCTACCCGTATTCTTGGATCAAAAGTTAAGAAGCTACGCAATAAAGAAATCAAGCTGATAAATGTTCAATAGGGAGATAACCCAGAGGATGTGACTTGGGAGACCGAAAACAAGATTCATGCTTCGTACCCTTTCTTTTTCGAGGGTATGTCCTTAACTCCTTTTCCCGAGTTTTGTCTATGATTATTTCTATCATTTGAGTATGTCCTATCAATAATATTTTCGACCTTTAGATAGGAATCCTATGGATGTAAACATGTGTTTAAGACATGTTATGTTTGATGGATGCAAGTGGATGCAAGTGTTTGCTAGTGGTTGCCTGTGGGTGAATATACACACACATTAGGCACTAGATCGGCTCAATCACTCTCATAATGCATATGGATGTGTGTGCATTTTTCTTTTCTTTTAGTGGGTGAAAATGGATGTATTAGTACATGGATGTTGCATTTGGACGAATGAGTGTTGGCATATATTGAACTTACATGTTATAATAGGATTATTTGCATGCATATTGGATTCATGGGACTAACATACATTGCATTGAGGAGGTCGACTGAACCAGTAGACTGCCTAATCTTCGCATTAGTATTTGGGACATCTACACACACTTTTTCATATGTTCATATAAGCATTAGAAGTCTTTAAGGACAATGGATGCCTGTGATTGCTGGATGATAGATGGGTGATGGATGGTACGATATACACTTTCGGGGACGAAATCCTTTGAGTAGGGGAGAATGTAACAGCCCGTAATTTTGTTAACATTAAAAGAGGATAAATTAAATAATAATTAATTTAATATTCAAAATTAAGGGAAATAGACTACTCCATTGCGTTCGTCTCGAAATTCTGGTCAAGATAGACATTTGGTTTGCGTAAAATAGACACCATATGAAGAGGTTATGAGGGTTTGAAGTTTCAATACACGCAGAAGAAATATATATATATATATATTAAATCAGAAAAATCAGAAAACAGTTTGAAATACAAAAATAAAGAGGCAGCAATTTTCCCGTCCTTGGAGAGTCACCCCTTAGGCAGGGTGTCGACCTCGGGGTTGACCCCCTAAGGGGGGGTCGACCCCCCTAGGGCAGAGGTGGCAGGTCGGATTTTGGAGGCTGGCAGCTATATATAGAGGTCCATTTCTCTGGTTTTCTTCACTGAAAATCAATGGAGGCCAAACGATGTCGGTGCCTGAACTGAACCGATTCCTTTTCTTCTGCAACTATCAACTAGAGCTAATCAGTTAGAGATTCGAGTTTATATCTGAGGTTCAACACCAGCAATTTCTCTTCTATCTTCTAAAATCCAAACACTGTGAGTTAGTTACTTTTAGATTTAAATGACTAAAAGTAAATGTGATATGACTGTGATTTGGATCTGTTATAAATTGTGAATCTATGATATTATTAGATCATAAACTTTATTATGATAGAACTAATTCACTTGTGATTAATTTATCATGTCACCTTTGTGGATCTTAACCTTTATCTACGTTTGTGGTTAATTTGGATCTGTCATTATTTGACAGTTAAAATCTTGTTTTGATCTAATTCTCCCTCTAGATCATCTTGTACCTATCATGTGGTAGTTAATTTAGATTTGTCATCAATTGGACATATGAATCCTTATTTAGAGATATTCATGCCTATTAGGACATCCTTATTATGTTAGATCTAGTTTTATCATCACCTGTTCACTAGATTTGCTTTTATGTCCACCTTATTATTATGCCGATTACATGTCTATGCCAGTATGTGTGTATATATATATATATATATGCCATCACCATTCCCTTTTTATTATTTATGGCCAGGCTACTCTCTAGCCTAGGCATGCCGCCAAATATATGTGAATGCGTTAGTTAGGGAACGGGGGAAAATATTAGAATTGGCATAATTTGTATAATAAATATGAATGTGGACATATAATTCACTATGAATATAATTGGGTAAATGGGCATGAACACATATAAGACATAGGTAATTAATTGGTTAAAATGCTTAGGATTACAGTAATTAGAAACTATAACTGCACTTATGACACGAGGTTATATTGCATTTGTGGTAGAAGTATGCCCGGACCCGACCGGCTTATCCAGCAACCGCAAATATTGAATCTAATGCGAGGGGTTTAAGTGCACAAATATGAGATGGGCTAAGATATGAGGTTAGGCCCAACTTGTGGAAGAAGTCTGCCCGGACCCGACCGACATATCCAGCATCCACAAGCCATAGGCCTAATGTGGGAGGTCTAGCCCATTATAAACCATAAAAGGACATGGTAAGGAATTGAATACTTAACCTAATTGAATCCATAGTGATTGGGTGAACATAAACATGAATAGGGGTTAAGTAAACTTGGTTAAACAATGGGAGGGTTCAGTTAAGTATATTTGGGTTGAGTGGGTAATATTTAATATAAGCCCACAAAACTTAACCAATTGGGGGTTATGTATTAAAGACACCTATGGGTAAGCATAACCGGTAGAAAGACAGGGGTTATATAATTAAAGACACCTTATAGCTTAAATATAACATGTGGAAAACCTAGTGGGGGATACAAGACAAAGGGGAGAGCTTGTATCATATTGTGTGGGACCCGTTTCAGTCAGTAACCTGGAGTAGGTATCAAATAAAGTACTCCGAACTAGGTCGGAGAAGGAGCACGCTTACTGAACTAATTGTAAGAGATCCAAACGTGGAGGATGGTGTGGGCGGCGCAAACCGACCGTGTCATGTGCGTGTATGGGCAGAGGAGGATAAGACGACTGTGACACCTGTAGATATGGGGTTGTGCATATCAGTGAAGGTTTGCCACTTTAGGATGTGATACATCCTACGGTGGGGCTAACACAGTATCTAAGGAAATTAGGGAGCCGATCGATTAGGGTAGTAGTTAGGATACATTCGGACGTATGCCTAAGTCTACCACCTTATAGTGGAAAGGAACATCTCATTCTAGTTATACTAGTAATAGTGCAGAGTAATCATTAGGGAAGCATATACAATCTATCATGTTACCTTGTCATGGTTACTTTTGATGTAGTTATCTCTCTTTTATCCGCTTTATACGCCTGTCATGCTACTTTTATTTATTTACTTGGTAAATGTAACTGGACTCGCCAGACTTTATGTCTGACCCTTTTTGTTTCCTCTTCTTTCTTCCGTTCCCCTCAGGTTCTCAGGGCGGAAACACTGAGGCTTGACCGTGATTCTGCTTACATTTTGTTGCAACTGCTAGATGTATGGCTCAAGCTCTTATCCTTGTTGCTATAGCTATATTTTGTTTGGGGAATTTTGCTTCTTTCATGTACTCTGATGTTTTAAAGTACAAGACAGTCGTTTTTACATTGTAATGGTATTTGTGTACTTCAGACATGTGATGTTTTAGAACCACGATGCTTTATTATAAATAAAGTTTTAATCCTGCTGTCATTTTATATCCGTCTTGTAATATTTCTGTATCTGTTTACCTTTAACGCTTCACGAAACTTAATGCATTCCCTTTGTGAGTGACATTAACAGACGTGGGGGGTCATAGAATATTTCATCTGAAATCTTTCCAAATTATTTATTATGATAATTTATTTATATTTAATAATTTTATTAAGGCCCTTACGGTCAATTTTCAATATCGGCCACCGAACTACATCTATTGCGACTTTATCCAAAACATATTTAAAAATTGAACCGTTGGATTTCAAAAATTCTCATTTTATTGGAAAGATCATTTCATTACAGTTCCAATGATTACAATTTCAGGAAATTCCGACGGTTGGATCTCCCATTACATCAATTTGAAGTTACGGGTTGACATTCACGAACTGTCATTGTGCGACGCATTCTACTCAAGTCCGAATCGATTTATAAATTAAAAATAAATCGAAACACTCCTAAATCATTTTTGCAGATTATATAAAAAATATATAATCATCTTTGAAAACTCGTTTTGGTCGTTTATTTTCAAAATCGCGTATTTCACTATACGCTCAATTCTAATATTATTTTAACGAATAAAATAATATTATTTTTTGAAAGTCATTATTTTACTTTCAAATTTTCCTTACAGTCATTATAAGAATAAGCTTAGAACTTTCGAAAGAAAACTTCTTTTAAAATGTTTGCTATATAACCTAACTGAACTTCACTTTGAAAAGCTATTATTTATTTTAAATCAAAAACTTTGATATGCCAAAATATATTAAATTTACTTCAAAACCATTCATTACAGTTACGAATATTCATCTATATTTTTATATCTTTGTGTCCATCCAAAATCGGATGTTTAAATCAAACTTCGATTTTCATTTAATATTATATTATTTAAATATTCATATTTATTATGGATTTGAATAAAATTCCAACAAATATCCATATATATTAATTTATATGGATTTCATTCATCATATGCATCCAACAGTAGTTGTAAACAACTATCTAACATCAAATTCACATCCAATGTGCATTTACATTCATGTAAGCCCTGTTAATCAATCGATTAACATCCAATCTAAACACTTGGGACTAGTGTAAATCAAATATTATCCCAATACCCATGTGGTGTTTTCAACCAATAAATAATCAATTGATAAATTATTTATTAAATCCAATCAATATCATTTAAATAGGTGAATATAAACAAGTCGTTTGACTTGTAAATGGATGTTTAATCCAATTTCAACTACCACAAATAATTTAACACCGTTTTTAATAGGTTAACTATTTCCAAATCACATCCGAATCATAACAAAAAAAATCATCCATTCATCCATCGGGTTTGCAAACAATTTGTGATGTGAGCTACCATATACCGTATAACAATTTGTGATAATTAAACAAATAAGCATAGACAATTAATATCTATTTAAATATGATTATAATAACATAACAAAATAATTGAGTGAGAGAGTTCTCACTTCAATCAGTTCAAAATCGTTAACTAATGATTATTTTAACTAAATTAAAATGGGTGTTTAATTTAATCAAATATTCCAACTGCTTTCAATCTTGTCCAAATTAGTTTCATTACGAAGCCTTCGTCGCCACGGTTCTAACACATCTGAAATCGTCGAATTCTGTTTCCGTATGCAAAATTTATAAGAGTTTAACATTTTCATTACATAAATAATTGGCTTAAGGTAATTAAAATAATTAATTGCTTCCCTAATTAATCTCCCCCCTAATCCCTCTTCTTCCTGTCGCCTTCAGGAAACCACGCACGAAAAAAATTGCCGCACCCTCCCTAAAACGGACGCAACCCCAAGCTCCCGAACGCCGATCGAAGTACACCACGTCGAAGCTCCTTCTTCACTTCACCATGAATCACATGTAGCTTGAGTTCCCCTATAGCCACAAAAAATGCAGAAAACGCAACCACTTGGGGGTGCAAATCCCGCCCCCACGAACACCCAATAACGATCTTAACCGTACAGATTTGTAGAGCATGTGAATCTCTACAACTTTCGTGTAGAAACCATGAGCAAATTCGTGATGGATTGAGAATGATTAACGAATTTGTTTGGGATGTTTCTGGCCATTAAACAAGAGGGTGGCGGCTAGGGTCTAAGGAATTAGGTTTTGGGCTTAAAATGGGGTATTTATACCCTATTTTGTATTATTATTTAATTCTATTATTTCCAAAAAGTAAAGTTTCGCATCCGAACTCCAAAAGAACCCCAAGGACTGTCGTTCCTAACCAAATACCCTTATTTCGGACACAATGAGATATATTTCGGAAGATAATTTGATTTTTTTCAGTCAGTTTTTCTTAAAAATAAAATATACGGTAATATAAATATATTATTTGAACGTACGTTTTAATTTACCATGACCACGTACTACTCCAAAAATTATGAAATTTGAAATCTAGCAATGTTTCCCAAATACGGTTCTAATGAACCTGGTTTTGTCGAATTCGGAGACCATTTGAAAAATGGCCTATCATCCAGCTTATTGAATTTTTTACTGAAATTCAACATACGTTTATTTTTACCATGCTCACATACAAATTTCAATTGACTTGAAATTTTAAATCTAAAATAATTTGATGTTCTAGATCCAATAAAATTGATTTCATCAAAAATGGAGGTCGTTTGCAAAATGTCCATTTTTAAGGGCTTATGTAATGTCGATAAAATATTAATAAATTCCAAAGTTATTCAAATTAATAATAAATAATAATTATGATTTCATATATCCAAATAAAATATCATATAATTGTAAAATAAACGTACTTGAGTTTATAACTCGATATTTTAGTTTTCTAGTCTAACGGTATTATTTTACATGAAAATCCATTTATTTAATTTAATAAATCGTTATAATTTATAAACGATTCCATAACGACTATTTGAAATTTTAATTTGGATTAATTTATAACTTACAACATGAAATCTCAATTTCTTACATTCATTAGAAAGATATAATTAAATAGATCCTAACATTTCTTGTTTTACTAAAATCCAACTTACATCGAATTCTGTATATTCATTTAAAGTTTAAAACGAAATCTTTCAAACTGCCACGATGTTACGAGTTTTTTTTAATTAAATTTTAAATTTGTACATTCCAACTTCATTTTAAATAAATTCTAAGTCGTTTATTCTTAAAATAAATCGTTTAAAATATTTAATTTCCATTAAAATAAATTTTAAATTAGTTCCAAAATTCAGGGTTGTTACATCTCCCTATTCGGCATGCTCTCTAATTATGTCACGCAAATGCTTACAATCATTCGTAGCGTGACCATCTATCTCGTGGAATAGGCAGTGTTCCCCGACTCCCGTTCTTTCTGTGTTTGTTCCCTCCTAGGAGGCTTCTGAAATGGGATAACCCCATGCATATCCAAGTAGATGTCCTCTAGCATGAAATTAAGCTTAGTGTACTTATCAAATTCAAGATTTCTCTGAGACCAAACATCTTGATTGCTCTTTTTCAGGGCCTTACCCGTATCTTCATTCATTCTAGATCCAGACAGTCCTCCGCCCTTAGCTGCATTAACTTCAGGATTTTCCTTCTAGATTCTAGCATCTTCCTCACATTGAAACCTAACTTCTTCAAAGTAATACTCGACAAGTGTTAGATCCTCTGGTTCATGATTTTAATAACAACAATAATACAATCACTATATACAACATATACATGCACTATCTATCTTTACATGATATCTTCAAAGGAAAAAATAATCATCGAAGGTTTGAAGACATACACAAGGGACATATACAAGAGCTTCATAAGTAAGATAGTATTATATGTAATAGTAGAAATAAATGTACAATCTTCTTGGACAGATATATTTTAGAAGAAACACTCAAGATAAAGGTCTGTGCATTTAACAGACGTCTGTCTCTAAAGGTCAGTTATTTGTCTATGCTCTTTGGAAGTTTTCCAAACTCAGCACAAACGTCTGACCTATAAGGACAGATGGTTGTCACTATACTCGGGAAATTTACAAAGAGTATGAACAAACGTTTGTCCTCATGGGTCAGACGTCTGTCCTCAGTGACGAATTAAAAGGTTTTCTTCCAAATTTAAAAGTCACGTCCTTTCTCCTAAACTCTATTTTCTACTTGAAAATAACAATTCGATTAAAGCGTTATCATTCCAAAAGTAATAACTTTTCAATAAACCTCTTTAATCTCTATAAATAGATTGAAAACAAAAGAGTTTGATTACCTAATCTTTTTGAATCTATCTTATATTCTCTACATACTCTTGCAATCTATTTACTTCAACTATTACTCAAAAAGCACACAAATTCTTCTATAAAAAATAGCACTTCAACTCATATTTCTGCTCAAGGAGATTATAGGAGAATTCTTTTAGTCAATAACAGTGTTGTAAGGAACACAATCTTATCAAAGCAAACTTTTGCGTCTATAAACCTATTCCTTCGGGAACCGAGAGGGCTGATTTGTTAGCTAGAAAGCCGAAGGGGAGCTTTGGGATTGGACGTAAGACAGGAGGTCCCAACCAGGATAAAAGTCTAGTGTGATTGCTTATTACTTTACTTATCTCTATAATTCTGGCTTTTATATTAGTTACCCTTGCTTAATTAGATACACACGATCCACATAAGTACTTACATTTGGTACCAGAGCACAGTTTTGATCAAAGTACATTTCAAGAAGGACAATCAATTGCACGTCCTCCACATTTTAATGGGTCTAACTCTGCATATTGGTCCACGCATATGTGCATTTTTATGGAAGCAAATGGTTTAGAAATTTGGCAAGCTACACAAATTTGATATGAAGCACCTACCACTGATATGAGAAGATGGACTGATGCACAAAAGAATACTGCTACTAATAATGCCAAAACTATGAATGTTCTCTTTTGTTCACAAGATAAGAATGAATTCTCATGTGTCATGTTTGTGCACTACTGCTTATGATATATGGCACACTTTGCAAGTAACACCTGAAGGCACTACAAAAGTAAAACAAACAAAATTTTCAATTTTACAAAATTAGCTTTCTTCATTTGACATATACTCCAGGTTTCAAACTATCCAACACGATCTCATGGCACTCGGAGTTGAATTCACTGACTTTGATTTGGTTACACGAATTTTAAAATCTTTTACAAATGATTGGGAAAGAAAAGTTATGGCCATAGAAGAGGCAGCCGATCTTTCTCAACTTAAACCGAAGAGTTAATAGGAAACTTGATTTCGTATGAAGTTAACCTGCAGGCTAAAAAATAACAATATAATGAAAAGAAGAATATAACCTTTCCAGTAAACAATGTAGATTCTGATTTGGATGAAGATGGAATTGTTTTCATTGCCAAAAACTCCAACAAATTCAAGAACTTTAGAAGAATGACAAAATTCCAAAAAACGTAAAATCAAGCCCAGAAAATCAAACTTCAATCAAATGCTTTGAATGTGATGAATTTGGCCATATGAAGAAAGATTGTCCAAAAATCAATCATGAAAAGAAAAAAAATACAAAAGAAAGAATTTAAAAGAGAAAAGGAGAGATTTTCAAGTCACATGGGATGATTTAGATTCTTCCTTGTCAGGCAGTGATAGTGATAGCAATGTGGTACAAGCTAATGTATGTTTTATGGATGATACAGATGAGGTATGTTCTACACTTACTTAGAATGAAATCTTAGAACTTAACATGGAATTAGATGATAAGTATAGAGATCTTAAAAAGTTAAATATAAAATATATATTACTAAAATTAATAGAATGGAAATTGAGATAAAATTGTTAAAAGATCAGAAAATCATTCTAGAAGAAGAATTATAAAATATTCAAGATAAGTGCAAAAAGTTCTCTTTAGAAAATAATTTATTATCAAAAGAATTAGGAAAAGTTAAACTAGAAAATAATCATATTCTCAATAAAAACATAACTGTAGAAAGTAATCTAGAAATTTCACTTTCTGAAATTTCAAACCACAAAAATGAGCCAAAAAAGATTGCTTTAAATGTTTAAAAATTCAACAGAGACAAAACAAATTTAGATCATATAATAAAAAAAATCCAAACCTTTTAGAAATAGGAATGGACTAGGCTTCAAAAAGGATTCTAAACCCAATAACTATAGTTTTCTCTATAAAAAAGTTGACTTGAAAACTTCCAATAAAAAAGGTTTTGAAACCTAAAGAAATAAAAATATGGGTTCCTAAATCCAATTTTAAATTTACTAGTGTGAACCCGTGCTACGCACACGGGCTGCAGTTGTATATTTGTGCTATCGTTGTTAGCACAAAAAGTCGGCCCTACTTTGAACATTCAACCTACTCAAAAGTCTTATACATGATTTCATAAATATGCAAAAGTTTAGTACGCAGAGTTATAAGGGACCAACTATTGTTTACTGCATCAGTAAAGAATTTTCAATACAAAGTTATTTGTATGGGCTGAAATTTTCAATGCATTAAACTCAAAGCTGGTGCAAAAATTTCACATACAACCAACAATTATCTTTTGCAACATCATAAATTAATTTATCAGCTAAAGACTAAAATTCAAAAGAATCCCTTGATGTACTGATTGTGATCTGCGACCGATTCCTAGTAATGTCTCTGCATGACTATCCTGTTATATGATACCAAATGCTTAATGGCTATATCATAGGAAAAAAAGAACTAAGTTTTTGACTGGAAAAAAACTAATGATCCCCCCAAATGATTATTCTTGTAAGTACAGATCAGTTTCCAAGGATTTTCTTCCAATTAGTCATAATACATAATAAATAATTACTGATTGGTAACATCATAACCCATAATTAAATTTAATAACAAAAGAAAAACATTCAATATTCATATTCAGTTAAAGAGAAGAGTAACTATTTTATATCTTCATACAAAACTAACAAAACATTGGAATTAGAACAACAACTAAAATGGATATGCAATAAAAACACAATTTCAACGAATCTGTCACCTGCTGCGTGTAAGGCTCCCTCCTTTAACAGGCCCTCGGTTGTCCCTAACCATAGAAAAAGAATATAAGTTAGACTAAGTAATATAACAATTAATGAGATAAAGATGACATAATATCGAAAAAATATATCTAAATATCGATGACTACTGAAAATTTGTATGTCAAGGTGACAGAACAAAGCGTTGATAATACAAAGTGGACGCTAAGATAATAGAATTCAACATCCCTAATTGGCCGTTGAATTTTTACCTTCATAGTCTGGTAAAAATTTATTGTTAGGAAGATTTTTTTTTCATCCAGTCAGAATTACGAAGCTGAATTATACAGCTATTGGGTATGCTGTAAAAGATTGGGTTTTAAAGCATAGTTTCTTGAGAAAAGAACCAAAATATTATCAAAAAAAATCCTGGGAAATTGTGGATAGTTGGACTATTCAGTATAAGGAAGGCACAATCATTTAACCTTAGACTGGAAAAATGCTTGTAATCGTCTGTTATTCAATCATTATTGAATATGTGAGAAGAATTTGGAGTGTGCTTTCATTGTTAGTACAAAACAACAGATCCAAACAATTCTTTCCAATGGTTACCTGCGATGTGTCTCAATATATAGATTAGTTTCTACTTGAAGTTGGAATGGAACAACACATCATACTTGATTGTTCATGGTTATAAAACACCAAGCTTTAGTATTACTAATTTTGTACCGCTCGCAGTATAAAATTTACACAGCTTACTGAAACCTCTATGATTCAAGTTATCACGTAAACAGCCACACACATTTTATTTGCTTGAGGCAAATATGATTGTTTGTGAAAAGACAAAGTCTTATGATTTTTTTTTAAATCGAATAAGTCACGATCCCTAGATTCTATGGAGTATATAGTACCTTCATGCACCCATTACAGGTACACAAACCCTTTGCTCTAAGTCAGTATTGTAGCACACAAAGCCCTATTGGGAACCCCACAAGGTACGCGTTATTTGTTTTCCTTTTTTCCCTTTCTATAAATACTAACACCAAACTACATAACAAAACAATTCCAGATAACATTGTTTTGACTACCAAGTGTGATCGCCTGCTGGTAATATAGTCCATTAACATATGTTAATAGAATACGATCTGATTGTTTAAGATCATTAGTTATTACATGACTGATGGTTGTGCCTTTTATTCCCTAAAATATTGAATAATATAATTCATATGCACAACAAACTATACCTCGTAAGATCATAGTTAGTATTCAAGAAAATCATTTTTGTTAAAAAAAATGATATTTCCCCCGTTTCATTCGTTATTTCATGTTGTGAAGCATGATTAATCGTAAATTCAATTTGAATAGGAGTCGAATTCATAGTTATTTTTGGTGTATGTTATAATGCTTTTATGGTTGAAAATACATAGCTGCATACTTATTTATTTGAAACAGTCTTTCATTTCTACAAATAGCTTATGGCTGTGCTTAAGTAGTCGACATAAATAGTGGCGCTATTTAAGGACTTTTGATAATTTCAAAACCGAAAACCATAAGAGTATGAAGAAGAAAATACGGTAGGCACTAATATGTCAGTTTGCTCCTTACTTAGGCATTATGCATCTTCTAGTTGGAAAAACAGAGTAAAGTCGCTCGAATTGCTTACATTACTTATTTTAGATAATTTCAATTTTGTACTTTGATAGTCTTAACTATTAGCCATAAAAGTCCTATAGGATCCATGGATAATCATGCATAAATTTACTATGTAACACATACATCAACTTGTTAAACATTGTTCCTTTTGCAGAATGAATTGGATTAACCAGCTGCTCTTTATTGAGTCCACCGAATGTCATGTATTACCATTGCTGAAACTTGAATTTCCAGTATAGTTAAATACGACCTTAATCCTTGATTCTCAAATGATATGAAAGGAAGTTGTTAGACTATACATAATAATAGATAACTAAATGAACATGTAAATACCATATACCCCTTAGCCCTTCATTAGGGTGCAGGAAACGAACAAAACAAATGTATGGCTCTTCTTTTGGAACATGATGCAGCTACATAAGAAAATTAGAAGCCTGTCCCATGTTTTGATGTATTAATTAAGGAAGTTGACTCATAATTCTTAGTTAACATTGCGTTATTACAATCATATATTTATGGTCATCCATATCAATTTAGCACGCTGTAAAATATGGAAGGGAAAATGCCTCTTGATGGCGCTAAGCTCAAAAACCAAGAGGATGTTCTTAAATTCCTCAAGGATGCTTTGTCGTAAACTTAATATTTACTTCAAGGGAGAAAAATGGATTATTTAACAAATCTTTTGTATTGTACTAAGTTTTTTTTCTTTTTTTTTTCCTTCCATATTATGATTTGTTTGTTTTCAGATATAACTGTTCCAACTGTTTGTTCATATGAGTTTATGTATTGGTGGATTCGGGATGAATACTCGTTCGACTGGTAAATGTTGGATAATAAAACTGATATGCTTATATGCAAATGTCTTTGTTAGCCATCGCCCTTTAAATAAAAGAACGCATGATTTCACCTTTCCATAATCAATATACCAAACTCTTCATATGTTGTATTATATACTTGTATCCTCAGGGAATAGGCTGCCATATTTTAATATTTTGTTTGGAGAATAAAAATAAGAATGCAATCATCTTGCAAAAATAACAGGTTGATAATTGACTCTACCTTGTCAATTTCTGGCTCAATGCATCCTATTATCAACAGTGTAGATATTATAACTTGTATTTACCCATTACTTTCCGTGCAAATTTATTTTTTTGTTTATGTATATTTTTTTATCATAATCAAGCGCTTGGTTCATTCTTTAATGTGATGACATACATGCGCATACCACAAACACATAACTGCACATGTATATATATGTTTTTGGGTGTGTATATATCACAAATGTATCGTGGCATGCATGTATCGACATATGTATACGTACATACCCACACACTCAATCTTAATCAATATATATATGCATCCAAACTATAACTCACATTTTTAAATCTCTAATGAGGGAAAGAAATATAATCAATTGTAGTAAATACATAAATTGGATCCTTTTCCCATATTGAATACGCTAGTTGCAATTAATGTGACAATCATATATTAGTGATTCAATTAACATAGTAAAAACTAATTCTATTGATCGAATAAACGGTCATCCTAACCGAGTCAAAGCAAAAAACGTAGCAGCGACCGTATTAGTTTGAAAAAATATCTTATGCACAAAAACGAAAAGAATGAATGAGAATAAGATTTGAAATTAAAAAATAGATACAGAACTAAAAAGCAAAGAAGATTTAAATGTTGTTCATTTGTAGATGCCAATCAACCATCTTTTACATCAACTTAAAATTAATCTTCGACGAAAAATAGAATATAATAAATTTCATCGAAGCAATGTTTATTATATGTCAAGCAAGGGAACCAAACATGCAATTATCATCTCCTACATAGTAACTTACATAGGTATTCGGTCCATGAGTGTTTAAATTGTATCGTTATATTGTTAACACAATAGGCATGTGATTTTCAGTATTAGAAGAACATCAAAATTTGACACTTGTTATAAGACGAAACCTTTGCTTTACCTATTGTTTACAGTCGTGGTTTATGTTTGATAAACATTTGTTGTGTCATAATAATGAGATAATAAAGGGTAGTTAATATTATTTATAATACATAGTGGTTTATTTTATTCAAAAGATGTAAAAAAAACTTGGAATGTACATAAATAAGTATGTTCAAAAATACATAATAGGACAATACTAAAAGATAAAATCAAGGGTAAAGATACTTATGAAAGACTAATATAGGCATATAAGACTCTTCTCATCGAAAATATTTGCATCCTACGCATCACCTTAAAACTAATCTTCATTGAAAAATAGAATATAATAACGTGCATCATAGCAATGTTTATTATCTATCAAGAAAGGGACGCAAACATGCAATTATCATCTCCAACATAACAACTTACACAGATATTCGGTCCAGACTCCAGAACTATTTAAATTGTATCATTATATTGTTAACACAATAGGCATGTGATTTCTAATAATCGAAAAAACATCAACATCTGATATTTGTTATAAGATGAAATTTTTGATTTACCTATTGTTTACAGTAGCGGTTTATGCTTCATAAACATTGTTTGTGTCATAATAATGAGATAATAAATGGTAAAAAAAATGTTTCGTAAATGTTATTTATAATATACAGTGGTTTATTTTATTTAAACGATGCAAAAAAACTTGGAATGTATATGTAACGACCCGGAAAAAGTCGATCTTGGTTATCCGATATACAAAACATATCGAACAACCAAGGATCGAAAATATCAGTACTTAATGAAAGAAATTAGAGGGTGAGAATAGATAAGATAGAAACTTAGAATAGAAGAAGAAGAACAACAACATCAGAGTAACACGAACCTCACAATGGAACGAATAACATATAATATATAACATAACTTTGAAATATAAATCTGTACTTGAATATACATATCATTTCCAAGGTACAACACTTACAACACATTGGATATAAACAATAGCTGTATGATCCTGAAGTCTCCTGCTCCAGCTCTTCAAGTATCTGTAAATCCCGACTACTTGACTGCCCGTACAAAATTTGGACACCCAAGAGTTTAGGGAAAACAAAACAAAATAAACTCCGGGTCAGTCATGGGACTGGTGTGAGTAAAACAATTTAAAACGGTTTGAGCAACAAAACAATTTCTCATAAGACCACGCCGTATAACGGAACGGGTTTTCCCTTATGAGAATCCAAAATAATCTTTATATCAAACTCATTGATATTGTAGTAGTGTCTATCAACCACAATATAATAATCATCTAGCAGAAGTACTTCCATCTCACGTTCTACATATATAGTATACAATCAAAACCGCAAGCACGTATTGGGTAATGTATTTCCAACTATGACAAGGTATGGAACCACCTTTCGCTAGTGTACCTCTAGAGAGGAATACACTGGGTTCAACAAGAACATCTTGCAACCCGGCCACACATGACCGACCACTCATTTCGCTTGAGTGTATCGAATGCATATCACTAACGGTTTGGATCAGAAACCATTTCCCGAATGGGACATCATCGACAATAGATTTTTAGAAGTAAATGAAACTCCAGATCAAGTGATTATACACCCTAATAGGTGCGACCTACATAGCCATGCCGCCTGCCCGAGTTTTGTCATTTCCCGGTTGTGAGGCTAGAGGCCACGCTTATCTCTGACAGATCACACGTTTATTCACTTTGAACGTCACATCGTCATACCCCCCAAATCACAAATTGATTTCCCCAAAAATACCACGGGTATACAGCTAAGGGAAACAAATTCCTTCGCCACCAAACGTAAATACGTTTGAAGAGATCAACTTACGCGGTCTATTAAATATACCCTGTCAGACATTCGTCCATACAAGTTGTCCTGGGACTGGACAAACCGAAGACACTATTCAGTACATCCATCTTAGGCAATCTTTACCTAAGATTTATACAACAACCCTTGCACTTTACTCCGTATTTAATTATCTTTGGCATATATGATTCGCAACGCTTATGCCAATACGGAGTGGTTCTTCGGGATAATAATCCAACTGGTCTCTCCATATTAACAACGTTAAAATGGTCAAAAAATTCGATAGTCGGTGAGTTAACTATCGAAGAAAAACACGTGTGCAAACAACGATATTATTTCCAAGTGGAAATTATATCGATCATTCATCATTGAACATTTATCTCTTTAGTTCATTAATTTATTTATCTCATGTTTCCATATATTCTAAATTCTTATTTTCTATTATCAGAAAATATTTCTGATTCTTATTTGGAAAACATTTCTAAAACTCCTTCACTATAAACCTTACCATTCCTTAGCTAAGAAGGAAGTCAATCAAGTTGGGGTATAATTAACTCTCAGACCTTAACTGAACAACGTTTTAACTTCGAAATAGTCAAAGTTTATCTTTTAAATCTTTAACAAACTTCCTTACAAAACTCTTGGATTCTATTTACGAAACCACTTCTTTATTGAAAACATTGGTTATAACGATAACATTATAATCCCTACTTTCGAAATATCTAACTTCAATTATAACTTGTATTCTTTAATGTGAATAAATAAACAAACACCTAATTTATAAATAAATAAATCTTGGTTTAAAAACCGGAAAGTATAAGTACTTTCCCGAATTCGATATAATCGAATTCGACGATTAACTCTCTTCGAATAACTAATATTCGATTAACTCACTTCGAATAACTAATATTCGATTACTCTTTCTTTCGAATAAACGATATTTGATAATCCCTCTTTTCGAATACCATATTCGATTACTCCTTTTCGAATAACTAAATTCGATAAACTTATTTCGATTAAACTAGTCGATAACTCCTTCCGATTAAACTAATGATAACTCCTTTCGAATAACTAAATTCGATTAACTCCTTTCGATTAAACTAATCGATAACTCCTTTCGATTAAACTAATCGATAACTCCTTTCGAATAACTAAATTCAATTAACTCCTTTCGATTAAACTAATCGATAACTCCTTTTGATTAAACTAATCGATAACTCCTTTTGAATGACTAAATTTGATTAACTCCTTTCGATTAAACTAATCGATAACTCCTTTCGAATAACTAAATTCGATTAACTCCTTTCGATTAAACTAATCGATAACTCCTTTCGAATAACTAAATTCGATTAACTCCTTTTAACTCGATTCGAACAACTAATATTCGATAACTCCTTTTAACTCGATTCGAATAACTATTATTCGATAACTCCTAATTCGACTAACACTAATCGATTTATTCTAATTCAATTAACTCTATTTAATTACTCTATTGGTTAACTCTAACTGGTTAACTCTAACTGATCAACTCTAACTGGTCAACCCTAACTGATCAACTCTAACTGATCAACTCTAACTGGTCAACCCTAATTGAATAACTCTAACTGGTTAACTCTAACTGGTCAACTCTAACTGGTCAACCCTATTTGATTAACCCTAACTGGTTAACTCTAACTGATCAACTCTAATTGGTCAACCATAATTGATTAACTCTAACTGGTTAACTCTAATTGATTAACCCTAACTGGTTAACTCTAACTCATTTACTCTATTTGATTAACTCTAATCGAATAACTAATATTCGATTAACTCATTTCGATTAACTCTTTTCGATTAACTCTTTTGAATTAACTCCTTTGGTTTATTCCTTTTCTATTTGTTTACTTAACAAATAACTATTCCCTTTTCAATTCTATTTATTTAATAAATAAATATTTCTTTTATCTTTTCTATTTATTTAACAAATATTTTCTTTTACATTTGATTTCACAAATATTTTCCTTTATATTTGATTTCACAAATATTTTCCTTTATATTTGATTTCACAAATATTTTCCTGTATATTTTCCTTTGATTTTATAAATAGTTTCTTTTATAAATTCTATTTATAATTAAATATTCCTTTTATTATTCTATTTACTTTCTAAGTAAATACCCTTTTATAAAATTCTTTCCGTTTTATAAATATTTTATTTCAAATGCACAGTTTGAAATCTTCCTTCTATATAAAATCTTTCGATTTTATATAATATTTTATTTCAATATTTCTTTTGGTATTTAACAGTACCAAATAACAAGACCATTGTCATTATAATCAATCACAGATTATACATCATATCATATAACACAATATATGAACAAAACAGTATTATAAATATTGAGGAATCAAGTTGGATTCCTCCAACCTGTTTCCCTGCATCACAGATGTTAATCAACACCAATAACACGAATATAAAGCATTCTGATAAACAGAATCAATATTCGATTAACGATTTATATATATATATATATGGTTATCTATGATTTCAACCAATACACAAGTAATTCAACCAAACAGTTAACACACAACAATCAATCATCATTTAGCAGTTCTAAAAATACGTTATAAAAATATAACTGTTCAGAGTTGGAGAATTTTACTCACATTGGCAGTTCATCGTTAAAGAACGATAAACTGTTTGTTTGATTTGAATCAAACAATTTATTTTGACATAAATTCAAACGAGTTCCACTCCACTCCCAGTCAGTTCCATTGGGTAGTGTCCGTCCATACGATCCTAACGGATCTTGTTTCGTCTGATTTCGATAAAGTATGAGCAAGTTATGTCTTATACAAGTTCATACATTTTAATTTAAATAAAACCTTAGAATTTAAATCCCCTTTGGGCCTCACCCACTAGAATTCGGCCCATACCCGAAATGAACAGTACCTCCCCTTCTTTAACAAAATTCCGCACTTCAGTAAACCATTTACAGCCATCTCCATTACTTCGATCTCCCCTTTCCCCTTTTTTACTTCTCTTAAACCAAATCTAAAAATACCATCATACTCTTTATCAAAAACCCATCATCCCATACTGTTATCAAAGCACTCGATCTACCCTTGACAAAGAGCGACTTCGACACCTGCTACTGCTCCCTGGACATTGTGCAATCCCTTTTACCTCGGAATCCACCAAAAGTTTGCATACGGATGCTGCTCGATCCCAGCAACCTGAAAATGATGTCCAATCCTCGCGTCTTTGCTTCAACTCGTCGATGATCGGAGCCCTAGCGGTTAAACAGAAAAATTGGGGCGATGCGAAGGATAGTCGATCCATATAAAACATACATCAGGAAGAAGCTCTCGAGAAGAGGAGCTTAACGCATCCAACTTCAAGATTTAATGAATTTTCTTTGATTTTTAATCAATTTCCAAACCTCGATTTTTACTGTATAAATTAATTTGGTGGCCGCTGGAGTTTTTGAGCTGAAGAAAAAGGAATTAGGTTTAGGATAGAGGTATTTATAAGTGTGGGGTAGCTTAAAAACTAAGCAACTATTTATTTCTTTATTATTTTTAATTTGTATTGTAAATTAAAAATTCCTATAATCACATACAATACCCAAAAATCACAAAACTGGACATACAACTAGAGTTCGACATTACGGTCCCAACGAAACTGGTTTCATCGAATTCCGACTCTGTTTGCTCACACAGCGTATTTTTAACCGTCGAAATACTGACTGTCTTTCACTTTAAAAATTGGTACGGCCCCATACTGACTTCAAAAATCACGGAAACTGAAATCTAGCAATAATTTAACATTGCGGATCCAACAAAATTAGTTTCATTGAATTCTGAGGTCGTCTGCAAAACTGGCTATTTTTAAAGCTCAAAATAACCCTTTTAAATATATAAATATATTTAAAAACATTTTAATTTAATATTTATAAATAAATATTATCGTATATATTCACACAGAATATTATACAGCTCTAGAATATTCCTATATGAATTTCTAACTCGATATTTCAAATCCCGATTAAATCGATATTCGATTTATAATGAAATCCCTTTTTAAAATATAAATAATTCCTTTATCAATTATAAAGGAATTCCATAGCGACTTTTCTAAAATTTGATTTGGACATAAATCAAAATTTGCACGACGAAATCCCGATTTTTCTCTTCCATTAGAAAAATATACTTCACCAGCTCCGAACGTTTCTTGTTTCACAGAAATCCGGCTTAAAATGAATCATGTACCTTTAGTTGAAGTTCGAATCGCCAAATTGCGAACTACCGTGCCATTTCGAGCTCGATTATAATTATAATATAATTTATATGCTCTAACTTCGTTAATTAAATATATTCGTTATCGTAATTCAAATTTAAACTGAATTATATATTTTGAATTCCCCAATTCACACCATATCGCCATTTCAGCCAATTCTGATTATTTCAGAATTAAATATATTATTTAACTATTATATTAATTAAATATTCAATATAATTTAATTAAACGACCATATAAATCTCTAAACCATTATTTAAATAATTAAATTAATTAATTATTCGACCGTAAAATACGAGTCGTTACATTCTTCCCCCTTAAAATAATTTCGTCCTCGAAATTGCTAAGGTAGAAAATTAACCCTATTGACTGGTTAGAACTTATTTCTTCACTTCTTAATTTCAGTTTCAACAGAACCAATTAAATTTCCATTTAAATATTTATTTATTCCTGAAAATTTTCTAACACCCAAAATTTCTGAAAAAATTCGCCATAACCTCCTTTGTACAGCCCTATCGGTAAAACTACAACTCGCCTCTCTGGGCCATCTCCAACCCAAAAGAAAACCAAACAGCCAAGCGGCTTGCCAAACAGGCTCATAAATCACCAAACTCATATAAAATAAACTTGTACCTTTTTGTCGGGCATATCACTATATCCTTTACATCTGCTGTTAATTCAGCATATACCAATGTCATCCCAATCAATCTCCAATCACTTTTATCTCCAATACAACCATTCGCTTATATCCGAGCCAAATATCATTTCAAACCCGAGTTTTATTCTCGATTCCAAATCTTGATTTTACCAAACCAATTCTATTTCAACTCCTTATCTTACAAATCCAATCTTCTCGATATCATTCTAATCCAATTAAAATTCCACTTAATTGGTTTTCAATTCAAGTCCAATTTATTTCCACAAATTTTTATTTAAATTTGTTTTTAATTCACAGTCTATTCCTGGGAGTTTTAAACTGCTTTTCTTTTCTCAAAATCAAACTTTCCTTTTTAGGATTTCAAACAACTTGTTTTTCTCAAAACAAAATCTTTGGTAGTAATCCGTCACTTACATACTTGAAAATGAACACTAATGATGTCGCGATTCATCATTAGGGTTATTTCCCAGCTATCGAAGTGAGTTCAATACTATAACAATTTCAAAACTTATTTAAACACCTTCATTTTGAAATCACTTCCAAAATATCCTTTACAGTGCTTGTAAATAATTTAAAATCTCTCAGGATTTTAAAATTCTCTTATACTCAATTCAATTCCATTTACAAACACCTTTTCAAATTCTAGGAATTTTAATTCCCATTCTGATTCTAATTTCAGATTTAATTCAATTCATTACACTTATATGTAATTTATAATCTTACTCGATTATAATAACAACCAATATATCCAATATATTATAATCATTCCAATATAAATCCTTTATATCAAAATATAATTTGGGTAAATTATTTCATTTACCCTTTTTTTTTAAAACATACCATGACGCTTCATCGTATTCGAGTGTTTAGAAACTCCTACCGATACAGTGGATCAAAGTGATCGACCAGAACCCATAAACAACTCAACCAATAAATCTCCACAATATAAAACAATTTTATATTGAATAACAAACACGCTCTCGTATATATACACTCAAACTCAATCTAGGGCATTACTAATCCTATCTCTACCGAGTCACGCCACAGAGCCAAGGTAATACTTAACCTGGCTCTGATACCAACTGTAACGACCCGGAAAAAGTTGAGTAGGCTTTTTAACCATCCTCTCATCCTCCAAGGAAGAGGGTTACCGTCCCCCCCCCCCCCCCCCCGTGGCTTACATTGGTACCCCAACTCCATGCTTTACGGCCAGCCTCTCAACTCGACCAACCCGCTATATTGCAGGACATGTAGGGGTAAGAGTCTCCCGTTCGCCACCAAACCACGAAGCGAGAACCCCCTATCAGACGTACCAGTTAAGCAACATGGACTGTTGTGAGTGAAACAATTTAAAACGGTTTGAGCAACAAAACGATACCTCATAAGACCACGCCGTATAACGGAATAGGTTTTCCCTTATGAGATGTAACGGTAAGGAATTTCGCTCGATCCGAACCTATCGTTAAACCGACCAAGACCGCTCGAAACCCCTGATCGTTTTGAAAACACGACAAATCGGAACGCAAACAGAAGAATATTTCATTGTATATTAAAACAATTCCATCAGAATACAAGAATATACAGAGTATGAATAAATATTACACAGAAAATATCAGAGATTTAAATTACATTTAAATACATCACAGCGGAAAATAATACAAAACACAACTAGAAGTAATACACGGATACAGAGCTTTCCGAGTATCGTTCCAGTTGTAAACCAGGATCCTGTGAATATAAATCTGCAAAACCAAGACTACTAGTGTAACGACCCGAGAATTTTCGACTCCGAAAATCGACACAAAACCCAGCGTCGACTGTTCAGACATCGAAAATACCGGACCATTAATAGAAAGAAGTTAGAGGATGAGATAGAAAAGATAGAACTAATAGAATAGGAGAAGAAGAAGAAGAACACAGCTGAACATAATCAGAGTAAACACGAATCTCACAGCGGAACGAATAAAATATATTATATAACATAACTTTGAAATACAAAACTGTATTGTATATACATACCATTATCAGAGTACAATACATCATATCACAGCGGACATAGTCTCTAAATACTAACGGTGAAGCCTTCTGCTTTTAGCTCCTTCCAGCGTATCTGTAAAAGCCTGAAACACTTGACTGCCCGTACAAATTTGGGCACCCAAGAGTTTAGGGAAAACAAACAAAATAAACTCTGGGTCAGTCATGGGACTGGTGTGAGTAAATTCCAACCATACGGTTTAACTTTGAAAATCCTTTTTGAAACAAAAAGGATAATAGTAAGACCAATCCACACATAAACATGGACGGCTTTTACCTTACTATAATCCAAAATATTTTTGATATCAAAATCCAGTGATATTATAATAATGTCTAATCAAATAAATAACCAAATAGTAGAACGCTTGCATCTCACGCTCTACATACATAGTATAAAATCAAAAACCGCAGGGCGCTTATTGGAGATTGGATTCCAACTTGACAAGGTATGGGACCACCTTCCGATGATGTATCTCTAGAGGCGAATACACCTGGGTTCAACAAGAACGTCTTGCAACCCGGCCCACACATGACCGACCACTCATTTCGCTTGAGTGTATCGAATGTATATCACCAACGGTTGGACTCAAACCACCGTTCCCGAATGGGCAGAATCGATAGATTTAGAAACAAAAGGAATTTCTCTAGATAGGTGATTATACACCCTAATGGGAGCGACCCACATAGCCATGCTGCCTGCCCGATTTTTTTGTCATTTCTCGGCTGTGAAGCTTGAGGCTACGTCTACCTTTTAGAACATCTGGCCACCATACACTTTGAATGCCACATCGTCAAACCCGTCAAATCACTAGTTGAGCTTCCCAAAAATATTACGGGTATAAAAGCTAAGAGAAACGAATTTCTCCGCCACCAGACATAATACCTTGAAAAGATCGTCTTATGTGACCGTTAGGAATACTCTGTTAGACATTCGTCCATACAAGTTGTCCTGGGACTGGACAAACAGAAAACACCATTCTGGAACCTGACGACCCTTGCATTTTACTCCGTCTTCAATTTTCTTCAGCATAATCGAATATACAGCGTTTATGCCTATACGGAGTGGTTCTCGGATAAAATATCCAACCGGTCTCTCCGAATTGACAACGAGGGTCAAAACACTCCGATAGTCGGTTATTTAACTATCGAAGTAAAAACAACATCCATTAAAATGTTCAACTAAACATCACACAACAACGGGCACTTTATTTAACATTCGTCATCATCGAATTTTATTTCCCATTTCTAATAGTGTTATTTAACTATAATCATATTTCAAACATTGAAATGATGTCATCGTTTTCTGAAACGATCCTCCACTACTCGTTCTTTTATTTCTTTAGTCAATCATTGTTACTTATTACTTTAGAATAAGTGGATTTCAAAACAAACTGTTTACATTCCCTAGGGAGTAGTGCTATATAAAAATCATACTTAAGTTTGGTCAACAGCGTTAATTTATTGTTATAGTTCAAAACTTGTCATGCGCTGTGATATTCTTCTTTATAATTAATCTTGACATAACAGTCACGCTTTAGCCTAGCCACAGCGTTATTTTATCGCTATAGTTCACAGGCTTGCAAAACGCTACTATATTCCACTTTATGATTAATCTCAACGCCTCTTTCCGTTACAAAAGTCTTGGTATCTTTTTCCGTTACAAAAATCTTGGCATTTATTTCCGTTACAAAAATCTTGGCATTTATTTCCGTTACAAAAATCTTGACATATATTTCCGTTACAAAAATCTTGACATATTTTAAATATGATTTTTATGATGTCATATCCTTATTTGAAAACTCGGTTTAAAATTATTTACATTGGTCATTAACCCTTCACTCCATCTTCCTTAAACATTTCTCTTTAGACTTCCCTTATCTAAACTCGATCACGTTCTTTGTCTTTTTGGCAATTTACTTCTTATTCGTATTATGATACCCAATTCAATAACACATCTCAATACAACTTAATACCAGTTTATAATAGAATTTCTATTATAATTTAAACCTCGCTTTAATTATAAAAATATAATTTTTATAATTGCCTTTGTTGATTTGTCTGACAGTCAACCAATTTCTTAACAAAATGGGTTTATGGTTGACTGTCACTGATATCGTTTATTTACCAAATCAACATAACGTTAAATTTCCATTCAACACGGTTCAAACAGTGCACAACCAGTACGTCTAAATATTTAGGAATCCGGTTGAGTTTCTCCAACCGATTTCCGCATCCACAGATGTTAGTCAATTCAGTATCCAACCAATGGTGTGTACATATGCAACGATATATAATATTCAACCAATTTAACCATAATCTGTCTAAACAACCATCACACAGCATTCAACCATTATTTAAAATATAATTAAAATATTTTAAATAAAACAGAGTTAGTGAATTTACTCACCTTGGCGCGTTAACCGTTAAATAACGATTTGCGTCGGTACACCAGATCAGACGTTATAATTTCCAACGAGTTTTCAATGGTTTCAAACCAGTCCCAATCTACCCGGTTGCCTTCATCCCTTCACTGCAAATCTTTGCGTGGTTCGTCCATCATCGCTACTTCTCAAAACTCAACGCCCAAATGGATACTCCTCCGCACTGCACCTGTATACGCTCAACTTCATACCCCTTCTAAAAGCAACGTCTCCCTCTACCTTAAGTTCTTTATAATACACAGTACTAACTCTGCCATCAACTACGTACGAGACTCCCACCGTCTGCAAAAACTCCAACTCCCATATCTTTAGTTTCTTCAAAACAAAGATCCGTGACCCTCCTTCGTCGCACTTCCTTCCATCATCAGCTCACGTCTGAACTTCACCTTTACTTCATCAAACTCGTCCACAACACACGGTGCTACTTCTCCTTCCGAGCCTTCGCACTCCATCACCAACACCAGACATTCGGCTTCCTTCTATTCGCTACGTCCAGACACAATCCTCCACGCGTACAGTAAACAAATGGCCGTTGTCTACCCTTGAGTGCCTCACTGCTTCTCTCATCCCTTACAAATTCACACACGCACTTCCATGCAAAGCGAACTCGTGAGATCCAGGCATATTCCGCACGCCATTCATGTTTCACGCATTGTTACTCCTTTCCCGTTCATAACAGTAAACTCAAACCTCCATTTTCCTCAAGTATGTTAAATCCTAGCTGACCCTGTTACCCTAGCAGTGAACCATATGTGCTTCGAAGGCTCTAAAACTCATGCCAGAGCGAAGAGAAAGCTTTCAGAATTATATTTAATATATATTTTTATACCTTCAACTTCGTTTTAATTAATATATAAATCCACTTATATCACGAATTCAATATTTAAACTAATTTAAATATTCAAATATAAACCGATAAAAATGCGGGACATTACATTCCTTCCCCCTTAAAATAATTTCGTCCTCGAAATTGCTAAGATGGGGAAAATGCTACAATCTTTGTTGTAAACAGGTTAAAAATCTTTTTGGTTGGGCATCCAATTCTAACTCCTTCTTTTGATATCCCATCTACATATATCCCTGCATTTCCAACTAATCTCCAGTCAGTTTATCCTTAACCAATAATTCTCTTACATCCAAACCAATTCCATTTCAAACTCCAATTTCAATTTCAAATTTCCAATTCTTACTCAGTAATCAACTTCCACCTCCAAGTTTGGTTCTTTTCCAAATCTTAATTCACAACTCAACTACTTTGCCAAGTCAAATCCTTATTCTAGTAAGATTTCCACTTACTTGGGTTTCAATTCAAATCCAATTTGACTTTGTTAAATTTCTATTTACTTCATAAGTAAAATTTTAAATTCAGGATTCAAATTCCTGGGGTTTTTATATCAAATCAGTTTGAAATCATATATTATTCAAAACATTTGAATTTCTGACAACTTGTTTTCTCAATAATTCAACAAAATCTTTGGTAGTAATTCGCCACTTAGAACTCGAAAATGAACACCGATAATGGTCGACTTCATCATCGGAATTTATTTCCCAGCGATCAAAGTGAGTTCAATACTATATCACTTTCAAAACTCATATTCAAATACTTTTATTTGAAATTACTTCAAAAATATCTTTTCGAAACTTGGATAATATTTCAAAATTTCCCCAGGATCTTAAAATTCCATATATTTAATTCAAATTTCATTTACAAACATTTTCATGTTTCAGAATTTTTTATTCCAATTCTGGTTTAAATTTCAGATTCAGTTCATCTGATTTTACATATTATATGTATAAAATATTTCGATTGGTTATTTATATAACCAACTCAACTATAAATCTTATTTGATCCTAATTACGATCAACACATCCAATATACTACATTAATCTCAAGATATATACCTCTTTTATATCAAAATATATTTTGGGTAAAATTATCCCATTTACCCTCTATTCAAAACATACTGTGTCGAATTACTCAGTTCAAGAGTTTAGAAACACCTATCGACACAGTTTGCATTACTGTTTCGACCAGAATTCATAAACCACTTGCCAAACCAATCAACACAATATAAAACAGTTTTTATATTGATTTACAAATACGCGCTCATCTATATATACTCAAACTCAATCTAGAGTTTTACTAACTCCATCTATACTGAGCTACGCCACAGAGCCAAGGTAATCACTTAACCTTATGCTCTGATACCACTGTAACGACCCCGAGATTCGAGTAGGCTTTTCAACCATCCTCTCCTCCCTCGGCACTGGGCTAACCTCCCACCGTGGCTTACAGAGATACCTCAGAACTGCTTTTACGGCCAGCCTCTCGACTCGACCAACCCACATTGTCGGGAGATGTAGGGGTAAGAGTCTCCCGTTCGCCACCAAACGCGAAGCGAGAACCCCCTATCATCCGTACCAATTAAGCAACCAGCTCTGATACCACTGTAACGACCCGAGAATTTTCGACTCCGAAAATCGACACAAAACCCAGCGTCGACTGTTCAGACATCGAAAATACCGGACCATTAATAGAAAGAAGTTAGAGGATGAGATAGAAAAGATAGAACTAATAGAATAGGAGAAGAAGAAGAAGAACACAGCTGAACATAATCAGAGTAAACACGAATCTCACAGCGGAACGAATAAAATATATTATATAACATAACTTTGAAATACAAAACTGTATTGTATATACATACCATTATCAGAGTACAATACATCATATCACAGCGGACATAGTCTCTAAATACTAACGGTGAAGCCTTCTGCTTTTAGCTCCTTCCAGCGTATCTGTAAAAGCCTGAAACACTTGACTGCCCGTACAAATTTGGGCACCCAAGAGTTTAGGGAAAACAAACAAAATAAACTCTGGGTCAGTCATGGGACTGGTGTGAGTAAATTCCAACCATACGGTTTAACTTTGAAAATCCTTTTTGAAACAAAAAGGATAATAGTAAGACCAATCCACACATAAACATGGACGGCTTTTACCTTACTATAATCCAAAATATTTTTGATATCAAAATCCAGTGATATTATAATAATGTCTAATCAAATAAATAACCAAATAGTAGAACGCTTGCATCTCACGCTCTACATACATAGTATAAAATCAAAAACCGCAGGGCGCTTATTGGAGATTGGATTCCAACTTGACAAGGTATGGGACCACCTTCCGATGATGTATCTCTAGAGGCGAATACACCTGGGTTCAACAAGAACGTCTTGCAACCCGGCCCACACATGACCGACCACTCATTTCGCTTGAGTGTATCGAATGTATATCACCAACGGTTGGACTCAAACCACCATTCCCGAATGGGCAGAATCGATAGATTTAGAAACAAAAGGAATTTCTCTAGATAGGTGATTATACACCCTAATGGGAGCGACCCACATAGCCATGCTGCCTGCCCGATTTTTTTGTCATTTCTCGGCTGTGAAGCTTGAGGCTACGTCTACCTTTTAGAACATCTGGCCACCATACACTTTGAATGCCACATCGTCAAACCCGTCAAATCACTAGTTGAGCTTCCCAAAAATATTACGGGTATAAAAGCTAAGAGAAACGAATTTCTCCGCCACCAGACATAATACCTTGAAAAGATCGTCTTATGTGACCGTTAGGAATACTCTGTCAGACATTCGTCCATACAAGTTGTCCTGGGACTGGACAAACAGAAAACACCATTCTGGAACCTGACGACCCTTGCATTTTACTCCGTCTTCAATTTTCTTCAGCATAATCGAATATACAGCGTTTATGCCTATACGGAGTGGTTCTCGGATAAAATATCCAACCGGTCTCTCCGAATTGACAACGAGGGTCAAAACACTCCGATAGTCGGTTATTTAACTATCGAAGTAAAAACAACATCCATTAAAATGTTCAACTAAACATCACACAACAACGGGCACTTTATTTAACATTCGTCATCATCGAATTTTATTTCCCATTTCTAATAGTGTTATTTAACTATAATCATATTTCAAACATTGAAATGATGTCATCGTTTTCTGAAACGATCCTCCACTACTCGTTCTTTTATTTCTTTAGTCAATCATTGTTACTTATTACTTTAGAATAAGTGGATTTCAAAACAAACTGTTTACATTCCCTAGGGAGTAGTGCTATATAAAAATCATACTTAAGTTTGGTCAACAACGTTAATTTATTGTTATAGTTCAAAACTTGTCATGCGCTGTGATATTCTTCTTTATAATTAATCTTGACATAACAGTCACGCTTTAGCCTAGCCACAGCGTTATTTTATCGCTATAGTTCACAGGCTTGCAAAACGCTACTATATTCCACTTTATGATTAATCTCAACGCCTCTTTCCGTTACAAAAGTCTTGGTATCTTTTTCCGTTACAAAAATCTTGGCATTTATTTCCGTTACAAAAATCTTGGCATTTATTTCCGTTACAAAAATCTTGACATATATTTCCGTTACAAAAATCTTGACATATTTTAAATATGATTTTTATGATGTCATATCCTTATTTGAAAACTCGGTTTAAAATTATTTACATTGGTCATTAACCCTTCACTCCATCTTCCTTAAACATTTCTCTTTAGACTTCCCTTATCTAAACTCGATCACGTTCTTTGTCTTTTTGGCAATTTACTTCTTATTCGTATTATGATACCCAATTCAATAACACATCTCAATACAACTTAATACCAGTTTATAATAGAATTTCTATTATAATTTAAACCTCGCTTTAATTATAAAAATATAATTTTTATAATTGCCTTTGTTGATTTGTCTGACAGTCAACCAATTTCTTAACAAAATGGGTTTATGGTTGACTGTCACTGATATCGTTTATTTACCAAATCAACATAACGTTAAATTTCCATTCAACACGGTTCAAACAGTGCACAACCAGTACGTCTAAATATTTAGGAATCCGGTTGAGTTTCTCCAACCGATTTCCGCATCCACAGATGTTAGTCAATTCAGTATCCAACCAATGGTGTGTACATATGCAACGATATATAATATTCAACCAATTTAACCATAATCTGTCTAAACAACCATCACACAGCATTCAACCATTATTTAAAATATAATTAAAATATTTTAAATAAAACAGAGTTAGTGAATTTACTCACCTTGGCGCGTTAACCGTTAAATAACGATTTGCGTCGGTACACCAGATCAGACGTTATAATTTCCAACGAGTTTTCAATGGTTTCAAACCAGTCCCAATCTACCCGGTTGCCTTCATCCCTTCACTGCAAATCTTTGCGTGGTTCGTCCATCATCGCTACTTCTCAAAACTCAACGCCCAAATGGATACTCCTCCGCACTGCACCTGTATACGCTCAACTTCATACCCCTTCTAAAAGCAACGTCTCCCTCTACCTTAAGTTCTTTATAATACACAGTACTAACTCTGCCATCAACTACGTACGAGACTCCCACCGTCTGCAAAAACTCCAACTCCCATATCTTTAGTTTCTTCAAAACAAAGATCCGTGACCCTCCTTCGTCGCACTTCCTTCCATCATCAGCTCACGTCTGAACTTCACCTTTACTTCATCAAACTCGTCCACAACACACGGTGCTACTTCTCCTTCCGAGCCTTCGCACTCCATCACCAACACCAGACATTCGGCTTCCTTCTATTCGCTACGTCCAGACACAATCCTCCACGCGTACGGTAAACAAATGGCCGTTGTCTACCCTTGAGTGCCTCACTGCTTCTCTCATCCCTTACAAATTCACACACGCACTTCCATGCAAAGCGAACTCGTGAGATCCAGGCATATTCCGCACGCCATTCATGTTTCACGCATTGTTACTCCTTTCCCGTTCATAACAGTAAACTCAAACCTCCATTTTCCTCAAGTATGTTAAATCCTAGCTGACCCTGTTACCCTAGCAGTGAACCATATGTGCTTCGAAGGCTCTAAAACTCATGCCAGAGCGAAGAGAAAGCTTTCAGAATTATGTTTATATATATATATTTTGATTTACAACACTGTATCTGAATTATTATGGATTTTAGAACGTGGATTGGTTCACGTTGTTTTTGTTTGAGGGGACATGGCTGCGTGTATTGGTTTCTGTGGTCACTATTTATACAGGGAACTCCTTGGTGGTCAAGTAACATGGTGTAGATAGGTCGGTAGGTACACAGGCTAGTATGGTATCGTACATTTAGTTTAATGGCTCCAGTCCTTTTCACGTCAGCTGTTATGATATTTTACTTGCTTGTGTAGCTTTTTTTTGGTTTCCCATGTGATAGCTAGGCAGGTGAGGATTTCAGATGTACAAAGAGAATAGAGTAGGAATGATGTTCGGTCGGCATGGAGTCTCAAGTGGTGTTCTGTACGTACAGTTACTTCATATCCAAGGAAACGAGACGTACCAAACTATTTAATATATAAGTCTGAGTGATGTGAAAAAAACGATGTGAGTAGAACTGTTTGTATGCATAGGAACCCATGTGTCTCATAAAATATTGGTCTGTGTATTTTAAAATCATGGGGTAGCCTGCTTTTTAAATGGGCGACAATTCATGTTGGGTGATTTGATTATACAGGAAAGTTATTATTTAGGTTAGAGTAGGTTTGGCCGAGAGGTGACAAATTCCTTCCAATAGGTAGCTGCGCTTTAAAAGATGGTGTACGGTTCTTCGGAACAAAGCAATGCAATGTTTTTATTTGTTTTGAAAGTTATGCACCTCAACGTACCCAATCCCATTTACGTAAGAGCTGCTACGGACAGAAATAAGAACACTATCATGACGGACGAGGTGCCCCGATCCCGAAAATATAATAATATCAGTAGTTAACTCATATTGTTAAACCCCAAATTATTGATATAGGGTGCAAAATACTCCAAATAAAAAGTTGTGTATTTAATTAATTAAAAATTACAGTAAAATTCTAAAAATTAAATTATCTCTACGTCTCAAAAGAACCTCGTCTGAATTCGAATCCGATATCTAGTTATATCGAATAAACCGTTACGGTCAATATACGATTTCATAGCGACTTTTCAAATATTTGATTTGAATATAACTCGCAATCTATAACGCGAAATCTTGGTTTTTCACTTTCATTATAAAAACACAGTTCAACAGATTCCAACGTTTCTTGTTTCGAAGAAATCTGATTTATAACGAGTTATGTATACTCAGTTGAAGTTCAAAACGTTAAATTACGAACTGCAGCGTCGTTATGAGCTCGATTATATTTAATATATATTTTTATACCTTCAACTTCGTTTTAATTAATATATAAATCCACTTATATCACGAATTCAATATTTAAACTAATTTAAATATTCAAATATAAACCGATAAAAATGCGGGACATTACAACTAGCTGCCCGTGTGGAAAATAGGGGCACCCAGAGGTTAAAACAGTAAACTCCAGGTCAGTCATGTGACTGGTGTGAGAACTAAAACAGTTATTGATCTTTATTTTTAAAAGAGAGTAATTCAAGGGACCACGCCGTACAACACGGAACGGGTTTCCTCCCAAGCATACCAGTACATAGAATAAACAACGCAATGCTTTTTCGGAAAATGAAGCTATTATAAGACCCAGGTCCAATCACACAATGCAACGCAAGCCGGAGGATAGGGTTTTACCTTATAATAGCCAAAGAATGCTTGATACGTTTAAAAACAGATTATTTTGATATTACTATAAGTGTATAGTGTCAAAACAATTTCAATCATAAATATCAATCATAGGCGGCATAGCATCCCATGCTACTATGTCGCCAATACTAGGCTCTACAAATAAAATCGAAATATCACGTATTGGAAATTGGATTTCCGTCATGAGACTAGGCAAGGGGCAAGCTCCTCTCCGCTTCAAGACACTCTAGCAAATGTCTCAGGACTACTCTCTCTGGGTAACCCTTGGATGCTTCAGGGCCGGTCCACACTTACGTTAGTGGATTAGTATTCCTGAACACACGTTTCCCAGTCCTAACAGACCTAAAATCAAGGCGCCTCATTCCAACAACCACATAGGTAAAAATAATATAAATGTCAGCCAGTTTAAGCACTGACACTGCCTCTAACCAGAAAGAAACGTCGTGCTCTCCCTGCAGTCCTTATCCCGTTTTTAACTCATACCGAGGTGTGAGGCTCGCAAATCCACGCTATACACAAAGCTAGGCCACGTAGGCCGTACTTTGATCATCGACCACAAGACTTTGCTTTTCAACAGAAGCCTTGATCATATGCCACTTAGGCATGCCACACAGGCAATTCACTCCATGCGACTGATGTCCATCGATATACAACCTCTGAGCTCGTACGTCTCAGAGAAGGGCGTTAAGCAAGAGAATAAATTCTCCGCCGCCAAGCAGATGTATATTTAATAGAGATCAATCAACACAAAATAAAATCCAATGTCAGACACACAGTCCATTTACAAGTTCGTTCTGGGTTTGAACGAAACCGGAGGTACTTTCCTCGCAATATCCATCGATCTCCAAATACGTCTGGACGATCACCAACTGATTCCCTCCTCTTGGGTGTACAGCCCAATCAAGATCATCAGTAATCACCCAAACGATGTGAAGACTTCCGGTCTTCAACCACCGTCTTCATCTTCGACTTATCGTCGAATCGGTTATTCAAAATGGGTATAAACCCGGCCTTTCCGAATAACCCGCATATATAATAAACAAGTGCTACACAAACACAACATACACCTCATTCCAATTCATCAGTCACTAACCGTAAATTAGCAAGAGAACGATTCCCCAAATATTAACCCCGAAGGCCGAAACCAACATCAGATCAATACCAAGGAAACCATCCTTCTTAGCTAACCTACAGTTAGTTCTAAATTTCACATTCTTAGGGAAAGGTTCCCATTAATTTTATCAAAGATAAATTCTTCTAAATTTATTCTTTAATCTCCCTTTGGATATCATTTCAAACCATGTTAACGTTTTCCAACTAATCAGGATTAGCGAACTACACCGAAGTAATTATTTATTTTATTTCCCAATCCTAACCTATTTATCCCATGGAGCAAAACTGGTAATACCCCATATCTAACACCACGGTGTTATCGGTAAAATTAATTACCATTTCACGTTCAAATCTAGTTAAAGATTTAACTATCGCTCTAGAGCAAAACTGGTGATACTCCATTCTCGATCTTTTCAATCTAATTAAAGATTCATTAAAACTCTAATTCAGTTTTAATCTCGAAAATCATTTCTTAATGATTATTCCAAGCTAAGAAATTAATCCTATCTTTAAATGGGTTAAAGAACCAATGTCCTTTAAAACAGGGTTCACAATAAACCCAAAATCACATTCTATTGTTAATCGGGTTAAAGAACAAGTGTTATTTAAAACACCGTTCATGATAAACCCAAAAATCAATCTTAAATTCAATTCCAATTAAAGATTAATCAACTGGAAAATCTCACTAAATCTTAATTAAAAGATTTATTCTTTTCTAAACTGGGTTCAAGAACAGTGTTATTTAAGACACCATTCACGACGAACCCGAAATCTCATTTGATATTAAATACAAGGCTCTAAATAGAAAGTATATCGGCTTATATTCAATATAAAATTATGAAATCAACAAATATCATATTGGAATAATGATATATATATATATATATCTTTCAAATTCCCTTAACCATGTCTATATAATCACGAAATCCAACATCGAAATATTCCGAAGATAATTTCGATTCAAATCCATTCCAACTTTATATATCGGAAATTCTGGTTATTTTCAAAACCATTTCAAATTCAATTTATTTATTTCAAAAATAAATTGATTTTAATTCTAGTTCAAAACTAGTTCATTTCGATAAAAATCTATTTTTATCTTTTCAAATATGGATTTTTTCATCCCAGTTTTTCCCAAATCATTTCTTATGATTTTACACAAATTATTACTATTTTTAATAATTTTATCAAGGCCCGTACAGTCGATTTCCATCAACGGCCATCGAATTGCACTTACAGTGACCTTTTCCAAATTTGATTTGGACATAATTCCAAATCCAACCGTTAGATTTCAAATTTATAATATTCATTGGAAAGCTCTTTTCGATACAAACCCAACGGTTCCGGTTTCAGGAGAATCCGACGGTCGGATCTCCCGTAATGTCCATTCGAAGTCAATGGTCGAAATTCACGAACTGCCGCGGCGCGGCCCGTTCTATTCAAGCCATTTTGTATATAATATATATATATTATATATTTCATCGATTTCCTTTTAAAACGTATTTTATAAATCGTTTTAAATTCGTTTTCGAAACGATTTCAACTTCATATTCAATTTCGAATCAAAATTGAATATTCCACATCATCGATATACAAATGATAATATGTTCAAAACAATATAATTTGAAATCACTTCCTTTTATATATTCATTATAAAAATGAATATAATCGATATAAATATCATTAGTGTCAAAATGGCGCATCCCTAGTCAACACGGCTTTATATATTTCAATAACTTCATTATTCTATTCAACAAATGAATATTTATTCTATTCAACACATGAATCTATATTTCTTTCAACACATGACTATTCTCAACACATGAGTACTGTCAACACATGACTATTTTTGTTATTTAATATATTTTATAAAATTTTGATTTCTATCGTTAAATTTTTAATCAGACTCCAACCATAAATTAGTAAGAGAGCAATTCCCTAAATATTAACCCTGAAGGCCGAAACCAACATCAGATCAATATCCAGGAGACCACTCATCTTATCTATTTTCCAGTTAGTTTCTAATTTTATATATGATAAAGATGTAAATTTTATTGTTAAAATATTTCTTTATTTTCCCGATTGGAATGAGGCCCAATCAATTACCATATAATGTTAATTATATGGATTCCATACAACACATGTATACAATAGCAATGATAAATAATCAACCATCATCCAAAGTGCACCACACAACTGCATAAGCATTAAATATAAATAATTAACGCTTACACAGTCTGTCAACCCATCGATTGACATACAACTAATTATTGGGATTAGTGTATGTCATATATTATCCCAATACTCGTGTGTGGTTTCAAATCAACAAACACATATTTTTATTCGTGCAGTTGGGCGATGTGTAAAATTTATCGTCCCAATCAATAGCAGTCAAATCAGTGTATATAAACAAATCGTCCGATTTGTTTATTACTATTTATTTTATATACGCGTTAAAAATTATATTTTTAACTATAAAATATTTTCCACTATAAAATATTTTATTCCATTCACCATCACACAATCACATTTCACTACACAACAATCAAACAAACAAGTCATCCATGGTCTGTGGACGACGGGTGTCGGGTGCTGCTAAGCACCGTCTGCATCCTAGTATATATTTTAACTAGAAAACAAGATTTAAACTGAGAAGTTCTCACCGAGGGTTCCACTCCGCCGTGCTTTACTTTTGAACTGCTGAACCGTCTGGATCTGTTTGAAATTCCAATGCAGTCTTTATCCCGCTGTTCATAATAAAAATTATATTTTTATTGCTTCATTCCCATAAATAAAAATCATATTTTTATTTCTACTTCATATATTTTTTACGACGCTTCATTCTATATAAAAATTATATTTTTATATTTCTACTTTATATATATAAAGATCGAATTTTTATTTCAACATATATATAATAAAAATCAGATTTTTATTTCGCTACATATATAAAGATCAAATATTTATTATCTCTATAATATAAAAATCGTATCTTTAATCTTTATAAAATATAAAAATCATATTTTACTTCTCCTACTTCATGATAAAAATCAAATCATAACTTCATTAATCTAAAAACTATACCTTGACATAAATAAAGATCGCCTCTTTTTATAAGCAAAATCCTTTTCTTTACTTAACTAAAAATCTTATCTTTCTTACATTAAAAATCCGACCTTTCACATATTAAAAATCCTATCTTTTTGATGATAAAAATCAAACCTTTTGCTAATTAAAAATCTTAACTTTCCAAATGTAAAAATCGAATCTTTCTACTTTAAAAATCAAAACTTTGCTTACTTTACCAATCTAAACTTTTATACGCTAAAAATCCAAACCTTTATATGCCAAAAATTGCATCTTGTCTCGCCTTTCATAACACATAAATCCAATTTCTTTCTTTTATTTCAATGTTCATATGCTAGAAAAAAAACAAAGCTTTAAATAAATTAAAACTGATTTTTAAATTTGCTATAACATATAAAACTGATTATTCGAAAGAAATTAAAATAACTTACAGCGTATAAAGGGGGAAGGGAATGGCTGCTGCGTCGCGGATGAAGGGGGGCTCAGTGGCCTCGGCAGCGGCTTCTATAGGGTGGCGGACTGTGGTTTGGGCGCGGCGCAATTTGGGGCTCATGCGGTGGATGGTTAGGGTTTAAAAAAGGGGGCAGCGTCGGTTTCTGTTCGACGAAGAGGGAGCGCGGAGGGCGAGAGGCGGAGGAGTTGGTCTGAGGTGCGGTGGCGGCTTGGCCGCAACGGCGGTGGACGGGGAAGAGGGTTCGACGAGGCGCAGCGGTTTTTTTTCTTTTCTATTTTTATCTCGATTTCTGATCTTGAAATAATGAAAGGGGAGAGAGAGAGAGTGTTGAGGGGGTTTTATATATATTTATTTAATTAATTATTTAATAATCTCATAAAGTAACTTTTTATTTCGAACACGAAACGAAACCCACCGCCTGTCACCCCTAGCTAATTACGCCCATTCCGAACACAATGGGATATGTATCGTAAGCTGTTTCGATCGTTTCGATTAGTTTTTGTCAAAATCAAAATATAAATCTATATATTGAATTTGAACGCGCATTTCAATTTACCAGGGCCACGTATGGACTCTAAAAATTCCCGAAAAATATTTTCTAACATTGTATTGATGGTACGGTCCTAACAAAACTAATTTCATCAAATTCTGAGACGGTTTGAAAAATGGCCATTTTCCAGTCGATTAAAATCAACTGAAACTGGTGAAACGCGTTTTCCTTTCCCACGCTCACATATTAATTCGAAAAATTATGAATTTTGAAACCTAACAATAACTCGACATCACGGATCCAACAAAATTGGCTTCGTTGAAAACCGAGATCGTTTGCAAAAATTTCCATTTTTGAGGACCAGAATTCCATAGCGACTATTCCGAATTTTCAACTGGACGTATCTTTTGATTCCCGCTATGAAATTTCGATTTTTCGGATTCGTTGGAAAGATATTCTTAATTAGATTCTAATATTTTTGGTTTCGCCAAAATCCGGTTTATTTTGCACCCGGTACATTCATTTGAAATTTGAAATCGAATTTTCAAACTACCGCGCCATATTCAATTCCTTTTATAATTTAAAATAATATTTATATTCTAACGACGATCTATATAAATATATACGTCTATCTCTATTCAAACTAAATTTCTCATCGCTATTATTTAAAATAATTCAGTTTAAATATAAAAACTTCATCAAAATTGCCAAAATAAAAAAAATTAAATTGGCTCAGAATTTCCGGGTTGTTACATGAGAATCCAAAATAATCTTTATATCAAAACTCATTGATATTATAGTAGTGTCTATCAACCACAATACAATAATCATCTAGCAGAAACACTTCCATCTCACGTTCTACATATATAGTATACAATCAAAACCGCAAGCACGTATTGGGTAATGGATTTCCAACTATGACAAGGTATGGAAACACCTTTCGCTAGTGTACCTATAGAGAGGAATACACTGGGTTCACCAGGAACATCTTGCAACCCGGCCACACATAACCGACCACTCATTTCGCTTGAGTGTATCGAATGTATATCACCAACGGTTGGGATCAGCAACCGTTTCCCGAATGGGACAACATCGACAATAGATTTTTAGAAGTAAATGAAACTCTAGATCAAGTGATTATACACACTAATAGGTGCGACCTACATAGCCATGATGCCTGCCCAATTTTTGTCATTTCCCGGTTGTGAGGCTAGAGGCCACGCTTATCTTTGAATGTCACATCGTCATACCCGCCAAATCCCAAATTGATTTCCCCAAAAATACCACGGGTATATTGCTAAGAGAAACGAATTCCTCTGCCACCAAACGTAAATACGTTTGAAGAGATCAACTTACGCGGTCTATTAAATATACTCTGTCAGACATTCGTCCATACAAGTTGTCCTGGGACTGGACAAACCGAAGCCACTATTCAGTACATCCATCTTAGGCAATCTTTACCTAAGATTTATACAACAGCCCTTGCACTTTACTCCGTCTTCAATTATCTTTGGCATATATGATTTGCAACGCTTATGCCATTACGGAGTGGTTCTTCGGATAATAATCCAACCGGTCTCTCCATATTAACAACGTTAAAATGGTCAAAAACTTTAATAGTCAGTGAGTTAACTATAAAAGAAAAACACGTGTGCAAACAACGATATTATTTCCAAGTGGAAATTATATCGATCAATCATCATTGAACATTTATCTCTTTAGTTCATTAATTTATTTATCTCCTGTTTCCATATATACTAAATTCTTATTTTCTATTATCAGAAAACATTTCTGATTGTTATTTGGAAAACATTTCCAAAACTCCTTCACTATCAAACCTTACCATTCCTTAGTTAAGAAGGAAGTCAATCAAGTTGGGGTATAATTACCTCTCATACCTTAACTGAACAACGTTTTAACTTCGAAATAGTCAAAGTTTATCTTTTAAATCTTTAACAAACTCCCTTACGAAACTCTCGGATTCTATTTACGAATCTACTTCTTTATTGAAAACATTGGTTATAACGATAACATTATAATCCTTACTTTCGAAATATCTAACTTCAATTATAACTTTTATTCTTTATTGTGAATAAATATACACCTAATTTATAAATAAATAAATCTTGGTTTAAAAACCGGAAAGTATAAGTACTTTCTCGAATTCGATATAATCGAATTCGACGATTAACTCTCTTCGAATAACTAATATTCGATTAACTCACTTCGAATAACTAATATTCGATTACTCTTTCTTTCGAATAAACGATATTCGATAATCTCTCTTTTCGAATACTTTATTCGATTACTCCTTTTCGAATTACTAAATTCGATAAACTTCTTTCGATTAACCTAATCGATAACTCCTTTCGATTAAACTAATCGATAAATCCTTTCGATTAAACTAATCGATAACTCCTTTCGAATAACTAAATTCGATTAACTCCTTTCGATTAAACTAATCGATAACTCCTTTCGATTAAACTAATCGATAACTCCTTTCGAATAACCAAATTCAATTAACTACTTTCGATTAAACTAATCGATAACTCCTTTCGATCAAACTAATCGATAACTCCTTTCGAATAACTAAATTCGATTAACTCCTTTTGATTAAACTAATCGATAACTCCTTTCGAATAACTAAATTCGATTAACTCCTTTCGATTAAACTAATCGATAACTCCTTTCGAATAACTAAATTCGATTAACTCCTTTTAACTCGATTCGAATAACTAATATTCGGTAACTCCTTTTAACTCGATTCGAATAACTAATATTCGATAACTCCTATTTCGACTAACTCTAATCGATTATTCTAATTCGATTAGCTCTATTTAATTACTCTATTGGTTAACTCTAACTCTAGCTGGTTAACTCAAACTGATCAACTCTAACTGGTCAACCCAAATTGATTAACTTTAACTGATCAACTCTAACTGGTCAACCCTAACTGATTAACCCTAACTGGTTAACTCTAATTGGTCAACACTAACTGGTCAACTCTAATTGATTAACCCTAACTGGTCAACTCTAACAGATCAACTCTAACTGGTCAACCCTAATTGATTAACTCTAACTGGTTAACTCTAATTGATTAACCCTAACTGGTTAACTCTAACTCATTTACTCTATTCGATTAACTCTAATCGAATAACCAATATTCGATTAACTCATTTCGATTAACTCATTGAATTAACTCCTTTGGTTTATTCCTTTTTTATTTGTTTACGTAACAAATAACTATTCCCTTTTCAATTCTATTTATTTAACAAATAAATATTTCTTTTATCTTTTCTATTTATTTAACAAATATTTTCTTTTACATTTTATTTCACAAATATTTTCCTTTATATTTGATTTCACAAATATTTTCCTTTATATTTGATTTCACAAATATTTTCCTTTATATTTTCCTTTGATTTTATAAATAGTTTCTTTTATAAATTCTATTTATAAATAAATATTCCTTTTATAATTCTATTTACTTTCTAAGTAAATACCCTTTTATAAAATTCTTTTCGTTTTATAAATATTTTATTTCAAATGCACAGTTTGAAATCTTCCTTCTATATAAAATCTTTCGATTTTATATAATATTTTATTTCAATATTTCTTCTGGTATTTAACAGTAACAAATAACAAGACCATTGCCATTATAATCAATCACAGATTATACATCACATCATATAACACAATATATGAACAAAACAGTACTATAAATATTGAGCAATCAAGTTGGATTCCTCCAACCTGTTTCCCTGCATCACACATGTTAATCAACACCAATAACACGAATATAATGTATTCTGATAAACAGAATCAATATTCGATTAACGATTTATATATATATCGTTATCTATGATTTCAACCAATACACAAGTAATTCAACCAAACAGTTAACACACAGCAATCAATCATCATTTAGCAGTTATAAAAATATAACTGTTCAGAGTTGGTGAGTTTTACTCACATTGGCAGTTCATCGTTAAAGAACGATAAACTGTTTGTTTGATTTGAATCAAACAATTTATTTCACCATAAATTCAAACGAGTTCCACTCCACTCCCAGTCGGTTCCATTGGGTAGTGTCCGTCCATACGATCCTAATGGATCTTGTTTCGTCTGATTTCGATAAAGTATAAGCAAGTTATGGCTTATACAAGTTCATACATTTTAATTTAAATAAAAATTTAGAATTTAAATCCCCTTTGGGCCTCAACCACTAGAACTCGGCCCATACCCGAAATGAACAGTACCTCCCCTTCTTCAACAAAATTCCGCACTTCAGTAAATCATTTACAGCCATCTCCATTACTTCGATCTCCCCTTTCCCCTTTTCTACTTCTCTTAAACCAAATCTAAAAATACCATCATACTCTTTATCAAAAACCCATCATCCCATACTATTATCAAAGCACTCGATCTACCCTTGACAAAGAGCGACTTCGACACCTGCTACTGCTCCCTGGACATCGTGCGATCCCTTTTAGCTCGGAATCCACCAAAAGTTTGCACACGGATGCTGCTCGATCCTAGCAACCTGAAAACGACGTCCAATCCTCGCGTCTTGGCTTCAACTCGTCAATGATCGGAGCCCTAGCGGTTAAACGAAAAAATTGGGGCGATGCGAAGGATGGTCGATCCATATAAAACTTACATCAGGAAGAAGCTCTCGAGAAGAGGAGCTTAACGCATCCAACATCAAGATTTAATGAATTTCCTTTGATTTTTAATCAATTTCCAAACCTTGATTTTTACTGTATAAATTAATTTGGTGGCGGCTGGAGTTTTTGAGCTAAAGAAAAAGGAATTAGGATTAGGATAGAGGTATTTATAAGGGTGGGGTAGCTTAAAAACTAAGCAACTTTTTATTTCTTTATTATTTTTAATTTGTATTGTAAATTAAAAATTCCTATAATCACATACAATACCTAAAAATCACGAAACTGGACATACGACTAGAGTTCGACATTACGGTCCCAACGAAACTGGTTTCGTCGAATTCCGACTCAGTTTGCTCACACAACGTATTTTTAACCATAGAAATACTGATTGTCTTTCACTTTAAAAATCGGTACGGCCCCATATTGACTTCAAAAATCACGGAAACTGAAATCTAACAATAATTTAACATTACGAATCCAACAAAATTAGTTTCGTCGAATTCTGAGGTCGTCTGCAAAATTGGCTATTTTTAAAGCTCTAAATAACCCTTTTAAATATATAAATATATTTAAAAGCATTTTAATTTAATATTTATAAATAAATATTATCGTATATATTCACACAGAATATATACCGCTCTGGAATATTCCTATATGAATTTCTAACTCGATATTTCAAATCCCGATTGAATCGATATTCGATTTATAATGAAATCCCTTTTAAAATATAAATAATTCCTTTATAAATTATAAAGGAATTCCATAGCGACTTTTCTAAAATTTGATTTGGACATAAATCAAAATCTACACGACGAAATCCCGATTTTTCTCTTCTATTAGAAAAATATACTTCACCAGCACCGAACGTTTCTTGTTTCACAAAAATCCGGCTTAAAATGAATCATGTACCTTTAATTGAAGTTCAAATCGCCAAATTGCGAACTGCCGCGACATTTCGACCTCGATTATAATTATAATATAATTTATACGCTCTAACTTCGTTAATTAAATATATTCGTTATCATAATTCAAATTTAAACTGAATTATATATTTTGAATTCCCCAATTCACACCATATCTCCATTTTAGCCAATTCTGATTATTTCCGAATTAAATATATTATTTAACTATTATATTAATTAAATATTCAATATAATTTAATTAAACGACCATATAAATCTTTAAACCATTATTTAAATAATTAAATTAATTAATTATTCGACCGTAAAATACGGGTCGTTACAATATATAATAAGTATATTAAAAAATTGCATAATTGGATTATACTAAAAGATAAAAGCAATGGTAATAATGCTTATGAAAGACAAAGAAGAGAAAAAGACCAGGATTAAAGTACTTCCTGAAATACAGGCATATAAGAATATTCTCATAAAAAATATTTTCATCCTAGATATGCTAATGTAAATTAGATATATGTAAGGATTACTGTTTATCTGATGAAGGATACCAAGGTTCAGATCAGAAATGGCTCCCAACTGGAATCAAAACATAAAAAATGAACAAAGTAATATAATAACCAAAAAAATAAATGAGATAAAATTGAAATGAAGGGGTTACCTACAGTATTAACAACTGAAGTAAAAGGAGTAAATTAAGGGAATCATGGAGCACAAATCACCTTGCAGCATAGAATGACCGAAATCATAAGAAAATTGGATTAAGTTAGTTGAGTGGTTTAAACAACGATAAGCTAACTCCCAAATTAAACCCCAAAAGTACAAATATTCAGCCCAAAAATTGTAATACACAACAAATCAACCAAAAAATAGCCATTAAAAAGGAATTTTTGAATTTGGTTCTCATGGATTTTAACCGGTCAGATTGTTCCTTCAGTCGAGCTGAACACTCACTTTTATGCCTTGGGAACTTGAACAGAAGACATCTATGACCATGATTTGAGGACTTGCCACTCACACAATAGTCCTTACCATTTCATACAGGTTTATTTGCTTCACAGTTAACCAATTTGTTAATGAACTTTGCTTATATAATTATTTTTTGAAACCTTACTTATATTTAAAAGATGGTTTTAGCACTAACATTTCCAGGTCCAATCCGGGTACAGCTGCCAATGTAGTTTCCTATGCAAAAGCTTGGAGGAGACAACAATGAAGATAACATTCAGCTTGATTTTTCAGAAATAATTATGATTATATAAGATTCAAGTGCAACTCGCAAGATATAACGTCCTTTATCTTTTAGTTAAGGCACAACAGACGCATACAAAAAAGAAGAATCAAATATTATACTAATTATTGATTAATTATCAACTTCTTCAACTTGTGCAATGAACTCTTTTGAGTGGTAGAAAGTGTATATCATTTGTTGCAAATCAATCGTTGGAAATTTTGAGCATAATTAAGAAATGTTGTAATCCCTATGTGCTCCCCAATTATTTCCACAGTGTATATATTTCGAATTAGATGAATGTTAGCTTGTAATCTTTGCGTGTGTGTTTGTTTTTACCAAGTCTAAGAAGATTGGCACAACACAAAGAATGGTTCATTAAAAAAAATACATGTAATGTGTTCCATTAATCCGTAACATGGAGGTATGATTATCATAGTAAATAACCTATGCATTGGTCAACAGAAGTTTAATCGTTATGTTCACACAACGTAATAGAAAGGTATATGAATTATAATAATTCAACATGCTTGCTGGAAAATTGGCTATTTGACTTGTTGCAAGTTGTTTTCTGACATGAGAAGGGTATAAGGTGGAAGTAGCTGCATGACGCACGTAACCAAATACGTGGAATATAAAAGTACACCGTCAATAGGTGAACAAAGAATAGGTAATATTCTTACAAAAATATGCAGTTTGAATATGAGTTAATCAAGAAATGTAACATAAATGCAAAACTGATATGTGCAATTGAAAAAACAGGCATTTGATTGAAAACTTGAATTTATAAATTTAAGTAATGGAAAAAATACGAACTCACTTCACAAAATTTAAAGATTATTTGAACTTCTAAATCATTATTTACACTATGAAATACATATTAAGCATGGAATATTAAAGTAGAAAAACGCATGTAATAAAAAAATAGGGAAAACCAATTTAGGAAACAGCCAAGGAGTCTGTTCTAAACTGAAGTAACAGATTAATCTGTGATGTGCATAAATTTTAACATTCAAAACAAAAATAATAAATGTGACTTAAAAAACAGGGCGCTTACGCCCATCCAAGCTATAAGTGTGTTACAGCAAAATTTTCTAAAACTTATAATATGTATACACATATGTAATGTAACGGCTCCGGATTTCGCCCGGCCCGATCGATCGCAAAATCGACTAAGACCGTTCAAAACCCGAACACGTTAACTCTGGGAATACAACACATTAGAACAACAACAACAGACTTTTATAAACATCATAAAATGTTACATCAAAGTACAGAATATATCATAGTACATCAAATAAAATTATAGCGGAAGTTAAATTTCAATAAATTAAATACAGTAAACAGCGGAAGACTTCTATGCTCTGGACACAGCTTTAGGCTTCGATCCAGAATCCTGCTCAAGAGATAAATATCTGCAAAAAGCTACTCGACTGCCCGTGTGGAAAAGAGGGCACCCGAGTTTGCAAAGTGAAACAAACTACGAGTCAGTCATGGGACTGGTGTGAGAATTCTTAACTAATATAACCAATAGAAATAAGGCAAATCCAAGGACCACGCCGCTAACGCGAAACGGGTTTTATTCCAATGGATTGTCGGTGCATAATTAAAAGTAAATCGTTAAACAACGCAATGATTTTTAGAAAAATGAAACCATCATAAGACTCAAGTCCCATCACACAATGCAACACAAACCAGAGGATAGAGTTTTACCTTATAATGGTCATAAATGCTTGATACGATAAAAACGAATTTGATATTATTATTAGTGTATATATGTTTCAAAAACATCTCGAAGTAAATGTATCAATCCTAGGAAGCATAGCTACTATATACTATGCCTCCATACTAGTAATACAATCAAGTCCGTAGGGTCGTATTGGAAATTGGGTTTCCATCATGAGTCAAGGCTAGGGAGGAGCTCCTTACCGATTCGAGACACTCTAGCTAATGTCTCAGGATTCCCCGCAGTTAACCCTTGGATCCTGCAGGGCCGGTCCACACATACAGCTTTGTGGATTAGTTATTCCTGAACACACGTTTCCCGATCCTATAGGACCTATCATCCGAGGCGCGCCTCAATCCATCATCCACATAAGTAAAATATCAGTCTGTTTAAGCACTGACACTACCCCTAGCTAGAAAGAAACGTGCTGCTCCCCCGCGTTCCCTTCTCCCGTTTTAGACTCAACTGGGTTGTGAGGCTCGTGAAGCTATGTAATACACAAAGCTATGCTTATTCAAGCTGTGTTTTGATCGTCACCACAAGGTTCTGCTTTTCAACAAGAAACCTTGATCATTGCATCTTAGTATGCCACACCGTCACTCCATATCACACTACCAACCCTTTGCCGAAATATACAAAAGGGTGTTAAGCAAGAGAATAAATTCTCCGCCACCAATCATTCATACATTCGACAGAAAATTAATAAATACAATATAAAGGAGTACAATGTCGGACACACATTCCATTTATAAGCTTATGCTCTGGGTCTGAGCGAAAGCCAAATCCGTACAAATCAACACTACGTCCGGACAACTACCATCTTAGCCCTGTCTTGGGAGCAAATCAATCAAGGGCCTCAACACTAGTTACCCATTCGATGTGAAGATCGTCGGTCTTCAATCGCCGTCTTCAATTCTTCGAACGTCGTATCATTATTAGGAATGAGAGTAAACTCGGACTTTCCAAATAACTCTCGCATATATAAATTTGAAAACCATTTCATATCGTTGTTAATAATTTATAACGATCTATCGCTATTTTTATTTTACTTTACATACACATCCTAAACATAACAATGTATATATTCTTCTTCCATCCTTCAATCTACACAAAATGTATATTTGGTTTCATTATTTTTTTTCCTAATGAAAATCTATTCCTTAGAAATGTAAATTTTTAATCTTATTATTTACATTGAAAAATGTAAATTTCTATTCCTATCTTATTTACATTGAGAAATGTAAACTTATATTTCAATATATTATTATATCGAAAATGTAACTTTTATTCTATATTCTATTTACATTGGGAAATGTAAATTCCTAATCATTCCTTTATTTCCTTTGTTTACATTGAAAAGGGTAAATTCTTTAAAATGTTACTTTTATTTCTATGCTTTTATTTACATCTAAAATGTAAACAAAAATACACTTTTTCAATTCATATTTTTTAACTCATGTTTTTATTTACATGAATTCGCCACATGATTCTAATGTGTTTTCATTTCATACACAAATTCTAATATGTATTGACAATAAAAATGTCCTTTTTATTTATACCCAAATTCTAATGTGCATTATGACGGTAAACATAATTCTTTAATTAACATACAAATTTCATCACAACAGAATGCCTAAAAGTGATGCATTCATTTTTGTTGACAATTCTAGTTCAACAATATGGAATTTTTTCTTTTTAATTCAAATTTCTTCTAACGAAAATGTAATTTTTGTTTTCAACTACCACATTTGACAAAATGTACATTTTTGTTTCAACTCTTTTATTTTAGACAAAAATGTGAATTTTATCCCAATTCTATAGAACAAAAATATATTTTCGTCCAATCCCTCTTAACGAACAAAATATTAATTTCTGTCTAATGAACAAGAATGTGTATCTTTGCTCAATCTATTTTAATTGAAAAAAAATGTTAATTTCTGTTTTATGTTTCTAATATTACATTAAAAATGTGTTTTTAATGTAATTCCTCATTTTATAACTAAATGATATTTTTAACCCAACTTATCATTTCCAAACCAAAAATGATAATTTTAATCCAACTTATCATTTCCTAACAAAATGATAATTTTAACCTTAACATAACATTTCTAATGTATGTGATATTTTTTTTCATTAACATGACTTTTCTAATAAAATGGTATTTTAATCCAAATGACATGCTTTCTAACAAAACGGTATTTTTATTCACATATCAAATTTTTATATATTTTACATTTACATTAAAAATGGGATTTCCAATGACAACCTATCCTTCTCTTCAAAATATGATCATTTTCTTCTACTTTACATTAAAAATGAGATTTTTAATGTAATCAAGTTTTCATTTTAAAATTATGATCCCTTTTTCTAAATTTTACTTTACATTGAAAATGAAAATTTTCAATGAAATCACACTTACACTTTAACATTAAGATCATTTTTCTATATTCTAACCTTACATTAAAAATGAGACCTTTAATGTTAGCATATTTTTATTTTAAAAATATGATCATTTCCCTCGTTTCATGACTTGCATAAAAATGTATTCTTTTCCTCATATAAAAAGAAATGTATTCTATTCTTTATTCTCTTTTATTACATTATAAAGAATGTAACTCTTTTTAACTTCTTTCACTACATTATAAAAATGTAATTTTCTTCTTTTTGATTGCATTACATACAAATGTAATTTTTGTCTTTTTCTATTACATTGAATAGAAGATGTAAACTTTTCTCCTTCCATCTATTACATTAAATAAAATATAAACTTTTAATCCATTCTTTTTAATGTAACAATTTCACATTAAAAATACATCTTTTTAGCGTAACCAATTTGACACTAAAATATCTTCTTTTTAACACACTAAAAAGATGTTCTTTTTAACATACTAAAAATGTGTTCTTTTAATGTAAATTTCACTTACTTTAAATATAATTACATGAAAATGGTAATTTTATCCTTAAATCTTAATTACATGAAAATGGTAATTTTACTCCTTAAATCTTAATTACATAATAAATGTAAAATTTTCACTTTAATATAATTCACATGTAAATTAACTTAATTACATAAAAATGTAATTTTTATGTTCTCTAACTTAATTACATAAAAATTAAATTTTCTTCTAATTCTAATTTACATTAAGAAAGATGTAAAACTTTTCTAATCCTTATCTACATTAAGAAAATATAACTTTCTTTTATAACAACTTGGAGGTGAAAATATTCATTTCATTATTAATACATAACGGTGCAAAAATGTTCATTTCTAAATTATCACATAACAGTGTGAAAACAATGTCAAATTCTAATTTAACTCATGACGGTGTACATAAGTCTCATTTTCTAATTTCAACATAGCGGTGTAAATAAGTCTCATTGACGAATAACGGTGCAAATAAGTTTCATTTTCTACACTAATACATAATGGTGCAAATTGATGTCATTACCGATTTCTTTACAAACAAAAGTGATTCTTTTCATTATAAATCAAAAATGATTTCCTTTCATTAATAATAAAAATCAGTATTAACTTATTTTAATTCAATTAATATTATAAATCAATATTAATAATAAAACAATGTAAAAATGTAACTTTTCCTTCTTTAACATAATCAATGTAAATTTCCATTCTTTTCATTCTTAACAAAACAAATGCATAATTTGTTTTCTTTTTATTAACAAACAAAAATGACAAATCATATTTTTATTATGAATTGATAAACTAGATCAATTCAAATCAAACAAAAGTGATACCACAAAAATGTGATCTTTATAATGCTAATGTAAAAATGAGATTTTTATAATATTAACATTCATACATAAAAATATGTTCTTTTCCAAATGATGACATTTTTAAATAAAAATGTTATTTTTCTATTCTAACAATTTATATAACAAAAACAATATTTTCCTTGATGTAAACATTTCATATATTTCATACCATCCATCAACACAATACAGTCAATTCACCACAATATAGTCAATTCAAATAATCTCAAACATCACAAAATGTTCAATTTGGTGTCACATAACTAATGAAAAAAAATAGGGATTTTTGTTTTAACTAATTTACCTTGACAAAAATAACAAATTTGTTTTGACAAATTTATTTTTGACAAAAATCTATATTTTTGTTTTCAACAATTTTTTATTACAACACGATATCATCCAATTAACAGACCTATACAACACATCAATCATAGAATCAAATCACGTCACATAACAATAGAATTTTACCGCAGAGTGATGATAACACAAACATAAATAATTTTAGTTATTTAAGAAGAAATAAAATAGAATTTCTCACATCGTTTTGAATTTCTGCACTGTTCAAATCCAAAAATTGGCCAAATTTCAACTTGTTCAGAATCAGGTCTAGTCGGTTTCATCGCGAAGGTCTCGGTCTCACGATCGTGGCGCACCTGAAATCGTTTAGTTTCGAGTTCGTATGCATTAGTTATGATTAAATTAAGATCGGTCAAATTTGAATTAATTAAATTGTAAAGTCAAAGTATGGAAAAGTCAAAGCTACCTCATCTTGTCCCCGCCGGGATGGATGGTCATCTTTGAATGATGTGCATCATCAAGAATGGTCTTCCTCAAATTCTCGTCCCGTGGTACACAAAGCTACCGTCCCTACGTAACCAACCCTTATCATCTAGGGTATATGTAACACCCCGCGAATTCTATAACTGTGAAATTCACAAATTAAAGTATAATTAATTTGAAATCAGAGAACTAAGGGAAACGGGATACGCCATTGCGTTCGTCTCGGAAAAATACGCGAAATAGAGTCCGAGTTTTCGAAAAACGGAGTCCGTACGAAGAAGATATGGCCTTCGGAAGTTTCTGAATTAAGTTTAAAATTCAAACAGAATAAAACAGTTTAAAATTCCAAAATCGGGCCCAATGGGCCAGGGCGGAAAAACACCCGCCTAACGCACCCAGGTCGACTGGGCTGTCGACCTGGTCCAGAGCCAGGTCGAACCCAGTCCAACCTGGCTGGCCTATTCTATGTTGGTCGATTTTCTGTAGTCTGCTTTGTCATTAGGGCTAGGTGGTAGGCTCTAATTGGTCTCTCCTTAGGATGAATGGCTACGATCAATCCAAGCAACATCAATGGTCCTAATCAGTTCATAACCCCTATAAAAATGACCCTAGACTCAACCCTAATCTATTCATTCAAAAATAAGAACAAAGCCGCCATGTTGCTGAGGAACGACTAGGGGTAGCCACCAATTGGAGAGAGAATTAGGAGGCAAATTCTAAGGCATAAAGCAACTCAATCAAATCAAACCGCATCTTCAAATCCCTAAATTTGAGAATTCGCCTCACCATTGTAAGTAGAGTATTATTTTGGTATGAACAAATAATTGTGTTGGTTTGTATACTTGAATTGAGGCGATAAAGTAATTCATATTTGTGCGTTACTATGATTCTTATCGATTTGGAATATTGTATACGTTTGGATATTCTCGAATTATGTTGTTCATTATGAAAAACTACATGCGGTAGTTTTATGCAAGTATACGTTTGGAATATTCGCAAATTGTGTAATCCATGTTAAAGCTACATGTATGTAGTTGATTAATTGAAATTCATGCAAGTTTGGGATTTTGCTACTATGCCATCATAATGTATATTTTTGTACAAACATCACTTTTGGGAAGTAATTGGAATAAGTTTGGGTTATCATAGTTCATATGAAATTATCATTAAGCCATGCTTTTGTGCTAGAAAATCTATTTGCAAACTTATGAATATGACTAGGCTATGATGGATAATTTGCATAACTGAAATCCATATTTTTAACAAGAATTATATGATGACATATGTGGTACATAGCTAGGTTAGATTCAAAATCCCTTTTTGCAAGTTGGCATGACCAAAGTAAAAATCATGATTTCATGTTAGAAATATTTATGCCATGGTTATGTGAACAAATTTAACTATACTTTTGTATTAGTCACAAAAGTAGACACCTTTGTAAACATGTAGTAGTCTTATGAACATGATTTGCTTATGTTTGACATTATGCCTGAATAAAAATATAGGTTTATGTTGTAGTTAAAGCCTATGTGTCGATAGTGATATTCTTAACTTAACTACAAGTTTACATGCTTTGATTCATGTCACTTATGCTTTATGACCAAAGTATATGTCACTACTATGCAAGTACACCAGTTTCTATTTTGTATTTCCAACGTCATATTGCAAGTTCATGCGCTCACATTCCCCTTTTCGTGTATGTAATCACGCTTTAAGCCTCCCCTTTTCGCATGGCTAAGTTGGGCTTTAAAAGGCTAAGCCCAACATATATATAATAAACGGACGATTTAAACGGGGGAAAATAACGTTGGGTTAAGATTACTAATGAATGAAAATATAAAATAGAAGGGCCCAAATTCAAGTATGGGTTGGGCCCATGATTGGTGTAACCTTTACACCATTAATAATGGGCCGCAAATATTTACATATAAGAAAATAAAGAAGAAAGACAAAATATGTAAATGTAGAACATACGATGTGTTTAACCCGAGGTTGGATTGAGTTGTGATGTAAACCTGCCCGGAACCGCCCGGGTGTCCAGTAGTCACAACAATACCTATCCAATGTGGGAGGTTAACCATGGAGCCCAATAAGGACCCGAGGTTAGACTGAGTTGTGGCGTAAGACTGCCCGGAACCAACCGGCAACAGGCAGCCACAACAATACCTGTCTAATGTGAGAGGTCAAGGCTTTAATAAGACAATTAAGGCTGAGTCAGGATTGTTAGGATTAAGTGAACTAAAGACTTAATCAAAATGGAACATGCTAAACTAAACGGACTGGTGGGGGTTAGGTTAGGAAACACTTAACCAACTTAGCATGTTGGCTAGAGATAGAAAACCTAGTAACGGGGGACCCTTTTCAGCAGTAACCCTAGAAGGTGTATCGGGATACCCTGAAACTAGGCAGGGTGGGGCACGATTACTGGGCTGATTGTAAGAGGTCAAATCGACGGCGGTGGTGTAGCAGTGTAGGTTCTAACGGGGTGCGGGCGTGCACACACTCCGGCGCAGAAAAATAAGGCACTGGACACCAGTAGCATACCTGTGCATTCTAGGATTGTGTCGGGCCGCCACCATGGGACTTGATACACCCCATGGTGGGACCAGCATAGGTAACTACAACATCGGGGGCCGTAAGACACATGTAACTATGCGAGTAGGAGCCGATCATCATTGAATGGATCACATCACCCTGATTATGGGGTGCCAATTGGAAACTAGTTTATATGGGTTCAGAGATTAACATGGGGTACGATAGTTTATTCGACCCTAGACAACTTAACCAAGTTATAGTGCTTTCCCACTTCTTGTTTATACTTATCATACCCGGTTCTTTATTCATAGACAGAATAGTACTAGACTTACTCAGGCTTTATGTCTGACTCTACTTTTCTTTCGTCTTCTTTTCTTCCGTTTCCCCCCCCCCAGGTCCACAGGGAGGGAACGCTGCAGCTTGACCAGCCTTGACATCCATCTTGAAGAAGAGAAATGTATTGCTTGGACTTTTTCGTTTTGAACTATGGCTTTGGACAATCCACTATGGGGCTTTTGCAGTTTATCTATGTTTTATTTATGCTTCTTTAAATAATGTAATCAAGACAGATTATGAAAGGGTTATGTTATGTTTTTGGAAAAGATGTAAGACAATTATGGTGATGTTGTTGTAGCACGTATTTGCTTTTATGAAATAAAAGTTTTGTTGATTTTCCGCTGTTTACAAATATGTGTTCTTATATCTGTCTTGTATATCTGTGACTTATACTTATAAACCTCCACCAAAATTAGGGCATTCCCTTTGAGAGTGACCCTAACGGAGGTGGGGTGTTTCACTTACTCAGGCTTTATGTCTGACTCTACTTTTCTTTCGTCTTCTTTTCTTCCGTTTCCCCCCCAGGTCCACAGGGAGGGAACGCTGCAGCTTGACCAGCCTTGACATCCAGCTTGAAGAAGAGAAATGTATTGCTTGGACCTTTTCGTTTGAAACTATGGCTTTGGACAAACTCTATGGGGCTTTTGCAGTTTATCTATGTTTTATTTATGCTTCTTTAAATGATGTAATCAAGACAGATTATGAGAGTGTTATGTTATGTTTTGGAAAAGATGTAAGACAATTGTGGTGATGTTGTTGTAGCACGTATTTACTTTCATGAAATAAAAGTTTGTTGATTTTTCCGCTGTTTACAAATATGTGTTCTTATATCTGTCTTGTATATCTGTGACTTATACATATAAACCTCCACCAAAATTAGGGCATTCCCTTTGAGAGTGACCCTAACGGAGGTGGGGTGTTTCACTTGGTATCAGAGCATAGGTTTACCAGATAAGATAAAAAGTTTTGAAAAATTATTTTCAAAAAGGAAATTCAAAGAAGCATTTTTAAAAGAAAAATATTATTTTATTTTAAAAAGAGGCAAAGTCCACTCCCCAAAGCCATAGGTACTATCTCTTATCCTTCGTTTTGAATCTATCCTTTTTGTTTCAGCATGTCCGAAGAACTTAACTTGCCGGAAGGGGTACCAATACCTGGTTGGTTTAGACGGGTCTTAGAATCAAGGGCCACTCAGCCAGGTCCTACCATTCCTCCTCCCCCAGCTGCCGGAAATCATCCAGCTGCTGCGGCACCTTTTCCTCCACCTCCTCCTTGGGGAAACACGTTTGCTAAGATATGTAAAGATTTTAAAGCTATGGGAGGAAAGGATTTCCATGGAACTGAGTCCTTCGTGGCAGCTAGAAATTGGCTGAAAGAGACGGAGGACCTATTCATCATCTTTGAGGTAGAGGATAGACAAAAAGTACAATTGGCAGTGTGGCTATTGAAGGGCGAGGCTTCCTACTGGTGGGAAGTCACTAATGCTGAAAGACCAGTGGAGACATGGGAGGACTTTAGGGCAAGGTTTGAGACTAAATTTCTCTCAGATGCGGAAAGAAGTTTGCAGTTGGAAAAATTCTTATTTCTTAAACAAGGGGACAAGACAGTCAGAGAATATGTGAATCAGTTCGATGAGCTGGCTAGGTTTGGGCTTGACCTAGTCAACACCCTGCACAAGAAGGCTCTCCGTTTCGTCAAAGGGTTGAATGAGCCATTACACAGTTTGGCCATGACCCATATACCCATGGGAGCCACGTATGAAAGATTGGTGCAAATGGCATTGCTGAATGAAGAGGATAAGGGCAAGAAGGAGACGAAGGCAGAAAGCTCTCAAGGGAAGAAAGAGGGTTTGCAGCCCAAGAAGACAGACTTTAAGAAGGGCGGGAAAGGCAACAAAGAGAAGAGGAAGTGTAATTTCTGTGGCAAAGTGGGGCACTTAGTAAAGGACTGCCGGAAAAAGAAGGCCAAGGAGAATGGTGGGTGCTTTTCTTACGGTGAGACAGGCCACAGGGCTAAGGACTGCCCAAAGAAACGAGGACAGGGGCAGAGGGCTGGATCCACCCCAGGGGCACAGGTTCATGTGCTGGAAGCGCCACCTCTGCAACAGCGAGGTATAAATACTTCTGTAGAAAGTGTAGTTTATCTTTATGATCACCCCGTTCGCACTTTATTTGATTCTGGCGCATCACACTCCTTTATCTCGTCTGCTCTAGTAGAATCTCTGCACCTAAAAACTAGTATGGTAGAGGACCCCTTAATTGTTTCAAACCCAATTGGGGGCCCAGCTCATTTGTCTATGATCTGTGTGGGATTGAAAATTTCTATTCTAAGTGTAGAATTTCAATGTAGTGCCTTTGTTTTGGGCTTTTCGGGTTATGGTTTGATTTTGGGTATGGATTGGCTATCCAGTAATGGGGCCATCCTTGATTGTGAGAAAAGGGTTGTTAGGATCCTAACCCAGCTCGGTAATACTTTGGAAATTTCTTGTAATCCCTCGTATGCGGTTATGCTTAGTTATCTTGAATCGCTAGATGCCTCTGTTGAAAATTTGCAATCAGTTAGAGTGGTCCGGGAATATCCGGATGTCTTCGAAGAGGTGAAGGGCTTGCCTCCGAAGCGGGAAATAGACTTCCGCATATATCTTGTAGATAATGCAAAGCCCGTTGCGTTGCCCGTTAGACACATGGCTCCACGAGAAAGGAAAGAGCTCAGCAAACAGATTAAAGAGCTTCTAGAGAAGGGGTTCATTAGGAGGAGCATTTCAGAATGGGGCGCTCCAGTGGTGTTCGCTACAAAGGCGGATGGTTCACTCCGTCTATGTGTTGACTATAGGGAGCTCAACAAGCTAACGAAAAAGAATAGGCACCCTCTCCCTAGAATTGACGATTTGTTTGACCAGCTTGTAGGAGCGTCTGTTTTCTCCCAACTCGATTTAGCAACCGGTTTTCATCAGCTAAGGGTGGCTGAAGATAGCATCGATAAAACGGCGTTTAGAACCCCAGACGGCTTCTTTGAATGGCTTGTCATGCCTTTCGGCTTGACAAATGCACCTGCTTACTTCGTGGACCTGATGAGTAGGGTATTTAGAGATTTCCTCAACAAATTCGTAGTGGTCTTCGTAGATGATATCCTTATCTTCTCAAAGAGTGAAGAGGAACATGCTCAGCACTTAAGGGCAATCTTGGAAACTTTGCGAGTCCATCAACTAAAAGCCAAATTCTCCAAATGCCACTTTTGGAGAGAAGAGGTGAGGTTCCTTGGGCACATAGTATCCAAACAAGGGTTAGCAGTGGACCCTGCTAAGGTAGTGGCGGTACCGGATTGGAAGACACCAAGGAATGCAACTGAGGTCCGAAGCTTTCTAGGACTAGCGGGTTTCTATCGAAAGTTTATAAGGGATTTTGCGAAAATCTCAGCTCCGCTCACGAAGTTGACCAAGAAGAATCTAGTGTTCAATTGGGATTTGGATTGCGAGTTTGCTTTCCAACGACTGAAAAGGGCTCTCACAACAGCCCCAGTTTTGACGCTGCCAGATGGGAGCAAGATGTTCACTGTTTATACGGATGCATGTGGGACAGGGCTAGGCGCCGTCTTAATGCAAGAAGGAAGGGTAGTAGCTTATGGCGGGAGGCAGTTGAAAGTGCACGAAAAGAACTACCCAACCCACGATCTTGAGTTAGCCGCCATCGTCTTTGCACTCAAGTCTTGGCGACACTATCTCCTAGGTGAGAAGTTCGAACTTTACACTGACCATAAATCGTTGAAATATCTTTTCTCGCAGAAGGATCTTAACTTGAGGCAACAAAGATGGATGGAGTTTCTTGCCTCGTACGATTTCGAAATCTCCTACACTCCGGGCAAAGGCAACGTAGTGGCAGGCGCGTTGAGCCGAAAGAAATTGACCCTAAGCCCGTTGTTTGTTGAAAGACAAAGCCTAGAGTTTATAGCCAGCTTCGACTTTAGGCCTTCCTCCAATTTCGTACCAGGCTTGCTAGCATCTCTCGAAGTGCGCCCAACTTTAGTGGATTCACTAGGGACAGCACAACGCAAAGACCCTCGGCTTGTGGAAACAATTGATAGGCTAATTAGGGGTGAGACTTCAAGTCACCTCAACAGATACTCCATCGACGATAAGGGTTTGCTAAGGCGAGACGGAAGACTATGCGTCCCACAGATAAAAGATTTAGTAAAGAAGGTTCTCGAGGAAGCACATCACTCCAAAATGACGATACACCCAGGCGGAGATAAAATGTACAAAGATATAAAAAGGACTTTCTTCTAGAACGGCATGAAAAAGGACGTGGCAGAATTCGTTTCTAAGTGTATGGTGTGCCAACAGGTTAAGGCGGAACAGAAAAAGCCTGGCGGATTGCTACATCCTCTGGAGGTCCCGCAGTGGAAGTGGGATAGCATCTCAATGGACTTCATCGATGGGCTGCCTAGGTCTAGGAGAGGCAACACTAGCATTTGGGTAATAGTGGATAGGCTTACTAAAAGCGCCCACTTTTTACCTGTCAAAAGTAAAAGAACTGCCTCATCCCTAGCATCACTTTACCTCAAAGAAATCGTTCGACTCCATGGAATACCATCTAGCATTGTTAGTGACCGAGACCCCATCTTCACCAGTGAGTTTTGGCGGAGTCTGCAAGAAGCAGTAGGAACGCAGTTATGCTTGAGCACAGCCTATCATCCCCAAACCGACGGCCAAACAGAGAGAGTGAACAGAGTTTTGGAAGACCTTTTAAGGCTATGCGTCCTTGACTTCGGAGGGACATGGGAAGACCACCTTCCTTTGGTGGAATTTGCCTACAACGACAGTTATCAAGCAACCATCGGAATGGCGCCCTTCGAAGCTTTATATGGAAGACCGTGCCGATCGCCCACTTGTTGGTGGGAGTCTACTGATAAGCTCATACTTGGACCAGATATGATCTGAGAGACTTCAGAGAAAGTAGACTTAATACGAAGAAGGATGAAGACAGCCCAAGACAGACAAAAGTCCTATGCCGACAAGAGAAGGACCGACCTTGAATTTGAGGTTGGAGACAGAGTTTTTCTCAAGGTATCACCGCTAAGAAACGTTGTTCGTTTTGGAACCACAGGAAAACTGGCGCCAAGGTTCGTAGGGCCATTCCCTATCATCGAGAAAATTGGGAAAATGGCCTATAGATTAGAGCTACCCGAGAAGTTGGCTGGAGTCCACAACGTTTTTCACGTTTCATATCTCCGAAAATGTCTACATGAGTCTGCTGAAGTGGTAGAGCCAAATATCCTCGAAGAGGCCGAAGTGGAATGCGAAGCAACCATAAGAAAAGTTCCAACCCGCATCTTAGGAACGGAAGTGAAGAAGCTACGCAACCGCGAAGTCAAGCTCGTCAAAGTTCAGTGGAGCGACGCCGAGGGAGACGCGACTTGGGAAACTGAATCTAGAATACGCACCACCTACCCTTTTCTGTTCGAGGGTACATCCTTGATCTTTCTCTTTCCTTAAGTTGCGCTTTTATCTATCTTTTTAGGTATATTTCCTCGACCTTATCTTTTAGGTAGAAACCCCTTTGGATGGAAACATGTAATTGAAACATGTTATGGATGATGGTTGCAAGTGGTTGCAAGTGATTGCTAGTGGTTGCTCGTGGTTGCATATACACACACAATCTAGGTTTTAGATCGGCTCAGTCACTTCATATTGCATATGCATATATGTTTGCATTCGTATGTGGTTGAACTTTAATGTGTTGTCATGTGGATGCTGCATTTGTATTGAATGATTGTGCACTCATGTAGAATCAAGAATAGGAGAATTTGCATACATAATGGATTCATGGCACTTACATAATTCGCATTAAGGAGGTCAACTGAATCAGTAGACCGCCTGATTTTGCATTAGATAAGTACATATACACACACACTTCGCATATGATCAAGAAGCATTAGAAGTCTTTTAAGGACAATGGATGCTCGTGTTTGATGGATGAGTAGATGGATGATTGGATGATAGGATATACATTCCTCCTAACTTGAAGATTTCGGGGACGAAATCCTTTTAAGTGAGGGAGAATGTAACACCCCGCGAATTCTATAACTGTGAAATTCACAAATTAAAGTATAATTAATTTGAAATCAGAGAACTAAGGGAAACGGGATACGCCATTGCGTTCGTCTCGGAAAAATACGCGAAATAGAGTCCGAGTTTTCGAAAAACGGAGTCCGTACGAAGAAGATATGGCCTTCGGAAGTTTCTGAATTAAGTTTAAAATTCAAACAGAATAAAACAGTTTAAAATTCCAAAATCGGGCCCAATGGGCCAGGGCGGAAAAACACCCGCCTAACGCACCCAGGTCGACTGGGCTGTCGACCTGGTCTAACCAGGTCGACAGGGCTGTCGACAGGGCTGTCGACCTGGTCCAGAGCCAGGTCGAACCCAGTCCAACCTGGCTGGCCTATTCTATGTTGGTCGATTTTCTGTAGTCTGCTTTGTCATTAGGGCTAGGTGGCAGGCTCTAATTGGTCTCTCCTTAGGATGAATGGCTACGATCAATCCAAGCAACATCAATGGTCCTAATCAGTTCATAACCCCTATAAAAATGACCCTAGACTCAACCCTAATCTATTCATTCAAAAATAAGAACAAAGCCGCCATGTTGCTGAGGAACGACTAGGGGTAGCCACCAATTGGAGAGAGAATTAGGAGGCAAATTCTAAGGCATAAAGCAACTCAATCAAATCAAACCGCATCTTCAAATCCCTAAATTTGAGAATTCGCCTCACCATTGTAAGTAGAGTATTATTTTGGTATGAACAAATAATTGTGTTGGTTTGTATACTTGAATTGAGGCGATAAAGTAATTCATATTTGTGCGTTACTATGATTCTTATCGATTTGGAATATTGTATACGTTTGGATATTCTCGAATTATGTTGTTCATTATGAAAAACTACATGCGGTAGTTTTATGCAAGTATACGTTTGGAATATTCGCAAATTGTGTAATCCATGTTGAAGCTACATGTATGTAGTTGATTAATTGAAATTCATGCAAGTTTGGGATTTTGCTACTATGCCATCATAATGTATATTTTTGTACAAACATCACTTTTGGGAAGTAATTGGAATAAGTTTGGGTTATCATAGTTCATATGAAATTATCATTAAGCCATGCTTTTGTGCTAGAAAATCTATTTGCAAACTTATGAATATGACTAGGCTATGATGGATAATTTGCATAACTGAAATCCATATTTTTAACAAGAATTATATGATGACATATGTGGTACATAGCTAGGTTAGATTCAAAATCCCTTTTTGCAAGTTGGCATGACCAAAGTAAAAATCATGATTTCATGTTAGAAATATTTATGCCATGGTTATGTGAACAAATTTAACTATACTTTTGTATTAGTCACAAAAGTAGACACCTTTGTAAACATGTAGTAGTCTTATGAACATGATTTGCTTATGTTTGACATTATGCCTGAATAAAAATATAGGTTTATGTTGTAGTTAAAGCCTATGTGTCGATAGTGATATTCTTAACTTAACTACAAGTTTACATGCTTTGATTCATGTCACTTATGCTTTATGACCAAAGTATATGTCACTACTATGCAAATACACCAGTTTCTATTTTGTATTTCCAACGTCATATTGCAAGTTCATGCGCTCACATTCCCCTTTTCGTGTATGTAATCACGCTTTAAGCCTCCCCTTTTCGCATGGCTAAGTTGGGCTTTAAAAGGCTAAGCCCAACATATATATAATAAACGGACGAGTTAAACGGGGGAAAATAACGTTGGGTTAAGATTACTAATGAATGAAAATATAAAATAGAAGGGCCCAAATTCAAGTATGGGTTGGGCCCATGATTGGTGTAACCTTTACACCATTAATAATGGGTCGCAAATATTTACATATAAGAAAATAAAGAAGAAAGACAAAATATGTAAATGTAGAACATACGATGTGTTTAACCCGAGGTTGGATTGAGTTGTGATGTAAACCTGCCCGGAACCGCCCGGGTGTCCAGTAGTCACAACAATACCTATCCAATGTGGGAGGTTAAACATGGAGCCCAATAAGGACCCAAGGTTAGACTGAGTTGTGGCGTAAGACTGCCCGGAACCAACCGGCAACAGGCAGCCACAACAATACCTGTCTAATGTGAGAGGTCAAGGCTTTAATAAGACAATTAAGGCTGAGTCAGGATTGTTAGGATTAAGTGAACTAAAGACTTAATCAAAATGGAACATGCTAAACTAAACGGACTGGTGGGGGTTAGGTTAGGAAACACTTAACCAACTTAGCATGTTGGCTAGAGATAGAAAACCTAGTAACGGGGGACCCTTTTCAGCAGTAACCCTAGAAGGTGTATCGGGATACCCTGAAACTAGGCAGGGTGGGGCACGATTACTGGGCTGATTGTAAGAGGTCAAATCGACGGCGGTGGTGTAGCAGTGTAGGTTCTAATGGGGTGCGGGCGTGCACACACTCCGGCGCAGAAAAATAAGGCACTGGACACCAGTAGCATACCTGTGCATTCTAGGATTGTGTCGGGCCGCCACCATGGGACTTGATACACCCCATGGTGGGACCAGCATAGGTAACTACAACATCGGGGGCCGTAAGACACATGTAACTATGCGAGTAGGAGCCGATCATCATTGAATGGATCACATCACCCTGATTATGGGGTGCCAATTGGAAACTAGTTTATATGGGTTCAGAGATTAACATGGGGTACGATAGTTTATTCGACCCTAGACAACTTAACCAAGTTATAGTGCTTTCCCACTTCTTGTTTATACTTATCATACCCGGTTCTTTATTCATAGACAGAATAGTACTAGACTTACTCAGGCTTTATGTCTGACTCTACTTTTCTTTCGTCTTCTTTTCTTCCGTTCCCCCCCCCCCCAGGTCCACAGGGAGGGAACGCTGCAGCTTGACCAGCCTTGACATCCAGCTTGAAGAAGAGAAATGTATTGCTTGGACCTTTTCGTTTGAAACTATGGCTTTGGACAAACTCTATGGGGCTTTTGCAGTTTATCTATGTTTTATTTATGCTTCTTTAAATGATGTAATCAAGACAGATTATGAGAGTGTTATGTTATGTTTTGGAAAAGATGTAAGACAATTGTGGTGATGTTGTTGTAGCACTTATTTGCTTTCATGAAATAAAAGTTTGTTGATTTTTCCGCTGTTTACAAATATGTGTTCTTATATCTGTCTTGTATATCTGTGACTTATACATATAAACCTCCACCAAAATTAGGGCATTCCCTTTGAGAGTGACCCTAACGGAGGTGGGGTGTTTCAGTATACCTACGGAGATGGCTCGATGACTCCCCTCTTTTGAGCTTTTCTACTAACTCAATCAACTGTGGGTCATCTCGCTGTGCCGCAACAATCCGTCCCAAAAGCGTAGGTCTGACCTCTAAGGATGCTAGCAAACCGGGCACAAAGTCAACGGAAGGTCTAAAGTCAAACGTAGAGATGAACTCTAAGCTTCGCCGCTCAACAAACAACGGACTCAAGGACAACCTTTTCCTACTTAAGGCGTCTGCCACCACGTTACCCTTGCCAGGGGTATATGCCACCTCGAAATCGTAGGACGCTAAGAATTCCATCCACCTTTGCTGCCTTAAGTTCAAGTCCTTCTGAGAGAATAAGTATTTTAGCGATTTGTGGTCAGTGAATAGTTCGAATTTCTCGCCAAGAAGATAATGTCGCCAAGACTTAAGCGCGATGACAATAGCGGCCAACTCTAGGTCATGTGTAGGGTAATTTCTCTCATGCACTCTCAGCTGCCTTCCACCATAGGCTATTACCCTTCCCTCTTGCATTAAGACTGCGCCTAGTCCTGTCCTACAAACATCGGTATAAACGGTAAATGGCTTACTCCCATCTGGCAACACTAAGACTGGGGCTGTGGTCAAAGCTCTCTTTAAACGTTGGAACGCATCATCACAATCTACGTCCCATGTGAAAACTAGGTTCTTCTTCGTCAAGCGTGTTAATGGGGATGATATTTTTGCGAAGTCTTTGATAAACTTCCTATAGTAGCCAGCCAACCCTAAGAAACTCCTCACCTCGGTAGCATTTTTAGGGACCTTCCAATCTTGGATGGCCACTACCTTCGCGGGATCCACAGCTATCCCTTCTTTGGAAACCACATGCCCTAAGAATCGCACTTCCTTCCTCCAAAAGTGACATTTAGAAAATTTAGCTTTAAGGCTATGCGCTCGAAGAGTCTCCAACACTTCCCTAAGATGTAGGGCATGCTCTTCCTCGCTCTTAGAAAAGATCAAGATGTCACCCACAAAGACTACCACGAATTTATTAAGGTACTCCCTAAACACCCTGCTCATCAAGTCAACAAAGTATGCGGGGGCGTTTGTCGAACCAAAGGGCGTCACAAGCCACTCGAAGAAGCCATCTGGAGTCCTAAAGGCAGTCTTGTCTATGCTATCCTCAGCCACTCTCAACTAATGGAAACCCATGGCTAAGTCCAACTGCGAAAACACTGAGGCGCCAACTAACTGATCGAAGAGATCGTCAATCCTCGGCAGTGGGTGTCTATTCCTCTTAGTAAGTTTATTAATTTCTTTATAGTCCACACAAAGTCTAAGGGACCCATCTGCCTTCATGGCAAATACTACTAGAGCACCCCACTCCGATATACTACGTCTGATGAACCCCTTCTCAAGCAATTCCTTCACTTGCTTACTGAGTTCTCTTCTCTCTCTTGGAGTCATGTGGCACACTGGTAATACAACTGGCTTTGCATTATCTACTAGATATATTTGAAAGTCTATCTCATGTTTTGGGGGTAAACCCCTCACCTCATCGAAGACATCAGCATATTCACGGACTATACGAGCAGAATGTAAATCATCATCGGATGCGTCAAGGGATTCTAGGTAGCTAAGCATTACTGGACCTCTAGGGTCACAAGAAATATCAAGGGTCTTTCCACAACGGGTCAACAATCTAACTACCCTTCTTTCACAATCTAGGATGGCCCCATATCTAGTTAACCAATCCACACCTAGAATCAAGCCGTAGCCCATGAAGCCAAGAACAAAGGCGTTGCATTCAAACTCAACGCCCAAGATAAACACTCTCAAATCCCGACAAATCATAGAAAGATGAGCCAAACCACCAATAGGATTTGAGACTACTAAGGGATCAGTAACTAGACTAGTATCTAGGTTTAGTGTTTCAACTAATGATATAGAGATAAACGAATGTGATGCGCCAGAATCGAATAAAGTACGGACAGGATGATCAAACAGAAAAACTAAACTTTCAACGGAAATTGCTCTACCTTGTTCTTGCAGCTGTGCGACCACGAGAGCCTGAACTTGTCCCCTTGCCTGCCATGGTGCCATAAGAGCCTGCACCTGTCCTCCCGAGGTAGACCCTGCCCTCTGCCCCTTCCTTGGGCAGTCCTTAATCATATGTCCCGCTTCGCCATAGTGGAAATAACCAGTCTTCTTTTTCTTCCTACAATCTTTGCTTAGATGGTCGGGTGTCCCACAGTTAAAGCATCTTTTCTTTCCCTTAGCATTGTTGCCTTTACCACCTTTCTTGTTCTGTTGTTGCTGTTGCGGCTTCTTTTGATCCCCTTTCTTCTCGGGTGCCTTATTAGCATTGGCGCCCTTCTCCTCTTCATGTATAAGCGCCATGTCAACTAACCTCTCAAAGGTAGCCCCCATAGGGATGTGGGTCATAGCTAACCCATGAAGCGGCTCGTTCAAACCCTTAACAAATCTCAGGGCCTTCTTTTCTGGTGTATTCACCAAGTCCAAGCCAAATCTCGCCAACTGATTGAACTTGTTGATGTATTCTTTCACTGATAGATTCCCTTGCTTCAATGCTAAAAACCTTTCCATGTATAGATTCTCTTCAGCTCGCGAGAGAAACTTCGCCTCAAACATCCGACGAAAATCTGGCCATGTATCAACTGGACGTTCTCCATTAGTGACCTCCCACCAAAACGAGGCCTCATCCTTCATTAGCCAGGCGGCTAACTAGACCTTTCTTCCATCATCCACTTCAAAGATTCCAAAAAAAAATTCCACCTCCTTTAGCCAATTTCGAGCTTCAACAAATGTCTCCGTCCTGTGAAAAGGTTTTCCACCCATTGCCCTAAAGTCCTTACATATCTTTGCAAAAGTATCGATGCGAGGAGGAGGAGGAGGAGGAGGAGGAGCATTTACTGGACCTACGGTGGCGGCCCTAGTCTCCAAATACCTCCTAAACCATTCTAGTATCGGTATTCCCTAGGGTATCTCGGGAATTCCAGACATGCTGAAACGAAAAAGGAAAGATTCAATACAAAAGGACCGAAGGAAAGATATATGGCTCTTGGGGTTATGCTTTCTAAAATAAGCTTTTATCTTGAAAATACTTTCCTTAAAACATACTTTTGAAGGTACTTCTTTATAAAAGTGGTTTTGAAAAACAGCTTTTCAAAATTCATATCCGTTCTGGTAACCTTCAGCTCTGATGCCACGTGTAACACCCCACGTCCATTAATGTCACTCACAAAGGGAATGCATTAACTTCTATGGAGCGTTTTAAGTGAGTATAGAACAGAAACTCAACAACAAGACAGATATAAATAGTACTAAAACTTTAAAACTTTATTCATTGCAGCGGATTAACACATAGGTTCGATTACACCATCAAAAAAACCAAAGTCAAAGTACATAATATCCATCTTGACTAAATCAAAGTACATAAATTGAAAGACATAATCCCCAATACAAAATAGCCATATAAAAGAGAGGCTGAACTTTACTTCAGCGATCTAAGCAATCTTCTAAAAGCAAGAAATACAGTTGTCCAAAATCAAGCTCCACTGGTGCTAGTTCCAACCTGAGCACCTGGGGGGGGGGGGAGGAAGAAAAGAGGTGGAAAAAGGGGGTCAGACATAAAGTCTGGCGAGTGCGATAACTTTAACAATATAATTACCAAAATAACTAGGCTAAGGCATAAGTTGGAAAATAAGGAAATGACTGTGAACAATTGGGTATGACAGAATAAACAAGGAAACAAGATTGAACAAAGATAACGTTAAAGGCGCACCTATACCACTATAAGATAATTACTATACTGCACCACCACTACTATACTGCATCACAACTAGTCACCCTAAGGTTAATCCCGCCTAAAGAACTTAATAATGATAATGGTAGTTTCGTGCACCCCTAGTTTCCTTCATAGGTGTCGTCTACCCCTATCTCCACTAGGTGTACCAATTACCCCCATGCGATCGGCTCCCTAACTCGTAGATACCCGTGCTGGCCCCACAGTGGGGGTGTATCACTCCCCAAAGTGGCAACCCGATACAACCAACAATAGTGCACGACTTATACCTACACGATGCAACAACGTCTTACCTACCAGCCCGGGTCCACACACGCATATGAACCCGTTGGACTTGCATTGCCACCGCTAACCCGGTTTGGCCTCTTACAGTCAAGCCCAGTATGCGTGTCCCGTCCTCGACTTGGGTCGATCCCACAAAGATACGTATGGGTTACTGGTTGAAACGGGCCCCCATTACTTGACACAAGCTATCCACCTAAGCTTGGTCCTTTCTAGTATATCCCATTTAACCCTCTTCTTATTCATGTTCACTTACATGTTTCAATTTTGGTTAAGTGTTTCTAATCGTATTTCAAATGCCACCCAAGGCACCCACTAGATTCCACATGCCACCCAAGGCACCCACTTAACCCCCTCATGTCCCACTACATGTTTATCTGGTTAAGTGTTTCTTAATTCATTAAGACCGTAACCTTATAAAGACCTCTCACATTAGACTGGCATTTGTGGCAGCTGGATTTGCCGGGCGGGTCCGGGAAGTCTTACACCACAAACGAGCCTAACCTCGTGTCTTTACAACTGTTACGTATTTAATTTATGCCTAAGACCTCTCACATTAGACTGGCATTTGTGGCAGCTGGATTTGTCGGGCGGGTCCGGGCAGTCTTACACCACAAAAGAGCCTAACCTCGTATCTTAGACGATTAATTACTCCTAATTAATCATCCCCCAATTTGAATTACTTTCCCTATTCAAATTATCAATTAATTCCAAATTTAACTATGGCCATAATTGACTCAATTATGTCCATCTATTTATGGTATGAAAAATCATACCAATTTCATCACAAATTTATTTTATGCCTTTTAAGGCATTTATGCCAATTAAATCTTTTAATAATATCCCCTTTACCCCACGTTGTACGTTCGTTCGTTTAACGTAAAATATACGTTAGACTCGAATAGTCTAACTCATGGAATAAAGAGAAAACATCACAACATACATATAATTAAAACTAGATCTAAACATAAGGGGTGAACTTGCATGTGTGAATGACGTTCTACATCTAAAACTTGCATAGGCCAAAGTTACAACTTGCATAAAACTACATATGACATAGATCCAAATCTATAGGTGTAAACTTGTAATGGTCACAAACTTGCATAAATCATGTATCTCATATATCTACATCTAAAGGTGTAAATTTGCATAGGCAATAACCACAAACTTACATAACATGATTCATATTCCAAACTCATATATTTATATAAACTTGCATATGTGATTTATGCAACATAACAATGGTGTAAACTTACATCTAAACATGTAAACTAGCATGTAGAATTTAGCATATAACTCACACATGTCATAGCCTAACTTTAGATCTAAAATAGGTGTCATGAAACATGTAAGGTTATACATAATCTTTACTAACTTGCATATGGTTCATGTCTAAATCAATATCTAAACTTGCATACATACATATGATTTATCATATGAATCAACATAACCAAACTAGCATATGAACAACATGATGATTTGATTATACATAAGCCAATCATAGAATTACAACATAGATGATAGCATTATAACTTTACAACATAGATGATAACAACATAACATCATAGAATTTACAACATATATGATAACATCACAATTTTACAACATAATTATAACATGCGGTCAATAATTCACATCATATCCATATAATCCGCATCATAACTTAATCCAATTAAATTACTAATTATTTTATTAAAGAAATCGAACTCACAACTCAAAGAAGGTCTTGAGTTCTGAATTCTGAGTTCTAAAGTTGTATTAGCTTTCCCTTGAAGAAGATTTGTTGTTAAAGTTGAAAAGGATTGAATTAGATTTTCTTTCTTCCTCTCTAATTGGTGGTGGCTATGCTGAGTTGCTAGTTGATGGCATGGAGGCCATGAATCTAATTTTATTTTGATTTTAGGGTTTGAGTCTATAGGTGTTTTTATAGAGTTTAGGATTAGTTTAGGCCATCCGATCAACCCAGAATTAATCCCAGCCAATCAGAGCAGATCATAAACCCTAATGAGTCAGCACATAGTCACTTACAGGTCATCAATCAAATCTGCCCGGGGGGGGGAAGGTCGACCCCCAGGTCGACCTGGTCAAGGTAAGTCGACCCCTAGGTCGACCTTATGGTCGACCTGGCCTTGGCGGGAATTTTCCCGCCTAGCCCGTCTGACTCTGAAATTTGAATTTTCTGAAATCTGTTTTGAATTTTCTGAAACTTCCGATGGCCATAACTTCTTCATACGAAGTCGAATTCATGCAAACTCGGACTCTATCTCAACCAGAATTCCGAGACGAACACAATAGCGTAACCCGTTTCCCTTAATTTTCACATCTGAGATTAGTTATTCTTTAATTTGTGAATATTAACATTAACAGAATTACGAGGTGTTACATACTTACAACAAGTCCCTTGGTGAGTCTCGTTGTAAAGAAATCTTGAAATCCGACTTATCCAAGATGTCGTACGCAACTGCCATCAATACCATGGATGGTTTTAGCTGATTTACCGATGCTACTGCCACATTAAATATCTCTAAGAAAGAACATGGAGTTTCTCTGGACCTTTACTTGATCGTTGTATCATATTTTTGGGCCTGGCGATGTGGACCATAAAATGTACCATAAACTGGGCGACCAACACGTTCCAACTGTTGATGGATTCAGACTCCAGTTGCCTAAACTACATAGCAACTACATCATTAAGAAACAGAGCAAATCACTTGACCATGACGCTTTCCGATACAGAGGGTGCTTTCATGTGGTGCATATAGCACATCAAGTGTATGGTAGTATCCTTCCTACCATCATAAGCTTCCAAGATTGGAAATTTAAAGTTTGTCGAGTTACAAAAATCCCTGATATCCTGTGTAAAAGGGCTGTGATTGGCATTGTCCACGTCAGCTTGAGTTGCCCGCCCCCCGTAAATCATCCAACCATATCTGCGATTTGGTTTCCATCTCCAAACCGTTGCTGCTGATCTTCTATTCCAATGCTATTACCCCAAACGTGCACTATAGCAGTAGCTTGTTGCCTATTCGTGGCATCAGAATCCGACTCGACAATACCCCCAGCACTCGGTTCGACATAGTCGAACCAAGCCAGGTCAACATGGTCAAACCAAACTCTTGTTGTTCCTAGTACATCAGCACCACTTCTATCCAACGTGATATTAGGCCAAGCCTGACCGTTATCTCTATTATCACCATTTAAGACATCATGAGCTGATGTGTCGCGATGCATATTTCCATCTCTAGGGTGGTTGCACAATTCTCCAGCCGGTTCTGTATTTGCACTATGTTGAACCGGAAGCTCCATCAATCCAAACCATGGGAAAGTTCCTGAGTATGTGGGGGTTGCATTGCCAATTTCTACCCCCACAGCTAATCCCTGACCTCTGGCCTTCCACTCTTATCCATTCTTGTGAAAAAATTGTTCATCATCTCCTATTGCTTTCAAAGGATCTCATCCTGAAGCTCCATTTGTGGCTTCAAATTTTTCAGTACCCCATCCATCTCTTCTTTGATTAAGTAGATGGAGGGATCGCCGTGAGAGGAAGCCTCTTGACTTTCTTTATTTCTCGTGCCTTCAATCCCCGCATCTTCAATAAAAAGTGACACATAAAGTTTATAGTGGTTCAGCAATGGGGACTACATCCACTTAGTGTAATCAAACTTTATTTATACTGTATATTACAATACAGTTAATTATCTGAAAGACAAGTAGAGAAAAAAGTGAATTACCCTCCTTAGCAATGTCATTACGCGTAAGAGTATATGGAGAAGTCATTCCATCTCTATAAAAGACTAAAAACCAACTATTTATAGATGCTCTAGAGCTTGATTCGACCATGCCACATGGCGCTTGATCTGGTTCAATAGGGCTCGCAGAACGTATCTTCAGGTCATGGAAATATCCTCTCCAGTTCGACATAGGACACGTGCTGTCATCTTCGAAGAAGCAGGGTAGTGGATTGACCATGTATCAGCCATCGAATAGGTTGCAGTAGCCGGCTCGACTTCGGTTGGTTCGACATGTGTCGAACAAACATAACTGATCTGAAAATCTACCTTCCAATCTATAGCAATGCGGCTTCTACGATTCGAGAAACACCAACATAAAGTGAGGGTCGAGCCGAGCTTTGCCGATACGAAACAATAACTAAAGTAAGTAGGCCGAACCGGCTTCATCGGTTCGAAATCCCATTTCCATACATCAAATTTTTGAGTGTTCTAATACTTAAACTAAGTATTTCTGGGCTCTCTTGAGCTTATGTCTTAATCCTAAATAGTTCGACTGTCAGAAATACATTATGTGACTGCTTTGCCAAAAGACGGGTCAACTGACATGTATACAACGCCTGAGATGCATGTGAGCTTAGATGTTCAAATGACCACATCAAAAATTGAGAAAAACTTGTCTTTTTCTTTTTTAACATAAACTTTGGGTAAAATGTGTATGTACATAGTGGCGTACGCAGGATAAATGTTGGCATGTTCACGAAATGAAATGGTATTCAAGGGCAAGAACTCCTAAGGTAATTTTTTTCTACATGTCGCCGATATTAAAAAAAGTTTATACAAAATATTTGTACAAAAAAGTCTAATAGAAAAAGAGTAACGATCTACATTGAAATCTAAAAGGAAAAGAGTGTTGTATCATCCTATTTTTTTTCATGTTTAGCTAGCTCTTATCCAGCTTCACAAACATAAGCAAAAGGGTCAAGCTTTTTAACACTTCACATAGGAAGTATCTTACTGATCTGTAGTGACTGACAACATGTTGATCGATGTCAGTTGATGTACTTTGGCAAAAACTTCATATTTTCTCTAGAGTGTTATCTTTTCTTCATTGATCCGTTGTTGCTTCATTTATTTGCTTCAAACCAGGATACAAAATGAAAATCTATTAATATATCACCAAGAATTAACTTGTTATCAATTCGTACCGATCCATGCTTTAGATTGGTGCTAGTTGATATGCCAAAATTGGTACAACACTCATGATGCCAAGCACGATGAACCAAAACTTTGTTATAACACCCTTGATGACATGACTAAGCATTGCTTAGTTGATGATAACAAATGGTGTTAATAAATCAAAAATATACCCAATATTCAAGGCTTTATACAAGATGATGTCATATGGAAGTAGTTTTATGATGTTAATGAACATATGAAAGAATTGTCCAAAGTCCTATGTCACACGTTCAAAGTAGTTGCAAGTATGTGCAATAGTTCATTAAGCATGTTGATGAACTAACTAAATAATCCTAAAGTTTCATAATTCGTTTTCCGTATGTAATAGGAATAATAATGATACATAAACGCTGGTTTGGGTCGAAACTCATGTGACTTCCGGTAAGGCAAAGTCATGATGAACTTAGGATCCAAAGGGCTTTATTACATTCATATTCATGTCTAATATTGGTCAAAGTGGCATAACTAAGAAATATGTGCTATTATTGACATTCGTCTAAGTTCTTGCACATATAAAATTGTTGGGTTTTACAATCACTTCAAGATTTTCCCCAATTTAATTTAGGGTTACAATTTTTTGTTTGTGGGTAGAGTGAAAAATAATAATTGTCCATTCCTCCATGTCCTTATGTCCATGTTTATAGGTGTAATGAAGGGTGGCATGACTGCCATGTGTCACTATCAACATGCTTGGCTTAAGACATCATCAACCATCTCGATGGCGCTTGGCACCATGCTTTATTATAATGATCTCCAGCATTCCTTTGTATGGTGAAATTTTTCGACATCATTCAACATCATATCTAACTTTATAACTTCAGATATCGCCACAGAAGATAAGGACCTAATACATCCCTTAAAAGCCGACGACTGATGACATTATGTATTATCCGATATCATTAACTGAATCTATAACTTATTATGAGCTTCTACACTTTGTTGGTATGCGATGACCTCATTCATACGTTTTTTCGGAGTTTCAATGTACTTTAGCCTGTTAGCACTTAACATTTACTACTGATAACATACAACATCGGTGTGATGCAACACATTAAGAATTGAGTAAAATGACGTATGAATATGTTTATGTTGTATAATCATTGGGTAATTGATTGTTGTAGTAAAATAGAACTTGATATTGAGAGAGAACAAATTGATTATGTTATTGACAAAATGGAAGTTACAGAGATTTTGTATATATACAACAAAATTACAAAGAAAAAGAAGAAGCGGATTCGGCCCACTTAGCCATACCCTAAATACAACAAAAAAGAGGTATACAATGTTTTGTTTATTCTCATAATACTCCCTCTTAAATGTAACTAGGGTTTCATCTGTAATGGTACCGCAACTACGATCCTTTGAAAATTGAGAAAACCAGATGAAATCCAAGCTTTGATCTCAAAATAATGGAAAACTGAGAACCTCTCTTCAGTTTTGATGACTGACGATAGGAGTTCCTTCAAGTTTTCCAGAGTGCTTCAAATTTGACATTCTTTTATTTGATTTGTTCTGCTTTGGTGGATCGCTTCCATTTTCTTTAGATTTGAGCATTCGAGTTCACTAAGGCATGAAGCTTTGGTTAGATGCTGATGATTTAGAGCTTCAATGTGTTCCTCACTTTTGGTTTGGTGCTGCATGTCGTCTTTGACAACTTTAAGCTCTGTCTTCAATCTGGTAAAAAAAATTGTAGACAAGAGTTTGGTAAGTATGTTGGCTATTAGAAAAGCTGTAGGTACATGATTAATGTGAAATTTTTCGTTGATAACTTACTCGCGCATGAAGTATATGTCTGTCTCCATGTACTTTATCCTAGAGTGTAGCATTGGGCTAATTGTTAATGCCACCGCGCTTAAGTTGTCACACCACAATGTTGGTTTCTTGTCTGATATGACCTATAGTTAATTAAGTATAGACTGCATCCATAGAATTTCTACAGTAGTGCGAGCTATGCTTTTGTACTTTGCTTTAGTGCTAGATCTTAAAACTATTGATTGCTTTTTTTAGAACCAAGAAACTGGGTTGTTCCCCAATTAAATGTAGTAACCTCATGTTGACCTTCTATCATTGAGGTCTATTGTCCAGTCAGCATCACTATAACCTATTATGTTTAATTGCTTGCATGAAGTTTAATCCACGATTGACTATTACTTTTAGATATCTTAGTATCTTTTTCATTGCTTTCCAATGCCCCTCTTTTGTATCCTGCATGAATTAAGAAAGCTTATTAATACTGTATGTCATTTCAGGCCTTGTAATGGTTGCATACTGCAATGCACCAACAAGGCTTCTATACTGATTGAAATTAACCATTTTTTCCCTCCAATATTTGGAAAGTTGATGATTAGTTATCATTGGGGTAGGCAAAGAGTTAGTAGCATCCATTTTTGCCCTAATCGGTATTTCATTGATGTATCTGTTCTGATATAGAAACATTTCTGATTCTGATGGTCTTCTAACTTCAATTCCAAAAAAGTAGTTGATCACTCCAAGGTCTTTAATTGAAAATTATTTGTCTAGGAGATGAATTATCCTTTTCATTTCAGGTTCATTATTTCCTGTGGTGATAAGGTTATCAACATATATTAGAACATATATAGTTACACTGTCAGCTATTTCAATAAATAGAGAGCGATCGAATTTGTAAGACCGAAAATTTGACTTATTATAGTGGATTTCAGTTTGTCAAACTAGACTCTTTGGGTCGTTTAAGTCCATAGATTTCTTTGTTTAGCTTACACACAAGCCCTTTTCTGAAAGGACCTAAACTTCCCCATAAAGGAAAGTACAGATTGAATTGAGAACAAGGCAAATCAGAACACAAATAGAAGAACATTTCGTTGCTTATTACAACAATTACATCAGAGTACAAGAATATTCCAGAGTATGAATAAATATCACACATTGGAAATACAATATTAGAGATTTAAATTACAAAGCAGCGGAAAAATAATACATAACACAACTAGAAGGAATATACGGATACAGAGCTTTCCGAGTATCGCTTCAGCTGTAAACCAGGATCCTGTGAATATAATATTTGCAAAACCAAAATTACTAGTTGTCCGTGTGGAAAATATGGGCACCCAGAGTTTAGGTTAAAACAATAAACTCCAGGTCAGTCATGGGACTGGTGTGAGAACTAAAACAGTTATTAACTTGATTTTAAAGTTAGGTAAATCACGGGACCACGCCGTATAACATGGAACGGGTTTACTCCACATGACCTTAGTTTAAAATAAAACAACGCAATGCTTTATGGAAAAATGAATCTATTATAAGACTCAGGTCCCATCACACAATGAACGCAGTCGGAGGATAGATTTTTCCCTTATAATAGCCAAATATGCTTGATAAGCGAAATTTCATCTTTTATTATTACTATAAATGAAGAAATCAACTTCAAAAATAAATGTATCAATCATAGGCGGCGTAAGTACCATTATATTACGTCGCCATATATATATTTACAACTAAAACCGAAAATCACGTATTGGAGACTGGGTTTCCATCTATGAACCGAGGCAAGGGATTATCCTCACCGATTCGAGACTCTCTAGACCGGGCCTCAGGATACAGCCGTGACTGCACCTTCGGTTAGCAACAGGGCCGGTCATCCGTCGATGATTGGCAATACCGTAAACTATATGTTAGCCTGCCCTATGGGGCATAAAATAATCTGGTCAGTAATGTCGACCAGAACATCCATCGATCCCGTAGTGACCGATATATCTGAGGCGCCTCTCTATCCAAAAGTAATAAGCAACATCCATATGAATAAAAAGTCTGGGCTCCATACCATGACGTTACTCCTAGCTAGAAGCTAACATATGTCCATTTCCCTGTAGTCCTCATCCCGTTTCTGGTTCATACCGGGGTGTGAAGCTCGCGAAGTAATGCTATACACAAAGCTATGCCTAAATAAGCTGTGATTTGATCATCAACCACAAGGCTTTGCTTTTCAACAAAAGCCTTGATCATTTGCATCTTAGCATGCCACATTGACAATCCATACTATACCATTGATTTCTGCCAATATATAACCTCTAAGCTCGTACGTCTCAGAGAAGGTTGTTAAGCAAGAGAATAAATTCCCCCCACCAAACAGATATAAATTTAGCAGAGATCAACGAATACAGCATAAAGGAATTCAACGTCAGACATACCATCCATTTACAAGTTTGTTCTGGGTCTGAAAGAAACCGAAGGCACCTTATTCCTCATCCCATATGTCTAATACCGGAGAGAGGTCCTCGCATATCCGTCGACCTCCAAGTACGTTTGGACGATCACCACTTATTACCTTGTCTTGGGTGTACAGCCTAATCAAGACATCACTAATCATCCAAACGATGTGAAGATCTCCGGTCTTCAACCACCGTCTTCATCTTCGACTGTTGGTCGTCGTATTATTCATTCAGAATGGGTTAAACCCGGTCTTTCCGAAAAATTTGCATTATTTTATAATCAAGTGCTATAAAAACAATCATACCCTCATTCCAATTCAGAATATTCTTTTAATAAAATGTTCACATTATTAGGGAAAGGTTCCTATTAATTTATCAAAGATAAATTCTTTTAAATTTATTCTTTAATCTTCTTTTGAATATCATTTCAAAAGATTTTTATTAACTAGTCGGGATTATCGTACCTTACCACAGTAATCATTTATTTATATTTATCATCCCAATCCCAGCCTATTCATCCCACGGAGTAAAACTAGTAGAATTCCATATCTAACACCCACAGTGTTATCGGTAAATTTAATGTGATGACCCCAAACTTCCGTGGCGCGAAAGTAAGGATAATCATTTGGAATACAACATATTTACAACAACAACAGATCTCAGATAATATCAAAACACATAATTATTGCAGCGGAAAGATAAAAGTCATAAACATCACACCAACTGAACCACAGTGTACGCAGTTTACAGGATACAACTTAGCAAAATAAAAGTATGAATCAAAGGAAATAAGTCCCAACATCAAACGTACATCAAGATACAAGATGGAAAAAAGTCTCTAAAGCAGAAAATAAAGATAAAAGGAGTTCTTCGTCTTCTTCTTCCAAGCAGTCTTCAATCCAGAAAATGTCTCCCTAAAAACCTGTTACTTGGCTGCCCATGTAGAGAGAGGGCACCCGAGTTTGCAAAGTGAAACAAACATCGAGTCAGTCGTGGGACTGGTATGAGAAATCTTTCTATACTAAATAACAATATGGTGAATCACAGGACCACGCCGCTAATGTGGAACGGGTTTACTCCATTGGATTGCCAGTGCATAATTAAATGGTTTTAATACAAAGTAACGCAATGACTTTTGAAAAAATGAAATCATTATAAGACTCAAGTCCCATCACACAATGCAACGCAAGCCAGAGGATAGAGTTTTACCTTATAATGATCAAACATGCTTAATACGTATAAACGATATTTTAATATTATTATTAATGTCTAAGCAGTATTAAAATACTTCAAAGTAAATGTATCAATCCTAGACGGCATAGCTACCATATACTATGTCGCCATATATAGTTTACAATCAAATCGTAGTGTCGTATTGGGAATTGGGTTTCCGTCATGAAATCGAGGCTAGGGATCGTCCTCTCCGATTCGAGACACTCTAGCAAATGCCTCAGGATCCGGACTCTGGCGAACCCTTGGATGCGGTAGGGCCGGTCCCCACCTATCGGTAGTGGATTGGCAATTCCTGAACACACGTTTCCCGGTTCCTTTTAACCTCCATATGGCCACTAACAACCTATAAATCCGAGGTACCTCAATCCATTATCCACATAAGTAAAATGACAGCCAGTTTAAGCACTAACACTACTCCTAGCTAGAAAGAAACGTGTGCACTCCCTACGGTCCATATCCCGTTTCTAACTCATACCGGGGTGTGAGGCTCGCTAAGTCACGCTATACTCAAAGCTACGCCTAAACAGGCTATGCTTTGATCATCAACCACAAGGCCCTGCTTTTCAACAAAAGCCTTGATCATCTGCATCTTGGCGTGCCACATTGACAATTCACGCCATGCTGTCGATAACTACTAATATATGCCAGGGTGTTAAGCAGAGAATAAATTCTCCACCACCAAACAGAAATACATTAATAAGAATCGATTTAATTACATGAAATGAATTCCAACTTCAGACACACATCCATTTACAAGTCCTTCCTGGGTCTGAACGAAACCGGAGACACCTGAGAGGTTCTCGCTTATCCGCACAATCAACGCATACGTCCGGACAACTACTGCTTCAACCCCTTGCTGGGAGCAAGTCAGTCCAAGGCATCAGTAGTCGTCGTCCATTCGATGTGGAGATTGCCGGTCTTCAACCACCGCCTTCTATATTTTCGATTTAATCGTCGTGTAACTATTTCAAATGAGTTGAACTCGGTCTTTTCAAATAATCCTCGCATAATTATCATTTAAATCATTTCATATCTATTTAGAACGATTTATCGCTATTTTTATTTATTTAAAAGTAGCTCAAAACAATAAAACGACACTTCGGGTCAGTGGGCTGCCCTGGCGCTGTTTTTACCAAATTTTGATTTATGCATATCGTGAAAACTAGCCGTCGGATTTTAATAAAATTTATATAGTCGGAAAGCTCTTCCCAAAGCGGTCCTAACGGTTTCAGTTTTGGGAAAATTCCAACGGTCGGATCTTTCGATATAATCGTTTAAAGTTACGATTGCCGATACGCAAACTGTCGCGCGCGTTTCGTTTTAATTTTTATATAAATATAAATATAAAGCATTAGGCGATTTCAACTATAAAAATCCATTCCTTTTACCGCCTCTCAAATGACGACAAAAATATCATTTTTAATTTCTATTATTGTTATCGCATCTACCATGATGATAAAATGTCACTATTACATCTCCGTTCTTATTTATATCTAAATTATAAATAAAATTCACTTTTTAAAACTCATGTTTTTATTCACATCTAAAATGTGAATAAAACACTTCTTTTTAATTTCATGGTTTTATTCATAACTAAAATGTGAATAAAAATATATTTTCCAATGTCATACTTTTATTAACAATAAATATAAATAAAATGTCCCTTTTTATTATGTCATGTTTTATTTACACTAAATGTAAATAAAAGTATCTTTTTTCTTTGCCATGTTTATCAACACTAGATGTACATAAATGTGATCTTTTCCTTCTTCTTATTTATTTGCACTAAATGAAAATAAATGTATCCTTCAGTTTTTCTTATTTATTTACACTAAATGTAAATAAATGTCTCTTTTACCTTTTTCTTATTTATTTATCCTATTTACATAAAAATGTAAATAAATGTGTCCTTTTATTTATATAGAAAATGTAAGTAAAATGTCATCGCAAAATTTGTCTTTTATTTACAAAGAAAAAAATGTAAATAAAGTTTCATCGCAAAATTTATTCTTTTATTTACATATAAAAATGTAAATAAAGTTTCATCGCAAAATTTATTCTTTTATTTACATAGAAAAATGTAAATAAAGTTTCATCGCAAAAATTATTCTTTTATTTACATAGAAAAATGTAAATAAAGTTTCATCGCAAAATTTATTCTTTTATTTACATAGAAAAATGTAAATAAAGTCGTTCTCATACTTTGTTCTTTTTATTTACATAGAAAATGTAAATCCTTCTCATTCCTTTTGTTTTTCATTTGCATCTAAACATGCAAATAAAATATATTTTTTTTTACTTCATTTTTAATATATTAACATTACACCAAAAATATGTTCATCTTCAATGTAACGACATAACGCTTAAAGTATGTGTTCAATTTCATATTTCTACACAATGCTAAAAAAATATGTTTATTTTACATATATTAACACGACGCTAAAAATATGGTTCACTTTTCATATCACTATTACATGTAAAATTCCATATTTCAATAATTGAAATAATCTAAGTTGGGTGTCGACTAACATGACCAATTCAATATCACAATATATGAAATCAACATGTAAATTGGTGTGAAGTTTTCATGTCAACACAAACGATAGCAACATTTAATTTGGTGTCAAGTTTCATGTCAACACATACGATAGCAACATATAATTTGGTGTATAATTTTCATGAATCAAAATAAAAGGTCTCATCTTTATTTTATTTTGTGAATCAAAATAAAAGATCTAAACTTTATTTATCTTATAAATCAAAATAAAAGATTCAAACTTTCTTTATTTTATAAATCAAAATAAAATATTCAAACTTTCTTTTATTAATCAAAATAAAAGATCTAAACTTTCTTTATTTTATAAATCAAAATAAAAGATTCAAACTTAAAGAAAGAAAAAAAAAAGATGAGAACTTGTATGAAGATTACATCAAAATTTATGGATCTAGACGGACCTGGCTATCTCAAGACATCACAAAGCATTACAAATCACACAAACAATAAATAAATTCTAAATTACTACATCGCAGATCTATATTATTTACGTACAGACAATGATTCAAACAATCGAGAGAAATAATTAAATTATTTACTTATTTAAAAATTAGAAATCTCACCTCAAATCAAATTCATCTCAAAATTTCAAAGGTCCAGAATCAGTCCTAGTTAGTCCTGACGCGTGATCTTGTTTCTGTGATTCTAACGGTTCGAAAATCGCTGGATTCTGACCATGTTTGAATAAAATACGAATTATTTTACATTGTTACATCCTAAATAAAATTATAAATTAATTAAAAGGGTTTTACCCTTTCTTCCTCCTCTGTATAATCAAAGCCGTCGAGTTCAACTACTGTTCAGAACCTAGGGTTCACTTTTGCTCGCTGTACGAGGCACTGGAGGCCGATCAAGGACTGGAACTTCGAAGAGGGGGGTATGGCGCCAGTTCGCTGGAGGTGGGGGCCCACTCGGTGGCGAGTTCGGGTGACGGCGGCGGTCGAAAGTCGGGGTGTTTGGGTGGTCAGTTCTCGGTCTACAGGTGATGGTGGTGGGTGATGGCCGTATGGATTGAAAGAGGGTGGGAAAGGCTTCGAAGTGGTATAAGTGTTGAGGTCTGATTCGTGGAGATGGAAGAGATATTAGAGGGAGAAGGTTAGAGCGTCGGTGGACATGGATTTCGAAGGTGGCGGCTACAGTAGATGAGCAGTGAATAGTAATCCTAGGGTTTAAACCTAATATTTATATAATTTAAATGGCAATTTTTCAATTAAATCCATATCTTTTTAACCGGTCCAATTCCAGTCCAGCAGAAGGTGACCCCAGCCAATAGCCCATGTTCCGGATCCAACGGGACAGGTCCCGTCAGCCCAAACGGCTGTTTGAGGCCTGTTTTATTTAATTTAATAATTAAATCCTTTATTAAATTAATTCGTTCGCATAAATAAATTCACCGAGGTCATATACGGACTCAGAATAATCCAGAAAAAATATATTTGGCTTCGTTATGACGATACGGTCCTAACAAAATTAATTTTGTCGGATTCTGAGACCGTTTGAAAAATGGCTATTTTTCAGTCGATTAAATTTGACTAAATTGAACAAAACACAGTTTCTTTCGCCCCGCTCACTTATTAATTCAGAAAATTCTATAAATTGAAACCTAACAATAATTTGACATTCCGGTTCCAACAAAAGTGGTTTCGTCGAAAACAGAGCTCGTTTGAAAATTGACTATTTTCACTGTCTTTAATATTATTTAAAAATGAAAATTTTAATTTCTGGCACATTTTTCAATCAAATTATTTAAAATAAATTTTTTAAATTGGTTCGGATTTTGCGGGTCGTTGCAATCTCCCCCACTTAAGAGCTTTTCGTCCTCGAAAAGGAAACAAGGTAAAGTAGGAAACAAGACAGAAAATGTAAATTATGGTAAATGTACCTTAACACAAGAGTTACTCGGAGATGTCCACTCTGCACTTGGGGTAAGCCTTGGTGATGTTATCCTCTATCTCCCAAGTACAGTCTCTAGGATCCCCACTCCACTGCACCTTGACTAGGTGGATTCTCTTGTTCCTCAACACTCGGGTTTCTTTGCCAACTATTTTCACCAGCTCCCTCCTTACTGCTAAGCTCAGCGTAATCTCCAATTCTTTTTGTGCTTCTTCCTCCACAACTAAGTATGGGTCATGAACATGTTTGCGGAGTTGATACACATGAAATACATCATGCACCCCAGGCAACCAGTCAGGAAGTTGCACTCTATAAGCGAGAATACCGATCCTTTCGAGAATAGGAAATGGACCAATGAATCTCGGTGCCAACTTTCCAGTCTTCCCAAAACGAACCACGCCTCTCAATGGAGAAACCCTCAAGTAAACATAGTCGCCAACAGAGAATTCTAAATCTCTTCTTTGCTGGTCTGCATAGCTCTTCTGTCGGCTCTGAGCAGTCAGTAGGCGCTTCTTAATCAAATCAACCTTATCCGATGCCTCACGAACCATGTCGGGACCTAAAACTAATCGATTTCCTGTCTCTACCCAACATGCTGGAGATCGGCATGGTCTGCCATATAATAGTTCAAACGGTGACATCTTCAAGCTTTCTTGGTAGCTGTTATTATAAGAGAACTCAACCAAGTGCAAGTGATCCTCCCATGAACCGCCATAATCAAGAATGCAAGCTCGCAACAAGTCTTCTAAAATACGGTTCACCCTCTCAGTCTGGCCATCTGTCTGAGGGTGATAAGCAGTGCTCAGATTCAATTTGGTCCCAAGCTCTTCTTGAAAAGCTTCCCGGAATTTGCTAGTAAATATAAGATCCCGATCACTAACAATGCTTTTGGGAACTCCATGTAGTCTGACAATCTCTTTGACATAAAGCTGCGCCAGACTTCGAGCTGTTCTATTGGACCTGACAGGGTTGAAATGGGCAGTTTTTGTTAAGGGATCTACAATCACCCATATGTTATCATTCCCCTTTCTTCTCCGGGGCAAGCCATCCATAAAGTCCATAGAAATTTCCTCCCACTTCCAACCTGGAACTCCTAGCGGTTGCAACAAACCTGCTAGCTTCTGTTGATCACTTTTAACTTGCTGACAAGTGGGACATCTAGCAACATAAATAGAAATATCTCTCTTCATGGACCTCCACCAAAATGTGCGCTTGAGGTCATGATACATCTTTCTCACCCCGGGATGAATGCTAAGCTTAGATTTATGATATTCATCCATGATCTCCCTTCTGATCTCAGAAATGTTTGGGACACAAATTCGGCCTAATAGCCTCAAAACTCCTTTGTCGTCAATTTGGAAACTCGTGGTTTCGCCACCCCGAATTCTTTGGCTAATTCTCTGGATAAACTCATCATTCTTCTACAGAGCGGAAATTTTATCAATCAGAGTAGGAGTGATAATGAGATTGGCGAGGATGAGATTGTCGTTATCTGCATTTTTTCTACTGAGTGCATCGGCCACAACGTTGGCTTTCCCTGGAGTATATAGGATATCCAGGTCATAGGCTGCAAGAAATTCAACCCAGCGTTGCTGCCTCATGTTCAAATCTTTTTGGATAAATAGATGCTTCAAGGATTTGTGATCCGTGTATATTTCGAACTTCTCACCCAAGAGATAATGCCTCCATATTTTAAGAGCAAACACAATAGCCATTAGCTCAAGATCATGCGTGGCGTAATTCTTCTCATGCGGTTTCAGCTGGCGGCTAGCATATGCGACTACTTTGTCTCTTTGCATCAGCACCACACCAATACCTTAAATAGATAAGGGATCACATGTTAAAATGAGTTTTGTCATTAAAAGAAAATGTTATCTCTGACATGTTGATTTATAAAAGAAACAACCTTGTTTAGAAGCGTCGGTCCAGACTTTCAGATCCTGATTGCCATCTATGATGGTCAACACAGGAGCATTGGTCAACCTCCTTTTTAGATTTTGGAAAGCTGTCTCGCATTCGGGTGTCCAAATGAATTTTATATGCTTCTTGGTCAAGTTTGTCAATGGACAAGCTATCCTCGAAAAATCTTTGATAAATTTCCGATAATAGCCAACCAGTCCTAAGAAACTTCTGACCTCTGTGGGAGTTCTAGGCTGCTTCCATTCTTGGATGGCTGAGATCTTTCCTGGATCTACTGAGATGCCTTCTTTTGATACAACATGGTCGAGGAATTTCACCTCTTCTTGCTAGAATATGCATTTGAAGAATTTGGCTTTCAGCACATTTCTTCGCAAAATCTCCAAGACTTCTCTCAGATGTTGTTCGTGCTCAGCAGTGGATTTAGAAAAGATGAGGATGTCATCGATGAACACCAGCACGAATTTATTTAAAACATCTCTAAACACTCTATTCATCAAATCAACAAAGTATGCTGGAGCATTACATACACCGAAAGGCATTACTAGCCATTCATAAAATATATCCGGTCCTCTGAAAGTTGTTAAAGGCACACACTCCTCTGCGATGCGAAGTTGATGGAATCCTATGGCTAGGTCTGTAACACCCCGGATTTTTGAATAATCGAATTAACTAAATTAAAGAATAATAAATCTCAGACGTGAGAATTATGGGGATTGGGTTGCGCCATTGTGTTCGTCTCGGAATTCTAGTGAAGATAGAGTCCGAGTTTGCGGGAAACGAGTACCGGATGAAAGAGTTATGGACGAACGAAGTTTGGTGGCAAAGTAGAGAAAAAATGCACTGGCGCACTTGGGAAGTGCGCCAGTACATATTTACACTGGCGCACCTGCCAAGTGCGCCCAGGCCGAGGGAAAACCTGCACAGCCTTCTTGTTTGAACGGTGAGTCAGTGCTGAGTCATTTCTGACTAGTTAATGAGTCATTAGGGTTTCTGGATAGTTCTAATCTGGACTGAGTGGTTTTGATTAACCCTAAGATCATCCGACGGCTACAATTAAATTGAAATTCTATATAAACATGTGTATACCCAAACCCTAGAATCAAATCAAAAATTAGATCAGTAACCGTCATGTTGTCACTCCAAACCCTAGAGTAGCCGCCACCAACTAGAAGCAAAGTAAAGCAACTCAATACAAATCAAATCAAGCCTAAAACTACAACAACGTAATTGTCTACAACAAGGGAACGCTAATCAATTACATAATTCAGAACCCAGAACTCTAGACCCCTTATTCGGTGAGTTCTAGTCACTTTTAGGTTTAAATAAATAAAAGTGAATTGTGGTAGACTATGATTTGGGTATATGTTGTTTATTGTTGTGAATCATGATATGATGCAAGTTTATTATTGTTGTGAATCATGATATGATGCAGTTATTATGTTGAGAAACTATGAATCTATGCAAGTCGTTATGATGAATCTATGCAAGTCGTTATCATGAATCTATGCAAGTGGTTATTATGAATCTATGCAAGTTGTTATCATGAATCTATGCAAGTCGTTATTATGCAAGTTGTTATCATGAATCTATGCAAATTATTATGAGATCATGCAAGTTACCTATGCAAGTTATTGTGTGATGAATTCATGAACCTATGCTAGTTGTATGTTGTGGATCATGAACCTATGTAAGTCACCTATGTAAGAAGTTATGTTATGAATCATGCAAGTTGTTATATTGTGAATCTTGAACCTATATAAGTTGTTGACTATGATGAGAATCATGAACCCATGTTAGTTGTTAATTCATGAACCTATGCAAGTTGTTATGAATTTATGCAAGTTGTTAATTATGTAGTGAATCATAGTTATATGCGAAGTTATCATGTCATTTTCCCTAGTTGTCATGCTTATGCCAAAAATTGTACTGAAACGATCACCTTGTCATTCCCTTTATTTTATTGTTATGGTGAGACTATTTAGTAGCCTCGATGACGCCAAAACGCAAACGGTTACGCTAGTTAAGAAACAGGGAAAAAGGGGAATTTGAAATAGGCATAATTTACATAGTGATCATGTAAATTGGACACATGATTCTAGTAGGGAAACATATAGATAATTACCTATTATGACATAGGTAAAAATGGTACAATTTGAATATGACCATTTATGGATAGGAAATTCAAATTGTTAATAAGATAGGTATTGACACCTATAAAAAGAGGAAAGGATTAATTAATTTAATTAATCAAAAGAGGAATGTTTAAGCAATTAAAGTCTGAATATTTAAAAAGATTTAATTGGCATAAATGCCTTAAAAGGCATAAAATATAATTGTGGTGAAAATTGGTATGATTTTACATACCATAAATGGATGGACATAATTGAGTCAATTATGGACATCGTTAAATTTGGAATTGATTGATAATTTGAATAGGGAAAGAAATTCAAATTGGGGAAAGATTAATTAGGAGTAATTAATCATCTAAGACACGAGGTTAGGCTATTTTGTGGTGTAAGACTGCCCGGACCCGCCCGGCAAATCCAGCTGCCACAAATGCCAGCCTAATGTGTGAGGTCTTAGGCATAAATTAAATACATGACAGTTGTAAAGACACGAGGTTAGACTCTTTTGTGGTGTTAGACTGCCCGGACCCACCCGGCAAATCCAGCTGCCACAAATGCCAGTCTAATGTGAGAGGTCTTTATAAGGTTACGGCCTTAATGAATTAAGAAAACTCTTAACCAGATAAGCATGTAGAGGGACATGAGGGTTAAGTGGGTGCCTTGGGTGGCATGTGGAATTAAGTGGGTGCCTGGGGTGGCATGTGAAATACGATTAGATATTTCAATAATTAATTAATGCAAATCTGAGATAAATATGATGTCTAAAACGTGTTGGGTGGATAGGGCTAAACCAACTGGACTGATGAATTTTACAACCCGTTTCGTGAATCTGTAGGCCCAATACAAAGTTATACAATCTGTAAGTCTGTTAAATCTGTACATCTGATCCGTTAGTCTGAAAACTTGTTAACTTGATTGTCTGATCTGTGAACTAGTAAATCTGAACTCTGTATGTCTGAAACTTGTAAACAAGTTAATCTGAAATATGAAATCTGTTAGTCTGGGGACACAAGGTTAGGATGGGTAATTACTTGTGTCATCTGTTGTATGGGACCCATATTAGTCAGTAACCCTTTCTGGTATCAAAACTATGACCCAACAGTAGATAGGGTCCGGGCACGCTTACTGAACTAATTATAAGCGGTTCATACTGATAATGGCGAGGGGTGTTGATGGTGCGTTCCAACCGGGTCATGTGCGTGCATGGATCCTGGTCTGCCTCTGAGGACGTAAGACGCCGTGACATCTATAAATAGGTCTGTGTCATTCAAAGGTTGCCACTTTAGGGAATGATACACCCTTTTGTGGGGCTGGCACAGGGTATTTATGTATTAGGGAGCTGATCGCGTGGGGTAGGATTTAGGGTACACTTAGTTCTGTCTGTTCTGTGGGGTACCGTCTGTTTCTGTTGGGTGGTAACACCTGTTAGTTTCTGCATGGTACCATCTATTGGGGTGGTAAAGGCCCATTTACTAGTGTGCACCTAATTCTAACATTCTATTTCCGTAGGGATTATTCTGTTTCCGTTTGTCTCTGTTGGGGTGGTAAAGGCCCATTTACTAGTGTGCACCTAATTCTAACATTCTGTTTCTGTAGGGATTATTCTGTTTCTGTTTCTGTCTCTGTTAGGGTGGTAAAGGCCTATTATTCTGTTTCTGTTTAGACATTAGGGTAACACCTAATCCTGTTATACTAGTAATAGTGCAGAGTAGTTTGTAGTGAAGCATACATCTTACCTTATTTGTCCTGTCATACCTGCCATCTGTACCGTGAATCCCCTTATCCACTTTGTATGCCTGCCATGTTTACCTTTATTTATTTACTGGCTAAAAGTTACTGGACTCACCAAACGTATGTCTAACCTAGTTTGTTTCGCCTCTTTTCTTCCGTTCCCCCTAGGTTATCCAAGGAGGGAATACTTTAGCTTGATCCGGATTCCTTCTGCTTGAAGTACCTGAAATATGGCTTGGCTCTTTATAGCTTCTGTTCTGTGGGGATTATGATTTTAAAAGTTTTGTACTCTAATGGTTTTGAACAAGGCTGATATATATATGTACTCGGGTTTTCGGTAAAGATGTAACCATATTGGTTTCTGTTTTCCGCTGTAATAAAGATATAATATTTCAAGTATTGTTTATCTGTCTTGAAATTTTCTGTTCTGTTTACTAAAATGCTCCACCAAAGTTAAGGCATTCCCTTTGTGAGTGACCTTAACGGAGGTGGGGTGTTACACTTGGTATCAGAGCTGAAGGTTACCAGAACAGATATGAATTTTTGAAAAACAATTTTTCAAAACAATTTTTATAAAGTAGTACCTTCAAAAGTATGATTTAAGGAAAGTATTTTCAAAACAAAAGTATATTTTGGAAAGCATAACCCCAAGAGTCATATATCTTTCCTTCAGTCCTTTTTGTATTGAATCTTTCCTTTTTCGTTTCAGCATGTCTGAAGCATCTGAGATACCAGAGGGCGTTCATGTGCCCGGTTGGTTCCGTCAATATCTTGAGGCTAGGGCCGCCGCCGCAGGTCCAGCAAATCCTCCTCCTCCTCGTGTCGATAATTTCGCAAAGATATGTAAGGACTTTAGAGCTATGGGTGGAAAACCTTTTCACAGGACGGAGACATTTGTTGAAGCTCGTAACTGGCTAAAGGAGGTGGAAGAATTGTTTGGAATTTTTGAAGTGGATGACGGAAGGAAAGTCCAGCTAGTTGCGTGGCTAATGAAGGATGAGGCCTCGTTTTGGTGGGAGGTCACTAATGGGGGTCGTCCAGTCGATACATGGCAAGATTTTAGGCAGAGGTTTGAGGCAAAGTTTCTCTCACGGGCTGAAGAGAATCTATACATGGAAAGGTTTTTGGCGCTGAAGCAGGGGGATATGTCAGTAAAAGAGTACGTCAACAAGTTCAATCAGTTGGCAAGGTTCGGCTTAGACTTAGTGAACACACCTGAGAAGAAGGCTCTGATATTTGTTAAAGGCTTGAATGAGCCGCTACACGGATTGGCTATGACCCACGTTCCCATGGGGGCCACTTTTGAAAAGCTGGTGGATATGGCCCTAATGCATGAAGAGGACAAAGGAGCAAAGAAAGAGGAAAAAGTTGAAGGGACACTGAAAAATGAGAAGGCGGGACCCAAGAAAGGACAGCAACAACAATAGCAGAAGAAAGGCAAGAAGGATGAGAAGTCTGAAGATAAGAAGGAGAAAAAGTGCTTTACTTGTGGAAGCTCGACTCATCTGAACAAGGATTGCAGAAAAAGAAAGGGTGCTTGCTTCAACTGTGGTGAGATGGGACACTTCACTAGGGACTTCCCAAAGAAACGAGGGCAAGGGCCGAGGGCAGGACCAACTTCTGGAGGGCAGGCGAACACTCTCGAGTCTAGTGGATAGGATAGAATTAGGAAAACTTTCTGTGGAAGGTTTAATTTCTTTATCTAATTGTTGAGTTGAAACTCTTTCTAATTCTGGCATTTTGATTCTGTAACCGATACTCTGCACTTTAATACTTGTATTGTTTCTAATTCCACTATAGACTCAAACCCATAAGGGTTATGACTTATCTGCTTGTGATAGATTGGGGTTTGAGAGATATCTGTGTTAGGCGTCAAGTAGGACGCATACATTCTGGGTTTTATCATGCTTAGTTTCCTAAGAATCATTTGGTGATTTGATCTGTACCAGTAGTCTGTAAGTATTTGAATATTTCTGATAAGGTTAAGATTTCCAGTTTTGACATTGTCTAAAGAGGGTAATCCTCTGGGTGTCAATCTGATGTTGATTTTGGTCTTCGGGGTTGATACTTAGGGGAATTATTTTCTCAACCAAGGTCTAATGGGAACCAAGTTTTTATTTTATCTGTACTCGCTTCCATCATTCGACTATATCCTATCGATCGAGTCTTCGACCTTTAGATAGGAATCCTATGGATGTAAACATGTGTTTGAGACATGTTATGTTTGATGGTTGCAAGTGGATGCAAGTGGTTGCTCGTGGATGCATATACACACACTAGGCACTAGATCGGCTCGAAAACACTTTCATATTGCATATAAATGTGTGTGCATATTTAGGTTAATGGATGAATAATGGTTGTGTTATCATATGGATGCTGCATTTTGATGAATGGTTGAGCACACATGTAGAAATAATATGTATCGATAGGATTCTTTCGCATACATAATGGACGCATGGCACTATCATGGTTTGCATTGAGGAGGTCAACTGAATCAGTAGACCGCCTGATTTTGCATTAGATAAGGAACATATACACACACTTCTTGCATATGTTCATACAACATTAGAAATTTTATAAGGACAATGGATGCCGTGTTTGATGGTTGAGTAGATGGTTGTTTGGATGGTAGGATATACATTCTCCTTAACTTGGAGATTTCGGGGGCGAAATCCTTTAAGGATGGGAGAATGTAACACCCCGATTTTTGAATAATCGAATTAACTAAATTAAAGAATAATAAATCTCAGACGTGAGAATTAAGGGGATTGGGTTGCGCCATTGTGTTCGTCTCGGAATTCTAGTGAAGATAGAGTCTGAGTTTGCGGGAAACGAGCACCGGATGAAAGAGTTATGGACGAACGAAGTTTGGTGGCAAAGTAGAGAAAAAATATATATAAATGCACTGGCGCACTTGGGAAGTGCTCCAGTACATATTTACACTGGCACACCTGCCAAGTGCGCCCAGGCCGAGGGAAAACCTGCACAGCCTTCTGGTTCCCACGGTGAGTCAGTGCTGAGTCATTTCTGACTAGTTAATGAGTCATTAGGGTTTCTGGATAGTTCTAATCTGGACTGAGTGGTTTTGATTAACCCTAAGATCATCCGACTGCTATAATTAAATTGAAATTCTATATAAACATGTGTAGACCCAAACCCTAGAATCAAATCAAAAATTAGATCAGTAGCCGTCATGTTGTCACTCCAAACCCTAGAGTAGCCGCCACCAACTAGAAGCAAAGTAAAGCAACTCAATACAAATCAAATCAAGCCTAAAACTACAACAACGTAATTGTCTACAACAAGGGAACGCTAATCAATTACAGAATTCAGAACCCATAACTCAAGACCCCTTATTCGGTGAGTTCTAGTCACTTTTAGGTTTAAATAAATAAAAGTGAATTGTGGTAGACTATGATTTGGGTTTATGTTGTTTATTGTTGTGAATCATGATATGATGCAAGTTTATTATTGTTGTGAATCATGATATGATGCAGTTATTATGTTGAGAAACTATGAATCTATGCAAGTCGTTATGATGAATCTATGCAGGTCGTTATCATGAATCTATGCAAGTGGTTATTATGAATCTATGCAAGTTGTTATCATGAATCTATGCAAGTCGTTATTATGCAAGTTGTTATCATGAATCTATGCAAATTATTATGAGATCATGCAAGTTACCTATGCAAGTTATTGTGTGATGAATTCATGAACCTATGCTAGTTGTTATGTTGTGGATCATGAACCTATGTAAGTCACCTATGTAAGAAGTTATGTTATGAATCATGCAAGTTGTTATATTGTGAATCTTGAACCTATATAAGTTGTTGACTATGATGAGAATCATGAACCCATGTTAGTTGTTAATTCATGAACCTATGCAAGTTGTTATGAATTTATGCAAGTTGTTAATTATGTAGTGAATCATAGTTATATGCGAAGTTATCATGTCATTTTCCCTAGTTGTCATGCTTATGCCAAAAATTGTACTGAAACAATCACCTTGTCATTCCCTTTATTTTATTGTTATGGTGAGACTATTTAGTAGCCTCGATGACGCCAAAACGCAAACGGTTACGCTAGTTAAGAAACGGGGAAAAGGGGGAATTTTAAATAGGCATAATTTACATAGTGATCATGTAAATTGGACACATGATTCTAGTAGGGAAACATATAGATAATTACCTATTATGACATAGGTAAAAATGGTACAATTTGAATATGACCATTTATGGACAGGAAATTCAAATTGTTAATAAGATAGGTATTGACACCTATAAAAAGAGGAAAGGATTAATTAATTTAATTAATCAAAAGAGGAATGTTTAAGCAATTAAAGTATGAATATTTAAAAAGATTTAATTGGCATAAATGCCTTAAAAGGCATAAAATATAATTGTGGTGAAAATTGGTATGATTTTACATACCATAAATGGATGGACATAATTGAGTCAATTATGGACATCGTTGAATTTGGAATTGATTGATAATTTGAATAGGGAAAGAAATTCAAATTGGGGAAAGATTAATTAGGAGTAATTAATCGTCTAAGACACGAGGTTAGGCTCTTTGGTGGTGTAAGACTGCCCAGAACCGCCCGACAAATCCAGCTGCCACAAATGCCAGTCTAATGTGTGAGGTCTTAGGCATAAATTAAATACGTGACAGTTGTAAAGACACGAGGTTAGACTCTTTTGTGGTGTAAGACTGCCCGGACCTGCCCGACAAATCCAGCTGCCACAAATGCTAGTCTAATGTGAGAGGTCTTTATAAGGTTACGGCCTTAATGAATTAAGAAAACACTTAACCAGATAAGCATGTAGAGGGACATGAGGGGTTAAGTGGGTGCCTTGGGTGGCATGTGGAGTTAAGTGGGTGCCTGGGGTGGCATGTGAAATACGATTAGATATTTCAATAATTAATTAATGCAAATTTGAGATAAATATGATGTCTAAAACTTGTTGGGTGGATAGGGCTAAACCAACTGGACTGATGAATTTTACAACCCGTTTCGTGAATCTGTAGGCCCAATACAAAGTTAGACAATCTGTAAGTCTGTTAAATCTGTACATCTGATCCGTTAGTCTGAAAACTTGTTAACTTGATTGTCTGATCTGTGAACTAGTAAATCTGAACTCTGTATGTCTGAAACTTGTAAACAAGTTAATCTGAAATCTGAAATCTGTTAGTCTGAAGACACAAGGTTAGGATGGGTAATTACTTGTGTCATCTGTTGTGTGGGACCCATATTAGTCAGTAACCCTTTCTGATATCAAAACTATGACCCAACAGTAGGTAGGGTCTGGGCACGCTTACTGAACTAATTATAAGCGGTTCATTCTGATAATGGCGAGGGGTGTTGATGGTGCGTTCCAACCGGGTCATGTGCGTGCATGGATCCTGGTCTGCCTCTGAGGATGTAAGACGCCGTGACATCTATAAATAGGTCTGTGTCATTCAAAGGTTGCCACTTTAGGGAATGATACACCCTTTTGTGGGGCTGGCACAGGGTATTTATGTGTTAGGGAGACGATCGCGTGGGGGTAGGATTTAGGGTACATTTAGTTATGTCTGTTCTGTGGGGTACCGTCTGTTTCTGTTGGGTGGTAACACCTGTTAGTCTCTGCGTGGTACCATCTGTTGGGGTGGTAAAGGCCCATTTACTAGTGTGCACCTAATTCTAACATTCTGTTTCCGTAGGGATTATTCTGTTTCTGTTTCTATCTCTGTTGGGGTGGTAAAGTCCCATTTACTAGTGTGCACCTAATTCTAACATTCTGTTTCTGTAGGGATTATTCTGTTTCCGTTTCTGTCTCTGTTAGGGTGGTAAAGGCCTATTATTCTGTTTCTGTTTAGACATTAGGGTAACACCTAATCCTGTTATACTAGTAATAGTGCAGAGTAGTTTGTAGTAAAGCATACATCTTACCTTATTTGTCCTGTCATACTTGCCATCTGTACCGTGAATCCCCTTATCCACTTTGTATGCCTGCCATGTTTACCTTTATTTATTTACTGGCTAAAAGTTACTGGACTCACCAGACGTATGTCTGACCTAGTTTGTTTCGCCTCTTTTCTTCCGTTCCCTTCCAGGTTATCCAAGGAGGGAATACTTTAGCTTGATCCGGATTCCTTCTGCTTGAAGTACTTGAAGTATGGCTTGGCTCTTTATAGCTTCTGTTCTGTGGGGATTATGATTTTAAAAGTTTTGTACTCTAATGGTTTTGAACAAGGCTGATATATATATGTACTCGGGTTTTTGGTAAAGATGTAACCATATTGGTTTCTATTTTCCGCTGTAATAAAGATATAATATTTCAAGTATTGTTTATCTGTCTTGAAATTTTCTGTTTTGTTTACTAAAACTCTCCACCAAAGTTAAGGCATTCCCTTTCTGAGTGACCTTAAGGAGGTGGGGTGTTACAAGGTCCATCCTAGAAAATACTCGTGCTCCATGCAATCGGTCTAATAGATCATCAATTCGTGGCAGTGGATATTTGTTTTTCAGCGTTTGCTTATTGAGGTCACGGTAGTCCACACATAGCTTGAGGGTACCGTCTGACTTTGGGACAAATACCACTGCTGCGCCCCATTCTGAGAAGCTAGGCCTGATCAGACCCTTCCACAAAAGCTGCTTGGTTTGATTTCTCAGCTCCTCTTTTTCTTTTGGCGACATTCCCCGGATAGGATGTACGACAGGCCTTGCATTCGGAGCTAAGTCAATTCTGAAGTTGATTTCTCTACGCGGAGGTAAGCCTTCAACTTCCTTAAATACATCAGCGTAATCTTTGACTATAGGGATATCCTCAATAGAAGTAGGGGTGACTTCTAGAGAAGACCATAATTCTTTTCTGTCAGTGGTTGAGCCGTGGCATGGAATACATACATCACCGAGTTTAGTTTTAACTTTGACAATTCTTGCGGCACATTTGACTTCGGCCTCATATCTTGTTAGCCAGTCTACCCCAAGAATAACATCACAACCGGAGAAATTCATAACGATCAAGTCAAAGGGAAACTGGTAGCGAGAATAAGAACAAGTACTCTACAATATTGATCAAGAATAAGAGAACCTCCTATCGGGCTATGGGCTCTAATCAACTCTTTAAGTTTCCTTGGTTTTAGTTTTAACTTTTTAATTGCATCATTAGAAATAAAACTTCGTGCAGCACCAGTGTCAAACAAAGCAGTAATAGGAATGTTTTTAATATTAAGAGTACCTCCCAAGACATCGGGTTTACCTGGCCCCTTGGTAGAAGCTGGTGCAGTCGCTCCCTCGTAAACATGTGCAACTTCAGTTTTCTTCAATAAAGGGCAATTCTTGCTAATATGCCCCATTTGGTGGCAATTGAAGCATTCTCCGGTGTCGTGCGAACCTTGGCCACGATTCTGAGAACTCTTGCTACGATTCTGGCTAGGTCCTGATTCATTCCTCTTGACTCTTTTAGGAGCTTTACACTCGGACTCAAAATGCCCAGTCTTGCCGCAATTAAAGCATGTCAACTTGCTCCTGTCCCTCTTCTTTCCTTGGGGATTAGCAGCAGAAGAATTGCCTGCCTCCGGTTTCCTGTCCGCCTGCTCCGTCTTGTTGTTGCTTTGATTTTTCACTCTATCCTGCTGTCCAGACTCATCATTCTCCTCGTAGCGGTAAGCCATCTCTATTACTTCATTGAATTGGAGCTTGATATGAGCAGCGACTCTGTTCAAATATTTCTTTGAAAGGCCCTTGATGAATCTTTTATTCTTCTCTACTGGATCTTGAATCAATCCAGGAGCATAACGTGAAAGCTCATCAAACTTCCTCACATACTAAGAAACAGACATACTCCCTTTCTGTAGGTTGACGAACTGCTCGCGAAGGCGCTCTCTTGCTTGTGGAGGAACATACTTGTCATTGAAAAAATCTTTAAATTTGGCCCAAGATATATTGGCCACATCATTGCAAATTTTGACCGTGTCCCACCAATGTCCAGCTTCATCTTTTAATTTCCATACTGCCAGGAAACGCTTTCGTTGATCCTCTAATTCTAAGCCCTCCAAGATATTTTCACAATACTTTAGCCATGACTCTGCCTGAATCGCAGAATCTCGCCCAGTGAAAGGTACACCTCCTAGATTTCTGAATTTCTTTGACATTCTCTCCAAGTCGAAGGGCTGTGGGGGTGGTCGTGCTACGACCTCAGAAGTAGGCTGTTCCTGAGTAATGGCGGTCTCGTCTCTGGCTGGCCCTCTACCTCCTCCTCTACCTTGGGCTCCGCCTCGGGCCCCACCTCTACTTCTTGTTCCAATGCTCATTTTCAATCAGTCTGTACCATCAAGGAAAGGGTCAGACCAACAGAAATGAAAACTTTTAAGAAAAGATAGGGTAAGGTCAAAATGAAAAGATGATGATGTAATGACTGATAAATATGTGCTATTCTGCTGTGCTCATTCTAGGACATTACTAGTCCTATCTCAAATAAGCTACTCGCCTTAGAATAATGTGGATTCTATCTAGACGAATTGTTCTAAATATGTTATACTTCGAGGCTAAAGTTAACCTTAAGCTCTGATACCAACTGTAATGACCCCAAACTTCCGTGGTGCGAAAGTAAGGATAATCATTTGGAATACAACATATTTACAACAACAACAGATCTCAGATAATATCATAACACATAATTATTGCAGCGGAAAGATAAAAATCATAAACATCACACCAACTGAACCACAGAGTACGCAGTTTACAAGATACAACTTAGCAAAATAAAAGTCTAAATCAAAGGAAATAAGTCCCAACATCAAACGTACATCAAGATACAAGATGGAAAAAAGTCTCTAAAGCAGAAAATAAAGATAAAAGGAGTTCTTCGTCTTCTTCTTCCAAGCAGTCTTCAATCTAGAAAATGTCTCCGTAAAAACCTGTTACTTGGATGCCCGTGTAGAGAGAGGGCACCCGAGTTTGCAAAGTGAAACAAACACCGAGTCAGTCGTGGGACTGGTATGAGAAATCTTTCTATACTAAATAACAATATGGTGAATCACAGGACCACGCCGCTAATGCGGAACGGGTTTACTCCATTGGATTGCCAGTGCATAATTAAATGGTTTTAATACAAAGTAACGCAATGACTTTTGAAAAAATGAAATCATTATAAGACTCAAGTCCCATCACACAATGCAACGCAAGCCAGAGGATAGAGTTTTACCTTATAATGATCAAACATGCTTAATACGTATAAACGATATTTTAATATTATTATTAATGTCTAAGCAGTATTAAAATACTTCAAAGTAAATGTATCAATCCTAGACGGCATAGCTACCATATACTATGTCGCCATATATAGTTTACAATCAAATCGTAGTGTCGTATTGGGAATTGGGTTTCCGTCATGAAATCGAGGCTAGGGATCGTCCCCTCCGATTCGAGACACTCTAGCAAATGCCTCTGGATCCGGACTCTGGCGAACACTTGTATGTGGTAGGGCCGGTCCCCACCTATCGGTAGTGGATTGGCAATTCCTGAACACACGTTTCCCTGTTCCTTTGAACCTCTATATGGCCACTAACAACCTATAAATCCGAGGTACCCCAATCCATTATCCACATAAGTAAAATGACAGCCAGTTTAAGCACTGACACTACTCCTAGCTAGAAAGAAACGTGTGCACTCCCTACGACCCATATCCCGTTTTTGACTCATACCGAGGTGTGAGGCTCGCGAAGTCACGCTATACTCAAAGCTACGCCTAAACAGGCTATGCTTTGATCATCAACCACAAGGCCCTGCTTTTCAACAAAAGCCTTGATCATCTGCATCTTGGCGTGCCACATTGACAATTCACGCAATGTTGTCGATAACTACTAATATATATCAGGGTGTTAAGAAGAGAATAAATTCTCCACCACCAAACAGACATACATGAATAAGAATCGATTTAATTACATGAAATGTATTCCATCGTCAGACACACATCCATTTACAAGTCCGTCCTGGGTCTGAACGAAACCGGAGACACCTGAGAGGTTCTCGCTTATCCGCAAAATCAACACATACGTCCGGACAACTACTGCTTCAACCCCTTCCTGGGAGCAAGTCAGTCCAAGGCATCAGTAGTCGTCGTCCATTCGATGTGGAGATTGCCGGTCTTCAACCACCATCTTCTATATTTTCGATTTAATCGTCGTGTAACTATTTGAAATGAGTTGAACTCGGTCTTTTCAAATAATCCTCGCATAATTATCATTTAAATCATTTCATACCTATTTAGAACGATTTATCGCTATTTTTATTTATTTAAAAGTAGCTCAAAACAATAAAACGACGCTTCGGGTCAGTGGTCTGCCCTGGCGCTGTTTTTACCAAATTTTGATTTACACATATAGTGAAATCTAGCCGTCGGATTTTGATGAAATTTATATCATCGGAAAGTTATTCCCAAAGCGGTCCTAACGGTTCCAGTTTTGGGAAAATCCAATGGTCGGATCTTTCGGTATAATCGTTTAAAGTTACGATTGCCGATATGCGAACTGCCGCGCGCGTTTCGTTTTAATTTTTATATTTATATATAAATATAAATATAAAGCATTAGGCGATTTCAACTATAAAAATCCATTCCTTTTATCGCCTCTCAAATGACGACAAAAATATCATTTTTAATTTCTATTATTGTTATCGCATCTACCATGATGATAAAATGTCACTATTACATCTCTGTTCTTATTTATATCTAAATTATAAATAAAATTCACTTTTTAAAACCCATGTCTTTATTCACATCTAAAATGTGAATAAAACACTTCTTTTTAATTTCATGGTTTTATTCATAACTAAAATGTGAATAAAAATATATTTTCCAATGTCATACTTTTATTAACACTAAATATAAATAAAATGTCCCTTTTTATTATGTCATGTTTTATTTACACTAAATGTAAATAAAAGTATCTTTTTTCTTTGTCATGTTTATCAACACTAGATGTACATAAATGTGATCTTTTCCTTCTTCCTATTTATTTGCACTAAATGAAAATAAATGTATCCTTTACTTTTTCTTATTTATTTACACTAAATGTAAATAAATGTCTCTTTTACTTTTTTCTTATTTATTTATCCTATTTACATAAAAATGTAAATAAATGTGTCCTTTTATTTATATAGAAAATGTAAGTTAAATGTCATCGCAAAATTTGTCTTTTATTTACAAAGAAAAAAATGTAAATAAAGTTTCATCGCAAAATTTATTCTTTTATTTACATAGAAAAATGTAAATAAAGTTTCATCGCAAAATTTATTCTTTTATTTACATAGAAAAATGTAAATAAAGTTTCATCGCAAAATTTATTCTTTTATTTACATAGAAAAATGTAAATAAAGTTTCATCGCAAAATTTATTCTTTTATTTGCATAGAAAGATGTAAATAAAGTTTCATCGCAAAATTTATTCTTTTATTTACATAGAAAAATGTAAATAAAATTTCATCGCAAAATTTATTCTTTTATTTACATAGAAAAATGTAAATAAAGTCGTTCTCATATTTTGTTCTTTTTATTTACATAGAAAAATGTAAATCCTTCTCATTCCTTTTATTTTTCATTTGCATCTAAACATGCAAATAAAATAATTTTTTTTTACTTCATTTTTAATATATTAACATTACACCAAAAATATGTTCATCTTCAATGTAACGACATAACGCTTAAAATATGTGTTCAATTTCATATTTCTACACAACGCTAAAAAAATATGTTTATTTTACATATATTAACACGACGCTAAAAATATGGTTCACTTTTCATATCTCTACTACATGTAAAATTCCATATTTCAATACTTGAAATAATCTAAGTTTGGTGTCGACTAACATGACTAATTCAATATCACAATATATGAAATCAACATGTAATTTGGTGTGAAGTTTTCATGTCAACACAAACGATAGCAACATATAATTTGGTGTCAAGTTTCATGTCAACACATACGATAGCAACATATAATTTGGTGTATAATTTTCATGAATCAAAATAAAAGGTTTCATCTTTATTTTATTTTGTGAATCAAAATAAAAGATCTAAACTTTATTTATCTTATAAATCAAAATAAAAGATTCAAACTTTCTTTATTTTATAAATCAAAATAAAAGATTCAAACTTTCTTTTATTAATCAAAATAAAAGATCTAAACTTTCTTTATTTTATAAATCAAAATAAAAGAGTCAAACTTAAAGAAAGGAAATAAAAAAAATAAAAAAAAATAAAGATGAGAACTTGTATGAAGATTACATCAAAATTTATGGATCTAAACGAACCTGGCTATCTCAAGACATCACAAAGCATTACAAATCACACAAACAATAAATAAATTCTAAATTACCACATCGCAGATCTATATTATTTACATACAGACAATGATTCAAACAATCGAGAGAAATAATTAAATTATTTAATTATTTAAAAATTAGAAATCTCACCTCAATTCAAATTCAGCTCAAAAATTTCAAAGGTCCAGAATCAGTCCTAGTTAGTCCTGACGCGTAGATCTTGTTTCTGTGATTCCAACGGTTCGAAAATCGCTGGATTCTGACCATGTTTGAATAAAATACGAATTATTTTACGTTGTTACTTCTTAAATAAAATTATAAATTAATTAAAAGGGTTTTACCCTTTCTTCCTCCTCTGTATAATCAAAGCCGTCGAGTTCAACTACTGTTCAGAACCTAGGGTTCACTTTTGCTCGCTGTACGAGGCACTGGAGGCCGATCAGGGACTAGGACTTCGAAGAGGGGGTGTGGCGCCGGTTCGCTGGAGGTGGGGGCCCACTCAATGGCGAGTTCGGGTGACAGCGGCGGTCGAAAGTCGGGGTGTTTGTGTGGTCGGTTCTCGGTCTACAGGTGATGGTGGTGGGTGATGGCCGTATGGATTGAAAGAGGGTGGGAAAGGCTTCGAAGTGGTATAAGTGTTGAGGTCTGGTTCGTGGAGATGGAAGAGATATTAGAGGGAGAAGGTTAGAGCGTTGGTGGCCATGGATTTCGAAGGTGGCGGCTACAGAAGATGAACAGTGAATAGTAATCCTAGGGTTTAAACGTAATATTTATATAATTTAAATGGTAATTTTTCAATTAAATCCATATCTTTTTAACTGGTCCAATTCCAGTCTAGCAGAAGGTGACCCTAGCCAATAGCCCATGTTCTGGATCCAACGGGACAGGTCCCGTCAGCCCAAACGGTTGTTTGAGGCCTGTTTTATTTAATTTAATAATTAAATCCTTTATTAAATTAATTCGTTCGCATGAATAAATTCACCGAGGTCACATACGGACTCAGAAAAATCCAGAAAAAATATATTTGGCTTTGTTATGACGATACGGTCTTAACAAAATTAATTTCGTCGGATTCTGAGACCGTTTGAAAAATGGCTATTTTTCAGTCGATTAAATTTGGCTGAATTAAACAAAACACAATTTCTTTCGCCCCGCTCACATATTAATTCAGAAAATTCTATAAATTGAAACCTAACAATAATTTGACATTCCGGTTCCAACAAAAGTGGTTTTGTCGAAAATAGAGCTCGTTTGAAAATTGACTATTTTCACTGGCTTTAATATTATTTAAAAAAGAAAATTTTAATTTCTGGCACATTTTTCAACCAAATTATTTAAAATAAACTTTTTAAATTGGTTCAGATTTTGCGGGTCATTACATTTAATTACCATTTCATATTTAAATCTAATTATAGAATTAAACTATCGCCTAAAGTAAAACTGGTGGTACGCCATTCTCGATCTTTTTAAGAATTCAATAAATTAAATTATCTCATTCCCATTTCAATCTAATTAGATATTTATTAAAACTCCAATTTGTTTTAATATCAAAAATCATTACTTTATGATTATTCAAATTTAGGTAATTAATCTTTATCTTTAACTGGGTTAAAGAACTATTGTCATTTAAAGCACAGTTCACGATAAATGTAACAACCCGTATTTTCAATAACCTGTTATAACATAAATTGAGGCAGAATTAAATTCTATAATCTGAATCAAGGGAAACGGGCTATGCCATTGCGTTCGTCTCGGAAAAATACGCGAAATAGAGTCTGAGTTTTCGAAAATCGGAGTCCGTATGAAGAAGATATGGACAAACGAAGTTTGGCAGAAAAACCCGAAAACTAGCCAGAATGCACTGGCGCACTTGTGAAGTGCGCCAACACAATAAATGCATTGGCGCACTTGTGAAGTGCGCCAATACATTTTTACACTGGCGCACTTGGGAAGTGCGCCCGTGTCGAGCCAGAAAACCTGCACAGTTTCTAGAGAGTTCTGTGGTTGGGTGCACCAGTTTGGGGTTTGGGCTTGGTCTTAGGGCTGGTTTCTGGAAGGCTCCGAAATCTAAGGGTCCTAATCTAATTTAGGGTTAATCTAAGGGCCTAGAACACTTGCCTAATCTATAAATAAGACCCTAACCTACCCTAAATCATTCATTATTCATTCTAGTAGCTAAACTATGGCAAATTGATTTCTCAAATGGCCTCCACTTAAAAACCCTAGCCTCCACCCCCTTCAAAAACTATTCCTATGAAGATTTTGATGTTCATACAAGTATTTCTAAGTTGTATGAATGATCACTAGCTTGCATACATCATCAAGTTGCAAGCTTTATTGGCTAAGCTAGAGTTTTGGAGTTTTTGTCAATGGTTTTCTTATTAGAGCTTTACTTGGGTTTTTATATGCTTGCATAAAGGGCTTCTCAATCTTTATTAGTAGATTTATGTCTTCATAATATATGTAAGCCCTCTTACCTTCATTTTAGAAACTCTAAAGTTAATATGTGATGCAAGTTGGGGTTTATGCAAGTTTATTGAGTTATGCATGTTTATGCAAGTTCACTAAGCCATGATTTGCAAGTTTATTGAGTTATGCATGTTTATGCAAGTTCACTAAGCCATGATTTGCAAGTTTATTGAGTTATGCATGTTTATGCAAGTTCACTATGCCATGATTTGCAAGTTTATTGAGTTATGCATGTTTATGCAAGTTCACTAAGCCATGATTTGCAAGTTTATTGAGTTATGCATGTTTATGCAAGTTCACTATGCCATGATTTGCAAGTTTATTGAGTTATGCATGTTTATGCAAGTTCACTATGCCATGATTTGCAAGTTTATTGGGTTATGCATGTTTATGCAAGTTCACTATGCCATGTTATGCATGTTTAATAAGTTATGCATGCTTATGCAAGTTCACTATGCCATGTTATGCATGTTTAATAAGTTATGCATGCTTATGCAAGTTCACAATGACATGTTATGCACGTTTGACAAGTTATGCATGTTTATGCAAGTTCCCTATGCCATGTTAGGCAAGTTTAACATGTTATGCATGTTTATGGTAATATGCAAGTTCACTATGCTAAGTTATGCAAGTCTAATATGTTATGCATGTTTGTTGTGATATGCAAGTTCATCATGTATGTTATGCCAAGTTCCCTCTTCCTATCCTTTATGCGTTATTACGAATATGTAAGCGATAGAATGACGTTGGGGGGGGGGGGGGGTTTGGGTAAACTTAAAATACATGAAAGTATAAGATTGGGAATTTACCTATTAAGTTAGGTCTACCCCTTGGGAATTTACCTATTAAGTTAGGTCTACCCAAGTAATTGTTGACTTGTAATTATGTTTTGAAATAAAGTGGACATGACACTTAGAAAACATAAGTGTGGCCAACTCGAGGTTGGGTTGAGTTTGTAGCGTAATTCTACCCGGAACCTACCGGCTTAACTAGTGGCTACAAACAATAGGACCCAATGTGAGAAGTTGGTCATGTGGTGCCAAGACCCGAGGTTAGACCAAGTTGTGGTGTAAATCTACCCGGAACCCACCGGCTTAACTAGGTAACCACAACAAAGTCTAATGTGAGTGGTTAAGGTGCATTAAATTAATTAATGCCTCATGATTAGGGTTAAGTCAGGGTCCACTAATACTTAATCCATTTGGGGATTCGAGGGATTGAAATGGGGTTAAGTTGTGAACTGTAGGTTACACTTAACCAATTTAATCCATTTTGGGGTTCGAGGGATTGAAATGGGGTTAAGTTGTGAACTGTCGGTTACACTTAACCAATTTAATCCATGATTAGTGAAGGGTTAAATCGCACTTAACTCTCTTAGGAAACCCTAGCAACGTGGTCTGTTCCAGCAGTAATCCCAGTTTGGTATCATCACAACCCTAGAGGCTGGGCTAGGGCGGGGCACGATTACTGGACTGATGTAAGCGACCAAAGCGATGGCTGAGTGGTACAGCGGTGCGGGTCCAGGTGGGCTACGGACGTGCACGTAGTCCGGTATTGGACAAACTCGAGGCACGGGTACCAGTAGGTTTAGACTGTGCATTATTGCTTCAGTGTCTGGGGTTGACACCTGAAGGCTTGATACACCCGAAGGTGGACCCAGCACAGTCTGACTACATCCATATGTGGGCCGTATGGACACCAACACTTGACGTGTTAGGCTTATAGGGAGCCGATCGACTAGACCGTTTGGTTGGACCTTATATTAAGGCCACTTCATGTTATTGGGTCAAAGCTTGGGCCAAGGGATCAATACCTGTTATGTTGGTTTGCTAGTACACCGTGGTGCAAAACTTAACCTTGTTTATGCGATGACATCTCTATCTATCTTGTAGTTAATTTATCATGCCAGTATGTTGTTATCTATGATCATCTCAGTTTCCATCATGCTGTTAACTTTATTAGTTTATAGACTGATCGTAGCAGGGCTTACCAGTCTTTATGACTGACCCGTTTTCTTTTCGCTTCTTTTCTTCCGTTTCCCCCCCCCCCCCCAGGTTCTCAGGGTGGGAACATTGGTGCTTAGCTTGGATCGCTTAGCTTGCTTGCTGGATTAGCTCATGTACGTTTGGATATTGAGCCCGCTATGGTTTATCACTCTTATTTGGGGATAGTACTTATGTATTTCAGTTTATCAGATGATGTTTTTATCTAGACTTGTAATTTTGGGAAATTGACATTTTGATGTACCAGACTTGTGTTTTGAAATGGTTTAAAAATCTTCCGCTGTTTTATCTACTTACTCTGTTTATTTACATATATATATGTCATGTCCTGCCTTGTTATATCATTATGCATGTTTACCTTGTTTTAAAACGCCCCACCAAAGTCAGAGTTGCTTGCAAGAGCCACCCTGGCGGAGGTGGGGTGTTACATTTGGTATCAGAGCATATGGTTTACGAGAAGGGATAAAAAAGGTTTTTAAAACTTTTGAAAAACTATTTTCAAAACCAAGTATAAAGTATTTTCCAAAGAAAAGTCTAGTTATTTTTAAAGGCTATTCCCCAAAAGCCATTAGCACTATCCTTTGACCCCTCGTTTGAACTCTTTTCTTTTTGTTTCCAGCATGTCTGATAATCTCATCTTGCCCGAAGGAGTAACAATACCCGATTGGTTTCGTCGGTACTTGGAAGTCACGGCACCGGTCCCGGGTGTCTCTAATGTTGTCTTTCCAGTCAAGGCCGCTGTTCCTCCTCCTCCTTCCGTAGCTGATGTTCCTCTTCTCCCTCAGCCTCCACAAGCGGATTTTGCGGAAACTTGTAAGAACTTTAAGATGATGGGTGGCAAGAATTTTAGTGGAACAGAGACTTTTGTAGAGGCAAGGAATTGGTTGAAAGAGACCGAAGATCTTTTAGCCACCTTTGATATAGGTGACCGCAGGAAGGTTTTATTAGCAGTATGGTTGCTAAAGGAAGAAGCTGCATGTTGGTGGGTAGTCACCACTGCTACTAGGCCAATCGAGACTTGGGATGATTTTAGAGGAAGGTTTGGACTGAGGTTCTTATCACTGAAGCAAGGGGACATGACTATTAGGGAATACATAGATAAGTTTAATCAACTGGCTCGGGTCGATTTAGACTTGGTTAATACAGCTCAGAAGAAGGCCCTACACTTTGCTCTAGGATTAAACGAGCCATTACATGGTTTGGCCATGTCTCATATACCCTTGGGGGCGACTTTCGAGAATTTGGTGAATATGGCCCTACTTCAAGAAGAAGATAGCAATGACAAGAAAGAGGTCAAGGCGAATGAGTCTCAAGGCAAGAGGGTAAATTCCGGGAAACGAGGCAAGAATAACAACAACCGCAAGGACAAGCCAAGAGAGAATAGGAAATGCAACTTCTGTGGTAAAGTTGGACATATATCCAGGAAATGTAGGAAGAAGAAGAGAAAGCGGGGCGAATGCTTTCATTGTGGTGAGTTTGGACATCTCAGCAAGGATTGCCCGAGGAAACAAGGGCAAGGTCAGACTCAGTATGCAGGACTATCTGGAGGGCGAGTTCATCCCCTCAACACCGTTCTTCCAGCTCATGATAGAGGTAGTGTTTCTGTTGAAAGTCTTGTTTACATTTTCTGATCTTCCCTGTTCGTATTTTGTTTGATTCTGGCACATCGCATAGTTTTATTTCATCTGATCTAGTTGAAAGTTTGCACCTAAGTACTAGTCTAGTTGATGATCCCGTATGTGTTTCAAATCCAATTGGGGGTTCTGCCCGTTTGTCTGTGGTCTGAGTGGATTTGAAAATTTCTATCTTGAGTATAGAATTCTCGTGGGATGTTTATCGGTTTCAGGGGATATGGGTTGGTTTTGGGCATGGAATGGTTGTCCTGTTTTGGAGCCATTCTTGGTTTTTGTATATAGGGTTGTGAGGCCCATGACTCGCCTCGGTAATACCCTAGAAATTTCTAGCAACCCTATGGGTCCCGTCATGTTATGTTATCTTGAATCCCTCAACTCGTCTATCGACAGTTTGCAATCTGTGAGGGTGGTCCGAAAATATCCTGATATCTTGGGGGAAGTAAAGGGGTTACCCCTAGACGTGGGATAGATTTCCGCATTATCTGGTTGGTAATACCAAGCCTGTTTCGTGGCCGGTTAGGCACATGACCTCACGAGATGAGAGTTAAGAAAGCAAGTCAAGGAGTTGCTTGAGAAGAACTTCCTGAGACGAAGCATTTTCGAGTAGGGTGCTCCAGTAGCATTCGTTACTAATGTGGACAGTTTGCTTCGCTTATGTGTTGATTATCGTGAGAAGAATAGACAACCGTTACCAAGGATCGATGATTTGTTTGATCAGCTTGTAGAAGCATCTGTTTTCTTTTGATCTAGCTACCGGATTCCATCAGCTTAGGATGGCTGAGGATGGAATTGACAAGACTGCGTTTAGGACTCTAGATGGATTTTTAGAATGGCTAGTCATGCTATTTGGTTTGACTAATGCACCCGCATATTACGTGAACTTGATGGGTAGGGTGTTTAGGGAGTCCTTGAACAAGTTTGTCGTGGTCGTCGTAGACGATATTTTGATCTCCTTAAAAGAACGAGGAAGAGCATGCTAGACATCTCAAGGAGGTGATGGATACGCTTAGAGCCACCAGTTGAAGGTCAAGTTCTCCAAATGTCACTTTGGAGGAAAGAAGTTGGATTTCTTGGGCACATAGTTCCTAAGTAAGGCTTAGCGGTGGATTCCGCTAAAGTGGTTGCGGTTTAAGACCGGAAAACTCTAAGGAGGGCAATTGAAGTAAGAAGCTCTCTCCGTTTGGCTAGTTAGTTAGCATTCCCTGAGCTTAGACTTACTCTTCTGGATCAAGAAGGGGGTTTCACAGGAAGAAGACCCGCAGTTATTCAAGAACATGGACCAGTTGATTCGAGGCGAGATGTTAAGTCACCTCGCTAGATATATTATAGATGACAAGGGATGACTAAGGCGCGATGAGAGATTATGTGTTCCTTGAGTGGAAGACTTGGTAAAGAAGGTTCTTGAAGATGCGCATCACTCGAGAAGGTGGCCGAGTTGGTCTCAGGATGCATGTTGTGCCACCAGGTTAAGGCCAAGTCATAGAAGCCCGGCGGGCCATTACCTCCATTGGAGGTTCCGCAAGGGAAGTGTGAAAACATCTCAATAGATTATGTGGATGGACTAACTAGATCAAAGAAAGGGAATACGGGTATGAGGGTCATAATAGGTAGACTCACGAAGAGTGCTCATTTCAGTCCGGTGAAGAGCGAGAGGACTGCATCATGGTTAGCAACGGTTTACCCTCAAGAAGTTGGCCAGTTTAGAAATAACCTACAGGAAGCCATGGGTAGGCAACTGAATCTAGGTATGGCCTATCACTCATAGGCGGATGGTTCATTTCGATTAAGCATGAGTTATAGAAAATCACGTTTATAAGGGCAATTGGCAACGTGGATTGGTATTTTCAAGAAAAGTTCTGCTGCGTGGAATACTTTATAGTAAGTAGACGAGATCCAGGATTCACTAGTGAATTTTGGAGAGCTTGCATGAAATCATGAGGTTACAGTTATGTTTAAGCCAAGTATACAGAAAGAAGAATAAGTGGAAAAGGAAGACGAGAGGCGATAATGAAATGAGTTCCAACTCGAATTTGGGAAATAGGAGTTAGGAAGCCAAGAAATCATGAAGTAAAAGACAGTCAAAGCACAGTGGAGTTAAACTCAAGGAAACGTGACTTAGAAGATTGAAGGCTGGATACGCGCATCATATCTCTTTTTAAGAGCATATCCTTGATCCTTGTTTTCCTTTGGAACTTACTCGCATATTATCTTTTTATGTATATCCTCTCGGTCCCACTTTCGGTCCTACTTCTGTCGGGAGGTATGGCTTATTGGCTAGTAATACATGTCAGGGTTTGAAGGGGTCCGTTAGGTTGACTAAACCTTTTGGGCTTTTATAGGATTGGGGTTAGGAAGGGATTTCTTGTAATCCGAAAAGAGTATATCCTGCTTATCTTCCCGATCTCTTTGTAGCATATCTTTTGCTATCCATGTTTGTCTGGATTATCTAGTTTATCATGTTAATCTTGTCATGAGAACCTTAGGTAGAAACCCTTTGGATGAAACATGTGTTTGAAACATGTTATGCTTGATGGTTGCAAGTGGTTGCAAGTGTTTGCAAGTGGTTACTCGTGGATGCATTATACACATTAGGCACTAGATCGGCCCACACACTCCTCATATTGCATATGCATGAGTGTTTACGCTTATTCATGGATGGAAATTTTTGTGTTATCACATGGATGTTGCATATGGGTGTATGTTATGTGCACACATATAGATGTTATACATTATGTTAGGAATTGCATACATATGGATTCATTTCACTAACATAATTTGCGTTAATGATATTCGCATTAGATAAGTACATATACACACACCTTTGCATATGTTCATCCAGCATTTAGAATCTTGTAAGGACAATGATTGCTCGTGGATGATGTTTTGAGTAGATGGATGTTGGATGGTAGGATACGTTCTTCCTAACTTGAAGATTTCGGGGACGAAATCCCTTAAGGAGGGGAGAATGTAACAACCCGTATTTTCAATAACCTGTTATAACATAAATTGAGGCAGAATTTAATTCTATAATCTGAATCAAGGGAAACGGGCTATGCCATTGCGTTCGTCTTGGAAAAATACGCGAAATAGAGTCTGAGTTTTCGAAAATCGGAGTCCGTATGAAGAAGATATGGACGAACGAAGTTTGGCAGAAAAACCCGAAAACTAGCCAGAATGCACTGGCGCACTTGTGAAGTGCGCCAACACAATAAATGCACTGGCGCACTTGTGAAGTGCGCCAATACATTTTTACACTGGAGCACTTGGGAAGTGCGCCCATGTCGAGCCATAAAACCTGCACAGTTTCTAGAGAGTTCTGTGGTTGGGTGCACCAGTTTGGGGTTTGGGCTTGGTCTTAGGGCTGGTTTCTGGAAGGCTCCGAAATCTAAGGGTCCTAATCTAATTTAGGGTTAATCTAAGGGCCTAGAACACTTGCCTAATCTATAAATAAGACCCTAACCTACCCTAAATCATTCATTATTCATTCTAGTAGCTAAACTATGGCAAATTGATTTCTCAAATGGCCTCCACTTAAAAACCCTAGCCTCCACCCCCTTCAAAAACTATTCCTATGAAGATTTTGATGTTCATACAAGTATTTCTAAGTTGTATGAATGATCACTAGCTTGCATACATCATCAAGTTGCAAGCTTTATTGGCTAAGCTAGAGTTTTTGGAGTTTTTGGAGAGGGTTTTCTTATTAGAGCTTTACTTGGGTTTTTATATGATTGCATAAAGGGCTTCTCAATCTTTATTAGTAGATTTATGTCTTCATAATATATGTAAGCCCTCTTACCTTCATTTTAGAAACTCTAAAGTTAATATGTGATGCAAGTTGGGGTTTATGCAAGTTTATTGAGTTATGCATGTTTATGCAAGTTCACTAAGCCATGATTTGCAAGTTTATTGAGTTATGCATGTTTATGCAAGTTCACTAAGCCATGATTTGCAAGTTTATTGAGTTATGCATGTTTATGCAAGTTCACTATGCCATGATTTGCAAGTTTATTGAGTTATGCATGTTTATGCAAGTTCACTAAGCCATGATTTGCAAGTTTACTGAGTTATGCATGTTTATGCAAGTTCACTCTGCCATGATTTGCAAGTTTATTGAGTTATGCATGTTTATGCAAGTTCACTATGCCATGATTTGCAAGTTTATTGGGTTATGCATGTTTATGCAAGTTCACTATGCCATGTTATGCATGTTTAATAAGTTATGCATGCTTATGCAAGTTCACTATGCCATGTTATGTATGTTTAATAAGTTATACATGCTTATGCAAGTTCACAATGACATGTTATGCACGTTTGACAAGTTATGCATGTTTATGCAAGTTCCCTATGCCATGTTAGGCAAGTTTAACATGTTATGCATGTTTATGGTAATATGCAAGTTCACTATGCTAAGTTATGCAAGTCTAATATGTTATGCATGTTTGTTGTGATATGCAAGTTCATCATGTATGTTATGCCAAGTTCCCTCTTCCTATCCATTATGCGTTATTACGAATATGTAAGCGATAGAATGACGTTGGGGGGGTTGGGTAAACTTAAAATACATGAAAGTATAAGATTGGGAATTTACCTATTAAGTTAGGTCTACCCCTTGGGAATTTACCTATTAAGTTAGGTCTACCCAAGTAATTGTTGACTTGTAATTATGTTTTGAAATAAAATGGACATGACACTTAGAAAACATAAGTGTGGCCAACTCGAGGTTGGGTTGAGTTTGTAGCGTAATTCTACCCGGAACCTACCGGCTTAACTAGTGGCTACAAACAATAGGACCCAATGTGAGAAGTTGGTCATGTGGTGCCAAGACCCGAGGTTAGACCAAGTTGTGGTGTAAATCTACCCGGAACCCACCGGCTTAACTAGGTAACCACAACAAAGTCTAATGTGAGTGGTTAAGGTGCATTAAATTAATTAATGCCTCATGATTAGGGTTAAGTCAAGGTCCACTAATACTTAATCCATTTGGGGATTCGAGGGATTGAAATGGGGTTAAGTTGTGAACTGTCGGTTACACTTAACCAATTTAATCCATTTTGGGGTTCGAGGGATTGAAATGGGGTTAAGTTGTGAACTGTCGGTTACACTTAACCAATTTAATCCATGATTAGTGAAGGGTTAAATCGCACTTAACTCTCTTAGGAAACCCTAGCAACGTGGTCTGTTCCAGCAGTAATCCCAGTTTGGTATCATCACAACCCTAGAGGCTGGGCTAGGGCGGGGCACGATTACAGGACTGATGTAAGCGACCAAAGCGATGGCTGAGTGGTACAGCGGTGCGGGTCCAGGCGGGCTACGGACGTGCACGTAGTCCGGTATTGGACAAACTCGAGGCACGGGTACCAGTAGGTTTAGACTGTGCATTATTGCTTCAGTGTCTGGGGTTGACATCCGAAGGCTTGATACACCCGAAGGTGGACCCAGCACAGTCTGACTACATCCATATGTGGGCCGTATGGACACCAACACTTGACGTGTTAGGCTTATAGGGAGCCGATCGACTAGACCGTTTGGTTGGACCTTATATTAAGGCCACTTCATGTTATTGGGTCAAAGCTTGGGCCAAGGGATCAATACTTGTTATGTTGGTTTGCTAGTACACCGTGGTGCAAAACTTAACCTTGTTTATGCGATGACATCTCTATCTATCTTGTAGTTAATTTATCATGCCAGTATGTTGTTATCTATGATCATCTCAGTTTCCATCATGCTGTTAACTTTATTAGTTTATAGACTGATCGTAGCAGGGCTTACCAGTCTTTATGACTGACCCGTTTTCTTTTCGCTTCTTTTCTTCCGTTTCCCCCCCCCCCCAGGTTCTCAGGGTGGGAACATTGGTGCTTAGCTTGGATCGCTTAGCTTGCTTGCTGGATTAGCTCATGTACGTTTGGATATTGAGCCCGCTATGGTTTATCACTCTTATTTGGGGATAGTACTTATGTATTTCAGTTTATCAGATGATGTTTTTATCTAGACTTGTAATTTTGGGAAATTGACATTTTGATGTACCAGACTTGTGTTTTGAAATGGTTTAAAAATCTTCCGCTGTTTTATCTACTTACTCTGTTTATTTACATATATATATATATATATATATATGCCATGTCCTGCCTTGTTATATCATTATGCATGTTTACCTTGTTTTAAAACGCCCCACCAAAGTCAGAGTTGCTTGCAAGAGCCACCCTGGCGGAGGTGGGGTGTTACAATAAACCCAAATCATCTTCCATTAACCAAGAAATCTTCACAGAAGATGGATCAACATATAATCGATATAAATTTCCGTATCAGACTAATAATATAAATGGAATAACGGCAAGACCTTTCAAATTCCATATATAGTAACGGTCTTCTTTTACAGAAGCTTATCTCGATTATTATTAAATCAAATTCCATTCAATTCCAATTTCTTTTATTAAATTGGAAAACTTTACTTTGGAATAATTTCCATTTAAATCTTAATAAAAGATTTGTAAATTCCAAATTATATTTTCACTGTTAATCGGGATTAAAGAACGAATGTCTTTTAAAACATAGTTCACGATAAACCAACAATCAACTTTCAATTCTATTCTAATTAAACATTAATTAATTAGTAAACTTCTCTAAATCTTAATGAAAAGAATTATTCTTTTCACACGGGGTTTAAGAACAGTGTTATTTAAAAAACCACTCACGACAAACCAAAATCCAATTTATTTTATTTAATTCCAATTAAATATTAATTAATTGGAAAATTTCATTAAATCTTAATTAAAGATTTATCTTTGTTAATAACTATTCATTTCGATAAAAATATATTTTTATCTTTTCAAATATGGAATATTTCATCCAAAATCTTTCCAGATTATTAATTATGATTTTACATAATTTTTCCATATTTTTAATAATTTTGTCAAGGCCCGTACAGTCGGTTTCCAATAACGGCCACCTAACTGCATCCATAGCGACCTTTTTCAAATTTGATTTGGACATAATTCCAAATCCAACCGTTAGATTTAAAACTTGTTATATTCATTGGAAAGCTCTTTTCGATACGAACCTAACGGTTCCGGTTTTAGGAGAATCCGATAGTCGGATCTCCCGTTACGCCAATTTGAAGTTAATGGTCGAAATTAGCGAACGGTCGCTGCGCGGCGCGTTATATTCAGGCCATTAAATATATATATATATTATATATATTTCGTCGATTTCCATTTAAAACGTATTTTATAAGTCATTTATAAATTTGATTCCAACTTCATTTTCGATTTTAAATTAAAATTGAATATTCTATATCTTTATCATATTAAAATGATAATATTTTCAAAATATTAAAATTTGAAATCACTTCTTTTTTATATTCATTATAAAATGAATAACTCGATCGATAAACCCGGGTTAAAATGGCGTTTCTATAATTAACCCGGCCTTATATTTTTTATATTTTTGTGTCCATCTAAAATCGGACATCAAAATCATAATTTTATTCTTTACTGAATATTATTTTAAAATATTCGTTATTTTAAAATATTCTTTATTTTAAAAGATTTTTTATTTAAAATATTCTTTACATTAAAATTGTAACGACCCGCAAATCCGTGCTATCTGAGTTGACTAAAAACCACACGTCCAACCCAAATTTCACAGAAATACGAATCATTTTTAGAAAGAAGTTAGAGGATGAGAAATAGAAAGAAAGAAATATTAGAATAGAAGAAAAACGAAGATCACAAACTCACAGCGGAACGAATAAAATATATTATATAACATAACTTTTGAAATACAAATCAGTAACTTTACATACATACCATCATCAGAGCACAACAGCCATTCCTGGAACAGTTATAAACACCTGTTCCCAGATACAACCATAGTACACAGCGGAATATATGATAGTCTATATCTAACTGGTGAAGCCTCCTGCTTCCAGCTCTTCCAAATGAATCTGTGAAATCCCGACTACTTGACTGCCCGTACAAATTTGGGCACCCAAGAGTTTAGGGAAAAACAAAACAAAATAAACTCTGGGTCAGTCATGGGACTGGTGTGAGTAAACTCCAACCATTTTTTTAACTTCCAAAATCCTTTCGAAAGAAATGATAATCGTAAGACCGATCCACACATAAACACGGATGGTTTTTACCTTACGATAACCCAAAGCATTTTAATATCAAAATCTGATGATATTATAATAATGTCTAAATCAAATAAATAGAATCTAGCGGAACGCTTGCATCTCACGCTCCATATATAATATTAAATCAAAAACCGCATGGCGCTTATTGGAGATTGGATTCCGACTATGACAAGGTATGGAACCACCTTCCGCTAGTGTATCTCTAGAGAGGAATACACTGGGTTCAACAAGAACATCTTGTAACCCGGCCCACACATGACCGACCACTCATTTCGCTTGAGTGTATCGAATGTATATCGCCAACGGTTGGGATCAGTAACCGCCTCCCGACTGGGACAGCATCGAATAGAATAAGAAATTAAATGAACCTCTAGATAGGTGATTATACATCCTAATGGGTGCGACCCACATAGCCATGCTGCCTGCTCGATTTTTGTCCTTTCCCGGTTGTTGAGGCCTGAGGCTACGAATACTTACCATTCATTGATAGCACAATCACTTTGAATGCCACATTGTCAGATCCGTTAATCACTAGTTGAGTTTGCACAAATATTCAGGATGTTATGCTAAGGGAATAAATCCGTTGCAACCATATATATTTATACAGACCAGCCCATTTGATCATTGGAAATACTCTGTCAGACATTCGTCCATTTACGTTCGTTCTGGGATTGAACGAAACCGAAGGCACTATTTCTATTTAATAGAAAGAGTCCTTGCACTTTACTCCGTCTTCAATATATTCAGCATACTTGGTTCGCAATGCTTATGCCGATACGGAGTGGTTCTTCGGATAATAATCCAACCGGTCTCTCCATATTGACAACGATGGTCAAAAACTTCGATAGTTTGTGATTTAACTATCGAATAAAAACAAGTGTTCATCCAAACATAACAAACAAATCACTGGGCTCTTCAATTTATATTTCATTAATTAGATTACTCCTCCAATTCTTTATCAATATTTGTTAACCAAATATTTCAATAATCATATTGGCCTTTTACGCTATTTGGAAAACATTTCTGAATATCGCCTTCCTTTATTTTCTAACCTTAGAAAATATATTCTATTTGAAATTGAAAACAATTTCAATCACTTATCTCTTTCCCGACTACTTTAATTATACCCAGGAAATATTTACTTTTATATTTCCAAAATTCCATCACTTTGATTAAAATGAATGTTGTGTAAAACATCGTTACAACAACCCAAAATATTTTATTCAACTATCTCTGATTCAAACACTTCTCTTCCGAGATTGGATCCTGCTATTTATCAATTAAAAATGAAATCAATCAAGTTGGGGTAAAATTACCTCTCAGACCTTGACTTAAAACATCCTCAACTTCAAAACGGCAAAACCCCTTACCTCGAATAAACACACTATAAAACCCAATTATTCATTTTTAAAATATGCATACGGTTCGCTTTCTATTTCTAATTTAGATTTCCCCTTTTTGTTTATAACATTCTATTTTTAAATTCGTTTACTTATCGAATTCTAAATATATCGATACGTTGATTTCTAACTATCGAATTTTCTTGAAAATATTCTAACTCCTTAAATTTCCGGAAAAATTCGCCATAACCTCCCCTGCACCGGGAGCATCGGGAAATTTCAAATAGCATTCCCGGTCCTTCTCATTTCAAAAAGAAAAAGAAAAGGCCAAGCGGCGCATAAAACCTCATATGTGAATTAAAACGTACCTTTTTGTCGGGCACATAAATTAAAATCTTCATATACTTCATCCCATACCTGTCTAACATCTGTTCACCTGTTTCCAAATCAATTCAACTTAATCCATTCGTTTGAATTCAGTTTCGTTCATTTATTCTTTAATTAGCTATTTTGCCTATTCCACTTCTTTGTTTGAACATAACATGTTCAAACAAAATATTTAACTCGCTCACAACCAAATTGAATTTCGATTTCAATTCTAGTTTCCTTTTCGATTTCGAATGAAATTTTCAAATCGAATTTACATATTCAAAGCCCAATATCAATTCAAAATCTCATTAACTAGTTACTATTCGAATTAGTTAATTCTATTCAAAAATCAAAAATCTGATTTCTGTTTCAAAATTCAATTCATTTACTTCACTGGAGTTCATATTTATTTTATATCTCCAGTCTGGATGGAAATTCGGATTTTTATTTATAAAAATCCCTTTATTTATTTAAATAAACCATTACGGTTTTAAATTGGTTCTGGCGCTGTTTTTCTGAAAATTTGATTTTGATGTAACTCAAAATCTATACAACGAAATTCAGATTTTTCTCTTCCATTATAAAACTATTATCAAATCGGTCCTAACATTTCTTGTTTCAAAGAATTCCGACTTAAATTGAGTTCTGTACACTCAATTGAAGTTTGAATTGCCAATTTACGAACTGCAGTGCTGCGGCGAGTTCGTTTTAATTATATTTATATATATAACCTTTTAAACTTCATTTAAAATAAATTTAACTCGATTCTGATATATATTTTTAATATATATATCAAATCAATTTCTCCCAATAGCATTTCCGATCTATTTCACTTTTGTTTGAAATTCTATATTCAAATTTCAATTCACTTCTATTTTTCAAATTCTATTTGAATTTCTATTTTCGAATTTCCTTTATTCAAATCCCATTTGAATTTCTACGTTCAAACTCTATATTTGGATTTCCTTTGAATTTCATATATTCAAACTCCATTTGAATTCCTATATTCAAATCCCCTTTGAATTTTCTATTTGAATCCTACATTCAAATTTCATATTCCATTTGGATTTTCTATTCAAATTCCACAGTTTAAATTCCATTTGAATTCCTTTTATTCAAATTCCATGTTTAAACTCCATTATGTTCAAAACTCTATATTTGAATTTCATTTGAACTTCCTTTCTTCAAATCCATTTGAATTCCTTTGAATTCAAATTCTATTTGAATTCCTTTGAATTCAAATTTCTGTATATTCAAATTCTATTCAATATACAAATTCTATTTATATTTTATATATACAAATTCTATTTGAATTTTATTTTCAAATTCCATTTTAACTCTTTGAAATTCTATACTCAAAGTCTGTTTCTATTTAAATTCTATATTCAAATTCTCGTTTCAATCTGTTCGAATTCTATATTTGAATTCCTTTATATTTTCTATATTCAATTTCTATTTGAATTTTATATTCAATTTCTGTTTGAATTTTCTTTATCCATTCTTTAAACAAGTCTTGATTTCAATTCCTTTTGAAATCGATATTTCTAATTTTTTTGAAAATAGATTTCCCTTTTCAATTTCACACTTGTATTTTTATTTCTGAATTATCGAATGATAATTCTTTTCACTTCATTTATAAACTTCGTTTATAAATGAATTACTTGTTTTATTATTTTCTCTTTTTTTTAAGACAAGTAAATATTTCAAATCTATTTAAAAAAATCAAATTCTATTTCAAAAAAATAGAATTCCCCTTTTAAAATTTCAAATATCCCTTTTCGGATATTTTAAATAGATTAATACTTAGCCCAGTGATATTTAAAACAATCAAATCATCCAATTTTCAATCATTTGATTTTAACACGTCATATATTAATATATATGAAATCCAGCAAACAAACAAATAAGCAAATAGATAATATTTTTTTTATTGAGGAATCCAGTTGGATTCCTCCAACCTGTTTTCCTGCATCCACAGATGTTAGCACATAAATAATACCCATTCTGCTTCGTGGCAGAACATCGCGGTATAGAAGGTCATCCACTAATCATAGCGTGGGGCGTATAGGGTAATCATCCGCTATGAAACTGCGGGCATCCGCTAATGAGACTGCGGGAATACAACCAATCAACCCAATATATATATATATAGCCTAAATAACTAATATATATAAAACAACCAGAAAATATTCACACAAGCAACAAACAATTATTTTTAACGAAATAAAAATAATTCTAAAGGTGAGTGAGATTTACTCACCGGTGTTTTTATTTGCGCTGAATACCCGATGAAGTCTATTATGTACATTCACCGCGATTCCTCCATTAGTCTTAATCCATATTCCATGTTTACTGTTTACTGTTCATCCCCAAAGACAACGGCTGAACCTCCGCCAGACCATCTCGAATTGATTCCGAAGCTCGTCCCTTTCCTCGCGACAGTGAAAACATCCCAGGTTCCAGAAATCAATCGAGCTACAAATGTTCGCATTTCACTAATTCGATTCCACCCAACCTAGATCGATAGACCATCGCACCATACAATTGACGAACTCCACGAAGTCGCGATAGCCACCGCACCATCCAGAGGTCGAAATCCCCTTCTGCAACCAACTCGAGTTTATTTCATCATCGCGACCTTAACCTTAGCTCCACGATGAAGCACAGAACATCGACGCCAAGACCTAGCCCTAGCTCGCGATACTGGGACATTGCGCGAGCGTCTCTTTGTTGTTCACAGATCCTTGCCTCGGATGGGAAATCGAAATCGAATTCGATTTACTTCTCTTTTTTCTTTTTTTTCTTTTTTTTTATACGAGGATGGTATCGATTTAAAATTTCGTGACTGGGGAAAAAGAATGGAGGGGATCGGCTTCAATTCCTTTAGTAACTGGGGATAAGGAATGAAATGAGGAGATAAGGAAGCTCTGTTCTTATTAGATTAAGGATTGGCCATTTTATCTGAAACTTGTAAATCGATTTTTAACAGAAGAGATAAGGGGAGGAGACGCGATTTTTATAGAGACAATTACTTCGGTGTGAAGGAAATGAAGGTAGGTGTTTACTCGGTAAGATTTATCAGAGGTAGGTTCTAATAGGTACAAGGTTTATTAAGGCAGGTATTAACTAGTACAGTGTTTATTTAATTTTCAATTATCTGGTGATCGTGAACTCCTTTTTGAACAGAACGACCGACCACCCTAGGGTAAAACCGCTATTCTGAACACACTGGGACGGGTATCAAAATTCAATTCGGCCATATGAAGGAGATATAAATTTAAACTGATATAAATTTAAATTCAAAACAAATCATTTTCTAGATAATAAATTATTATTATCGTTTTTAATTCAAATAAAATTCATATAAATCATTTTGACTCCAGTTTAACTTTTGAATTCAATCAAATTCAGATTCTCGTATTATTATAATTATTTCAGATTAAATAAATATATATGTATATTCAAAATAAAATCATATATCGATTTATATTATCAATCACAATATTTGAAACCATATTAAATATTTAAAATAAACTGTTCAAAAATCCGGGTCGTTACATTCTTTCCCCCTTAAAATAATTTCGTCCCCGAAATTGCTAAGGCAGGAAAAATGGTACAAATCCCTTTACTTTTCAAAATCTCACTTATGTTGAAACTCAACTCCTCATATTTCAACAAATTTAATTCCACCAAAAATTTTGGTTCTCGTTTATATTACATCTCATATATATTCACATTCATTTCATATTCAAGTCATATGTATTCAACTCATTCAGATTGGTTCTCCCCAATTTATTTACTTCAATCTATTTAACTTGCTTAAGTTGAATTTTAAATTCCAAAATTCTAATTCTCGGGTTTTCATTTCAAATCCTTCCGAAATCACATAAATATATACATTTATTTATTTCTATCACAAATTCAAAACATTTGAATTTTCTAAACCAACTTGTTTTCCTTCAACCAAAATTCCATCAAAACTTTTCTGAGGTAGCAATCCCTCACTTAGAACTCGAAAATGAACACTGACGATGCTGCGGTCATCATCAGAATTATTTTCCAGCCACTGGAGTGAGTTCAGTGCTTTATCCCATTCAAAATCCATAAAAATGATTTTTATTCAAAAACCCTTCTAAATCAAAGCTATATTATCTTAATATACTTCGAAAATAATTTCAAACCTCCCAGGATTTTAAATTCCAAATTCTGGTTTGAATTTAATTTTAATTCATCTCATTTGTATATTTAATTCATATACAAATTTAATTTGGTTATATATATAACCATTTCAATTTTATATTCTCCTTTGATTATAATAACAACAACCAACACATCCATATATTATAATAATTTTAGAAAATTATTCCTTCTATATTAAAATAGAATTTTGGGCAAAATTGTTTCATTCACCCACTTAAAAACAATATCATGTTGAATTTCTCTGTTCAAGTGTTTAGAAATTCCTATCGACTTCATGGCGTCCCACGATTCGACCAGAATTCATAAACCACTCAACAGACTAGCCAACACAATATAAAACAATTTTTATATCAATTAACAAATACGCTCTCTCGTATATATATACTGAACTCATTCTAGGGTACTACTGACCCTATCTCTAATGAGCACATCCCACCAAAGCCTAGGTATTCGCTCAACCTAAGCTCTGATACCAACTGTAACGACCCGCAAATCCGTGCTATCTGAGTTGACTAAAAACACCACACATCCAACCCAAATTTCACAGAAATACGAATCATTTTTAGAAAGAAGATAGAGGATGAGAAATAGAAAGAAAGAAATATTAGAATAGAAGAAAAACGAAGATCACAAACTCACAGCGGAACGAATAAAATATATTATATAACATAACTTTTGAAATACAAATCAGTAATTTACATACATACCATCATCAGAGCACAACAGCCATTCCTGGAACAGTTATAAACATCTGTTCCCAGATACAACCATAGTACACAGCGGAATATATGATAGTCTATATCTAACTGGTGAAGCCTCCTGCTTCCAGCTCTTCCAAATGAATCTGTGAAATCCCGACTACTTGACTGCCCGTACAAATTTGGGCACCCAAGAGTTTAGGGAAAAACAAAACAAAATAAACTCTGGGTCAGTCATGGGACTGGTGTGAGTAAACTCCAACCATTTGTTTAACTTCCAAAATCCTTTCGAAAGAAATGATAATCGTAAGACCGATCCACACATAAACACAGATGGTTTTTACCTTACGATAACCCAAAGCATTTTAATATCAAAATCTGATGGTATTATAATAATGTCTAAATCAAATAAATAGAATCTAGCGGAACGCTTGCATCTCACGCTCCATATATAATATTAAATCAAAAACTGCATGGCGCTTATTGGAGATTGGATTCCGACTATGACAAGGTATGGAACCACCTTCCGCTAGTGTATCTCTAGAGAGGAATACACTGGGTTCAACAAGAACATCTTGTAACCCGGCCCACACATGACCGACCACTCATTTCGCTTGAGTGTATCGAATGTATATCACCAACGGTTGGGATCAGCAACCGCCTCCCGACTGGGACAACATCGAATAGAATAAGAAATTAAATGAACCTCTAGATAGGTGATTATACATCCTAATGGGTGCGACCCACATAGCCATGCTGCCTGCCCGATTTTTGTCCTTTCCCGGTTGTTGAGGCCTGAGGCTACGAATACTTACCATTCATTGATAGCACAATCACTTTGAATGCCACATTGTCAGATCCGTTAATCACTAGTTGAGTTTGCACAAATATTCTGGATGTTATGCTAAGGGAATAAATCCGTTGCAACCATATATATTTATACAGACCAGCCCATTTGATCATTGGAAATACTCTGTCAGACATTCGTCCATTTACGTTCGTTCTGGGATTGAACGAAACCGAAGGCACTATTTCTATTTAATAGAAAGAGTCCTTGCACTTTACTCCGTCTTCAATATATTCAGCATACTTGGTTCGCAACGCTTATGCCGATACGGAGTGGTTCTTCGGATAATAATCCAACCGGTCTCTCCATATTGACAACGATGGTCAAAAACTTCGATAGTTTGTGATTTAACTATCGAATAAAAACAAGTGTTCATCCAAACATAACAAACAAATCACTGGGCTCTTCAATTTATATTTCATTAATTAGATTACTCCTCCAATTCTTTATCAATATTTGTTAACCAAATATTTCAATAATCATATTGGCCTTTTACGCTATTTGGAAAACATTTCTGAATATCGCCTTCCTTTATTTTCTAACCTTAGAAAATATATTCTATTTGAAATTGAAAACAATTTCAATCACTTATCTCTTTCCCGACTACTTTAATTATACCCAGGAAATATTTACTTTTATATTTCCAAAATTCCATCACTTTGATTAAAATGAATGTTGTGTAAAACATCGTTACAACAACCCAAAATATTTTATTCAACTATCTCTGATTCAAACACTTCTCTTCCGAGATTGGATCCTGCTATTTATCAATTAAAAATGAAATCAATCAAGTTGGGGTAAAATTACCTCTCAGACCTTGACTTAAAACATCCTCAACTTCAAAACGGCAAAACCCCTTACCTCGAATAAACACACTATAAAACCCAATTATTCATTTTTAAAATATGCATACGGTTCGCTTTCTATTTCTAATTTAGATTTCCCCTTTTTGTTTATAACATTCTATTTTTAAATTCGTTTACTTATCGAATTCTAAATATATCGATACGTTGATTTCTAACTATCGAATTTTCTTGAAAATATTCTAACTCCTTAAATTTCCGGAAAAATTCGCCATAACCTCCCCTGCACCGGGAGCATCGGGAAATTTCAAATAGCATTCCCGGTCCTTCTCATTTCAAAAAGAAAAAGAAAAAGCCAAGCGGCCAGCCGATACGGCGCATAAAACCTCATATGTGAATTAAACGTACCTTTTTGTCGGGCACATAAATTAAAATCTTCATATACTTCATCCCATACCTGTCTAACATCTGTTCACCTGTTTCCAAATCAATTCAACTTAATCCATTCGTTTGAATTCAGTTTCGCTCATTTATTCTTTAATTAGCTATTTTGCGTATTCCACTTCTTTGTTTGAACATAACATGTTCAAACAAAATATTTAACTCGCTCACAACCAAATTGAATTTCGATTTCAATTCTAGTTTCCTTTTCGATTTCGAATGTAATTTTCAAATCGAATTTACTTATTCAAAGCCCAATATCAGTTCAAAATCTCATTAACTAGTTACTACTCGAATTAGTTAATTCTATTCAAAAATCAAAAAACTGATTTCTGTTTCAAAATTCAATTCATTTACTTCACTGGAGTTCATATTTATTTTATATCTCCAGTCTGGATGGAAATTCGGATTTTTCTTTATAAAAATCCCTTTATTTATTTAAATAAACCATTACAGTTTTAAATTAGTTCTGGCGCTGTTTTTCTGAAAATTTGATTTTGATGTAACTCAAAATCTATACAACGAAATTCAGATTTTTCTCTTCCATTATAAAACTATTATCAAATCGGTCCTAACATTTCTTGTTTCAAAGAATTCCGACTTAAATTGAGTTCTGTACACTCAATTGAAGTTTGAATTTCCAATTTACGAACTGCAGCGCTGCGGCGAGTTCGTTTTAATTATATTTATATATATAACCTTTTAAACTTCGTTTAAAATAAATTTAACTCGATTCTGATATATATTTTTAATATATATATCAAATCAATTTCTCCCAATAGCATTTCCGATCTATTTCACTTTTGTTTGAAATTCTATATTCAAATTTCAATTCACTTCTATTTTTCAAATTCTATTTGAATTTCTATTTTCGAATTTCCTTTATTCAAATCCCATTTGAATTTCTACATTCAAACTCTATATTTGGATTTCCTTTGAATTTCATATATTCAAACTCCATTTGAATTCCTATATTCAAATCCCCTTTGAATTTTCTATTTGAATCCTACATTCAAATTTCATATTCCATTTGGATTTTCTATTCAAATTCCACAGTTTAAATTCCATTTGAATTCCTTTTATTCAAATTCAATGTTTAAACTCCATTATGTTCAAAAATCTATATTTGAATTTCATTTGAACCTTTCTTCAAATCCATTTGAATTCCTTTGAATTCAAATTCTATTTGAATTCCTTTGAATTCAAATTTCTGTATATTCAAATTCTACTCAATATACAAATTCTATTTATATTTTATATATACAAATTCTATTTGAATTTTATTTTCAAATTCCATTTTAACTCTTTGAAATTCTATACTCAAAGTTTGTTTCTATTTAAATTCTATATTCAAATTCTCGTTTCAATCTGTTCGAATTCTATATTTGAATTCCTTTATATTTTCTATATTCAATTTCTATTTGAATTTTATATTCAATTTCTGTTTGAATTTTCTTTATCCATTCTTTAAACAAGTCTTGATTTCAATTCCTTTTGAAATCGATATTTCTAATTTTTTTGAAAATAGATTTCCCTTTTCAATTTCACACTTGTATTTTTATTTCTGAATTATCGAATGATAATTCTTTTCACTTCATTTATAAACTTCGTTTATAAATGAATTACTTGTTTTATTATTTTCTCTTTTTTTTTTAAGACAAGTAAATATTTCAAATCTATATAAAAAAAATCAAATTCTATTTCAAAAAAATAGAATTCCCCTTTTAAAATTTCAAATATCCCTTTTCGGATATTTTAAATAGATTAATACTTAGCCCAGTGATATTTAAAACAATCAAATCATCCAATTTTCAATCATTTGATTTTAACACGTCATATATTAATATATATGAAATCCAGCAAACAAACAAATAAGCAAATAGATAATATTTTTTTTTGAGGAATCCAGTTGGATTCCTCCAACCTGTTTTCCTGCATCCACAGATGTTAGCACATAAATAATACCCATTCTGCTTCGTGGCAGAACATCGCGGTATAGAAGGTCATCCACTAATCATAGCGTGGGGCGTATAGGGTAATCATCCGCTATGAAACTGCGGGCATCCGCTAATGAGACTGCGGGAATCCAACCAATCAATCAACCCAATATATATATATATAGCCTAAATAACTAATATATATAAAACAACCAGAAAATATTCACATAAGCAACAAACAATTATTTTTAACGAAATAAAAATAATTCTAAAGGTGAGTGAGATTTACTCACCGGTGTTTTTATTTGCGCTGAATACCCGATGAAGTCTATTATGTACATTCACCGCGATTCCTCCATTAGTCTTAATCCATATTCCATGTTTCCTGTTTACTGTTCATCCCCAAAGACAACGCCTGAACCTCCGCCAGACCATCTCGAATTGATTCCAAAGCTCGTCCCTTTCCTCGCGACAGTGAAAACATCCCAGGTTCCAGAAATCAATCGAGCTACAAATGTTCGCATTTCACTAATTCGATTCCACCCAACCTAGATCGATAGACCATCGCACCATACAATTGACGAACTCCACGAAGTCGCGATAGCCACCGCACCATCCAGAGGTCGAAATCCCCTTCTGCAACCAACTCGAGTTTATTTCATCATCGCGACCTTAACCTTAGCTCCACGATGAAGCACAGAACATCGACGCCAAGACCTAGCCCTAGCTCGCGATACTGGGACATTGCGCGAGCGTCTCTTTGTTGTTCACAGATCCTTGCCTCGGATGGGAAATCGAAATCGAATTCGATTTCGATTTACTTCTCTTTTTTCTTTTTTTTTCTTTTTTTTTATACGAGGATGGTATCGATTTAAAATTTCGTGACTGGGGAAAAAGAATGGACGGGATCGGCTTCAATTCCTTTAGTAACTGGGGATAAGGAATGAAATGAGGAGATAAGGAAGCTCTGTTCTTATTAGATTAAGGATTGGCCATTTTATCTGAAACTTGTAAATCGATTTTTAACAAAAGAGATAAGGGGAGGAGACGCGATTTTTATAGAGACAATTACTTCGGTTTGAAGGAAATGAAGGTAGGTGTTTACTCGGTAAGATTTATCAAAGGTAGGTTCTAATAGGTACAAGGTTTATTAAGGCAGGTATTAACTAGTACAGTGTTTATTTAATTTTCAATTATCTGGTGATCGTGAACTCCTTTTTGAACAGAACGACCGACCACCCTAGGGTAAAAACGCTATTCTGAACACACTGGGACGGGTATCAAAACTCAATTCGGCCATATGGAGGAGATATAAATTTAAATTCAAAACAAATCATTTTCTAGATGATAAATTATTATTATCGTTTTTAATTCAAATAAAATTCATATAAATCATTTTGACTCCAGTTGAACTTTTGAATTCAATCAAATTCAGATTCTCGTATTATTATAATTATTTCAGATTAAATAAATATATATGTATATTCAAAATAAAATCATATATCGATTTATATTATCAATCACAATATTTGAAACCATATTAAATATTTAAAATAAACTGTTCAAAAATCCGGGTCGTTACAAAAATGTTCTTTTACATTATTTTCATTAAAAATATTCGATCACATTAAAACGATTCTTTTACATTAAAATGATTCTTTTACATTATTTACATTAAAAATGTTCAATTACATTAAAATGATTCTTTCACATTAAAATGATTCGTTTACATTATTTACATTAAAAGTGTTCGATTACATTAAAATGATTCTTTTACATTATTTACATTAAAAATGTTCGATTACACTAAAATGATTCTTTTACATTATTTACATTAAAAAAATTCGATTACATTAAAATGATTCTTTCACATTAAAATGATTCTTTTTAATGAACAATATATTTTTCATTACATGTACATTTTTATAGATTCCTATTCACATTAAAAAGAATATTTTTAATGAACAAATATATTTTTCATTACATGTATATTTTTATAGATTCCTATAAACAATAAAAATTTAATTTTTATTGTTCAAAAAATCTATTCAATATTTGAATATTTTATTAACTTCATTAACATGTTAAAAATAATATTTTTATCTAACAAAAATGTATTTTAACATATGCTTCTTTTATTCTTTATACGTACAATAAAAATGTGATTTTTATTGTTAAAACATTTTATTTTAAAATATTATTTATTTTAAAATATTCTTTGTTTATAAATGTGCTTTATTCTGAAATGTCTTTTTAATTCTAAAATGTCTTTTTAATTCTAAAATGACTTTTTATTCTAAAATATCTTTTTAATTCTAAACTGTCTTTTTATTCAACATTATTTATTATAAAACATTATTTATTTCTGAATCGGAACGCGCCTCAATCAATTACCATATAATTTTAGTCATATGGATTTCACACACCGCATGTATTCTACAATAATGATAAGTAATCATTAAACAGTCCATTCACATCCAAAGTGAAATTTACAACTGTGTGAGGATTAAAATAAATAAATAACACTCATCACAGCCTGTCAATCCATCGATTGACATATAACTAAATATTGGGAATAGTTTATGTCGAATATCATCCCAATACCCGTGTGGGGTTTTCAAACAACAATAGTTTATTTAAATAAAGCATTGGTTAATAATTTTAACCAATTCTAATTCAGATTGAATTATTTTTCTAATTAGCCAATTTTCACTGTTCAAATTATAAATGAATATTTAAAATTTAATTTCAACTACTATATTTATATTAACACAATTTTTAATATGTAAAATATTTCAACATCACAAACAACTCACAATACAGTCAATTTAAATCGTCCATGGTTTGTGGACGAGGAAAGTGATCTAACATGCACCGTATACAATTTATAATGATTAAACTAATAAAAATCTAAACTGGCAATTTTATATATTTTCCAATTATGAAAATAAATAAATAACTATGTAGAATTTTTAGTGAGGAGTGCTCACCTTTGGTTTCCACTCTGCCATTCTTTACTGGACGGTTTGAATTCCGCTTTGTTTCCAGACAGTTCTATCGCAATCTGTTTCACGCGGTATATATATTAAAAATCATATTTTTAATAATGCTTCATATATTATAAAAAAATCACATTTTTAATCAATGATATTTATATATTAAAAATCACATTTTCATACCGCTATATATATATATATATATATATATATGTCACATTTTCATACGACGTTATATTTTAAAAACAATGCGATTTTTATTTTTAAAACAATGCTCCTTTTTTTTTTTACAGAAACAATGCTAAATCTTTTATTTACAAAAACAATGCTAATTCTTTTATTTACAAAAACAATGCTAATTTTATAAAATAATGTCTTTTTATTTTATAAAACAATGTCTTTTTATTTATATTATTTTCAATGCTATTTAATTTAAAACTATGCTATGCATATACAAAAATTACATTTAAAGACAATGTTATATATATAAGTAAAAATTCATTTTTTTATGCAATGCTTTTTCTATAAAAATCACAATGCTATTTTTATTTTGAAAACAAATCTATTTTTATTTTGAAAACAAATCTATTTTTACTTTTAAAAGAAATCTATTTTTAATTTTAAAACAAATCTATTTTCTTTCTAAAACAAATATATTTTACTTTTAGAACAAATCTATTTTATTTTTAAAACAAATCTATTCTATTTTTTAAAACAAATCTATTTTACTTTTAAAACAAATCTATTTTATTTTTAAAACAAATCTATTTTATTTTAAAAAAAAAATCTATTTTACTTTTAAAACAAATCTATTTTACTTTAAAACAAATCTATTTTATTTTTAAAACAAATCGGTTTTACTTTTAAAATAAATCTATTTTATTTTTAAAACAAATCTATTTTACTTTTAAAACAAAGTTAATTAAAATTAATACCTAAACTATTACGTTTAATTAAACATTGCTATATGCATTGCCTTTACTTTCTTCTTCGTCTGTTTATTCCTCCAGGCATCGAACAAGAGTCCAGCCCCAACCCTAGCTGTCGCACCACCCACTGTACATCCAGGTCCCGATCAAACGCCACCCTCCTCTCCGCCCTCATGAGCTACGTCGCTGCCATAAGTGCCCCAACGTTCGAACCCCTCCGTCGCCGTGAAATGGTGCTCGAACGAATGGAGTTCGAGCTCTGATTGCTCTCAGTTCATCAAACTGCTAACGATCTCGACCGTTCAGCCTGTGGAACTCGTGAAGATCTTCCATTTTTGGTTTACGAATTTCAATTTTTATTGAGCCGATTGGAAAAGAATGGAGAATTTATATTGAAAAATCTGGTCGTTAATTCCTTGGGGGCGGCGGCTGTTTCTGAATAAGGGCTTAGAGTTTTGGTTCGGAAACCAAGGGGATTTATAAAAAATATATATTAATATTTACTTCAATTAATTAGTTTATTGTGACATTTGGCATCTGAGTTCCAAATGAAACTCAACCACTGTTGCCCCTAGCTAAATACCTCCACTCCGGACACAATGGGATATGTTTCATAAGCCAAATCGACTGTTTCGATAGGTTTTTCTTTAGATTAAAATTAAAATCAATTTATATTACATTTGAACGTACATTTTAATTTACCGCGGCCACATATTGACTCTGAAAATTCCAGAAAAATTACTTCTAGCTTTGTTTTGACGATACGAACCTAAAAAATTAATTTCGACGAATTTGGAGACCGTTTGAAAAACATACATTTTCCAGTCGATTAAATTCGAACTGAAATTACCAAATGCGTTTACATTTACTGCGCTCACATATTGATTCCAAAAATTATGAAAATTGGAATCTAGCAATAATTTGACATTCCAGATCCAACAAAAGTGGTCTTGTCGAAAACGGAGGTCGTTTGTAAAATGCCTATATATTATATTAAAAAATATATATATAAATATTCCATAGCGACTATTCTGAATTTTAAACTGGGCATAACTTTTGATTTCCGTTATGAAATTTCAATTTTTCACATCCGTTCGAAAGATATTATCAGACAGATTCAAATATTTCTTGTTTTACCAAAATCCGATTTATTTTGAATCCTGTACATTCATTTGAAATTTGAAATCGAATTTTCAAACTACCGCGCCATTTCAGGCTCGTTATATAATTAAAATATAATTATTCGTTTTAACTTGGATTTAAATAAATTTTTCGTCGTTATTATTTAAAATAAATTATTTTGAATATTAAAATTCATTAAAATAGCTAAAATAAAAATTTTAAATTGGTTTTGAATTTTCGGGTCGTTACAATCTCCCTCACTTAAAATCTTTTCGTCCTCGAAAAGGAACGAAGCTGAAAGTTGTTTTACTAATCAACTCTCAATTCTAATCAATTTTCAATTCAGTTCAATATTAAATTCGATTTAGCTAAATTTATCATTCTTTCTCATATTGGTTAAATTAATTATCCTTCCAATGTTTTAATTAGTTAAACTAATTATCAAACATCACAACCATCAATCAATTAGGTGATTAACTTTTCAAATATATATAGCTTTTATATATAGTCAAAAATCATATTTTTAGTGTCAAATCACAAACAATAAATTCTAACTAGGTTTTGGTTCTCACACCAGCCAATTGGAAATATATATATATATTCCACTTTTGAAACTCGAACACAAATACTGATGATGGAGCTCCATTATCAAAATCATCTCTGGGCGACTAGAGTGTGATTCTATATCTATCCAGTATATTGGAGACTTTGAATATCTGTTAATTACGCGTATATTCAAAATTTTCATATACTCGATTGTCCAAAATAAAATAAAATAATATACTCAAATACGTATTTTAAGATAAAATTTTCAAAACAAAATTTATTTTCATTTTTATTTTAAAATTAATACTCTTCACACTCGTTCTAGGATATTACTGATCCCATCTCTAACGAGTCATTCTTATTGGATATTACTAATCCAATCTTTGATGAATTCTTTCGTTCGGTTCTAATGTGTCTTGTTCTCGAGCTCTGTGAACCAAAGCTCTGATACCAAAATGAAACGACCCAAACTTCCCCGTAAAGGAAAGTACGGGTTGAATTGAGAACAAAGCAAATCAGAACACAAATAGAAGGACATTTCATTGCTTATCACAACAATTACATCAGAGTACAAGAATATTCCAGAATATGAATTAATATTACATATTGGAAATACAATATCAGAGATTCAAATTACAAACCACTGGAAAAATAATACATAACACAACTGGAAGGAATACATGGATACAGAGCTTTCCGAAAACCGCTTCAGCTGTAAACTAGGATCCTGTGAATATAGTATCTGCAAAGCCAAAACTACTAGCTGCCCGTGTGGAAAATATGGGCACTCAGAGTTTAGGTTAAAACAATAAACTCCAGGTCAGTCATGGGACTGGTGTGAGAACTAAAACAGTTATTAACTTGATTTTAAAGTTAGGTAAATCACGGGACCATGCCGTATAACACAGAACGGGTTTACTCCACATGACCTTAGTTTAAAATAAAACAATGCAATGCTTTTTGGAAAAATAAAGCTATTATAAGACTCAGGTCCCATCACACAATGAACGCAGACGGAGGATGAATTTTCCCTTATAATAGCCAAATATGCTTGATATGAGAAATTTCATCTTTTATTATTACTATAAGTGAAGAAATCAACTTCAAAAATAAATGTATCAATCATAGGCGACGTAGGTACCATTTTATTACGTCGCCATATATGTATATTTACAACTAAAACTGAATATCGCGTATTGGAGATTAGGTTTCCATCTATGAACCGAGGCAAGGGATTATACTCACCAATTCGAGACTCTCTAGCCCGAGCCTCAGGATACAGCCGCGACTGCACCTGCGGTAGCGATAGGGCCGATCAATCGTCGATGATTGGCAATACCGTAAACTATATGTTAGCCTGCTCTATGGGGCATAAAATAATCTAGTCAGCAATGTCGACCAGAACATCCATCGATCCCGTAGTGATCGATATATCTGAGGCGCCTCTCTATCCAATAAGTAATAAGCAACATCCACATGAGTAAACAGTCTGGGCTCCATACCATGACGTTACTCCTAGCTAGAAACTAACATATGTCCATTTCCCTGCAGTCCTCATCCCGTTTCTAGTTCATACCGGGGTGTGAAGCTCGCGAAGTAACACTATACACAAAGCTATGCCTAAATAAGCTATGCTTTGATCATTAACCACAAGGCTCTGCTTTTTAACAAAAGCCTAGATCATTTGCATCTTAGCATTCCACATTGACAATCCATACCATACCATTGATTTCTGCCAATATATAACCTCTAAGCTCGTACGTCTCAGAGAATGGTGTTAACCAAGAGAATAAATTCTCCGTCACCAAACAGATATATATTTAGCAGAGATCAATGAATAAAACATAAAGGAATTCAACGCCAGACATACCATCCATTTACAAGTCCGTTCTGGGTCTGAACGAAACTGGAGGCACCTTATTCCTCATCAAATATGTCCAATATAGGAGAGAGGTCCTCGCATATCCGTCGATCTCCAAGTACGTTTGGACGATCACCACTTATTACCTTGTCATGGGTGTACGGCCCAATCAAGACATCAATAATCATCCAAACGATGTGAAGATCTCCGGTCTTCAACCAACGTCTTCATCTTCGACTCTTGGACGTGGATCGAAGTGTTGGATAGGTAAGCGTCCTGTAGTAAGAGGAGTAGTTATGAACCCTGTAGACCATCCCCATGGAGGTGGGGAAGGGAAAGCCCCAATTGGTAGAAAAAAACCCACAACTCCTTGGGGTTATCCTGCGCTTGGAAGAAGAAGTCGGAAAAGGAAAAAATATAGTGATAGTTTTATTCTTCGTCGCCGTAAATAGGAATATTGAAAATAGAATTTTTTGAATTTGAAATAATGTGATGGGCGAACGACGGGAATTGAACCCGCGCGTGGTGGATTCACAATCCACTGCCTTGATCCACTTGGCTACATCCGCCCCTTATCTAGCTAAAGGATTTTCTCTTTTTTCCATTCATCATTATTGTATTTATTCTTACCTTCATACTTAGATCGAGATATTCTATTGGACATAGAATGCCAATCTTTAAAATATAAAAAAAGGTGTAGTACTGCTTGTAGTAGTGGTCATCTAATTTAACTTCACGCTACGCATGATTGATTCTTCAATCAATACAATATTTCTTGGGCGAAACAAAGGATATCTCGATCGGAGGAGAAAATGGGGAAATTCCATATGACCCAATATGTCTGACAAGTCGCACTATACGTCAACCCAAACTGCATCTTCCTCTCCAGGAGGGTGAATCTATCAAGCTTGATCAACCATTAACAAGAAATGATAAAAGAATTTGTACTAAATTAAAATAACTGCAAATAACACGTATAGTAAATATTTTTATTTTTCCTGATCGGTAAAATTCGTGTTCTAAGTATTATGTATTATTTTATTTCTTTTCCTTGCATAATATGGATTCCAAACATTCATGATCTGTATGTGAATGAGTCGAATTACTTATCCCTCGGTCTATTAGAGAACTATCTCTCCAGGGATTGTGAAAGATGTTCCACTAGAAATATTCTTGTTATTGCTTCGACTCATATTCCCCAAAAAGTGGATCCCGCTCTAATAGCTCCGAATAAATTAAATACATGCATTAAGATACGAAGGCATCTTATTCCACAACAACGAAAGCACTTTTTCATTCTTTCATATAC